>CM070569.1:73873560-76310652 GCA_036346355.1 Rhipidocladum racemiflorum | reverse complement strand
TGAGTCTTTTCCAGGTCTCAAGGTGTTCGGTCCATGAGCATAAGCCGCCTAAAAAAACGCAGGCTGCGTCCCTTGGCGTCACCAGATCTAACGCGTTTGAAACGTGTAGACAGAGGATATTGTTGGGAAACCATGTGGCTCATGATGGTCTCTTAGTTAAAATCTTAGATGTAGGCTATAAATAGGAGGTAGAGTGTCATTCCATTGTACACAGAAACAAGCAATAAAGAATAGCAGATCCGTTTCTCCTTATATTTGTGTCTTGCCCTCTCTGTCTGTTCACCGTTTTAGATCTATTAAGCAACTATGAACTATTAGATCGGTGTGGTTTGGGCCAGCCAAACCGATCGGTTCGAGCTCCTTGCCGAATCAAATCCGGCGCCAGATTCGATTGGATTGGCATCATCCGCCGCGAGCTGTTCCCTCTCGTTCCAGCTCCTGTACATTGCGATCATACCATACGTGCTGCCGTTTTGTGACTATAAACCGATGTGCATGCGCCGATTGCCAGTTTGCTGGGTGCTGGGACGCACGCACGGCGTGCAGGTGCACATCCGACGAGGCCCCCCCCACCACCTTCTTCGCCGTCCGGAGCAAAAAGACAGAACGGAAGGGGCCGACAAAGCGGCAGCACGGTGAAGGATCCCATGCTCTCGCTGTGGAATGGAAGCGATGCATGTGACGCGTACGGCGTATCCCACTCGCTAGTGTGTTGATGCTTGGCCTGGTCCCTGTGGTCGCCGCAAATAATGCATGCATAGGGAGGCTTAGGCTCTTGGTTTTCTTTATTATGTTATTGTTAGAATGAAATTGTGAATCTGTTTCATTTCTTAACCACAGAAATAACAACAGATGATACGTATTATCTACCACGTTCTCCTATCGTAGCGAATGGTCGGCTCCATGGCACCACAACAGGTACCGTCATAAGCGCAGTAGATGTGGCCCCACCAGCCTACCGTGGTATGGGACCATGCAGGTCCTATTGCGCTAGGGGGGCCGCAGCATGTCATGTTGTGTTGCTATATCGCAGCATGTGGCCCCTGCCTGATTTAGTTTTGCTTGTATTTTTTCTTTATTTAATTAATCCTTATGGTTTTGAGAAAATTAGAAGCACTAAAATTACCAAAGTGTTCTAATATGCGTTCAATTGGAGTAATATTTTGTTTTACAGAAATATACCATAATCACCCTTTCAGACCTTCGTCAAAAAATCGAGGAGCCACGGAGGCCTATCTCCAATTTGCACTCTAATGTGGCATTTTTATGAGTTAATAGTTTTGAAATAGTAGTTAACTATTAAAGAGAGAATTTGACGAGTTTGTTGTATGCATGTAGGGAAGTTGAGTGATGATTTTTATTTTAACAAACTATTTAATAAAGGTGGGAATTACATGGGCATATAGGGTTTGGTTAGTGCATAGGTCTGCCTTGCTACTCCTGCGATACAAATGGCAACGTGCACGAATCATCAACCGGAACTACAACTAAGATACATATGAGACTTTTGGAATTGAAAACACTTGGGGAAGAAAAAGAAGCAAAGTTTGCGGTCATACATCCTATGCGCTAGGGTCTATCGGTGCCCTTCCCTTAGAAAACATGTTGGTTCGGTCTTTGTCCTTCTTTCAATTATTTCCATAACAGATAACCAAATACTCATCTTCTGGATCTAGTTTAGGCTTATCCTAGTCTGAAATAACATCACCTTCAGCAACAGCATCAGGGACCATCGGCGTCTTTCCCTCGACTATAAGCTCACTATGGGGCTTCCACAATCACAATGTTTCCTTACGGACCATCGGTGCCTCTCATTTATCTTCCCCGCTCTCAATTGAGTAAGGTTTCCGATGGGTGAAGTTCTCTAGTGCAACTGCGTAGTTTACCATATATTTTTATTAGATAAATGACCTGTCATACTTGTCAAGCGTGTTGATCATTGGAAGAAGTAACATTGCTCTGACGTATGGGATTATGCACGAATGAAGTTAGCGATACCCAAATACTCATCTTCTGGATCTAGTTTAGGCTTATCCTAGTCTGAAATAACATCACCTTCAACAACAACATCAGGGACCATCGGTGTCTTTCCCTCGACTATAAGCTCACTATGGGGCTTCCACAATCACAACGTTTCCTTACGGACCATCAGTGCCTTTCATTTGTCTTCCCCGCTCTCAATTAAGTAAGGTTTCCGATGGGTGAAGTTCTCTAGTGCAACTGTGTAGTTTACCATATATTTTTATTAGATAAATGCCCTGTCATACTTGTCAAGCGTGTTGATCATTGGAAGAAGTAACATTGCTCTGACGTATGGGATTATGCACGAATGAAGTTAGCGATACCCAAATACTCATCTTCTGGATCTAGTTTAGGCTTATCCTAGTCTGAAATAGCATCACCTTCAACAACAGCATCAAGGACCATCGGTGTCCTTCCCTCGACTATAAGCTCACTATGGGGCTTCCACAATCACAACGTTTCCTTACGGACCATCGGTGCCTTTCATTTGTCTTCCCCGCTCTCAATTGAGTAAGGTTTCCGATGGGTGAAGTTCTCTAGTGCAACTGTGTAGTTTACCATATATTTTTATTAGATAAATGCCCTGTCATACTTGTCAAGCGTGTTGATCATTGGAAGAAGTAACATTGCTCTGACGTATGGGATTATGCACGAATGAAGTTAGCGATACCTAAAATGAATATGAAATATCAATACGTGATATTGACTTATGTGGTTATCTCTGCGCGTGTAGTATACCAAACTGGCGGTGTCTGGATGTATAAATTAATGATCCACGCTGGATTACCGTAGTCACACTGCGAGCGTGGAAACTCTTGTGGTACATGTGCATCCTTGCAAGAAAAATATGGTAGGTTCTCGCCTTCTAGGCAACCCACTTCTACTTCTGAAGCATCTTCACGTAGTTTGATATCTCCAACCCCGGTGGAGTGACCTCCTCAACCTCTCTTCTCCTATCCCTTTCCCTGTTCTCGAAATTTGCTAGAGTGGAGTGTTGGTTGTGGTGGTGGAGTGTGCCCTATTTTTATGCGGTTAGTGTGTAATGTTATGTGAGTAAATTTTAGCGAATAAAAGTGCACCCACGTCCGCAAGAAAGAATCTTTGGGCTCAAGAAAGGTTAGTGAATTGTCAAATCACTGAGAAAAGCTTGTGTGTATTGTCAAATCATTGAGAAAAGGTGGTGTGAGTTGTCAAATTGTTGAAAAAAGCTAGTGCATATTTTCAATGCGCTAAGAAAAACTAGTACAATTGTTCAAGTCACCGAGAAAAGCTGGTATGTGCTAGCAATGCACTAAGAAAAGCTGATACGAGTTATCAATTCACTTAGAACAGTCGGTGTGTGTTGTCAATCCAGTGAAAAATCTAGTTTATCTTGTCAATTCAGTTTGAAAAGCCGCTACAGCATCATATGGTCGATTATGTCATAAGCATTGATGGTATGCATTAGTAAATTATGTGTTTTAACCATAGAGTTACGCCACGAAGCATCAATACATAGTATAATAGTAAAATGCAAGCCCGCGGAATTATTGAAGATAATTCATGAAGGGAATATGGAGTTACATGGCATGTTGGATTTGTTTAAGTGCATATTTTGCTAGCTACGTCTAAGATAAAAATGGCAAAACACATGACACAACCAACCTCACTACAACTACGGTATATTTGCATGTTTTGGAATGAAAATAACATGGTGCGTGTAGATCTAATTGGTCTTTTCGACGAACGCCCCTAATGCAAAAAAAATGGGACACCATAGGGCATCCACATGGAGTGGTATTCATCAAGGCGCCCCATACGCAGCTGGTTGTCATGGTAGTGGCAGGCGTAATTGCATCTCGGGTTATCACAACAGCTGTATGGGTGGTAGTCACTTTTGAGGTGGACCCCCTCCTAATTGTTTCGTTCATGTAAGGTCGAGGAGGCCGACTAGTGGAGGTAAATAGGCCATTTTAAAATTCTCTTTGGCCAAAAATGATTTTATATGCTGAAGCACAAATCAAAACATTTTACCCAATTAAGACCTAAATAAACTAGTTTCACTAAGCACACCAACAGCCTAAGTGTAGATCAAAGTTTGCATCCCTAGTGGTAACAAGCACCCAATTAGATTATAGTATTGTAAATTGCATCAATTTAAATGAGCCAAAGGAAACAGCCAAAAGATGACACATGATCTTTTTATCGTGGTATTCAGAGACTAGCTAGTCTCCTCTAATCCACATTGAGTTAAACCCAAATGAATTGAATAGGCTTCACAAATTAAGCCAAACACCTCAAATCTACTAGTGATAACTATTTTCCCCTTCGAGTAGGTGAGCTCAAACTTCACAACACACTGAGCCTTCTCACAAGCCTTCATTCCATCTAGGTGTTGGCAAATGCAAAGAGTAACGTGCCAAACCTTTTTCTTGACCCTCACCAAGTGCAACACATGCACAAGTGGATATTCAATCCACCTATAGAAGTAACACGTACAAGTAGAAACATTTATCCTTGCTCACAAGGTGCAATTCATGCACAATTGAGAGGAGAAGCTGACACTATCTCAAGAGAGTGAAATGGAATGCAAAACATCTCACATACAAGACACTCTAGCTCAAATGCCTCTCAAATCTATCAAGGATTGTTATATAAGCTCTCAAGGCTTTGCTCTTAAATGTATGACTCAAACGAGTATAGGAGCATCAACAAAAACATCCATACTCGGCCTTTTTATAACCCCTCAAATAAACTAGCCTTTTGAAATAAAATCAAGTGAATATGCAAATCCGTACATTCCTAATTCCCAAATTTAGCCATTCTTAATTATCCTATTTGGACATTCCTAATTGGCAAAATCAAACATTCTCAACGATCACAAATCCATGTAGCATCCAACTGTTGTAGAAGGAAAATTAGGATATTCCTAATTCACCAATTTGGACATTCTTAATTTCCAAAAATTCAGATATTATGAATCATATAATCCAATTCGTCTCCAAAACACATGTTCTATCACAATGTCTAAAACTAAATTCGGACATTCCTAATTTTGAAATTCGAATATTCTGAATCCTATGATCCACATCAACTTCAAAACACATATTCTGTTAAAATGTCCTAAAATCAAATGAGGACATTTCTAATCCCCAATTAGGGCATTCCTAATAACCAAATTCGGACAAAATCATAGCACAATCTAAAAAAGATCATAACTTTTTACGCTAAGGTGCTATTTAGGTGATCTTGGACTATATGGAAAGTTTATCTAGAGGGCTACAACTTCTATCTATTTTCAAGATCTAATAACGCATAGATATTTCTATAAAACACTAAAACTCCAATATAGCTATACAAGTGTAAAATCTAATTTCTCAAAATCTCTACCATAGACTTGATCAAACGTATGACTACAAACTAACAGAAGTCTAGAAATGATCAATGCATGAACTTTAACAATTCGTAAACTTTAGTCACATGCTACAAAGAGTAAATGTATCAACTTTAACTATTTGCAAAACACATTTGTAAATAATAGCATCATGCAACGGAGAGCTAAAGCAAGTGAGACTGAGGTATCAACACACGACAAGACTGAAACTACTAGACAAGACCCCTCTTAATAGTACGACAACGTACACTAGTAATCGATCTCTCAACCAAATACCAAGATCGCTAAAAGACTAGGAACACATCCTTAACCTATGCTAGTTATATTTTTGCCTTGCGTGTCCACTTGGAGCTTTCAATTGATGATGATCATGTTCTCTTCAAGCATGGCTCCTTGTCTTATTCATCAACACATGATGAACTACCTTCACTTTATGATCTTTTCTTGATGCTCATCAACGCATGATGATATCTTTTATCCCGAACCTTAACTTAATGGACATAAACACATGATAGCATCTAATGTCTTCATCATCATTTGACTTAACCTATTTCACCAACTCATGAAAAATATTAGTCCCCAGCACATCCGATTCTCACTAATCAGGAAAGCACACCATTAACACATAATAAATGACATAGATCATTTAATCTCTCTCTTTTGTGATTGATTACAACCTAATTGAAAATAATTAAATTTAAATCTATATGAGTATATTACAACTACAAAAGCTTCATGTACTCAGAGGATGTGTTTAAAGTAAAGATCATTGATATTTGTGGAAAAAAGAAAGGGGTCAATACTAGTAGAACCATAAGATATAGAATGAACTTCCCCTAAATTTGTGCATACACACACACACACACACACACACACACATATATATATATGAATTTCAAGCAATATGCATATCCAATTTGAAAGTTTGTGGAGTTTACCATGTATTTTGAATCCAAAGAATGCAACAAGGTATAATAATGTGACATCGGATGCATACCTCTGACATTTTCATCTTTTCTTCCAAATGAGAGTAATCAATATTGGACTCAACAAGCGTGTCAATCTCATATTAAGATTTGTCATTAATCACAAACCCAAATAAATGTAGCTTGAACTTACAATTCCCTAATTCTTCGCCTCTAGAGCTTGTCGTTGTTGATCCTCTCACTCTACAGCTCCTCATGCAATTTGTCTACATGGATTCGAAGAGTATGTATGTAAACCTAAGCAGGCATTGGATATGATTGATCCACCCACTCAGTGAACTTGCAATTTGTGGTATGCAAGGAAGATGAAGTCAGTATGAATGATATAGCGATACATGTGTTGAAGTTAGATAGCAAATGAACTACTTACCATGAATAGGGGGTAGTGGAAAAATCAACATTCTGAGTTCCCCTCGTCATTGGAAACATGGACCACCATGTTTAATTTGTGCCTGCATTGCGGCCAATGTTCATCATTTGAAACCTGGACCACCACGTTGTGATGAAGCAAACATTTGGTCGGTATTAAACAATCACTTGCTTCGCACTATCCAAGAGCTACAACCAGCTCTCAGTGTTCTCATTTTTTACAATTATTGATGCCACAGGGAGCAACTGGTCGTTGACATCAGCGGCGACCGCCATCAATATGGTGACCTTGTGCTTCACGAACAAGAAAGTGTTATTCATCGTCAACACTTCCTGACAATATTTGAACCATTATATAACTAGCTAAAATACCCATAACATACGATCTAGGATGAAACAATTCAGTCACTTCGAAGGGTGCAGTTTGTCTATCCATCTTGCTTATGTACGCCTTGGGGTTTGCTTTAACAATCTGGTAAAGCATTCTCGAAACAAGACCATATGCCTCCTTGTATGTGTTGTACATCCTCTCTATCACCTTCTCTTCGCTCGCCATACCTTGTTGTAGCTGATTGGACATCCCACTATATTGACCATCTATGCCATCAACAACTTCGGTGAAACTGTTATGTCCGCAAGGACTAAGTGAAAAATCGGCTAGACACGTATGATGAGGTCACATTTCTGTGCTTGTGCAACGGCTAAGCAAGCTCATATGTGTGATGCTTTACCAACTGTAATCTTAAAGTCCATACCTACACCTTGAACTTTTGCACACGGACCTTGCCAGTACATTTAGCATCGGTACACTTTGCTATGTATATCTCTTTGTTCGACCTAGACACTCGATATGTGCAGCTAATGCTCATGGAATATCTCGCTATGGATTGTTGGATGACAATCTTGTTAGCGAAGCTGTCGACGATTGGAGAACGGGCTCCCGTCGAGCTTACTTGTTGAATGGGGGATCAACAGAGCCCCGTCGCACGGATCGAAGAGGGCGTTCGAGCGACGCGAGGTCGGGAGAAGGAGGCCGGAAAAAAAAAAAAAAAAGGGGGGACGCGGTGTTTTTTATCCTGGTTCGGGCCTCTCACCGCCGAGATAATGACCCTACTCCAGTGTATTGTGTTCTATCTTTCGTGTGCCCTCCTCGCTACATGATCTTCGTGGGGTTTAAATACTATGACTAGAGATGCGAAAAGTAATCGCCTCTCCGGATCACGCTTATGTATCCATATCCGTGATGTCGCCCTTGATTCCCTGCTATTTGAATTTCTGGTATGATTTCCTTGATCTCCTGGCTGATTGGTTGCCTCCTTCCTTCCTCACAGTCAGCCCGGCCTCCGACCAAGACACCCGAGCAGGTCGTGGCCTCCACGAGCATGCTTGCTCGTGGGGGTGTGTTTGGTGCTTCGCGAACGGAGGCGCAAACGCTGTATGCTCTGAGGAGAAGGAGGGATGCTCGCTTCGCTCTCCCGAGCATCTTCCTTAGTGCCGCTTGGTCTGGCGGGTTTAGCTTTTCACTGGGGTACCGTGGTCTTTGTTGTATAGCCAATCCTCGGCTACCTAGCCCCGAGGTTTGGCTGGGAACCTCGGCTTCCCTTGAGCCTAAGAAGACTTGAGGGGATTGAATTTCCTTTGGTCGTGGGCTCACGACCATTTTACGCCGGGAGACGAGCTTTACCCGCCAAGTGTTTGCTCAAGGGCGCTGCTGCTTGGTTGTTCTCATGTTCCTTCTCCGAGAAGCCTCCCGTGAATCTGCAGACGGTAGTTTCTGAAGCGGCGCTTTTTCCGCCAGTGTTGTCGCGCGATAGGCGGCGCATTTTTTATCCCGCCTCTTCACTATCCTTTAACCCTTTCTACCGGGAGAGGTCGGAGTCCCATTAAGGCCTCTTTGCTCGCCTTCGCTAAAAATCTTCCAAGAGCCCTAGCGCCCAAGAACCCTTTTCGCTCTCCTTCCTTCTTCGGCCATGGCGCTGCTTCAAGGTTAGCCGATGACCCGGCTGAGGCTCCAGTGTGCTCACTGACGAGGGGTACGCCGACCTGTGCTCGGGTCGAGTGCCCGGGATGATGCGCGCCGGCACCGCGGAGACTCCGAGATCGCCTCTCGCGAAGTTGTACGCCATCAACGGGCTTCGCTCGCCCGAGAGCGACTTCCTCGCCTCCGTGCTTGCCTTCTCGCGGTGCGAGATCTCTCATCTCCACCCCAACTCCATCCTTTCCTCGCAATCTTCTCCCACCTTTGCGAGGCTTACGTGGGTGTAATGCCCACGGCTAGCCTCTTCTTTCACTTCTATTCCCTTCCGCACCGGCCGGATGGTTCCGCCGGCCATGCGTTTATCTTCGCCGGCCCAACCGACCATACGAGTACCCCTTCGCTGCTCAAGGACCTTGTCGGGTTGGGCCGACTGGTTCTACCGTAAGAAGGCGGAGGGGTCCTGGCTTGGTCTACATCGGGAGGACGCCCGCCATCGAGACGCGCGCTACCGCCTGCGGTAACCCGAGGAAGAGCGGTGCTCAGACGACGGTGAGCTTGCCCAGATGGGGCTCACCGGTCGATATCGCCCGACTTTACTCTTCAACCGGTGTCCTCCGAGGCGCCGCGAGCATCCCTTCTTCGAGGTGACCGGTGGCACGACTTCACCCGCGAGGACAACGCAGTATGTTCCTCGACCTCTTTCCCGAGCATCGCCGCTCGTGAATCGCGCTATGCATCCGTGATATGCCTTTTGTCTTAGTCTTCGGTTGTGACGCAGCCCGAGGACGGATCGGGTTGACGATAGGGTCGCCGAGATGTTCGGGCGCTCAAGCGAGAAGGAGCCGACGCCCAATCGCCAGGTCCCCAAGAATATTTTTGACCGCGCGACGCGGTAAGTACATTTTCCCACTTCCGCTCGAGGGCATGTTTTCCGAGCTCATTCCTCCCGATTGCTAAGGTGAGAAGGTCGCCTTGAGCTTGCGGTGTCGAAGGCCGCAGCGCCGGCCAAGAAGCCAAAGACTCCCGCCAGGGGTTCCTCAGAAGAGGGCGGCGGGTCGAGGTCGCCGAGCATCCGCCGCCTCGCGCGCTAAGCGGGGCCGAGGCGCCGAAGCCGACCAGACTCCCTACCCCGCACCTTGAGTACGCCGACCGCCAGAGGGTAAGTTTAACTCCGCATTTGGTTCGATGACTTCAAACGGAGGAAGCCGGAGCCGATGAGCCGATCGAACAGCCTCGCCGAGCAAAGCAGGAAGGCCGAGGAGGATGCCAGTCTCTCCCGACCAAGGAGCTACCGGAGAGGCAGATCAAGGCCCTCCAGATCAGCCACTCTGGTGGTTGATGCCCCGAGGAGGAGGAAGAAGAGGAGGAGGCCGCCTATGCTCGTTAGAAGGAGCAGGAGGTCGACCTCTCAAACCGCCGACGCCGAAGAGGTCGACATGGACGATGTCGACCGGGCGATGGCATCGCGCCAATGACGCCGCAGAGGAGCGCCGTGGTCGTGGGCCGAGGCCTACGAGGCCGCCGCGGCAGTGTCGCCTGCGTGGCTCAAGCGAGGAGGCCGAGGAGGATGGCGCCGCCACGGCGTAAGGTAATGCTTCTTCATTCTCTTATTCCGCCTTGTCTTGCGACTTTCTTCGCTAACCCCACCCTGCTTGGCGTGGGCGTGATAGCTCTGATGTCGCTTTTGACTTCCGCCAGATGGTCGAGGAGATTATCAACTCCGCAGTTGGACGCCGAAGCTCGACCGCTGGCCGCCGATCGGTGATGGCCGAGACGGAGGAGCTTGGCTAGCTTCGACTCGTGGAGCCCGAAGCTTCCTTCGGCGGGACTCGCGCTTCCTTCAGCCGTGGAGCCTATCCCACCATGGAGGAGCAGGAGCCGCAGGGGATCGAGGACCAAGACGCCTTTGGCCTTGCCCCTTGCGAAGAGATGATCATGGCAAGCAGGCTCAAGCGCCGAGCCCCGGGAAGGGAGCTTGGTCGCCCCGACCAACAGCTCTTGGCCATGAGCCAAGGAGAGGAGGAGGAGGAGGTCGCCCCTCGCCTAACTCCTTTGGTCCCGGCACCAGCGCCCCGCCACGGAGGTGCAAGGGGCGGAGGTGATCAGATTTGATCAATCGCCCGGCCATGGAGCACGGCCGCCCGACTATGGAGGGACAAGAAGCGAGGTGATCGCTTCGATCCAATGCCTTCTGGCCGGAGAGCATTGGTCGCTTCCGCTGAAGAGGAACAGAGGCGAGGTGGTTGTTACCCACCAATCGCTTCCACCATGAGCATGGAGTGGCAACATGTGGTTGGCGACAGCTTCGAGCGCGGTGGCCGACCATGGGGAAGGCGCCACGAGCCGCTTGTCGTGACGAGGATCACCGGGCGACCCGGTTGATCGAAGGTGGTGACGCCGCAGCTCTCGGGAGCACCGGTGCTCAGAGGAGCAAGACCTTGACGCGCCGCCCGGATGACTTGGTCAATCCTTCTTTCGCCGGCGCGATCGATCGCCGCCGCTTCAGACAAGTCGTCACCGGCTCTTCTCGTAAGTTTCCATGTTTCTTCTTTTTCTCGCCGCGAACGATCTTCCGGGAGTCCGCCACTTCTTTCCCTTCTCCTTTCTTTCTCGCTCAAGTTTGCCGCGAAGGCTATGGAGGATATCGATGCCACCTCGGTCTCAAAGCAGAAGAGTATCGGTCGCACCATCATGAGCAAGACGCCAAGATCGCCGATCTTGAGCGCCGGTCTCCGAGGTGCGCGAGGCCGACCTGAAGCACCGAATCGGCGAGGAGCCTCATCGCCGGGCGGGACCAGCTCTTCCAGAGCGAGATCGGCGAAGAGCACTTCAGAGCGTATGCGCCGAGCTTGACGAAGAGCCGGTGAAGCTTCGGCAGACCTTCACCGAGCTCGAGCGCGAGGAAGCCCACCAAGGAGGCGCAGCGCCGGAAAGCGCGGCCAAGGTCGCGCCCTGGCTGAAGGTCCCGACCTAGAGGCGGAGGTCGACTTCTTAAGGACGAGCTCGCTGCCCTCCGTGCCTGGCCGAGGACTTAGCTCTTTCTTTTATTTTTATCTTGTGTAAAACCTCGTAAAAAACAACGCTTTGGATTAAATGAGCATATTCGCAGGAGTTTGGTCCTTGCTCGCTTTTTTTTTTTTTTTTTTTTGCTTG
Organism: Rhipidocladum racemiflorum; assembly: GCA_036346355.1. NCBI lineage: Eukaryota > Viridiplantae > Streptophyta > Magnoliopsida > Poales > Poaceae > Rhipidocladum > Rhipidocladum racemiflorum. Next base: position 76,298,771 of record CM070569.1, on the reverse strand, counting down.
AACTCGCCAAGATATGCCCGTATGATCCCTGCTCAGAAAAAGAAAGCAAGTTCCTGCATGGAGCGTAGATACGAGCAAAGAAAACAAGTTCCTCAGAGATCAAATATCATAGACACGAGCAAAGGATCCTTGGTAAGGAGGGACGGAACGCCTTATCATACGTAGCCCCTCGCCATGGACAAAGGTCGTGGTCCTCACCGCTATGAGCACGAGTTTGTTCATGGGAGTTTTTAAGGGTCGCTGGTCGTAACGATTTTTTGAATTACTCAATAGATCGGTTGTGTTTGAGTGAATCAGGAGCACAGAGCGCATTTAGCTTTAAAACCAACAATACGTAGAGCCACCATACCCGAGTGGTCACCGAACTGGCTTAGAGTGGATGCTCGCTACCGACCATGCATACAAATAAGAGCTACTGTGGGAAAGTGGACGATTGCAGCATCCACCGGGGCCAAGGGAGATGGCGGCACATACTTGTTGGATAAGTTCGTCAGAGGCCGGTAGACGACGATGCTCGCTCGACAAAGCGAGGACGAAACTCGAGAAAGAGGGAAAATGATTTATTGGAAAAGAACGCAAGGGGCGCGAGATAGGAGTACTGCCTAAACGTAGAATTTACGCAGCTTGATCGATGTTCCAGGCCGTGAGCTCCCGACCATCCGGCATCGCGAGGCTAACAGCCTCCGGCGCGCCAGAGACATGACCGTGTAGGGTCCTTCCCACCTTGGGGTCGCCTTGTTGGCCTTCGACAGTCTTGAACTCTTCAGAAGACCATGTCGCCGACTTGTAGGGCCCTAGGTCTGATCGCTTTGGCCGCATGCCTACGAAGAGCTTGTAGGTAAATTGCGCATCGAGCAACGCCTGCTCGCTGTCGCTCGACGAGGTCCAGGTCGACGAGGCGCCAACCTCTTGATCGATGGAATCGATCGCTTGCACCTTTGGGGAACCCAAAGACGATTTCGGCAGTGTAATGGCCTCCGCGACCGTAGACGAAGTTGGAAAGGCGCCTCGCCTGTGGGCTCGACTTGTCGTGGTGCGGATAGACCAAAGAACGGGCGGGAAGCTCCTCCACCCATCGCCGCTTGGCCGGTTGAGGGTCTTAAAGACTCTCTTTATGCCCTCGACTAGCCGCCCATTTGCTCGCTTCGGCCGCCTGCTACTCGTGGATGTGCCATGGTTTAAACAGACCTTGGTCCCGACCTCCTCACAAGACTTTGGAACAGCTTCACCGTGAATCGGGTCCCATTGTCTCGTGATAAGACGGTTGGGTATCCCGAACCGGTTACCACGTTGTCGCGGAGGAACCTCTTGGCCGCCTCGGGCCGAGATGGTCGAGACGGGCTCGGCCTCTATCCACTTAGTGAAAGTGTCGATGGCCACGAGCAAATACTTGCAGCCTTTCCGACCTCGGGAAAGGGTCCAAGGACGCCGAGCCCCTGTGTCGAGAATGGCCACGAAAGCGGTATGGTTTGTAGGGCATATGCCTGCTGATCGGTTTTGCGAGCATGGAACCGCATGCTCGGCAGTCGTTACGATTGACCGCTGGTCTGGCCAAGGCCGCCGGCCAAGAGTAACCCAATCGGAAGGCTTTGCTCACAAGCTGCTCGAAGACGAATGAGCTCCGCACATTCCTTCGTGGATATCACGAAGAAGGCATCGCCTTCCTTCCCGGGAGACGATTTGGAAAGGATTCCTAATGCGCTTTTCCTGTGATAGGTCGCCGATCGATCAGACCGAGAGAAGATCGCCTTGTTAGCCGAACGCCGGCTTCTTCCTGCAATGTCCCATGCGCAAGGTATTGATGAATGGCGCCATCCAATTTGGCGCTTTGCTCGAGGAATGAGACCCTACCACGGCCTCTCGTGCCTCCTCTTCAGAGGGAATGGAGGGCTTATGTAGGTGCTCGACGAGCACTCGCCGAGCGGCGGTTTGGGAGGAACCGACCTTAGACATTTGGTCGGCCAGTGAATTATCCTTCCTGGGATGTAGATTACTTCAAATTCTTGAAGTATTTCTCCATCTTCCTTACTTCGCCAGGCATACGCCATTGAGGTATCTAACACCGATACTCCTTGTTGACTGGTTCACGACCAACCGTGAATCGCTCTTCACAAAGGAGCCGTTGGACTCCTAGCGATTTGCATGCTCAAGTCCGCCAAAAGGTTTTCAGATTCGCCGCTGTTAGTCGCAAATAAATGTAGTTGGATGGCGATCAGAGTCGCTTCTCCGTCCGGGAGACTAAGATGACGCCACTTCGAGCGCCAGATGCTCGGGATCCGCCAAAATACAAGGTCCAGGAGTTTCCTCGAATCATTGGTCCTACTGGCCGGTGGTGCCGAGCCGACCATTCTCGCCACGAAATCAGCCAGACTTGTGATTTTATCGCCGCAAGGGCCGAGAATACCAGCTCGAACTCGGCGAGTTCCATTGCCCACTTGGCTATGCGACCACCGGCGCCCCGATTTTTCAGATTTCCGAGTGGGAAGCTTGGCCGGCACTACGATCTTGTGTGCTTGAAAGTAGTGACGCAACTTCCGGAGGCCATCAAGAATGAGTACAGAGTTTCGGACCTCGGGTAACGCTCCTTTGGTCCATGAAGTACTTCACGACGTAATAGATAGGTCGCTGGTACCATCTCTTTCTATCGCTAACACCGAGCTCACCGCTGGCGGGTTGCCGCCAGGTATAATAGCAATTCTTCCCCGCCGTGGGTGTGACGAGGATCGGCGGCTTGGAGAGGTACTGCTTTAGCTCTTGAACGCGCGACGCCTTCCTCCGTCCATGTGAAGCCATCATGTTTATGGAGGGCTTTAAAGAAAGGTAGTCCTCGCCCCCGGGCCGGGAGACGAACCGGCTTAAGGCGGCCATCCTCCCGGCCGAGCTTGTACTTCCTTTACGCATGTGGGCGACCTCATGTTCTCAATGGCTTCGATCTTCTCTCGGTTAGCCCTAACGCCATGTGGCCCGACCATGTAGCCGAGCACCTTGCCACCTTCACGCCGAATACGCATTTTTCTGATTTAGCTTTATTCGATGCTTATTGAGGTTACGTAAAGTTTCTTCTAAGTCAAAGAACGTGACCTGAAGTACTCTTGCTTTGACAACTATGTCGCCGACATATACCTCCAAATTTCGACCTATTTGGTCTGTGGAAAGTCTTCGCATGAGGCGTTGAAAGGTTGCTCCCGCATTTCTCGTAATCGAAAGACATGGTCGAGCAGCGTAAGGTACCGAACGGGTGATGAAGGAAGTCTTTCCTCGTTTTCGCGACAGTCGATTCGATGATAGCCTGAATAGGCGCTCTAGGAAGCTCATGGTTCAGGACTCGCCGTCGCTGGCCCACCAATTGGTCTATGCGAGGCAACGGATAGTTGTCTTTGGGCACGCCGCTCAAACTCGTGTGGTCGACGACATGCGCCACTTGCCTCCTTTCTTCCTCGACCAGGATCGATTGGCTAGCCACTCGAGTGCTCAATCTCTCCGATGAAGCCAGCTTTAGGAGTTTATCAAGTTCCTCCCGATGATTGCTTGTTTTTCCGGGAAAAGCGCCTAAGTTTCGTCTCATCGGTTTTTTGTCAGTCGAATCATTAGCCTGCGTGCTCGACCACCTCCTTGGGACTCGGGCATGCCTGATGGTTCCCAGCGAACACATCCGACCTTGCTCTGAGGAAAGTGACGAGCTCGAGTTCCTATTTGGGATCTAGGAAGATCCCAAATGAACGATTTGGCCGGTTCCGACTGCTGAGCGGAACAGCCTTGGTCTCTCCTCCAGGTTGAGGGCAAGTTTAGGCCGGAATGCTTTCGGCTCTTGGTCGTGGCCGCGAGCGGCAATCGACCGACCATATCCAGCGCTTCTTTCGCCGCAATTGAGTGCGGACTTGTGGTTCCCTTTGACGGTTATGACTCCGCTTGGCCCGGAATCTTTAGGCAATCGACACGCTGCGGATGCGAGGCGGCCATGAACTTGGCCAAGGCCGGCCGCCGAGGATGGCGTTGTAGGCCGACTCAAGTCTACCACCTCGAAGGTGATTAGCTCCGCTTCAAGTTACTTGGGCCGCGAAACTTACGGCAAGACGACCTGCCCTGCAGGTTTGATCGAGGTGCCCGGACTATCCTCAAGAAGGGCACGGCCACACTCTTGATTTTGGAACGAGGAATCGCATCTCGCCCAATACCTTGGTCGCAATAAGGTCCAAAGAGCTCCTGAGTCTATGAGGACCCGACCGACGACAAGATTGGCCGATGGTGGGGTTCACGACCATCTAAGCCTCTGGGTTTGGTCATCCCTAAGGGACAATCGCCTTCGAGAATGTGAGGGATACCTCCGACCATTTCACCGGCCGTGACCGAGGCTTACCCTGGGTAACATGGTGCACTTCCTTGCAGCCTCCTTTAAGTCCCAAGGACTTGTAGGCGAGGAGCCTCAAGATGACCGCTATGTGATTCCTTGGTTCTTGATATTCCATTTCATCCTCACTTTCCTCGGCGGGCTGTTTTCCTTTGTCGCTTTCACCCTGCTCGAAGCGCCAAGATGGGACCCCCGCCAGAAATCGCTTCCAAAGTGTAGGTCCACGCTCGCAATTCCGTGAGGTCGCCTGCGGCGCCGGTGAAGTGGACAGAGGTCGCCTGCCGGTCCGCTGGTCGCCTCGCCGGTCCGCTTGGTCGCTTCGCCCTCGAGGCCTGGTGGTTGTCCTCTTCCCCGAGCATTAGCCCACTGCCTGGCCGAGTTGCCCGGGGCCGTTGTTGTTCCACCGCGCTACCATGGCGGGCGAGGGTTGCTTTTTCTTCTTCTTCTTGATCTTCTTGTCTACTGCATTCAACCCTTTTGCTAGCCGAGGTCTCTAGGCCAGCCGAGGCGGCAGCTTTCCTTCATCCAAAGATTTTCTTCCATTGACGGCTTCATCTCGCATGGCGATCGATCGCCATTCTAAGAGCTCGTTTCGCCGTTAGATCCGGTGGATCTCCGTGTCCTGTGGTGAAGCGCGACGCCTCGCACTCGAACTTGAAAGCTCTGACGATGCCTCGTCCGATATGTTCGGATCGAAGTTCCGACTGGATGAACCTCTCGACGAATTGTCGCAGGTTTCCCCGTCCGTCAGACAAGCGCCCAGGTCGCGCTTCTTTCCCGGCGGATGTAGCAGCCTCCGAAATTCGCCGAGTGCGGCGCCGAGCTGCCTCAGACCGTATGGATCCTTCCTTTGATTGAAAAGCCACGACGAGCAGCTCCGGCCCAGACTGGCTTAAGGTAATTTGCTATTACCTCATCACCTCCGGCGGGCGAGGATGGCGGTAGTGTATATCGAGAGGAATTCATCCGGTTCGGGTCCCGCTGAATCTCTCGACGTGGCCGGGCTTGAACTCGCTTGGCCATGCGACGCCCCGAGGGAGCTCGTGAAGGCCCTGGCACCAAGCTCTGGTTTCGCGATTTAAAACCTCGGCCACGGCGGCCTCCACGCTGATCTTCCACTCCAACGCCCGCGGCGCTGGCCGAAGTCGGAGAAAACCTCATGCGCGCCGGTCGCGGCCGATGACCGCATGGTTGCGGAGTGCTCTGAGCGCCAGAATCTGGGCGACAGGCGATATCGCCCGAGGTTGCTCTGCGGATCGCTCCGGCCTTTCGGATCGGGTCGGCGACTGGGCGATCTCCGAGCATGGCTCCGAGATTCATCTCTCAGGCGAACGCACGGAGCTGCTTGTGATGGTCCCGGAAACACTCCGGCATCCCGGCCATGGGGAGGATCCGAGACTTTAGCTCGGGCAAGAAGCCTCTCCAAATCTTCTGGCCACGACCCGCCCATGGCCTCTAAGTCTACTTGCTCGGGAAATCGCGCAGTCACGCACGACCGCCGCCAAGGCCTCGTAGCCGCTCTCGCTTCGTGAATCAAGGCGGCGTAGCTTTGACGGCGCCTCCGAGTGCGATCGGAGTTCGGCACCGCGAGTTCCTTTCCGTGGAGGCGCACTCTCCTTTGCCTGGCGGCGAATGCTCGCAAGCGCCTTTCCCAAAGACGCTTCCAAGTGGCGCCTGGCCGCCATAGTGGTCGTGCTCGGCGGCGCCCGAGGATCCTCTCCGGCCCGCGTGGCTCCCACCATGTTGACTGACGAGAGCGAGACGAAAGCGATGGGGACATCATTGTATCCCCTTGGGACGCTGGTCTCTGGCCGAGCTCTAGGTCGCCTGGTATGTCCAGCCATCGAGAGCTCGTTGCGCCATCCCTGGGTCTCCGAGGGTAATGTCTCGGGAATGGAGGATCTGCCTCGCATTCCCGTGTCCGAGGAAAGGCTCCTGCACTCGGGCAGGATCGATAGGATCGGCCACCCCGGGCACGTTGTCGGCGGCGAGTACACGCCGTCATCCTCAACGTGGGTCAAAGACACAAAGGTCCCGAGTGTCTCCCGAGTTTGGCATCCTCGAGGATCTTGATCCGCGACGGAATCAAACTGCTGCCCCTACTGACGGCGCCACTGCCGACGATTGGAGAACGGGCTCCCGTCGAGCTTACTTGTTGACTGGGGGATCAACAGAGCCCCGGCGCCCGGATCGACGAGGGCGGTCGCGCGCCGCGCGGTCGGGCGCAGGAGGCCGGAAAAAAAAAAAAAAAAAAGGGGGGACGCGGTGTTTTTTATCCTGGTTCGGGCCTCTCACCGCCGAGATAATGACCCTACTCCAAAGGTATTGTGTTCTATCTTTCGTGTGCCCTCCCTCATGCAGATCTTCGTGGGGGTTTAAATACTATGACTAGAGATGCGAAAAGTAATCGCCTCGGGGATCACGCTATGTATCCATATCCGTGATGTCGCCCTTGATTCCCGCTGCTATTTGAATTTCTGGTATGATTTCCTTGATCTCCTGGCTGATTGGTTGCCTCCTTCCTTCCTCACAGCCGCCGGGCCCTCCGACCAAAACACCCGAGCAGTCGTGGCCTCCACGAGCATGCTTGCTCGTGGGGGTGTGTTTGGTGCTTCGCGAACGGAGGCGCAAACGCTGATGCTCTGAGGAGAAGGAGGGATGCTCGCTTGCTCTCCCGAGCATCTTCCCTTAGTGCCGCTTGGTCGGGCGGGTTTAGCTTTTCACGGGGTACCGTGGTCTTTTGCCGATAGCCAATCCTCGACGCCTAGCCCCCGAGGTTCAAGCTGGGAACCTCGGGCTTCCCCTTGAGCCTAAGAAGACTTGAGGGGATTGAATTTCCTTTGGTCGTGGCTCACGACCATTTTACGCCGGGAGACGAGCTTTTACCCGCCACAGGCTTTGCTCGCGCAAGGCTGCTTGGTTGTTCTCATGGTTCCTTCTCCGAGAAGCCTCCTCAGAATCTGCAGACGGTAGTTTCTGAAGCGGCGCTTTTTCCGGCCAGTGTTGCTGCGCGATAGGCGGCGATTTTTTATCCCGCCTTCACTATCCTTTAACCCTTTCTACCGGAGAGGTCGGAGTCCCATTGGCGCCTCTTTGCTCGCCTTCGCTAAAAATCTTCCAAGAGCCCTAGCGCCAAGAACCCTTTTCGCTCTCCTTCCTTCTTCGGCCATGGCGCTGCTTCAAGGTTAGCCGATGACCCAAGGAGGCTCCAGTGCTCACTGACGAGGGTACGCCGACCTGTGCTCGGTCGAGTGCCCGGGATGATGCGGCGCCGGCAGATCGCGGAGACGGAGATCGCCTCTCGCGAGTTGTACGCCATCAACGGCTTGTCGCCCGAGAGCGACTTCCTCGCCTCCGTGCTTGCCTTCGCGGGTGCGAGATCTCTCATCTCCACCCCAACTCCATCCTTTCCTCGCAATCTTCTCCCACCTTTGCGAGGCTTACGTGGGTGTAATGCCCACGGCTAGCCTCTTCTTTCACTTCTATTCCCCTTCCGCACCGGCCGATGGTTCCGCCGGCGCGTTTATCTTCGCCGCCCAACCGACCATACGAGTACCCTTCGTTGCTCAAGGACTCTGTCGGTTGGGCCGACTGGTTCTACCGTAAGAAGGCGGAGGGGTCCCGCTTGGTCTACATCGGGAGGACGCCCGCCATCGAGACGGCGCGCCCGCCTGGTAACCCGAGGAAGAGCGGGTGCTCAGACGACGGTGAGCTTGCCCAGATGGGGCTCACCGGTCGGATATCGCCCGACTTTACTCTTCAACCGGTGTCCCCTCGAGGCGCCGCGAGCATCCCTTCTTCGAGGTGACCGGTGGCACGACTTCACCCGCGAGGACAACGCAGTATGTTCCTCGACCTCTTTCCCGAGCATCGCCGCTTCGTGAATCGCGCTTATGCATCCGTGATATGCCTTTTGTCTTAGTCTTGTGACGCAGCCCGAGGACGGATCGGGTTGACGATAGGGTCGCCGAGATGTTCGGGCTCCCAAGGAGAAGGAGCCGACGCCCAATCGCCAGGTCCCCAAGAATATTTTGACCGCGCGGCGACGCGGTAAGTACATTTTCCCACTTCCGCTCGAGGGCATGTTTTCCAGCTCATTCCTCCCGATTGCTCAAGGAGAAGGTCGCCTCTTGAGCTTGCGGTGTCGAAGGCCGCAGCGCCGCGCAAGCCAAAGACTCGCCAGGGGTTCCCAGAAGAGGGCGGCGGGTCGAGGTCGCCGAGCATCCGCCTCGCCTCCCGCGCCAGCTGGCCGAGGCGCCGAAGCCGACCAGACCCCTACCCCGCACCTTGAGTACGCCGACCGCCAGAGGTGTTTAACTCCGCATTTGGTTCGATGACTTCAAACGGAGGAAGCCGGAGCCGATGAGCCGATCTGAACAGCCGGCCGAGCAAAGCAGCGAGGAAGGCCGAGGAGGATGCCAGGTCTCTCCCGACCAAGGAGCGGCCGGAGAGGCAGATCAAGGCCCTCCAGATCAGCTCACTCGGTGGTTGATGCCCCGAGGAGGAGGAAGAAGAGGAGGAGGCCGCCTATGCTCGTTAGAAGGAGCAGGAGGTCGACCTCTCAAACCGCCGACGCCGGAAGAGGTCGACATGGACGATGTCGACTTGGCGATGGCATCGCGCCAATGACGCCGCAGAGGAGCGCGCCGTGGTCGTGGCCGAGGCCTACGAGGCCGCCATGCAGTGTCGCCCGTGGCCCAAGCGAGGAGGCCGAGGAGGATGGCGCCGCCACGCGTAAGGTACGTTCTTCATTCTCTTATTCCGCCTTGTCTTGCGACTTTCTTCGCTAACCCCACCCTGCTTGGCGTGGGCGTGATAGCTCTGATGTCGTTTTGGACTTCCGCCGATGGTCGAGGAGATTATCAACTCCGCAGTGGACGCCGAAGCTCGACCGCCGCTGCCGACCGGGTGATGGCCGAGACGGGGAGGAGCCGGTGTTAGCTTCGGACTCGGTGGAGCCCGAAGCCTTCTTCGGCGGGACCCGCGCTCCTTCAGCGGCCGTGGAGCCTATCCCACCAAGGAGGAGCAGGAGCCGCAGGGGATCGAGGACCAAGACGCCTTGGCCTTGGCCCCTTGCGAAGAGATGATCGCGGGCGCAGGCTCAAGCGCCGAGCCCCGGGAAGGGAGCTTGGTCGCCCCGACCAACAGCCTCTGGCCATGAGCCAAGGAGAGGAGGAGGAGGAGGAGGTCGCCCCGCCTAACTCCTTCGGTCCCGGCACCAGCGCCTGGCCACGGAGGTGCAAGGGGCGGAGGTGATCAGATTTGATCAATCGCCCGGCCATGGAGCACGGCCGCCCGACTATGGAGGGACAAGAAGCGAGGTGATCGCCGATCCAATGCCTTGGCCGGAGAGCATTGGTCGCTTCCGGCTGAAGAGGAACAGGAGGCGAGGTGGTTGCTAACGACCAATCGCTTCCACCATGAGCATGGAGTGGCAAAGGCTGTGGTTGGCGACAGCCGAGCGCGTGGCCGACCATGGGGAAGGCGCCACGAGCCGCTTGTCGTGGACGAGGATCACCGGGCGACCCGGGTTGATCAAGGTGGTGACGCCGCGTTGCTCTCTGGGAGCACCGGTGCTCAGGAGGAGCAAGACCTTGACGCGCTACCGGATGACTTGGTCAATCCCTTCTTTCGGTCGGGCGCGACCGATCGCCGCCGCTTCAGGACAAGCCGTCACCGCTCTTCTCGTAAGTTTCCATGTTTCTTCTTTTTCGCCGCGAACGATCTTCCGGGAGTCCGCTCAGCTCTTTCCTTCTCCTTTCTTTCTCGCTCAAGTTTGCCGCGAAGGCTATGGAGGATATCGATGCCACCTCGGTCTCAAAGCAGAAGAGTATCGGTCGCACCATCATGAGCAAGACGCCAAGATCGCCGATCTTGAGCGCCGGGTCTCGAGGTGCGCGAGGCCGACTGGCACCGGAATCGGCGAGAGCCTCATCGCCGGCCGGGACCAGCTCTTCCAGAGCGAGACGGCCGAAGAGCACTTCAGAGCGTATGCGCCGAGCTTGACGAAGAGCTGGTGAAGCTTCGCAGACCTTCAGCGAGCTCGGGAGCGCGAGGAAGCCCACCAAGGAGGCGCAGCGCCCGGAAAGCGCGCCGAAGGTCGCGCTGCCCGGCTGGAAGGTCCCGACCTAGAGGCGGAGGTCGACTCCTTAAGGACGAGCTCGCTGCCCTCCAGCCTGGGCCGAGGGACTTAGCTCTTTCTTTTATTTTTATCTTGTGTAAAACCCCGTAAAAAACAACGCTTTGGATTAAATGAGCATATTCGCAGGAGTTTGGTCCTTGCCTGCTTTTTTTTTTGCTTGAACTCGCTTTCAAAGATATGCCCGTATGATCCCTGCCTCAGAAAAGAAAGCAAGTTCCTGCATGGAGCGTAGATACGAGCAAAGAAAACAAGTTCCTCAGAGATCAAATATCATAGACACGAGCAAAGGATCCTTGGTAAGGAGGGACGGAACGCCTTATCATACGTAAGCCCCCGCCATGGACAAAGGTCGTGTCCTCACCGCTGCAGCACGAGTTTGTTCATGGGAGTTTTTAAGGGTCGCTTTGGTCGTGAACGATTTTTTGAATTACTCGAATAGATCGGTTGTGTTTGAGTGAATCAGAGCACAGAGCAGACGAGCTTTAAAACCAACAATACGTAGAGCCACCATACCCGAAAGTGGTCACCGAATCGGGCTTAGAGTGGATGCTCGCGCTCGACCATGCATACAAATAAGAGCTACTGTGGAAAGTGGACGATTGGGCGAGCATCACGGGGCCAAGGGAGATGGCGTGCACATACTTGTTGGATAAGTTCGCCTCAGAGGCCGGTAGACGACGATGCTCGCTCGACAAAGCGAGGACGAAACTCGAGAAAGAGGGAAAATGATTTATTGGAAAGAACGCAAGGGGCGCGAGATAGGAGTACTGCCTAAACGTAGAATTTACGCAGCTTGATCGATGTTCCAGTGCCGGTGAGCTCTCGACCATCCGGCATCGCGAGGCTAACAGCCGGGCGCTACCAGAGACATGACCGTGTAGGGTCCTTCCCACCTTGGGGTCAGCTTGTTGGCCTTCGACAGTCTTGAACTCTTCGTGAAGACCATGTCGCCGACTTGTAGGGCTCCTAGGCCTGACCGCTTTGGCTGCATGCCTACGAAGAGCTTGTAGGTAAATTGCAGACCGAGCAACGCCTGCTCATGTCGCTCGACGAGGTCCAGGTCGACGAGGCGCTCAACCTCTTGATCGATGGAATCGATCGCTTGCACCTTTGGGGAACCCAAAGACGATTTCGGCAGCGTAATGGCCTCCGCACCGTAGACGAAGTTGGAAAGGCGCCTCGCCTGCGTGGCTCGACTTGTCGTGGGTGCGGATAGACCAAAGAACGGGCGGAAGCTCCTCCACCCATCGCCGCTTGTGCCGGTTGAGGGTCTTAAAGACTCTCTTTTATGCCCTCGACTAGCTGCCCATTTGCTCGCTTTGGCCGCTCCGCTACTCGTGGATGTGCCACGGTATTAAACAGACCTTGGTCCCGACTCTCCTCACAAGACTTTGGAACAGCTTCACCGTGAATCGGGTCCCATTGTCCGTGATAAGACGGTTGGGTATCCCGAACCGGTTACCACGTTGTCGCGGAGGAACCTCTTGGCCGCCTCGGGCCGAGATGGTCGAGACGGGCTCGGCCTCTATCCACTTAGTGAAAGTGTCGATGGCCACGAGCAAATACTTGCAGCCTTCTTCGACCTCGGGAAAGGGTCCAAGGACGCCGAGCCCTGTGTCGAGAATGGCCACGAAAAGCGGTATGGTTTGTAGGGCATATGCTTGGCTGATCGGTTTTGCGAGCATGGAACCGCATGCTCGGCAGTGTCGTTACGATTGACCGCTGTCTGGCCAAGGCCGCCGGCCAAGAGTAACCCAATCGGAAGGCTTTGCTCACAAGCTGCTCGAAGACGAATGAGCTCCGCACATTCCTTCGTGGATATCACGAAGAAGGCATCGCCTTCCTCCTGGGAGACGATTTGGAAAGGATTCCTACGCGCTTTTCCCAGATAGGTCGCTTTCGATCACCAGACCGAGAAGATCGCCTTGTTAGCCGAACGCCGGCTTCTTCCTGGCAATGTCCCATGCGCAAGGTATTGATGAATGGCGCCATCCAATTTGGCGCTTTGCTCGAGGAATGAGACCCTACCGCCGGTCTCTCGTGCCTCCTCTTCGAGGGAATGGAGGGTTTATGTAGGTGCTCGACGAGCACTCACGAGCGGCGGTTTGGGAGGAACCGACCTTAGACATTTGGTCGGCCAGGGAATTATCCTTCCCGGGATGTAGATTACTTCAAATTCTTGAAGTATTTCTCCATCTTCCTTACTTCGCCAGGTACAGCGCCATTGAGGTATCGGAACACCGATACTCCTTGTTGACTGGTTCACGACCAACCGTGGAATCGCCTTCACAAAGGAGCCGTTGGACTCCTAGCGATTTGCATGTTCAAGTCCGCCAAAGGCCAGATTCGCCGCTGTTAGTCGCAGCTGAAATGTAGTTGGATGGCGATCGTAGTCGCTCTCCGTCCGGGAGACCAAGATGACGCCACTTCGAAAGTGCTCGTGATGCTCTGGATCCGCCAAAATACAAGGTCCAGGAGTTTCCTCGAATCATTGGTCCCGCTGGCCGGTGGTGCCGAGCCGACCATTCTCGCCACGAAATCAGCCAGGACTTGTGATTTTATCGCAAGGGCTGAGAATACCAGCTCGAACTCGGCGAGTTCCATTGCCCACTTGGCTATGCGACCACCGGCGCCCCGATTTTTCAGATTTCCTGAGTGGGAAGCCGGCCGGCACCACGATCTTGTGTGCTTGAAAGTAGTGACGCAACTTCCGGAGGCCATCAAGAATGAGTACAGAGTTTCGACCTCGGGTAACGCCCTTTGGTCCATGAAGTACTTTCGCCGACGTAATAGATAGGTCAGCTGGTACCATCTCTTTCTATCGCTAACACCGAGCTCACCGCTGCGGGTTGCCGCCAGGTATAATAGCAATTCTTCCCCGCTGGGTGTGACGAGGACGGGCGGCTTGGAGAGGTACTGCTTTTAGCTCTTTGAACGCTGATCAGCTTCCTCCGTCCATGTGAAGCCATCATGTTTGCGGAGGGCTTTAAAGAAAGGTAGTCCTCGCTTCCCCGGGCCGGAGACGAACCGCTTAAGGCGCCATCCTCCCGGCCGAGCTTGTACTTCCTTTACGCATGTGGGCGACCTCATGTTCTCAATGGCTTCGATCTTCTCTGGTTAGCCCCAACGCCATGTGGCCCGACCATGTAGCCGAGCACCTTGCCAGCCTCTTCACGCTAATACGCATTTTTCTGGATTTAGCTTTATTCGATGCTTATTGAGGTTACAGAAAGTTTCTTCTAAGTCAAGAACGTGACTCAAGTACTCTTGCTCTTGACAACTATGTCGCCGACATATACCTCCAAATTTCGACCTATTTGGTCTGTGGAAAGTCTTCTGCATGAGGCGTTGAAAGGTTGCTCCCGCATTTCTCGCACCGAAAGACATGGTCGAGCAGCGTAAGGTACCGAACGGGGTGATGAAAGAAGTCTTTCCTCGTCTTTTCGCGCGACAGTCGATTCGATGATAGCCTGAATAGGCGTCTAGGAAGCTCATGGTCGTGACCCGCCGCCGCTGGCCCACCAATTGGTCTATGCGAGGCAACGGATAGTTGTCTTTGGGCACGCCGCGTTCAAACCCGTGTGGTCGACGACATTACGCGCCACTTGCCTCCTTTCTTCCTCGACCAGGACTGGATTGGCTAGCCACTGAGTGCTCAATCTCTCCGATGAAGCCGCTTTTAGGAGTTTATCAAGTTCCTCCCGATGATTGCTTGTTTTTCCGGGAAAAGCGTCTAAGTTTCGTCTCATCGGTTTTTTGTCAGTCGAACTGCTAGCTGCGTGCTCGACCACCTCCCTTGGGACTTCGGCATGTCGGATGGTTCCTGTGCGAACACATCCGACCTTGCTCGGAGGAAAGTGACGAAGCTCGAGTTCCTATTTGGGATCTAGGAAGATCCCAAATGAACGATTTGGCCGGTTCCACTCGCTGAGCGGAACAGCCTTGGTCTCTCCTCCAGGTTGAGGGCAAGTTTAGGCCGGAATGCTTCGGCTCTTGGTCGTGGCCGCGAGCGGCAATCGACCGACCATATCCAGCGCTTTTCGTCGCAATTGAGTGCGGACTTGTGGTTCCTTTGACGGTTATGACTCCGTTTGGCCCGGAATCTTTAGGCACCGAGCACGCGTGATGCGAGGCGGCCATGAACTTGGCCAAGGCCGCCTGCCGAGGATGGCGTTGTAGGCCGACTCAAGTCTACCACCTCGAAGGTGATTAGCTCCGCTCTGAAGTTACTTGGGCCCGAAACTTACGGGCAAGACGACCTGCCCCAGAGGTTTGATCGAGGTGCCCGGACTATCCCGAAGAAGGGCACGGCCACACTCTTGATTTTGGAACGAGGAATCGCATCTCGCCCAATACCTTGGCTGCAATAAGGTCCAAAGAGCTCCTGAGTCTATGAGGACCCGACCGACGACAGATTGCCGATGGTGGGGTTCACGACCATCTAAGCCTCGGGGTTTGGTCATCCCCAAGGGACAATCGTCTCTCGAGAATGTGAGGGATACCTCCGACCATTTCAGCTGCGACCGGAGGCTTACCCTGGGTAACATGGTGCACTTCCTTGCAGCCTCCTTTAAGTCCCAAGGACTTGTAGGCGGAGGAGCCTCAAGATGACCGCTTATGTGATTCCTTGGTTCTTGATATTCCATTTCATCCTCACTTTCCTCGGCGGGCTGTTTTCCTTTGTCGCTTTCACCTGCTCGAAGCGCCGGCATGGGACCCCGCCGCCAGAAATCGCTTCCAGCGGTAGGTCCACGCTCGCAATTCCGTAGGTCGCCTGCGCGCCTCGTGAAGTGGATGAGAGGTCGCCTGGCCGGTCCGCTTGGTCGCCTCGCCGGTCCGCTTGGTCGCTTCGCCCTCGAGGCCTGGGTGGTTGTCCTCTTCCTCGAGCATTAGCCCACGGCGCTGCGGGCCGAAGCGTTGCCCGGGTCGTTGTTGTTCCACCGCGGCTACCATGGCGGGCGAGGGTTGCTTTTTCTTCTTCTTCTTGATCTTCTTGTCTCACAGATTCGAACCCTTTTGCTAGCCGAGGTCTCTAGACCAGCCGAGGCGGCACTTCCCTTCATCCAAAGCATTTTCTTCCATTGACGGCTTCATCTGCGTTGGCGATCGATCGGCCATTCGGAAGAGCTCGCTCGCCGTTAGATCCGGTGGATCTCCGTGTCCTGTGTGAAGCGCAGACGCCTCGCACTCGAACCTGAAAGCTTCTGGACGACAAATTTCGTCCGATATGTTCGGGATCGAAGTTCCGACTGGATGAACCTCTCGACGAATTGTCGCAGGTTTCCCCGTCCGTCAGATCAAGCGCTTCCAGGTCGCGCTTTTTTCCCGGCGGATGTAGCAGCTCTGAAATTCGGCCGAGTGCGGCGCCGAGCTGCCCTCAGGACCGTGATGGATCCTTCCTTTGATTGAAAAGCCACGCACGAGCAGCCTGGCCCAGACCGTCGGCAGGTAATTTGCCATTACCCCTCATCACCTCCGTGGCGAGGATGGCGGTAGTGTATATCGAGAGGAATTCATCCGGTTCTGGGTCCCGTTGAATCTCTCGACGTGGCCGGGCTTGAACCTGCTCGGCCATGCGACGTCCCCGAGGGAGCTCGTGAAGGCCCGGCACCAAGCTTCGGGTTTCGCGACGAAAACCTCGGCCACGGCGGCCTCCACGCGGATCTTTCCACCCAACGCCCGCGGCGCTGGCCGAGTCGGAGAAAACCTCGCGCGCCGGTCGTCTGATGACCGCATGGTTGCGGAGTGCTCGAGCGCTGTAATCTGGGCGACAGGCTGATATCGCCCGAGGTTGCTCTGGATCGCTCCGGGCCTTTCTGGATCGGGTCGGCGACTGGGCGATCTCCGAGCATGGCTCCGAGATTCATCTCTGTGCGAACGCACGGGGAGCGTTGTGATGGTCCCGGAAACACTCCGGCATCCGGCCATGGGGAGGATCCGAGACTTTTAGCTCGGCAAGAAGCCTCTCCAAATCTTCTGGCCACGACTCCGCCCATGGCCTCTAAGTCTACTTGCTCGGGAAATCAAGCAGAAACACGCACGACCGCCGCCAAGGCCTGTAGCCGCTCTCGCTTCGTGAATCAAGCGGCATGAGCTTTGACGGCGCCTCCGAGTGCGATCGGGAGTTCGGTACCGCGAGAGTTCCTTTCCGTGGAGGCGCACTCTCCCTTTGCCTGGCGGCGAATGCTCGCAAGCGTCTTTCCCAAAGACGCCTCCAAGTGGCGCCTGGCCGCCTCATAGTGGTCGTGCCTGGGCGGCCCGAGGATCCTTTCCGGCCCGCGTGACTTACCCATGTTGACTCGACGAGAGCGAGACGAAAGCGATGGGGACATCATTGTATCCCCTTGGGACGCTGGTCTCTGGCCGAGCTCTAGGTCGCCTGGTATGTCCAGGCCATCGAGAGCTCGTTGCGGTCATCCTCGGGGTCTCCGAGGGTAATGTCTGGGAATGGAGGATCTGCCCTCGCATTCCCGTGTCCGAGGAAAAGCTCCTGCACTCGGGCAGTGATCGATAGGATCGGTCACCCTGGGCACGTTGTCGGCGGCGAGTACACGTCGTCATCCTCAACGTGGTCAAAGACACAAAGGTCCCGAGTGTCTCCCGAGTTTGGCATCCTCGAGGATCTTGATCCGCGACGGAATCAAACTGCCGTCCCCACTGACGGCGCCACCGCCGACGATTGGAGAACGGGCTCCCGGCGAGCTTACTTGTTGAATGGGGATCAACAGAGCCCCGTCGCACGGATCGATCGAAGAGGGCGTTCGAGCGACGCGAGGTCGGGAGAAGGAGGCCGGAAAAAAAAAGGGGGACGCGGTGTTTTTTATCCTGGTTCGGGCCTCTCACCGCCGAGATAATGACCCTACTCCAGTGTATTGTGTTCTATCTTTCGTGTGCCCTCCCCTGTTACAGATCTTCAGGGGGGTTTAAATACTATGACTAGAGATGCGAAAAAAGTAACTGCCTCCGGGGATCACGCTATGTATCCATATCCGTGATGCTGCCCTTGATTCCCGCGTTATTTGAATTTCGGGTATGATTTCCCTTGATCTCCGGCTGATTGGTTGCCTCCTTCCTTCCTCACGCTGGCTCATTGGCCCTCCGACCAAAACACCCGAGCAGGTCGTGGCCTCCACGAGCATGCTTGCTCGTGGGGTGTGTTTGGTGCTTCATGAACGGAGGCGCAAACGCGTATGCTCGGAGGAGAAGGAGGGATGCTCGTTTCGTTCTCCCGAGCATCTTCCCTTAGTGCCGCTTGGTCGGCGGGTTTAGCTTTTCACGGGGGTACCGTGGTCTTTTGCCAGATAGCCAATCCCCGACAGAAGCGTTACCCAACTAACAGAGTGTCCTAATTGAACGCTCATTCGAACCCGCCTTCCTGTAGCAAAACAAGGGAGGCCACTACCAGCTCATCCAACCTTGATGACACATACTCCACATTAGGCATACAATGCCACCGGCTTGGACACCACCACCTACATCTTTATGACCCTCATCTCTATTGATATCTGTCCACACCCATCTCATCATCGGATTGCATTGTGTCCACCAAGCCCTCCAAATATTCATGACAATCAACATGTGTGGCTCATCACTGCCCTATGCCTTTGTTCGGTTGAAATCCTTAGCACGCCTCCTCAGGTGTTCATCATCCCCAACACCAGGATGCATCGTGCCACCACTATCCAACCCTCCACTTCCACGCTGCTACCCCCACCAGCCTCACCTCAACTTGAAGATTCACCCCTCCACAAACCGCACGTACACCATCGGCTTACCATGTATCATAGATATCGGATTCATTACAATATGCATATATTACCCACACAACACGCTTTCTTGTCACCTCATAAGCTCCCATACATACTCTAATGACCCTCCAACCACTGTGGCATTTACGCCTCAATTGTTGGGGAACGCGGTATGCTACACTAGCACAAATTAAAATTTCTACCGCAAACCAGAAAAGCTACTCGCAAGAAGGGGATCATAGATCTATTAACACTAGACGCGCAGTTGCGGAATCCTTCGCATGTCGTTGTAGTGGATCGTTCTCGACGTGGATCGTCCTCGCCGCGGATCGTCCTCTCCACGCCGCAAGAGCGGCAGCCACAAAGACAAAGATCCACACGTCAGGGATGGAACGTCGTATGCCTGCAGGTGAAAGCACCGGGTCGCTCGACAGGGGCAACGAGAGGAGGTGGCTAGGGTTTCTGGCGAAACACCTCTAAACCACACAAAAGTGTATTCTGCGTCTAGCCTCCCCCCTCCTTATATAGCCACGAGGTGAAACCCTAGGCAGTCAGGGCCTATCTACGCGCTAAGCCCACGAAGTCCATTAATTACGTATCTAATCCGAATTAATGCGTCCCAGCCCGTTAAGTGTGTGACCCTGTAGGTTCATGCGCATTTGGACATGGATTCGGAAAACCCTTTTCTAATCCAATAGTCGGTAGCGGTTTCTTGCAGAGCATGCCAACTCCCAAATGCATATGATTAAAGTACTGATGTAATAATCCCTTTGCCAAACTATATGAAGATCGAACTCAAGGCGAGAAGCATGTCATCCTTTGGCATTTCAATCCATCTTTCTTATCCGTAATATATTAATAAGTTTTGATTGACTTCTCAATCACGGCATGGCCATGCACTTCCTTAATCATATCACACGAGTGGCCCTAGACATATATCTCCGTTACATTGGAGTGGCAAATTTCATCTTGACTGCTCACTTCCCTCTGCATGTTTCATAGTAAACATGAAAGCTACCTTTATAACTATTCGGTTAGGAAATAGTGTTTGGTAACCCCAAGGTAAACTATTACACATGTAGGGAATATGACAATCTTAGGTCTAAGGATCATACATCTACTATGTATGAGATACACTGATGACACATAAGAATGTAACATTCTCGCAGTGTCCCATTGTGGGTCTATCTAACACATGTTCTTCAACATGCGCCCACAATGTATTGATGATATCTCCATATCCCATGATCTATGAAACATGGTCATCGAACAATACATGTGTTGATCTATTCATCGTTGTCATATACGATGATATCTGATCAGAGATATTTATCGAATTATATCAATAAGTAAAGAGCTTCATAAACAAGTCACACACTTGTTGATCAAAACAATGATATGCATTCATTGGACCAATAATCATATTATTATTCATAAACATAGTCATGTTACAATCATCCATATGATTGCCTCAAGGGCATAACACTAACATCAATGGAAAGCTTATTTCTTACAATCGCCCAGTCAAATATGCTTCATATGCACCACTAGAGGTTAACCCATCTCCTTCAGACCCGATGCTCAAATCATCTTCCATCCATAATTTGATAGGTCTACTCCGTATGGCCCATTGCGAACCACACCCACCCCGTATATACAGAAACAAATCTTAAATATTCATTATCATGTACCTAACATAATAAATTAAGTACATATATTACTATGTCAAGTTTCAATTATTAACTATCAAATAAACTGACATTTCCTAACACGTACTAGCCTACTACGACCGATAATGTACCATTCAACATTACTGATTAAAATTATTACATTCAATACATCCATACTTGATTTACATGAATACACATAATTTAAAAAATTTAGTATTTCCAATTCCAATTATTAACTACTAACTTGTATACAGATAATTAAAATTATTCCATCAACAAAAACACATAGAAACTTCAATAATGTTCTCTCGCTTCCACATTTTTCTAAAAACTTTTTCGTATATGCAAAATTATTTTTCCACTTTACCAGTGGTACGTAAGCACAAAAAATATTTTCCCATTTTACCAACACTATTAACTACATACTGTTTGTGCTATGACCTTCTCAATTAACACTTTGCAAACTAACGATGTCATTAAATAACAATTAACACACATAAATCAAATGTGTATGCAGATCTACTAGCATATCCATGTAACTAATTCAACATAAGCGGGTTAATTGTCATAACTAACATAAATATTTTAAATGCACATGCATGTCAATTACCATGTGCATGCAAAATAAATAATACCATCAAAATGATCATTCCACTAATTCATCGCTAATGACATACTTATCACCACTAACATGAGTAAAAATGTGAATGCAAATGAACTAACAAGCATACTTAACATAGCAACACATACCAAATAACCATTACACGTTCTCAACTTGATCTACAACTTTTGCAACGACAACTTCTCACACATCTTCCTAACTCCTCTCTCTGTCTCTATTTTCTTACTCTGATGCCAAAATGACTAAGCAGGGTGTAACATCAAAAATTGCCATAAAATAAGTAATGAGATGCCAAATTATTTCCCTGCATTTACTATGGATTTTCTGAATTTTCTGGCTATTCTAGAATTTTTGGCATTTAAATAAAATACCTTTTCATTTCCTATATGCTATTCCTAATTTTTAACCTTTGAATTCAAAATAGTACAAAGCCTAGAAGTATTTTACTCAAGTTCTAAGTATTCTAAAGTGCCTCTTCAAATAGTTTCAAGAATTTTGGAGCTAGGATGCTATTTTTGCAAAAATTAAATACTACACTATATACTAAACTTGAGTCACTAAAAGAATTTACATACTGCACTATTTTATTCAAGTTCTAAGTATTCTGAAGTGCTTCTCCAAATAGTTTCAAGAATTTTGGAGCTAGGATGTTGTTTTTGCAAACAATTAAATACTGCACTATATACCCACCGAACAGTCACCTCCCACTGCCCCATCGCCACCACCTTTACTCCTCTACATGCACTGAAAAGCAAGCATTCGCGCTCACCATCGTCCTTTCCCATTGGTCACAACACCCTGATTATGGGCCTGAGCCTAGAGCTTCACCCCTGTGCTTATAAAGATGGCTCCTCAGGCCATCCATGACCCCCACAATATGGCTATTCTTCCCCCAGGAGCTTGCACGGTTTCCCTCCAATGAACTCCTTTGCCACCGCAAGCAGAAACCATGAGCAGAGCTCAATTGACTTGCCTGGTGAGCCATTTTCAAATTCCATTGAATTCAAGCCTCCTTAGGGTATTCTGATTGCATCTCTCTCTCTCTAGCCTTCCTCTGTGAGAACGTTGTCGTCATAGTCGCCTTCTTTCTCCTCCAGGGTCATCATCGCCAAGCTTCTCTAATGATTTTCGATCACCACTAACCCCCCCCACCCAACCACCACAGACCACTCCCCAAGCACCACCTACTCTTGCTAACTCAAGCATCATTGTCGCATAAGACACCGTTGTTCACCACCGACAGGCTCTCCCGAGCCAATGCCCTATTTTGAGTTGCTGACAAGTGGGTCCCGCCTATCAGACGCGCACATCTCTCTCTCACTCTCACTCAGTCACTGACAAGCCAACCCTACACATCGGTTTTTCTTTTAAAATCGAGTTCAAAAATGGAGCCACTAACATGTGGGCCCAAGTGAAATTTATAACCCAATTTGTAAATTAAACTAGTAATTAGTATGAGTCTCTCACATATGTACTCCACCTGTCAATTATTTTAAAACAATATATAAAGCATTGACAAGTATGCCCCACCTGTCATCCTCAGAAGAATTAAGTTTAAATGCCCAAAATGAGATCAATGCTTTCAATTCAGTAGAGGTGTGCCTTCTATGTTAGAAGGCGTAACCTCTGAAGGTACGCCTTCGACGTCACCCCTTTTTTATTTTAGAGAATTTTTAGCCGATTTAAATTCAAATACTCATAACTTTTGCGTACAAACTCCAAATTGAGTGAAACCAGTTTATTATTTTATTTTTCTAAAATCATGATCTTTTTGAATTTGTAAAAACACTTGAATTTGGTCTCTTCTTGAAATTATTTGGTCCTTATCATTGCTTTACAATATACTATGTGTAAATACAAACTCTCCAGAAACCTTCTTCGTCAACCCCGAACCAACTTATGAACTCAACAAGCAAGGAAATCACCTCCCTTGATTATATTGATCCTATTATTTTAATTAATATATTTTGTTCTAGCAGATTTATGTATGCATGTGTGTACCTTATGTAAAATAGTAATATTGTGGGCATCGGTAGTTATTCGTATTTTTTACATGGAACTTCCTTGACAAATACATAACCTTAAACTTAAAAACCATAAGGTAAGTGCTAGGCAATAACTAATGCCCACTTTGGGTATATTCGATTATATGTACCTATGCTTAATCATGTTTCAGGAATGGAAAGGGGCAAATAGTCGGCTGAATTATTTGTTCCAGGATGGAAATTGACATATTAAGAAAGTTGTCTCTGTTATTTTAGTATAAAACCAAAAATGAAAACTAGGTTTTTGACGTGGGCAAATTATTTATATAATATGAGAAGTGTGTGGAGTTGCACGTAGAATATGGGGAATTCTCACCCGGGTTGGTTAAGGGCCAAACTTATATGTTATTTCAAATAGAGACATCCATGCAACCATAAGTATTAGTATGGGATGGACTTAACTTATTAAGTTGCTTAGGACAAACGTTCCATATTGGATGGCCAGAGTAGTACAAGCATTCGGGTAAGTTTGCTCGCAGGGGTGCCCTCACCAAGGTGTTGAGAATAACGCTTACCGATAAAACGGTGCATGCCTTGCTATGGGGGAAATTGTTACGTAAGGTGTAAACTATTGTTGGTACCGTGTGTACAAATATTTTTCGTCACCATAGCGAGGGTCAAATATCACCGGGCTAGTGCAAAGTTAGGTCTAGGTGATGTACTAGTTCTTGTCATAATCTCTCAGCCACACACTAAAGGTAGTGTGAAAATAGCGGTAATAAGATTTGTTCATGTCTTGTAAGTAAAGTTGTACGCCTTTGTAGAGTGTAAATAGTTTTTGAAAAGCTGCACTCGCAGTCAAGAGCAGCTTTGGTGCATCATCACTTAGTTAGTCGCGAATCTTTCACAAACTTTTGTTGGTATTCGTGTTGTAAATGTGATGCCAAGTAGGGCAAGGAATTGATCAATAAACACAATCATAGAGGACTGTGAGTTGCTCTTATATGTGTTATACACTTGTTATTTACATACTTGTCACACGCTCTTTATAAATTCCATTTGCAATCTATTACTGTTATTATTGACTAAATCTCGCTTTATGCAAAAGAACATGGTACAATTGTCATTCCCTTGATATAGCCTTATTTTATGCTTGTATGCATAATGTCTTCCTGTTGATAATCCATGCATTTACTTAAAATTGTGATACACAAGTCTTGCCGAGTACAAATGTACTCACCCTTGTTTGTTGATACTCAGATGATGAAGAAACTATCATCCCCTGTGACTCATATTTCACCGTAGGTTACAGGGAATATAATAACAAGCTTTTCTAGGCTTAATTGTTGTTAATTGCCTGTGGATATTTTGGGTTAAGGTATACTGTTGGATCTTGACATTTATTCCACTACTTTTCGTTGTATTTTATTTGGTCATTGGCTCTTTTATTATAAGAACAATACACCCTATGTATATGTATGATCTATGTTTTAATACCTTTGCCATGTTGTGTATGGATGTAAAGATAATATTGTAAATATGTGTATTAGACACAGTATACACATGAGACCCTTAGTTATTCCACGCCTGAAAGGAGGGTCTCGACACAGGAGAGAGGACCATGCGCCCGGTTAAATGAGTGGAGGCATGTGCTTCCGCGCATGAAGGCAGGGCCGACGATCCCATCGTGCCCCTCCTATTGAGCCCGGGGAGCGGGTAGCTTCTCTGCCGTGGTGGGCCTGCCTCAACTATCACGTTGCACAGAGCTGCCACGGAGCCGACGACCTACTATGGTAAAGGAGTACGGCAAGTAACATGTATCACATATTGATACTTCTATTCAAACGTGGATTAAGCATGCGAATAGAAAATTTGAACAAGGAGGTAAATAAGCCAAAGCTTCAGGAGTATCGGCACTAATCTTTTTGCACCATCCATCCGAACCACCCGAGAGAATGAACGAACAGGAAACAGGAAATCAGGTATGGACGTCTAACATTGCATATCCTGAAAGTAGATCAATGCATTGCAATTTGCACAGCCTGAAAATACTACTGGCGCTAGCAGATGGTAGGTAAAATTGCACCTACTCTCGGAGGAATCGGTCACATTCGGCACGAGTTTATGTCTGTTGTGAACTCTGATCTGCTCTTGACTCAAATTTGATTCCTTCAAAGTCGTTCAGAGAATTTTCTCAAGATGCTGTTGGGGGCATAGTATAACCGGAGAAGCCAAGTACCTACCTTGTCGCCGGCTGGGTTTGGTGGAGCAAACCGCTGCTTGCTCCGATACACCATAATTCTGTTGCAGAGTCACAAGCCACAATGTCAAAGCGGCAACCATGTCACCCAAACCAAAAGCCCCTTTTAGGCGCACGCGTTGACCTCGGGCTCTGACATGTTTATTTATACATGGGGATTGGATGTCTTCCAATGTCAGCCGAATCACCAACCACTAGGGCAGCAAGACTTTGCTTTCGCGGCGTTTGATCCGATCCTCTATGACCGAGAGGAAGGAGGAAGAAGGAGGCAGCACGACGGGCTTCCGTGAGGGTGGGTTGTTCGGCGAGCCGCCGTGCGTCCGATCTTGACGGCACCGCTCTTTAATTGGGCGCGCGAGTGATGAACTGACCTCCCCCGAATTAACAATCTTGACCGGTGCTTGCCGCTGATTAATTCGCGAGCATCGCACAGCTGACCCGACCCCAATTTACTAACACACTCGTGTTCCACACAGTACTATTTTGGCTCTGTGTTACTATGACGCTACGTTTCTGGCGCACGCATTCCATCACACGAGAAGTACGAGCAGGCCCGTCCCCGCTACAGAACGCAGAAGTACCGTCAAATTACCCGTTACCAACTTGAATGAAGTTATTACACCCTGGCGGTTTTCCAATCGCCAACCGGAGTAGCGTTTCTCGTGTTCCTCGTTCTCGGGTTTCTGAAACACGGTCGTATTTTTTTCAAGATGCATGTGCCATTAGTGGTGATCGAGGGGGAGGGGTTGACGCCGGCGAGTGAGGGAGAGTGAAGGGCCAGGCGAGGGGAGGAGCGCGCGATCCCACCCACACAAACGCAGAGTCCGATTGCCGCGCGTGCCTAGAACGCACCACCCACGCTTTCCTGGCTCGCCAAGTTGAGCTACGACACACACCAAACACCTTACCCGTTTCCTAATCTAATCCCCACCAAATTAACTCCAAGTCGTCGTCTCCTCCTCCTTCACCTCCCTTGTATATAAAAACGCGCACAACCACACAGGCTCACAAGGCGAACTCAGACCAAGCAAAAATGTCATCAGTTCACCACCAGCACCACATTGCAAAGCAACAAGAAGTCCACCTACAGGCAGGGAGGGAGGGAGGAATGGCGATCGCCGTGAGTGGGCGCTGGACGCGGCTGCGGACGCTCGGCCGCGGCGCGTCGGGGGCCGTGGTGTCGCTGGCGGCGGACGGCGCCTCCGGGGAGCTTTTCGCGGTCAAGTCCGTGGGCGCGGCGGACGCGGTGCTGCTGAGGCGGGAGCAGGGGATACTGTCCGGGTTGTGCTCGCCTCACGTCGTGCCCTGCATAGGAGGCGGTGACGGCCTGGACGGCTCGTACCATCTCTTCCTCGAGTTCGCCCCCGGCGGGTCGCTCGCCGACGAGGTCGCGAGGAATGGGGGATGCCTCGAGGAACGCGCCATCCGGGCGTACGCGGCGGATGTCTTGCGCGGGCTTGCGTACCTCCACGGGAAGTCGCTCGTGCACGGGGACGTCAAGGCGAGGAATATAGTGATCGGCGTCGATGGGCGCGCCAAGCTCGCCGACTTCGGGTGTGCGAGAACGCTGGATTCGGTGAGGCCGATCGGAGGCACGCCTGCGTTCATGGCGCCCGAGGTGGCCCGCGGGGAGGAACAGGGGCCGGCGGCCGACGTGTGGGCTCTCGGCTGCACGGTCATCGAGATGGCCACCGGCCGCGCCCCGTGGAGCGACGTGGACGACGTCCTTGCCGCCGTCCATCAGATTGGATACACAGACTCCGTGCCGGAGGTGCCGTCGTGGCTGTCGGCACAGGCGAAGGACTTCCTGGCCATGTGCTTCTCAAGAAACGCCCGCGACCGGTGCTCGGCGGCTCAGCTCTTGGAGCATCCGTTCGTGGCATTTGCCTGCCGCGACGGTAAGGCAGAGGAGGCGAAGGCCAGGTGGGTGTCTCCCAAGAGCACACTGGACGCCGCATTCTGGGAGTTGGAGACCGACGACGAGGAGGACGACGAGATTTCAGAGAACCCTGCCGAGAGGATCAAGTCAATGGCGTGCTCCGTCTCGGCCTTGCGGGACTGGGATTCCGACGATGGTTGGATCGATGTGCTCGGCGAGCAGTGTGAAGTCTGTGATTCGCCGGCAATCAAGGAGACAGCTGATGTGGCGCGCAGCGCGCCAAGCAACGTGTCCGGCGCCGCAACGGTGCCAGATGAAGAGATGGCTGTCGGCGGCGGCCGTTCAGTTGATGAACTGGATGCGGAGGATGAGCTGTTCGGTGGCGATCTCCTAGCCACTGATCCTTCAATGGAGCGTCAGAATGAAGTCCGTTTGAGTTCAGACGGCCATGTACCTCCATTCCAATTACTTTGTGACGGAATTAACGCAATGGAAATTCGGCTTTTCACAAATTTTCTTGTGCTGCTCTGTTTCGCCCACGTTCTTACTCAGTTTTCTTCTATGTCCAAACTTCTACCCGTGTTTAGAGATATAGTTTATGGTACACTAAATTTAATACGAATAGTTCATTCTTTTCGATCTAACGGCTCAGATTGGCTACTATTTCCTTTACCATTAGAAATGCATTCAACAAACCAATGACCATATTTAATTCTACTTACATATCATATACTACTAGTATAATGTATGTAAAATTTCTACTCCACACTCGCAGTCGCACACACATACAAGTAATTTTATTCTCCACGTTTGCTCCACAGCTGCAGTCGCACGCACACACAAGTAATCTACTGCAGTAAGTACCCACGCCGTGAATAACTGAAGAGGCATAGCATAACTTGCCTGTGACACCACGGAACGCCTGATCACTACTACTATTTCCTTCCACGGCAGAAAGCAACGCAGTCGATAGCACCTGGGGTTTATTCCGTCCCAGCAATTCCAACCCACGGCATCTCGGCCACGCGGTGGCTTCCCATCCCCGAATCGACACGGAGGCCGCCAGCGTCAGCCCACACGTTCGTACGTACTCCACTTAATTAATCGAGCGGCCAGAGCAAAACCTCCAGGCTCGAAAAAAAAAACGGCGACCGCGAGCGGCGACGGCGCGGGCGGCTGGCGGAAGCAAAAAGAAGAAGCAGCGGTACCTGCCCCTTCATGATAGGGGCCGGGCAAACGTGATATGCTCATGTGCATATGCTACGCCCGCCGCCCCGGGGACCCAACCGGCCCAGCACCGCCCCCGCGAAACCCAGACCTTATCGCGGCGCATCACTGTATGTGTACGCAGCAGGGTGACGGGCTCGGCATGAAGCATCTCTGGGGTGGCGCGTCGGCGCGTGCGTGTGAGGTCATGCATGTGGCCGGCACAGCGCGGCGGCACCGGCCGACGCGACCCCTGCGTCAGCCGCTCCATCACCGCGCACTACCATTCGGTCTCGCCGGTTTCCGCTTAGACGCATGCGGTCAGATTAAACGTGGGCACAGTGGTTAGGCTTGCGCGTGCGGTACCACGGCATTCAGCGCCGAACTTTCTGATACCGTAGCGAAGATTAAACGTGGGCACAGTGGTTAGGCTTGCGCGCGCGGTACCACGGCATCCAGCGCCGAACTAGCGAAGGTTATACCAATTTGATTTTTAAAATAATACGTTTCGTACTGATCTATACCAACGTATTGTTTTGAATTTAGTATAATAGTATATATTTATAAGTATATACATGTGTTAATTATATATATACCAAAGTTTATTTATAATATTACTTTAAATACAAAGTAGTGCTATCAAATATAACATATAATTCAATATACTATTGTCGGTGTTTCGAGCACCGGCCAATGAATTTGTATAGGTAAGAGGGGGGTGCACGCTCCCTCTCCTCGACGGCTTACTCGGGTGAGCACAAGATGTATCTTGGTTGAAATTTGACGTCCCTACTCCAGTTCGTGTGGGTTTGATCGTATTGATTCCTTTGTTGTCCGTCGTCTTACATGCTCGCTCCCTCCCCTTTATATAGGCGAGGAGGGAGGTTACACTGTAGCTTGAAAAAGAGAAAAAGACTGTGCTCTTAGTCGCGCAAGTGGCGGGTGATGGGATCGGCCGGCTCCCCTTGCCGCCGGGTCGGGCGTAGTTCTTCTTGTCGCTCGTAGTAAATGCGAGAGTTGGGGACTTGCGCCATCATCGTTATCGTTACGGCCCGATTTAATGCGAACGATACGCAATAAAGGCTGTCGCTTCTTCAGGGATTTCGCTGACTTGGTCATGGCTACGGCTTTTCCTCGCCAGCCGTGGCCTTGGGCCCCGACCGGCCTGGTTCGGCCCATGCGCTTTTTTGGGCTGGGGTACCCATGGCACAGGTACCCGTCAAGAGCCAGAGCCCCGTGCAGGTCTGAGATGTGCCCGGTGGGTCTTGTGTCCGTGCCGAGATGACGTGGTTAGCTTGGCCCGATCGAGTCTCGGCCGGGTCTTGTGGCGCACTTCCAGGTGAGTAGTCAGCCCCGAGCTGGTTGGAGAGCAGGTCGGTGGGTTTTCGCCGGGTTTGGTCGGGAAGAGTCTTCGGCCGGTCTTGTGGCGCCACCGTAGTGTAACCAGAGCCCCGAGCTGGTCGGAGAAGCGGTCGGGGGTTTCATACTGCCTGGTCGTTGCTTTGCGGTATCGGGAGGTCCGATCGCGGTATATATCGTGCGTTCGGTCGTGCCGCCAGGCGCCTATTGGTGGACGCCCTGGCGAACACATGGCGCCGTCGTCGTGCCGCCAGCGCGATGGGCCGATCGCTGGCGCACGCACGTGGTGTAGCGGTGGTCGCCCTGGCGAGCACGTGGCGCCCGGTCGAGCCGCCGGCGCGGCTGGTCGCCCTGGCGGACACGTGGCGCCGGTCGTGCCTTCGGCGCGTAGCCGGTCGCTGGCGGACACGTGGCGCCCGGTCGAGCCGCCGCGTTGATGGCTGGTCGTCGGGCGTCATGGTCGTGCCGCCGGGCGCCGCTGGCCGGGTCGCTGGCGAACACTGGCGCCGTCGTGCCGCCGCCGGCTACAGCTGGATCGCCCTGGCGAGCACGTGGTGCCGGTCGAGCCGCCGGCGCGCAATGGCTGGTCGCCTGGCGGACATGTGGCGCCGTCGTGCCTTGGTAGCGATGATCGCTACTGGCGAGCACGTGGCGCCCGGTCGAGCCGCGGCGCAGCCGGCCGTCGCCTGGCCGGACCGCGTGGCGCCCGGGTCGTGCCTTCGGGCGCGCAGTGGGCTGATCGTCCTGGCGAACACGTGGTGCCTGGGTCGAGCCGCCGGGCGCGCAGCGGGCTGGTCGCCCTGGCGGACACGTGGCGCCCGGGTCGTGCCTTCGGGCGCGATGGGCTGTCGTCTGGCGAACACGTGGTGCTGGTCCCGCCCCTTACGCCCGTCCGTGGGCGGACGAGAGGGTGAAACGCGCTTGCCTTCGTTGGCTCGGCGCCGCTCTCGTGGGGCTACAAGCGAGTGATCCGGGTGGAACCTGAGGCCCCCTTCGCGAGGGGGGTCCCCTAGCGGACAATCCCGGCGCGGGCGTCCGACCCCACTGGGGGGCGATCCATAAAGAATCTTTCCTTACTCGATCCCGTATCGGACCTTGGATCGCTCGTTGATCCAAAGCGCACTGGCCGCCACCGTCGGCAGGTTCAGCGAGAGCGTGAGGTGTGATCCCGACGTGAGTTAAGGCGATTGGGTCGTCCGCCGACCCAACTAGGGGCCCAGGGCTCGCCTTGTCCTCACCTCTTGCCCATTTTTCTTGTGGTGGATATCGTCGCCGTCTCTTGCCTTAGGGACCACAGGGTCGGGCATTGGTCGGTGTGTGTATCACAAAAGTTAGAGAGTTGGGAAATCGAGAGAACGCTCAACCGTGGGAGGTCTGTTTCGACCGATCGTGGGTCGACCCGCTTGGCGCTTCCTTTCTTCGCCAAGCACTACTCAGAATCGTAGCCGCCGGGCGAGGCGTAGTACTTTTTGGTCGAAAGTTTGGCCGTCTTGGGAGGACCCGACGATTGGTTGTGACAACCCGACCCGCGGGACTCTTGTAGCCCCCGAGTGGGGCGGGGCGGTTTGTTCGTTACCGCCGCGCGCCACTTGAAGGAGTAATAACGAGTGTGCAAGAAGAAGGTACTCACTTATCTTTCTTTATGACTGGCGAGGTTTTTGTTCAACGCGGGGAATTGGCGGTGCTTCGGTTCCCGCGTCGCTTGCTCGGCGCCGGCTTCACGCCATCGGCCGAAAGGTGCGGTGCGTCATGAATCTTTGGCGGGTATCGTGTCGCTTCGTTTGGCTTCGGATCGCCTATAAATAGGCGGGAGGTGGGCGCTGGGACTTCATTCAGCGACGTTGAGACGAACTGTCGACTTGCTTTTATGGCTGCCTCGCTCTCTCATTCCCGTTCTAAGGATGAGAACCCGCCGATCGATGAGATCGACTGGGACTCCCTTCAACGAGAGGCAGAGGATGAGGAGGAGTTGGGGCGGCGAGCTGGCCGTCTTGTAGCGGCGGCCCCGTCGGACGACGGGATTGACTGGGAGCTGCTGGAGCGGGAGGCGGAGGAGGAGGAGCGAGAGCGGGCGCGACAAGCCGCGGTCGTCGGGCTGAGGGAACCGCCGCCGCTTGGCGCTGGCGATTGGGGAGCGGGCGCCGTCCTCCCCGCGCTCCTTCTCCTTCCGGAGCACTGGAGTCGACCGCGACATCTAGGCCTCTGGCCCGGCGGCCGTCTTTGCCGATCGCCCGATCGTGCTGCCGTACTCTTCTCCGACGGCGGTCCCCCCTGCGTCGGACTCCAAGCTCCCCTGGGAACCATAGAGGTCACACAGGGGGCGAGGGGCCGCTTCTTGAAGGTGCGTCCGGCGGATCGGGGCTCTCTGCTGCGGGTTTCGGCGACCGGCTACTTTTTGTCTTGTCGCGGCAAAAATTGTGCGGGAAGTGAAGTTGTGTTTGGAGTAGGGACGATAAGTCCGGAGATCAACTGTCGTGGAAGACCCTTAAACGAGGAAAAGTTTTCTTGGTTTTAGACTTTCTTGTTTCCAAAGAATGTAAATGCCGTTGAATTGGAAGAAAATAAAGGTGTTCGAGCTTTACATGTATTTTTCGCTATTTTTCGGTTTGTTCTTTGGTAAGAAATGCCGGGTCATGGTTCTTGGAGTGTGGGGACCAACCGACCCGATGATCGACATGTTCAGCGTTTTCAGAAAAAGTAGGAAAACAGCAGTTTTAAGCGCGGCGTTAGTTCCAGGCAATCAGTACACCATCCTGTTACATCTCTTTTTCCCTTAGCGAGATACCACTTGGCAAGTAGCGCTGGGCGTAGGCCGTGGTGTTCGGTCGGAAAAAAGAAGACCGAACGATCGGGTGAATGGCGGTTGAACGGGATGTCGACTCCGAGTGGAAAAAATGCTACAGCGTAGGCAGGTAAAAAGGGTGAACATGGTAATGAGCGAGGTAGAAAAAAGGGCTAAGGGTAGAATACTCTTATCATTTCAATGTGCCATGCGGTTGACAAGATGTTGCCAACGGGATCATTTAGACGGTAAGTGCCAGGTCGAAGGACCTCTACTACGATGAAGGGACCCTCCCAAGGAGGGAGAGCTTGTGCTTGCCTTTGTTGGATCGAACCTGGCGCAGAACTGGTCGCTGTGTTGAACGCCGCCCTCTAACCTTGCGGTCGTGGTAGCGTCGCAGTTGTCTGGCTGGTACTTGGCTGAGCAAGCGACGGCGACATCTCGCGCTTCATCGAGCCGGTCGGCGGCGTCTTCTTTGGGACTCGAGCCAGGTCTCATTGAAGGCCTGAACCTTTGGGGCGCCGTAGTCCAAGTCGGTTGGTAAGATGGCTTACGCTCCGAATGCCAGGAAGAACGGGCGTGAACCCGGTCGACCGGGTCGGGTGGTCCGTAAGCTCCAAAGCACGGAGGTACCTCGCCGCCCAACGTCCGCGTACTTCTTGATCGATCGAAGATTCGCGGCTTGAGCCCTTGGAGGATCATGCCGTTCGCTGCGTTCGACTTGGCCGTTGTTCGCGTGGGTGGGCGACGGCCGCCCAATCCACGCGGATCCGTTGTCGCGAGCTCGAGAAACTCCTTTCCCGTGAACTGCGTTCCGTTGTCGGTGATGATGGAGTTCGGGACTCCAAACCGGTAGACGATATTGCGGATGAAGTCCACGTCGCTACTGAAGTGATTGTTGTGATCGGCTTGGCTTCTATCCACTTGGTGAACTTGTCTATCGCAACCAACAGGTGGGTGAAGCCCGGCGCTCTCTTGAAGGGCCCGACCAGATCGAGTCCCCAAACGGCGAAGGGCCAGGTGATAGGGATCGTTTGGAGGGCTTCTTGGCCGGGAGGTGAGTTTGCCGAGCGAAGAATTGGCACCCTTCGCGCGTCCGGATGATTTGCTCGGAGTCGCCACGGCGGTCGGCCAAGAGAAACCCTGTTTAAGGCTTTCCCGACCAGGCCGTGACCAGTGGTGTCCGCAAACCCCGCCGTGGATGTCGCGGAGTAGCTCTCTCCCTTGGTGGTGGGACACATACGGAGGATCGGAGGAGGCTCCTTCAGAGGTCGCGTCGATCAAGACGAAGGATTCTGCCCGACGAGCGAGGCGGCGGGCCTCGGTTGGGTCGTCGGGGAGGGAACCGTCAGTCAGCCGATCGATGAAGGGATTCCTCCAATCGGTGCTGGTCGTCAGGACGTTGCAACCCGGCTCGACCAGCTCAGCCTTTGTTGGGTCGCTTGGCAGCGATCGTCCGGCGATCGGTCGGATGGACGCTTGGTGTAGGTCGAGGGCGAAAATTCCGGCGGACCGGCCCTCACGGGAGGCGAGACCAGCCAGGTGATCGGCCTCTCCGTTGTTCCGTCTGTAGCTATGATGGAGCTCAAACCCTTTGAACTTTTGCTCCAGTTTGCGTACCTCTCGACAGTAGGCCGCCATCCGATCGTCGCGAGGTTCTGCAGCCTTCATGACTTGATCGACGACCGCTTTGAGTCGCCATGCACGCATAACCGCAGAGCTCCGAGGTCGGCGGCGATGCGGAGACCCGTGACGAGGGCCTCGTACTCGGCGACGTTGTTGGTTGCGTCGAACAGTAGCCGGATGACGTACCGAAGCTTGTTCCCAAGTGGTGAAAGAATGACGACCCGGCCCGGCTCCGTTTTGGTGAAGGACCCGTCGAAGTACATCGCCCAAGATCGGGGTCTTGGCGGAGGTGGGGCCTGGGCTTCGGTCCACTCGGCGACGAAATCGGCTAGAACTTGAGATTTTACGGCAGTCCGAGGGACATAGGATACGTCATGCCCGTTGAGCTCGAGTGCCCACTTGGCAATTCTTCCGGAGGCGTCGCGGTTGTGGATGACCTCGCCGAGTGGTAGGGAAGTTACCACGGAAACGTGGTGCTGGTTGAAGTAGTGTACCAGCTTCCTCTTCGTGATCAGAACTGCGTAGAGCATCTTCTGAATCTGCGGGTACCGTGCCTTGGACTCGGAGAGTACTTCGCTAATGAAGTAGACCGGCCGCTGGACCTTAAGGACCCGCCCTTCTTCTGCTCGCTCCGCGACAAATGCCGTGCTGACGACCAAGGTCGTGGCGGCAATGTAAATGTAGCAGAGGCTCTTCGGCCAGGCGACCAAAGATCGAGGGGTGGTCAGAAAACCTTTAGCGCGTCGAAGGCGTCTGAGCCTCCTTCGCCCGGTGAAGTGGTCGGATTTCTCAGGAGTTTGTATAGAGGCAAGCGCGTTCGCGAGGCGGGGCGTGAAGCGACTCAGGGCCGCTAGGCATCCGTCGACCTTTGGGCCCCTTTGAGGTTCTTGATCGGCCCCATCCTTAAGATCGCGGAGATCTTGTCTCGGTAACCGATGCGGCGCTCGGAGATGATGAAGCCGAGTAGCTTCCTGGGGTACCCAAACGCATTTCTGGGGTTGAGCTTGATGCGGAACCGTCGGAGGTTCGCGAAAGTCTCCTCCAGGTCGGCGATGATGTCGCTGGTCTTCTGGTCTTGACAACGATGTCGTCGGCGTGCGCCTCGACATTGCGGCCGATCTGGTCGGAAAGGCGGTCTGCATGCATCTACGGTATGTAGCCCCGCGTTCTTCGTGCCAAACGGCATTGTCACAGAGCGTAAACGAACTGCACGGAGTGATGAAGGAAGTCGCGAGTGGTCGTCTTCTTTCATCGCGATCTGGTGGTACCCTGAGTAGGCATCCGTAAAGCGACAGGATTCGCACCTGCGGTGGAGTCTACCATTTGGTCGATGCGGGCGAGAGGAATGGATCTTTCGGGCATGCCTTGTTGAGGCTTGTGTAGTCGACACACATTCTCCATTTCCCAGTCTTCTTTTTTACAAGCACAGGGTTTGCTAGCCACTCGGGGTGGCGAACTTCTTTGATGAACCCTGCGGCCAAGAGCTTGGCTATTTCCTCCCCTATGGCCACGCGCTTTCCTTCGTCGAAGCGGCGCGCAGACGGGCGACCGGGTCTAGACCCAGGCCGGATGTTCAGGGAATGCTCGGCGACTTCCCTCGGGATCCCGGCATGTCGGAGGGCTTCCATGCGAAGGCGTCGGTTGGCATGGAGGAAGTCGGCCAGCGCTTTCCTATTTGGCAGGAAGCGTGGTCCCGATCCGAGCGGTTTTGGTCGGGTCCTCTGGGTTGACCTCGATCGTCTTCGTGTCCTCGGCGGACTTGAAGGAGCCCGGTCCGGACTTGCTAGAGTCGGGAGCGGACTCGAGGTCTTTCTCGAGGCCGGGCGAGCTCGGTGGATGCGACGATCGCCGAGGCCAACTTCGCATAGCTGTCTTTCGCAGCCGTAGGCGAGCTGGAAAGACGCGTTACTGATGATCACCCCATGCGGCCGGGCATCTTCGCCAGGTAGGTGTAGTTGGGGATCGCCATGAACTTCGCGTAGCATGGTCTCCCAGGATGGCGTGGTAGGAGCCGGAAAATCCACGACCTCGAAGGTGAGGGTCTCGGTGCGGAAGTTAACCGGCTCCCGAACGTGACGGGCAGGTCGACCGCCCGAGCGGTGGGCCTGGCTGGCCAGGAACGACGCCGTGAAAGGGCGCTCGCTTGGTCGGAGGCTCGAGCGGGATCCCCATGGCGTCGAGGTCTCAACGTAGCGATGTTGAGGCTGCTGCCGCCGATCCATGAGCACCTTAGTCAGCGCCGTTCCTACGATGGGATCAATGACGAGCGGTACCTCCTGGTTGCGGACGTGGTCGGGGTGGTCGGCCGGTCAAAGGTGATCGGGACTCACCACCGAAGGTATTTAGGTACGGTTTGGGCTTGCCGCGAACACCTCTCGTGAGCGAGCTTGAGCTGCCTCCGGTCGGCGTAGCTTGCCGGTCCGCCGAAGATCATGAGGCAACCGTCGGTCTCGGGGAAGCCGGCGTCTGCCTCTCTGATCTCGGTGGTCGGCGCCGAGTCTTGCCTCTTTCCTTTGCCCCGTGGCGTCGTGGGGGTTCCGGAAAGGAAACGCTTCAGGACTTCGCAGTCCCGATACTTGTGCCTGACGGGGTATCCGTGGTTCGGACACGTACTCTCCATCAGCTTCTCGAAGTGGTCGGGGGGTTGCCGGCCTTGCGGCTTTCCCGACTGGTCGGCGGCCGCAACCAGGCGGTCCTCGCGGACCTGTTTGCCGTGGCGCTTTCGCTTGTCGGGGCGGTCGGAGGAGGGGCTGGGCTCGGCGCCAGTCCCTCGCTTCGACCTCCCTTTGTCGAAGATGACATCTACGGCCTCCTCGCCCGAGGCGTGGTTGGTGGCAATGTCCAGGAGTTCTTTGGTGGTCCTGGGCTTCGCACACCCCAGTTTATGGACCAGGGTCTTGGAAGTGGTGCCGTAGATGAATGCCCCCACGACATCAGCGTCGCGGATGTCGGGGAGCTCGTTACCTTCGCTGGGAAAAACGTCGGATGTAGTCCGGAGGTTTTCCCCTGGTCGCCGCTTGCGACTTTTCAGTCCCGTGAATTCCCTGGCCGCTTGTAGGTGCCTGGAAGTTGCCAACGAAGTGGTGCTTGAGGTCGGCCCGATCCGGATGATGTTGGCGGGCAGATATTCGAGCCATGCCCGGCCGAGTCCGCCAAGTAGATGGGGAGGTATTGGATGACAAAGAGGTCGTCCGTCGCTCCTCGCCCGGCATGCGAGCCGGTAATCTTCCACCACACACCGGGTTTGTAGCCCTGTGTACTTGGCTATGTTGGCCGGCGCCGAATCTGGCAGGAACTTCGGCCGCGAATTTCGACAGAACGCCCGTGGCCGGGGCCATCGGGGCTCGGGCCGCTTGATCACGCCATGAGTCGGCCGGCGACGCGGCCGGGTCGGGTCGTTCCTCGTTCTTCGTGTTTGGAGGGTGGTGCGAGCGCCGCGTTCGCCCCCAAACGTTGGTGCACCGGTGCGCTGATGCCTGGGGTTGTCCGGAAGGTGACGCTGCCCTTGTTTCGCTCCGACGGCCTCGCCGGGCGTTGCGGCGCGGGCCATCCGAAGAGGCGTCGAACGCCGCGATCCGTGGCCGTCGCAGACGCTGCCGCGGCCGCCGCTCCACCAGGCCCGGAGGTTCTCGGTGGGTAGCCTTGGCCGCAGGATCGCCTGGCTCGGGAATGCCGCGAGCAAAGATTGCCGCGGGCGATGTTTTGGCTGCCGTGGGGAAAGAACGATGAATCGTCCGTCCCCTAGCTACCGGTGGTGGAACTGGCGTCTTGGCGCGAGCGCCTTGGCCGCGCCAGCGCAGTGGAGCAATGGGCGAGGATCGCTTCCAGTCGGCCTGGAGCTTGTCGAGCTTCGGCCTTTTGAGCCTTCCACCGCCGCGTCGCCGGTGAAGGTCGGCGCTGGCGAGCACGGTGATCCTCCTCGGTGTGTTGGCGGAGAGTCTTCGGCGTGGCGGGGTAGCAGCGCCGCCGCGGTGTCGGGTCGCTGTAGCGTGGTGCATTCTTGTCTCTTCCTCCGCTAGAGCCGTGGTCGGAGGAGTTGTCCGAGTGGTGGTCGCCGGCACGCGTGGCCGACCATTGCCACGGCGCGAGGTCGCGGCGGTGCGACCGCCATCGCTCGATGCCTCCGCATCGCTTGGGGTGATCGGGCCTCTGGCGTGCGCGGCGTCGGGGTCCGTGCGGGGACCTCGAGCCGGAGGTCTCGAGGGCGCCGGTGAGGGCGCCAGGGTCCTCGGTGGACACTTGGCGCCGGAGTATGGCGGACGATCACTATCTCGTCCCGCCGTGGTGGTGACGGTCGAGGAGCCGAACGGATCGACGCTATCGGCATGGCGATGTCGGAGAAAGAAAGGGAACCGTCGAGAAGCCGAGCGGAAAATGGCGGCAACGTCGTGCACAAAGCCCCTACCGGCGCGCCAACCGCTTGTTTCGAGCACCGCCAATGAATTTGTATAGGTAAGAGGGGTGCACGCTCCCTCTCCTCGACGGCTTACTCGGGTGAGCACAAGATGTATACTGGTTCGGGCTGAACGTCCCTACTCCAGTTCGTGTGGGTTTGATCGTATTGATTCCTTTGTTGTCCGTCGTCTTACATGCTCGCTCCCTCCCCCTTTATATAGGCGAGGAGGGAGGTTACACTGTTGCTTGAAAAAGAGAAAAAGATCGCGTGCTCTTAGTCGCCCGCAAGTGGCGGCCGATGGGACCGCCACGGCTCCCCTTGCCTGCCGGGTCGGGCGTAGTTCTTCGTCGCTCGTAGTAAATGCGAGAGTTGGGGACTTGCGCCGGCTGCATCATCGTTACGGCCAGCATTTAATGCGATCGATACGCCAATAAAGGTCGCCGCTTTCAGGGATTTCGCTGACTTGGTCATGGCTACGGCTTTTCCTCGCCAGCCGTGGCCTTGGGCCCCGACCGGCCTGGTTCGGCCCATGCGCTTTTTTGGGCCGCTGGGGGTACCCATGGCCTGGGTACCCGTCAACTATATTATCAATTCCAGCGGTATGACTGGTATTAGACCGATATTGATCGATATCAGACCGGTATTGACCGAGATCAAGAGCGGTACAGTACCACCAAAATGGTACCGGTTTAGATACCAAAATAACACATACCGACCGATATGTACCGGTATTAATAACTGTGACCAACGCAGTCCATCGCGGCGATTGTCACGACCGTCACGTACTCGCCACCCGTGACGTGTGTCGAGCGAAGCCCGAGTTCAGGCGGTCGTTGCGGCTAAACCGGCACTACTTGTCTGCTGCCCGAGAGTTCGTCCGAAAGCGTGGATACCACGGTGGTGTGCCGATCAGCACCTATCGTGTGTCCCAGTGTGTGTAACTTTCGGGCGTGCTGGGTGCAGATGGGCGGCATTGGACTGGGCCACACGGGATACGGAGGAAGACGCGAGAGCTCCCGATGGATTCTGTTGTAAAATGAGTCGTTCCCCACGTCGATCACCGGCAATCAACAAGAACACAAAAACACAAGAACAAGAGACACAAGATATAGGGTGGAACTCTCTCTTCTTTATTGATCAATGTGTGTAAATACAATGGGAGGCACCCGGTATATATATAGCAGTCCCCTCAAGGAGAGTTCGGATTCGCCCACATATTAAGAGATAGACTCCTAACCGAATACGGTTAGGAGGTTATCTCATAACACTTCCCCTTGGGCGAATTCCGCGTAATGCATATGTCTCATTAAAAACTCCACTCAAAAACCCAGTGGGAAAAAAAAGATGGAGAAAAGAGTACATCACACTCGCTCTCTATGTTGCATTTGTTGCCTCATTAAAAACCTTTATGTGAGAAACATCAGGAAAACTCACAAAGGAAAAAAGAGTACAACTTATGATCTTCAGGATCATGCAAAGGGATTATGGTTCAGGAGTTTACTTCCCCTGAACTATGCAAATCTCTAAGCCGCCTCATTCCGATGCCATTAACATACCTTTGGAAAGGTGGATTTGGCAAAGATTTTGTGAATTAATCTGCTAGATTTTCACATGACTTAGTTTGCATTATTTTTATCTCACCATTCTTCTGGAGTTCGTGAGGATAAAAGAACTTAGGAGCAATATGCTTCGTGATATTGCTCTTTACATAACCCAATTGCATTTGTGCAACACAAGCATCATTATCTTCATAGATAATAGTAGGGGAATTGACGGTATTCATACCATATAACTTCTGGACATGGTTGATTACCCGTCTTAGCCAAACATATTCCCGTGAGGCTTCCTTTATAATCTCTCGGTGATCTGTATTCACCACAGAGGAAAATAAAAATCCATGCAGGATTTCCTCATGAATGCACAGGAACATTATTCCTTCAGGGATCATATTTCCTTCAGATTTAATCTACTTAGTCGATTGTACCACATCCTTATCGATCGTCTTTAATCCGTATTCGATGACCCAAATACATATGCGGTCACTACAATCATCAAGCTGTATTGAAAAGTTTAAGCTATCGCCATCAATATTAAATTTCTAACGTCATTCCACTCATTTCAGGAGAACAGATTTCATCGTGAATCGATGATGGGTCTCTGCTAAAACCCTTGTGCTACAAGCCTCGCTTTATATCTCACCACCTGGATATTTTCATATCTCTTCGTGGATGAAAAATCCATTTGATCCTACAGGGAATATTTCAGGAAATGTTACATCAACAGACCAAGAACTTTCCTCTCATTTAGCGAGCGCTACCTCAATTGCTTTTTCAGTGAACCTAGATGAGCGCTCGGCACTCGCCATGGACTTTGGTTACGGATCCAGATTTTAGCAATTTTTAGAGGCAAAATATGTCGACAATTGTAGTCTTTCTTTATATATAATTCTCTGCATCACTCCAGGGATGTCTCTTTATCAATTTCTTCCAACTTCTCGTGATTTCCCACAACGATGAAGTCTGGGTGTTCCGACTTCCCAGCGTTTGGATTGTGCGCACAAATATATGCTGGGGTTATCATCTTCAGGATGGATCACTTCAGAGATGTTACCATCTTCTAGATGGCTCACTTCAGGGATTTCCTCAACATCAGGTTGAGCTTCTTCCACTATCATGGGTAGTGTTCTCATTTATTTGGTTCTCCTTTTCTGCGGACGTCTCCGCGGAATTGAGTCCCGTGCACCTGGAGGCCTCCCCCTCATTTTATCATGAGGGTTAAGAGTGGGTTCAATATCCTTCTAGGATATTTTCACTCTTTCAGGTGCATATACTGCAGGTATATGAGATCTTTCCACTACCTTATGATCAGTGAAGGCATTTGGCAGATTATTAGCTTATTTGTTGCAGATTTATTACTTTCCGAACTTCAAGTTCGGTCTCTTTAGTGCGTGGATCTAAGGACTCGGCATTCTTTAATGTGGTACTTATCTTCCCCTAATGCCGAAATATGTCCTTAGTACAATCAGGCCAGATCAAACATGTCTGAGACCCTCAACTTCTGGTGAGGTCCCATGGCGGTATGCTGTGGTGGAGAGATTGGCATGTATACAACATAACCGAATTTTCGCAGATGGGAAATACTTAATTCTCTTCCATGCACTATCTGCAACGGGGAAATTCCATTATATACAGTTGATTTGAGTTGAATTAATATCGCAGTGTGCAGCACTGCGTGGCCCCAACAACTGGTGGGTAGCCTACTATTCTGCAAAGTGGTCAAGCAATAAATTTTATTCCCTTAATAATGACTCTGCAGGGCCATTATATTATGTGGACATGAGGTATTAAAAGCTCTACATTAATTCCCAAAGCCATATAATGCTTTTGAGTAAAACTCGTTAGCATTGTCCATTTGAATGGACTTGATTCTTTCTTCTGGAAAGGAGGCTCACAAAAAATTAGGCAATTTATTTAGGTAGAAGCATAGTTCCTCCACAGATATCACTTCGAATTTACTTCAAGAAATTCAGTGATTCTTCTACAAGTTAGATGATAAGAAATCTTCAGGTCTAAGGAAGTCTTTATGCTATGGCCAGCAGAATTAGTAATTATTTTATCATAATATTCAACTCAAGATTACCCAGACGATCTACAAGATCTTTAAATATCTCTGGGTTTTTATTGCAATACCAACTTCAGGTTGCATAGTATAACAATCAACAATTTATTACACAAAATATTACGGAAAACACTTTTATTTAATTATCACCGATAATTGCTCAACAGGAGCATAGACCAAATGTTCATGCAGGAACATAATTATTCAAACTGATGAGGCTCTTAAGGAGGCTCAACTAATGGAAATGCGACATATAGCAAAAAGGGTGTAGGGAGACTATTCTAGATCTCCATACAAGTCATGTTTCATCTTAGGGAAACATTGGTATCTTTCTGGAGCTCCATAAGCTCAGTGCCGAGGAGGTCATCCTCATCCATGGGCGAGTCACCATATCCGAGAAGGCTTTCCTTGAACTCGGTTGTAGGGTTAGTGACATTGTCTTCTTTCTTTACACCATCTTGCTCAACATCTGGTAGAGCGGTGTAGTGTGTCTCAACCTTCTTTTCTTGATTCTTCTGGAATCTCCCAGTGGATTTCATGTAAAGTTCTGCCAAATGCTTTGGGGTGCGACAATTGCGTGACCAGTGGCCAACGCAACCACACCTAAAGCATTTTTGAGAGTCAGGTGCTTTATTGGCTGGACCTTGCTTCTGGAAGGTTCCTGTACCCTTTCCTTTACCTTTCCATTGGGATTTGCCTTTGCCCTTT
Organism: Rhipidocladum racemiflorum; assembly: GCA_036346355.1. Lineage (NCBI taxonomy): Eukaryota > Viridiplantae > Streptophyta > Magnoliopsida > Poales > Poaceae > Rhipidocladum > Rhipidocladum racemiflorum. The sequence continues at coordinate 76,256,422 of CM070569.1, read as the reverse complement.
TGATTTCTGTCATTTTTCCATTCATTCCCCTTGTACATTTGGCCCTTTCCGCGGCCATGGCTACTACTAGCCTGCTGAGCGGTAGCATGTGCTTCAGGCACTGCTTGACTTCCATTAGTATTTGCATGATGATTTTTCATCAGGAGTTCATCATGTTTTTCTGCTTCTAGCAGAACACTAATAAGCTCAGAGTACTTCTTGTACTTTGCATGACGATACTGTTGTTGTAGTATCATCATGTTGGGGTGGAAAGTACACAAGGTTTTGTCGATCTTCTCAGCTTCAGTAACTTTCTGGTTACAAAAAGTCAATTTGGCGACAAGTTTGTGCATTGCAGAATTATAAGCTGCCACAGATTTGAAATCCTGAAAGCGTAGGAGGGTCCATTCGCGTTGTGCTTCTGGCAGCAACACAGATCTTTGCTGGTTGTAGCGTTCCTTCAGGGAATTCCACAATACCAGCGGGTCCTCCTCCATCAAGTATTCGGCCTTCAGATCCGAATGAAGATGGTGCCTTAGGAAATGTAAAGCAGCGCATTTTGCGGGTTCAGGCACATCGGATGCACCGGCTTCAGGCCGAGCAATAGCAGCTCCAAGTCCTCTAGCTGTTAGGTTGATTTTGGCATCCATTGCCCATGTGAGGTAATTGCTGCCATCCAAGGCAATCACAGCAAATTCCCTTTGTGCAATGTCAGATATTTCATACATGCAAGCAATACGAGATTTTACTACAGGTAAAATACTATATTGCATGCATCTTCATTTAATCAATAAAGTTTTGGTCTATATCTATTCAGTAGATAATTATCACATTTTGCCAGAATTTCCTTAGCAATTAGCCAATTTCTGTTAATTATGTAATTCCAACATAAATTAAACATGGCATAAGTCTAATTTCAACTCATGTAATTCTTATTGGTTGGGAGTGAAAAACGAGTAATGAATATCTCCGTCAATTTGACTCATGGCCAGGTCAACATGCCCCTAGGGCTCACATGAGGAGGAGCACTTCCCGCTTCCGGCGCCAATTAAATAACCAAGCCTCATGTGTGTTTTCCTAGACACCAATTGTCTTATATCTGTTTATTCATTAACAAATCAAATCCCAACCACACAGGTTCTCATAAACTGTTGTATGAGAAATTCTGGAATTTTCCTAGCACTTTTCATAATTTTTGCTAATTTCCAAGCAATTTTCAGAATTACTTTACAACAGGAAATTGAGTTTCAGCAAAAATCTACATGTCATAATGCTAAGGAAAATAAAACCATATCAAAGGCAATGAACAAAGTGTCATCATAATTTTCTAGCAAATTATGTAAACCGACAGGGCCGACACGGCATCGACGGCTCAGGCGCAACGCCAGCGGGCGGTTTGCGGGCCGAGGCGCGCCCTTCGGGGCGGCCACAATAATGAGCCGGCGGCGCACGGCAGGAACCTCGACAGCTGGATGGCGGCGGCGACTTCGGGTGCGCGCGAGGCGGCCGGCGGCAGGGCCGAGGTGGCAGAGGCGGCTTCTGGCCGTCATGCCAATTTTTTTTTTTCAACATGATGATGAACAGTACGATATAAACATTAGATTAGATCTAAAATCTGGCGAAACAATCTGCAGGATTTTTCGACTTACTTTTTTGATGCCGGAAGTATTGGCTATCGCGTAGGATAGAGTCGCGTAGGACTTTTTCGGCAATCCGAGTGGATGCCGGCGTGATGACGAGTTGATTGCAGATCGGATTGGGCGATCAATCGCCGGTAGTAGTCGTTCGTTGTTGTCGATGATCCTTCGCTTCTTGCGGTATCCGATCGGCTGGGTGCTGGCGACCAGGCGGTGGGGCCAACTGCTGCAGCCTGTAGGCGCGCTCGGACCGGCGGGCGAAGGCGATAACCGGGGAAGCGCGTCTTCGGGCGCTTGGTGGCGGCGGTAGCCGGATGAAGCGCCAGAGGCCATGGAAACGCTGGCCCCGAAAGCATGCTCGGCCGGAAAGCAGGCCGGGCAGATCGCGGCGTACACCTGAGGCGTGCCGCGCGGCGACTTTCGGAGCGATGCGCTACATGCGCGGGAGGGCCGGACTCCAGGCGCGGCGTTGGTATTCCGATGCTTTACCTTGACATGACCATGCACTCGGAGACGAGATCACAAGTTGATATGTGGTTAGAACCGACAAAACCAAATTAATTGAATAGCCAAAAATGCATCCAATAGTGTACTCAGATTTGTGTCAGCTAGGCACAGGCCCTGGGTAACCATGCATGACGTACAGTGGCATAGCTTCTCAATCGAATCTAGCTAACTGCAATTGGACGGATTTTCAGTGCTACTTGCCTGTGCCGTGCACGAAGCAGACATGCTGCGCCGGTCACTTCGACGCCGTGGCCCATGGCGATACGTAATGAATAGATGGCCTCGGCGGAAGTCCGACTAGCCACCGGCGGTAGTCCGGCCGCTGTTGCTGCGCCAAGAGCTGGGCCTGCGAGTCCAATCCGTGGCCGTCGGCGTCATGCCATCGGGTGGAAGTCGGCCGGGCAGATGACGACTTTGGCTTCGAGTTTTTTCTCTGGCAGAGCTTCGTGCTGATAACGTGTTGTAAAATGAGTCGTTCCCCACGTCGATCACCGGCAATCAACAAGAACACAAAAACACAAGAACAAGAGACACAAGATATAGGGTGGAACTCTCTCTTCTTTATTGATCAATGTGTGTAAATACAATGGGAGGCACCCGGTATATATATAGCAGTCCCCTCAAGGAGAGTTCGGATTCGCCCACATATTAAGAGATAGACTCCTAACCGAATACGGTTAGGAGGTTATCTCATAACAGATTCCACGGGGGAAGGGCATTTGCGCTCCGGTTCGCCAGCTCATGCCACGGAAGAGTCCACGGCTTTCGGTTTGCCTCTCAGGTAGTCAGGCCTCCCCCTGCCTTGCCACTTGTTTTCTATTTCTTTCGCGTCTACTTTCAAACACAGGTAAGGGGGTAAGCACCTGAGACGTGAGTTACAGAAAGGTCCAGAACCAGACGCGGACCTAACCGTAAGTTAAGAGTGACTAACGCATATCCTACTGTTGATTGCACTGTAGGCAGCGGGTGATAGTCGACGGGCATGAGTGGCGAGCTGACGGTGGGCGTGCCTCGAACGGCTTGCGGGTGTGTGAGCTCGGCGGCTAGTGACAGGCTACATGGCCCGAGGAGGCGGCGGCCGGCGCGGGGTTGCAGGGCGTGCGGTGGGGGTGGTAGGCGGCAGGGGCCAGGGTGCGGGCGGCGCAGGCGCCTGCAGTGGCCGAGCTGGCGGTAGACACGGCCACACGGGCTGCAGGGACATGCGCTGATCGAGCGGTGGGCGACGGGTGTGCATCGATCGAGCGGTGGGCGGGGAGGGTATTTGGCAAGCCTGTGAGAACTAAAATTTGATTCTGCGTCCACCACTACCCAAAATAGTTTCGTCTTTCGTATGGATGGATGGCATGTTGATTCTAGAGAGGTCCAGAACATTTCGGTCTCGTGAGGGTTCCAGTGGACGCCGCGTTTTGGAATGTTCCGGTGGCATAACTAGAGATGGTACTGGTCACCAAATGGCCTGTTATTATCTGAACAAGTATTTCTTGTGCCTAGAAAAATCGTGGATGGATTCGAGAGAACTCCAGATCCTTCATGGCCAACGCACAGTCCGAGCATACTTCGGTGGCACCAGACTCAGCTACCGGTAGAACAACGGGTGATTCAGGCGAACTGCTACCAAACATCTGTGCAGTCCACCGAACTATTCAGCTTGGTGATCAAACTAGTGCTGTATAGTAAGTGGTGGGCATCTGGGCCGTGCCCACCGGCCTGAGGCACGACGGTCCAGTCCGATTCAAAACCTGGCACGGCACGAAGTGCCGTGCCGGGCCGGTCTGATACTGTTCATCAGGCGTGCCGAGAAAGCGGGCATGGTGGGCGGCACGGCCCGGCACGACCATTTGGGTCGTGCCTGTGTCGGCACGGCACGCCGGCCCAGTCGGGCACGTCGGCATGCCACCGAGGAGAGCGATACGACGAGCCCACCCGCGGCACACGGCCGAACCCACGACAGCGCACACGGCACTTGGCCGAGCGCACGGAGGGGAAGGTGGAGGGGCAAGGAAGCAGAGTGGGCATTGTCGTGTCGCCGTAGTCATTACTCGTTGACTTGTTACCGTGGTCGCCTGCCCGCCCGCATGGTCATGCCGCCGCACCAGAGTCGTTGTGGCTGCCTCGCCTCGCCCGTCATGGCCGAAGGGCAAAGCAAGTGGCCGAGAATTTAGTTCATTTTCTCCAAATATTTGTGTCCATTGCCTCAGCTCCGCACGTCTTCGGTTCCTTGTCTCATCGCAATAGTGCACATAGGCCGTGCTGGACCGGCACGACACGAAGCAAGCACGAATCGCAAATGGGCCGTGTCTGGGCTTGCCGAAGGTGAGCCGGCCCGGCCTGGCACGACACGATTCAGGCTTGAAGCACGATAAACCTGTTGTTGCATGCACCAGCCAGTTCACCCAAAAGCTTAAGCTGATGAGGAAAGGCGGGCAATTCACTTATACTTCAACACTCCCCCTCACGTGTAGACTCCCTCAGGCCTAAGACGGGAATAGAAGTGGGTTACAATTATTATTTTTTAATTGCATCAACCGGGTCTTGAACTTGAGACCTCTTGGCTCTGATACCATATTGTGTTGCATGCACCAGCCAGTTCACCCAAAAGCTTAAGCTGATGAGGAAAGACGGGCAATTCACTTATACTTCAACACATACTACTACTAGTAACATTCGTGCATTCCTCTCATCTCTCCTACGCCACATATATGGTTGCCGATGCGTCACATACATCTCCGAATCTAATACTCAAGCAATACAAGTGGATAAACAAGGAATAGTGCGCGTTAATTTCACTCTTGCTCCTTGCTCGCGTGCTAAGGCTAACACCATACAGAAGTCAAATCATTGAAGTAGAAGAAAGAAAGAAAAAAAGAAAAGGCGTAATAACTCGAAAGTCAACCAAGCTTAGGGTCTACACTCCGGCAATGCCTAAGTGACCATCTGATAATCGCTTTAATCTCGAGTATTGCTGTGTATGTTGTCCATGCCACCTTGTGTTTTATTCTACTCCTACAGTACCGTACCACTTTGTTTTTGTTTTATATTCATTCATGCCCCGAAGCTCTCTATCCACTGCTTTTTAAAAGGACAAGAAACTAAAGTTCGAGACAAGGCAATACAATGCCATCCACTAGGAAACTGCAACGTGTCGCACTCCTCGCCAAGAACAGAACGCCCAGCCCTTCCCCAGTCTTCCTACACGCAAAAAAAAGAAGGATTTTCAGGGTATACTAAATTTAATATAAATTATTTTTTCTTTTCATTTAATAAATCAAACTAGCTAGTATTTATTTATATTTTTTCTGATAGTATAGTTATAAAAATATTTTAACAAATTAATAACTAGATTTAATTTCTATTTACATATTATATACTACTAGTATAGTTTACAGTAAAATTTCTCAAGCAGCAAAGCAAAGAAAACCCTGTGACCTTTGACACTTGTCGAGGCAACAACTGCGACAGGTAACCGGATTGGAGCACCTCCCTACCAAAATGCAGCCGCCAACGCACCAACTAATAGCACAGGTGGCAAAGCTTATGCTAGTACCTGTAGTATCTTGCAGATGAGTTTGGATCTATCATGCATCTGCCGAAAACTAAATAACCTGGGAATGATTCTGCTGATGCGAGGGGGTCATCACTTGGCTGGCAGAGGCCGCCAGGGGGGATGCTTATCACCAAGACGTGTTGGAACTGTCTTTTGGCTTTGATTATATGCTGTATTATGGAGTCCGGGATCCGGGCTCTCTGATTGATCTCTTCATCAGAACAGGCAAATCACATCGCGGTCGCACGCCTTGGTTCCAGGCTTCCAGCAAGGTGCTTCTCACAGTGGTTTCAGATTGATCAGACGGCGCCGACGATACTTCTGGGACCATGGATTAGGGAATGAAATGCAGTTCTACGGACTACGGAACAACTAATTGCAAGTTCTTTTAGTCAGGTTCAAGTGCTTTAAAGATACGGGGTTTCCACTTGTCATAGCACAGGACAGCCAGAGGAGCAATATGTATCCTTTCTGACCAGCTCAACCCAGCTTTGATTGCATCAAGACTAAATAGTGAAGGCTGCCGCCGCCTGCCATATAGAAATATGGAATGAGACGGGGCACGAATTAACTTCAAACTGACATATGTGCAGGCCGCCGAACTGCTTAGGTCGCCGTGTCTTCGCGCTATGCAGCGGCTTGCCAACCCCGATGAATCTCGTGCCGGATACGTGTACTGCTCCGTCTGTTCTTGCACGCCACGCGCGTGGCTGCATGGACCGCGATCTATGCGGTTTGGCTTGCATGCGGTAGCGCAGGGCCGGCACCGGCACGCGCGGAAAAACTTCGACCGGTGGTCCTCTGGTTGACTCCACGTTTGTTCCTTGGTCGCGAGCAGGTGCTTGCAGATTCTCCCTTCCTGTCCTCTTGGGAGGTATCGTGGTCCCGTTTGAAACATCAAAAATTTACGGCAAAAGTATTAGTCTTCTATAAAAATTGGAAAATATCTTCGCATTTCAAATAGGGATAAATTTGTCCAAAAAGTTTGGATCTAAGACCCTGTTTGGCATAGATCTACAAATCCGTGGATCTGGAGCTGTGGGTATATTAGAGTATTTATGTGGGTCATCTTGTTTACATTTTAGAATAAAAATATAAACTTAATTTATTTTATTTTAGTCTATAGGTTTCGGATCTGAAATAGAACTGAGATCTGAAACTCTGCCAAACAGAACCTAATTAAGTTTGTAGTTTAGTGGCTTCCCGTTTCAGCATTTAAGTGAAGGGTGCTGCTAGCCTATGCTACACCATTCGAATACATTTCCAATGTTATAGCAACTATATGAAGTTTTACGAGGCTTCAGTTACATAAAAGAATTAGTTTTGAGTTTATAGTTTCAAAGCCGGTTTCAACGCGTTTCAGAAAAAGCTTAAAAAAGTTTCAAGTTTCAAATTTGATGTTTCGCGTTTCGTGGAAGTTCAATGCAAGCTTTAACACTTACGAGTAGTTTCAGAAGTACCTAAGCAAATTTCAACACGTTTTATCAAGTTTCAATAAAGTTTCAACGAGTTTTCATGAGGAGTTTCACCAAAAGTTTCAAAATCCAAACAGATATTAAGAAGTTTCAAAAATGTTCCACAAAATCCGAGACCAAATTTAGATTTGCAATTTGGCTAGACCACACTAGCGACGATGGAGATGAGTAGGTTTTGCAAAGGCCGATGTGCCTACTCGAGTTCGCTGTCACACTGGGAATCTAGGATAGCATGATGCTAGTGCCATGTTTGCGCCCGCGCCGCTACCGCCACGCCTGCTTGGGCTCGCTACCGTATGCCGGTATGTGATGCCAAACACCTGCTCAATCCCCACCATGTTCCTACCACGTGCATCACTGTGTCATTGCCATAAGGCTCGGCTTCGCTGCGCGCCTTTACTGCTAGGCTTGTGGCTCGCAATCACACCGGTCATAAGTTTTTTTTTAATTGATGTGGTATATAAAATCCCAATCTTTAGTACCATATTCCTAGTTTACATGTAACTGTACTTGCATATAATATTTAGGTCTAAAACATAGTATATTTTGGTTAACATTTTTTGAGAAGCGACGACAAAAGCTCAAGCAAGATGCTACGCGTGCGTGGCCGTACCATGTGGAATTAGGCCTTAAGAGGATTTTGGATCACTTAGGGCTTGTTTGGGAGCCCATATCCCGGCCGGGAAATCGGCCCATTCCCGAGGTTTGAAGCCACTGGGCTCGATCTCCCCGGGCCGATGCAAATCGCATTTGGAGGCCGTTGACACGAGGAAATCACGGCCTTTTCCACGCCGTTTCCCTGTGGAAACATTCCACTCCTCCTCAGCCCGGGCTAGGGTTCCCCATCCCTCCCCTCGCGAATCGCTCCGCCCTCCGCCCGTGTCGTCCCCTCGAGTGTCGCCTCCGCCCGCCGCCCGTCTCATCCCCTCAAGAGTCACCTCCGCCCTCCGCCCGTGTCCAGGTCGCTACCGCCGCCGCCTACAAGAGATCTCGATGAGGAGCCTCCTCTGATATCTACCTCCGCCCGTGTCGCAATCGAGAGGTAACGCCCGCCGCCCCCATCTCTCTACCTAGGGTTCATCGTCTCATCTTGTTTCTTGCATATTTCGGTGGAAGACCGTGACTGGAGGTGAAGGTGGAGCAATCGTCTCATCTGGAGGTGAAGGTGGAGCATATTTCGGTGGAAGATCGTGACTGGGTTGTGGGGAGAACGCACTAGGGTTTGAGATCTCCTTTCATCCAGGTTTGAATCATACCACTCATCTTCGCTGTTTGATTTTGTATTTTGGGATGAAGTAGCAATCAGATTTGATGCTAAAGCTAATGCTAATGATGGAATTCAGATTATATGCATATTTTGATTATGAAGTAGCATTCAGATCTTGCATATTTTGGGATGAAGTAGCATTCAGATTATATGCATATTTGATGTTCTGATTGATTCTTGTTAAAGCATCTTTGCGAATGGATGCATAAGAAATCAATTAGTTGAACTTTTCTGGTATCTGTGTTGTTCCATGGAGCAGATTGATAATCAATTGATAATCAATCATTACTTCACCCACAACCTGATGCGTTCTTGTGTTTGAGCATCCGGACAACAATACCATGCATTAGGTTTCTTGGTCGAACAATTCTTTGGATGACACAAAGCTAGGTGGTTGTATTAGGAGTTAGCTAGGCTGTAGTAAGATCTTTTTTGGTAATATGGTGGTAGTTAAGAAAGATCAAGTTAAGAGTGAGTTAGCTGGGCTTCTGCAATATGATGCTATTGTTTTGTTTTCGTTTTTAACTTTGTGAACTCAACACAGTTTCTACTTTGTAGTATTTTCTAATAAAGAGGAACAATTCCTTTTTTTGAAAAACTCAACTCAATTTGTACTTTGTAGTATTTAAATGGTTCTATTTACAAACACTCTGTATTAGTCTTCAATCTCCAACCTTATTTTCTAAATGCGTTTTTAGGAATTCTGTTCTGATGATGGAATTCAATCATCAATCTCCAACCTTAGTATGTGCTGATGATGGAATTCTATTTAGAAACACTCTGTATTAGTCTATTTACTAGTCCATGCTGGGAACACGTTAGCATTTTCAGATGTTAGCATTATTGTGTGGATTATTAGATATTCAGACGTTAGCATTATTGGTAGCTTTGCCAAGCTGCTTTGACAACTTGAATCACTGTGTGCTTGTGCTAGTTATACTCATTTCGTCTGACAACTTGATAAGATTGGTGACCTATTACTGTAGTACATGTTCTATTGAATCACTGTGTACACTGTTTATCATACTAAATCTTATTTTGATAACAATATCATACTAAATCTTTCAGATTATCATACTAAATCTTATCTTACTAAAACTTATCATACTAAATCTTATCTTCTCATTATCATACTATTCTGCTTGTGTCGTTCAGATTATCTTACTAAATCTTATCTTGCTAACAATATCATGTATCCTTCAGATTATCATACTAAATCTTTCCCCCTTAGTCAATCCTCATGTAAGCTACATGTTCTCGCTTTGTTCTTTGTTTTTGGTTCTGTTTTAACAATGTACTAATTCATAATATGTTATATTTGTATGTATTAGCAAATGGGCACTAGAAAGGAGCTCATTAGGAAATTTATGCTTGAGGAAGAAGAGGACGACGATGAGTTATTTTTTGTGTTGGTTCCTACATTACTTTCATGCTTTTATGATGAAAAAAGACCAGTCCACACATCATCACTTACCGGCGCTAAAAAAGTTAAAGAGATCTTAGAAGGCCATGAGAGTTGGTGTAGGGTTGAGTTTCGTATGGAGCCGGAGATATTCAGGGCTACATCAAATTTTCTTAGAGTTGAGGGTTTGTTACATGACACAAGAGGAGTTACTATTGAGGAGCAGCTAGGGATGTTTATGTACATGATCTCTCACAATGCTAGCAACCAAAAGCTTCAAAAAGCGTTCCAACATAGTGGTGAAACAGTTCATAGGAAAATAAAGGAAGTCTTTGAGATAATTCCTGCTCTAACTCTTAGATTTTTCAAGCTCCCAAGTTCAAATCAAACTAACCTGAAGATTATATCGGATCCACTGTTTTGGCCTTACTTTCGTAAATTCATACACAATAGACACCTAACTTTTTCAAGATTTTCCTATATTAATTTCCTATATTTATGTACAGAATTGCATTGGTGCTATTGATGGCACTCATATTCCCATCACAATTGTCAAGAGAAAGCGACCCTTATAGAAATAGGAAAGGAACATTGTCACAAAACGTGATGCTAGCTTGTGACTTTGACTTGATCTTCACATTTATTTCATGTGGATGGGAAGGGTCAGCATCAGATGCAGGCATCCTTCGTTCTGCTCTTAGCAAGGGGTTTCGTGTTCCAGAGGGTAAATTTTATCTTGTGGATGGTGGGTACGCAAACACGCCTTCTTTTCTTGCCCCATATCGAGGAGTGCAATACCATATTAGTGAATTTAGGAGGCGTCGCTCAGCTCGAAGATATGATTATGCAGACTACAAAGAATTGTTCAACCATCGCCACGCTCTCCTTCGCAATCACATTGAAAGGGCAATTGGTGTTTTGAAGAAGCGATTCCCAATCCTGAAAGTTGGCACATTTCATCCAATTAAAACTCAGATTAAGATCCCAGCTGCAGCTGTTGCATTTCACAACATCATTAGAGGTCAGAATGGTCAAGATGGGTGGTTGGATCACCAACCTGCCTATATTCAATCAGATGATTTTGTTGATGTACCAGAGGGTGACAATAATTACCAAAATGACATTGAGTCAAACGATGGAACTACCCTTAGAGATCAAATTGCAATGCAAATGTGGGATGATTATAATCGTTAATCAGACACGAATTGTCATAAAAATGGTATATGTATTTTGTGTCATAAAGTAGATCTTCTATCTCTTGAACTTGTGGTTGTAAGATGTGGTATTGCTTGAAGCTTATAAATGTAATTTATTTTCAGATCTATGGCTTGTTTTCATTTTTTAAGCGAGTTATTTACTTTATTATACTGTAGTTAGTGTAGCTATGTCTAAAGAAGGATCAAGGGCCTCTTGGAACTTCTCATTTGAAAAAGCTCTTGTCGATATACTACATGACCATAACAATCCAAAGTTCAGAGGTCAAAATGGATGGGTATCTGAAGGCTGGAGAAGCATAGTTAGTAAGTTCAATGAAAAGTTTCCAACCATCCACTTCACAAAGCAACAGATCCAAGAGAAGGAGAAGGAACTGAAAGGGAATTACAAAGCAATACGAGATGCACGGAAACAAAGTGGCGTGGGCTGGAATGATTCTTTATGCATGATTGTTGCTGAACCAAGTATTTGGGATAAAATTATTCATGTAAGACCCTTTTCTCTCATTAACTAATAGTATTTTTTGTGCTGCATTTTGATACTAACTGTATTTTGTTGATTTTAATAGGATTATCCAAAGGTGAAAAGGTACCGCAATAAGCCATTCCTTCTCTTCAACAACCTGGCAGCATTATATGAAGGTGATCTGTTATTTATGTAATGTACTCTGTTATTTGGCTCCAAACAAATTTTCCTGTTTGCTGTTCATATTAGTGATGAATGAAACAAATTTTGATATTTGCTGTTCATACTCCCATTTAGTGATTTTGTTTGTAAGAATAATTTATCTTTGTAATTTGCTTAATGTGAATGCCTAGAAAGATTCTATAGTAAGGGCAACAGCTGCTATGCACCTGGATGGAATCACCTGAATAAAATGTCTCTCTTGTTAGACACGAATTGTCATAAAAATTAGTAATGCAACAGCTGCTATGCACCTTGATGTTCATAATTGATTTATTTGGCATGTAACAATAGGAAGCACGGCCACAGGGGATTTGAATTTTGTATCAACTGAGCAAATGGGGCCTCCAATTGATGAGGTTATCCCTAATGATAATGATGTCCATGGTGTTGAATTAAATCCTTTTGCTGCAAATATGGAGGGGCAAGAGACATCTAGTGCTCGCATGGAAGCTGATGAAATGGACCATATTGCTTCTGCTTCGTCTACACCAAAAGGAAATAATAGTGGGAAAAAGCGCAAGCAAAGTCAGATTGCTGGGGTTCTTGAGAGCTATCTAGAATTCAAGAAGGAGCAAACCAAGAAATTTTCTGAAGAACTAAATGAGACAAGACCTAGTCAGAGCGACGAGTTTTCTATTGGGAAGTGTGTTGCTGCTCTAGAGGCAATTGAGGATCTAACAGATATGGAGAAGGCAAAGGCACTACGACTCTTCAAATGTGAGCTGAATAGAGAAATTTTTATCAACACAAAAAATCCAAGTGTTCGAATGCTTTGGATTAAGAGCGAAATCTGTCCATAAGTAAGTTATTCATGAATTTAACTCTGATATGATTGGGCTTGATTATTTCCAGTACTTACTAGATTTTATTTTCCTACTATTATGATGAACATATATGTCATGCTCATGTATATCTTCCTGTATGTCTTCCTGCTATCATGAAGGACAATGACAAAGGAGAAGATGGCAGCTGAGGAGCAGCACAAGGCTTCCGGTCCTTCTGGGGGATACTCATACACACCCATCCATTGATTAGTTGCTATGCTCTTATGTGCCTCAACGTGTTGTATTGGCGGATATAGAACTGATCAAACCGTCCTACCATATGTCCAACCTTCCATCTGTGAACTTTTGCATCACTGGAATTTTGATTTTGATTCAGTGTTGGTTTTGATTGATGCACTGACTTTTGCAAAGATCTGCAGAATCCTGATACTTGGCCCATGAATGCTCAATATTGATGTCGGTTTACTTGGCCCATGAATGCTCAATATTGTTGCTCTGTACTTGGCTTTCCTGAATCCTGAAACTTGCCTTTCCTGAATCCTGATACCTAGACCTTGTAGAAGGATTGAACTGCTTGCATATTGAACTGTTTGCATTGGATGTTTCATCAATATGTTATAATTGATACATTGAACTGCTTGCATTGGTACTTTCTTGGTATATTTCCAATTCTGTTAAGAGTAATTGGTATGTAGTCAAAATTGGTAGAAAAAATGTTAGGGGTACTTTCTTGCATTAGAATGTTATAGTTTAGCCGGAGAAATATTTCTATGCAAAGAAAGTTCAAACAGAATTGGTAGAAAAATTTTAGATTTTTCTATATATTTTTGTACTTTCTTGAATATTAGGGATTTTTATCCCTATGGCTTCCAAATGGTGGGTGGGAATATTTCCCTTGAGGGGAAATTATCCCTAGGGGTTGGAGGGGATTTCATGTGCCATTAAAATCCCTCTAGGGAGAAATATTCCCTAGATTTTATTTTCCTAGCATCCAAACAAGCCCTTAAGGTAAAGAGTACGGTGCTCTTTGTAAGATTTGGACTTTACTACGTGTCTTACTAGTTAAACTACAATTTATTTTCAAAAAAATGTTTTATCCGTTCCTCACAAAGTTTTAGTCAAAATAATCAGACAATATAATCCACTTCAATAGGAGTACAGTACAGCCATACTGCATTTATTGCTGCTGCTTTTAGAAAGGAACATAATGATTTGAAGTCGATTGATCTTACTACGAAACACCACAATCAACTAGCATCAGACCATGTCTGGTGTCTCGAAAGCCTCCACCAAAAGCAAAATGCCAGCGCTGCTCTAATTAACCACAAAAGTGGATGTGTTTTTACAGCAAAGAACACGCAGAATCATCGAGCACACCAGAACTTGACACTTGCCACGGTCGCAACAACAACAGGCACTTCCACAGATCCTCATGCCAACTGTCCATATCTGCTAGCTCGCGGGTAAATAGCAGAGGCGGCGAGCGTCTGTCCGCGATTTTTACAAGTGTTGCAGCAAACCACCTTACTTCGGGCGTTTGATGGGCAATATAACCTAGAAAAGAAAAAAAAAATGGCAATATGCAAAACCAAAAAACTTGCTAATATGATTATCCTGAACTAGAGGTAGTAGGACCCTAAGGATCGAATTCGCAACTACTCCCTCCGACCATAAATAGTTGTCATTTCAAACATCGACACGGCTTTCAAAAAACATTTTTGACAACTAATTTTTTATTATAATATATTTATAAAACCTAATAAAGTTATAATATTATGAAAGTACTTTTCGATATAAATCTACACATACAATTTTTATATGTACAATTTAAATATTTAAAAGATATTGACAATCAAAGTTTCGAAAGTTTAATTGCACTTATGTCCGAAACAACAACTACTTATGATCGGAGGAAGTAGCATCTTTAAAAGATAAGCAGCTGTCGCCTGTCGGGGATTGGACTATTTACCATAAAGACCATCTTGCCCAAGCAGCCCAAAAGCCACCGACCATACAATACCCTCGGGGGATGCCCGATGAGAGCGCCCGAGCAACCCAATGCTCGGGCAACGAGCATACGCATCCACCTGCTAAATACTGAATGCTCGCCTACAAGCACACCGGGCAGGTACGAGCAACCATGCTCGATAGGCCTAGCGGATGCTCGGGTGGATGGTCGGGGGGCTCGGTCATACCACCAGGAAGGAAAGTGTCAACCAATCCGCCGAAGATCCAGGGAAGGTGCGTCAGAAATTCAAAACGAGGCGCGATTCAAGGACTCCGGATCACGGGTGCGGAAGATATGAAAGCATGGCGTAATTATAGAGGGTAGTTACCATGTTTACGACTTAGGACCTTATTGTTCGCGCCAAAAAACGTGAAGGGGGTTTTCGGCCTCGAACACACAAGACAAACACCGGGTTTGCAGAGCGTGCCAGTCAATTTGACCTGAAATTGACAAGGTAGAGTTTGTAATTTGACCAAAGCCGATGAACAAAGATCTATCGGCTTTTCGCTAGTCGGCAAGAACCGATTAGGAGATAACTAGATCAACCGGTTACAGTTGATCCGGATATAAGGTAAAATCGGCTTCGGGAAGGCGATGCGCAACAAAACGAAGCAAATCAAACCTGGGTGAAATCGGCTAAAATCAACAATCGGCGATGCGCAACTATGTTGATTTCGTCGATTTGCAGAAAGATCTATGAGGCTAAAACAATGTAAAAGAAAAGCTTGTAAAAAGTAGGTGTGTTGTTGGATTTGATTGATTTCTTTGCTTGACGCCCTCCTCCTTTTATAACACGCCTGACCGATCCGAGTTGTGCATAGATACGGTGCTTTTATCCGTATCGGCCTCTTATCTGATTTCCTTCCCTTTTTAGAAACGGTTTCCTTCTCCGATTCGTTTACCGATTTCTTTTCCATATCTTCTCCGTCTTAGACCGATTCCAATACATACCGATTTTTGGTGCAAACACTTATATTTAAACCCTCCTGACCCCTGTGAAAAGGGGAGGAGACGAAATGTACACAACTTGACAGACCTTGAATCATATACACTGGAGTAGGGTTATTATCTCCGCAGTGAGAGGCCCGAACTGGGATAAACACCGCGTGTCTCCCTCATCTGAGCATTGCTCGGACGCAACCCCCTCTCGTACGAAGGGGCCCCTTTTGATCCCTCATTTAACAAGTAAACTCGGCGGGAGCCTGTTCTCCAATCGTCGACAGCAGTTTATCATTACTTTCATATTCCCTCCAGTAAAAAAGAAAAAAAGTTGTCATCGGCGTACTAAGCAAGGATTCAAATTTCGTTCTCGGACCCTATTTCGGAGGTACCCAAAATCCAAAATCTCGGTGTGATCTCAAAATTTCAAATAAAATCCAGACGAAATTCAAAAACCAAATTTGAAATTTGGTCTTTTTTTTCAATCGAAAAATCCGAGATTTCGGTCCATTTGCACTGACCGAAAAATGTCAAAAAATTTTGAAATTTTGAAATTTTTTGAGGATGTTCTTGACTCTAAATCCAATCAAATCGGGGCCACAAAAATGGAAATGGTCAAAATCATCGAAATTTCGGGCGAAAATCATCGAGATCTCGCTGAAATTTGGATTGTTACCGTTGCAATTTAAATTTTTTTTACTTGACCAAGATTTATAATCTCGGGAGGGGGTCCGAAATCCGAAATCTCGGCCACGATTTTTGAGATCTCGCCGAAATTTAGATCCTTGGTCCTCAAGCGAATGGGGTGCTACAATATGACTCTAGACAAATGTGCCGTACACAGTTATGTCGTGAAACATCGTAATGAATTGGCTTTCACTTTTTAGACCTCGAGAAATTTTCTCTCCAAAAACTAAACTATTTTTCGTGGAATTCACGCTTCAAATAGAGCCATAGAATGCTTAATGCTAACCATCAAATGGTTACTTATATTATAGGGAGAAGATTTCCAACGCCGGGACAGCCTTCATGTCAGTGTTTTTCCAAAACAGCCGCCAAAAATTGGAAATCATACATAGGTCCTTCTACTCTTTTTTCAAAATGCCCCAAAAACAATAATCGTAGATAGGTCCTACCATTTTTTCTAAAAAGGACCTCTTATTCCACATATTTGCCGATGGGTCCTTCACAGTTTTTTTTGTTGCAAAAATGAACACTTGGTTCCGTAAATTCACTGACGATTCTTAGCAGCCTATTTTTAAAAAAAAAACCGACAAATTGAAATTACGCAAAAAGGAACATGCTGCTCCGTAAATTCATTGACGATTCCTAACAACCTATTTTTTTTAAAAAAACCACATAACCAATATTATATTTATTTTTTTTAGAAATAACCGGCGGACCAAATTTCCCACGACACAGACTGCTCCTTCGACGATTTTTTACAAAAAGGACCTGTAGTCCATCAAATTCATCAACGACTCTAACTAGCATATTTAAGAAAAAAAAACCACAAAAAATCGAAATTACATTTAAATTATCGTACTCGTTTTAAAAAATATAACCTCCAACGAAATTTTACGCAAGCACCTCGAACGTGGCATCCCACGTACACACTTCCTGAACGATACTTTGAAGTTTGTGTTGTAAAACAAGTAGTCCACCCACGTCGGTCACCGGCAATCAATAAGAACACAAATAACACATGAACGAAGAACACAAGATATGGGTGAAACTCTCTCTTCTTTATTGATCAATGTGTGTAAATACAATGGGAGGCACCCGGTATTTATAAGAGAGGTATTAGGGATTTACCCACATATTAGAGATAGACTCCTAACCGTATACGGTTAGAGTCATTATCTCATAACAGAACACCGAGCCGAAGATTCGAAACTATGCTGATCCTTGAACACGTGTAATGGCTCACTGTAGTGGCAAAATCTATCCAACCCGCTACAGTTAATTTCTGGATTTGTTTTCTTCTGGTACAAAACACAAGCTCGACTCCTTGAGGATATCCATAATTCCATACATGCTAGTCCGATCACGAGTGTGCGGAGTACGACGCACGAAATACTCTTGGGTAAGCACGGCTAAAGCGAAACCGAATCACCGCAATCCGAAGGCCACAGGTGAGCGAAGCGATGACGCGGCTTGATAAGCTTACCCGGAGAGAGAGAGAGAGAGAGAGAGAGGAGGGGGGGAGACAGGTGCTCCCGCCCCCGCCAGCCAATTCTGTTAGACAACCTCGCTATCGAATAGTCCGGGGTTGCCTAATAGATCTCAAGTGGAGAATAGACAGGGAGAAAGAGAGACACAATATGAGGAGGAACGGGCCTCGCTTTTATTATTCAGATAAGCCAGACAATGGGGTGACCCGCGCTCCTATATATAGCGGTTCGTTTAGAGATAAGGAAGAGTCCATATCGGATACTTAACTCCGCTTCTCCTAACAGGATACGAACTCCGCTTCCTAACACTTCTGACTCTTCACCGCGAGATGCATATGCCTCATTAAAACTCCATAAAACCCAAAGGGGAAAAATAATTGAGAAAGAGTACATAGCACACGCTGGTGTTGCACGGATTGCCTCATCAAAAAACCTTATGTAAGAAAACTTCAATGAAAACTTACTTAAGGAAAAGAGTACAATCCACCCAAACTTCAATGTTAATCTTCAAGATTTACGTTGGGTACTCAAACTTCATGTTTGAGATTTATGTAGAGTATGTGAAAATCTCCCTGAAATATGCACTTCTCTAAGCCTCATCATCCCGATTCCTCTAATACATCTTTCAAAGGAAGATGCCGAGTAACTTAGTGAATAAATCATAGATTTTCACACGACTTTAGCATGCAAGATCTTTATCTCGCTCATCTTATGCATTTCATGAGCATAAAAGAACTTGGGGTTGATATGCTTTGTAAGGTTACTCTTCACATATCCCATTTGTACTTTCAGCAACACAAGCCGCATTATCTTCATAGATAATAGTGGGGTTTGTTCCATGTTCGACCACATGACTTCCTCGGATGTGGTGAACCATTCTTTGAAGCCATGCACATTCCCGAGAGGCTTCATACAATGCAATAATTTACTGAGTGGTTAGTCGACGCCGAGACAAGAGTCCGCTTAGACGATTTCCAAGAAATTGCTGCTTCCACCGCAAAGGAAAACATACCAGTTTGTGACTTGCCAAGATGCGGTCCGATAGGTACTCAAGATCGGCGAGCCAACTAAATTCAATTCATTGTTTCTTCTAGAAACAAGCCGAGGTCTTTGCTTCCTTGAAGGTAAATCTAAGATGTCCTTCACCCCTTTCCAATGCATTTTGGTGGGTTCTGCACTGTACCGCGCTAGCAAATTCACGGCGAACGCAATGTCCGGCTTAGTGCTATTCGCAAGGTACATGAGCGCTCCAATTGCACTCAAGTATGGGAATTCCGGCCCCCGTGACTTCCTCCCTCTCTTCTTTAGGCCTCAGACGGTCTAGGTCTGCTTGGAGTGACCTTCCGACCATTGGGGTCTTTGCGGGGTATGCCTTTTCAAAGCCAAATCTCTCCAACACTTTATGTAGGATGCTTGGTGTACCAAGATTCCGCCTGACATGTTCAAGCCGTAAGCCTAAATGTAACTTGGTTTTACCTAAGTCTTTCATTTCAAACTCGATTTCAAGTATGTGCATGCTTCTTCAATTTCCCTCATCCGTCCCAATGATGTTCAAGTCATCTACATAGACGGAGATTATACAAAATCCATTCGTGGATCGTTGTATAAATACACATGGACAATCCGCTGTTCATTGCTCGTAGCCTTTCTTGCAGAAAGTCACTCAAACGATTGTACCACATTCTTCCCGGGATTGTTTTTAGCCCATACAGTGATTTCTCCAATTTCACACCGTATAGGTTTCTGTTTGCTCTGTCCTTGGTTCTGGATAGGATACCTTCCTGCATTTCATATAAATCTCCTAATCCAAGTTTCCATACAAATACTGTGACAACATCCATTAGCTTCATTCTCAACTTCAAGTTGACTACCATTGAGATTAAGTATCTAAAGGTAATTCCACTCCATGACCGAGAATAGGTTTCTTCATAATCAACCCCAGACGCTGAGTGAAACCTTGAACAACAAGCCTTGCAATGGTTGTTGCTCTTTTCATAGATTCTATTGTTACAAAATTTATGGCCATTTCGCCATGGTGTGCTTTTGCACTTCTACTTGCTCTTCATTGCTATTTCCCATTCCAGAGCAAGTTCCTTTAGTTTTTCTCCGCCAATGTGTGCGCACACATTATTTCCTACGCTTCTTCCAATGGAAGATTCAAATATGGAATTGCTCTTCCACAATTGTGCTTCTTTCCAAAGCAGTCTCAACTGCTCTCTTCTTGCTTTGGGGCATTTTTGTGATTGGCTATGGTAAGTCCTTTGCCTCATTTTTCCCAGACGCCTCCTGTTCTTTGGGTTTGAGAAGCGGATTTGCTTCTTTTTCTTTGAGGCCTCTGAACAGGATGAGGATACCTCTGCTTTCTTTGGTATTTCCACCCTCTCTGCATTTCTGCTGGTATATGCGACTTAACCACGCTTCTTGATCACAAAATGATCAGCAGTTATTTGCTAAATTCTAAAATCGATTGTCTTCTTGACTTCATGATTTGCTTCATTAGTGCGAGGGTCATGCATCGGATCCCAATGGAATGCCATATGATTTTCCTCGCATTTTTCATCCAATGGTTCATTTCCTCCCTAATGACGGAAAGCGATCCTCGCCAAAGATGCAATCAATATTCAAATTCCTTCCATATGGGTTCCAAATACCTGGTTATGGATGCACTTTCATAACCAATGCATATCCCAGACTTCATGGAGAGGACCCTTTTAGCTTTTGGCTTGTGGGGTGGTATAGGTACATATACCATACATTCAATTCTTCAGTTGACTCCAATGCACTAGTTTGCATGGTTGAATGGATGTTGTAGGCCGATTGTCTATAATTGATGAGTGTCAGGCATACAGATCGCGTGTCCCCAACAATTGTTGGACAAGTTACAACTCAAGCAAGAGCGTCCTGGCAATAAACTTAATCCTCTTTATTAGTGCTAGCCCATTTTGCGATGGACGCATGCGTACAGAGTGCTCAGCTTATTCCCCGCTGTCGCAATAATCATCAAATGCCTTGAAGTAAATTCCCGGCATTGTCCATTCAATGGACTTCACGCGATGATCAGTGAAAATATTCTTAATTCCATGATCTCGAGATCAGCTTTGCGAATGCATGATCCTTGTTGACAAAAATATGTATGCTACCATTTCCGCAGGAAGCATCAATGAGCACCATAAAGTATCGAAACTTGGCCCTGATAAGGGCTGAATCTGACCGCAAATATCCCCTTGAATGCTCCAGAATGCAGGGATTTCATGTTGCACTTTCATAACGGAGGGTTTAGTTATTAATTTCTGGCACATGCATGGCACACAAAATCTTCATGATTCGGAAATTTTTAACATTAATGCCATGACCTTGTGAGTTGTTAACTATATTTCTCATCAATCTCGCACTGTGATGACCTAATCTACAATGCCATAAAGCAAATAATTCAGAGCTTCTAAAGATAGTCTTCAAAGAAGTATATACCGCTGGTGTGCATTGATTTTCGTAGTACAAACCTTAGATTCATATGAGGGACATTTTTCTAGTAATTATCTTTCCATATTCCGTGCTTCACAATGCACAAGTGTTCTTTGCCATTTTGTTCATTGGTTTCTACGTGAAACCCATTGGCGCGGATATCTTTGAAACTTAAGAGAGTGCCGTTGATTCAGTGGTACAAGAGGGCTTCTTCAATTACCAAAGTTGTACCTATCAATTGGCAATATAATTGTGGCTCTTCCTGAGCCTATTATATGCGATTGCTTTCGCGATAGTCGTAATCCTTCCAACGCTCTTCGTGATCGTCTGGAAGTATTTCGACTCTCTTAAGATGGTATTTGTTGTGCTACTATCAACAATGCATATCTCTCTATTTGGGCGCCACATAATTTCTCAATGAAAAGAAATATAATTCTAATCATATAGTGGCAAAGTGATTCAAATATTGCTTACAAATAAAGAATACTGAATAAAGAATAAACGTAATTCGATTCATGAGAAAAGAAAATGTACTCTTCGAGAGCTTACAATTCATTACTCAAAATTCATTAACAACCATCGCTCTATAGCTCAACTTCAAAGTAACCCAATCTTACTGTGCTTGGAGCAAGATGGTGGGCTTGAGTTTCTCGAATCCGCTCAAGCGCAGTCAGTAACTCAGTGTACTCACCTCACTCAGATTCATTATTCATAGTGGCTGAAAAGTGATACCCGGGAGTACAAAATTTGATCGCTTTGCTAAGAATAGTTTCATGTGTCCTTCGAGGACCCTAATGGCAGCTTGGAGCTTCTTGCTCGCAAGTATGATCTTCAAACTCGATGCCCATGTGAGATAGTTCGACCTTTCTGGTCTTCTTCAAACTCACATTTAATAATGCTGGTATTTGCATATTCAAAAGATTCTTTTCATTAGATTACTTCGTGTAATCTAATAGGAGTGGTTGCAAGATTCATAATTGCATAATTAAATTCTCATGAATTTCCAAGAAACTAAAAGAAAGCAATAATTTCAAGATTCATAAATACAAGATTCATAGATGCGAGATTCATAAGTGCGAGATTCATATATACACGTATTCATAAATATTCGTAAATACAACTACGCATGTAGGTAAGATCGGCCTGTGCAAACGATCGAGATTCATATGCACGATCGCGAGATCGATTTTAACGCCGCTTCATGCGGCGTGGTGCATTCTGGGCCATGCGTGTCGCCTTCCCGGCGCGACGGGTCGCTTTCGGCGGCATGCTTGAATTTCATAATAAATTATATTAAAGCAATAAATACAATGCATGGAACAGAACAATAATTGCACAATTCATAAATTCATAAATGCGAAATAAATTCTCGAATTTCCGAATTTTTCTTAGTATTTGGCAATTTTCCGTTAATTATACAAGAATTTTCCAGCATCACTTGATAAATGTAAAATAAATTGCAACATGAATTAAACATGGCATAAGTCTAATTACAACTTATATAATTCTTGTTGGATCGTAACAAATGTAATGAATATCTCATTAATTTGACTTGCCAGTCAACTCGCCTCTGTGGCTCACATGAGGGAGGAGCACTTCCTGCTTCCGGTGCCAATTAAAGAACCAAGCCTCATGTGTGTTTTCCTAGACACCAATTGTCTCATATCATTTTATTCATTACCAAAATCAAATCCCAACCACTCATGTTCTCATTTTATGCCATATGAAATATTCTGAAATTTTCCTAGCACTTTTCATAATTTCGCTAATTTCCAAGCAATTTTCGTAATTATCAGACAACAGAAATTGAATTTCATCAAATATCAACATGACATAATTCATAAATTCAGAATAAACAATAATTGCACAATTCATAAATTCATAAATTCTGAAAATAAATTCTCGTGAATTTCCGATATTTCTAAATCTGGCAATTATTGCAAAAATTCATACAAAATTCATAAATGCGTAAAATAAGGCTAAGTACAATTCAAACAGAGCCATAAAATTTTTCTCGTAATTTTCTAGCTATTTTTCATATTTTCCGCAATTTTCGTGTTTTTCATATTTTCTAATCAATTTCCGAGTTCTAATTCTTTCCGAAATAAAAAAGGAAATAAAAAGGATTAAATAACTGGGGCAGGGTAAAATCCCTTGCCCTCGTGGCCAAACGGGAATTGAATCCACTTGTGATCCGTCTTGATTGGTTTCAAATCCAATGAAGCTTCGACTTATGTCCATGCCTCTTTTCATGCCCAATCGACCGCTACTTGATGGTGAGATCTGGCTGGCGATTGGCGCGAAGCGCGGTGGTCAGGGTCGCTGCAAGCCGGCTTTAGTAGCTGGCGATTTGGCGCGCGTACGGGCATTTACCAGGTTTCTACGGCAAATTTCAAAGATGGTAGCGTAGGGTAACGCTGCTCTACAACGCTGCTTCGACGCAATGACGCGATGCGGCAACGGCCAAATGGGCGCGCGACGCCCGCCGCGACGGTAAGCGTGGCAGGCTGGGTTACTCTGGCACACACTGTAAGCGCGCCATCGCTTCGAAGCGATAGAGCAACGGGCCATGTCATGCGAGGCCAATACGGCCTGGCTGACCGTGGCACGCCAGGCGCTGTTTGACGCGCCAAGAACTCAGACGATGGCGATAAGCTTGCCGCCATTGGGTCGACGGCGGTCGCCGACAGGGTGTGCATCGCGCGCGCCGCAAGGGCGCTTGGTTACTTCGACCGCCGACCTTGCTTTGTTGTAATCAGATTTTTGTCTTGTAGCCGTACACGCTTTTGCAAAAACGCTTCATGTCGCACCGTGCCCACGTAGATGCTTGCATAGGAATCAAACGAGCGATTAGGATTAAATCACCGATTCTCACCTTTCACTTTTCAATCTGCTTCCAGAGACTATCGCGCAGGATAGAGTCGAGACTTTTATTTCCGGCAATCCGGAGTGGATGCCGCTTGATGGCGAGTTGATTGCAGATCGGACAGCATCAATCGCCAGGTGAGTAGACGCTCGCCGCCGCCGATGATCCTTCGCTTTGTCTTTTCTCACCTTTCAATCTTTCTCGGGTAGAGCTTTGATAACGTGTTAGACAACCTCGCCATCGAATAGTCCGGTTGCCTAACAGATCTCAAGCGAGAATATAAGGAGAAAGAGAGACACACATGAGGATGAATCCGCCCGCTTTATTATTCTCAGACGTTGCACAATGGGACCCGCCTCCTATATAAATGGCTGCTTCAAGCAGAGATAGCGAAGAAATCCATATCTGATACTTGAACTGCTTCCTAATATGATACGAACTGCTTCCTAACAAATTCGACCTCGTTTTCCATCTCCTTCCCCCGCCTCCCGGAACCAAAATCCCCACGTGATTCGCTATGGAGCCACGTTGCGCTCGCTCGAGCGGCCCACACGCCGGTCTCCCGTCAACGCACACCCTTCCTATTGCCGCATGCCGCATGCTTCGGTACGGATCGAAGCCAAGCACCCGCCTTATAAATACGCAGATTGCTCTGCCGCTCCCGCTTCAAACACGGACGACAGCGGCAAATCACACGAACCAAACCCAACCCAAGCACCACCACGAATTCGAAGAGCTCGTTCGCAACAGGCGAGCGCCGAGAAAATTAATGGAGACAGCGGTCAGCGGCAGGTGGACACGCGTCCGCACGCTCGGCCGCGGGGCGTCCGGCGCGGAGGTGTCCCTCGCCGCGGACGACCGCTCGGGCGCGCTCTTCGCCGTCAAGTCGGCGCGCGCCGCCGGGGCGGAGCAGCTCTGGCGCGAGGGGAGCATCCTGTCCGGGCTCAGCTCGCCGCACGTCCTCCCCTGCCTCGGCTTCCGCGCCGCCGCCGGGGAGTGCCAGCTGTTCCTCGAGTTCGCGCCCGGCGGCTCGCTCGCCGACGTGGTCGAGAGGAGCGGGGGGCGGCTCGAGGAGTGCGCCATCCGGGCGTACGCGGCGGACGTGGCCAGGGGGCTGGCGTACCTCCACGGGATGTCGCTCGTGCACGGGGACGTCAAGGGGAGGAACGTCGTGGTCGGCGCCGACGGCAGGGCTAAGATCGCGGACTTCGGGTGCGCGAGGACGGTGGATTCAGACCGGCCGATCGGAGGCACGCCGGCATTCATGGCGCCGGAGGTGGCGCGCGGGGAGGAGCAGGGGCCGGCCGCCGACGTCTGGGCGCTCGGCTGCACCATCATCGAGATGGCCACCGGCCGCGCCCCGTGGAGCGACATGGACGACATCCTCGCGGCGGTGCACCGGATTGGGTACACGAACGCCGTGCCGGAGGTGCCCGGGTGGCTCTCTGCCGAGGTGAAGGACTTCTTGGCCCGGTGCTTCGCAAGAAACCCACGCGACCGGTGCACGGCGGCGCAGCTCTTAGAGCACCCATTCCTGGCGTCAGCCGTCTGCGGCGTGAAGGCAGAGGAAGCGGCGGCCAAACAGGTGTCTCCCAAGAGCACGCTGGATGCGGCGCTCTGGGAGTCCGACACCGACGACGATGACGAAGACGGGGACATGTCAGAGAGCCCTGCCGAGAGGATCAAGGCGCTGGCAGGCCCCTGCTCGGCCTTGCCGGACTGGGATTCCGAGCAAGGCTGGATCGACGTGCTCAACTTGCCCTGTCAAGCTTGCGATGTCGCAGCGGCCAAGGAGAACGCCGGAGAGGACGAGTGCGTTCGGATCGAAGAGTCGCAAACAGAGGCCGAGTTCTCCGATGTCGATGTGGAGGGTGCTGATCCTGAGTGTAGTGTAGGATTAGCTGCTCTGTCGATTGAGCTGCATGAAGAGTTTTCTTTGGGTCTCTTCAGTGACCCACTTGCATTTCCTATTGATGCCCCGGATAAAAGCGAAATAACATTATCTTTTATTACGCCCAAATTGTCTGCTGTTAACTCCTGTTTCTGTTCGTTTTGTTCTGCTTACTGATTCTTTCGATTAAACTCAATCTGACGAAATTTGAACTGCCAAACCGGTGTGGATACGATGCAATGATACCAGAAACATTGTTAGAGAGAGAGAGAGAGAGAGAGAGAGAGAGAGAGAGAGAGTGAGTGAGAGGCATTAACATGTGATTGGGAGTACTGGAAGTATATCCTCTCATGGGGCCATGCTGAAAGTAGTGACTTTGATCATCACATTCGGGACGTTTGGATTCTACAGCCTTTCTTGGCTTTGGCAGTTCACTGTGGGGATTCCAGGTATGATATGCTCAGCAGCAAGCTAATTGCGCAAATTCGCCATACTGTATTTAGCCACTACTCCGTAGTTGATAAGAATGCAGTTCTTCTAAATGGCCTCCGGGTGGAAAAAAATGACAGTAGTGATCGGGTCAATTGGGGATCTTATGAGTTATGACACTGGATAAGCTACTACCTACCGAGCAGTAAAAGAAAAGTTTTGCCATGCGGCCTTGATCTCCAAGTGAAGTCCAAGTGGCAGCAACTTTCGAACCTCCAGGTGTGCTTCTCTAGTAGTAGACAGTAGTAGTGTAAAGAACGTTGCCGTACACGTTTGATGTTTGCCACACGTGGCGGGAGGGATGAGAGAGTTCCATGGGCTTGTCCAGGTCCTCAAGATTAGCTCGCCGTGACACGTGTCCAAACCTCTCCTCTCGGTAAGCTCTTCCTTGAAGCTTCTGTTCATGTTTCTAGATTCCCCCCCTCCCTCTAAAATCGATTGTCCAAACGGCAGTGTATATCTTCTACTCCGGTTCTCTGCTTGTGCACATCCTTCGAAGCTGTTTTCCCAAGAAAGGAATGTCGCAAGTTGGAATTTTGTGCCATTTCTGAATCGTTGAATTTTGCCATTCATTTGTGCACACCAGTTGGCACGTCGTGCTGCTGTTAAAATAGAGTGAAATCATCATGCACGGTACAATGGTTTGGTCGCCAAAACAACATCTGAAAACTGCCAACAACCTTATGACAAGTTTATTGCTGGTTCTTTCTCCTCTTTATTTTTTTTGAAGGCATATTAGTGCTTCTCGAAGATCGAGGGAGAGGAAAGGTGTGGGGAACTAGTTTAGCTGCCTCTAGAACCCTAAATCGGTGTATCTTAGGAGGGCAGAGGCACCCAACCGTGTTTGGTGGGGTCCAAAGTCAACATTCCCATGGCGAAACGATCTTTCTGTTCAGCGGAGATCAACACACCAATGGTTTGACTTGCATCAAGCAGTTGAGCCACAAGAATCTCGTGCGAATGTAAGCCTTGCGATCGCCACAGCTCACTGATTGCGTCACTTCTAGATCGATTTCAGGTGAGAGCGAGACTACTCCAGAATCCAAATCAGGGCTTGACGAGATACGTACCGAGGTAACCGACCGGTGCATCAACGTTCCCGTCACTCACACATTCTATCGAACTGAGTCTAGCTAATTTTATCGGGTTTTTTCTTGCGTTACGCGAGGGTGGATCCGCGTGTTTCTGATGGAACAGCAGTCGCGTTCTCATCTGTAAGACTGTAACTATATACAAACAGTGGCGGATCTAGAATTTCAACATGCTTCGGGCTGGGTGATGAACAATAAGCCCAATTAAGATCATATAACATAGGGCTAATATATTTTTTACACCATGGGCTTATCTAACCTAAATACAAGCTAAAATTTCAAGCCCCATGCTACAGCCTACTTTGCCATTGCCATGGGTCAGATCCGCCCCTGTATACAAATGGCATACGTGACAAAGAGGAAAAGAAATCAAGGCACAGGATTATTGGATGACGCTGATGTTCGCGCAGCAGTGAAACGTGCTTGTAGCTTGTAGGACATGGTGCTGCTGCATGATGCGTCGGCACGTCGGTGATGCCCGCCGTGACGCGCCAGACAAGTCTTTCTTCCGTCCCGGCATTGCCCAGATTCAGATAAGAGAGAACCTTTCCTTCCTAGCCGATCCGGGGAAGTATAACCCAAAGATCAGATGCGCCTCCGAGCAGTCTACCGCTACGCAGATGCACGCATTTGCAATTCTGCATCCCAGTAAGGATAAACTTGACTGCTGGGGTCAGGCCGGGCGAGTAAATAAAAATCTATTCTTCAGCCAGTGACAGACGCTCGGGGCACTGTCAGGGTCACCCTGCCGTGCCGAACTGCCGCTTCGGTCACTCCGCGCACTGCGTTAGCGCTTACGCCGCCTCCTCTGAAAAAGCCAGCCAAAATGACACGGAGGAATGGAGAAGAAATCCGTGCTGTTTCTCTGAACGGATGACGATTCAGAGGTAGATTATTCGATCGGGACACGACCGGTAGCGCACCAACCGCGACGAGCCAGCGTTCGGCCTTACCAGGATATGCAGTTTTCGCTCGTAATTGAGCTCGTGCGTCACAGACCGTGGACCAGTGCATGCTTCGCAGGGTTGGGCCGGCTGGTCTCCGTAGTTAGTACCATGGTTTCGAATTTCACCAAAATTTTACAAAATTAGGTCATTTTGGTGGGTTCCGAAATTTGGTATCCTGGTAAAATTTCGCTGGGTTCATTCGAATTTTGCCCAAAAATCAAACTTTTTTCAAAAATTCAAATTTTGGTTAGATTTCGTTCAAAAATTTAATTCCACTGAAATTTCCGAAATTACTGAATTTTAAAAATTTTGGTGGGTGCTGAAAAAAATTCAATCCAAAATTCAAAACCCTGGCTAGTGCTCGTCTTCTTGTGCTGTTCTTTCGGTCAATTCAGGTGTGAAACGCAAGCACAGGCGGCCGGTTTTTGTCACCATTTGGATTTTGTCACCCTGGCCAGCTACGGAAGCACGGCGCCACACCGCACGCACGAAATAATTTTGGACAACGATAATAACTATAATAGCTGTAATTTTAGAAAGCTGCCGTAATTTTGGGGCACTTTCGCGAGTAAAAAACAAATTTTGAAAGTTTTAAGAGCTTTTTCATAATTTTCGGGGGATTTCTGCGGGTAAAAAGCAAATTTTAGAAGTTTCGAATGCCTCCCAGCAAAAAGCCCCAAAATCTGGAAGTTTTAGGGCCTTCCACGCAAAAAAATCGTATTAATCTCGAGGGTCCCAACATCTACAAACGTAAAAGCTCGTCGAACATTTTTTTTTTTTGGATTTTTCGGTGTCCTGGATGTAATTACTTAATTTCTGGGGGACTTTTGTGCAAGGGAAAATTTTCAAGATGCAATTTTGACAGGGTACAATCAATTCCCAATTTTTGTGGGGTATCATTGTAATTTTGTAATTTCGGATGGGCTTTGCACAAAAAATGCATGGGAAAAGCAATTCCCGGTTTCTTCGAGGACCCTGTTGTAATTTCTAAGTTTTCGGAGGGTCTTAGTGCACAAAAAAAACCACGCGGGCTCACGCGCGGGGACGCCACTCGTCGCGACAGAAAAATCGCACGCGAGGCGGACTCAAACGCGCGACGCCTCGTTACGGCGCCGTATTAGCCGAATGACTACGCCAAAATATTTAAGCCGTATAACTGACTGAGTTAAGCAGCCGCACGGGGATGACGTGGATGCGGCGAGCACAGCGGAACCCCCCGGGTTTGTACATATAGATATTTAATCACCAGCTCGCCTTTAATGTGGTCAAATTTTTACAATGCATTATAATGATAGTATATAGTAGACAATAGAAATTAGATCTAGCTATTGATTTGATGAGGGTTTTTATACTACTCTAGTATAAATAGATATTATATAATCTGATTCATTGGATCGAAAATAATAAACGATGTATATTAAATTTAATGTAGCGTAAAAGAGCTCTAATTTGGACCTTTTGAGTTCAGCCATGCAAGCATGCATGCCTTTCACTGCATGGAGTTCAACAAACATGTGCAGGTATTATTCTTTTCTTTCGGTTGACGAGTAGTCTGAACTCTGAAGGATAACCAGAGCTTATAATAGTCTCGCAGGGCATATTCTGTTCTGTTTAGGCTCGGTGCGCCAGGTGAAGCTGAGGGACGTTTGATTTGCCAAGTCAACATGTGCCGGATTGATCAGGCCGAACAACTCGTGCTACAGAATTGTTCAGCCTAATGTGCCATAAAAAAAACCCCACCAAAGGGCAGATCAAGTGAACGTGCATGCCAATCGTGAAAAAAACCATTTTAATCGTGACGATCTAACAAGTCACGATTAAACAAGTTCTCTGTAGGAGTTAAGATTAATAATGTTGAGAGTAATTTTTTCCAAACTAATAAAGGGTTAAGACAAGGAGATCCTTTATCGCCTATTTTGTTTAATTTGGTGGCTGATGTCTTCTCTAGAATCATGTTTAAAGCAGCCAATGCTGGCTTGATAAAAGGTTTGTGCGACGATTTTTGTCCTGGAGGGATTGTCTCTTTACAGTATGCCGATGATACACTTCTGTTTATTAAGAACAAAAAAGATTTTGCTTTACATCTCAAATGGTTATTAACTTGTTATGAACAGATGTCTGGCATGAGAATTAACTTTCATAAAAGTGAATTGATTTCCGTTGGTTGTGATAGCGATGAAACAGAATACTTTGCTAATCTTTTTTGTTGTAAGAGTGGTTCTTTCCCTATTAAATACTTGGGCATCCCTCTTCATTATGATATGTTAAGAAGAGAAGATTTTCAACCTCTTGTGGATAAGATTCTAAAAAGAATTGCAGGTTGGAGAGGAAAACTTCTTACGGGTAGTGGTCGGTTAACCCTTATTAAATCGTGCCTTGCTAGTATACCTTTGTATCTTCTCTCTTTTTATAAATTTCCTAAGTGGGCCTTAGATCTAATTAATTCTCATATGGCTAATTGCCTTTGGAATAATTTTGAAGGTCATAGTAAGCTTCATTTGGCAAGCTGGCATCTGGTTTGTATGGATAAGAAGTATGGTGGTCTTGGTGTTCCCAACCTTAAAGATCTAAACTTGTGTCTCCTTGCTTCCTGGATTAAAAGATATCATACTAAAGAACACAAACATTGGAAGGGTTTAATTGATTTTAAGTATAAAAGCAACAACCCAAATATCTTTGTTT
This sequence comes from Rhipidocladum racemiflorum, assembly GCA_036346355.1. Classification (NCBI taxonomy): domain Eukaryota; kingdom Viridiplantae; phylum Streptophyta; class Magnoliopsida; order Poales; family Poaceae; genus Rhipidocladum; species Rhipidocladum racemiflorum. The sequence goes on along the minus strand of CM070569.1, from coordinate 76,225,375 downwards.
ATGATAGTGATCATAGTTCAGTGTTTTGGAAGGGAATCATGTGGGCAGTCCAAGCAATTAAATTTGGGTATAGATGGAAAGTAGGTAATGGTAAGAAGATTCGTTTTTGGGAGGACATTTGGTTCGGTTCTTCGTGCCTGGCTACTCAATATTGGGATCTATACATTCTAGTGAATGAGAAGGGTTATACTATTGCTGACATATGGGATGGAGTTTATTGCAAATGTACCTTTAGAAGAACCTTCTCTGAAGGTTTGATGATTAGGTGGTTTGAACTGTTGGAGATTGTTAAAAGTATAAATCTTTCTGAGGATGATGATGCCCTCATTTGGCAATATAATAGTAAAGGTGTTTATACAGTCAAATCTCTTTATGCGATTATCAATTTTAGAGGTGTGGTTCCTGTTTACATTCCAGCTGTTTGGAGTTTGATCGTTCCTCCGAAAATTCAGTTCTTTCTATGGCTTATGTCTAACAATAAAATAATGACTAGAGACAATCTTTTGAAGAGAGGAATAGATAAAGGTCTATCTTGCTGTTTTTGCAATGAAATGGAATCGGTGAATCATTTATTCTTTTATTGTGTTGTGGCCAAAAATGTTTGGCATATAGTAAGTGACTTCTTTAATGTAAATGTTGGTCATGATTTTGATTCTGTAGCTTATTTTTGGTTAAGCAATGATAAGAACGCTGCTATTAACACTATTGGTGCTGCTGTTTTGTGGGTATTATGGAACATGAGAAATAATATGGTTTTTCGATTCCAGAATTGGACAAATATAAAGTCTGTGTGGAGAAAGATAATTGTGCTACTAGAGAACTGGCGCCCCATTTACAAGGATCTGATGATGAACAAGGTGGAGAAGTTTTGCGACAACTTGAACGCCATCCTGCGCATCCCCCTGGCTTTGGGGTTTTGAGCAATGTGAAGCTGGTTACTGATGTCTGGAGCAAGTCAACTAGCATTGATGATGATACAAATGAATATACTGAATCAACTCTGGAAGGTTTACAGATGTGGGCAGATTACGCTCGTAGCCGTCGTGACTGACTGAAGAAGTTATGGCAGTTTTCGTGACTGAACTGTAAAATTTCGTTTTTTGTTTTGCCATACTGTGATGGGCTGAACTGTTGAAGTTCTGGCAGTTTTATCGTTGTTTTGTTTTGCTATCTTTGTGATGGTGTGTTTTTCCAGGCCTGGGCCAGCGTTGTTGTGGGGTGGTGACAACCCCCTTGTTCTACTGCTTGAGTTTTCGGTAATAGAAAACTGGGACATCTTTTGATGTCCTTTTGATCTAAAAAAAAAAAAAAAAACGATCTAACAAGTTAGCTAGTCAGGCAGATCATATATGCGATGTTGGAGAGATTGGATTGCAATGATCCTCGCTCCGTCTTCTTCGAGAATTCTTCTCAACGGAATTCCCTGGCAAGCTTGCCGACTAGGGGGCCGTCTGCTCACCGATGACGAACTTGGCACCTCCATAGAAAATTTTTTAGTTCCGCCGCTGACCACAACTGAAATGCAGCTTGATGTATTCATCAATTTATAACAAGCAATTGACATGTTAGTTTGAGCCCGTATGTGCAAGACAACATCATTTGGAAATGGATGGCAAACGGAGAATACTCAATGAAATTAGCTTACAACATGTAGTTCCATGGTTCTGTTGCAGAAGACAACTACAAAATTATTTGGCGAGATAATACGGAAAATAGGTGTAAATTCTTCACTTAGCTTTTTATCCAAAATAGGATTGTAATAGATGACAAATTGGTGATTAGAGGCTGGCCACACAACACTATTTGCCCACTATGTGGATCTGATCCCAAATCTGCCACCCACCTGCTATTGCACTACCCTTTCGCAAAACAAAGTTGTGTGAAGGTGTTCCTCTAGTTGCACATACAACCTCCTGCCTTACAGACTGCCACGAGTGGAGCGATCTATCCACAGTAATACTCTGCACAAAGGAGAAAGAAGGTGGACTGAGTCCTAATCTACATTTTTTTGGAGCATATAAAGAGAGAAACAAAATAAATTTTAAAAATTTCTGTCAGACAGTGTAAACTGTGTTTAATCTCATTTCTCGGCATGTCCGTAATCAGAGAAGAGCGCTAGCAAGTGAATAAGGCCGCCTGTTTGTTTTGGGGTTGCAATTGCCATTTGGGTGCATCACTCTAGTTTTATAAATCTAACCAGTATATGAACTCAAAACTTTTCCTTCCCTCCTTAATAAATAGGCAGCGCTCCTGTTCATTGTTTCAATATATATATATATAGTAAAATGGTTCCATACTCCTGGGAGTATGTACTCCCACTCTCAATATGCTGCTTAAATGATGTTATTATACTTCTTTATCATTTTGAGTATACTCTAATATTAATTATAAGATACTCCAAAGTGAGTTCTACGAAAAATTTTATCCAAGTCCACCATTTATAGCATAATTTATTTATATACTTTTTTTACATATGAAAAAGGGTATATAGCAAAAAATAAAGGGTTCTGATGAATTTTTTTTCAACAATGTCGCATTGTAGTATCTTAGAATTATTATTGAAGTATATTGAAAGTGATAACGGAGTATAACACTTTCATTTAAGTGATATACTGGAGGAGGGAGTACATACTCCCAAGAGTACGAAAAAGGCTTCACACACACACGCACACGCACACACTGTAGGAAAATATTTCCATGCCTTTGGAGTATATACTCCCACTTTTAATATACTGTTTAAAAGATGTTGTTATACTTTTTATCCTTTTAAGTATACTCTAAAGTGAGTTTTATGAAAATTTTCATCAAAGTCCACCCTTAAAATAAAGAGCTCCGATGAATTTTTGTCAACAATGTCGCATTGTAGTACGGAAAAGGCTGTGTGTGTGTGTGTGTGTGTGTGTGTGTGTGTGACGCTGTAAGGGCACCATGGTGTCCAGACAACATGATTTTAAATGCACAAATTCAAGTCAAATTCGGGTATATTTTTTAAAACTTTCAGTTTTATGGTATATACCTATCTATAACAATTCAAATGAAATACATATTTTTAAAAAATATACTCTAATTCAAAGATTTGAATGAATTTAGATTACATGCTTTGTTGATTTATTTATATATATATGTAGGAAGCCTTTTCTGTACTCTTGGGAGTACGTACTCCCACATCCAGTATACCACTTAAACGAATGTGTTATACTCTTTTATCACTTTCAGTATACTCCAATAATAATTCTAAGATACTACAATGCGATATTGTTGAAAAAAAATTCATCGGAACCATTTATTTATAGGTATATACCGTTTTTCATGTATAAAAAGAGTATATAAACAAATTATGCTATAAAGTGTGGGTTTTGATGAAATTTTTCGTGAAACTCACTTTGGAGTATCTTATAATTAGTATTAGAGTATACTCAAAAGGATAAAGAAGTATAATAACATCATTTATGCAGTATATTGAGAGTGGGAGTACATACTCCCAGGAGTATGCAACCATTTTCCTATATATATATATATATATATATATATACACATACATACATACATACTCAACACATACCTACAATCAAACTATCATCAAAAAAAGAAACTCTAGTTCGAATTTCAGTTCAAACTTGTTTGAACTAGTTAGTAAACTGGTTAAACTAAACATCCTAAAAATTTTAAAAATTTTCGAATGCAAATAAATAGGAAAAATACCCATTTTGCACCATGATGTCCTAGGTATTGTACTATATATACGCACACATGTTATCTATGCTATTCTTTTCTGCTTTGAGATGTGTGCTGTGCAGGACATAAAGGAAAAGACAATATGACACAGATGACAGATCTTGAGGAAATAAATGATGATGTAGATTAGGGCTGTAAAAAAAGCTCGAGGCTCGCAAACTGTTTGAGCTCGATTCGTTCCAGGCTCGATTCGAGCTCGGCTCGAGCCTGGAACGAACCTCGCTCGAGCCTGCCTTCAAGCTCGCGAGCTTCACCGAGCCGAGCTCGAATAGTTCACGAGCCTACTCGAGTTTGGATCGAGCTTCCGTGAAACGAACTTTCTCGAGCTTGTTATCGAGCTTACTCGAGCCGATCTTACTCGAGCTTGTTACCGAGCCTACCAGATTAACCGAATTTACTCGAGCTTACCGAGCTTATTCGAGCTTATCAGCTTACCGAGCTTACTCGAGCCGAGCTCGAACCTACTCGAGCTTGGACCGAGCCGAGCTCGAGCCTGGATCTAGGCTCGGACCCCAACTCGAGCTCGGCTCGAGCCTTACCGAGCTCGAGCCTGACAGCCCTAGGCCCGCTCGAATTCGGCCCGTTTACAGCCCTAATGTAGATAACATATGTATTTACACATGTGTGTAGAAAATGCATATATATATATATATATATATATATACACTAGTTATATGCACGTGCGTTGCTACGAAAAACAAAATTGATAACGAAAATAAAGATTAAAAAATAAAAAAAATACTATTTCATAAGATCAAACATCTATCTTTAACGCTTCGTTTCTTACAAAAGCTGGCTGATTAAAGCAACGCTTCTTTTCTTGCGTAGGGCAATTAAGCAGGGCAATTAAGTAGGGCAATTAAGCAGGGCAATTAATGTGACGTATTTCATAAGATCAAACATCTATCTTTAACTCTTCGTTTCTTGCAAAAGCTAGCTAATTAAAGCAACGCTTCGTTTCTTGCGTAGGGCAATTAAGCAGGGCAATTAAGTAGGGCAATTAAGCAGGGCAATTAAGTAGGACAATTAAGCAGGGCAATTAATGTGACGTGGGAAGAAACTCTCACTTTATATAGTAGATATATATATATATATATATATTACAATTACACGTCCCATGAAAGTTTGGCTGTCGGTGTTCAGCTAGCCGAGGAAATCACATGCCGCGAGTGACACCACATGGGATCGATTGGGATCTAGGGACGGGCAACCTGTCACGATCGACCGTGAGCTAGCGCCTAACTGTGAATCTGGCGCGCGTGATGCAATGCTTCGTGCGCCGGCACTTGCATCTGCACATGATGCGAGATTGCATGTCCTCCCTTCCTCTTTGTGTGGATCAACGAACATGAATCCCACGTTTGTTTCGCGTATCTGCGCCATGCCTTTGATCTCCCTGGTTGGTGAGTTTCTACAGCCTGCTAGTGGCCAGATCGGCGAGATTTCGATCTACGGTTGAGAAATGTTAGGCGAGATCCATCATTGTAGTGTTGCACCGCTGGGACTAGAATGTGTTAGACAACCTCGCTATCGAATAGTCCGGGGTTGCCTAATAGATCTCAAGTGGAGAACAGAGAGAGAGAGGGCGAGAGACACAATATGAGGAGGAACGGGTCTGCTTTATTATTCTGTATGCTTCTATATAATGGGGTGACCCCCTGCCTCCTATATATAGCGGTTCTGCTTAGAGATAAGGAAGAGTCCATATCGGATACGAATCCGGTTTCCTAACACTCCCCCTTAGACTCTTCACTGCGAGATGCATATGCCTCATTAAAACTCCATAAAACCCGATGGGGAAAAATAATTGGAGAAAGAGTACATAGCACACGCTGGCTGTGTTGCACGGATTGCCTCATCAAAAACCTTATGTAAGAAAACTTCAATGAAAAACTTACTTAAGGAAAAGAGTACAATCCACCCAAACTTCAATGTTAATCTTCAAGATTTACGTTGGGTACTCAAACTTCATGTTTGAGATTTATGTAGGAGTATGTGAAAAATCTCCCCGAAATGCACTTCTAAGCCTCATCATCCCGATTCCTCTAATACATCTTTCAAAGGAAGATGCCGAGTGACTTAGTGAATAAATCTGAGATATTTTCAAACGACTTAGTATGCAGAATCTTTATCTCGTTCATATTATTCATATCATGAGAATAAAAGAACTAGTGCTTGATATGCAATGAAAGGTAAATCTTCACATATACCATTTGTACTTGTGCAACACAAGCTGCATTATCTTCATAGATAATAGTGGGGTTTGTTCCATGTTCGAGACCACATGACTTTTGGATGTGGTGAACCATTCTTCAAGCCATGCACATTCCCGAGGCTTCATACAATGCAATGATTTACGAGTGGTTAGTCGACGTCGAGACAAGAGTGCAGCTTAGACGACTTTCAAGAAATTGTCGTTCCACCGCAAAGGAAAACATACCCGGTTTGTGACTTGCCAGATGCGGGTCCGATAGGTACCCAAAGCATCGTAGCCAACTAAATTCAATTCATTGTTTCTTACGTAAAACAAGCCGAGGTCTTTGCTTCCTTGAAGGTAACGGAAGATGTCCTTCACCCCTTTCCAATGCCTTTTGGTGGGTTACATCAGTCTGTACTGCTAGCAAATTCACGGCGAACGCAATGTCCGGCCTAGTGCTATTCGCAAGGTACATGAGCGCTCCAATTGCACTCAAGTATGGGAATTCCGCTCCCGTGACTTCCTCCCCCTCTTCTTTAGGCCTCACGGGTCTAGGTGCTTGGAGTGACCTTCCACCATTGGGGTCTTTGCGGGGTATGCCTTTTCAAAGCCAAATCTCTCCAACACTTTCTGCGTGTAGGATGCTTGGTGTACCAAGATTCAGCCTTTTACATGTTCAATCTGCAAGCCTAAACAGAACATGGTTTTACCCAAGTCTTTCATTTCAAACTCATATTTCAAGTATGTTCAAGCTTCTTCAATATCATCATCCATCCAAATGATGTTCAAGTCATCTACATAGACGGAGATTATACAAAATCCATTCGTGGATCGTTGTATAAATACACATGGACAATCTTCGCTGTTCGTGTAGCCTTTCTTGCAGAGAAAGTCACTCAAACGATTGTACCACATTCTTCCTCGATCGTTTTAGCCCATACGGTGATTTCTCCAATTTCACATCAGTATAGGTTTCTGTTTGCTCTGTCTTGGTTCGGGATAGGGATACCTTCCTACTTTCATATAAATCTCCTAAATCCAAGTTTCCATACAAATATCTTTGTGACAACATCCATTAGCTTCATTTTCAACTTCAAGTTGACTGCCATTGAGATCAAGTATCTAAAGGTAATTCCACCCATGACCGGAGAATAGGTTTCTTCATAATCAACCCCAGGACGTTGAGTGAAACCTTGAGCGACAAGCCTTGCCTTGTACCTTATAACTTCATTGTTTTCATTCCTCTTCCGAACAAAAACCCATTTGTGCCCCACGGGGTTTATATGGGGAGGCGTGCGGCACACAGGCCCAAACACCTCTCTTTTGTTTAGAGAAACTAACTCTGCAGTGATTGCCTTCTTCCAATCTTCCCAATCGAGCCTTTTCTTGCACTCTGCGAGAGATGTGGGCTCGGGATCATGATTAATGATCGTGGCAATCTTCTTTGCAAAGTATGCATCGACATTGGCTGTTGCTCTATTCATCGATTCTCCCGTTATTACAAAGTTTATGGCCATTTCATCATGGGGTGCTTCGTGCACTTCTACTTGCTCTTCATTGCTATTTCCCATTCCAGGAGCAAGTTCCTTTAGTTTTTCTCCGCCAATGTGTGCGCACACATTATTTCCTGGCGCTTCTTCCAATGGAAGGTTCAGATCTGGAATTGCCTTTTCCACAGGCTTCTTTCGGTGCCAGGTCTCAACTGGCTCCTTCTTGCTTTGGGGCACTTTTGTGATTGGTGTGGTAAGTCCTCTTGCCCGCTTTTCCCAGACGTCTCCGGTACTTTGGGTTTGAGAAGCCGATTTCTGTTCTTTTTCTTTGAGGCCTCAACAGGATGAGGGATACCTTCGCTTTCTTTGGTATTTCCACCTCTCTACGGTGCATTTCTTGTCGGTACATGCGACTTAACCATGCTCTTCATATCACAAAAATGATCAGCGATTCATTTGCTAAATTCGCCAAATCAATTATCTTCCGGACTTCTTGATTTGCTTCATTAGTGCGAGGGTCATGCGCGGGGATCCCAAAGTGGAATGCCATATTATTTCGGCATTTTTCATCCAATGGTTGATTCTCTCCCCTAATGACGGAAAGCGGTCCTCGTCAAAGATCTGATCGTGAATCGGGTTGTATGCAAGTCTCCAGTCATGGGTTCCAAATACCTGATTATGGATGCACTCTCATAACCAACGTATATCCCAGACTTGCGGAGAGGGTCCATTGCAGTCCGCTGTGGGGGTGGTATAGGTACATATACCATACAACCAAAATTTCTAAGATGGGAAATCTTCGGGATGACCCCTTGCACTAGTTGCATAGGTGAATGGATGTTGTAGGCCGATGGTCTATAATTGATGAGTCTTCTTTGCGTGCGAGGCTGCGTGTCCCCAACAAGTGTTGGGCAAGTTACAACTCTGCAAGAGCTGATGCGGCAATGAACTTAATCCTCTTTATTAGTGCTTCAGCTAGCCCATTTTGCGTATGGACGTGCGGTGAGTGCTCAACGATTATTCCGTTCTTTGTGCAATAATCATCAAATGCCTTGGAAGTGAATTCACGGCATTGTCCATTCGAATGGACTTCACGCGATGATCGTGAAAAGCATTCTTAATTCTAATGATCTGCGCGAGATCAGTTTGCGAATGCATGATTCCTTGTTGACAAAGAAACATGTATGCGACCATTTCGAGGAAGCATCAATGAGCACCATAAAGTATCGAAACGGCCCGACAAGGGCTGAATCGACCGCAAATATCCCCTGAATGCGTTCCAGGAATGCGAGGATTTCATGTTGCACTTTCATAACAGAGGGTCTAGTTATTAATTTCCGGTGGCACATGCATGGCACACAAAATCTTCGTGATTCGGGAAATTCTTAACATTAATGCCATGACCTTGTGAGTTGTTAACTATATTTCTCATCAATCTAAGACCGTAATGACCTAATCTACAATACCATAAAGCAAATAATTGAGCTTCTAAAGACAGTCTTCAAAGAAGTATACTGCTGCGTGTGCATTGATTTTCGTGTAGTACAACCCGATTCATATGAGGGACATTTTTCTAGTACCATCTTTCCATATTCCGCGTGCTTCACAATGCACAAGTGTTCTTTGCCATTTTCTTCATTGGTTTCTACGTGAAACCCATTGGCGCGGATATCCTTGAAACTTAAGAGAGTGCGGGTTGATTCAGGGTACAAGAGGGCTTCTTCAATTACCAAAGTTGTACCCATTGGCAATATAATTGTGGCTCTTCTTGAGCCTATTATATGCGTATCGCTTCCTGCGATAGTCGTAATCCTTCGGCGTTCTTCGTGATCGTGGAAGTATTTCGACTCTCTTAAGATGGTATTTGTTGTGCCACTATCAACAATGCATATTTCCTCCATTGGGCGCTACACGATTTCTAGATGAAAAGAAAAATAATTCTAATCATAAAGTGGCTAAGTAATTCAAAAATTGCTTGTAAAGAAAGAATACTGGAATAAAGAATAAATTGCAATTCTATTCATGAGAAAAAGTATGCTCTTCGAGAGCTTACTATTCATTATGCAATCTGATGTCTATGTGAGATAATTCTGACAATTCATGTCAGTTCTTCAAAAACTCACGTTAGATAATGCCACACCTTTGCACATTCATAAGGTTCTTCCATTAGATTACTACGTGCAATCTAATAGGAAATGGCTGCTAGATTCAATAAAATGCATAATTGAATTCTCATGAGTTTCCAGCAAACTAAAAGAAAGCAATAATATCAAGATTCATATATACAAAGATAAATGCAAAATTCATAAGTACAAGATTCATAAGTACGGAATTCATAAATGCAAAATTCATAAGTGCGAGATTCATAAATGCAGGATTCATCAATACAGTATTCATAACTGCAAAATTCATATATACACAGATTCATACATATTCATAAATACGGAAAAAAATTCCCACATAAATTAAATGCGGTGTAATGCTAATTACAACTTATGTAACTCGTTGGTTGGGAGGCGAAAGCAGTAACGAATATCTCCGTCAATTCGACTCTTGGCCAGTCAACTTTGCCCCTAGGGCTCACATGAGGAGGGAGCACTTCCCGCTTCCGGTGCCAATTAAAGAACCAAGCCTCATGTGTGTTTTCCTAGACACCAATTGTCTCATGTCTGTTTATTCATTACCAAAATCAAATCCCAACCACTCAGTTTCTCATAAAATGCCGTATGAAATATTCTAGAATTTTCCTAGCACTTTTCATAATTTGCTAATTTCCAAGCAATTTTGAAATTATCAGACATGAAAATTTTAATTTTAGCAAATATCAACATGACTAATTCATAAATTCAGAATAAACAATAATTGCACAATTCATAAATTCATAAATGCGAAAAAATAAATTCTCGTGAATTTCCAATATTCTAAACAAGGCAATTAATGCGAAAATACATGCAAATATTCATAAATACAGAAAATAAGGCTAATAACAAATTAAAACAGAGCCATAAAATTTTCTGCAATTTTCTGATAATTTTCATATTTTTCTATCAATTTTCAGAATTTCCTGGGATTTTCTAATCCATTTTCTGAATTTCTAATGCATTTTCTGGAAAAGAAAAAACAGAAAATAAAGCAAAAACCTGTGGGGGTAAAGGGGATCAACCGAACTCCTTACTGGATTGAAATCCCATTAATCACTGATTGAAGTGCTTCAACGCATGGGCCAAAGGGTGCCAGCCGGATTGAAGTCCAATTTCTGTCCCGGTTGGACTTCATGTCCAGTGTTGGGCTTGGACTTCGTGTCCCTCCATTGGACTTCATGCTCCATACCCTTTTTTTTTTATGCTCAGCGATCGGCCCAGGCTGCTGCTCGGCAGCGAGCGCTGTCCCTCGTGCGCCAACCGATTTTCTAGACCGGATTTGAGTCCGGCTTCAACATGGACTTCGGCGGTATTGCTGGCTTCATCAAGTGCAGCGCCACTGCTTCATGCCGTGCGGTGGGGACAGCGCCGTCTTGTGAGGCCGAGCGGCGGCGGCGGCGAGAGCCGATAGCGGCCGAGAAACGCGAGCGCGGAGTTGGTGCGGCGGCCGCCACGTTTCGTCGGCGGGCTTCGTGCCACGTCGCGTGTTCTCGGCGGTATGACGGCCAGCCGGCGGCTCGATCGGCGGCGCTTCATGGCCGGAGCGATGCGGGCGCTGCGTGCAGCGTGGTGCTGTGATTGGCGCAGTGCGGGCGTTCCGCGCGCGCGGCGGTGGCGGGCGCGTGGCCGGCGGGCGCGTTGGCGGGTCGAGCCTGGCGGCGTCTGCCGGATCTTTGGCGCGACGGCGTCGGCTTCATGTGAGAACTTCATGCAAGTGCTTCATGCACGTGATTACGCATATAGAAGGTGCATGCATAGTAGCTGTCCGGCCATACTTCATGCAAAAATTCCCATGCATGCATGCGATCGTACATGCTAGCTTCCTATGCATGCTCGTAAGTATATGCTTCAATATGGCCTGCTCGTTGCATGCTCAGTGCATATTGGCTTCCCATGCATGCTAGCAAATTTGTATACTAGTGGTGGCGCAAAGGCGGGCGATGGTTGCCATGAGTGCCGAACAGAGGCGGGGTGACTGCGAGCCAGTGCGCCACGCGCGAGGCCATCAAGGCGGCGGCGGCTGTGACCTGTGCCGATCAGGTGCGGTCGTCAGCTTCAAGATGGCGGACCGAAGACGGCCTGCAAGGCCGGGTATGCACGGCTTCAAGCGTGGCGGCTATACATGTCGTGGCGATGGCGGCCGTCGGTATGGCCAAAGATGGCATCGACTGCGTGTCGTGGGGCCAGCCGGCAAGCTGCAACTTCGCCTCTGCGCTTCGTGGCCAGCGACGGCTTGACGGCGGTGCTTCACGGGCGAGCCGTGTCATCGTGCTGCGTGCACGGAGAATCCGGGGCGCCGATGTCGGCTTCGTGCCGAACTACTATCGCGCCCTGTAGATGCATTCATTGTACCGTGACTTCATGCCACGATTTGTAAACAGATGCATTCATCAACTCATACGAGATTAGATCAATCCCGCGTTTCTCACCTTGTCTCACCTTTTTCTCCGGTAGAGCTTCGTGCTGATAACGTGTTAGACAACCTCGCTATCGAATAGTCCGGGGTTGCCTAATAGATCTCAAGTGGAGAACAGAGAGAGAGGGCGAGAGACACAATATGAGGAGGAACGGGTCTGCTTTATTATTCTGTATGCTTCTATATAATGGGGTGACCCCCTGCCTCCTATATATAGCGGTTCTGCTTAGAGATAAGGAAGAGTCCATATCGGATACGAATCCGGTTTCCTAACAGAATGTACAAAACCGGCCTTATCACACTGCATTACCTAACTCACTTATTTGGTAGGCGACTTGGTAAAATCAACTTTGTGCCAGTAAATGGTAGCTAAAAGTCTCTGTTTTTTTTCACTCGAGGTTTTGCGTGACCAAAGAACGAATTACGTACCTCAGTTGTGGAAGTCGTCATTAGGAGTCTCAGGTCCTCGAGCATCACTGAATAAGTAGTAGAGATATCAAAGATGAATCTGACGATACATTTTGAACAGCCACCTCCACCCAGCCCGTCCAAGCCCAAGTTTCAAATTTTCATTTTTTGTATATATCTCGGAGGTGGCCGAAATCAAAAATTTCGGTGAGATTTCAGAATTTCGGATAAAATTCAAATGAAATCCAAAAAATCAAAATTCAAATGCGGTTCTTTTTCAACCTGGATTTCTGAGATTCGACCTAAATCACCGGCTTGAACAGACCAAAAAATAGTCGAAAACATGTCAAATTTTTTTAAATTTTTTATGGATGATTTGATATATTACTAATGTTCCTATAAAATTTTGAAATGATGATCAAGCATAAGAAATTTTTAAAAATTTGGAGAGTATCACCGTCCTGGAAAAACACATGTTAAATGGTCTCCTGAGGCTATAAAATGATATAACTATGATTCATAGCAAGAACTATGAGTTGGTCTAAGGTGCTAGGTTAAGGCTCTATGGTCCAAGAGGGCGTGGGTTCAAATCCTATTCTCACATAAAAAAAAATCCACTTTTTTTAGGTGAGAGCCGGCTAGAAAAGCATGGGGGCTTAGCTAAACCGGTGCACGCTTCATTTCGATCCGACCATTGCGGTCGAAGGAGTTCGAGTCAGAGTCCGTGAAGAACACATCGGAGTCTTTCTGCTGGTTGTGGTTAGTGGCACCAAAGTTTAGCGGTGTGTTTGCATCCGTCCAAGATTTTCAACGACAAGGTGATGGAATGGATACATGCAAAATTGTATCCCAGGTAATGAATTTGCTAGATTACAGCAGTTCTCAAGTTATGCTTAATTTTGATTGATTTACAGTTATTATTCTGTAAACAAAATAAGCAGGCCAGAAAGATGGTGGTAGGCATAGAAGCACAAAATGCCTTAGGGACTGACTCTGCAACATCTGACCGACATCATTGATGCTAGAAGTTCTTGGTGTTGGTCAGATAGAGATGAAGTTGAAACCTTTCCGAACACTATGATTTTCAGATATTGTCTAGAAGGTACATATGAGAGGTCAACATTTCTTAGAGATACAACTGCTTATGTTGACTAAGATAACTTAGGTCCTGTTTGGTACGGTTCCAGATTCTAGTAGAAACGGAAACGGTTTCAAATTCTTGGTAGAAACGTTTCAGGTAGGATTTTGTGAATTGGGTGGAACAAGGTTGAGACCGATTCAGCCATAGAGTGGAAAAAGAAGAAACGATCCGAGGAGAATCGTTCCGGGCTTTAGTCCGTTTGATTAGGTTTCTTTCAGAATCTAGTAGAAACGGCCCGATTCCAAGTTACCAAACGGGACCTTAGTAAAGCTTGCAAATCAAGTCTCTTGTATAGTAGATGTTCCCATCACAGGTAGCTCTTAGATCTTGTATTTTATAAGAAGGTTCCTCTATCTGCTTATCATTAACATCGATTTGCATCTTTTTTCTACGCTTTCAAGAAACCAAATATTAATGTCGAAGCAATTGCTCCAAGAGGGTGCTGACAAATACAACATTACCTAGTGTTTGCTTTGGGGAGCTAAAAAGGCAACGCAAAAAAGAAGCATCAAATGGAACCCTATACCTGTCGCATGCCAAGAAAACTCTCCACCAACAGAGCTACATTCCTATCTTGTTATGTGTTACATTCTTAACAGTTATTGATCCAAATCCGGTCCTCACAGGGCAAAATCCGATCAAATATCCCCAAATTTTGGTGCAATTTGCTGAAATACTATAGCAATTTGAGTTTTTTTTTAAAATAATTTGTTTAACCGAAATCTCGAACAAAATTTTCAAAATTTCGTTGAGATTTTGAACCATGCCAAGCCATCCAAAAAGGCGAAGGCAAAGGTGAAAGCAAACATTTTATCGGATCGGGCCCCTGTTGAAGGCATGCTCGAGTTGACATCTCCCTGATCAAGACAAGTCCACTCTCTTCTCTTGATCAGCGAGATCAGGAGAAGTCACGTGACGATGACCCACCATATAATCACATGCGAATACGCGTTCAGCCCTGTTCCAGTATTCCGTACGTAAAGGCAACTTGGATAAACAGATCTGCCAAGTCTACTGAAAAGAGGAGTGCTTGCTGTTCGCGAACAAATTCGATCCTGATCGGTTGGAAGCAGGAGCTAACCTCGACGTCATTCCTGCTTCGCAGGACTCAATTTGGCCTCGAACTGTCACACGATTCGTTGATGGATTTGCAACGTGAAGCATACGCACTCGAAGTGTACCGACTGGTTGGTCGCAAGAGTGTTGAAATTTGAGCAAAAATGGATTTGGTTACTCCGTTTCCGTTACAAAGACAGGTGAATTTCACCGTTTCGTTCCCGTCGGAATCGGACGGGTGTGGAATTTTATGTCTACCGCTGTCTAAATACACATGATACAAGTAACTGTTCTGCCAAATGGAGGCATCGATCACCCCTGCATTGCGCGGGAGATCGTTACTGACACCCGCGGGAACGACGAGTTGATCAAACCCTGCGTCTGATTCTTCGGCCCAGACGAAGTAGTCCGCGTCGGCCGCCTCGTTGGCCGGCGGCGTGTTGGGGGCCTCGTGGCTGTCGTCGTGCACGTCGATCCAGCCTTCGTCGGAGTCCCAGTCCGGCAAGGCCGAGGTGGCACACGCCAAAGCCCCGATCCTCTCGGCGGGGCTTGTCGACATCTCGTCCGCCTCGTCGTCGGTGTCCGAGTCCCAGAATGCGTCGTGCAGTGTGGTCTTGGGGGACGCCCATTCTTGCTTCGCCGGCTCTGTCTTGCAGTCGCGGGCGGCGGCGGAGGCAACGAACGGGTGGTCCAAGAGCTGCGCCACCGTGGACCGGTTGCTGGGGTGCCTTCTGAAGCACCCGGCCAGGAAGTCCTTGGCCTCCTCCGACAGCCACCCGGGCACCTCCGGCACGGAGTCCGTGTACCCGATCCGGTGGACCGCGGCAAGGATGTCGTCCATGTCGCTCCACGGGGCGCGGCCGGTGGCCATCTCGATGACGGTGCAGCCCAGCGCCCAGACGTCGGCCGCAGGACCCTGCTCCTCCCCGCGAGCCACCTCTGGCGCCATGAACGCCGGCGTGCCGCCGATCGGCAGCAAGGAATCCATGGCCCTCGCGCAACCGAAGTCAGTCAGCCTCGCCCGGCCGTCGCCGCCAATCACCACGTTCCTTGCCTTGACGTCCCCGTGCACCAGCGACCTCGCATGGAGGTACGCCAGCCCCCTCGCCACATCTCCTGCGTACGTCCGGATGGCGGGCTCCGGGAGGCGGCCCCCGCTCCTCGCGGCCTCGTCGGCGAGCGACCCGCCTGGCGCGAACTCGAGGAAGAGCTGGTAATCGCCGGCCGCGGTGGCGCGGGACCCGAGGCAGGGGACGATGTGCGGGGAGCAGAGCCCCGACAGCACGCGGCCCTCGCGCCGCAGCAGCGCCGCGCCACCGGCGCCGGCCGATTTGACGGCCAGGAGCTTCCCGGAGTCGTCGTCGGACGCGAGCCACACGACGGCCCCGGACGCGCCGCGGCCGAGCGTGCGGACCCGCCTGAGCTGCTTCACCTTGGTGGCATCCATTCTCGGAGGGTTTCGAGTGCGGATTGGTTGGAGCCTGGGAGGGATTGTAGCAAGTGCAGCGGCGGATTGGGATGGCGTGTGAGATTTATGCCTTTTAAGCGTGGGGAGTGGCGTGCGACTAGGAGAGGCGTATTTCTTCGGTCCACTGGGGTGCGTGGAACACGTGCGGAAACCGAGAAGGGGAGGGGAGGAAGGAAATAAGCAGCGTGCGTTTTGTTCCTGAAAGCCTCGCGCCCCTGGCTGCGAAGGAAGGTGTAACCAGGGTTCACAAAACCGACGAAAACCGCTCGAAAATTGCGGCTGATCGTGACGAGGCTCAAATCCTAAACCGCAGAAACCGATTCAATTAAAAATAATTCAAAAAAATCAAAAATTTGAAAAATTTATGCGATGTAAACCGATCAAAACCGGTGAAAACCGAGCGATTTTGAAAAACCGATTTAAAATCGCTCCAAAACCGATGGCCTAAAACGTTCAACTCGCCGATCGGTTTTTCGAGAAAACCGACCGGTTTTTCGAGAAAACCGATGGATTTTCGAGAAAACCGAATGGTTTTCGTTTTTTTAAATTTTGTTTTGAATGTTTTTTGTTCAAATGCTCGGTTTTGAAACTCTTCGGTTTCTAACGATTTTCGAGCGGTTTTTGGCTCGATATTTTCGAATTTCCAATTTCGGTTTTCCATCGGTTTTTTCGGTTTCGGTTTTGTTAACCCTGGGTGTAACCAACTTCTAGGTCCAATCCTGTCGTGGCCTCTTTCCGGCGTTTTTCTGCTTTCTTTTTTGTTTGACGGATCGGGATCTCTGCAGGGCAGCCGCACCAGCACGACAGTTATATCTACTCTTCAATACACACACACTTCTTTATTAGTATTACTAATCAACTAATCCCTGCGTCGTAACGAATAATATATTTAATGAAATAATTACACCATGCTATATATTTACATAAAATTAGAATTATTATAGGGAGTGAGAAGCGAGGAAAGAAAGATATACGGGTGATTTCCTTTTTATTCGCGAGATACATGGTGATTGTGTCGTGGCCTATGGTACGCTGATTTTTTTTAAAGAGGAGGAGAAGGAACACGAACGATCACCACCGATTCGACGTAAATACTCTTTTTTTTCAAGTTTTTAGGATATGATCTAGTTTAGTGAGTACGTGATGATTGCGTCACGTTATGTTCTTTCTTTTACCAATCCTTCCTCCCGGTGCTTCGTGGTAACGTCTTGCCTTGGACATTTTTCACCTTGAGCTTCTTGCGACGTGGAGGTGCTTCCGAAGGCACGGCTGCCGTAAGGGCAAGACAATTCCATCGTCCACGGCTATTTCGGCCAGCGCTTTTGTTCGGCAGATGTCAAATTACAGTGGGCACTCGGCGAAGCATTCGATTCGACCATATTTTGGTGGGGATAAGCCTGGCTGATCTTTCAACATCCATGTGCACGAGTTTGGCCGAAGCACAGGCACCGGATAATAGCTGTCGTCTTTGATGTTGCATCTCCATCGTCCCTACGAAGGAGTAAAGGATAATTGATGGCATTTCAATGGTTCGACCACGTTAAATGGATCGGGCGATTGAAACGTGCAATCTCCATTTACAGTGTGCGTTGATTAGGCCTTTGGGCCAATGTATCGGTTCTCATTTTGGTTAGAATTACACGGAAGGTGTGCTGCCCTCTGTTTCTCTGCTGGTTCGTTCCCTGATCTCCTTCGCACGTCATCACTTACACACGCATATCTTGACATCCTGTTTTCTAAACGTCAAAGAAATTGGGTCAAAACGTATTCATATTTTACTGTTTAGAAAGTTGGTGGCCCATGCCATCTTCACAACTGCACATTGCCGATCATGCATGCACTTGTAGGAGGCTATTACGTCGATTTTAATATCGGTAGCCGACTGCTTACACCTACAGTTAACTGATACAACATCTTGACCTTTCCAACGCCAACCATCCCCTGGCACTGGAGATTCGTTGAACCTTCTGCTCGCAGCTGGACATGTGCCTACGAACTTTGCCTATGCTGAAGAATCAAATTAAACAACGTTTGACTCGAATGGTTCGACATCCAATGACTACCTCTGTAGAAAAGCCGCCGTTGAGAGAGAAGTGAGAACACGTATAAGTCCACTGTAACATGAACCTATGGCTTGTGGGCCTGGATCATGAGATTATTTTATCCTGCTGTATTGAAGATTTGGATAATTGTTAGAACCTGATTCTTCTCCTCCTGATCACATATGATCCAAGGAGGACGTACTACTCACGGTCACATTGCAGTCGCCGTACCTATCAAGAACAGCTGCTGCCGATAGTATTTGGCTTCCTTCTTCTGTATGAACCCATGTAATGTAATATCTGTATAAGCCATGTAATGCGATAGAGAGAAGGCAAGCGATCGCGGCCTCTCATGGTATCAGAGCGTTAGCATTTCTTGAGAATCTGTTTGTTTCTCCGCAAGTCAGCGAATCGCCGCGGCCTCCTCCTGCTCCCACGCGCTGCACCCGCCGCGCTCTCGCGACGCCGTCCTCAGCTCATCTCGCTGCACCGCGCCCTCCCGGCTCCTCTCGTCTGCGTCGTGTTAGAGATAATCTTACAATCAATTTAGAAATTTCGGCTAAAGTCCGATTAGGATAAGGAGTCTGATTAAAACAAAGAAGTAAAATTCTATTCCGTTTCTTAGGACTATAGTTCAGATATCAATTCCGACGTAATTCTGAGTTTTGTAAGCAAGAAAGAAAGAATAATAATACAAGAGAAAATTGTTGTAAAGTTTGTGTTCATGTGAGTATATTCACGATTTAGGGATAAAACCAATAATTGGTATCAGTGCGAGGTTCTAACCTTAGTGCCATGTTTGCTCCGAAGAGGCCACCACTGCTGCGCCTCGGGGCAGGCGAATTAGGCGAAGGCATGGTAGATTGCGAGCACGACACACGGTGGCGCAAGAAATTAGGCCATTCGACGTGCGGCTCCAGCGGACCACGTGACGTGCGACTGAGGAACTCCATGACGTGCGAAGCAGAGGAGAGAGAGAGAGCGCTCCAGGTGGCTGCTGCGCAAGGAAATGGAGGGAGGATTAGTCACGTACGGTAGCAACGCAAACTCTTCAGCAACAGTGCGTAACGCGCTAATGTTCAAGTGAAGCCTCGTGCGGTTGACATGCCAGGCTAGCAAGAATACGCTAGTGCTCTAGGAGGTTTTGGTAGTAGTAGCAGGGTCCCTCCTATTGGCGGCTGTGCAAGCAAGCAACGTGGCTGCAAGCGAACAGAGGCAGTAAAGTTGTGCCAGGGCCTCCATGCAGTAGTCCTTCGTCTGGAAGGAATAGGTGCAGCTGCCGTGGAGGATGCTGCTCTAGTCGAGCGTGAAGGTGCTGATGCTGAGGCGCACGTGCATCGAGTGTTCTGGAGGTTGTACAGTGCAATAAAGGAGCGGGGGCTTCGTACGGCAGCACATAAGAGCAGATCGGTTCCATACAGCTACAAAAAAACGAGTTCGTCAAAGTTAAATCCGGGACATTGAAGAGGTATGTTCACTGTCAAACTCATGTCTGTCGAAGATGAGACCAAGATGATGAGGCGATGTTTTTGTTGTTCTGAGTCATGCCCGTCGAAGAGGAGTCCAGGACTTTGAGGAGTTGTGGTCGCTGTCCTAGTTGTGTACATGCATACAATAATTATCCAAGATGTTGATGAGTTGTGAATGCCATCTTGCATGTTTTGTGTATGCAGAGCAAGACAAAGCTGAGTCTTCTTGCAACACGATGTTGACTCCAAGATGTTGAGGAGATGCGTTCACCGTTCAAAGTCGAGTCTGTTGAAGATGGGTCCAGGATATTGAGGAGATGTGTTCTCCATCCTATGTCAAGTATATATTGGGTAAATCGTAGTTGAGATCTATTGCCTCAATGAGTAAGAGTCAGTGTTATAAGATTAAGGGGGTGAATGTTAGAGATAATCTTGTAATCAATTTAGGAGTTTTGGTTAGAGTTTGATTAGAATGAGGAGTACGATTAAGACAAGGAAGTAGAATCATATTCCGTTTCTTAGGGCTATAGTTTGGGTATAAATTCAGAGGTAGTCCTAAGTTTTGTTAGCAATAAAGAATTATACAAGAAAAAAATTATCCTAAAGTTTTTTGGTGTCCTATTCCAACACGCCGTGCATCCATCTAATAGCCAGACATCATGAGCTCCAATGGGAACATCTCCGTCGCCGCCGTCATAGCCTTCCCGAATGATGCCATCACTGTAGCCATAACAGCCGCCAACGCCACCACAAACGCCACCACCGTTGCTTTTGGTGGCACCTCTGCTGCTGCTACCGCTAGCCACCCAAAAGATGATGTTGTTGCTACCAAAGTGGCCGTCGATGCCATGAAAGACACCATCTCGACCGCCTCCACTATAGATCTTAACCATGCATAGTGCCCCCAACTGTCCCTCCGCTATCACCTCAAGCAGTTCAAGTCACTAGCATCAAGACCCATGTTCTGGCCACTCTTAATCTTCAATCGTCAAACTATGCCAAGTGGTGAGACCTTTTTCTTATCACCCTTGTCAAGTATGAAAATGTTACTTTACGGTTGCCTGTTCGAGACCCTGTATGCGCTCCGTCTCCAGCTGCACGACACGTGGAAAGATGTCTCTAGCTGCCATGCGTGCATTCCAAGCCTCCGTCTACGCATACATGCGTGCGTTCCGAGCCTCCGTGTAACACCCCGGCACCGCACGTGCCCTGAATGTTACACCTTCAAACATCAACTAGCACCAGACGCTAGAATAATTTAGCAAAGCAAGCTAACATACTAACAAGCTACCGAATTTACTAGAAATTTCGGTAGCACCACCCCTAAAACTAGGACATCCACTCAGCAGACAAAAGACAGCATTTAATATAACAACATAAAACAACTTAAAATATCCAACTAAGTACAAACATGGGTCATGGTATCAACTAATAATTAAATTACATGACATGAGCATATTAAGATTAGAAGCGATAAGTTAAAGAAACTGTGGTGATGCAAAACGTGTTCGTGCTACTACTCCCATCCATGAATGTCGGCTTCAAGGTACCTACAAATAATAAACAAACAAGCATGAGTTGAAGACTCAGCCAAGTACAACAAAGGACAAAACATAGCCAAATAGAATTTCTTAAGCAGTAACATACTAACAAATCTTAATTGAATTCAGCAAGTAGAAATGAAAAAAAACCCGGTAATATCATGACCCTTATTCATCTTTAATTGAGACCACAACTCAACATCTTAACCCTTTTCCACAAAACTCAGTAGTCTATCGTTAACAATGTAATGCAATGATGAATGCATTCATGCTCATGCACCTTTTCATCAATTATACCGATATAATGAGTGCGCACCCATCGACACACACCCTCTCATCCCCTTCCATACCGTGGAGGGGCATACTCTTAATGACTCGCTCCCATCCCCCATGATGGATGGGACTACGAGGTAGGACTTCCTAGTGGTTCTTCGGATTAGTCATAACTTTCTCACCGACCTCACCGGATTAGTTATGATTTTCTCACCGACCTGGCCTATGCCTCATGCAAGACATGAATGCAACCGATGCAATCGATAACACACTCCCAAGGAAACAACTTACATATTTACCTTTCATTTGCTGACATTCATCCTTACCAAATGATCATTTGCCACAAGATTCCATCCTTATTGTCACAGGTATGGAGCACAATCCATACCCACAAGTGCAACTGATCCATAGAAACAACATGATTACAAAATATAACAATTATGGTCATAGCACAACAACGTCAATAAATCTCATATTCACAATTATTAGAAAGCAACTTAACGTTTAAACTAGCTATCAACACACAACCATCCTCAAAGCAAAACACGATGTACTTGCCTTTAACCTCGGTGATAAACTGACGTCCCATGTGCGGTATTAGAAACCTCCAACCCTAGAGAACAAAACAATACTCAAAATTCATTCTTCAAGTGAAATTGCCACTAATTCTGCAATTTAAACTCTAGTGACCTGAACCCAACTTTCCAAAAAAAAAACTAGCCAAACATTTAAACTGTTGAACCGAACATGACCATTAAAATACAACTAGATCACCTACTAGGACAGCACTCAAAAGTGGTACGCATAACCACAACAACGATTGAATAAAACATGATTTTGCCGCACTGTGGACTAAAAGAAAGATATGGTTATAAGTACACCCATGCAATTACTCCATATCATAACCGAGCTCGCATGATCAAGACAACTTGAATTGAACAATTAGGCATCATGATTTGTTAAGTATAGAAGAACCTCTTAGCCACAACAATTAATTATGTGGCAGACCCCTATGCACGAACGGCTACTTAATGGAGAATGCAGCACCGTGCACTACGAAACTGATTAATTACATCACTATGGAAAGCCGAACCTTAAAGTAGGAAAAACTCACAACAATGCCCTCAATACGTTTTAACAAGTCATCCCCTACTTTGAATGTATTGTAGTGGCGGTATGTATCAGACAAATAGGGAACAGAAGTCTAGGACAATCCCAAATAAATAAAATGCCCACATGAATGTTACATGCAAACTGATCATAACTTGAGGAGGCCTAAAAATATACAATTGCAGTTAGAGGAGCTAAAAGTGAGAGAGCAACATACACTAACATTGTACCACTGACCACATCTCACATCATTATCAATAGCCAAACGAACATGATAAGGGACATCATTTTTATGCAATCTAATCGAAGCCACTGCCAGCAAGCCATAACCAAACATTAGAAACATCAGAGCATATCATAGCCTCAATTCAACATATACCAAACCCTAATGAGGAAATCAATATAACTAAGTGATAGATATGAGTCAACAAGTACAATATGTCTATGTATCTCTGATGAGGTAAATACTTGATAATTAAGGAGAATTCACCAAATAAATTATGGAAGGGCTTAGAAGAATTGTATATGGCAAAGTCACTGATAAACCGATGGATGCTAAAGTGACAACTATATAGGTTGTGTATGGAGGAAGGTACACAGTTCATTGACCATCTCATTTTTTTCAACAAGCTTATCACACAGTTTATTAGTGTGGATAAGAAAATTAAGGATAGCAATAAAGTTGTCATGCTTGTATCATCTCTACCACCATCTTCTGAGCGATTGGTGATGAATATTCTTGTTAAGAAAATCACTCTCAAGTTCAACGAGGTAGTTGCATATCTATTGGAAGCGCAGTCCTTGAAAAGCCATCATAATCTTCATCCTCTGGTGATCAAGCATTGGCTGCAGTAGGTGTTGCAGGCAAAAGCAAGTTACAAGAAGAAGGGCAAGATCAAGTCACATGTGTATACTATCTATATGACGAGAAAGATTATACGATAAAGGACTATCCAAGTTTGAAGCAAATAAGGGGTGCATGCTCAATGGCGGTAACAAAAGATGATTCAGATGTACTTACTGTCAATCAATCAAGTACTTCTCATGGATGGACATTAGATTCAAGTTGTTGCTTCCGCATATGTTCAGAGATATTTGACAAAGTATCTCTAGGCCCAACGCATAGAATTGTTCACTTGGTTGATTAAAAGGAGTATGTAATTACTGAGGTGGGAATAGTAACATTGGAGATGTGTGATGGAACACATTGCATATTGATGGGAGTTCGGTATATACCTAGCATAAAGAAGAATTTAATATCTGTGAGATCGCTTGAACTTTAAGGTTGTGAGGTATCACTTCGAGGTGGAGTCATATGAGTTACTTACAAAGGGCAAGTGATCATGAAAAGTATCTAGAGCAACAGAGGATACTGATTGATAGGTAAACCTAAAGGAAAGTCAATCAATGGGAAGTCTGAACGAATCTTGATCAGGAGAAGGAGATCACATCGTCAATGGTAGATATTCAAAGCTCAACTGCAGTTGTGTAGAACTGCAAAGACGGTTGCAAAATCTAGCAGACGCAAAGGTGAAGGTGCGAGCTGTTAGAAGAAGGAAGACATAACGGGACCAACCATGAAGTACCATTAAGTAGGTGAAGCATGGAGGCGGTACAAAACTATGGCGTAGAGGGCTATAGGAAAAGAAGGTGTGGTTAACGAAACTACACAAATAAAATGTTCTCAGGTGTTTGGGTTCGGGCGACCAAACCCAAACACCAACATGCACATTGAGGTGATGTGCATGAGACCTTGTGGTGGGAGCACTCCTAAAGGTGGGAGGAGAAAAATACAGAGCTAACTTGGAGTGAGTTCGTGAAGGAGCATGAGGACTTCAACGGATAAGAGTTAAGGTGGAGATTGTTAATTATTTCAATATATATCTAGCCTTTTAGGATTTAAAAAGGTGTGCTAGATGATTGCCGGTAGGATTAGGATTCCTAATTTCTTTCAGAGTATGATTCCTACTTCCTTTTGATGATCACTAAAAGAGTTGTATAAACCCATGAGGTGGTCATGGAGAACCCAAGCAACCATGAAGTCACAAGCCAACTCATCTAAAGTAAGAGGTGTACGAGTGGATTAGAGGCTAGGTTATTCTTTAGCAATAGATTCTTGTATAGGGCAAGGAACAAAAGGTCCTAAAAGTGAGGTTGTGAGAGAACAACAATCCTTTGTACTCTTTTGAGGTTATGCTTAAATAATTTGCAGTTGGCTTTGCCAAATCTCTCTCTCTCTCTCTCTCATCGTAGTTGCTTCAACGTCGTTATTTTGGTTCTCTTTACGAGATTCATCCTCTTCGTTCTTGAGACCGTGCATGCTCATGCTGTATCTCACAAAACTATAATATGATCCGGGGGATGCTGTGTATAATAATGGGTATCAAAGTGTAACAGACTGTTATTGAGAATATATTCAGTGACAACAAGAAGAGTCATGCCATTGAACCTGAAGCCAAATTCCGTAACTTGGTTCAAGGTGACATGACCAATATGGAATATTGTGCTAAACTGAATGTCCTCACCGATGATGGCCAAACTGTCTTTGATGTGACAATTACCCTCACGTGTCTATGCGGCCTCCATGAGGACTACTCTAAGATTGTCACCATTGTTCTTCTCCATACGCCTTTCCCAAGCTTCCTCCAGACACGCTTCATGCTTCTTCTTAAGGAGAATCAGAAGAAGGCTACCATGAAGCATGCTGTTGCTACATTTCTCTTCTTCCATTGCCTCTCCCTTTGGTTTTATTTTTGTTGGTGAGGGTTCTTTTCTACCTATTTCCCATGTTCACCATCTTTTTTTAATTCTAATAATAAACAACTCCAACTCCATAATGCTTTAGTTTTTCCTAATTTCATCAAAAACCTTATCTATGTTCATTGTTTTACTACTGACAATGATTGTTCTATTGAATTTGATTTGTTTAGTCTTCTATGAAGGATCTCCAAACCAAGTTGGAACTACTTTGTTGCAGTAGTACCAGCAACATTTACTCCAAGCATCTTCTTGCCCAAGCTATTCATGCATCCACAGACTCTATTATCATTTGGCATCATCGTCTTGGCCATCCCGAGTAGCCAACTATGTCCAATTTTCTTTGCTCCAAAAATATATCTTGTAATATTTCCAATTCACCTCTATGTGAGGCTTGTCAATTAGGTTACCTTTTCCTAAATCAAAGTCTCTTACTTCAAGTGCTTTTGAGCTTATTTATTGTGACATTTAAACATCTCCTATACCTATTACATTTAGCTTTAAGTATTATATAGTCATCATTGATGATTTGATGCATTACTTTTGGATGTTTTCTATTCACCTCAAATCCAAGGTTCCCTCACTCCTACAAAACTTTCATACATATGCGTCCACTCAATTAAACCTTCCCGTAAGAAATGTCCATTGTGATAGTGGCCATGAATTTGACAATGCTCAACTTCTCTCTTTCTCTCTCCTGGGGCGCTAATTTACGTTTTTCTTGCCCACTATACTTCTCAGCAAAACGGGAAAGCCAAAGGAGCTATCTGCACTATCAATGATGTCCTTCGCTTACTCCTCTTTCAAGCCTCCATACCAGCATGTTTGGGCCAAAGGCTTGCACCATGCCACTTTCTCTTATTAATATTTGTCATAACAAAGCTCTTCAAATGACATCTCCTCACCAAAAAAATTATTGGTCAGCCCCTTTCTTATGACGATCTTCGTATTTTTGGTTTCTTGTGTTATCATAACATTGCATACACTACACCTCATAAATTTGCTCCCCAGTCTCTTCCTTGCATTTTCCTTGGCTACTCTTCTCATCACAAGGGGTTTCATTGTTTTGATCCCTCCTCAAATTACACCTTGATTTCTCATCAAGTTCTTTTCGATGAAAATATTTTTTGCCCTTTGCTTCTGTCCCAAAATCCTCTTAGGAATCACTGGATTTCCTTATTGACCTCGCCTCTACCTCCACCATGTCACAACCCTCTTTCAGGCCTCTCCAGCCGACATCTCCCATAGCGATTGCTCTTGCAGCTTCACAGCCGCCCTCCCCCACAGCCACTATTCTTGCCACTTCATAGCCACACCATGCTACAGTGCTGCCACAACGAGTGCTATCACACATGCCAACCATGCTTCGTCAATCTGCTACAGCCACTGCTATAGTTTGTCACATATTTTCCTACCACTAATGTACCCTTGCCAACCGTTGTTTCCTCTGCATCTCCTACTGCCTCCTAGCCACCTATGCCATATGTAACTCAATCGTGTCAAATGCCATCTTAACCTTTCTTGTCTCCTCTGCCATATCGCCAATTTTGAAGTCTTATCACTAGGCTCTCAAAGACTCCAACTTGTATGTCGGTATGGCTGAGGAATTTCAGGCTCTCATTCAAAACAATACTTGGATGCTCGTTTCTCTTCCTCCCAACACTAACATGGTTTCTGGTAATTGGATTTTTCACCATAAGTTTAATCCTGATGGCTCACTTGCTCATTATAAGACACGCTGGATTGTTCAGGGTTACTCTCAACAACCTGGAATCGATTTTAGTGAAACCTTCAGTCCAGTTGTTAAGTCGATGGCCATATGTGTTGTTCTCAGTCTTGTTGTCTCTCGCTCATGGCCTATTCATCAACTCGATGTTAAAAATGCCTTTTTACATGGGCATCTTTATGAGACTATGTACAATCAACAACCCCCCCACTAGGTTCATCGATCCCTCAAGTTTGAACTTTGTTTGCCATCTTTCTAAGTGTCTTTATGGGCTAAAATAGGCCCCTCATGCCTGGTTTCAACATTTTTCCTCATTTGTTTAGACCATTGGTTTTCTTGGATCCAAGTCTAACACGTCTCTTTTCATGAAGGATCTTGCCCCCCCTCACTTTCTTGGCATATCAGTTTCTCATAATTCTGATGGTCTTCATCTTTCTCAGTGCACATACATAGAGGTCATCCTTTCTCGGACTGGCATGAGTAACTGCAATCCTACGGCTACTCCCATCGATTTGCATTCCAAACTCTCTAGCGACCATGGTTCTCTAGTTTGGGATCCCACCTTTTACCGCAGCATGGCAGGCACACTTCAATATCTTACCATTACTAGACCCGACAAAGTCTACACTGTTCAGTAGATATATCTTTTTATGCATGACCTACGTGAACCATATTTTAACCTCATCAAGCTTGTTCTCCACTAGCTTAAGGGCACTCTTGATCTTGACCTCCAACTCGTTTCCACCTCAGAAAAGCTTGTTGCTTATTCAGATGCCGACTGGGCAGGTTGTCCCAACACTCATAGTTCAACTTCTGGCTATTGCCTCTTTCTTGGTGACAATCTTACTTCTTGGTCTTCTAAATGTAAAACAACGGTTTCCCGGTCAAGTGCTGAAGCTGAGTATCGGGCTGGTGCCAATGCGGTCACAGAGTCTTGTTGGGTTCGTCATCTCTTGTTTGAGTTGCATCGTCTGATGTCACATGCCACAATTGTCTATTGTGACAATGTAAGTTAGTTTACATGGTTTCTAATCCGGTGCATCATCAACGAACTAAAAATATTGAGATCAACATTCATTTTGTTCGAGAGAATATTGTTCTTGGTGCTATTAGGGTTCTTGATGTGTTGTCTACATCACATCATGTGGACATTTACCAAAGGTTTGCCATCACAATTATTTGCTGAATTTCGGTCTAGCCTGAACATCGTCACATCGATGGCTGACTGTTCCACTAGTTTAGACTGTGGGGAGTGTTAGAACTAGATTCTTCTCCTCCTAATCACATATGATCCCAAGAGGACGTGCTGCTCACGGTCACGTTGTTGTCATTGTCATGCTGTATCAAGAACGGTTGTTGCCGATAGTAACTGTATTTGGTTTCCTTCTTGTGTATGAACTCATGTAATGTAATATCTATATAAGCCATGTAATGCAATAGAAAGAAGGCAAGTGATTGCAACCTTTCAATAATCATGGTTGGGGTTCACTTCCTATGCAAAGAGTTTCTCCTGGAATATTGCATGCATCCCCAACCACGTCGAACATTGTGAGGTAGAAATACTACTCCCTCCAGTTATAAATATTGGAAATATGTCCTAGAGGCAATCGTAGAGATGATTATATTTTTCTTATATTTATGATTAATTATTTTGTTC
Organism: Rhipidocladum racemiflorum; assembly: GCA_036346355.1. NCBI lineage: Eukaryota > Viridiplantae > Streptophyta > Magnoliopsida > Poales > Poaceae > Rhipidocladum > Rhipidocladum racemiflorum. Next base: position 76,196,748 of record CM070569.1, on the reverse strand, counting down.
CTTGAATATTATCATTATTATTTATTAGCAAGTATGTGACTTGTTTGTGAAACCTATATATGACTTTGTGATGATTATCCTAAAGTGATCTCTAGTCAATAAACATATGAGGACACACATAAATAGACTAGCATATGCATTGGTTGATGATCATGTTTCATAGGTCATAAATATGGAGATATCAAACAAATAATATAAACACATGTTAGAAAACATGGAGTTGGATCGACCCACCTTAAGGCACTGCGAGAACATTGTAATCTTCTTGTCATCAGTTGGTCTCATATACAATGTTTATGGTATATCCTTCGACTTGAGGTTGGCGCATATACTCGAGATGTGTAATAACTTACTTAGGGGTTGCAAAACGCTACTCCATAAATGGGTAGTTATAAAGGTAGCTTTCGAGTTTGCCATGAAGCATGCTGCGAAGCATGATCGATCAAGATGAGATTTGTCCCTCCATTCAATGGGAGAGATATGTCTAGGCCTCTCGAGTGGTCAGATTCTGAAAATGCATGGCCATGCTACTCGCGGTTAAAGAGTTAAACCATAGTTGGGGATTCCGAGTCACGTGATCGAGAAAGAATGGTCGAGCTAACTAAACAAGTATGGCATGTACTCGCCTTGAGTTTGACCAATATCATGAGGCAGAGGGAAATGCATATAATTAAGCATTGTTTATGTTCATCCGATGTGATCTTTACATATTCTTGGGATTTGGCACGTCCTGCTAGGGACCGCTAATGATTAATAGTCGAGTAAGAGTACTCAAGCCATGCCTAGGTATATGTGAACCTATAGGGTCGCACGCTTAAAGGGCTGTAACTTAAATCGAATGGTGATCCAAATTATGATGGTTTTTAAGTTTCTAATGGGCCTCTAATGTAGAGCCGCTTATGGAGCATCTATTTAAAGGGATGGAGTGCTGGCTTTAGGGTGAAGAGACAGCAGGAATTCAGAATTTCTGAAATCCTAGCCGCCACCCGTCCTCCACCCAGAACTGTGCAGCCAGTTCTAGCACTCTGGCGCGTGGTGTTCCTACCATGTACATGTGGGTACCTTAGAGGTGTTGCTGCGAGGCTTCAACACTAGGATGATCCACAACTTGCGATGGTCACGAGGAGCTGTTGGAGGAGGCGCGAGGCTAGTACGACTACATCTGCACCACCATGCTACATCGACTATACTTTCGCTACAAGTCTGCACGTCTAGTGGTAATTTTGTGATCTATAACTTGCATTGGTTCATTGGTTACGTGGTAGAAAATTTTGAATTTACGCCAAAGTAGCCTACTCATTCCCCAACAATAAATATATGTCATTTTGTGATACATACAATCAAACTTTCAAAATTGTGACCATCGATATCTTTTGTATGAAAGTCATGTGCTCCGCTTCAGCTTCGACCTGGCACTCCCCCTGTCTTCGGTGATCGAAGGTGGCCCACAACCCAATGCACATGACACTGCAACGCAGTGGTGCGCCCTAAGCTTGGCTTCGCTCAGGCGGTGCGGCATCGCTCACCCGCCCCTTTTGGTGGAACACTACAGCGATGTCTCGGTCCCCGCACTTGGTTAGGAAATCAATGATGATGATCCGGTCAACCAATTCTCATGGCACTGTGACAGCAGTGGTTCCGGTGGGACACATGCATACCACGTTGACATATCGAGGCACATGGCGGCGGTATGCACACGGCTTGTCCTGTTAGGCAGTTGGCGACCATGCATAAGGCATAGTATGATATTGGTCACACCACGATGTGATCCGATTGTGGGTGCATTGATTTGGCGGCGCAGCAACACTGCCTGATACCTTTATCTATTTGGCAGTCACGCCAAGGCGCGACACGAACGCCAATGATGCTAATGTGTGAATCGACAGCCGACAACCCGACACATGTGAAGCATGAAACACATTAATTGTGCCAAGAAGTGAAACGATGGCTGGGGTTTTGGGCAATGCTAATCCCACCCAAGGTGAGACATCGGCCGGATTAGAAGAATAGAAAATGAGAGGTGGGGAGAGGCCAAATAAATCCATCAACTGAATTGGCCAAGTAAGATCAATCAACAACCTTTGAAGCCGAAACTCTCTTTGCTAAGGAGTACTCTCATGTTGATAACGTGTTATGTATCAAGATTGTTCTTGACCAATCAAGGGGAAAATTGATGATTTGCCCTATTTCAGTTGGTGTAATTGATTATTTACCCTATTTCAGTTGGTGTAATTGATTATTTGCCCCATATGTCTCACTGACGTGTGGCCCTAGGCCCGGATGTAGTGAGACAACTTGGAGGCAAATGATCAATGGCACATGTAAATATGGGCATTTAATCAATTATTTCATTTTTTTGTGTGTATACAGATACGCGAGGAGAGGAAACTTTTTTTTAGGAAAAGAAAACTCTTATAGTAATCTACTGGAACTCTCAGTACTAATTAGTAACCTCATAGAAATTCGCTTAGAAAAATCAGACGTCCGGCTGCTAGTTTCTCCCTTCTTCTTATTTTTTCTTTACTTTGTGGTGAACTTGCCTTTCTCCGACGCCCACTTGTTTTGTACGAAGGGATGCACTCCATGGAGTAGAAAACCAAGAGCCATGTTCTAAAAGAAGAGGCGACTCGAGCTGATCGATGGACGTTAACCAAATGCAGCGAGGTGATCAGTTGATCGATGGACGTAACCAAGAAATATCGTCAGACTCAGGCTGCGAGTAGCCAAAAGGAGCGTAGGAAAAAACCCGGACGTTTCGCCCCCTCACTGGCAGTCGGCTGATGAGCCCACCCACGGCGGTCCTGTACCGGCGACTTGGCTCGCCCCTCCGGTCGCACTTGGCTGTTGGAATTTCCAGCGGCCTAGCCTTTACCGGTGGTCAACGAGTAGAGCGATCCAAAAGGTTGATTGATGCACACCAAGGCCTTTCCCGGACAAAAGAATTTAGAGAGGTGGTTCTATTTTTTTTTTTAAGTTGTATAAATATTAAAGTATGATTGAAGAGTTCAAGAGTAGACGATGATTACTTATCCTTTTGTTTGCTTTAAGATTTACGTAATTTGTATTAGGAGGAAAAGCATAGAAGCACTGCTCAAGAATTTAAGAAATTAGTACTGTGTACGTAAACATCATTCTCGCTAAAGAAGTGCATTTCGCCTTGCAAGCGCTTGATGGGGATGCGTACTTCCGGTGCGTGTAGTATTCGATTCCGCGCAAGCTGGCAATAAAAACTATCTTGCCCAGTCTATTACCATATAAAAAACCTTGTTACGCACTTACAGTGGCGGGAGAACGCAAGAGGAGAAATGAAGGGGATAGAACATCAAATTTGACCGTCGTGTTTCTGGTATCTCTTAGTTCCGCAGACTTTTTGTGTAGTTTTTAAGACGTCACACCGATCGTCCATCATAAACGCATAGAAACGCAACAGCACGCTCAACCCCTCTATCTTTCTCCGCCACTGCACACTTACACTAGAGATTCATTCGATATTTTGTGCTGATACTTTCTTAGACTCACCTTCTTCCTTCTCGTTATAAAAAAACACTAGGAAGGTTAGCGCGGCGTACGCCGCGCACGCAACCGGTTAATTGAGGCGGGAAAATGCAACTCTTTTTATGAGCGAGAAAATGGAGGAAAAAACGCATTTTTCCGGATCTTTTAAGTTCTTTTCGTTTTGTCGGGCCGTTTGGAGCAATATCTTTGGGGGGAAAACTTTTTTGATAAAAAACGGATCGTAATGGGCAAAATGGGCTAAAACGCAATTTTTTGGATTTTTTAAGTATTTTTTGCGTTTTTTCGAGCCACTTTTCCGGTGAGAAGGTCTTTTTTGCAAAAAAAAAAAACACAGGAGCCGTACGCAATTTCGGAAATTTGCAGGGACTTTTTGGCAAAAAAACCCGCCGGCACGTGTCGCGCACGCGCAGGCCCCGCCACGCGTGAGACCATAAAAGCGCAGCGCGCGCGAGGCTCGAACCCGCGACGCCCGTGTTGCAAAGCAATGGCGTTACCGTTGCGCTACAGCGCCCGCTCAGGCGAAGTAACAAAGCGCGATCGCCTTTTATGGTCTCGTTCGGCGAGGGGCGACGTGGCATGATCTCGACCGTCTGACGGCGTGATCGGACGGTCCAAAAACGGAGATGACGTGGAGGGTCTTCGGAGCTCTCAAACATCCGGATTGTAATGAAGTAATAATTAGCCTGCGTCGAAGTCACAATGAACTTCTTCTGTACTTGTAAAAACGCTTGCCTTGTTGGAAGAGCCAAAATTGCTTCTATGACCTGCATGGAGGGCGCGAGGTTTGAAGGAAAACAGAGACATTTAACTGCGTAAGACCCAAATTTGAGTATGGTCTATGATATTTAACATTATATTTGTACTAAGCTCAAAGGATGCATCAAGAACTGCCTAGTTCTAACTTGTTGAGTTGAAAGATACTAGGAGACCTTTTCTTACCACGCTGTGAACTACTGCTCCCTCCACTAAAAGATAGTTATTTTTAAATATTTAAATTAGATAGGTAGAAACTATATGGGTAGATATATCTTAAAAAATAATATATAATGTAATATAAATAAGTGATCAAAACTGTATTTTAGAGATGTTGGGATACCTAAAACAGTAACTATTTATAAATAGGGAGTACTTTTCTATGATTTGACTGTGCATTCTAGTCACCAAACTACTACACCCACGAGCCCCGAGGAAGTCAATCCCGTGCATCCTTGTTGTTTATGCTGTAATTAATTTTCGTGGGAACGCTCTAAAAAGATTGACCAGGAAACAGGATCAGCATTCTGACTTGTTTGCCACAGCACGCTGTGCATCTGAGACTATTTTAGTAAGCCATGCATCTGCGACTCTGCGTACTGCTTGCGCCGCCTTGGGTCGCCTAGGCTAGCATGCGTTTCTTGGGGTCTTGATTTTCCATTTGCACCGCCCTGATCATATAAATCACTTACTCGTCATGAAATAGCCATCTCAAATTGATGTACCCTTCTGTCCATTTTTAAGTATTTGATATCTCCTAATGCCGTACATCATCGTTAATATCATGAGAGAGAAACAAAAAGGCCGAACGGACAATGAAACTGAAAACCACGGACCAAGTGTGCGACGACGCAGTGGTAATTAACCAGCAGCAGTTTTCTGCCGATGCTTTGCCCGTTCAATATCGGCATCAAAACATTAGACAGGATGCGGGTTGAAGAAAATAAGTTGCACCATAGCAGTCCAACCGCCCGAGGACCTATTCTAGACCTGGGAGTTGGGCCGGGCCGGGACGGCCCGGCCCGGCACGACGGGCTTCGGGCCATCGCAAGCCGGCCCGGCCCGGTACGGAAAGGTAAACGGGCCGGGCCGGGCCAGGCCGAGAGGTGTTTTACATGGCCCGGTTCGGCCCGAAAGCACGGCGGGCCAGAGTCGGGCTGGGCCGGCCCGGGCCCGGCCCTGAACCAATTACAAGCGCTCGGAATCATTTTTATGCTATCTTTTGTATTTATGCTTCATTTTAGGTTTTCTTTTAATGTTTGGAATGGCAAGATATTTGATATAGTAATATTAAGTAAATATTTTTTTGTTATTTGCATGTGTACTCACATAAATGATCAATTTCTGTCACAGCCCACGGGCCTCCAGGCCGCCATGGGCCGCTCGGGTCGGGCCCGGCCCATGTAGTCGGCCGCCGCCGCCTGACGGTTCATTTAGGCCCTACTACCGAACTCGATCGGCCGCGTTCGGCTTAAGCCGTACGGCCTGGCCAGCCTTGGGCCGTCCGGGAAAAGCCCGGCCTAACTCTCAGGTCTACCGAGGAGGTAGGTTACTTACTCGTCGAGGTACGTAGATAGGTGTAACATCCTCCTCTAAAGCCCCGTTTGGCAATTTGAAACCAGGCCGTTTCTACTATATTCTGAAATAAACCTAACCAAACGGGCTAAAGCTCGGAGCGATTCTCCTCGGATTGTTTCTTCCTTTTCCACTATATGGCCAAATCAGTCTCAACCCAGTTCCACCCGATTCACAGAATCCTACATGAAACGTTTCTACCAAGAACCTAAAACCGTTTCCGTTTCTACTAGAATCTAGAACCGTATCAAACAGAGCCTAAATCTTGTAAAAGAGTTAACCCACATGTGCTATGTTTAGATCAAATATGTATTATATAGCCAGGCCTAAATTCGCTTATAGCCCAATCCATTGTAGGGTAGGCCCCGTCCACACATGCGTGGCATCGCACTTGCACTTTCGTTACCGTTTCTTGTAAAAAGATTAATTCGAAATGCTATATTTAAACTCAATAGGTATTATATACGACTATAACTTATTTTATAAAAGGACTAAAATACCACCGCTAATCTACGTGGACTTTTACACTAGGAAACCGGGGTAAGTATCCGGACTGGCATCTGCTACTGCCATCAGCCATGTATGCACGATGACGCCGGCTGCCACACGGCCAGAAACTTCGCCTGTTACATCACAGCTGACCTGGGCAAGCGCACACAACAAGGACGAGGCAAATAAGCGCCGTGGGCGGCGGGATTCGTCTCGCGCCGTGATTTTCCCGTGCCCAGTAGCTGCATACGGAGGAGGAGCAGCCTAATCCCGCGCCCGCCGGACGTGCAGCGCAGACCTGCAGAGGGGTTTCGGTCATGGGCAAATTGGCAATCAACCATGCGCTGTGGCTGAAAAGCCGACGTTTGCGGCCGAGACCCACCGTTCTTTTTGTCGTTTCGGCCTTTGCGGAGGTCGCAGTCCACGAGGCTGGATGGCTGGGCCACTTACCGCGTGTGTTCGCGACATGCACGAGAGCGTGTGTAATCGCGCGCGCTCGACGGCCTAGTAGGCTCCATTGGGCCGTGCAGTCTTGCGCCCGCCTACAGAATGCAGCGCGTTTAGAGTTCTATTTCTTTTTCCTTCGAGAAGGATGTGATTGGAATCTGATAAAGGTGATTGTCGAGGATGATTTATGTAATTCGGTGAATTTGTGGATGACACAACACGTAGGACAAAGATTCAATTCTCGCAAAAAAAAAAAAAAAAAAATAGCGTTGAGTTTGTAAGAAGGTAAGCGAATTTGGCTGCTCGTGTTCGTGCCAAACAAGCTTTGCCTGAATCTCCTTGCCTTTGGTCTAAGTCAAACACCCGATTTTGCATCGGGATAATAATCCTGCTGATTATTACAATGTGAAGCTTTTGGTCCAAAAAAAGTGTCACTACGTCGGGTAGGGCTCGGGTTTTCCTTCGAATGTTTAAAGTACTACTATGACATGTGATATAAATTAAATATAGTCATCGATTTCTTAAGAGTAGTATAGACTTTACTATGTCTTTCTAATCATAGTACTGCTCCATCTGTTGTTGCCTCCTCGTTCCTCCATCTCAGCATCCCCACCTCTTTGGGGCACGAATTTTTACCGTATTTGGACCTCTTTCTCACATTATTTTCAAATATAGCATCTCTCCGAAATTATTTGCAAATTTGGTCTCCTCCCCGACCACAGCAGACAACACATGTTTCCTGCCGTACCTGTGGAGATGGTAGATCGCAAGCGTCTCGGTAGACCTGGTGACCGCAGTAGGACGTAGACCACTATGGCAGTAGGGTGCTCCCGAGCCACTGCACAGCGGCTGGAATCTGCCGCTTGCTATTACGCTTGTGCTACTCGGCAAGAATTTGTCGTCTGAAGTAGTTAATTAGCAATGTAATTAAGTAAAAGCAATTAATTAGTGATTTTAATAAGTGTTCAATTAAATAGTGTGATTAAATTTGTGATTAATTGATGAACAATACACCTACCGAGCAGCCGTACCTCGGCAAGTGCCTACCGAGCAGTCTAGGAGCGGTAGCAGGCAGCAGTTTCTTGCCGTTGTACCATGGCTCGAAAACACTGTCCTACCAAGGTGGCATGTGTCATGCCGTGGTCACCTGGTCTGCTGAGGTGCCAACAACCTGCAAAGTTCCATGAGCGCGATAGGGGACGCGTGTTGCCTGTCACGCTTGCTACAGTCGAGAATGGGGCAAAATTTGTAAATGATTTTGAAGGAGGCTATATATCGAAATAACGTACACAAGGGGCAGAAATGCCTTCACTTCCCCGAGGCATGCCCCCAATTGGCATAGCCTACACGCGATCCATCACCCAAGTAGAATACGTCAGTGGCGACGCCCTCTACACTGTTGTAAAACAATGGCGACTAATGTAGATAAATCACAATGCACTGATTGAATAACAAAGATAATCACGAAGAACACATATGATATGGGGAGGCAAAAGTTTCTTCTCTTTATTATATTGGTTCTCTTGTACAATAGGGTATCATATTTATAGTAAAATAAACACATTAGAGATAGATTTGGATTCGCCCACAAAGAGATAGATCCTAATCATATCTCAACACTTCCCTTAGGCGAATACCGAGTAATGCATATGTCTCATCAAAAATTCCTCCCAGAAATCCAATAAAAAAAAGGATGGAGAAAAGAGTATATTGCACCTGTTACACTTGTTGCCACATTAAAAATCTTTATATGAGAAAACTTCAGGAAAACGCACCAAGAAAAAAGAGTGCAACTTATAATTTTCTGGATTAAAGTAGTAACCTGTTACACCTGTGAGGAAGTTCTTATTTATACTCCAGCCAAAGTCCTCTGGACTTGAGGCTGGTCGGTATTACCCCTGGAGCATTTGCTCCGCACCGGTCTAGTGCTGGTCGGATCAGCACCAATCACTATGGCAGATGTCGCATCCACCACATGTGAAGCTGTTTTGTCTACGGTTGTTTTCTTCTTTTTCATTGTAGAAGCCCAGACAAAAACCTCAGATTGGTCGATGGCACACTTTCGACCATGCATCTAAGGATGACAAAATAAATTAAGAATTCAAAACAAATACCAAATTTGGTTCTAAGACTAAATGTACTACTTGTTACTTACCTCGATGTGTTCATTGATGAACTCATCATTTTGACCAATCAAACTGGCCGGTTGCTTATCCAATACAGCTTGATTGGATTTATCTGAAGGAATACACAAGATTTATGCAACCTTTGCCCAGGTTTTTCTGTTAGTCAGGACTAAAACACACATAAAAAAATGTGTAAGTAAAATTTCTTTATCAAGTAAAGAGAAAACAAAGGTTGAAATCTAGAAATTCTTACCTCCAGATTCGTCTTTAATCGGATCTTGGTCACCCTCGATCCTCCAGGCGAATCGAAACTGCCTTTTTAGAGGGCTCAACTAATGGAACAAAAAATTGTAAATGATTTTATGTCCCGTAAGCCCTCCTTCTACCAAATTGAAGATAACATCAATGATCTTGCTCTCTTCATCGGTGAGCACTAGAGAGTCCCTCTCCTGTTTCACCTCTATCTTTGTCTATATCGGTGCGGCCTTACCGGTAAACCAAAGGCGACTACCGTCCAGGATCTCCGAGTAAAACCACTCATTCTGATAGTCCTTTCATGTATCCTTGATTGGAAGCATGGGATACACGACATGGACTAAAGCTTGAAATTAACACTCTTAAAAACTTCGAAAGTCTTGTTATTTCTAGTATATTGGTAGAAGAAACGAAAAAGACGAACGGGAGGAGGAATACCTAGAAAAGCCTCGCAAAAATGCGAGAAAACACTCAAAATTAAAATAGAATTGGGGGGAGATGGTGGAGCCCTATATCATAATGTTCGAGTACATCGGCTAGGAATTATCTCTCAGGGAGACAAAATCCTAACCTAACAAAGGCAGCAAACAGAACGATCCGGCCCTCTTGAGGAACGGGTTTCACGTCCTCTCCACTGGGATCCCATTGCATCATTTCACATGGTGGGATCAAGCCTTCATCAGTAAGCTCCATGATCTTCACTTCAGTAAGATTGACTTCTCCATTATAAAAAAAGCAAAGGAGGAGGAGAAAGTACTCAAGCAAAAGATGAGAAGCTTCAAGAGCCAAGAGAAAAGCAAGAGAACTCAAAAGCAGTTTTTCAAATGACTAGCAACGCGAAGCGTCTAAAGGAAGCATCTCCCTTATATTTATACCTTTTGCCATTGCTTCGGTTACCGAGGAAATCAAAAAGATTTCTCGAGACGCAACCAGCGGCATGATTAGTGTGACATCCTAAACGTCTTGAAAGTTGAAAAGCCTTAAGAGACTACATATGTTCTCTCAAGACTTGGGGCTAGCTGAAGACAATTAATCTATCTGAGGCTCATAAATGGTTACGACTTTTTAGAAGCTAATCACATCCTCATAAATGCGGCCCATAAAATGAAGAGGCACATTAAATGTCTCACAATTATTCGGTGAAAGTTATCATTGACCACTACCCGACTTGCAATGTAAGTCGGATGAGAACTTATCTTATGTCTCTGATCTAAGGCTCTACCAGGTCGTGAATGGTCCGACCTTTAAATTTTTATAGGTCGGACATAATGCCCATTATCACACCGACATAGATAGGATCGGGTAAAGGATAACCTTTGCCCCAATCTAATTCAAGTCGACAAGAAATCTCTGCACAAGGATAACGTGCGGAAGACGTTTTCTCTGACAAGTACAGAACCGTTTGGAAGTTACTCCTTACGAAGAGGTGCCCCTCTGACAAAAAAACACATCTTCAGTGAGAAGACGCCGTTTGACCAAACGATACCTTTTGACGGGAAGAAACCTCTCCAAAGATGATAACTGTCATCCCTTCAACGCTATTAATATGATACTCCCGCAAGGATTCAAACATGGTGTGTATTGTTGAAGTTTAAAAATAGTCTGCACACTGTAAAAATATTCATGATATAATACAATCCACATTCCTTTTCTACTCCTTTCAAACTTGTTTTATCAACAAAGGCAACCAGAATTACATTCGTAAGCTCGATCTAGGGACCCCCGGGTATTGAACATTGACAGGTTGTTCAAATATGTTTATACTTTATCTGGCTATGAGCTAATCTAAATATATCTTTAGTGTGCTTCTACTATAAATTTGACATCCCATGGTAGTAAGATTTCTTGAAGTGGATAAAGACCATTTGAAACAAAAGATGAAAAACAAGTCTTAGCACTTAAAGTCACGTACTTAAGTGCTATTGGAGCACTTATGTATCTTATGAATTATACAAGGTCTGATATTACATTCACGGGAAATTTGCAAGCTAGGCACAGTGCAGCTCTAACCAAATTAAAGACATTGGGCTGGTATCAAAACTTTACTCATAAACCTCCAAGGTACACAACACAACATCTTGGCTTATTTTACCGGAAAGATTAATACTTGACCATGGTGGAATATATAGATGTTGACTATCTGTCTGATTGCTACAGTGCCAAATCTCATAATATGTTTGTATTTCTCTATGATGGTACATACATTTTTTGGTAGTCTTTTAAGCAAAGCTTGGGAACTACTTTTACCAACTACCCAGATATTATAGCATCGTATGAAGTCACTCATAAGTTTGCTTGGCTGAGACATGTGATTAGCTATATCTAGAAGTCATGTGGCATTAATATATTCGATACCCCCATAATTATATATGAAGATAATGTTGTTTGTGTTACACAAATGCAAATAGGTTATGTTAAAAGCAATATCATGAAGCATATTGCCTCTAGAATTTTCTATCATCACGAACTCTAAAAGAATAGTGAGGTAAAGATCATGCAAACTAAGTTATGTGATAATCTGATTGATTTCTCTACTATTCTAAAACAGCACTTGGTGGCAGTGGTCCGTTCTTCACACGTCATTAATTGCCACTTAATTGCCCTACGCAAGAAACGAAGCGTTGCTTTAATTAGCCAGCTTTCGCAAGAAACAAAGCGTTAAAGATAGATGTTTGATTTTGTGAAATAATTTTTTTTATTTTTTAATCTTTATTTTTCATTATCAATTTTGTTTTTCGTAGCAACGCACGGGCATGTAACTAGTATTAACTAAATCTTTACTAACATCTAGTTTTCAAATATGTGTTCGTGGCATTGGAACGAGACGACGTAGAGATATGCAGAGCATGGGGAGTAAATTCATGAACCATAACCCTTAGCATGATCCTAAAGATACTATTTTAATACAAAAGATTATAAGTTGTACTTTTTTGCCTTCATGAGTTTTACTGAGGCTTTCTCACATGAAGGTTTTTAATGAGACAATTAGTGTAACGCAATGTGCGAGTGCAATGTACTGTTTTCTCCATCCTTTTTCCTATATGTTTTTGGGAGGAGTTTTCGACGAGATATATGTATTACGTGGTATTGGCCCAAGGGGAGTGTTGATATATAGTATGATTTTTAGTTCTGATTGTTCAAATATGTTTGAATTTTATCTTATTGTAGGCTAATCCGAATATATCTCTAATAGGCTTCTACTATAAATATAGCACTATATTGTACAAGAGAATCAACCTAATAAAGAAAAGAGAAATTTTGTCTTTCTACATCGTGTGTGTTTCCGTGATTATTCTTGCTATTCGATCGGTACGTTTATGTTTAATTTACGACAGTCGCTATGTTTCACAACAAGTTTATCTCTCTTTTTTCCCCTAAACCATCGAACCGAAGGAATAAGTTTGATTGTTTTATTAGATATGAAAGTAATTGCCAGATGGGACGAATGAATTAGCCAGCAGCAATGCTTATGCCCTTAATTATGCAATTATAAACTAGCGCAAGTGGAAGAACAACCAATGATTTTTCACCTGGGTCATGCGTATCTTCACCTCCCGGATTTGCCGCGCGCCCGCGCTCACACGTACGCAGGCAGGTACTTGGATAAAAGAAGAGGCCGTACGTGTTCATTCATTCTTTGATCCGAACCATCCATTTCGTGATCTGACGGCCCCAAACCACGGTACGTCGGTATCCACCTCTGAATGTATCTATGTTTTGGCATCTACCAAACGTACTCCTTGACGCAGCATCACGCAATCACTTAAAACACCTCGCAAACATTCACGGATTCGCTGGCCAAAGCTGCGTTCTTCGGTTGTCAAGGAATAAAGGCAGGGAACTGAACTGAACTGAAAGGATGCATGCATGTCTGGCAAGAAAAGATAGCACTTGTCCAGCTCCGACCCCTCCACCAGCTAGCCGGCCGGCCGGCCGGCCGTCATCTTAACTTCCAGACGGACGGAATCTGACAAGTAGAGAGCCGATCGAAGACGGCTGTTTCCTGCCTTAAGCATCACGCTTGTCACAAACCTAACGTAAGCCCCGCAAGCAATTGGCTGTTCACGCAGCCAGTGGAAGCAAGGAACAAAGCTTGCCAGTAAATAGCATTTGCGTTGTCCATTGATCGTGAGTGTGTGTATATAAGGTGCAGCTGCTGGTGCTGTCCGTGTGCCACCTGAAACTAGCAGAAATTGTGCGGCGAGCTAGCTAGCCCAGCACGGCGTACGTAGCTTGCTACTCGCTAGCAGTAGAGAGCTAAATCAGGAGCTAGCACATGGCGAACGAGGGGCTGAAGCCGGTGGCCGGCTTTCTCCTGGTGCTCAACTTCTGCATGTACTTCATCGTCGCGGCGATCGGGGGCTGGGCCATCAACCACGCCATCAACAACGGCTTCTTCATTGGTTCGTACTTACTGACTAACAATGTCATCGATATGCATTCATATGCTTGATCGATGTATCCGCTGTCAGTTTAAAAGTTGACAGGGCACGACAGAACAGTATAGCTACCTTGTAACGACCGGCCTGTACCTGCAGGGTCCGGACTGGCGCTGCCGGCGCACTTCTCGCCGATCTACTTCCCGATGGGGAACGCGGTGACCGGGTTCTTCGTCATCTTCGCAGTGATCGCCGGAGTGGTCGGCGCCGCGGCGGCGCTTGCAGGGCTCCACCATGTCCGGGCGTGGAGCCACGAGAGCTTGCCGGCGGCAGCCTCCTCCGGGTGGATGGCCTGGACGCTCACCGTGCTTGCCATGGGGTATGCATGTCACGACTTCATTTGACCCGTCCCATGCATACGACTAGCTACTTGCTAATGCGCTAGCTCTCACTTTTCGAGTTCTATATACACATGTATCATTTTTCCTGACTTTTTTTTCCCTGGGTTAACTTCTTGTGCTCCAGATTGGCTGTCAAGGAGATTGACCTACACGGCAGGAATGCCAGATTGGTAAGATCGACAACTACACTAGCATTTTGTATCGCCAATCTTACGGCGGATCGAGTTATATATAACTAGGGTTGTGACAAGTTATTAGCTGTGCGTTATGGTCTTGATTTTTTTTTCTTTTCGTAGATAACCATGGAGGCATTCACCATCATACTCACGGCGACGCAGCTCTTCTACCTGCTCGCCATATACGCAGGGAGGTGAAGGGGCTGATCCAATTGGCGAGCGTACGTACGCACGCGCGTGCCTACCGTTAGAAGCGTGTGATGATGCATGGGTTCACTGCCGGGTTTCAGGGGGGGGGGGGGGGGGGATTCTATAACATCAGGTTATAAAATTTCTTGTAAAAACTAGCTAGGCATGCAGTACACGATAAATACATATCTCAAAACAACTAAATCTTCTTCACCTGGTGTTGCAGAAATTTTTTCCCCCTTTGTATACACCTTTGATGTCGTCGGTTAACTTGTATCGTGGTTGATTTCCGAGATGGAGGGCGTGCAGTGTGTGTGTGTGTGTGTGTTTATGCCGTGTGTGAATCGTGTGTGTTGGGTTTCCGTGTGATTTGTTGATTATTTGGTTGTGTTGATGGTATATATATACAGTACTGTTTGGAAACTATAAGAGGGTACTGAATACTGATTTGATTATGCGATGATTAAACTGATTATTGGCTTAACATGCTATCTCAACATAAGATGATAAGAACCTGTTTATATAATTATCGGGCCCAGACCTAGCTAGTAATTCGGTTAAACCCAAATCTAGGACAGGCCCAAAAGGAAGTTTGGGCTCACCTTGGCCTGCTAGGCGAATAAATCCTATCAGCAGGGTTAACAATATTAATACCTTGAAAAAATCGTTTTAAAATTAAAATTTTAAAATTAAAAATCACTAAAAATTCATTAGAAACCAAAGGGTTATAAATTCAAAAATTAAAAAAAAAAAATCAAAAATCGATCTATTTCACCAAAAACCAACCGGTTTTGACCGGGTGCTCACCCCACGCCAGGGATCCAAAATTCGCCGAGATTTCGCATATCTCGGACGAGATCTCGTCTTTCGCCCGACGACGAATTATCAAATCCCGGCCGGAGACAAAAATTTGAAAAAAATTCAAAATTCGTTTTTTCCGGCGAGATCTCGCGTCCTCCAGCCGAGATTTCGCTAGAACTGCCCGAAATTTGACCATTTCAAACCGTATTGCATGGAAGTATAACCGGATTTGAGTTGAAATTTTTTTTGTAGCATTATCATGACCAATAGGAACAGTACATATGAAATAAATCGAAAAAAACTGAAAATTTTTTTTGGGGACAGATGGGATTCGAACCCATGACCTGTTGGGTTGTTTGAAGCCTAACCAGAGTTTGATAACCAACTCCACTTACTGTATTGCTTGCTCAAGGTTGATAACAGGTTGTTATATTCTCTGAAGCATTGTATTGGACTATAGAAGGGCACTTTCCCCTGCTTGCTCACGGACTCAGTACGAGTAGATAGTCCCAAATCACCCAGAGGCTTTCCTCTCAACGCTCCGTCCGGACTGAGCCAAGATCCGGCCGTCTCCGGCCATTTTTGAGTCCTTCTCGCTCGGCTACGGTGAGATCTCGTCACTCTCCGGCGAGTTCTCGGCTTCCCCCAGCGAGATCTCGGTGAGAAAAAATTTATTTGGTCAGTGCAGCAGATGCTTACTGTTTGTTGCAAATGCTTACTGATTGGAGCATGTTGTGTGGAACTATGTGCTTCCAATGGATCATCTTGTGGGTTACTTGGTATTAGCTTGGTATACTTGGTATTAGCTTCCAATGGATCATCTTGTGGGTTACTTGGTATTAGCTTGGTATACTTGGTATTAGCTTCCAATGGATCATCTTGTGGGTTACTTGGTATTAGCTTGTGGAACTATGGATCATCTTGTGTGGAACTATAGTGGGTTACTTGGTATTAGCTTCCAATGGATTATTGCTTGCTTAAGTGGGTTACTTTCATAATCCGAAAATTAGCTAAAATGCTGCCGAAATTTTCAACTTCTCAGTTAAAATATTTCTCTATAATACATAGGATAATTGGAACATATATAAAACTTTTTAAATGACTAGAAGTTCATTTGTTACATTTGAAAAATCAAAAACTGACTTTACATACAGTTTTTTATATGACTTTACCACTGTTAGATTTTTAAAAAATTCCTCGTGATTGATCATCATCTCAAATTTTTATGGAAACATTAGTGATGTGTCAGGACTATCCAAAAAAAATTTCAAAATTTTTTGACGTGTTTTGGACCCATTTTTGGCCGGTTCAAATTTGCCGAGATCTCGGTGATCTCGGCCGAGATCTCGGATTTCTCGGTAGAATAAAAACCGGATTTGAAAATCTGTTTTTGCAATTCGTCCGAAATTTGTCCGAAATTTCCGAATCTCGCCGAAATTTCGGATTTCGGGAAGGTCCGGGATTTGAGTCAAAACGAGATTTGGAACCTTGCCCCACGCCACTTAGAAAATTAGTTGATTTTGATAAAAAAAAAAACTGAGTGGTTTTTTGTTATATATTTTTTTCTAGTTTTTTATTTTAATTGGTTTAGCGATCGATTTTTGCTGTTGAACTGGGTCGATATGATTGAAAAGTACGGTTTTCCAGCTCGACCGTTTTACCAAGTCTGCCTACTAGAAGAGCTCGCAGCACTTCGTGTCCGATGAAATTAATACGCTGCAAAATGAAGCTAACCGGAGATTTTAATTTCGTTTTATGAGAAGATCATGTACGGATCGTTCAGCACGAATGGAGTACATGATTAGCATTTAAGGAACTCCTAACGCTAGGCACTCAGGCTGTCAGGCAGCATGTAAGTGCCTACTAGTCTACTACGCCTCTCGGATTAAACGACAAAGGGTACTACTGGTACAGTAGTAGGAGTAGTACAGTGGTATTAAAAGCGAAACGTTGCGGGGCCATGCGTTGAAAGGGGGGAATTCATTGCAAACTATGTTACCAACAGAAGGTATTTTCAGATAGGATGATCGAAAATGAATATAATCTTTTCTGTCGGATACGAATACAAATTCAATAGCTTATTATCCATCGAATACAAATAGAATCCAGATATTTAGGCATATGGGTTGGGCTAAGGCTACTATTTCGACCCAAAAAGGTTTGCAAATTTCAAAATCGTTCTCTAATTTAATTAATTCAGAAATCAAATTTTAGTTTTTAAATTTGGCAAATCAGCTCTAAAAATTATGAAATTTCTTGGAGACATTTCTAACACATTCTAGCATTCCATAGAAGCCCTAAATAGGTAAATGGCAGATATTGGGTCCCGGTTCAAGGTTAAGCCATTAGTACTTTGACTACTTTAGCAATTACCAAGCATAATTAGGCACGTGGCCCGCTTAGAACTGAGGGGTTTTTTTTCGATTCTCATACGATATCCTATCTATCTATAGATCCTAATATTCTTAAAATGGTACGGAGGAAACGGTCAGCTGCAGCGCTACGTCGAGCTTGGGCACTGTAGTTTTTACAGTAACAATGTTTTTTATTTAATTTTTTTTTAAAAAAAATCAGCTTTTCTATTTTTGTTTTCCAAAAAAAAAGATTTCTACAGTATTTTCTTGATTTTCTATTTTTAAAGAAAATTTTCTTTCTATGTTAAAATTCAACGATCTCCCACAGCAACGCGTGGATTGTACCTACTAGTTGATCTTATTATTCAGTGAAATTCCTACATAGTTCTCACAAGATTGACACGTCTCAAATATAAACACAACGCAACACCGGTAGGAAACATGTAGAACTGGAGCAACCTTATGAGTACCAAGTGGCACCAACGAGGAGTAGCAGTACTTATGACCTGGTGAAGAAAAGAACAAGTTTGCATTCTCTTCTTTCTAATATACTGTATCCCTTCTTCTCGAAGGGTGTGGCAATCTATGTCGGCTTTGCACATCTTTATCATGGCCTTGACACTTGCGCTAGGATGCTTTTCTTTCTTTAGGATAAAGTGCCTTGTCAAAAACCATAGCTAATTAATTTTCTCAAAGAAAGCCCACATGTAGTTAATTATGCTAATGGAATGTTTGATTCTACTATATCACGTTGCTATGAACCCCTTCATGTCATTTTTTAAGTACAAAACAGGCAGACAACTTACGCACTACATCTATGCTCGAAATGCACACATACGCATGCATGTCCATATGTATCTGTTTGCACCAAAATTCAGCGTGCATTGAAATCGGTCTGAATCGGAAAAGAAGTATTCATATAATAAGGAATCGGTAAACGACTCGGAAAAGGAAACCGTTTCTAAAAGGAAAGAAAATCAGATAAGAGGCCGATACGGGTAAATGCACCGTATCCATGTACAACTCGGATCGGCCAGGCGTGTTATAAAAGGAGGTGGGCGTCAAGCAAAAAGAGAACCAACCAATCCAACAACACACACATCTACTTTTTACAAGCTTTTCTTTTACACTGTTTTAGCCTCATAGATCTCTCTGCAAGTCGACGGAATCAACATAGATGCGCATCGCCGATTGTTGATTTTAGCCGATTTCACCCAGGTTTGATCTGCTTCGTTTTGTTGCGCATCGCCTTCCCGAAGCCGATTTTACCTTGTATCCGGATCAACTGTAACCGGTTGATCTAGTTATCTCCTAATCGGTTCTTGCCGACTAGCGAAAAGCCGATAGATCCTTGTTCATCGGCTTTGATCAAATTACAAACTCTACCTTGTCAATTTCAGGTCAAATTGACTGGCACGCTCTGCAAACCCGGCGTTTGTCTCGTGTGTTCGAGGCCGAAAACCCTCCTTCACGTTTTTTGCGCGAACATATTTTGGCACGCCCGGTGGGACAAACAAAAAGAATGTCGTCAACCGACAAGCCCGCGGTCACCGCCGATATCAACACTGATGCTATAATCGCGCCTCAAATGGCCGATTTAACCCCTGAGCAACGGAAAGAAATCGAAGACCGAAAGGCGGCTCACGGAGGAAATGATGCTACGGTGCTTCCAGAAAACACGCCGTGGCGTTACTCAAAAGATTGCACTCCCAAGCATCAATCCTATCGGAGATTCGTCATCTGAATCGGTAAGCCGATACGCACCCGCTCAAGCCGATTTATCAAGTATGATCGAGCAATCTGTCCATCACGCATTGGTTAACGATCATCGGCTCTAGTATCCACATTAAAGCCGATGATAGAAAATAGTGTGAAAACAATTGCTCAGGAATAGCTGCGTCTGGAAGCCTGCTAGATCCACCACAAACCATCCCTACGTACCCAGTATATTCCATAACGCCTAACACCAACACAGTAAACGTGTCGGCTCAAGCACCTATTATGGTACCAACTCAACCTACTGTTTTGAAACCAAGCATACAGAGAGATGGATTCACACACTACCATGGGCACACGGATGGGGCCAAGATAAGCGCATCAAATCAGTCAAATGGGCCCTCCAATAGCATCGGATTATCGGCTTATCAGCCGATCGAAAAGGGTCAGGTTCTACAGTCACAGGGAACCACAACCATGAAACAAGCGCCGTATAGGGTGGTGCCGTACGTCGAACCTTTCGCGCGTGCACCGATGTATTAGGTTTTAATCATGATTATGACACAGTGCCAAGACCTCCTGAGGTGCGATTTGGACAAAGACCCGAGTTTGCACTCGGGGGGCAGGGTACGAACAATGAAAATTGGCAATGTCCGGCTGCACCACAAGCCGACAATGTTAATTGGGCAGAACAAATCGCCAATGTTTTGAGAGAACAGTTAAACTACGACCAGAGGAAGGATCGGCTACAGAAGCCGTATCCCGATTACATAGACCGAATGCCATACCCCACAACTTCAGGATACGGACTTTGCTAAATTCTCGGTGATGATTCATTTACCACAATTGAGCATATCGGACGGTTTATGGCTCACCGTGGGGAGGCCGCGATCCGATGGATTAAAAATTAGATTGTTCCCTTTATCATTGTCTGGAACTGCATTCACTTGGTTCACGAATCTACCTCCAAATTCAGTTCATATATGGAACGATTTAGAAAGCCGATTCCATGAATACTTCTTTTCGGGAACTATGGAGCTTAGGATTTCGATCTTAGTTGATCCGAAATACTGGCGAATCGGTCTCTGATTATATCAAGAGATTTCGGGGCGTACGGAATAGGTGCTACAGTGTAACATTACCCGATGATCAATTGGCCGATCTAGCGTTCCAAGGATTAATCCCTCCATTGAAAGAGAAATTATCGGGCCAAGAGTTCCCCGACTTAGGCCACTTACTCCATCGCCAGACGGCACATGAGAGCCGATATGCAGAGATCAAAGGGTTTAAAGATAGATTTAAACCGAACAAGCAATGAAAAGGCCAAAATAAACATGATAGAGTACAATTCAAGCGATACCTCTGAGGACGAAGCAGAGGTGAACATAGCCGAGTGGACCAAGGGTTCTAAAAAGCCACTCATATGCTCTCTACTTAAGCCAACGAAAAATAGGGCGGAAGTCAAGTACTCATATGATGTGTCGAAATGTGACAAGATATTTGATTTATTACTACAAGAAAAACTCATAAGGTTACCAGAAGGGCACGTCATCCCATCGGCCGAGGAAATTAAAAAGTGAAGGTATTGTAAATGGCACCATTCATTCTCACATAACACTAACGATTGCAATATTTTTCGACAACAGATTCAATCGGCCATCGCCGATGGCAGGTTAAAGTTTGCGGAAGAATCGGCTATGCAAATAGATATGAATCCTTTCCAGGTCAATATGGTGCAGTGCTCACAGAAAGGGAAGGGACCTATGAAAGATGTTAAGCCGATTGAAAGTTTTAAAGCACGATCAAAAGATGAAACGGTACAGATTACATCGGCTCAATACAAATAGAAGCCGATAGAAACGGACAAAACTCAAGAACGGTAAAACCAAGAGGGGACTTGGAGGTCGGTAAATGGTATCGGGCTGAGAGGGCTCCAAGAAAAATCGGTTTCAAACCAAAGCCGACTTTCTCACAGCTCCTGGGGAAGTATGAGAGGATAAGTCGAAGATGTAACACTCAACATCAGAGTTTTCATCAACCAGGGCAAAAGAGGGACGAACGTTGGCGGCCAGATATGTCATGTCGGCCAACTACTGAAGAAGAGAAACATCGGCAATGTCCCTTTTGGCGCTTTCTTTGGGAGAGAGGGATGACCTTACCAACAGTCGTATCCTGTCCTATGCAACACTCGTCCGCATACCGGCCAAACCGATCTGTAAAAGATAGGTTGTCTGGACTGATATACAATCATCCAGAAGTAAGCAGGAGGCCGATCCATGAGAGGTTGTCGACGTCAGAGCAAAGCGAATCCTCCCGAAATCAGGAACTATCGGCTAACACAAGTAGAATGGAATTTGACAGCGAGATGAGCAATTTAGCTGGAAAAATAAGAAAGCCGATAGAACCTAAGCCTAGGTGGTGCCCCTCGGGTCTCAAAGAAATCACAACGCAGAGGCTTCAAATGATTGAAGACACAAGAAGAAAGGGAAGTTGAAAAGGAGAGCGAGAGGATCGGATGTTTAATAAGTTAAGACTAAGATGCAGTTTTGAAAAAGAATGGAGAAAGAAGGAACAGATCGATAGTGATTCAGATCAATCGATCGAATCCGGTTCCCGATGATCCGAGATGATACGCCGCCAATGGATATAAACATGGTATTCACTCTACCGCCGAGAGTTCAAAACCGAAGAATCGGCTGAAGAAGTGTTCGCCCAATTGTGCCTCGGAGCACCAGACGCTGTGTTCGAAAAACCACAAGACATGCATCGGCATCTAAAACCATTATATCTAAAAGGATACATTAATGGCCGACCGATATCTCGCATGTTGGTCGATGGCGGGGCGACAGTTAATCTAATGCCGTTAAGTACTTTCAAAAAATTGGGTAAAGCCGATGAAGACTTGATCAAGACCAATATGGTGCTAAATGACTTCACGGGAGACCCAACTGAGGCTAAAGGCGTAATGGTGTCAGAATTGTGATCGGAAATAAAACTCTGCCATTGCATTTTTGTGATTGAAGCCAAAGGCAATTCTGGCGTGCTCCTTGGGCGGATCGGATCCATGCCAATTGTTGTATATCGTCAACTATGCACCAAAAATTGGTGCGATGGAACGATGATACAAGAGAAGTCGCATCGCCGACACATCGGCTCATATCGCCATGGCTAGCCACGACACCAATTGGCCACACGAAGAAGCCGAATGTATATCGAGGAAAGCCTTGGACAATTGCGATTTTATCTGCGTTGAGAAGTCAGGATTCAAGCCGATCAGCGTTAAACCCAACACGCTTGATCGGATGGAAGTAGTAAGAAGATGGAGCACAAGACACTAGCAAAGTTGCAGGAAAGGGCAAGAAGCTATCGGCAAAAGAATCTGAAGAAGTTGTTGAGGATTTTGAAGAGGAAAGAAAAGGGTTGGGATTTACTTCACGATTTGCTCGAAGAAGTCAACATTGGGGAAGGTGATAATAAAAGACCAACGTTTGTAAGTGCCAAACTAGAACCCGCTTATAAAGCAAAGTTGGTCAAAATACTCAAGAAATATAGAGATTGCTTCGTGGGAGTATTACGAGATGCCAGGCTTAAGCCGATGACTAGTTGAGCATCGGCTACCAATAAAACACAGGTATCGGCCATTCAAACAATATCCTAGGCGATTTAATCCTACATTATATGACGCTATAAAGGAAGAAGTAGGACGATTGCTAGAGGCAAAGTTTATCCGGCCCTGCCGATACGCTGAATGGGTCTCAAACATCGTTCCTGTAAAGAAGAAAAATGGCAAACTTAGGGTATGTGTCGATTTTAGAGATTTAAACAAAGCTACACCAAAAGACGAGTACCCGATGCCTATAGCCGATATGCTTATCGATGCTGCATCTGGGAATAAAATCATAAGCTTTTTGACGGAACGCCGGATACAATCAGATATTCATGGCGGCCGATATACCCAAGACGGCTTTCGGATGTCCGGAGCTTTAGGGCTATATGAGTGGAAAGTTATGACCTTCGGTTTAAAAATGCCGGTGCTACTTATCAACGTGCCATGAACCATATTTTCCATGATTTGATCGGCAATACCGTGGAAATATACATTGACGACGTAGTGGTAAAATCCAAAGAAGATCGGCAACATTTAGCCGATCCGAAAAGATGTTCGAAAACACAAGGTTGCATGGGTTAAAAATGAACCCTCTCAAATGTGCTTTCGGGTATCGGTGGACAATTTCTTGGGTTTACTGATTGCATGAAGGAGGAATTGAAGTAAACCAAGCCAAAGTAAAAGCCATAGCCGATACTAAACCGCCGACAAGCAAAAAGGAGTTGCAGGTATTGATTGGAAAAATCAACTACTTGCGACGTTTCATCTCAAACTTGTCAGGGCGTATTCGTGCCTTCACACCGCTACTGAAAAATAAAGACAACCAAGAATTCAAATGGGAAGCCGATCAACAAAAAGCCTTCGACGACATAAAAGGTTATCTGATGAGTCCACCAGTATTGACTGCGCCAAAACATGGTATACCTTTTAGATTATATATATCGGCCGAAGGTGATTCGATTGGGGCAGTTTTAACACAAGAAGCCGATAGGAAGGAGCGAGTAATATTTTACTTAAGCCGACGTCTTTTAGATGCAGAAACCAGGTATCCCCTAGTAGAAAAATTATGTTTATCATTGTATTTTGCTTGCACCAAGTTAAGACATTATATGCTGGCTTCCAAATGCGTTATAATATGCAAAACCGATGTAGTTAAGTACATATTATCGGCGCCAATCCTGCGAGGTCGGCTTGGTAAATGGGCATACGCCTTAACAGAGTTCGAGTTAACCTATGAGTCGGCTAAATCTGTGAAAGGACAAGCTGTGGCCGATTTTATCACAGGAAGTGAAACATTAGTAGGAACAACTAGTGTAACTCCTTGGCAGCTGTATTTTGATGGATCTGTTTGCCAAGAAGGCGAAGGCATCGGTGTGATACTAGTTTCACCTAGGAAACAGGAGTATGACTTCATGTATCGGCTAAATAGCCGATGTTCAAATAATCAAGCAGAATACGAAGCATTGCTAAGAGGTCTACAATTGTTAGATAGCATCGGAGTGAAAGACGTCGAAGCTTTTGGAGACTCGATGTTAATTGTACAGCAAGTCAAAGGAGAATACCGATGCAACGATGATGCGCTAACTCAGTACTTACATCAATGCCTCCAGATCATCGAGATGTTCACTACATTTTCTATAAAGTATATCCCCAGAGAAGCTAATAATAAAGCAAACCGATTGGCACAATGTGCATCAGGGTACAAGATTGAAAGTCGACAAGGACCAATCGAGCTAAACGTTTGGCCGATTTTATGTGTTCACCCTGTCGACTGGAGAACAGAGATAAGGGATTATTTGTCAGATTCAGCCAAGCCGACCGAGCAGAAGGTCAGGCGCAAAGCACTTAAATATGTTCTACTAGAAGATATATTGTACTTTCGGACTATGGAAGGTTTGTTGTTAAGATGTCTGGGAACCGAGGAAGCCAAAGTGGCGATGGGTGAAGTCCATGAAGGCATTTGTGGATTACATCAATCGGCCCATAAGATGAAATGGATACTGAGGCGAACAGGATATTTTTGGCCGACGATGTTAGAAGACTGCTTCAAATATTATAAAGGATGCCAAACGTGCCAAAAGTTTGGTAACATACAACAAGACCAAAGATCGACTTTGCATCCGATCATCAAGCCATGGCCATTTAGAGGATGGGGTATAGACGTAATCGGCCAAATATTTCCGTCATCCAAAGAAAGGACATAAATTCATCCTTGCGACCATGATTATTTCTCCAAATGGGTTGAGGCTGTACCACTCAAGAAGGTTACTAGTAAAGAGTCGATCGACTTTGTAAATGAACACATCATCCATCGGTTTGGGATTCCACAAACAATTACTACCGATCGTGGTAATCGTGTTCATGTCCAACGATTTCAAAGGTTTTGCGGAAAGTCTTGGGATAAAATTACTCAACTCTTCCCCTTACTACGCTCAGGCCAACGGACAGGCCGAGTCGTCAAACAAGACATTGATAAAGCTGATAAAAAAAATTGAGGAAGAGCCAAGGAAATGGCATTCAACGCTATCGGAGGCTTTATGGGCCTATCGGCTATCTCATCACGGATCAACCAAATTGTCACCTTTTCAGTTGGTATACGGACAAGAAGCCGTCTTACCCGTAGAAATCAACATCGGCTCAGTAAGGCTATATGAGCAAGATAAGGTATCAGCCGATGAATACAAACAAGCAATGCTCGATAATCTGGATGATTTGGCTGAACTAAGGCTGATCACGCTAGATCGGCTTAAAAGGAATAAAGAGAGGGTTGCCAAGTCATATAATAAAAAGGTGATTTTAAAATCGTTTAATCAAGCCGATTTGGTATGGAAAACCGTGTTGCCAGTCGGATCTAAGGATAATCGCTTCGGTAAATGGTCCCCAACGTGGGAAGATCCTTACAAGATAAATCGACCGACTGATGGAAATTCATATATACTGGAGTCCTTAGATGGATTCGTGTTACCTAAAGCAATCAACGGAAAATATTTAAAAGCATATTACCCCAGCATATGGGTCGGGTCCTAACTACAGGAAGAAAAGCATCAAGACCAGTTACAAAAACATGCATACAAATTGGTCATACAGTCGACCAAGTCAGGAGCAAACATTCATCCATCAGATTAAGCGGTTTACAAAAATCGGCTACACGGCCGATACTACACATCAGTTCAAGAAGCAATGCTGATTTTAATGAAGTCGGAACCAGGCAAATGGGCTCCCAAAGCCGATAGTGCCGCAGCCGCCCTACCAATAGTAGCTTGAACACTATCAATTAGTTGTTCATCGGCTTTTGCATCACCGGAATTGGGATCATCTTAGCTGATTGATTCTTGACTTTGGCAAAAACTTCGCCGATTTGTCGCCTCTGAACCGCTAGTGAAGATGTCGCATCGATAATGCCGAGTTGGCAATCTGCAAGTTCTTTTGTAACTAGGGCCACTGTTCTTCAAGTTTTTCTTGGATGACTCCGGCTCTTGGGCCTTAGTCTTGGCCGATTTCAGACAAAGAAGACTGGTCAAAAGCACTCTTCGAGATTTGGCATCCGCTATAAGTTTGTCCAAGATCTCTTGGTCGGCTTGCTGGGCCCTCCTCTGCTCAACTCTCGCTTTGGCGATTCCACGTCCGGTAAGCGAGCATCTAGATGACACACTTCTAGCAAAGCATTCATGGCGCAGGGGGAAGATCGGCTTGCATGGCCGCCATAGCATTCCTCAAGGATCGGGTGTTGGCCAAGAGCGCCTCCGGCTGCATTACTGGCCCAGGAGGCGATTGAGTCGCTTCCTGCATGCCCGGCCACGTTAGCAAAGATGACGCCGGGCGCAGGCAGCAATTATGCGTTGGATGTCGGTAGGGTAATCATCGGAGGCCACAATCTCAGGGTCATCAAGCTCGTCCAAGGAAAAGCCTAAAAGATCGGCTAGGTCCATCGGCGGAGCCGGGTCGAGGCGAGTTTTGGAGGAGGAAACATATGGCGGGCAGAGCCGAGCCGGCAAGAAGACAAGCACGTCCGTCTGAGTCTTCTACGTCGGCTTCTAACAAGCTGGACGGAAGGGGTTTCTGAGGAATACGTTACGATAAGGTAAAGAAAGCAGACAAAGAATCAAGAGAGGAGTCGAACTAACCGCGATGGCCGATCCATTGGGGATGATCTCGCATCACGACCCGCAGGTTTTGGGGATCGCTTAATGACGACTCTACGGCTCTTCTTCTCTAAAATGACGAACATGGGGTTAGCCGAAGCGACAAGCATAAAACTTCGCTTAATGGAAAATGGAACTAGAGCGTACTTTTAGTGCGCTGGTCGGCAAGATCGCATGATGATGGACTATTGACCCCAACGTGCCAGAAGATAAACCGGCAAGAGGGGTCGATGACCTTTGCCGTTTTGAGCGATCATCGGCCGATGCGGCTTGCGCTGGGGTTGATCTTTTGCTAGTCTAAAAAGGGTAAAAGATATGGTTAAGTCGATGAAAATCTTGTTCCAATAAAACATCAAAATGAAAATACCTCTAAAGACGAGTTAGCATCGCTCGAACTCGAGCTAGACCCAAAGAATGTCTCGTCGGCTCTCGAAAGCCGTGAAGAAAAGAGGACAGGACCTCGGGAATAGTACGCCTCCGCAAGAGCGCCTCGACTATGGAAGCCCACCATGTGGTAAATTGGCCCGATCGACGTGTGTTTAACACGAGGAATGGCAAGTCTACCACATGGAGCTCATCGGCTAGCTCGATAATAAGCTCCGCCGCAGTAATGTTAGTAACTTTATTTCGTGGCTTAATCATGCTAAGCAAAGGAAAGCAAGGAATTGTTTGTCCGAAACCCAGCTGGCGTGCATAAACTGAAGGGTGATAGAACTCGTAGGTCGGCTGAAATGTTCTATTTCGAGTACTTAAGCCGACGTGAAGGATGCAAGGAGAAATCAGCAGGGGAAGCAGATCAAGAGTAGACTGGGGCATTAGAGAGCTATCAGAATTTAAACGAAGAAAAGAAGGCCACGGGAGATCGGCTAATTGGCTATACGAAAAGAAATCTCTACGGTTAAAAGAGGCTTGGTTAAGATTCAGGAAAAAGGACAAGTACTTATGGAAGCCATAGAGAGATTTTTGTTCATCGATTTAACACATGATGAATTTTTCGCTGGGATCGGTGGAGTTGAAATTCAGGGATGGCGCCCTCAAGAAAGTCTTCCGTTGGGAAAGCTGATTCTTCCGAAGGGTCCGGGATAATGAGGCGGCCAAAAACGCAGTAAAGCCAAATCTGGATAAACCAAAGAGGGCCGCCGACATTACCTACGACATAGGAACCATTGCCCGGTGAAAAGTCGACTCGGATGATATGCATCATATGGTATCTGGCGCCCAACAAGGATTTCCCTAAAGCTAGCCGATGGCCCATAACTAGTTGCTCCGACATAAATTGATAGACCTGGGTTGGTCCTAGGGAAGCGCCACATAAGAGGAATCGGTCTAACCATAAGTTGATGAAAGCTACGTGTTCTTCATCCGATACAGGGCCGGTTACTTTGTTGTTATTTTGGATATATCTGGACCAACCTTCTCCTTTTTTCTGGTCAATTTGTACTGAGGTTTCCCACTAAAAGCCGATATTTGGTCTCCATCAGGCCTAAGGTAGCATAATTCAGCCATGTCTAGAAGGGTTGGGCCGATAGGACCAGTTGGGAAAAAGAAGGCGTTAAAAGAGTCCGACCAAAAATAGCAAGCGGCGGCTACTAAAGATTCATTGGGCTCTGGAGCGGCTAAGGACATGGGGATACACTCGGCCAATACCCATACCTTCCCACTCCGCCTTCTTTTGGGCCGATACTCTAATATACCAGGACCTCCACCCTTGAGATTTGTCGGCCAAGCCCTAAAACTTTTGGACCACTCATTGATGTTGTAACCAGGAGCCGATAAAGGGAGTCTAGGGATCTCATCTCCAATGAGCGATGCTCGGTTTCTATGGTTCCTATTGGACCTAGGAAATCGATGATCGCTATCCGGGATCGGAACAAGTACAGGATGCATCCATTTCGGCCGATGCTACGGGAAGAAGGGGTTGAAGCGGAGGAAAGCCGATTTCAGGATGAACGAAAGCACGCCAGGGTGAAAATGACCGCAAGAGGACCTCATATTTATACCTCGGTGAAAAAGGTGAAAAGGCGGGAACGATTGCTTGCATTAAAAACGCACCGAGAGCATTGCGGCGCCATTAATGGGGAAGTTAATGAGGTGAATCTTAAGCGGTAAGCCGATCACGGAGAAAGCGAAGGATTTTTGAAAGATAGCAAGCTACCTTTCAAAAATGGGGGCATATGTTTGCACCAAAATTCAGCGTGCATTGAAATCGGTGCGAATCGGAAAAGAAGTATTCATATAATAAGGAATCGAAACGACTTAAAAGGAAACCGCTTTCTAAAAGGAAAGAAAATCAGATAAGAGGCCGACACGGTAAATGCACCGTATCCATGTACAACTCGGATCGGCCAGGCGTGTTATAAATGGAGGTGGGCGTCAAGCAAAAAGAGAACCAACCAATCCAACAACACACACATCTACTTTTTACAAGCTTTTCTTTTACACTGTTTTAGCCTCATAGATCTCTCTGCAAGTCGACGGAATCAACATAGTTGCGCATCGCCGATTGTTGATTTTAGCCGATTTCACCCAGGTTTGATCTCGCCGCTTTGTTCTTGCATCGCCTTCCCGGCCGATTTTACCTTGTATCCGGATCAATCAGAATCGGTTGATCTAGTTATCTCCTAATCGGTTCTTGCCGACTAGCGAAAAGCCGATAGATCCTTGTTCATCGGCTTTGATCAAATTACAAACTCTACCTTGTCAATTTCAGGTCAAATTGACTGGCACGCTCTGCAAACCCGGCGTTTGTCTCGTGTGTTCGAGGCCGAAAACCCTCCTTCACGTTTTTTGCGCGAACAGTATCTATGCTCCAAATGCGCACACATGCATACGTGTTATGCACGCTAAGAAATTAATTAGATGCTCTATGAGTTTGGGAGGACCAGTATACAATGACATATTTAATGTTTTTTATTTCATGAACACGAACGTCGAACTAAAGTTCGGACGTGGGTGGGCTGCCAACATAGGGTTCACAATTTTAGCGATTATCATGTGAAAATCACGATTTTTGAACATATTGGTGTGGTACGACATCAAAAATCGGCCAATAGACCGGTTAAATTCAAAAAAAAATTATACGGCGTAAATATCGCGATAATGAGTGAAAACCAAGATAAAATCGCTCAAAAAATCGGTTTTGACAAACAGTCAAAATATCGCGATAATCGGTAAAAATCGAGAGAAAATCATGATTTTTTATTATTTTTTTCAAAAAATCGATTTCAAAACTATACGGTTTTTGATGATTTTCTGGTGATTTTCAAAGAAAATCAGTACCAAATTTTACTCGATTTTCTTTCTCAAAACGATAAGTTGAACCTTGGCCAACGATCACGCGCAGGATAGCAAAATGAGCTGAGATCAGTTCGCCCTTTTCATGTCATTTTCAAGCTTGTTTATTGTAGGTCCGATCTGTCCATTCCATTATGTGCAACATGGAACCGTAGACTGTTGAGCAGAAGCCACACGCTACCAATGCTTGCCTATCATTTCTAGGGGCATCTCGAGAGAATGTCTGGAACATATGAATTTCACATAATTTTATAGAAATTTTATAGGAATCAGTTTATTTTTTGCAGGAACAGGAAAACTTTAGGTGTTCCAAACACGAGATGGACATTTTTTTCCCATAAATATTACCACCCCATAGCGGAAGAAAACCGAGAGCAGCCAGCCACCCCACGTGGTGGCCCGTTTTTTGGCAAAAAGCCCCCGTTTCTTCGAAATTACGTCCGGGTCCTTGCGCAATTTTATGTAAGAGGAAAATATTTTCCCGGTTCGCGTTTAGATCCCTGGTTTGCCGTTTTACATGGAGGACCTCCCGTTAAGTACGAATCGCGAGCGAGCCCTTTCCTAATTTTTCAGAATAGCGAACAGGTCCAAAATTATAACAAATAGGTCCTCGCGCTTTACGTTCGGGTCCTTTCTCCGTTTTATATTTTCGTGATCCGTTTTTCTCCAGAGCATGCGAAAAATATTTTCGATGACCGTTTTTCCAAAAAAAAAATGGAAAACAGTTTCCTTCCTCCGTTTTGCCCGGAAAAAATGTTTTCGTGACTCGTTTTTCCTCCGGAGCATGGGAAAAATATTTTCGGTGGCTATTTCCCCACAAAAAAATAGGAGACCGTTTCCTTTCTCCGTTTGGCCCGAAAAAAAATATTTCGTAATCTGTTTTTCCTCCGGAGCATTGGAAAAATGTTTTCGTGGTCCGTTTTTCCTCCGGAGCATGGGGAAAATGTTTTCGGTGGCTATTTCCCCAAAAAAAATATGGGGGTCATTTCCTTTCTCCGTTTTGCTTGAAAAAAATATTTTTGTGATCCGTTTTTTCTCCGGAGCATGCGAAAAATGTTTTCGCTGGCCGTTTCCCCAAAAAAAATAAAAATTCATTTTTCGTCCGTCCTTTCTCCGTTTTTACCCGTTTTCCCTCATTTTTCACGGGAAAAATAAGCTCATATGGTGTTAAACTCGGCATCTAAAATTTCTTTTGCGGCTCGATCTCTAATATTTTTTTAAGACATGTATTATTGCCCATTGACCGCATAGGGTGTTAAACTCGGTGTCTATAGCTTTTTTGTGGTTTGGGATCTAATATTTCTCGGAACATGTATTATTCTTTTGTTTCCCCCAAAAAGGGCCGTTGTTTCGCTGGTTCGTCGATGGTTCTTACCTAGCGTCTTTTTTCCAAGAATTACCCAAGCGAACAAAAAAAACTCGGATATTCCTGCCTTTTTTTAGAGATAAAAACTTGGATAAAATTTCGCACGGCGCGGCGGAGCGCGCAGCTCTCACTAGTTATTATGTTCTCCAAGGAAGAGCATGTTAATACGAAATTGTTTGGGTAGTGTTTCTATATATAGTTCTTTTAATATAAATTATATAAATGTTGAAGCAAGAAAAAGTATAAGTAATCACTATTTATTTTTTATTAATACTTTAATATTTATGAAATTTTAAAATGGTGATATGTAGAAACACCTATCGTTGTTAAGTGTTATTTATTTTTGTATTTTGTACTATCATCCACACATGCATTGAAACACTGTGGGAACAAACCTAAACATCACCCGACCACTAAGCATCTATAAAACTTTCTATTTTTGGAGATGTAAGGAGGCCTGACCGGCTGAGAGTCCAGCGCTACTTGCCCCCCGATTCACTGTAGTTCCTACAGCACAAAGATACAATATTTTAATTTTCTATTTTTCAAAAAAATTGTTTTTTAGTTTGGAAAAAAATCCTCTCTCTCGATTAACATCGGGTTATAGTATTTTTATTTTCTAAATAATGTTTTCCCTCTATTAAAATTCATGGTCCATTTATGGCAACACGCGGGATTATAATTAACTAGCATAGCACTACCATCACTAGATCTTGAATTGGTAAAAAACAGAAACAGTTTTTAAAAAAAATCAAAGGAATCTTGTACTCAGATCGTGATAATATTGTTGTAAAATAATATCACGTTTGAAAACTCAGTTCTTTTTGATGTTTTTTAAATAATATTTTTAATAAAAAATTACAAAAACAATACGCTAATTAAAAATAAAAAAATCTGTCGCCGTTTGAAATGGTGACAAACTCTCTGTCGCCGTTTCAAAAATCGACAAAGAGTCTGTCGGGAGAGAGAGAGAGAGAGAGAGAGAGAGAGAGAGAGAGAGGAGGAAGAGGGAAAGAGGAGGAGTAGAGCAAGAAGCAGGGTTCACATTATCGACGATAATCGCTCGATTATCGTCGATAATCGCCTTATCGGCAATGAAGCGAAATTAGTTCTGGCGGCAAACCGAAAAAATTCAAAAAAAAAATTCAAAAAATTCAAAAATTCAAAAAAATTTATATGACGCAAATATCGCGATTATCGAGACATATCGAGCGATTATCGCCAAATATCGGTCGAAAATCGCTACAAAAGTCGTCCGCACAAAAAGTTCAACACGGATGTCGATTTTCCACTGATAATCGTCGATTTTCCATGATTTTTGAATTTTTTTCAAAAAAATCTGATTTTTGAATTTATACGATTTTTTGCGATTTTCGACCGATTTTCGGCTCGATTTTTGCGATTATCGTTTTTTACTGTTCATCCGAAAATCGAGCTATCGATAACGTGAACCCTGGCAAGAAGAGGAAAGGAGGAACAAGAAGAGGGGGGAGGAAGAAGAAAGCGCCACGATTTTATATGTAATTTTTTGATTTATTTGAATTAAAATTTAAAATACGATTTAATGAGTAGATTAACACTACTACACAACAGGCAATCCTTACCGTCAGATCACTGCCGGTTGGGCTAGAGCCGTCAGTGATAAAATATCACTGCCGGTTCATAAGAACATTGCGAAAGCATCACTACCGGTTTGGATAACCAACCGGCAGTGATAACACACTATCACTGCTGATTTATACCCAAACCCGGTAGTGACGTATCACTGCCGGTTGTAAGTAGAACCGGCAGTGATACTGTAACTTTTACTGTCGGGTGTATTCTTTAATCGGCAGTGATATGTATTTTCCCGCACATCTGAATTTTCCGGCATGATAAAGTATTTATATGGGTGCTCCAAAATTTAACCAAGTGTTCCAATTTACCATGACATGGATGTTGAAATTTAAATAAGTGCCCAAGTCATAGAATTTACCATGACATGGATGTTGAAATTTAACTAAGTGCCCAAGTCATAGTAAATTTTGGAGAACCCAAGTCATAGTAAAATTAGATACTTAGTTAAATTGTAGAGCACCCAAGTCATAGTAAATTTGAAGTATAAGAATAATAACATTAGTGTTCGGGTGCTTTGTGAGGTTAAGGGGAGAGGGACGCGTTATATTTTCAAATGGATCATACCAACACTACGGTACTAGATCATATAAGAACTCTGAAGTTAAGCGTGCTTGGGTGAGAGTAGTACTTGGATGAGTGACCTCTCAGGAAATGCTCGTATTTGCATTAAAATTGGCGGCAAAACTCATTACTTAAGCGTGCTTAGGCGAGACTAGTACTAACTAGGATGGGTGAGGGTGACCTCCTGGGGAAATCTCTTTGTTTTGTGTTAAAACTGTCAGAACAGTGCTTAATTATCACTGCCAGTTCCAGAGCGAGCCGGCAGAGAT
This sequence comes from Rhipidocladum racemiflorum, assembly GCA_036346355.1. Lineage (NCBI taxonomy): Eukaryota > Viridiplantae > Streptophyta > Magnoliopsida > Poales > Poaceae > Rhipidocladum > Rhipidocladum racemiflorum. The sequence continues at coordinate 76,162,715 of CM070569.1, read as the reverse complement.
ATCTATCATCACTGCCGGTTCTTGGCCGGCCCGAACCTGGCCCATGTAGTCGGGCTGGGCCGTGCCACCCGACGGCCCTCATTTTTAGGCCCAGACTGAACCCAATTGAGCCGTGCCGCGCCGGCCGGGCCTTGGGCCACTTGGGAAAAGCTCGGCCCATGTCCCAGGTCTAGTCGGAGGCTCAGGAGTCAGCCCGAACCCAGAGAAGATCGAGGCAATCGAAAAGATGGCTCCCCGACCTCCGTAAGGCAAGTGCAGTGCCTCACCAGCCGCATGGCTGCCCTCAGCCGATTCATCTCAAGGCTCGCCTGGGTTGCCATTCTTCAAGACATTGCGCAAATACGGGGGCTTCGAGTGGACGCCCAAGGCGCAATGATCATTCGATGAGCTGAAGATATATCTTTCGAGTCCACCTTTGCTCACGAACCTGCAGCCGGATGAAAAGTTGCTTCTCTACCTTGCGGCCACAGCCCAGGTTGTCAGCGCCATCCTGGTGGTCGAATGAGATGGTCGGCAACAACCGATCTACTACGTCAGTGGAGTGCTTCACGGACCGAAGGAGCGCTACCCCCAGGTCCAGAAGCTGCTATACGGCCTTCTTATGGCTTCACGCAAGCTTCGGCATTACTTCCAGGCATGTCTACATCGAGACCCATCTTGCGGTTTTGAACTCAACCTCGAGCTTAAGCAATTCTAAGCTCAACCAGAAGTCCGTCCCCTTCTCAACATCATGAAACTCAAGGTCATTCCAAGTGCCAGGATCACGACTTGAGCCTCGAGGGCTAGCTATCGCGGACTGAAAAACCCCTGCCCGGTCAACGGTACAGTCAACAAACCCTTAGCTCGATATTGAGCGGGAGTCGGGTGGTCAACAACGAGGTCAGGGGTACTTAGCTCGACCTCGAGGTAGAGAGCAAGGAGCTAGCTCTCGTCCGAGGTATCAAGCTCGGGAATCGTAGTTAGACATTTACGCCGTCAGTTACCATGATCCTTAAATGATGGAGTTAAGCCAGATGTGGACGGTAATCATGAGACGGTTACGATCCGGCTTTAGTGCGCATGAAGCCACGCCCCCAGGAATCTGTCCTGGCTATTTTCAGTAATGGTTGGGAGAGACATAAAACCTCCATGAGACGAATACAGCAGGGGGCAACGACAGACAATAATAGACATACATACTCACAAGACAGTTAACATGGCCTCGAGCTAGAGAACACTTCTTGTACTAAACTTAGTGGATTTCTTCACCTCCGGGCAAGGCTGGAGTAGAGCTTTTTTTTTGCTTGCAGTGCTTTATATCGTCATTTCAAATAGCTGGCTACAGAGGGGTTTTTTTGTTATTTTTTAACCGCGTATTATTTCTATAGTTTTTCCTTAAAAATATTATTCTAAAAAAATCCTCTTTTTGACAAGTTGATCCCTCTTTTATTATCATTTTTTTTTCTGTTTTGGGAAGATAGGCACTTGAATTGGGAGCATACTCATGGACAAAAGTGTGGTCATAAGTTATAACTCGCATACTGCTTCAGTAGCAAGATTTTCTTTTCAACATCAAGAGGCAGTTACTGTGGGAACATATTTCATGGGCAGTAAATCGAACCCCCTTTTTTTTCTCGGGACTTCAGATTTGAGAGTGACGCTAGTGGAAATGGTGTGCCATCTCCAATTAATCGTCGTCGACTTTGGACGTCGGATCCCTCCAAGATGACACGACACCTTCATGCTACTATAAGCTGACAACTCAGTGTTTGGACATCGGTGCATGGTCTCTCTGTGTGGGCCACGTCGAAAACGACGCCTGTATTCGGAGACTTCTGCAGACGGAGGGACACCTCGCTCCAGGATTGAGCGTGGCTGCGTGAGCGCAATTCGGTGTCCACGAGCGCTATGGATTCTGACATTCCGTGGTTCTCCTTAAAAACAGCATGTGTGCGTGTGTGTATGGTACGATTTTCTGCGCAGACGAACTGTGTTGCTCCGTCGTCGTGAGCTGGCTGTCACGAAAGGGTCAAAAGGTTCTATTGAAGAGGAGCCATAAAACTTATAGGTAGCCGTCAGTTTCTAGCGTTTCCAGCTCGTAGGAGATCGAAACGGGCCGTTTCTAGGGGCATTGAATTTGCAAGCAGCCAACCGAGTGCGTTGTGCTGGTTTCTCCATCCATTGAACTTGCTACGGGGTACATGTTCTCGGCCACTGCCTTTTTCTTCTTCACTTTTGTCCCTCTTCCGAATGAAAGAGTAGAGTTAGCCTCCTCCTCCGTCCCACAAGCATGAACAATGGACATGTGCTACTATCACACTTCTCAATCTCTACCAAGCTCACGTACCATGATAGATGCTTGCTAAGCTCAGACACAATGATACCTCGTACTATCGAGCTTAGATACCATAGTACCTTATCTATCGTGATGGGTATGGTGTCGATGATATGTAGCGGTAAAGGAGTGATCAAGAAAGAGATTAATTTTAAAACTTTATTGAGAAGGATACTAAAAGTAAAAAAAAAATGTGCAAAAGAAATCAAATAGATCAAAGATTCCACGTTCCGTTAATTGCACAGCTGGGAAGCACCACGTATCATGACACGTGCTTGCTAAGCTCAGGCATAATAGTACCTCGTACTATCAAGTTTAGATACCACAGTATTTTATCTATCGTGATGGATACGATGTCGATGATCTGTAACGGTAAAGGAGCGATCAAGAAAGAGATTAAATTTAAAACTTTATTGAGGAGACTAAAAGTAAAAAAAAAATGTGCAAAAAAATCAAATAGAGCATTCCCTTAATTGCACAGCTGGGAAGCGTGCATGCAGCGGTGTGACCAAGGCTCCAGTCGACGAGCACCCGAACCCGAAACCCAAAACGAACACAGATGTGTACCCACACCTAAACCCAATGGGTACCCGAAACCCGTTGGGTACCCGAAACCTGAACCCAAACCCTGATCTTTAGAAATCGGTGCATCATGTGTCTCCCGATGGGTACCTGAACCCGAGTAAGGTGATTGGAGAAGTAATATTTTGTTTTTTAATGCATATTTTAAGTAGGGTCCACATATCTAGGATACCCATCGGTACAAATTGGTACCCATGCCTATCCTATAACCTTATCGGGTACCCAAACTCGAAAATCCGTGGGTCTGAAGTGCTATCCGTGCTCACTCTTATCGGGTCGGGTACCCGTGGGTATCCAAACCCGTGAGTAAAGCTGCTATCCCTAGTAGTAGCCTCGGTGTCCACTGTAAGACCGTAAAAGAAGTTCGAAGCTGTTAGCTGATGGAGTTTACATCATTTTAGGCTCGATTCTAGATTCAAATAAGTTGAATTTGAGTTTGTGAGGTTTATCGAGTCGAGCTCGAATAGCTCACGAGCCTGTTCTTTTTAAATATATGTTAACTCGTATCAACCTTAATTCAGTTGAGCTCTAGCTTAAACATTTTCCATTATTAAAAAACAGTCTATATTGAATTTTTTATTGATACTGAACTTACTTAAGTCTACTCGACCTTAGACCGAATCAAGTTCGAGTCTGGAACTCCACCTTAAACTCAATTTAAATTTTTACCGAGCTCAAAAGATCAAACTCGCCTGAGTCCTGCTCGCTTAGAGCCCTACTCACATCCCATAAAACTAACTTCTATGGACGAGACTGCTAGGCAAACCCGCGTTACCATGTTCAATTGTTCACCATTCTTTTTTTTTGTTATTTAGATATATATCACTCTAAATTTTTTCAGTTTTCAAATATGTCACTGTAATGATTTTGAAATATACCACTGTAGACTTTTCGTATTTAGAGAAATGCTATTGGTCTACTTATTTCAAATATATGTGTTGGATTTACGATGTTATGAAATAATTGTAAAAGACTATAAAGTTGTACGTGTGAAATATACATTTCTAACAAAAATTTTCTAGTTCTGTCACTGACGGTTGGTGTAACGACTGAAACCTTGCAAATGGAATAAAGTTTCATTTCCTTTTACTTCCAATAAATCCTTGTGTCATCAAGGTGACCCTGAGCCAATGTTTACAGTTGGGAATCTTGGTGGCTAATTAAAGGGCCGATCCAAGCATCCCTGATCAGCGGTTCGCATTACAACTGATCGAAGGGTGTTTGTTTCCTGAACCTTATTCCCTCGCCTCCTAGCTCGGGGGTAATCAAATCAAGTTGGCTAAATCCTTGCTTGATACCTGTCGACTCGAGTAGCAATTGGCTATTTCAATACCCAGGACTTTGTCGGTAATGGTCTTCCAACTCTTATTATCCAAATTCAAACCTGGCATCTCTTTCGCTAAGCAAGAGCTAATACACCCTTTGGAAACCACCCAAACCAAAGAACCTCATACCCTGGTGGCATTTAAATACAGAAATCTGACAACTCAAGGTACCAGCCGAACCTCTTTGCTTTTGCCAGGTTAAGCCTTTATGTAGTCGTGAACTACTCTCTGATCTTGCGTGTGTCCTGGAGACCTGTCAATCCCCTAATCTTTACCTTGTCTCTAAAGCAATGCACAGCCTGGGGTAGACAACTCCCTGCCACGTTTCAGGCCGAAGCTGCATATCTGAATCTCGGCACAGTGCAGTGAACAGCAAACTAAATGGCACTGTAGCGGGTCCTGACAACCGCTTCTCTGCGTACCTGAACTCCGGCACTGTGCATGGGGCGGTTGACTGCAGAGCCGGGCGAGCCCTGGCCGTTGTCGCCGTTTCCCTGCCGTTGCCCATCTCGGCCCCTCCGCCCGTACGTCGCAGAGGCGCCAAGGCCATCGCCGTTTCCCCCTGGCTCACGACGTCGTCGAGCCCTTGCGCTCTTCTCTCTCCCGGCCATGTCGCTGGTCAGGGCGAGCTTGCCACGCGGCTGCCGCACGCTCATGCCGAGAGCTCCGCCACCCATACCAAACCTTTGTGGCATTGCCCTCTCCGTCGTGACCGTATTTAAGCTGCGTGAGCTCCATCCCCAACCCTTTGCTCGCCTGTACCTTGCTCATTGGCACTACCCCGCATTGCCGTGAAGCTAGTGCAAAGCCGGCGAGCCCCTCTTCGCTCAATCCTCCTCCCCGGTGGGTTCCCATCCCAAATTCTTCGAAGCTAAAGCTCATGGCTGGCTTGCTGATCACCTTGGGGCACTTCATTGCAGGTCCCATCGGCTGAGCCGCCGCCGCGACCTCAAGCTTCGTCTCCGCCTCCGGCCGCACGGCGCCAGCCCGTTCCGCGCCACCTCCGAAGAAGTCGACAGCCCCACGAGGTTCCCCTCGCCTCCCTGGTGCTTTTCCCTCTCTCGGCTGGGCCTAACTCCCTTTCTCCTCCACTGCCGGCAGGATCCTCCGCCGGCCGCAGCTTGCTTCGTCGCCGGACCGCCTCGCCAAAGCTCGGGCCGAGATAGCTGCACCACTAGGTTCGCCCCCTCTCCCTCTTGCTCTACCCTTCGTCGCCCGGGCCTCTCACTTGGCCGTCTTTGCCGTGGCGAACACCCCTGTGCCCTCCTCTGCTCTCTGCCGCCTCGACCAGGTGGAAACTGACTGTCGATGGTAGCACAGTTGGGAGCCCTCTTAGGCTCGTGGCAAGATGGGAGGAAATACGCTTTCTCCTTGGAGAAGCGTATTTTCCAATTTCCTTTGATTTAATTACCGAACCAACTTCAAAACTATATAACTTCTGCTACACAACTCCAAAAGAGATGAAACCACTTCCCAAAATTCCGTAAAATCATGAACCTTATGAATATGCAAAAATATTTCTAGATGGTCTGTTGTACAGCAAGTGATCTCAATTTTATGCTTTAGGTTAATAGTTGCTTATTGTACTATTTGAGCATTTCAACTCCAATTTGAATGCAACCAACTCCATCGTGATCCCAAGTCTCTAAGCTTACTGTTTGTGTGATAATATTTGTATTTGGACTTTATTTGTATTGAATGTAACTATAGCTGTATTGCCATGCTTAGAGTTATTAAAATGTTATTAACTTGTGCAACCATGTTTTAAATGCAAGTATTAGTACCTAGAGCTTAAACATTTTGTCCATACTGCTGTAGAACCTGTTTAGGTCTTACTTGCCGTTTTACTTGCTCAGGTATCAATTTTGATTCATGCTCATTAATGAGGCAAAATCCATCTTCATCATTTACAACTTAATAGTTTTTATGCCTTCTTTAGTCATCCGTAGAACTGCTCGTCTTAGTGCAAAAACTTATGGGACTAGCTTAGAATCATCCTACTTCATGTGTTCAACCATGTTATAGAAAAACATATAATTAATAACTTGCTTTGCATCTGAATCCTATTAGAGAAAAAGGGCTAAGTTTTATGTTTAGAAAGTGCATTGCTTAAGTAGCTAGTCTTAGATTTCTTCAAATCCAAACAATCTTAGCTTCCTGAATTCGATGGTTTAAACACTAAAACACATGTAAATAACCTGCTGTGTGTGTGGAACTAGTATGCTAGCACTTGATTGGATCCTTCAGAATCGCCTGTTCTTTTTTTTAGTTTTAAGTTGTTATTTGCATCTGATTTCCTTTTGCCCCATTTTGATTCATTTGTTATTTGCTTTTGTCGCGGTTTCTCTCGTTCGATGCGCATAGTCGACGGCGTCGAATCTGTTAAGCGACCACTGATTATATTCACGAGAATAACCGGAAGAAGAGCAAACAGGCAAGCACCCTCCTTTGAACATGTTGACCCCATACTTTACAAAGTCTAATTTGTTTTACTCAAACTATTATGCATGCGTTTAATTTCTGTAAAGATTGCTATATTGTGGGTTATGGTAGTTATATTCCTAACTTGTGGGTTTACCTTAATTACATTGCCATGAAAACTTGATGAAACCTAGGCTAGGGATTATTCATGTTATGAAATGAAAGATGGTTACTATCGATATATAATACTATGCTTAGCCATGCTTTAGTTGGATAGAATGTTAGGCTTGAATCTTTATGAAACTTTGCAAATGTTGAAAATGGCAGTAAAGGATACTGGTATGTGGTTAAAAATGAAAATAAATGTATGTTTTGGACCCGGGCGAGTTATGTATAATTGAAAGTGCAATGATTTGGCTTGTACTGCATGCGAGGCGCACTAAATGCAGTACAAGAGATGGAGTTGGTGTTGTATGGAAACCGGTAATTGCAAGTAGATAGGGGAAGCACTACTTTGAGTCAACCTAAGGACCGAACTTGATACTATCAATCGAGTTAATTGGTGCAACCACATGTGCTAGTATGGGATAGCCTTAACTTAGTAAGCTAGATGAAGTTTTAACCTTGCACGTTGGTAGGCAGAAGAGTAGGACGAACCAAGTGAGTGGTGTCGTTCGAGGGCGTTCCCTTCACCGAGGTGTTGGGAGTGAGTGACCCGATACAACGAGTATGCCTTGCTATGGGGAGAACGAGGGCGATGGCTAGCGAGACCATCGTAACTGTTGAAATTCTGCCGCCATAGTAAGGACAGGTCATACTCGGGCTAGTGCAAGGTTAGGCTTTAGCTAGTTGAAAAGTTTTGTCATAGTCTAGCAAAACGGATACGTGTGTATCGCGTGGCATGGTTGACATGATTGCTAGAATATGTCATGTGGGTAAAGTGTACACTCTCTGCAGAGATTTAAATCTAATCGATTAGCCGTGCTCACGGTCACGAGCGGCTTGGAAACATAATGTCAAGTATAGTGTTTTGGTTTTGGTTTTGCAAAATGACTTGGAAAATGGTGTTATTATGTTGGTGTAAGTTATGGTGGGTTGGTTATGTTGCGGATGTTGTTCATGGCCATGGAGGGTCACGAATAATTGTTCAAATACTTATATGCTACTTATAGCTTTTATCAAATGCTCATTTAAAATGTTATCGATGTTTAACAATTGCATGGTTACAAATAAAAGTTGCTTTATGCTGAAATTCAAACCTAGAGTAGAAGTTTTCATTTATTGAATAGCCTTGCATGTATAATTCCTTCCATACACTAAAGTCTTGCGAGTACATACGTGTACTCACCGTTTGCTCTACTTAAAAATGATTAGAGGAAGGTAACGATGTTGCTCCTGACGACTAAATCTTTGCGGTCGGGTGTCAGGCGTCTTCGGCCAGTTAAAATTGAGTCTTTCCCCAGTCGGATGCCTTGTTGGGTTTTGGGCGGCATTCCGTAGACTGTCTTTTGGACTTATGCTTCTTCCGCTGAACTTTACTTTCTTTTGCTGTATATTTGGCCGGTCGGCCCTGAACTTGTAATCTAAGCGCTTGTAATAATCGCCAGTTTACTTAAAGTCATGTGTATGTGTGATGTATCATTCTCGTTGTGCTAAGTATGTGTGTGTGCTAGGCTTTGATCTTGGGAACTAGCACTAAAACACATATGAGGGAAGCTCGAATTGTTTTCAACCGGTTGGCAGGAGCATGAGTATGCGCCAATTGGTTGGTCTCAATCCGAGTACGGTTTCAGATAAGCGATTGGATTCCTTTCGGGTTGCATCATTATCCAGTCCGATGCAACAGTAAGAATCTTTATCACTAATCTAAGACCGGAGCCCCCACAGTTGGTGAGGTTGCTGGCGATGGGAGCAGTAGCCACGGTGATTCGGCCTTATTATTGGGAGGAGAAGGGGATGGTTTGGGAAGGAAGATGGTAGGGGCATAAATGCATAATATTCTAATTTAGGCTAAATTAGTATAGAGGTGGCTTTTCTCTGAATACAACGAGGTATATTTCGAAGACGTCACTCTACAGTGACAAAAATTTTAGAGTGTCATATATCTAAATTACCTTTTTTTTTAAACGTGTAAATTTGTTGGCATTAGTTTCTCGCTTTCTTTCTTGTTCAAGATAATTGATTTAGAGTACTTCGGATGTAGAATAAGAGCCGATTCATACAATTTCTTTGACATGCGTAGTTCTTTTGCTTGCGTAATACGTTCAAGTCAACATCAAATTTGATTTGACACAGATAAATGTAATTGAAGATTCGAGTCATGCTTCTACTAATACATCGCTAGTAAGAAAACTCTACGGATGAAATAACAATATAAAGTTCACACATATATAAAAATACATTTACTCCATTGAGAAATATAAAGTCTACAGTTTAAATAATCTTATTGATAAATAATGTAATACTTGTATATAGATTTAATAAGATTTTTTCTACTATATCCTTATTTATTTTATATCAACCATATGATTAATTTTATTTTCATTCACATAAAGTATTATCTGTAATCTTTCAAAGCCAATTACTAAGAGTATAAGTTATTTTCTCTTTTCTCTTTTTTAATTTTATCGTCACTTTAAACCTTGTGCAAATTTAAAATACATCTTATCTATCTCTACTATAAAGCAACAGTTGGTGGCAGTGGTGAGTTCTACCCACGTCATTAATTGCCCTGCTTAATTGCCCTACGCAAAAAATGAAGCGTTGCTTTAATTAGCCAGCTTTCGCAAGAAACGAAGCGTTAAAAGATAGATGTTTGATCTTGTGAAATAATTTTTTTATTTTTTAATCTTTATTTTTCGTTATCAATTTTGTTTTTCGTAGCAATGCACGGGCATGTAACTAGTACTATTCTAAAGCAGCAGTTGGTGGCAGTGGTGAGTTCTTCCCACGTCATTAATTGCCATTTAATTGCCCTTCTTAATTGCCCTACGCAAGAAACGATGCGTTGCTTTAATTAGCCAGCTTTCGCAAGAAACGAAGCATTAAAGATAGATGTTTGATCTTGTGAAATAATTTTTTTTATTTTTTAATCTTTATTTTTCGTTATTAATTTTGTTTTTCGTAGCAACGCACGGGCATGTAACTAGTGTATCTCAATGGAGAAAGTATAAGATATTTAAAATAGGAAAATTTGAAACTATCATCACTTTGACAGAAGAATAAGAATCTTTGACTGATCTGATCAATTCAAGCTCGGATAAATTAGAACGGACCCCACGCTTCCCAAACTTCTATGCACAGGACCTCGGCGCGGGGTTTCACTCTTTGTTTGAAACTCAAATTTTGATATCCAGCGGTATCGAAATTCATGAAAAATCGTTTAAAATTTGCTCAAAACTGCTTCGTTCGAAAGTCAAATGAATTTAAAATCTAGTCAAACCTCAGAGCGAAAGTCGCGGTTTTCGAACGAAAATTGCTCAAAAAGCTTGAAAAACCGCTGGTAGTTGAAAAAATGGGAGGAAATGGAAAAAAAAATTAGGAAAAAATTGTAAAAAAGCTATTAAAGACAAAAAAAAAATGATATTTAAAGAACTACTTCAACAAATACTGGTACTAAATATAATTGAATAAATATTGAAACATGCAGTGTGTTGTAGTGGTGTAGTCTCAAAATTTGATTCAAATGTTGCACTTATTTGATCAACTATGATTTTTGTAGACTATAGCAGATTTTGTAACAATGTATTTCCGTTTATTTTTTATGCACTATAGTTGATTGTTTAATACTTGCATTCATGTTGAATATTTAGTTATGATATGACTCTCTCTCTCTCTCTCTCTCTCAAAATAATAGAAAAAATGATAGATGATTTATCACTAGAGGTCTCATATAATTCTATATTGATTGTTGACAAGTTAAATCGAAGATTTTGATTTAGTCTAATGATTTCTTAGCAGTTTACATGTGATTTAAAAAAAACTTAGATATACTTTCTGAATACATGTCATGATTTTATGAATAGCGCCCTTCTTGCATCATGCTGCTAGTTTTTACAAAGAAATATTTTTATTAAATATACTTCAATAAATATTACTACTAAATATACTCCAACAAATATTGATACTAAATATAATTCAATAAATATTGCTACTAAATATAATTGAATGGCTTAAAAGCGTCTCCAAACTTCGTTTTTTCAAATAATATTCACATAAGAGGTCATAAGGCTATTAATACTAATTATAGAAAATTTTTGAATAATTTTTTCAAATTTTTTGAATTTAAATTTGAATTTGAGCGAAATTCGAAATGATTTTCTTTTTTGACTGCGAGCGGTACGAATGAAATTTCGTTCAAAAAGCGGAACCCTGACCTCACGTGTGCTAGGCTGCTAGCCAAGGAAAAACCTTGGGAAAAACCGTGGAGTATTTTACCTTCTATAAATACTCACAGCGAAAAAAAAATCATTTAAAATTTCATCCATCCTCAAATTTTTTTACTATAGTAGCTCCTTTCTTTTTTTCAAAACTAGGCCACATGTGATCAAATTTACAAAAATGAACCCTGTCCGAGCACAAAAGACCCGACATGTGACGCATGCCACCTGTCTCGGTAAGGTACCACAGATGTACGTAGCCAGCGAGGCTGCACGGCCGAGTGCGAAAGGCGACTGGGCCTATCACGTTGCCACGGTCGAGAAGCGCAGGAGCGTAGATTCCGCGCACGGCGAGCGCGGTAGTCTGCGTGCCCACATCCCATCATCATCACGCAGCATCAGGTAGCTTCCTCCTGTGAAAATTTCTCTGTTTTAGTCCTGTAACGCGTTGTTTTAACGAAAATAGCACCGGTTGCAAAAATTTTGAGCAAATGGCCCCCTGGATCGTGCCTGCAGCGGAGCCGGTGAGCTGCAGGCCGCCTGCAGTTGAGGCCGAGCGCTGCAGGCCGCCTGCAGCAGACGCCGAATCTTTCTCGATTTTTTATGATTTTTTCTGTTGCTTAAATGAAAGACTTGTCAACAAGAAAAAGATGCGTCTCGAAATTCTCTACAACGTTCATGTAGACTAAATAATTTTTCAAGCATGGGAAGACCTCTAGAATAGCGATTTACAGAACAGTCCGGTGCGAATAATTCTTGGTCCGGCGCAAATGCACTTACCTTTCCGATTTTTTATGTTGCTCAAATGAAAAACTTATCAACATAAAAAATGTGTCTCGAAATTCTCTACAACTTTCATGTAGACCAAATAATTTTTCAAGCATGGGAAGACCTTCAAAATCGCGATTTACAGAGGAATTCACGTTCGCGCCGGACCAACTTTGATAGTCCACATAAATTCGTATTTTTGGAGGTCTTCCTATGTTAAAAAAATTATTTGGTCTACATAAAAGTTGCACATAATTTCAATAAGCAACTGTTTCATGTTGACAAGGTTTTCATTTGAGCAACATAAAAAATCAGAAAGGTAAGTGCATTTGCGCCGGACCAAGAATTGTTCTCGCGGGACTGTTTTCTAAATCGCTATTTTGGAGGTCTTTCCGTGCTTGAAAAATTATTTGGTCTACATAAAAGTTGTAGAGAATTTCGAGACATATCTTTTTCATATTGACAAGTTTTTCATTTGAACAACAGAAAAAATCATAAAAAATCGAGAAGGATTCGGTGTATGTTGGCATGCTGCAGGCGGCTTGCAGCAGACGCCGAGCGCTGCAGGTCGTCTGCAGCTCACCGGCTTCGCTGCAGGAGCGATCAGGGGGCCATTTGCACAAAAAATTCGCAACCGATACTATTTTCGATAAAACAACACGCTGCAGAGCAAAAACAGTGAAAATTTCACTCCTGTGGTCCGTCCTTCTATTGTGGACCTTGTGGTAGCGATTCGCTTCTGCGCTGTTCAAGTGTTAAAGAATCTATCTCTTATCGATTTTTTTCACTCACTCAGAGCATCTCCAACAAGGCTCTCTAAATTTCACTCTTCAAAAGTCATATTTGGAGAGTTCTCCAAAAATTTGACTCTCTATATCTCCTTCCTCTCCAACAGCAATCTCTATATCACACTCTCTATTTTCTCTCCCCTATATTTTAATTATATTCCATAACCGCCATAACAGTTATTGTAACCACCACGCTGCAACGGTTATTTTTCAACGGGTAAATTCGTACGGCTATATTTTAATGCGGGAATTTAAAATTTGAAATTTATTGTAAACACCACACTGCAACGGTTATTTCTCAACGGGTAAATTCCAACGGGAAAAGTTGATCACAAATAAATTATGCGATCCCTGTTGGATTGGAACGTTGCACTCCAGTATTTACCACAAATATAACTTGGGCAAACAGGCAGGCCAAGCACAGCACATAAAGATTGAAAAGTCATGAGAATTTGAATGTGCAATGGAAGGTTAAGATACCATACTACTCTTCTCCTCAGCAAAAAAACAGATTGCATCATCACTTGCCCCACTGGCTATAACATCCTTGCTGCCATGCACAGAGGAATAGGGAAATGTCAAAGAATAGTACAAGAGACTGTTCTATTTAATTTAGCATGCCAATTCATATTGACTGATATAAAGGTCAATTTAGCGCGCGCCCGACGGTTATAATTTCTGCTCTCCTTAGATTGATCCTGATCCTCAAAGGAACCACCAGCAAAGTCCTGTAGTGTTTCTGCTGTTCGGAACAAATCGATCAGGTCAGACAAGAAACAGTCGCTAATCTTCAGAGTTTTGACTTTCGGCAATTGCGGACAAGGAGGGTAAGATATCTTTGGGATGCCCTGAGATCTGTCAAAAAGAAATTGAGCGTCTCAAGGACAGTATTGTTGGTAGCAAGCTCACAAAGCCATCCATCATTTTCTTTCTCAGCAATTATGCTTTCTTCCAGAAACAATGTTTCCAGTTTCCTGCACATGACAACAGACATGGCTAGTTAACTAACAATCTAGAAAAGTATGTTCTCTTACTAAAATATGTCACTCTTACAATTGTGTATTTTTATGAAAACTATCTCCACCAAGTATCATATGAATCAAAGTTATACGAAGTCCTCACCATAGAACAAGATCCTATTGCTATTAAAGCCCACCACTTCCTAATTCCTATCGCAAAGCTAGAATTCCCTCCAAAGCTGAATTTGAGAACCAAGATCTTTTCAACATGAAAAAGTAAAACATTTAGACGCACATTTCCCCTTTCCTTTGGGAAAAAAACTCTCCTTATGTGTTCTTGCTTTTGCAAACATCCCATCACTTATTGTGTGTTTGGTTAGTGGGATGGAGTGGAATGGAACCATCCCATCCCACAAGGTCTAGTGTTTGGTTGGAGAGCTGAGGATGACTTGGTTCCAGAAAAAAGAATATTCTCTCTAGATTCGGGACGGTCAGGTTCTACAAATTTTCTGGAACGCAGCCATCCCACTTGGAATGTGAGAGTGACAGTGGGCCCTGTCTGAGAATCTGGGATGAAGCCATTCCATCCTGAAATCTGGGATGGAACCATTCCATTCCACCTCACTCTCCAACCAAACACACAATTAATCCCCTCCAGAAAAAAACAGCTAACAAGAACAAGTGAAAGTAGAAATTGATTTTTAGGAGAAAAAAATGGAAACTGTAAACGAACTAGTAATTAATGTTTATTAATGAGAGAGGGGAAAAGGCAAAGGAGAAATTACTTGCAGCAGCGGGCTAGGAGGCGAGGAGGAGGCGTAGAAGCCGGGCGGCGGTCGAGCCAGCGAGGCGAGCATGTGCGCTTTGGCGCGACGAGGACATCGAGGTCGTCGTCGGATACGATCATCCTGCGGAGGTGGAGTGCCTTGAGGAAGTGGAAGGAGGCCGAGAGCCGACGGATCCATGGCGGCGGAGTCGCCCGATCCTCGAGGATGAGGTTGAACATGGCGGCGCGTCAGGATCCCAAAGCTCAACGCCCGCTCGGCCGCCGCTCACCGCCCTCGCCGCCCATCGGGGAGGTGCGCCGCCGTCCGATCTGTCGCGATCCGATCTGTTCCGCCACGGTGCGCGGGGGAGGTCAATTAGATGCAGTGCCCGTCGGCGCGCGCTTCAGATCCGGACGGCCTTGTCGCCGGCAGAAGAGGCGAGGGCGGCCGAGCCGCGCCGGGGAGGGGTTCAGGCGATGGGCGAGGAGGAGGGCAATATCCGTGTGCTCGCGAATGAGGCTGCCCATGACCTTGGCCGGATAGCGAGCGGAGAGAGAATCGCTAAATTTGGGGATTCTCTCTCCGCTCGTAAATTTTGGGGAGGAGGCTGGCGATGCTGTTGGAGGAGGAAGACTGGGGTCACTCGCCAAAAAATACAGATAGAGAGCTGGGTAGGGTGTCTTTTGGAGATGCTCTCAGTGGCTAGTTTTGTATTTATTTTCGCGGAGGAGCCATATTTAAAACAAAATGTCTAGCGGATTATTCCGTGAACAGTTCTCCATTCTATGGTAAACCTAACAGAAAATGGGCCGATCCCCTCCCTCCACAAGAAAACAAATCAATCTCCTGCCCCCTTCCTCTTCCCCGGTCCTCTCGTCTCCTCCCCCTACCCTTCCATCGCTCGCTGCCCCGCCGCGCCGCACCCTTGGGTTCCGCCATGCCGAAGGGCGCCAAGAAGCGTGCCAAGCTCAAGAAGAAGCAGCAGGGGGACCGCCCCGCCGGCTCCGACGACGGCGCTAACAACGACAGCAATAACTCTAGCCGCCGCGGCGCTGCCAGCCATGGCAACCACCTGCCGATCCCACCGAACATTCATCCCGGTACGGATGGTATCTAACCCTCCTCCCCCTCCCCTACTTTAAGCGGGGGCAGATCTGCCGCGCTACGCTGCTTGCGGCACCAACGGGGAGGCAAGAATCGCCTTTTCCACCGTGCGGCGAGGGTGGCATTCCCGTGCCCTTCGCTGGCGTCGGCCACCCCTTCCCCACTTACCCACCGGCCGCTTTATGAGCTGTTCGCCTTTTTTTTTTACTTGCTTCCTTGCGCTATAATATGATGGATGCGTGTGTTTTCTGATGCTGTGCTGTGTTGTGTGGTGGTGGTGGTGGGCGCAGTGGATGTGAGCGAGGACTCGATGGAGAGCTCCGAGGAGATGGTGACGCCGAGGGCCGCCGCGTCCGAGGCGGACGAGGACAAGAAGGCCGCCGCGTCGGAGGCGGAGCGCGCTGTCGAGGTGGTCGAGGAGGATGGTGCCGGGGACGAGGCCGGGGAGGTCATGGTGGATGCGTTGCCGCCCGAAGCCGGTGAGCCGGAACAAGAGGGTAAGGTGGATTCCAAGGCGGAGGCGCATGCCATGGTGCAGGAACCAGAGGTGCAGGATGTGGTGGTGTCCGAGGCACATGCGGTGCAGGAACTGGAGGTGAAGACCGAGGAGGTGGTGGTGGTCCGGGAGGTGGCCAAGGTGCATCCGGTACATGAACCAGAGCCGAAGGGCGAGGAGGTGGTGCTCAGGGAGACGGCCACAGCACCTGTGGTGCAGGAACCGGAGGCAAAGGTTGATGGTGTGGTGGCCAGGGATGTGGCTGAGGCGTCCCGATCTCGTGAGGCAGCTGGTGCACATACTACAGAGGTAAAATGTTTGTGCTGTGTGCCACCCATCCGGCCATTCCCCACGTTTTGAAGCTGTGAGGTCTTACTGGGTGGATTGTTTTTGCTGCAGGTGGTGCGGGGACCTGCAGTGGCAGTGGCTGCCGCGGGGCATCGCTCGACATGGTGGAATTGCTGTGGGCTTTTTGATGCATTTGCTGGTTCAGAGAGGTAGATTGATCGTGGAGGTGAGATGGTTCTGCGTCCCATGATTATGTTTCTGACAATGCTTTGGTGAATTGAAATGACGTTCAATTTGTAATTTCTATGGATTCCGTAAATTTGCTTAGAAAATGTGGTATTTGGGAATAGTCGGTGAATGTTTATTAGGGTGAACCTTTGAATCATGGGATGCAGATTTGAAGTCCCTTTACACAGCTTATCATGTGAGATCATTACCATTACTGTTAGATGTCACTAGTGAAGTAAGAAATCAAATGTTTTCTACTTAGCTTCTGGTTCATTTTGCTCACTTTCCGTCACCCTTGCTGATAAATTGTTATGCTCCTAGTTTGACATTTATTAATACAAGCATGTCTCGACTCTTGAATTCCTTCTAGTTACAGTGATTCACAGCAAGGCAATTATATGTGTATACGATGGAAAACACATTTTACTTGGAGCAAATGATGTCATACTGAACTAATTGTCCAGAACAGCCTTTTCACGCAGCCATTCTTTTTAACTTTCAAATTCCATTATGACTGCTGGGTTTACCAGTAGATTTGTTCTCGTTCATAAGTATTCTTGCAATCATTGGACAGTTAAGGGAGCAACGTCTTTCCTATCAATTCGGAGTGTTTCAGTGGTTCGCTTTCCTTACCAAGGGCTATTTCTGTAAAAGATAGAAACAAGTTCTTTCTTGGCATATGAATGGAGGCATCTAATCATGCTAGAACAATACTTCCGTGTTGACTCTTGTACATGTTGGGTAATGGGCTTTATATCAGGGATTGACTTTTGAAACCAAATGCTTGGTGCTGGTAAAAGTTACTTGGAAGATACCAAGGAGTTCTGTGATTAAGTGTGATATGATACATGAACAGAATTTTCGTTGTGTTGCATATTTAAGATGTAGAGGTGCATGTCGAATCATAAGTACTGTTCTTCATATGTGAGTGGTGATTTCTTGGGCAGAGAATCTGTTAAAAGTTTGAGAAGTTTAATACTCACTACAGTTGTTTCATATGAAGTGTCTTTGCTGTGCTGATATATAACTCAGGAAAGGAAGCTTATACTATATACCTGTATGGTGTACTGATGTAACATTAGAACTGATAAAGAACTTGTGAAAGGAAGCTTATACTGTATTGCCTGTATGGTGTGATCACGGTACCGATTATGAGCACACACCATTGATTTAACTTGAATGAAATATTGATCTTATGTATATGAATCCCCTAAGTTTACATTTCAGTGGAGAATAGTCATGTTATGTACTCCCTCTGTTCCGCAATATAAGTTTATGGCATTGGACCATCCATACCCCTATTAAATGCCATACTATAACTACTCGACCACTTTTTCTATATTAAAATAGGGTTATAGAGTGGAAATATTGTAATAACTACACTTTGATTCCCTCAATGGACTTATATTGTGGGACGCTGCTTCCCAAGAATAGGGATTTGTATTGCGAGACAGGGAGTATATGAAAATGATTTCCCAAATTACATATGTTTTTTAATTTTATTTTCCTGTTGATTTGGATATAACAACCTGTGAATTCCCAAATAGCTGGAGATTGTCTGCTTTATAGATAAAGTGTTCTGTTTGCAGTCAAATATGGCTGCTAAGATGTTGGCAGATGTTACTTTAGACTTACTGTAAAAAGTATCTGGGTTACCTTACTTTGTCAGTAATATGATTCAACCTGCTACATGAGTGCTAGGAGCCTAGTAGGCACCCCTTTTTTTTGCTATCTTCTGTAACTGTTTGCATAGTTTTATGTTTGTACTTCCATTGACGCTAAGTACTATTTAAGTAGTTGCCTTAACAGTTTTCTTGCTCCAGGTACAGGCTTGAAACTTGGAAGCCAAGAAGACAGAAGATGCGAAGTTGTTCAAAGCTGATGGGTAATTGTAACTAGATTGGTTGAATGGTGATCACATGAATGATGAAGGATTTTGAATAACATCGAGCTGATGTTTCCCTCTGGCCCATGTTTTTGTGTGTTGTTGTGCAAAGTTACATCCTCTTGGTTGTGGTTAATATTCTTGGTTGCTTAGTAATCTGAACACTACCCTTGTCTAGTGTCGTCTAGGTTCTGTTCTTGTAGCATATGAGTTGAATTGAGTCAACAGTGAAAAATTTTGCTCTTTCTTTTGTTTTTTATACTTATTTTTCGGGGTGTCATCTGGTATGTCCCTTTTCATCTGTCTTATTATTTTGAAAGGAGTAATGTTCAAACAATTTGAGATGTTCCTTGTAGTCTTGGTCCGAGATAGTTTGCAGACTATCAGACTGCTCATGATCATATCCTGAGATATGTGGATTACACTCTTCAATGTTGCTTATCCAGCATTACTTGAGTTGGTTGGGACCACATTGCTCGCTGATTGTGCCGTCTGACTGATTTATTTGCCCCAATTGTGGAAATGGAGCACAATTTCTTGATGTGCTGTGTTAAGTCTTGCGGCACCTTATTTCTTTGCCTGGCGTCACATGGTGTGCGTGCTGTGAGTTTGGTTGGTAAACATGCTCACCTTGCGCCGCGAATTAGGCACGGAACGGGACTGGGATCCTCTGCCTTTCCTACTCAAAATACACGGTGTATTTTGATCTGTATTTTGAGTAATAAAGGTTAAAAAAACTTAAAAAAAAAATCAAATTGCTACAGGATTTTCGAAAATTTAGTTTAAAAATATGAATTTCAATCAAAATATCCGAAATTTTAATGAAATTTACCAAAATCTTGAAGATTGTAGCAATTTGATTTTTTTCTATATTTTTTTAGCTTTTGCAACTCAAAATGCAGTTCAAAATGCACCGTGCATTTTGAACTGCAAAGGCAGAGCATCCCAATCCGCACGGAAGGGAACTTTGATATTATGATCACTATTATCTACTCTGCTCCGTCTGGGACCTACTATTCTCTACTCTGTAAGCGCATGTAAACTACAGTATTGTCCTACTGAACGCCTTGGACATCATGTGATGTATGTTTGGTGACATGGTGTTATGTGCTCGTCCGAAAGATGGTAATTGCCTTACATTTTGTGAAACTGTAATTTGTTGATGATGTTTCTTTAGAAATTTGGAGAGCACATTTGCATGAGTCGTCTATTCTGGTTTAAGCCCGGTGGTCTTGTAATTGTCTCTTGTACCCGTTGGCCATTGTCACGTCTGTCTAGGATTTAAACGGGTCGTTGTGAGAAGTGACATGGCACAGCGTGTGAGCCAGAAAATCGCGCCTTAATCATGCGTTTTCAAGATGTGTTTGTGGCCGTCCAAGCTACTGGTTGCTGGTTGCCGGAGCTTGTTCTTGGCTCAATTAACACGAGCGAGTTGTAACCATCCAACCTTTGCAGCCACGAGTCTGTGCCGCGACTTGGCCGATTTGTGTTCATGAGTCATGACGGAGATCTGTTATCCAACCTATCAGTCACCTGGACACCAGGAAAGATTCTTCTGGTCTCAGAAAAGTAGAAAACGATGGTAACTAGCATGTTTTCTTTTTGTAAGGTAATAAATCTGCGGTAACTATTCTCCTTGCAAAGAAATATGTAGTTGTGCTTCTGCGTGTGAGCGATCAATTAGTGCATTTTCTTTTCTTCCGAAACAGCTGCGAAAAAACTGTTCTAGTGGATCTTAAACTTTTTTCCCTCTATATAGTAGACATTCTGCACCAAACTTAGTAGACAACCTCTTGTCAGGCCAGTGTGAATTACATTCATACAACTTACCAAAAATAAAAGAGAACCTGGTATCAGGAGTGACTAGACAAATCTGTGGTTTACTGGAGACGAGATACTCGCAGTCTTACCATAGGATATCCTCAGGAGCAGGCCTTCAATGAGTAAACCATAGTACCAAACATTTAAACTGGTGGTTGTGGCGTTTGTGTCGCTCACTGACTCGTGCCGTCCTTTATAAGAGCCACAGATTTTGAGCACAAGGAGGCAGTCCTGGAAAAGGGGAGATAGGAGGGAGGCATCCATGGAGTCCCTGTATGCTATCTCCTGCTT
This sequence comes from Rhipidocladum racemiflorum, assembly GCA_036346355.1. Taxonomy (NCBI): domain Eukaryota; kingdom Viridiplantae; phylum Streptophyta; class Magnoliopsida; order Poales; family Poaceae; genus Rhipidocladum; species Rhipidocladum racemiflorum. The sequence goes on along the minus strand of CM070569.1, from coordinate 76,142,299 downwards.
TGCTGCTGGTCTTGCAGGTGATGTCCTTCATCGCTCATACTTCCAAGTACCAAATGGTTTTGAAGAAATAGTCTCTAATCTCCGGGAAATTGGGCCATTTGCCTTTTTTTTTTACCATTGCAGGCAACCTCTTTGCCTTCGCCCTCTTCCTGTCACCAGTGTAAGAACAAGCACACACATGATCTACTTGTTCATTTCTCGATCACTGTGGATAGAGATTTCTAATGGGATGTGTTCCTGTGACCTTTTCAGGGCGACGTTTAAGAGGATCCTAAAAGCCAAATCGACCGAGCAATTCGATGGGCTCCCCTACTTGTTCTCTCTGCTCAACTGCTTCATCTGCCTGTGGTATGGGCTGCCCTGGGTCTCGGACGGCAGGCTCCTCGTCGCCACCGTCAACGGCACCGGAGCAGTGTTCCAGCTCGCCTACATTTCGCTTTTCATCATCTACGCCGACAGCAGAAAGACAAGGGTAATTCACCCTGAACCTGTTTCATCTCATAAAGAGGGGAGCACACGTAGACTCTAGTACTGTACTGCTGCTTGCCGTGCCAGATGCCAGTAACATGGACTGTGCCTTTCCTGTTCATCTTCTTGGTTTTTACAAGAGATTTTTTTTTTTGCATGGATCGATGATGAAATCTGTTTCCCGTTTCATCCACAGGTGAAGATCACAGGACTCCTGGTGCTCCTGGTTTGCGGGTTTGCGCTCATTGTACACGCGAGCCTCGCCTGTTTCGTTCAGCCGGTTCGGCAGCAGTTCGTCGGCGCTGTCAGCATGGCGTCGCTGATCTCCATGTTTGCTTCCCCACTAGCTGTCATGGTAAGCCTTCCAATGAAGCCGACTTCTCGATTAATCCGGGTTCTTTACACGATTGCAGACGCGTAATCAAGAACTGTTCTCTCGCTGGTTTTGCATGCTTTCATTCTTGTTCTTCAGGGTGTGGTGATTCGGACAGAGTGTGTGGAGTTCATGCCGTTCTACCTGTCCCTCTCAACATTCCTGATGAGCACCTCTTTTGCGGTGTATGGGCTGCTGCTGCGTGATTTCTTCATCTACGTGAGCACCCGATCCTCATTTCAATCCACTCTTTCTTGGATCTATATGTTTTGTGAACCTCATAGATGCTTCTACGGACAGTTTTACCATTTCTGTCATGCTAATTTTCAGCTCCCCAACGGGCTAGGGATTATCCTGGGAGCAACGCAGTTGGCACTGTACGCTTACTACAGCAGGAAATGGAGATGCGAGGATTCATCTGCACCGTTGCTCGCCTGATCAAAACCGTTGATCATCTGGATAACTTTGGCATGGTTGGAGTTCTGGAAAGAGTGGGTTTATGGGTTTCTGAAGGAGAGTAATGTGCCTTATTTTGCCCTTGTTGGTGTGCATATCTGTTTGTACAGTTTTCCTGGGTAATGCCAGGTTAGACGACCTCTTCATATACTGGAAGCTGCACTTGAAAACTCATTCTTTTTGGAAAATTTCGGAGGAGAAATATTTTCATTTGATTCCTCCTTTGTTCCTAAATATGTCTCCACACGATTCTTTCAGTTACAAAACACTGAACCTCTCAATTTCTTCAAAAATAATAAGACAAGTCATACAGGTATTAATGCAATGCACACACTTCATCACACTTATTAAGTAGTGTTTAGATACAACCATGATGCACCATAGCATAGGTAAAAATTTGGACGCCGTTTGTAAAGATTTCTCGGGCAAAATGTGTGGTTGACAATTTGAGCATCACATTTCGTCGCATGTGGTAGCGCCATACACTGTGGCGAGTTTGAGTTATTTGGTTCGTGCTTAAGGAAACTGTGATTACATTTTCCTGGTTCCTTGGCACATCTCATAAATAAGTTGCCGTGGCCAAACGAAACCAAACTAGGCGCACGCGTGCACACATCCGGGCCATCATAAGTTACAAAAGCATGCCAAAATAATCCACTGACAAATGGTGATAGTTGAGACATAATTCAAGCATGTTTGGAAGAAATTGGAGCCATTTTGTGAAAACTGGAAGAAGAAAGACTCAATAGAGATATCTTTACAAGAAGTAGTACCTTATTTTAAAATTTGAGATAAGTGCAATGTAAATAGGAGATTCCACGCTACTGCAGTAGGACATAAATGGGTTTGTACTTCTTACATCATTGATTCAGGGCTAATCATGATACAATGAGGCCCAAGCCCAAGTGCTCAACACCGCAAAATATTTTCCAATCGGTCCATTTTGAGTATCAGAAAGTTGCAATGGCCTGCACTGCAACTTGAAATCTTTGATACATGTCTTTCACATATGCTTGACTGGATGGCTTGAATCAATTTTTTTGAGAGATGCTCATATGCTTTTCTTTTTTTAAAATTGCACTAATATTAAAGTATGAATGAAGGGTAGATAGGAATTACTTACCTTTTCGTTTGTTTTAAGATTTATGCAATTTTTATTGGAAGGAAAAGTACAGAAGCACTGCTCTTTTTTTTATATAGGGAGAATCAACGTAACTCGTTCAGCTGTTTGCAAAGAAGAAAAGTTTTAGTGGTCGAAGGATCACCTTGTTGTAATTATCTACTAGGTAGAATGTGCGGCGCACGCCGTACCGTGTAAAATTTATCATGTTTTTTTTTCCTAAAAAAGACTGCAGGAGGACCTAAACATATTTTTTTTTCGAAGCGATCTTAACACAATATACGTTCACCGGTGAATAATACATTTTCTGAAAAATATTATAGATTGACTTGCAAAAAAAAACTATGGAGATACAGCTGTATACATATATTTCTTATTCCAGGAAATATCAGAAATCGAGTTACAAAAAAAGAGAGACAGAGTTGTACACATATTTCTTTTTACGAATTTGGTTAACACTTTATTATTACCTTATCAACCTTCTTTTGTCGAGTTTAACATTCTATGTGTTAACCGGGTAATAATACATGTTCCGAAAAATATTAGAGATGCCAACCTTCTTTTGTCGAGTTTAACAATCTATGCGTTCACCAAGTAATAATACATATTTCAAAAAAATATTAGAGATCGAGTTGGGAAAAAAAGTCTAAAGATTAAAGATCGAGTTGGGAAAAAAAATCTAGAGATAGAGCTGCACACATATATCTGTTGACGAAAATATTTTTTTTCGGAAAAAATGGAGAAAGGACCTGTACACATATTTCTTTTGACGAATTTGGTTAACACTTTATTATTACCCGGCTAACCTCCTTCTGTCGAGTTTAATACTCTATGTGTTAACCGGGTAATAATACATGTTCCAAAAAATATTAGAGATATCAACCTTCTTTTATCAACAGATATATGTTTAGAGACTAGATTTGCTAGAAATAAATGCTAAGAGCTCGATAAGATGAACTCTCAAGCGTTTGGTACACGCGGACGATGGGAGGCTGGGAGCGGCGAAGGACGAAACAGCTCAGACCTATGGAGCGCAGATTAACCAACCATCCCTCTCCTTCCTTCCTTCCCTCCCTCCCTCTGCGCTGCGTTCCTCGCCCTCCTCCTCCACCCATGAAGCCGAGCACCAATCTTGTCTGACGTCTCCTTCGGAGAAAGATCGGTCTCTCTTCCTAAGACCGTCGGGCGCGCGCGAGCTCCTACAACGGAGGTCGGGGCTAACATTTATCGGTAAGCCACACATAATTTCTCGGTTGATTGATTTCACATTTACCTAGCTCAATCCTGAAGGATCGTTGACGCTAAATACCCCTGAACAGTATCTAGATACCCTAATCGACACTAAATAGCAGAAGAAATAATTGAAACAGTTTAAACCAAGAGACTAAACCAAGAGAATCAATCACCATATGAGAGAGATCAAATACCGAAACCACCAATCTTTATTGCACGTTGACGTTTCTTTACATGGAAGCATTAATCCACTCCTGATTACCTCCAATCTCTCTCTCTTTCCTTCTCTTTCTCTGCTGCGCCAAACTCTGATCGATCGCTTCCTGCTGGTACTGTAGCTTCGTGGCACTGTAGCGCCGAGATCGATCGCTTCCTTTTTTTCTTCTCGTCGATGCTGCGCCGCCCCAGCCGCCTTTTCTCTGGAGTCTGGAAACCCTCGCACTGCTACTCCTCGTCATGCTGTCGATCCCTTTTTATATGGGCTGTTTGGTTGCCTGCATGTACAGAGATTTGCATCTACAGATGCAGAATCTTGCTTTTTTCTCGTGTTTGGTTGCATGCATCTAGTTTTGAGCCTGGCTCTCTGGATGCAAGATTCTCCATGCAGCCTGGCTCTGGAGATACGTAGAAAATGGGCGTATCTCTGGATGCAGCTTCGTGTTCTGCGCAAGAGGCCACTCTCAACCATGCATGTGGTGCCACGTGGGTATGTAAGTTTCTTTTTTTTTCTTTTTTGTTTATATCTTTTGATTAGCATCTCCGATTACCGAACCGATTTCAAAAATGAGTTCCTGATATTTTTTCGAACAAAACTAGATCACACTTGCTATATAATTTTCAAAATATTTAAATTTTAAAATACCTACCTCCTAAACACTCAGCCAAACACCATCTCTGCATCTGTGCATCCTGTATCCCATCAGCCTGGCTGAGTGGAACGGGCCAGACTCGCGAGAGAAGGCAACCAAACAGCCCAATAATGAATCTTGATTTGGCCCAGCCCACCTACGCGCTCTCCCGGCCACTTGCCGACGCACCCTCCTGGCCACCTGCAACAATCGAACAAGCACAAACACACGCAACACAAAAACATGCATATACACACGTAACACATATGCATACGCAGCACACAAACACAACATGCATATACATGCACACATATAGGCATGTATATTATATTATTTTTATATATAATAATAATAATAATTATTATTATTATTTTTGGCAAATCACTCAACACAAAAATATAAATCAACAATCTCCCCCTTTATGAGTGATTTGATAACACAATACAATGAATATTCAAAATAGCTTCCCCTTAATATAAACTCTCCCTCTCAACAAATGATCAAATCATGCAAGTACTATCTCTCGTGATGTTTGCCAGTTGGTAAAAGCCGAACGCCAGAGACCAGCCGAATTGTTACAACCCTTACAGGTTCCTGTTTGGAAATGGGAAGAGATTGAATAGATTTTTTCACTGGACTCCCTAGAATTAAGTCTGGGCATGATTCTATTTGGGTTATTGTGGACAGATTAACAAAAGTTGCACACTTTATTTCTGTGAAGATAACTTATTCTGGTGATAAACTCGCAGAGTTATACATGGCCAAGATTGTGTGTCTACATGGTGTGCCAAAGAAGATAGTGTCAGATCGAGGTTCCCAATTTACCTCGAGGTTTTGGCACAAGTTGCATGAGGGTTTGGGCACAAACCTAAACTTCAGTACTGCTTACCATCCGCAGACAGATGGTCAAACAGAGAGAATAAATCAAATCCTAAAAGATATGTTGAGAGCTTGTGCTTTGACTTATAAAGATTCTTGGGATCAGAATTTGCCCTATGCAGAATTCTCTTACAACAACAGTTATCAGTCAAGTCTGAAGATGGCACAATTTGAAGCTCTTTGTGGAAGAAAATGCTGAACACCGTTATATTGGAAAGAGACAGAGGAGGACAGATCATTGGACCTGATATTTTGAAGGGAGTCGAAGAGCAAGTTAGAGTGATCCATGAGAATTTAAAAGCCGCCTAGTTAAGGCAGAAAAGTTATGCAGATAATCGTCGATGGGAATTAAGTTTTTCAACTGGTAACCATGTGTATATGAAGGTTTCACCTCTCAAGGAAATGCGTCGATTCAGAGTTAGTGGCAAGTTAGCACCCCGCTACATTAGTCCCTTTCCAGTGGTAGCCAGAAGAGGGGAAGTATCTTAGAAGCTAGAACTACCACCGCAGTTATCGGATGTGCATGATGTCTTCCATGTTTCTCAGGTGAAGAAATGTCTCAGAGTACCCGAGCATCAGATGACGTATGAAGAGATGGAATTAAAGAAAGATCTTTTGTATCCGGAGTTTCCAGTCAAAATTCTGGATGAAGCTGAGCGTCCAACCAAAAGCCGAGTGATCAAGTTTTGTAAGGTTCAATGGAGTAACCATTCAGAGAAGGAGGCAACCAAGGAGCGAGAAGAGGATTTCAGAATCGAGTTTCCCGATCTTTTTCTTTCTTTGTCCGAATCTCGAGGACGAGATTCTCTCTAAGGGTGGTAGGTTTGTAACATCCGCAATTTCGATCTTTTGCCAAAAGCTAATTTAAATTAATTAAATTCGAAATTTGGATTTTCTTCGATGTTTTAATTAATCTGTCATCCCTATCCTTCCAAAATTTGAGTTCAAACCTTCATCGTCCGCGAAGTCAAAATTCTAAATTCCGGTCTTTACTCGAAATTCCACCTAAGTCCCAAAATCTTTCAAAAATCCCGAAACCCATTGCATTAGGTTCCAAATATTCTATAATATTTTTGGGAATTTTTCCATGATTTATAGAGTCTCTTTGCTATTTTATCTTTTGCGCTTTTCCTTCAAACACTATTTAAATTCAATTTAATCGTTCCATTGTCATTCAAATACCACAATTCATCCAAAAATTGTGAAACCAATTTCTTTTGGTTCCAAATATTCCCTAGTATTTTTAGAAATTTTTATGGAATTTTTAGACCTTATTTGCTATTTTATCTCGCGCTCCATTGTTTCTACACTATTCAAAATCAAGCCAATGGGAGGATGACACCTGCCATGCACTGTTCATTGTCTCTAACCTCTGGCCAAAGAGAGGAAACAATCAGTTCTTGCTCTCCATTGGAAACCCCTCTTTAATCCACCATAACTTCCTCATTTATACACCAAATTGAGTGATTCCGGTTGCAAATTGAAGGTGTTGATGAGGAGAATCCATTCCCGGCATTTAATCTCCCTAAATCATGTTGAAATGGTCACATTAAGCTCCTAAACCGAATTCATTATTTCCTTCATAACTCGGCCGTTACTCCATGAATCCGCGAGCTTCTACATCCCATATCTTCATCTTGATCCCCTCTACGCCATGCTCACTTCCTTGCACTGCCCCTTCACTCCGTTCTTCCGGAAACTCGAGAAAACCGACGCCGAACGTCGTTTGTGGACATCGCCGTGGCATCTTTTGATCCGGTGAGACGTTTGCAAATCCGTTCGCGTCACCGTGTGCATCTCAACGCCACGAACAAAAGCCCTCAATCAATTTTGGGTTTCGTTGCAGGACGGCGACGAATTTCACGATTAAAATTGCTGATTGGAACTCTGTTCATCGTCGATTTATCCCAATCCGGCGATCTCCTCAGAAATCCGGCAACACTCCTAGGTTTGTCTCGTCACGTTCTACGCGGTGCTCCCTTCCATTTCACAAAAACTCATTGTTTGGATGGATTTCCCCAAATCGAATGTCTTTCGGGTGTGTTAGTCATCGGCATGCCCGTGGCCTCGCCGTTCCAGCGATCCTCCGCCAAACCGCCGCGAGCATCGCGTTCCCCTTGCCCAGCCGCACCTTGCCCCGACCTCGGTCGCTGCCGACCACGCCGTGTGCACCGCCTCCCGCCGAGCCGCTGCCTTGGCCACCCTTGGTCGAAGCCGACCGGACGGCCGGCTTCCGTGCGGTCGCAATCGGCACCGGCGCCACCGCCCCCACCGGGCCGTCTCCTTCGCCACGCCGCTTCTCCGCCACCGCCGCTTCCAGCGCCGCTGAGCGCCCTACCGGCCACCACCGGTTGCGCCGCTCTGGCCCCGGCATCACTGGCAGCCGCCACCCCTCCCCCGCCGCTCGCTGGCCGCCGGCAAGCTCCATTTCACCGGCGCAGGGAGGAGCTTTAAGCTCCTCTGTTCTTTGCCATGGAGAAGATGGTTGTCGGGACCCTAATATGCAAATCCAGACCCTCTGTGTATTCATCGCTAGTCCAGGATCACGCTAGTGCACATAGTCTCAACATATATGAAATATCACAATCATACACAACGGAATAGTAAAAATAACTCCATTAAAGAACATAAACTATTGAATGACCTTAAGATCAACCTTACACTTGTGAGGCTTTGATGGCTTCAACTCCAATTTAATAAGCAGCAGTGGAACGAAGAACACCGGTGAATCCCATCAATACGCCACAGGCAACTGACATGGTTCAACTCCTAGATAATCGCCTTCTCACGAAACTTCTTCTTCTTCGACATTGTAGACTTCTGCTCACTGGTGATTGATTGTTTGCAAAGGGTGAGTACATAAAGCACTCAGCAAGTCATGCACAGAATGCAAGTCTAATAACTATATGCATGGGTTATTCCAAATGACAGGCTGAAGGGGTTATTTTGCAATAAACAGCATTCACAAATATTCATAATAGATTATAAAGTGGTAAAACAAATAACAATAGTAATAAAATTTCACAGTTGTTTCACAAGTAAACCATACCACATCCTTAACTAGTTATCACTTTTCTACAGGCAAAATGCCTCCAAGCCCAAGCTCAATTTTATGAAAAGCTAATCCTTGAATGTAATCCCCGAGCATTGTCCAGTATCGCGGACACGGCTATTCGAATAGATTTTACACTCTGCAGAGGTTATAAACTTTACCCACAAGATACAATCAACTCACCACGTCAGCCGTGAATCACCATACAAGAGTATGCGAATGAGTGATCATAACAAAGCCTTTCGGAAACTTCTAACTACACAAGTGAACCTCTCCGGTTTTTGCCATACACCATCCCTTCCCTTAATAAAGGCCAAGTATGGGACCGACATACCGTTGGACGGGTACCATGCCGTAGCCCTGGTACGCCCCCCTTCAAGCTACACAAAATATGTAGTTGACACCCTGAGGTACCACATGCAAGTTATTAGTAACTTATTCAACTAGGTCAGTCCCATTATAGACATGTGGTTGTATGTTTGACTCAGTTCAAAGGCTTGCAAGGTTAAGTCCTTAGAGTGACCAGGGCAAGACTTACTTCAATACTCTCAAAGAAATCCATCTCACCATCACTCATACATATATCATGTTTCAAACATTCCCAATCGCTAAACGGCCCACCATAATTCTTGCCACTTGCCCCAGTCTAAATCATTTTTATCACCCTAGTTGATTATTGCGCAACACAATGCCAACAACTCAACATCCTTGAAGAAGCACGAAGGCCTCTGCATATCAACATCATTGTGTCGGCAACACGTCACACCATTTCAAAATACATTGCATATTCCATTAATCAATATTGGCATTTGTATTTCTAAAATGATGTCAAAGGTACGTTGCATGGCTAAGCAAACTACTGACGATCTAAATAACCCATGTTGGTAAAGTATTTAACTACCAACTATTAATCAACAATCCTAGGGTGACAAATGAATCATGGCATACAATTATCGTAGACAAGGTGGCAATAACGAGTAGGTCGATTATCTAATCCCAAATTAATTGAAATCAGTTTAACTTAAACTAGCATGCAATAATTTGAAATAACATAAGTTTCGAAAATGGGATCAGCATGGTCAAAGCACAACTTGCCTGGCCCTTGCAATTTTACTGCTCTTTACTCTTTATCTTTTATTCTTGGTCCTCGATCTTCAACTTCCACTTTCTCGATCCTCAGCTCGTTCGAACGGCTTCTGGACGACGCGTCTAACGATCAAATAAGAAGCAAATACAAACCAACTCAAAAGACACATCAAGTAAAACTCCAAATTAAGAACGAATAGCATTGGGCACAACGGCTTGGATGAATTTAGGGACTCGAATGGATTAGATCTAAGATTAGATAAAAGAGAACGAGCTTTTCAGAAAAACACTGAAAAGGGAAAGATTAATAACTGGGAAAGAAAGAATAATATTCCGAAGAATATTTCTTCTGAAGTTATTATCTTGATTGGACAGACAAGGACATATGGGCTCTAGATCTATAGATCGGGTCCATAAGGATATGTTAGTTCACAATGAACTAAAGTGATTCTCGATGTTGACTTTTGTTGACTAGACGGATACACGGCCAAACAAAAGAGAGACAGATAGATTAGATCGGGCACAAGGGTATGACACATGGCCAATGGTATATCGACCAAGTCCACGAACGATTCCAGATCGATGGTAGATTAGGTTTTCAGGGATAATACAAGACAAGTGTCTTACCACGATTGAAACAACGGGAAAGATTGCAAGGATAACAACGCGGCTCACGATGAACTTAGTTCATCGAACCGGTCTTAGGTTAGGGTTTTGGTTCGGCTTTGAAGATGGTATGACGATGAGGCTAGGCTCACATCATGATGATAGAACAGATGAGGACATCGCACTAGTGCTTTTGCATGAATGCATGCATGCGATGACAACGAAATAATGAGAGCCAAGCGTTAACGATGAAGCGTTAACGGCGGAACGTTAACGGCGAAACATTAACGGCGGAACGTTAACGATGGAGCGTTAACAGTGGAACGTTAATGGGGAAACATTAACGATGGAACGTTAATGACGAAGCATTAACGGCGGAATGTTAACGGTAGAACGTTAACAGGGAAACGTTAGCGGTGGAATGTTAACGGCAAAATGTTAACGACGGAGCGTTAACGGCAAAAGTGAAGCGACGACGGGATGCTCACGGAACAAGGAGGTGTCGACCGTCGGTACAACAACATGGCCGCAACAAAACTCTACCAACGACGGATAACCGAAACGCGAACCGGTAGCAACGGCTAGGTTGAAAGACGACGGTTTTAAGTCGGAACCGGCTTCGTCGGCGAACGGAGGCCGCAAGAATTCTAAGAATGGTCCAAAACAGTAAGGGATGACCCACCGGACGCGACAACACGGCCGGAGCGAACTAAAATAGCCGGCGTCAAAAGACGGTGCGCGGCGGCGGCGAAACGACGGCCTAAATTTATAAAAAAAATTCTAGAGGATGGGATGGCAAAGGGGGAATGTCCATCACGTATAAGGCGACGATACGAACTCAACGATATAGGCGGATTTTGCGGCGCCTCAACGAATTGATCACAAACTGTCGATTAACGGGTTTCAGATCCAAACTTCAAATGGCCATAACTTCTAGAATAATGACCAGAACTTAACAAAATTTGACCGAGAGCTATATGTGACCTAGAGTAACACCGTGACATAGTTGGCTCGGAGTTTTACCTTCTGGATCAGCGGGGAACGCGCGAGGATGGTTGTCGCTGTCTGAAACGCAGTCTGATCTAAGAAAAGAATTTTCTGCGCAAAATTCAGAGGGCAAAACCATGGGGCAGAATGTGCATCATGTAGAGGACATCACCAGGAGTCTACACAAAAAATTTCACGGTCAAACTCGAAAAATTGAGGGAGATATGGCCTCGTCAAAATTCGAGATTGAAACGGCCATAACTTTTGATTCCGTGGGCCAAATTGGATGAATTTTGGAGGGGAAATAGATGGGACATCAAAGCTCACCATGGAGAAGACGGATCTCGAATTAGTTGATGAGCTAATGGCAGTCGCGGTCCAAAGTTCGGTCATTGTCGAGCGACATCCGGATCTTCTCGTGGCGGCTTGGAGGTTTTGGGAGATTAATCTGTGGTTGAGGTCGTGGAGGAGAGCCACGGGAGGTCTACCAAGGTTAGGGGAGACGGCTAGGTCAAGAAAAATCAAGTTTGGAGCAAAAGTGGGCGAAATAGGCATTTATACGAGCACTTGGTGTGCGTCTCAGATTAGGAGGCGACGTGGCCGATCGTAGGCCGTTGGATCGGGTGCGGGCGACCAAGATTTTGCGGGCAACGTGGCTGATCGCGGGCGGGCGCGTGGAGGCGACCCAGCTGGCGTGGCAGACGCGCTGTCGCTTGAGACGGCCAGCTGGGCCGAGCGCTGGCTGAGCGGGCCGGAGCGAGTGGGCCAAGGCCGGAGGGAGAAGTAGATTTGGCCCAATTCCGAAATCTAGAATTTCCAACCTTTTCAAATTAAAATAATTCACAAAATTCAAATAATTCATTTGAGGCAATAAAAATACCAGAAAAATTCTAAAAAATATTTTAAGACATTTTGAACTCAAATAAAATATTTTCAAGAAAACTTTATGTAAACTTTTCAAATAATTAATTAATTTTAATAAAAGGGCTTAATACAAATTAATTTTAAATAAATCCGATAAATAGCAAACAAGCTCCGAAAAATCTCAAAAATTACAGAAGAATTTCTTGAAGCACAAGGAACCCAAATAAAATTAAATTTCTTTTATTTGAAGTATAAAATAATGAAATTAAATTGTTTTAGCTTTAGAAAATAACAGATTGCACGTTATAAATGCAAGAAAATCAACGAAAATTTTTGGGATGGTAAACTAAACCAAAATTTTTTGAAAACCTAAATTTTGGGATGTTACAATGGTCCCTTACAATGACATGAGGTCCCAATTGCCATAGAGAGAGCAAAATCAGAAAAAGGGAGAAAAGAAAAGATTTCAAAATATTCCCTTGTTTTCTAATTTCCAGAATTTTGATAATTCAAATGCCCATATCTTTGTCGTCTGAACTCGGATCGGATCCATTCAAATTTCTAAATTCATATAAAATTCAAGATCTATCTGCCAGTATTAATTTTGTAATTTTTGGATTTTGTTTATTTTATTTTATTTATTTGGTTGTACCGTTTTGCGCGTAGCCGAAGAACTCGCCGGAGCCATTGATGCCGTCGCCGAACCGCAGGACTTTGAGACTCTCGCTGGGACCGAAGGCAAGTCTCTTTGATGCATGTTGATCCCATGTTTTACAATTGTTTTACAATAATTTACAACCTGTATTGTTATCTTTATACATGTTATGTCAAGTATAGATTGATAGTTATTCCGAGTTTGCTGTCACCTCCTTGTTATTGATATCCATGTTTACTTGTAACCCTAGGATACCGTGTTATGTCATGTTTAAATTATATTGTGACATATGATGATTAGTACGATAGGTGTGCTTAGTTGCAAAAATTTACCAAAATGCTCATAGGTGGGATTTCTTCGAAACTATGACTAAAAATATGTTTTTATGAAATATAGCATGGTATTCGCTACTGTTATTTGCAAAATAAAAATGAAATAACAATGGTTTGGACTTGGGAGAATGGAATGTCGGGCGGGTGCGGATAGAGCACTAGTTTTCATTGTGCAAGTACCGCCCCAAGTCAATTAAGGACCGACGCTTGTGATTGTCCATTCTAAGCATAACTGTGCAACCACAAGTCTAAATGGGTATGACCTGGCTGAATAATTTTTAGAAGTCTAACTTAGACTCACCAAATGGTGGAATGTGGGTGTCGGATGGAGGCAAGTCATATTTCCCACACGGCGTAAGAGGGGGCTTCTGTACTGGGTAGATGGAACCCTAACAGTGGTGAAACCTCAGCAGGTGGGTCAGGTTAGATGGATACATTGTAAAGGCATTATCATGATCTCTCTGCCATCACACCAAAGGAAGTGTGATAATTGCGCATTGCACTAAAGAGATGATCATGTCTTGTGGGTAAAGTTGTACACCTCTGCAGAGTGTAAAACTATTCAAATAGCCGTGCCTACGGTCAAGGGCAAAGCGAAGAATGCTTTCATACTGGTAGACTTTGATTTGGTTTTAAAAACTGATGTTTTGGTATTTGGGAGTGGTTAGAACTCTCGGATGTATACAGTTGGCGGATTGAGCCAAGCAGGTGGTTGGAACCTGTTTTAATCATGACAGATGGAGTCATGTGTGGTTTACCTTAATCTTTTACAAAAATGTGCGGATAGAGCCAGTATACTAGTGATGGTGGATAGAACCTTCGCTAGAACAATAAATAATTTTAATTGATAAAATAATTATTAAAATATGCTTTGTGAAAATTATTAATAAGAATAATTTGATGAAACTTGGCTTTGTGCAAAAGAAACTAAACAAGCCTTCCTTGGAAAGCCCTACATGTTGCATAATTTTTCAGACTTACTGAGTACGTTTGTACTCACGTGCTACACAAAATTTTATCATTAGAGAATTTTCAAGATGCAGTCGACGATGGTGAGTACTATGCCAAGGAGTTTGTTGAAGATCACCATAATAACTAGGCGCATGTTCCAGTCGTTTGCCTGTGGTGTCGTTAGGCTTTACCTCTTTGTTATTTGTTCCGCTGCTGTAAGACTTTGGTCATGAGACCGTGTGATGCAATAAATAGCTATGTAGCTGGTACTTAATGTTTATTATAATATTTCGTTCTGTTCGGTTATGATTCATCACTGTGAACTGTGTGTGCTAGCGTTGATCCGGAACTAGCAAATAAATACACAAGGGATTCCGAAAAGCCGTTCCGGGGGCCCACAGCAGACCAGGGTGATGTTGTGTGAGATTACAATGACAAGATGGGGATTGAATTCTGATACAAGTACTGTCACCAAGAGAAGAAAAGAGGCGGTGCAACCCAACTAAAGCATCACTTGACAGGACGAATGATAAGAGAAATGGACAAAGGGACGAGAGGCTCAAAAAGGAAGCAATAGCTGCAGATTTTTCGCTGAGAAGAAGTGCATATATAGAGTACATGGGTCATATTGATGAGGAGGAACAACTACAGTATGCCATGGCTACCTCCAGGGCGAAGGCAGAATTTATCAGTCGGACATGTGGCAGGTATGAGCACGGTGGTGGTAGTGGCACCTCTAGGAGGGCTAGAGGAGGGGGAGGCGATGTGTTGTCAAGGATGTTTCGGAGTTCCTCGCAACAGAAAAGATCTGAATTGGGGGATTACAACCTTGGTACGACTCATAGCTCTGTGCAAACAAGGATTGACACTGGGCAATGGACACAGAAGGAGAGGAATGCGAAGCGGATGATTGGCTCGGCTTGGGCCAAAATTTTCCACATGGCTGGTATCGCGGGGAGGAAAGTAGATAATCCATACTTTGTTAGCGCTGTGAGGGAAACTCAAAAATGGAGTAAGTGAGCTTTTAAATTTACATCCAATTGTATGCCGATTACGATTAATAGCGCATATTTTTATCATATGTTTTATTTGCAGGCGAGGGTGTCCTATCTTCAAGTGGGAGAGACATAGATGGTAAATATTTAGATGCCAACGAATCAGATATATGACAGAAGATGGCAAAGTTCAAGTTAGAATGATCTACGTATGGCGTAACAATAATGTGTAATTCTTGGGTTGGGCCAACACGCATGAGTTTCATCAACTTCATGATATATTGATAATTGCACCATGTTCTTCCACAAGCCCGTGGATGCGAAGGGTCTAACTCAGAATGCCTCGTACTTGTGCAAGGTACTTGCTTTTATTGCTCCTCTTTTGAAATATATTTGCAGTATGCATCATGTAATGGAGATTTTCGTTTTATTTGTTGACGCAGGAAATTGCCTTAATGGTCCACGAGGTGGATCTGACAAATGTTGTATAGATTGTCACGGATAATGGTGCCAATTACAAGAGGCATGCAGGCTTATCACACAGGAGCACCGCCGCCTTGTGTGGCCCACAAGATTAATTTGATGCTGAAGCAGATTGGAGAGTTCCCAAAACACGTCTCTGTGATTGAGAGTGGAAGAAAAATCTCTCGATGGTTGTACAACCATTTGAAGCTTCACGATATGATAAGGAAGCATATTGGAGGAGAGTTGGTCAAGTGGAATGCTACTCGTTTCGGAACAAACTACATATTTTTGGACAGTTTCCTTCGTCGCAAGGATAAGTTCTTGCAGTGGATGGCCTCGAAGGAATATCTTACACCGCGCTTTATTGATACTGTGGAGGGGAGGTTCGTGTATTTCTGCCTCTCGAGCTTGGACTGGTGGGACAACCTTTGATCGGTTGTTAATTTTGTGGAACCATTGTACACCTTTTTCTATTTCACCGATTGAGACAGGGTGTCTATGTTGAGCGAGGTGCTACTACGGTACAACACAATGCAACAGGAATATGGTAACTTGTTAAGGGTGTTTCTACCACTCTACTACCAGGTGTAGTATAAGTAAATTCTAGTTAATCTGATCCATTGGATCGAAAAGAATGAACGGTTTATATTCAATTTTGTGTACCGTAAAAGAGTTCTTATTCTAACTCTTATTGCGGAAGAAATCTCAGCCAGACAGATCGCTACCTCATCACTTTTGAGAAAAAGTTACTGCAAATTTCGAAATTACGATGAGACTCTTTAGCAAAAACACTCGCGGCTCCGCAAACTACCATCCAGCTCTGGACTGAGCCCTTTGGCAAAAAGATCCTCGTGATTCCAAAAAATTGCATCCGGAACCCGGTCCAAGCCTTTTTTGCAAAAAAGCCTATGGTGCCAGAAAATTGCATCCCTATTCTAGCAAAAAAAAATCATAAATTTTCATTCAGCTCGAGACCGAGCCCTTTCGTAAAAAGACTTGCGGTTTTCAGAACCCTTTCGCAAAAAAAAAACGTGGTTTCGGAAAATTATATCCTCATTCTTGCGGAAAAATCATAAATTTCCTAATGTTTTGTTCTCCTTCGTCGTTTCAATGAAAAGGCCCACACGAATTTTAAAATCTTGATTATTTTGGGTTTTTTAGATTATTTTGTTTCCCGAAAGAAAAAATGATATGTATCATGAATATTGTTTTTGCCATCTAAACACACTATTAAAATTCACCTGGTATAGCGTAACCAGCTCTGCCTAATACAACTAACAACGGTCAACGTAAGCGGTAAGCTACTCGGGCGTCTAGCTAGAATCACATACACCGACCTGTCAAATTGGGCAGCTTTTTACTCGACACCAGCAGATCACCATATTTGAATATATTCTTCTCCATGCTACAAATTCAACATTAAAACTTCAGGGGCTTGTGCTCAGGGTTCATAAAATCGATTTGGCGATTTTTAGATGAACAGTAATTTTCGATAATCGCAAAAATCAAGTCAAAAATCGGATAAATTCAAAAACCAAAATTTTTTTCTAAAAAATTTAAAATCGCCGATTTTCGTGGAAAATCGGCCGATTTCTCGTGGAAAATCGACGGCCTTGTTGAACTTTTTGTGCAATCAATTTTTAGTAGCGATTTTCAACGTTTTTTTGACGAAAATCGACCGATTTTCGGCCGGTTTTTGACACATAAATTTTTTTCGAATTTTCGAATTTTTTTGAATTATTTTTTGAATCGGATCGGTTTATCGACCGGTTTTTGATATCGGACCGCGGCGATATAGGCGAAAATCGCGAAAATCATCGATTTTGTGAACCCTGCTTGTGCCCCATGCAGCGGATGTTTGTCTAGGGTTCACCTTCTCTTTTTACCAGGGAAGTTCCAGGGTCCACCGGTACCGATTTTCTTAGAAAATTGGTGGAAAATCGTGGAAAACCGGATGAAATTTAGAATCAAACCATTTGAAAGCCGAAGGTCAATTAGTAGCAACGGCGCAAGAAAATCGGGCGATTTTCTAAGAAAATCGGTCGATTAGTACCGATTATCGGGATAATTGGAAGGAAAATCAGCAGACTTGATATAGATAGAAAAATAATTCGTAAAATTGCAAAAAAAAAAAATCAGAAAAAGGTAAGGAATATATATGGAAAAATAGAACAAAATTTTGGCATGACGTTTGCTATATTTTAGTCAATCTCAAGTTGTAAAATGCAATGCCTCACTTATAACAATTCGTTTGAAAAATACCATTTACATATCAATCCAATAAGTTCACATCTCAGTATGAATGGCATATGGCATTTGAAAGCAATATTTATCATGAAAAAACAATGTTCACATGATGTTGTGTTCCATCGTCGTTCCATTGTCACACATAGGCCATGTTCAACCTACATAAGCATTATGGTAGTATAAATTAAGTCGCAATGAAATGAAACATACAAATAAAACAATACATTCGTGGCTACTGGTGGTATTGTTGGGTGTACACTTGATTCGCCATGTTGTACTCATCTGTCGACATGAGTGCTAATCCTCGTGTAGATAACAACTCTGCCTTTGTATTCATGAGTGCTAATCGGGCCATATCGACAGAAAATCGGGCCTTACCGCGCGATTTCCTGTGTCGGAGCGCATAAAGGCGGTCACTGGCGGCGGCGACTGCAGCCTCTCAACTATTCTCTGCTCTCTCGGTGACCGACAGAACTTGGTCGGAAACGCTCTAGTCCTCATAAATAGCTAATGGACTTTAGTAAATCAGCCCAATACTATTTCATGTCACAGTGATTTTTTTTCCCTCTAATTCCGGTTTTAGCTCAAAAATTGCACCATAAAGTCGATTTTTTATCTAAATTTTATCCCAAATGATACAAACCTATTAATACTAATTTTAGCCAGCATTTGGACAAATTTTCTCAAATTTTCCAAAATTTTTGAATTCAAATTTGAATCTCACCGGTTTTCCTCACGGCTTTGAATTTCTTACCCCACCGATTCAACCGATTTTCCCGATTTCCTCGCGATTATCTGCGATTTTTGAAACCCTGTGTTTGTCACAGAAAGATCACACGTCCAGACTTCATGGGCTTCTCACAGGTACGAGTTACAGAATTTCTGTACTTCTTTTCTTTACATGTCACATGCATGTAGAAGCAGAACAGCATGTGTCATGCAAATTAGCATCTAGAAGGAAAAATCACTGTGTCCCAGAGTTACAAGTAACATAGGCCCGGAAACAGGAATCAAACATCTCGGTTGAGCAGGCAAACAATATCTCGATTTTGTACAGCCTTGTGTTTCTGAACTCGAATCATGTTGCAAGCATCAGCAATATACCATAATCACATCAAAGAGGTGGCAAAATGCTCGCGCATCCTTCTATTTCTAATAATTACAGGATTTTACGACGGAGCAAAAATATGCACATAGTTTTAAGCATCCCATTGACAAGATGAGTATTCCGCCTTCGAGGAGGAGAAATAGCTGGGAAGGTATCCGGTACTTAGAAGCAAAACCTCTTTTTCTGCAAAAAAAAAGGGGGGGATGGAGGATTAGAAGGGATTAGCATCAAGACTGTGCATCCCTAAACTCAAAACGAAAACGAAAGAACCAACTATAGGAGCACCCATGACTTACCCGGAAAATGATCTTCTCTTGCCAGTCTACATATGCAAGCAGCTCGTCCTGCCTCATCAAGGTTTCATAGAGCGCCTGCATATGAGAGAAACAAAGGTTAACGCAAAATGAATGGACAGAGAGTAGCAATCTGTTGTTTCTCATGCTTGTAGTGGATCAATCAAGGAAATCAGGTGAGACTTCAACAGGGCAATCATGAAATTGGGTGAACTGATATAAACATTGCCTCACAACAATAGCTATTTGGGTGGCAACAACTTGATATTATTACATATTAATCAGTCCAACTGGTCTCAATCTCATGTCACTGATGTAGAACTACTTTTTGTTTAACAAAGCAACAGTACCTTCTTTGTAGAAATTAGCTCAGCTTCCAATGCATCCACACGACGGACAGCATCATTGAGCAATTCCTCTTTCTCAAATGGCATTTCAGATGGCTTTGCTTCAAGTACATGAATCTTCTCCTCCAATTCAACAAGCCGTCTTAATACAGATGACAGGGTATCACTTTCCACATAGTGAGAAGGAGATGGAGGTCGGAACTCTTCCTTGAACTCTAATTCTTGAGGGAAGTTCACACGATAGTGATCACATGCAATGGTCTCTCTTGAGAACCTTTTAACCACTCTGCTTGGGACAGAACGAAGCGCCATAAAATGGCTCATGATTAAAACTGTCAGCCACGTAATAATCTGAGTATGCAGTCCTCCCAACATTGTACGTATATTTCCCAAGGAGAATGAACCTGGGTTAAGCACACAGAAAAACAAGTCAATAAAACTCCATTAAACTCGTAGTGGAGTTATTTCGATCACCATATTCTAAGTATGTCAAAAGCTATGAGTAAGTTGCCCAAAACCTGTATTTACAATTTGGTCATAAGTCATATTAACTTCTCAGTAAAAACTATAAGATTGACAACATAAAAACCTGAGGTAGAAGCGACTGAGGTGGTTCTTGGACTGCTGCACGCATCATCCACAACCTTGTCAACAACAGGGACGCTGTTTTCCTCTACAACAGGAGAAGCACCAGAGGTTGAAGCATGTCCTGGCAGTTTTGGCTGCAAGTAGCAAAACATGTATTAATCATCATACTGAGTACTGAACAACAAAAAGTATTGGAAAGAGAAATGGAGGCAGCAAATAAGAAACTCTCAGTAACCCAAAAGGCATTTCTCCACTTCTTATCATTGTTTTGGATAGACTACTACTCACAACTTAGTCTTGTGCAATTGAAAAGACAAAAATTAAAGAGTATACAATCAGTCAGAGTTCAAATGCATGTTCCCAGACTAAATCACAATTTGGCAATTTGGACCCAAATTTTTTGTAGTTCTTGTGGTGGCATTAATGAATATCTAGTATTGGGCGATGCTCAAAACGGGTATAGATACTTACCTCATGAACAAGGGTCAAGTCAGGGTTTACGATGGAGCTCATAGGAGCAGTAGGAGACGAAGCATCTTCAACTTCGGAACTAGACTCGGCCGAGGCATCGCTGCCTTTTTTCTGCTCCAAGAAGAGAACAAAATAAAGCTTCCAATGGAAATTTAAAGGTGATGTTCATAGTTGTCTCCATAATACATACAAAGCATGCTTACAGTTGAGTGATGAGGCCTAGCATAACAAATTTTCTTCCCATCAATGCTTGATATGGCAAGAATTTGTCGACCATAGTTTGCTTCACCATTGAGAACCCTCTAGAAAAATGGAAGATGCATTATGTTAGTGATATAAAACAGGACATTCAGCAACAAGAATGTGGGGAGGAGGAAACCTTTATTATGTCAGGATCCTTCCAAGGACCTCTGTCCGATTTGGAGCAACCTCCATGTTCTTCACACCTGCATTTGCCGCCAAGAAAATCTGGCAGTTCACTGAGAACATGGAATTAACAAAAATTAGGGCAGAAGACAAACAGCAGTATATATCAGCAAGAGTGGAGATCCTAACCTCTCATCAATTATTTCAAGCAGGCTATTTTGGTACTTGTTTCCAAGAACCTTGATGAGAAAAGACAGAGGAAGCAATCATTGTATAAACTAAAAGTTATTCATCGATGGTAAAATCAAAGCAGCAATACACAGTTACAATACTTACATGAATCTTTGAAGCAGTTTGCGGATCAAGAAATGATTTTATCGTACTCCATAACAACTTGAAACCTTGACCAGCATTTATAATGTACAATTGGTGCAATGTCTGCAAGAGCTCTCAGAATGAATTTACATAAAAATAAATACTAGAGAGCTGTACGTATAATTTGAAACAGAAAACAAATGTTCACAAAAAGTGAAAGGTTTATTAATCAACAGAAAACAGTAAACAGTGAAAAACAAAATTGAAACAATATAATGGAATCACCTACCTCTGGATAGTTATCACTGTTAATCTTCTGCAGTCGCATGATTAGTTCCCTTGCATCTTTTGAGAAGTTCTTTAAGCCCTGAGTTATAAAAACAAGTCAATTACTACTCTAACCACATAAAATGGAATTTGTTGAGAGCAACATTCGCCAGAAAAATGCCATACCACTCCTTGCACATCTAAAATACTAGTAGACGAGTCTATGTGCCTTTTTGCAGCAATGGAGCAAGCTGGAAATCTTATTTGGAAACATCTCTCAAACTCCTTGACATGGTACTTTACATATCGGTCAATAGTTGTTACTTGCACTAGTTTGTTGGCATCAACTTTGCCAATTAGTTCTATGTAGACAGGCCTTCCCTCTTTATCCACTCCATGGTAAAATTGTGGATAGTACTTCATAACTTCAGGTAATTCAGTGTAGTCAAATCCCTAAAAAAACCGAGTGTCAGATTTTAGATGTTACGCAAAGTAAAAATAACACCACCTATGTTTTGGTGTATCTGTTCCAGTTTTAAATTTACCTCAATATTGTCAGCCCCAAATTCCTTCCTCCATCTAAGCATTTCCGACCACATATGCTTTGCTTTCTCAATATCAAATTTCCGTGCTTTCAGAAATCTACATACATACGAAGAAAGTTTAAGTAAAATAAGCAATACCTGGTTTTTCTTCTGAGCATAACTTTTGAAGAAAGATGTGATATCTTAAATATAGCAGCAACAGATTAATATGGATATTTATGATGGAGATGGTGATAATCTACAGAAGAAGAAAAAAAGGCAGGTATTCTCTGACATGAGCGGATGTGGTACCTCAACATCATGTGATAGTCGTCATGACGTTTTGGCAACAAGCCCTCGTCAAGTAAACACCGGCGGAATCTTTCCACAGCTTGCAGCTCTTGAACATCCCTTATGTCCTCTATGGAAATTACTTGATTATCACTCTTCTTTTTCCTCTTTCTCCTTAAAGAATGCCTAAATTTATTCCCTGCGCTAATCGCTCTTTTCTTGAAGGAGCCCATTTTAGCCTTCTTGTCTCCTTCCGAGTTATCCTCATCAGACTTGCACTCTCTCTCTTCGTCGTCGTGCGCAAAGCCCTCAAAACCTGCACCTGCAGTATCAATTTAATGACCATTCTCTGTAAGAGGAAGTACAATAATAAAACCCAATATAGACTAATAGTAAGCCTAAAAGCCAGTTTGTACAATAACTGTATTTTAAAATTGTCACTGGATGTTATGCAATAACTATCTTTTCTCTCTTGTATATAAACAATCTACCTATACTCACGTACAAAGCTAGCTACTAAATAAAAGCCAATCTCTTCTCTCTTCTCTTTTCTCACTCTTTCATATAGACCAAAACTGATATGTATAAGCTAAGAGCCAGTTGAGATGGTCTTATTGTAGATGCTCTAATCAGGTGGTAATCGGTAATCACTACCGTGGAAATAATTATCAACATGTGAACTACGCACTTTGTCATGCTTGATGCTTCCCATTGAACTAAAAAAAATCATTTAGAGGTGTTAACCATAATTCATAAGTACTACTAGTACCAGACTACTGGTACTGAAATTTCAACATTACCCATAACAGAAAGGACATCGAATTTAGAGCCAAAGAATCTCAGCGCCCTAAATCCCCAGAGCTAAATCTTAATGATACGAATTTTTCCGAGGGAATGATCATGTTTTCCACAGCAATTACTGAACCCCGCAGAAGCAACCTTACTGCAGCCACAATGTTTCGTGCAAACCATGGCAAGTTCATCAAGAAACATCTAGACGTGCGCGCACTCGCAAAGTTGCCACAACATCGAATAAACAAGAAAGGGCAACGCGTAAAGGAAATCATCAAGAGCATGCATGCAGCCGAGGGAAGAAGCAACATTTAGCGACTCACAGGGACTCGCGACGCGGTCGATGGGCCCCGACATCCCCCGGCCTTCCTCCCGATCCGAGCGCGATCCCTCCGGAGAATCCCAATCCCCCAAGCCTCGATATCCCCTGTGAAGAACAAGGCGAAGGTTTTCGATGGAGGAACACAAGGGCCAGCGATTGAATACGGTGGCGTAGTTTGCCTGATTTGCTTTTTTATATTGTTAGAGAATTTTGATGCTTATTTTGGGGGGAGTTGGGGGGAAAGAAGCTTCTGCTTTCCTTTCATCGGTGGAGGGAAGGGAGAGGAGGTGGGTACTCGTTCTCTCTCTGGTAGACCCGGTGCATACACTCAAGCCGCGAAATGGAGTCTTGATGTCTTCTACTCTTCTGCACGTATGCTTGCCACGTGGGCGGTTGCTATGGGCTTCGGTCC
Organism: Rhipidocladum racemiflorum; assembly: GCA_036346355.1. NCBI lineage: Eukaryota > Viridiplantae > Streptophyta > Magnoliopsida > Poales > Poaceae > Rhipidocladum > Rhipidocladum racemiflorum. The sequence continues at coordinate 76,118,586 of CM070569.1, read as the reverse complement.
ATCGACCTGGCGCACGTCGATTCGGGCGGCACATGCGAATAAACCGCAGAAGCTTGGAGGCGTAGGGGCTGTTTGGTTGCTCCTTGTATGGCAGCAGCATGTATTTCCGTATGTAAGATGGCTATTTGATTATTTGTGCGCGGTGTGAGAGCCAGATCAGTACGATACACAAAGTATTCACAGTCAGACTCATGGAATAAAAGCTCCATAACTGTTTTTTCGGAGCCAGGCTGGGACGGTGCAGACTCCCACGACCAGGCTCCTGCGAGACGGCAACCAAACAGCCTCGTAGAGCAGTGGGGCTGGTGCCGCAATGCAAATCGGCACCGAAAACAGGTCGCACGTAAGATCCGCCACACAGGTTTGCACCCAGGCCGCGAATAAAATCCAAAATAACCTTATCCTCAATGGTAAAACGCTGGCAGACAACACATGTCGCATATTGCGTGACTTAGTACCACGGTGGAGAACGTGTAGATAACACGTGTTGTCTATCGACGCTTCCGCAGTCAAGAATATGACTATTTTTGTAATTACGTTCGTAATAAAACCAAATTTAAAAGAAATTATCCATGACTACAAAATTGACGTGACGAATTCTGTGGTGGACGGTATATCACCAAATTCCCTCTTTTTAATTCCCATATTATCAGATTAATCCTATAGATTAAATTTTGTTTTCTAGGCTGTAGTTGGTTTACTTGCTAATTAAGATTCTAGATTGATTTAATGTACATAAGATTACTGTTTATGATTTAGTTCACGTGCCCTCGCTAAAATTAGAGAGAGAGAGAGAGAGAGAGAGAGAGAGTCAACAAATCGCAGTGCTAAAATGGTGCCGATGACTCGTAACCAGTTATATCATGTTTTTTTTCTTTGCCCAGAACATGAAAAAGCTGGTCTCTGTATTGAGCTGAAACAATTAACATCAGAAAAAGATATTAGTCCATTTGAAGGGTCAGTCAAGATCAAGTGCAAAAATCTTTGCTGGGAGGTGGTGACAAAAACAAATCATCCCAATCAGTGGCGAGCCAACCAGCGCAAGCCTGAATTAAGGCCGTGATCTTAAATTAAGTCTCTTTTTAATCATTTTTAATAATTTTTAAAAAAAAATTAATGGGCTTTGATCTTAGGTGCGGCCGCAGCCCGAAGGCCTGTATCCGCCCCTGATCCCAATATCATTGTAATGCAGTCCCCCAAACGCCATATGCCTGCAATGCAGGAGAGTTTATTTTGTGCTAGTCAGCAGGAGCTTACTAGCATCTTTGTAACGTTCCTCAACGGCAGCAATCAGCATGTTTCGGACCAAATCAAACTCTCGAGCCTCAAAACAAGGCTGATCGTGAACAAAATGGTGTGGTTGCACTTGCAATGCATCAAACGGCACTTTACAAGAACCTATAAAACAGATTCTGACGGCTCACCTGTCAAGTCTTGTGAATTGAATTTGATCGAGTTTACATTACTCTCAGATGGCTTTGGTTGGAGCGCCGAGCATTGCTTGGTTGGCTCGAGCCCCGGAGTGCGTACAGTCCGTCCATGTTTGAGTGCTGCTCGATGTGGGAGCTCGTGGTGTCGAAAGTGTGGATGTGGGTGTGTGGATATGTGTTTGTAGTTTGGAATGCTGGAGCTCCTAGCTAATTAGAAAAAAAAGATGGCTTTGGTTGTACAACTTTCAATCCGTTGTTATATATAACTAACAAATTTACCTGTGCAACTGCGCGGCTAGATATTATGATATGATTATCTTTGATATATAATTATATTTTCTATAATTGTGTATTTTTATATAGCTTTAATATCTATATAGATTAATATGCACTGTTATAATCTGGTCCCATCAAAATAAGTGATGGAGATCCCTTGACTCTTTCTTTTAATCTGAGCTGTTATAATCCGGGTCTGCTAGATAGCTGGTTAGATATTTTCTTTTAAATAATGGCATATGATGGTGGAGATCTGTGGACTCTTTCTTTTAATCTAAGCGGTTATAATTCAGGTTGGCCTAGATTAAGGACCAAATATTTTGCTTTTTTGTGAGAATTTTTAGCCTATTTCTCTTTTTTTCTTAACGACTCTTATTAGCTTTTAATATATAATAAATTCTCTTTTTTCTCAGCGATTCTTATGAGCTTTTAATATATAATATATTTTTAAGGAAAATGGTTCCATACTCTTGGGAGTATGTACTCCCACTCTCAATATACTACATAAATGACATTGTTATACTTCTTTATCTGTTTGAGTATACTCTAATACTAATTATAAGATACTCCAAAGTGAATTCCACGAAAAATTTCATCAAAATCCACCATTTATAGCATAATTTGTTTATATACTCTTTTTACACATGGAAAAAGGTATATAACAAAAAATAAATGGCTTCCATGAATTTTTTTCATTCATGCCGTATTGGAGTATCTTAGAATTATTATTGGGGTATACTGAAAGTGATAAAGGAGTATAACACATTCGTTTAAGTGGTATATTGAAGGTGGGAGTATATACTCCCAAGAGTACAAAAAAGGCTTCCATATTTTTAAAACTTTTTGGTGCTAACTCAGTATATAGCTTATACCTTGCGCAAGAATAGTAAAAAGCCTCGAACACCATAGAGAAGCGAGCTTTGCAATTCGTGCTCGTAGGATCGCCAAGAAGGCAAGATTCTGGAGAACAATCCAGCCCCCAGGCGCTTATTGGATGTATCGCCCCCATGCTTTCGGCCAAAAAGACCGGGGAAGCAAAATGTTTGTTAGTCAACGCGTCGACTTAATATAAATCCTTCTTAGGTGCGCCATGGAATCTGCTTTCGCCTTCCGGGCGCCGGCCCAACCTTATCAACGATAGCTTGTGCAAAGGAAGGAGGAATAGGAATACCGCGCAGTTCTGCTAGGAGATTCCTGATTCGTTACACACGAAGTAGCCGAACCAAGCTTGTCCATCTAATATCTATATAGATTAATATATGCACCGTTATAATCTAATCCTATCAAAACAAGTAGTGGAGATCATTGGATTCTTTCTTTTAATATAAGCTATTGTAACCCGGATCCGCTAGATAGACCGTTAGATATTTTCTTTAAACAATAAAATCCGATGATGGAGATCTTTGAACTCTTTCTTTTAATTTAAACCGTTATAATCCGGGCCCGCCCAGAGACAGCATATTGGAATAAGCATCATAAACACTCATTCATCAACAAAACACCAATCACTTCAGGAATTTTTCTGCTCATGTCCTCTTCCTAAAAAACCTTTAAACTCGAAAAACAAAATGGAATTTCTCTACTCGTGAATTGTAGTACATTACAGAGATAATATAATTCACCAATGGTAATTAAGCAACAAGATCAGAAAAAAAGAGGTTGCCTTCCTGACTAGGCAACGGAATTCAATTGCTTTGATTTTTCAATTCTATCACTAATGACCAAACTGAATATATATATATATATATATATATATATATATATATATAAATATATAACACCAAAAATCCAAAAAAAAGTGAAAAACACAATTGTAAGCAATAACTATAGTTGAAAAGAAATATTATCAGCAGTTACTCAGAAGCACAGGAGACAAATGCACACCTTGCACCGAAAAGCAATGTTGATGGCAATGGCATCTGATAGCATGAGGTCAAAACTATTAGTCTCCACTTCATTCCCAACCTGAATATCATGATGCCGTACTTCAGAGTTCAGATCAATATAAGCATTTTTTTAATTGATAGCTTACTTTGAAGTGGTGTTACCTTTGCAAGATATAATCGAGAATAGTAAGCATCATGGACCATTTCTGTAATCCGCACCAAACGTACCTAAAAAAAGAATGCAAATCTGAAGTGAGCAATGAAAGAACATATTATTAGTATCAAAACAATAAAACAGAGCATGAAAGCTGAAAATTAGTTCGTCTAACAGGAATATAGGATATAATCTAGAGGAGTAATGCACATCATAAAACACTAGACATTCGACCTATGCTACGGAGTCCATGAAAATTGGGAAAGAAAATTTTATTTATAAGATTTCATATTAAACTCGCCATATATCCCATCCTTTTAGTCATCTCCTTCACCACAGTGTAAATAGTTGGCCTTGGCTGGAAAGACATTATCCCTTCCTTATAGTCCGAAGGTTTGGAGCTCAATGGGAGCATCCACCTGTCACTCTGGTAATTTTGCAAAAAAAAACCTCATATTATCCCGAATTACAATTAGGTCCCTGTAAATTTACGGATAGGTCCTTTGCGATTTTTTGTGAGAGGAAAAAATTTTCCCCTGATTCGTGTTTAGGTCCCTCATCCGGTATTTTACAGAAAGAGGCTCCCGTTAAATACGAATCGCGAGCTAGCCCTTTTCTAATTTTTTAAAATAGCGAACAGGTCCAAAATTATAACAAATAGGTCCCCGCACTTTACGTTCAGGTCCTTTCTCCGTTTTGCCAAAAAAAATATATTTTCGTGGTCTGTTTTTCCTCCGGAGCATAGGAAAAATGTTTTCCGTTCATGCGCGCGGCGTGCGCTGCGCGTATTTTCCTAGTAATATTGATGCAGTTCAGATATACAACAAAACCATCTAAAACCAGAAGCACGTGGATTATTTGTTTATCTAAGTCTAAATCTTACAATTCGAACGTTCTGAAGGGCAGCCAGCAACATAATACTTGGTGCTTCCACTGGAGGGAGTAACGTGGACATATCAAACAATTAGAATTTAGAAAAAGCATCTGCAACAGTGTAAAGTGCATCCAAGCAAGAACTGATACATATTGACAATAATGGGGACAAGAAGATCGCTTCCATCTTCCATCTTCAGCACAATAGCATGGTGAGGAGTGGAATCCCAGTCTTAGTACGCGGGGATTATTTTCTAAGGTTTTTCCCATCGCACAATTTTATCACAAAACCATCTGATACACTTCTGAGTTCAACTGCAGTGACACATTAAACCACCCATTGGAGACGGTTGCTTGTGATACACTTCTGAGCTCAACTCGTATTGAGAAGAGATGCAAGCACCTCTCTTGAACAATAGTAATTTGGTACAAGTGATGTGTGGCTGATATTACAATAGTAGCTTGATATTAGTGATATGTAGCTGATCTAACAGTAGTAACCTGGAACCGAAGTTGCTCAGAAGTTGCTCAGACAATCCGGTGTCAAGACTCAAAACAGTTACAACAGCAAAGTAAATTTACCGGCCTCCATCACGCTGGAGCGGACGAACTCCTCGCCGCTGGCATCGAAAATTCGCGGCCGCGGCGCGGTCGCCGTCGGAAGACGAGCCGTAGCTGCAGCAAACAGGCCAGCCCCAGCCCCAGCCGCTTCTCCCGTGCCGCTGGGACGGGACACCGAGGAACCTAGGCGCCACGCCGTAGTCGTCTCCTTGCATTGCAACCGGCAGGCCCTTCTCCTCAGCCGCACGCGCGCAAGCAGTTGGCCGCCGATCCTCGCATCCGAGCAGATTTTTTTGTTCACAAAGGAAACGTCATAAACCAACGCAAAGCCATCCAAAACATCGGGATCGAACAGGGAGTTTGGATTTTGGAATCGATGGGATTAGCACCGAGCTAGCGAGCCGATTAGCGTGATGAGCGTACCAAATCTGGCAAACACACCACCAAATGAAGAACAAATGTTGCAAACCAAGAGGGGTGAATCAGCTTACCGCTGGTCCCGGCGAGAGGATGGGCTGATCGGCTGATCCGAGCCGAAAGACGCGGGAATTTTGGGCTGGTTTGGGGAAAATTTTTGCTCGAATTTATTTTGAACCAAATAAATTTTTGCTCGAATTTATTTGGGCTGGTTTGGTTTGAAGTTCTAATAGAAGCGGTTGGATGCGCTGGAAAAATACTTGGCCATTTCGCACGAGGTGAAATCATTGGAAAAGCTCAAAGGTGCCATCCATCGTGTGTGTGTGTGTAAGATCTGCTCCTAGGAAGTAGGAACGACGATCTTCGATTGGAACTCCTCCATTTGCAGAGGTACGTGGACAAGAAACAATGTTGGACTTCTCATCATGATACTGTATATTTGATCGAGCCGAAGCCAACATCGGTTTCGCCACTCGCGCTTGACGGAGACGGGGGACCTCGTCGGAGGTGAAGGAAGAGGGGAGGTGTACAAATCTTTAAGCACATTCACATGTGATGGTGAGAAATTGGACTGAAATAAGTAAATACTTACGTGTAAATAATGAAGGACTGCTGGGACATCATCGAGGACGCTACTTCGTTTTTCGCTGGCAGCTCGACAACTAACCTTAAGTTGCTGAACTCGGCGACGGTGATCCTCTTGCCCAAAAAACAAGATGCAGCCAGAGTAACTGATTGTAGATCCATCAGTTTGATTCATAGCTTCGGAAAAATCATCTCCAAAATTCTGGCTAATAGGTTGGCACCTAGGGTCCATGATCTGGTGTCCTCTAACCAAAATGCGTTCATCAATAAAAGAGCAATTCATGATAGTTTCCTACTTGTCAAGAACCTCCTAAAAGAAGTCCATCGTAAGAAACACCCATCTCTATTCGTTAAGTTGGATTTAGCCAAGACTTTTGACTCCGTCAGCTTGGAATACATGTTGGAAGTGTTGCAGCATTTTGGCTTTTGCCAGCGGTGGAGAGATTGGGTTGCCATCTTGCTAGCCAGTAGCTCCTCCAAAGTGACCGTAAATGGTAAGCCTGGGAAACCTATTATGCACAAGCGAGGACTCCGCCAAGGGGACCCCCTCTCCCCGATGTTGTTCATCCTTGCCCTGGAACCGCTACACCTGCTCCTGTCGGCTGCAACAAAAAGTAACCTATTCAAACCAATCCTCAACAGACCTGCAGAGCTTTGTCGGTCCTTCTATGCCGACAACGTCGCTTTGTTCTTAAACCCAACTCAACAGGAAATGCACAGCCTGCGCAGCGTGCTCCATTTATTCGGGGGTGCATCGGGTCTTATGGTCAAGTGGGCAAAAACTGAGATTTTCGCGATTGCTTGCGATGAGGGAGCTCTTAATACTTGCCTGCAAGATTTCCCCGGCTCTGTCAACAATTTCCTGGCAAGATACTTGGGCCTTCCTCTCAGGCCTAATGCTCTGAGAAGGGTAGATTTGCAGCCTCTGCTAGATAGGGTAGGAGGAAGACTAGCAGGTTGGAAGGGAACTTTGCTTTCAAGAGCAGGTAGACTAATATTGGTGGCATCGGTGCTGTCGGCACTCCCAACTCACTTCATGACAGTATTCCCGATGCCTGCCTGGGCTATTAAAAGAATTGATAAGCTCGGACTGAATTTCCTCTGGAAGGGACAAGAAAATTGCAGCTCGGGATATTGTATTGTCAGCTGGCAAAAGGTTTGTCGTCCTAAGCAATTTGGGGGCCTGGGAATCCCCCACCTTCACACTTTCGGCAGAGCCCTCAGGCAGAGGTGGCTATGGCTTAAATGGAGAGATAACAATAGGATTACGGCTGGAACCCCGCTACCCTGTGACGTCATTGACGTTGCGTTCTTCAATGCAAGTACCCATTTTACCTTAGGAAATGGCATGAAGGCCAATTTCTGGACGTCTAACTGGTTACAGGGAAGGGCACCGATAGATATTACCCCCTTATGCTTTCGTCTGGTAAAACGAAGACACATCTCAGTGCTGCAGGGACTAACTAATAACTCTTGGATGATTCCACTGAGGAAAATTCATTCCCATCTTCAACTTGCCCAATTCTTTACCCTCTGGCAGCTCATTTAGCAGGTCCAGCTGCAACATGACAACCAGGATGAAATCCTCTAGCGCTGGACAGTCGATGGAACCTTCACAACCAACTCGACGTACAAGGCCCTTTTCCTGGGTTCCATTACTGACACAACTAGTAAGATTATTTGGGGAGCAAGGTCGGAGAACAAATGTAAAATTTTTGCCTGGTTATTGCTCCGCAACAGCGTCCTTGCGGCAGATAACCTAGCACGGAGAGGGTGGCCTCATCACCAGGCTTGCCGCCTTTGCAATGCTGCGGGATGAGACGGCATTGCACCTCATGCTCTCATGTCCTTTTGCCGAAACTTTTTGCTTTTTGCTTCGCAGGGGTACAGCCTCCCGGCGCTAAACCTTCTTGACCCTCAACTTTCTGTCCAACACTGGTGGCTGCAAATGCGTTCGGTTGTACCACTTCATGCAAGACGAAATCTTGATGGATTGATCACTTTTGGATTTTGGAACCTCTGGAAGGAGCGAAATGCACGCATTTTCCAAGAAACGACAACTTTCGCCCAATTTGTAGTCAGTAGAGCCCGACAGGATGTTGTACAGTTCGCTATTGCTACTAAGAGAATAACCTAAGTGTTTTGTTTTGGGGCTGTTTTTTTGGTGTTGTTGTTTTGTGTTTTTATCTCAGGGGCTTGGCCTCCTAGTCGTTCCAATCTGTACTGGATCTTCTTCCTTTCTTCTTAATTGATCAGGCAGAGCTCCTGCCATCGGTTTCGAAAAAAAAATAATGAAGAAAGAAGAGTAAAAACAGTTGAACTAAAAATGAGAGGGGACTCATTGTATCGGGGGGAAGATTCTATGATACCAGATGCTATACAGTATCTATAGCATCTTTTTATGAATAAAGACCTAATATATATAGGAGGGAGAGGAGAAAATTTAGCTACTTTTAGATCTGTGTTTGCCATATGTCTAATTTTTACAAAAAAAAAATACTACATAGCACTTAGTGCTATATAATTTTTTTTCCCATTATATCAATGTGTATGACTCCACCGCACACCCTGTCCACCATAAATGGCATGATTGCTAAACTGCCGCATGCCCACACTTGCCATATTTGGTCACACAATAATTCACCGCCTCTTTCTAATTTTGTCATCTGCCCCACGCGCTCATTTCTATATATCCTCGTGCACGTGGCTTTTGTCACCATGAATCCATGATATGACCAGCTATATATAGAGATGGGATAATTTGAGAACCAAATGAGGATAATTCTGGTAGTATATTGGTGTAACTTTGGGAGCAAATCGGTGCAAATTCCGGGAGCAAATTTGTGCAAGTTTTGGAGTGATACAAATCGAACGGAAAGATAGTGAAAGTTTATTAGCAAATTGACGCAAATTCGGGGAGCAAGTTAGTGCAAATTTCGGAGCATTACAAATCTGACAGAGTGGAACGATGCAAATTAGGGAGACTTATGGCCTGTATGGTAGCCGCGCTCCGCTCAGCCTGGCCCGCGGGAAACGGCGCGCTCGGCCGTTTCCGCGCGTGAAGAGCCATCGTGCGTTCCGAATTGCATCGGCGGGGCCAGGCTGAGCGCACGGAAACGCCAACCAAACACGCGCGGACGGCCCAGTCAACGCATCGGCGGGGCCAGGCTAAGCGGAGCGCGCGAACCAAACAGGCTATTAGTGCATGCAAAGTTTGGAGTAGTGCAATTCTGATAGAAGTTTAGTGAAAGTTAATTAGCAAATTGGTGCAAATTTGGGAGCAAGTTAGTGCAAATTACGGGGCAGTCCAAACCTGATAGAAAATTAGTGAAAAGTTTATATGTGGGCAAATCGATACTAATTTGACAGCATTAATATTAGTGTAAATTCGCGAGCAAACCAGTACAGATTTGAGAGCAATATTGTATTGTAAATTCAAGAGCACATCGGTACAAATGTAGGAGAAATGGGTACAGATTTAAGACCAAAGGGTAAATTCGATTGCAAATCGATCCAAAACTCAAGAGCAAATCAAGACAAACATACAAATTAAACATAATTTGATTGTTGGGGGCTCCTGGAGCTTCCATTCTTGCTGCTGCTACTACATGGCTCACTGTCTTCGAGTCGCCTCAGACTATATATGCACTTTGTCCCACCGCACCCTATGCAGCTCTCACCGCACTACATGTGCTCATCGGCGCGCTCGCACGCCAAGGTCGTCGCCACTACACCGATGCCTCAGACTAACCTCGCCACCTCGAGGACAGCAGCATCAGACCACTTCAAGCACCACAACCGTAGCAAGAGCTCCAGCCTCCTGCAGGGATCCCCAGGTGCATTACCAGAGGCGAGATTGCGACTAGTTTTGCCGGGATTTGGGTGGGCGGTGGAGATTAGAGAAAGGGAAGAGGAACATGAGGTGGTATAGAGAGCAAACTTATCAATATCATGCTGGCAAAGTTTGATAAGAAATTTTACAGTGGATAATATAGGTAGTAAATAGTGGTAGTAAAATTAGATCTAATCGTATATTGATCAGGATTATTTTAGACATTTTGTCCTTTCGTTTTTCGCTGGAGCGATGCGCCACGCAGTAGCCGTAGCACTCCATTTTCGGTGGCGGAGGAGGAAGGGCGGGTAGGAAGGCGGACGACATGGAGGCGATGGCGGCGGAGTTCGGGATGGAGTACGGCGGCGCCGCCGGCCGGCCTCGCAGGAGGGAGTGCGAGGCTGTGTGACCGATCGATGCATGCATGGTGTCCATGTGAGTACTTGATGCCCATTCTTGGGGCTGCAATTCGCATGTGTTCTCAGCCGCCTTCCGGCTTGTGTTGCACACCGTAGTAGTTTGATTAGCTTAATTCCCCCCCCCCTCCTGCTTGCAAACGGGATCAAGGTGGTTTTCATAGCATTCTACTACTTGTCGTTGTAGATCAAGGTGATGTATACACACACATATATATATACACATGAGCTGGTGTCTGGAATCAAACGATGGTTAGGAGTATTGGTGGCGGCAGACCTAGCTAGGACTAAAATGTAGCCGGTGTTACCTCCTCGTCTCCCTCTGGCTCTATCTGAAATCAAACTGAGCAGCCAAGATGGCCGTTGGCATCAACGCCGGCGTGCCGTGGGTGATTAGAATGGAAGGGGAGTAAAAATAAAACAAATGAATAATTACAATACTACCCTTCATATGATTTTTGCTATCACTACTATCGGTGAAAGTAAAACTAAATCTTAACTAATCTGATCCGTTAGATCAAATAAAATGGACGATTAATATTCAATATTATCCACGGTAAAAGAGCTTAAGTTCGATATGCCCCAGTACACGTCCAAGCTGATCAGCCATATAGGTTTTATTCAACACTTTTATCTTATAATGCGCCATGCAATGCTGATAACCAACATTTTACTTGGATTTGACATAAATAATATGTTACTAAGACTTTAGTGCCCAGTCCATTCTGATTCACATTAACTTCATTAATTTAATCAGGAACCTAAACCAACCCAACGTGGCTCATTTTGGAGCTATGATTTTCATAGGATTGCGTAGGAGCGAGGGTGAATAATTCCTTTCCTACGAAATTATATGGGATTCCTATCTTCTAAACATGATCTGCCCGGCTTCGGCAGCTTTGAAGTAAAAAATTCCATAGAAACTTCACGTGAACAGAAGCATCCAATTAGTTAAATGCTTTAATTTTCACTTGGGTTCCAAGTAGCGCAGTAAGTAAAGCGCACCATCAACCCCCCTACCTGCTTGTGAATGTCTCTTTGTAAGAGCTACTATTGTGCATGCATGGTATGCGTGTCAAAGTAAAAAATTTCTACACGGTTTAGCCCTAACTTTGCATAGCTTAGTTAGAGTATTAATAGTACAAAGGATGGGCCTGTCTCCAAGGCCCATAACACTCTTAACACTCCCCCGCAGTCTGAACGACATACACGACGTTGAGACTGATACAAGTCAAAATCAAAACACGCCTCCATGGTCAAAAAAAGATAAAGCACACTCACTCCCCCGCAGAGTCGCAGACTGTGTACCTATCTATCCATGCCAGTTTTTTTTTATGCCCTTGCACGAATCCTGAGCAATCTGCTTGCTTGTTGCCCTCATGTGGAGCTCATTAATTTGCTGAGCAGTGGCTTAGATGTCAGGTAATCTAACGTGGTGTCGTGCTCCACGCTAACAAGATAAATAACACTGAGCAATTTGACCTAATTGGCATCTATATATAGATTCTATGGCGCCCGGACGGAGGCCACGGTGAGAAGCCTGAGCTGCGTAGCAGATCACCGGATCGACACAATATGGGGAGAGGAGCCCGTATTTCGCTGCTCGCCATCGTGCTCTTCCTCACGCTGCAGACGTCGCCGGCGTCGGCTGCCAAGGAGGCAACTCTCTCTGCCATCCTCACCTTCTTCAAACAGTGGCTTGTGCTGTATTGGTCTCTGATGTAGTAGTACGTACTCTCTTTTGTGCATGCAGAGTTACCTGATCATCTTCAATGCCCCGGTCTTTCCATCCGCTCTGATCGCTACAGTGACCACAGAGTAAGACCAAATACGAAACAATAGTTTCGGACGTCGGTACGTTTACGTCCATCTCGTCCGTGCAGAAGAAAGTGCTTACCTTCTGTTCTCTGGATCCTCCAAAAATGCAGCTTCAGAATCTTGTATGACTTCGGTGAAATCCACGGGATCGGGCTGCGGATCGATGAAGCTTTCGTCAAAAACCTCGCAAGTAAGCAACGTACTGCTTACACCTGCGTACGTACTCCTGTATCATATATGACGGTGATTTTGCACAGATTTCTGTATTCCAGTTTCCTGGTTCGGCGTTTTATCGTTCCCTCACTGAACGTCGACACACACGCATGCATGCATTGTGCCGTGCCGATCAATATGTTGTTCTTTGTTTCAGAGCTCCCGGAAATTTTGGCTGTGATCCCGGACAGGCTTCACGCTCTCCACACGACGCGTTCGTGGGAGTTCCTGGGACTCGAGAAGGATGGCAAGCAGAGCCGCGAGTGGGAGTACGCCGCCAAGTTTGGCGAGGGCGCCATCATTGGGAACGTCGACACGGGTAATAAATTTAGCTCTGATCACATAGTTAATTTGTCATGTTACAATGCTAGCATCCAATATGACCATTGACTATAGTAGCTAGGAAGCTGGAAGCTGGCACTTCTCTCTTGAAAAACCTGAACCTTGGATGAAATCCCTCTCTTTTCACCGAATCAAGTATACCATATTTGTACGTTATTTAAAGCATCCCGGTAGCAAGGGAAAAGCCCTCAAGTATGGCTCGCTAGCTTGACGTACGTGGATGCATGTCGATGGATCACCCGGGTGCGTGCAAGGATTGCAATTGTGTTTTCGGATCCTAATAGTAATGAGCACCTACGTGCTTAAGTAGGTCTTGAGAGTTGAGATGCATTAAAAAAAAAAACCAATTAGTTATCCCCAAACGATATACCCCATCCTGAACTAAACAGCATCAAATCCCAGATATGCCGGAGCCTAAAGTCAACTCAAACCTGGCAAATGGTATTGTCAAGGGGACTCCGTTGAGGATCAGGCGATTATTCTGCCAAAAAGAAAATACAATGATACTCCACTGTACTAACTATCGTCTAGTACATACCAAATTAAAGCTTCTGATCTGATGTTGTTTTCTGCGACGTACGAAGGCGTATGGCCAACATCTGAAAGCTTCAAAGACGACGGCCTGGGCGCCCCGCCGGGGTGGCGCGGCACATGCGACAATGGCAACGATCCCACCTTCCGTTGCAACAAGTAACACCAATACCCACAGCTAGCTTTTACGTCGAGCATTTTGCAGAGTTGCGGTTCTCTGGCCGGAATTAATGTAACATCCATTTCGTTGACACGGCGCATGCAGCAAGCTGATCGGCGCGAGGTACTTCAGCTTGGGCATCTCGCTGTCGAGCTTATTACAGGGAGGTCAGCTGCCGAACCAGACGGAACTCTCCTCGCCGCAGGACTATATCGGGCACGGCTCCCATACGCTGTCCACCGCGGGCGGCGGGTTCGTCCCGGGCGCCGGCGTCTTCGGCCATGGGAAGGGCACTGCCAAGGGCGGCTCGCCGCGGGCGCGCGTGGCCGCGTACAAGGCGTGCTACGAGCAGGGCTGCTCCGGCCTGGACGTCCTCGCCGCCATTATCTTCGGGGTGAAAGACGGCGTTCACGTGCTCTCGCTCTCCCTCGGCGCAGACGCCTCGGACTACTTGATGGACACGATCGCGATCGGCACGTTCTTCGCGGTCCTGAATGGGGTCACCGTCGTCTGCTCCGCCGGCAACTCGGGCCCAAGGCCGAGCACGGTGTCCAATGTGGCCCCCTGGATCTTGACGGTCGGTGCAAGCACCATGGACAGGAGCTTCCCAGCTCGTGTCACCTTCGGTGACAGCACCATCAAGGTTTGGTTCACAGAGAACATTGCACCATGCAGCCTTGCTCTAGCTAGTGCAATTGATCACTAACCACTAGTGTCTACTGCCTACAAATGGGATGCTCAACTGGTAATGTATATGCATTTTGCATATAGTTTGCTCATGTCGTTCTGGATGCAATTTGCAGGGACAAAGTCTGGCAAGCAGTACTCTGCCTGTTGACCAGCAGTATCCAATGATCAGCGGGGGCAAGGCCAGTGCTGCAAGTCAATCGACGGACAATTCGTAATAATCTGGTCTTGTTCGGATCGATGTACGTAGTACTACCAAGTGCACCTATTCCATTTCAATGTGCTCATGGACGAGATCACTCTTGCCTGCAGGACGTTGTGCATGCCCGGTTCCCTGGACCCTGACAAGGTGCGAGGCAAGATAGTTGTCTGCACCAGAGGAGTGAACGCCAGAGTCGAGAAGGGGCTGGTGGTGAAGCAGGCCGGCGGCGTCGGCATGGTCCTTTGCAACGATGCCAGCACCGGGGACGACATCATCGCGGACCCGCACCTCATCGCGGCGGCTCACTGCTCCTACTCCCAGTGCAGCAGGCTCTTCGAGTACCTCCGGTCCAGCGAGTAAGCGCAGCTCCTACACACGTCTGGTTCATCTCATATGCACGCATGGGTGATGGGACTAATAAACCAAACATTAATCGCTCCTTCCGCATTAGAGGTCCGGTCGGTTACATCACAACCATGGACGCGGAACTCGGCGTAAAGCCAGCGCCGGTGATGGCAGCCTTCTCATCCCGTGGGCCAAACCCCATCACTCCTCAGATCCTCAAGGTTGGTGGCACGTTGTTCAACTCTCCACAGATTTCTAGTCCCGCGATTAGTGTTACTAACCTGCTCGATCGATCGCAGCCTGACATCACCGCGCCGGGCGTCAGCGTGATCGCCGCGTACAGCGGCGAGGT
Source organism: Rhipidocladum racemiflorum (assembly GCA_036346355.1). Classification (NCBI taxonomy): domain Eukaryota; kingdom Viridiplantae; phylum Streptophyta; class Magnoliopsida; order Poales; family Poaceae; genus Rhipidocladum; species Rhipidocladum racemiflorum. Next base: position 76,103,506 of record CM070569.1, on the reverse strand, counting down.
GTCACCGACGGGCCTGGCTTTTGACGACCGCCGTGTCCCCTACAACATCGAGTCCGGCACGTCCATGTCGTGCCCCCACGTGTCGGGCGTCGCCGGCCTGCTCAAGGCCAAGTACCCCGGCTGGAGCCCCGCGATGATCAAGTCGGCGATCATGACCACCGGTGAGCGCAAGCATCACAGCTCAACTTCCTTTCGTATAGCTTGTGCTGAAGTCATGGCGTGCTATGTGTTTATGCGCAGCAACTACCGGATCCAACGACGGCAGCAGCCAGATCCGGGACGAGACCGGCGCGGACGCCACGCCGTTCAGCTACGGCTCGGGCCACCTGAACCCCATCCAGGCCCTGGACCCCGGGCTGGTGTACGACACCACACCGGCCGACTACGCCAATTTCCTCTGCTCCGTGAGGCCCACCCAGGACGTGCTCCCGCTGTTCAAAGGCAGCAACCCGTTCAAGTGCAGCCAGGGCGCGCACGGCCGCCCCGAGGACCTCAACTACCCGTCCATCACCGTGGCCTGCCTGAAGGGCACCACCACGGTGAAGCGCCGGGTGAAGAACGTGGTCGCGGCGCCGTGCACGTACAGCGCCAGCGTCACGCAGCCCGCGGCTTGGGTCAAGATCACGGTGGAGCCGAACGTGCTGAGCTTTGCTAGCATCAACGACGAGAAGGAGTTCACGGTGAAACTGGAGGTCCATGACAGCGCCGCCGCCGCCGCCGCCGACTACGTGTTCGGGGGCATCGAGTGGTCCGACGGGAAGCACCGCGTCCGGAGCCCCATCGTGGCCACGCCCAAGTGCGGGTAGCCCTGGCGGGTGTGAATTCAAGATGGAATCAGCAAATAGTTAATAATAATAATAATAATTTGTCACGCTAAGAGCGTATTGTAACATCCCAGAACTCCATATACTCAAGATATTACTGCATACTACCTTTTTGATTATCTTAACCATAATTTTAAAAATAATTTTAGCAAGCATGCTAAACAATTACCACCTCTAATAAACAATAACAACAATAATTTGCATAATAACACAAAAAAGAACAATAACAAAATAAATCTTGGAACTACACAACCAAGCACGCCCAAGATCATGCGCTCGGAAAGGCTCAAGTCCTTGCGCTGGGGACGCTCAGGTCCACACGCTTGAGAATGCTCGAATCACATGCAACCAGAAGTAATCTTTACTTTCTGACGATGATGAAGAATAAAGATTTAAAGACAATTAAACAAACCACTAGACTTCTCAGATAACATATAGCTTCACTACTTTCACATGATTATTAAAGTTCATCAACTAACTGACTAGGCAATTTATTAACCCAAGAGTGATCATTAATACTAGTTATCTGTGGTATAAGATGTGACATGTGAAACAGTGGTGCTATCCCATCCCATACATGTTGTTTTCAAAGTTCACCTAAAACAATTAAATAAGCAATGGGGAGCCCACGACTTAGCAAGTATATAATAAGACAGTAAATATTAACAATTCCATCATCATTAGTTCATTCACATCATTCTCTACATTACTCAATGTTATTCGCAAATTCCTTTATTGAAATGCAAATGCTATGCACACCAGTATAGCAAGGTGTTCACCCGTCGATAAACCACTTATACCCCATCCTTTTTTATATGGGGTCTCACCCTATCTTTTTTCATGCAGGGTCCAACCTCTACTCCCGTGAAGTACATACCTTAGTAGGTCTTTCAATTTTCCACTCCTATGGGATTGCCTACACACAGAAAACTATAGATGTCACTCAGGCTATCTATTTGTCTCATGATACATATGATGCCATATTTTCTTTTCATGCATTAATCATCGTTCTCATGTTGTGCCATTCAATTTTCATAAGTAAATCATCAATTATCTTTCTCTCTCATTCACTCTCCTCCACATTACCTAAAATCTTATACGGTATAAGTTTACGGGTAACTAACATGCACCACTGTACATGCGCTAAGACTAAGCAGTCGTAACGGCGTGAGGAAGGATGTAGGTCGGTTGTGATGACGATCTACTGCAATTTTGTTGCATAGTGCCATGATGTCACATAAAAAAGTCATAGCTACATGCTGTGGTTTGCCGAGAACGGTTTTCCCACGTGTGTGTATATATATATTATCATAATTATCTAAAAAATGTGCTTTCAAGCTAATGCAAACTTTTAAAAATCAAAATAACATTAATGTTTTTTTTATAAATCTCATCGCACTTTGCATGAATAGGATAATACACAGACATCCGTATGTACTGGACTTGCATTTTTCGTGGATTGCCATAAAGAACTTCGGAACAAATCAATAGATCTGTAGAGGAAGAGTTGGCAATCAGGCCGGTCCCTTGGACGAATGTCCTGGCACATGGCTTTTGGCCCATACTGGGTGCCTCTACAAGGATGTGGAGGGCTGCACGACAGCACGAGTTCCCCAGCAACCTGTATATATCCTCGACAACATATCCAGTGCAATTAAAGTTTTCGTGCAACCATTGTACAACCCTACTAAAAAAGTTTCAAAAAATTCTAAAAAAAATCATGAATGTACATCTCAACTTACCCCATCTACGTATAAAATTTCATGATCAAATTCGTCCTATGCTAGAAGTTACAAAAAAAGACAAAATTTTCCTATACTAGAAGTTACAAAAAAGACAAATTTATAAAATTTGTCTTTTTTGTAACTTCTAGCATAAGACGAATTTGATCATAAAATTTTATACGTAGATGGGGTAAGTTGAGATGTACATCCATGATTTTTTTTTTTCAGAATTTTTTGAATTTACACTAGATATATTGCCTATATACTCGGGACATGATGCAACGGAAGCAACCCGTGGGCAGTCCAGTTTTTTTACCTCACCCCTCTCGCTGCCAATGAGGCAACGATGTCTCCTCACCACTCTCGCTGCTCATTTTCACCCCTCTTGCCGCTCAGTTGCACCGTGGCCGCCGCCGCCGCCTTTTATTGGCTTTACCCGCCCCTCGCCCCAACCTCTTCGGCGTCGCTTGGCTCCGTCATGCTTTCACGGCCAGATCACCATCTAATGGAAGGTTTACCCAGTAGGGGACATGAGGCGTCAGACGTCTCTGCAGCGTAGTCATAATATATTATGATGGCCCAATCCATATAACTTCAGACCTCCTATCTAAACCAACCAAAACCCGAATCATCTGAGTTGCTTCTGTATCCTGATTCTTGATATACTTGTTCCAGCAACCAAACCTCTCCCTCTCATAGGCCATAGCCTTCCTCAGCACCCTCTCCCTCTCCCTCTCCTAGTCAAATAATCAAAGGCCGATCAACTTTAGATAAATGATCAAAAGCCGATCAACTTCGGGACAAATGATCAAATACCCCCTCCTGGCAGGCCCTCATCGCCCCCACCAACCACAAGACCTCCTTCTCCCCCTGTCATAGCCATCCACGCCTCCCCGCTGGTGCAAGCCCTTGCTAGAGCTATGCGGCGACCACGCTGTTCGTCTAAACTGTCGTGACATTGCCCATCACTCGGATGTGGTGAGCCATGTGTTCATGTCCTATTCGTGAGGAAGAGGAGTTCCTATCGATTTTGAATTTGTCGTGTCATCATGCCCTCCTATCCGTGAGGAAGAGGAGTTCCTCTCGATTTTGAATCCAGGATTTTGTCTGAGTTCGCGAATAGTAGTTCCTCTCGATTTTGAATTTGGGATTCCGTCAGAGTTCGCGAATAGGAGTTCCTCTCGATTTTGAATTCAGGATTCCGTCAGAGTTGTGGTAGCTTTGGCATTGCTCTCAACCGATGTAGCTTTGTAATATATATTAGATCCACTTTTAGTTTGTGAATTGGAAACTAGCTTTAAGCGTGAAGTTATGGTCAGTCTCATGGATTATGTGGTGGATTATATGGTGTGCATTTTGCAGGGTTGTAGCTTGCGTTTGTTGCTCTAATCAGTGGCGGATATAGAATTTTACTAATAGATGTTAGAAATAAAATATTATAATATCTTTTGAATATAGCTAAATACCCTTTTTATTTTTAAGTGATATTTTACAACATGTGCAATCAAAATTTCTAATGTTTGACAATTAGTGTATTTACAATGATTTAGATCAACAACTCTTATCAAAAGTATTTTTCATAAAATTTTTGTTTTTCCTTGAAAAGTCCATCGTGTCATTTAAAATAGAACTTAGAGGGATTAACACGCAAAGTATTTAGATGACTCAACTAATATCCTACAGTTAAAAAATAATACACTGTATTTTAGCACAACTCTATTACAAGTCACTCTTTTTTAAAACTGATATCTTGTAATTACACTATTATCTTTTCTTATGCCCTATCTTAGCATATCCACATACTAGAATGAGATATTTTGATTGTATATATAGACTAGATTCATCACAATAGATATAACTAGTTTGTTCAAAGAAAATATCTAGAGAACTTAGATGTAACACCCGGCAATCCATATGCCTTGAATCAGGGTTCCACTTATCGTTCGAAATCGGCCAATTTTCACGATAATCGGCCTTATCGAGCCGGCACGATATAAAATACCAATCGGTAAACTGATTAAATTAAAAAAAAAATTTGAAAAAATTTGTCCAACGCAAATATCGCGATAATCGAGCCATATCAAGCAATTATTGAGGTATATCGACCAAAAATCGCTCAAAAAATCGACCGACGAGCAAGTTCACTTGATCGGCTGATTTTCGAGGAAAATATCGCGATAATGAGTAATATCGAGCGATTATCGACCGAATATCGCGATTATCGACCAAATATCAATATTTTTGATTTTTTTTAAAAAATTTGATTTTTCAGACTATTCGATTTATTACGTTTTTCGATCGGTTTTTTGTTCGATTTTGTCAATTTTCGAAATTCGATAATCGCGCGAAAATCGACGAAACAGTAAGTGGAACCCTGCCCCGAATATCACTACATCATGCCTTTCTCAAAAGTAATAAATCATTTTTAACAATAATTTAGCAATAACATAATCCTCTTTTTATCACTAAATACCAACTAAATGATACTCACAGGGAAAGACAATGAAAATAATAACAATTCTAGACTTGTTGCTACCTTTGTCGTAGCCACCAACCGAAGCACATTCTCAAGACATAACCGCGATATTATGTCGGCAAAAGCGGAGGAAGGACGAATGAAAAATGGAATTTTGTTTTTTTAAGAAAAAATGGATCACGAAAATACAAAAGCGGCGCACGCCGCGTGCGCGGACGAAAAACGGATTTGTGTTTTTTTTAGGAAATATGGATCACGAAAACATTTTCCCCAGGATCCGAAGGAAAAACGGGCTACGAAAACATTTTTTCCGGCGAAAACGGAGAAAGGATGAACGAAAAACGAATTTTCGTTTTTTTGAGAAACAATGGACAACGAAAACATTTTTCTCGGGGTCCAGAGAAAAAGCGGACAACGAAAACATTTTTTCCGACAAAAACGGAGAAACAACGAACGAAAAACGAATTTGCATTTTTTTTGAGAAAAAACGGTCAACAAAAATATTTTTCCCATGCTTCGGAGAAAAAACGAACCACGAAAACACTTTTTCCGAGAAAAACAGAGAAATGAACTAGACGTAAGAAACGTGGACCTATTTATTATATTTTTGGACCTGATCGATATCCCGAAAAATTAGAAAAGGGTTCGTTTGTGATTCGTATTTAACGGGAGCCTCTTTCCGCAAAACGGTGAACGGGACCTAAACGCGAACCGGAAAATTTTTTTTTCCCCTCACAGAAAATTGCAAAGGACCTCTTTGTAAATTCGCAGGAACCAATTCGTAATTTGGAGAAACGGAAGGGTGTTTTTGCAAAAGTGGATGGGGCGGCGTGGCCGGCCCGCCGGCCGGCCTTTCTAATAATAATAATAATAATAATAATAATAATAATAATAATAATAATAATAATAATAATAATAATAATATTCTTGAGCCGCTGTATCAAATCACTGATTTAAAATAGACGGTGTAGATTTAATAAAGCCAAAATCTGCCTTTAGCTTCGCCCTCCGAAGTCGTTTCGGAATTTGACACACTTTAAAATTCGCATTTCGGAATTTGACACTCCTACCATACAATACAGACGGCCCCATACGTATATCCAAATAAGCGAGAAGCGCCTGCGAATTGAGTGTCAAATTCTGAAATTACACCCGAAACGAGCGACCGAGAGTTCTCCGCTCGTCTTCGTTTACATCGTTCGCGTCCCCTTCTCCGGCGGCCGGCGAGGTGAGTTCTTCTCCTCCCCGTCCTTTGTTTTCACCGGTCACCAGACCTCCACCCTCCCCCTTCTCCAGCGGCCGGCGCGGTGACCACAGCCTCCGCCGCCCGCCGATCCGCCCTACCCTATCTCACGCGACGCGCTGTCGCCGCTCCCGGCGTCCGGCAACCGGTGTCCCGCCCTCAGCCTCCGGCTGCCGTCCGCCCGTTGCCTCTTCGCGGCCCGGCCCACGCCATCGAGTCCGCCGGCCCGCCGCGTCAAGGTACGGAGTAGTGTTGAGCACTTGTTTAGAACCTGGATCACTAGCTTTTACAAATCTAATCGCCAGATGGTACTTGTTGGTACTGCAGCAATTTTATGGTCGACCTTGAAAGCTAGAAACCAAGCCTGTTTCCAGAACATCTTCCCAATTAATACTAGTTGTATGGTGTTTAATGTTTGTTACTAGCTTGCTTTGTGGACAATTCTTCTTAAACGCGCAGATCTCGAGTCCTTCCAACAGGGGAGCAAGGGTAAACATGATTCCTAATATAGACTTGTCACTATTTTGTTTTGTCATTCTGTTGTAATCTAGACTTGTTTTGATTTTCCAATAGTTGTCAATTTTGCTATTGCATGCTAGAGTAGGAAGCCGGATGCGTGGAAGGGAATTGGTTTGAATCAACAAGATCTTCAGAACCATCGATCTGATGCAGGGTATGTCATGTTCTCCCCCACTCAAAGTCCTTCCTTAACTCATGATGCACTGATGCAGTGTAATTGGTTAAAGAAGTTGCTCCATGTATTGTAGATGTTTTCTGCTACCTTCCATTAGGGACTTGAATTTTTCTTCCAATTCTCATATTTAATTCAAGCAATTCTCTGTAATGTTAAGTGGTGACTTACACAAACTTATATTGCTTTGTTGGCAGCCTCATTTAGTTCTTGGATTTGTATACTGTAATACAAATACATGATGAAGAGGTCAAAGCCATTGTCATCTTATTGTTTGTAGTCTTTGACATCAGTAATAATCGCTTATCTTTAGCCCGAGACTTACTCAAATCCTGGCTCCGCCACTGGCTCTAAGGATACTTGGGCCTGAGTGCCATGGGTCCACATTACAAAGCTGCCACCTTGATTACCTCACCATCATATCCAAACGCCATTGCTTGGTCGAGTGAGAACTTGGTGGCTGTGGCGTCTGGTCACATTGTCACTATCCTGGTATACGCAATTTCATCACCCGAAAATATTTACCTTCATTTTTATGATCATGCATTTTGATAGTTCATATATCGGATTAACCTCGCATTCATCATTTGTTTCAATACTAGAACCCAGCTGCGCTTGAGGGGCCTCGCGGACTGGTTGTGCTTCGCCCTAGCGATCCTTTTCCCATAGGAGTGGTTAACAGAGAAGGTATTGGTTTTCAGTGAAAAGCAAGCATAGAGCTACGATGCTACATTCCTTTTGTTTTATACTACATGTTAGTAGGATGCTCAAGCTATTTGATAGCCAAAATGAAGTGGAAGAGAAATTCAATCTTAAGATTCTCTAGATTAGAATTGTATAGTAAGAAAAACGCTTTTGAGTTGTGAGAGCTCAAGCTCTGTAGTTACTTTGGAGTTTGGAGTCATTGTACACAACTTGAAGTTTTGAACTGAGGCACTTAGTGAGGGCCAACTCCACAGGATGATGATGATGATTAACATACACATTTGTTTTAATTTTCACGAAACAATTAAGAGTCAATTCAATCATTCTGTAACCAGAAATTTCTTTTCTCAACATGAATATTGCCGTGAGAACGTGAGATGTAATTCAAAATGAAGCAAAAACTTTCGAAACTATAATGGGTGCAACTGTCTTGATTAGTGACAGTTTTAGAAGTTAACTTCTACTTTACGATAAATCAAAAAGTAGCGATTCTTGATTGATCTGAAATGGTTTCAATTCTCAAACATTTGTAGATCTCTTTGAACCATGTTTAGTGCCCACTTGCTTAGCGCGTGATACTGAACCGTGTGCTCGGTCAATTTCATGGTCTCATCAAGGATTTGCACCTAATTCTGGGTATGTATCTTTCGACTGATACTTAAAGCTGTATTTTTGTCTTACTGTTTGGTTTATATGTGAATAATATAATTCATCTATTAATCTTACAACCTAACATTTTTTTTTAATATTTATTGACTATTTTAGTTGTTTGCTGGCTGTTTGCACTGTTGATGGTCATGTGAAGCTTTACAGGCCACCAATTTGTGAATTTTGTGATGAATGGGTTGAGGTAAATCTGTTCTGCCAATTTATAATTTATTGGGTTTGTGGACAATCTTGATTTGCATGAACTGTTGATATTAAGGCATCAGGAGAGTTAGATTGAATACTCACCAAATTTCTATTTTGCAACACTGATTTTTCTTGTGTTTGTCGTAGGGCCAAAGTTCCCATATTCATGTGCATATGGACCAAAACATTATTTCAACAATATCTGTAAACATTTTTGGAGTACAAGGAAGTTAGAATGAGCTCACCATGAACTGGTTCACCTAGCTTGCTTTCATATTTTTATATAGTAGTACTTTCTTACTTCTGTTACAAATAAAAGAGAACTTGGACATTGCACTTTTGATTTGTCATTTTTTTAAGAAATAATTTTTTTGTGCTCTTTATCAAATCCCTTACAAGTTTGCTCCCACCGGAGGGTAAAGTTTCTGTTTTCATTTCGATCGTGTGTGTTCATTTGGAGTCATTAGTTGGTCTAGGTTGCAGATACCATTGTGCTTATCAACTTCCAATCCATTGGTATAGGCTGTGGATATATCTCAGTTGCTGTTTAACTATTACAAAAACGTAAACTTTGGAGACGATGATGGTCCTCATTTTTTTCCTCGGGTATGCTCCCTTCAACTCAAAAACTGAGAATTCCATTTCCTTGATTATCTCAGATTTTTTTGCCAAAAGTTTTCTTTCTTATATTAGGAAAACACAAATACCATGCACGCACAAGAGATAGGATCTGTTGATGAAGTGCAGGAACCTCTTTCCTGCAGGGGTCCTGGACGGAAAAAAAGGAAACCTGCAAGGTGAATGATACTTTTCTATTTCCATAATCAGGTTTTTTCAATAAAAATACATCTAGGCTTTACAATAAAAAAACATCATCGAGTTTTGAAATAACAAGATGGTCCAAAGGGGTTAGTTTAATTCAAGAAAAGGATTTTGAGGTTTGTACATTTGATTCGCATGCCTTATTGGCTTAATGATGGGAAAGTAGTTTTTGTGATTAAGATTTGCATGCCATCACATAATTCTTGATTAGATCAATAGTAACTCCAGATATTGTTGTTTAGCACTTTGCTCTTGCTTGAATGCGATCGTGCACTTGCTTTCTAAGAGTACGATTATGTCTTGAGAATATTTTGCTGTTTCTTTCTGAATGAAGTTCAATGCTTAGTGAGGAAAGATGGTCTTCAATGAAAACTGAAAAGTTATAAGTAGATTGCAGCAACACCACCTGCTAGTTCGTTTTTCCTCTGTTTGGCACCCATATTCATCGAATTAGACTAGCAGAGATCTAAGAATGATACAGATGTGGTTGGATTGAAAAGAGCCATTCTAAGTTTTATTCCTTTATAGAAAGAGGTTGAATTCAATGTGGTTATACAAAGTAATATCTGCTCCTTTGGTGTGTGGTTTTAAACTAACATTGATAATGTGAAGGCTATGCATGCTCAATTTCTGATGTTGTAGTACTGATGGTAAATGAGAGAGAAAAAAAATGGGCAGCATGACTAAACTCTATTCATTTTAGCTATTATATAGAGTGCCAACTGTCAATATGCCAGCCTTATCTACCCATTCATATATGGAAGTTACTTATCTTTCCACTTGTTAGGCTTATTTCTTTTATTTTCTTGCAAGAAGCCAGCATTCTTGGTGACCTTCCTAGCATTGTTATATTGTACCTGAATTTATTTTAAGTAGTCTTTGATTGAATGTAGATTTGAAGGTTATGTTTATTATGAGAATGAAGGTGATTTAGATGCCTCAAAGGATACAGACTTCTCGTTGAATCCTCACTCTATGCTAAAGATGAGATCTTCGAAAAAGGTATGGATTGTACATGTTCACATGTAGGCTGAAGTTTCCGTTTAGCTTTATTTATTTCTAACTCATAAAAGGCAAATAATGCTGTTTCTTAACAAAGGAAATGACTACTTATCCGGCAAAATTCAAACTATTTCAGATCCTATAATACATGGCTGTCTTCTATTTAACATCTATCCCCCCCCCCCCCTATTGTGATTCCAGGTTGTCAAACCTGGACATGAAATTGCTGCCGTAAATGGGCAAGGTGGCTCACGAAATTACAAAGAACCACTCTCTTGCAATGGAGAAAACAAAGCTCTCCCTGTTATCACATCAAAACAGTATGCATGTCGCAATGCACTTCTGTCTTCTCTCGCAGTTTCATGGTCTCCAGTTGTGCCATCACGTGACACTATTTCTTGTTTGTCGAGAAACTGGTGCATTCTTGCTATTGGTTCCAAGTCTGGGGATGTTTCTCTTTGGAAAATATGTAAGCCCGAGTATTACACAACAGATGTATGCATGGTTACCATAGATCCAATACTCATTGGGGTTCTCCAAGCTCATAATTCTTGGGTCAGTGCCATAACTTGGGAAGTTTCTTCTGGAGGCTCTTTAAAATCATCGCTGCTTTTGGCAACCGGATGCTCGGATGGAAGGTGAGCACAATTATGCTTCTTCTTTCATTCTTTGTAAATGCCTAAATGGTTATGCATTCTCTTTTCCCTACAACTTATTGTTCATTTAAAATGGGTTTTCCCTGAGCTCTTCATGGTTTATGGCATGGCAAGAAGGATCGCTATGTTTAATCAAATTTAAAAAAGATATTTTGAGCTACTAAACGGTGCTTTGAAACAAGTCCAGGTGGCTACATAAGCAGCAGAGTATGCTTTTTCATACTTGTGCCTTTAATAAAGAAAAAAACTCCCATCCCCATTTTCTTTTTTAATTGCTGTGGTCTCTGTTAATATCTGAAACTCGCTACTCTACCATGTGACATCTGGGCATCGATGAAAATGCTGTTTCCTGTATGCCCAAAAGATTTTGTTGGTGATTTCAGCACCGACTACTAAATTTAATATTCTAATAATTCCTTATTCCTTCTTGGATGGATGATGGTTTACTGTAAAGCTTTCATATCTCATCTTGGAGAAATATTTTCTTTTTTCAGTGTGAAGATATGGTCAGGTAATATCGAAGAATTAAACCAATGTACAGATTTAAAAGAAGTACCCTTTTCATTAGTGGCAGAGGTACATTATAAGCATTGACTCATACGTATGTTGTTTATATTTTTATGCACATAGTTGATATTTGACACTAACAATTGATGCAACATCAAATAAATATTGGTTTGCTTGTTTTTAACTTTCAAGTTTTTGTCTTTTTCTACTTAAATTTTAATTCCAAATGTTCCACTGATCAGGTCACGACTAATTCATCAGCTCCAGTCTCGTCAATTTCATTATCCGTACCAGCTCTGCCTCAACATGAGGTTAACTTGGCAATTGGAAGAGTATCTGGGTCACTAGAAACATGGATATGGAATCTATGTAGCAACAAAATTGAGAATACCAGTGCATGCCATGCACATGATCGAGTGGTAAAGCTTCATTGTAGTTGATTATCCTTTCTCATCATTAAATGAAAAATAAATGTCTAACATTACCATAGGTGACAGGTTTATCATGGGGTTTGGACGGGCATTGTTTATACAGCTGCAGTCAGGTTCGTTGAATTGTCAAGAGCACTATTTGATCAATTCCTTCTGATTTTTGTAGGGTAAAAATATGTTTCATGAAATTATGTTTTATTAGCTTGTCTACCTTCGAGCAGAATCTATTTGTTATCTGAATGTACACATAGTGTGTGGCTTTGCAGTTTGACTAGTTGCTGATTGCATAATGTAAACAGCTATACATAATATATCTAGTTGATCTAACAGAGTTCTTCATTATAGTTGTAGTATTTTGGTGGGGAGTCCCCATTCTTTGTTTGAAGTGCCTATAGACTTGCTAGCCCTGAACGTACCCATAGTGTGTGGCTTTGCAGTTTGACTAGTTGCTGATTGCATAATGTAAACAGCTATACATAATACATCTAGTTGATCTAACAGAGAGTTCTTCATTATAGTTGTAGTATTTTGGTGGGGATTCCCCATTCTTTGTTTGAAGTGCCCATAGACTTGCTAGCCAACTGCATTCAACAGCAGAAAAAAGAGTGATTTCCATGTTCGATCTTGCATTTGCTGTTCAAGTTTTCATCCAATACCACAAATTTTTAATTGCTTCCATCAGGTCCCGCATCTTTCTAAATAGCTCCATTGGGTCCAAACGGCAAGTTTCTGTTATTTTATTTAACAGATATGCTATAGTGCTAATGTGGTGATATGGCAACATATCAGCAATATATGGTAATTTTGTTATTAAAATTATAGCAAACACTACAAATGCACAGAAATTAACGAAATACTTGTTACTAATATTGTGACATGGACATCGACCTCAACTGACATTACCATGTGAATATCCATTTTAGATACCAGCACAGCACATGTTGCTATCTCACATGCTATGTTAGTATTTCTCTTTCCTTAAGAAAAAAAGAGAAGAATAAAAACTGGTGTCCCAGTTCGAAGTCCGAACTGATTGGAAAGATATGGGACCTGATTGAATCAATTGAAAGTTTGAGGACTAAGTGAAAAAGAGAACAAAGCATGGGACCTATGGTAAAAATTACTCAAGCTGAGAAGCTAGTTGACCACTTGACCCAAGCTAGGGGCAAACGGCCACTTTCCTGATCCCTTAACATATTGTCCATTTGTATTAGCAAAGCTGATGACCATGTGCCAGTGCCGATACCTTTTAATACAGTCAAGTGTGATCCCAAGATTTCTTGTGTAAGTGCCGAGAGTTTACGAGCCTCCTTTGATTAATTCGGTATTTGATGGTGTTGTTTTAGTTTTGACAAATATGCTTCTAATAGCTTGAAAAGCTGATTATTGTAGGTAACCCCATGGTCTTGCAACTAAATCACACTGTACTGCACACTGTTATTTCCCATCATCTCAAAACCTTATTTTTCATGCTGATGCTTAACATTTTGCTTCTTTATCAGGATAATTCTGCACGCTGTTGGATCTTCAGCAAAAACCACCTTGAAGAAATCCCTGCACACACAAATTTTAAGGAGCTAAAAGAGTCGACAGATGTAAAATAGACTCAACTTTTCCCCTTTTCCTGATCGCGTGAGTTATCCCTTTTCTAATTAGCATCTGAAATGTGCATGCAGCTATCAGAAGTATCTGACGGATGCTTTGGTCTTACACTTGCACCTGGAGAACTAATGATTGCTGTGGTATGCTTTAGGCTATTTCTTATATCTAACATCTGTTACTCAACTGCACCAAATTTCTATTTGAGCTTTTATGTAACAATTGATGAACGTTGTGCCCTTCAGGTCCGCAGCTTGGATCAGAACCTGTTAAATCAGATGTATCAAGCCAGGTAAATTGTTGATTTGCTCAGTAGGGACAGTACCGGGTCTCGTAGTAGAAATCTTCATATAATGATTGTTTTGGGATAACCTTTAGAAAATGCATTGTCATGATAATATTTTTATTAATAAAAATAACAGGACTCAAAAGGCCGTGGTTGAGTTCATTTGTATTGGTGGCCAGTTCCATGGTATTCCATTAGACAAGAGCATTGATATCTGCAGTCAACAGTCTGCAGTCTTATCTGCTACTGACTACTTATGGTGGGGATCCAACATTTTTTGGTCATTGAATAAATATGAAAATGTTGAAAGGGGGCTTGTCTTATGGGATGTCGTAGCTGCGCTACAGGTGTTAAAGAGATCTGCACCAACCTTTCTGGAGACTTTAATGCATAAATGGGTCTCAGATTTGTTTTCAGTTGATCTACATTGTGTTTCTAGCAATATCCCATATCATTTACGACATGATATGATGCTGAAGGTCAGCTCGCGAAAGCTACACTTGCTGAGTATCATTTGTAGGAAAGTAATGCTTAGCGATCATGCAGAGTATTCTCCTGGTGGAGAAAACGGTAATAATGTGTCAACAGATTTGTGGAGCAATCTTCTAGTGAGCAGTGAAAGAGAGTTGCGAGAGAGGCTCGTGGCTTTCACTTTTGTTGCTGTCTTGAATCGAATAGCATATTTGCGCAAGGGCGCCTCTATTGAAAAAAGGTGGTTTCCTGTTGGAGTTGCCCATATGGATTCTTGGGTATCTATGAATAATGAAGAAGTGCATCATCAGCTCGAGTCTCTCAGATCGAGGATCAAAGATCTAGGGAGCAGGTATTAAATTTACTGAATCCATGGATCTTCCATGATATATCCAATTTCATCAGTGAATGCACATGAAACATATGCTAATGTCATTAGTTGAATCTGTTTACTGTTTTTATCGTGCAGCATCGACACGGTCTGCGAATACTCGGTCGAAGAAACCTGCACCTACTGCTCTGCACCAGTTCGCTTCGAGTCACCTGATGTAGCCTTGTGCGGAGGTGGCGATCCTGCTACCGCGCCAGCTGAAAGGCACAAGTTGCCAAGATGCACAGCATCGATGCGTTTGTGCTCCATCCTGCAACCAATCTGGCACTGTGTATGCTGCGGAGGTATGGTCGACAAGCTGGTACCGGAGACCTTCTTCACCGCGACGACATCCCCTTTGGACGGCAATCACGACGACGGATCGCTTGATTTATCTGCGCCTGCTGTTCCACTCTGCCCCTTCTGTGGCATACTGCTGCAGAGGTCGACACCGGAGTTCCTTCTCTCTGTCTCCCCGGTATAGAAGCTAGTCGCACTTGGCTTGGCAGCCTCCATGTTTCAGTACAACAGTACGAGTTTGCTCGTAGCAGAGCCCGCTTGTAATCTTGCGCCGAAGTAAGTGCGGCTATGCATGATGTTTGTGCCAGGCTTGGTGCCACCATGTAAGTTCGTGTGACATTTCCGCAAACCACGCCGTGCAACTTTTGTAAGGCAATGAACGTAGCGAGATTTCGCAGTGTCCGGCACAAAGCACAGAATGTATCCAGATGTTGTTGTGCTGTGTACGCGCCTACGGGAATCTTGTCCTGGGACGAGCCGGTTGGCGGGACACAGGCGCATTGACCACATTGCATCAACTAACTCCCATCATCTCCGGACTCCTGGCTAGGTGATTCTTCGGCATCTGCAGAATTTCTTTTTCTTTTTCTTCTTTGCCTCGTGCGTTCATCAGAAGCGGAAGGCGTACCATCATTTAAAGAACCGTAGATCCTGTAAAAAAAGATTCCTATGACAAGCATGGCTAAAAAGGTTTTCCCCAGTAAGTCCTGAATTTGTTTATCTACTTGTATTATATTATTTAAAGTATTTAGAGAGAGAGAGAGAGAGAGGGGAAGCTTTTCCGGTACTCTTGGGAGTACATACTCCCAACTCTAATATACCATTTAAATGAATGTGTTATACTCATTTATCACTTTCAGTATATTTTAATAATAATTTTAAGATTCTCAAATGCGGTATGATTGAAAAAATTTAATGAAAGCCTCACCAAAAAATACCAAATGAGTTGGACTGGATTCAAGATCGCAATAGCCATGGGAGCTTCAGTGAAAATAGCTATTCAGTTGGCCTGGATTCCATACCGTGTGACCATGGGAGCAATACCTGCACTATTTGGATAGACATGAACTTACCGAATTAATGGATGGGTCTCAGTCTCACATACATCCAATATTTTCAGCACCACAAGCTTCAATCAGACGCACAAATCTTATCAAACAATAGACGGTGGATAAAGTGAAAGTAACTACACCTGAGAGTAGATATATCTATATGTATATATGAAGGCTTTTTCGTACTCCCGGGAGTACATACTCCCACTTCAAATAAAATATACTACTTAAACGAACGTTTTATGCTCTTTCATTAGTTTCAGTATACTTCTATAATAATTTTAAAATACTCCAATGTGATTTGGTTGAAATTTTTTTTCATTGAAACCTTTATTTTTTGTTATGTACAAGTATCCATATAAAAAGGAGCACATACACAAAATTATGCTATAAAGAGTGAACTTTGATAAAAATTTTCATTGAAATCACTTTGGAGTATCTTATAATCAATATTAGAGTATGTTTAAAAGGATAAAGAGATACAACAATATCACTTAAGCGGTATATTAAAAGTGGGAGTACATACTCCCAGGAGTATAAAACCGTTTTCCTATACACACACTATTTAGCACCCGAGAGTATAATAGGTTATTCTACGCTTCACCACCTTCCATAGGTCAAAACTCACATCCACCTTGGCCAAAAGGCTAGTCAAAGAAAACCCGCCACCTCCCACCTCCGTCAACCCATGTCTCTCTCTACCCACCTTTTCTGTGCTAAGATGATGTAGTAATTGTTTGAATTAGGTATAGTAAATTAAAACTTTCGATACAGTACTTATTTTGTACAACGTTAAAACATATTCATCGTGGATCTTCTTTTGTTAAGTATATTTTTTTCTACCAAAACGCTTTAAACGGATTGTAAATAGGATAAATGGTTTAGGAGATATCGTCATTCAATGTTTGCAAGCAACTCACGTTTCCCTCTCTACCCACCCCTCCACACTCAGTGTGGTAGTAAATTGGAATGTATTTTAATATAAATGTGTGTTGGCGCTAAAAACTTGACGACGGCGTAGCAGCCGATTTGACCCTGTAATCGGTAAGGAGGACGTGTTTTAACGAATCGGCTAAGGAACCGATTGAGCTCTTTCGACGATAAACAGATCCGGTCGGTCGATGCAAGCCGACGCAGATTGTGGTAAACGGTAGACCTAATCGACTCAATAGAGTCAATCAAATGGGTAAAAGCCGCTTTTCCCGAAAAAGGCGATGCACAGCAAGATCGGAGAAAAAACTAAACCTGGTTTGGTGTAATGCCGCAATGATCAACAATCGGTGATACACATCTTTGATCAATGTGTATTAAAGAGGAAAGATTACAAGCTAAATTTCTACTCTTATGCAAAAGTAAAAGTATTGGCTGGTTTGTATAGATGATTGTCTGTTTATCCCGACGTAATTCGTCGTCCCTTTTATAAACTTCGGCCTGATCGTATCCGTCTCGATCTCTCTAACCACCCATATCGGCCTCAACCTCCTCTTGCCATCCTAGGCGTGATCGTATCTTTCTCAATCTCTGATTCTATTCGTATCGGCCTCGGTTTCCTTTTCAACGTATCTCGCCAAATAATCGTGATTCCTTAGCCCAAAACTGCATCGGCTTTCATGAATCCGTAACTGTATCGGCTTTCACGAACCTGGTCTCGCGCCGAATCCGAATTCGTATAGGATTACCCTCGGTTACCAAATTCAGACGCTAACAATGTGTTATCTAGTTTTTACTGTCACTATCACATGTCCATCAGAAGCCATGGCTAGGTGTGGTAGTAAAATCTAACAACATATTCACTAAATTGGAATATATTTATATGTAAATATGGTATCCATTTTATACTACCGCTATCAAGTGGCCATCATGTGTCATGGCTATGTGTGGCAGTAAAATCTAACAACGTGTCTAATATTTTGGAATGTATTTGAATGTAAATGTGTTCTATTTTGTATTGTCGCTATCACATGGCCATTATACACCACTGCTAGGTGTGACAGTAAAATCTAACAGCACATCTAGTAAATTGGAATGTATTTAGGTGTAATTGTGGTATACATTTTGCATTGCTGCTCTCAAGGACATCATGTGCCACATCTAGTTATGGCAGTAAAATTTAATAATGATTTCAGTAAAATTGGAATGCATTTGAACGTAAATGCGGTCACTCAAAATTTATGTAACTTGTAATGAGGAGAAAACCGTAAAGGCATCTCTGGAGAAGAATCCCCAGCCAGTTGGTATGTAAGATTTCTAATATCCTCCTTATATCTCTATAACCGGCGTGACGAGAGTTAGGAAATATGTTGGTTTCGAAGTCTATTGGACGTACTCTGTTAGTTTACGTCTATACACGCTATATGTAAGCTGGATTTCCCATCAGCATCTTGTTTTAATCTGCTTTGAGTGAAGCAAGGCCTTTCTGGCCTTTTGGTCTAATTAAAATGAGATCGGGCCGCAAGTGCCCTCGACATGGACGACGTTGCCAGAATTATTAGTCACCACGTCAGGCCACGTGCATCGTACTGTAACAAGGACTTCACACAATGTACGGTCGTGCAGTTTCACGGTGTTCACATTCGAGTCACAATTAAGTCTCAACAGCCGATGCACAACCGGAGCAGCATCGTGCACGCGCGGCACTGCAGGCACTTGGAACGCGACTGCTCCTCCCGCCGCGCTCGCATACCAACCGGATACAGTCCCTTTGAAAAAATGATCTCGTCCAGCAGCCTGTAGCCGTACGTACGGCGCCAAGAACAAGCTCTCCTCTGCAGCAGCCTGCCGCGCTGGCACCGTCACAGCTCTCGCAGGTCACGCATGGCCGGCCAGCACCACCATACCCGGTCCGGATTCGCGCAAGTACAACAACGCGTGACCGGCGGCAGCGGTCTTCGCAGACTAGCAGCGCGCGCGCGTTCTACTGCCGCACGAGGGTTTCCACATGCGTACTTGCCTGCACCCGTGCTGACGAGAGGATCCGAGAACCACCGGCGCACGGCCGCGTGTACATGGCCGCCGCCGCTCCGGTCCGACCCGCAACAGCGACCAGATCGACAAGAATCGCACCCCGCCATGGTGTGGAGCCCCAGCAGGCAGTGCAGCTTCTGTTCTCGCGCCGCAGCTGGACCACGCATGCGAATATTCACGTCGCGCCAACGCCGCACGGTGGCAGAACAGTGCGCCTCCCTGCTACGCTCCAGCTGAGTGGATCTACAGTGCAAAGGCCAGGTCAGATGCCACCGACGGCTTCCAACCCTGCACATATTATTTATTTAACATATAAGCATATTATCCTTCTATTACATGTTACAAATTAGTACTACGAGTCTGTATTTACGTCGATGATCTTTAAAACCTTTTTTTTTCCAGGTCCGTCCCTGTGCCTGTCCGGAGCGACGCCTTTATATTCTGTAACCGTGGCACGGGCCAGCCGTCCTGATCAATCATGGCGCGCGGGCGTGGGAGGGAGCGCAGCTGGGGCACCCTCGCGGCCTCGCCCCAGATCAGTTGCCGTCGCGCGCCACTGCCTAGGCCCCGCATCTAAACTGTGCGCAATTTATTACCCATGGTCTCTCGCTCTCTCACCATAATGCCGTGTCTGGTCCACTGTGATCGCTAATTAACCAGCCAGTGCAGAGCAGATAAGACCAGGTGTTTGCCCTGCCTTACGTTGCTGAACTAGCTCTAAGCTTGGTCTCTAGAGAAGAAATGACGCCGGCAAAAAGATGGCGTGCTAAGCCGCGTAACAGTAGCATGGTGCGCGTCGAGAAATCACGACGTCTTGTTGGTAGCCTGCCGGAGGTGTGGCTAAGCTTGTGCTTGATGTTAGTCCTCCCATCTGATTCTCCTCCGGACACGGCAGCGTCGGTGTGGGCCGATGATTTTACGACTGAAATGTGCCGTTTTTTTTGGAAGATGCTATTCGCCGGGCCCTCCGTTTTGACAGCTTTTATGGCTTGTTTTGGATTTGAAACACGATGGTCACGGCGATGTTTCCAGACATCGTGCAGTGTTTGTGTCGCTAGCTGTCCTTAGAGTATTGGCGTCAAGCGAGCCATCATGGCTCTGACGGACTCGTATCGCATCACATGTATATTACGGTCCGCAAATTGCGAATTTTCGATATATTTGACTCCTCTCATTTGTTTTTTCTATTTCTAGGCCCCGTCTATATATTTACAAATATAGCCTCATGTAGCGGCGGGAGGGAGCGACGGAGGAGGAACAGCGACGAGGGCACAAGCAGCGGCTGAATGACGTGGCAGTGAAGAGCAGCGCTGTGGAGACGCGGCTGCCGGCTAATACAGCACCTTCACGGCACTGCATGGTTTTTTTTTTGGCTTTTTTTAATTTTTAAATAAGAACATTAAAAATGTCACGAATTTTTTTGATACTAACTAGAATGTTATTTTTATAATCGAATTTTGTTTTTCACAAGCAATGAATAGCATGGCGAGGAAAGTTTTTAACTTTAGTCATCTCTTTATCTTTATTATTCTTGAATCTATCTTTGAAGCTCTTATTCTTAAAGAATAGGCTTTCTTGAGCCGATACCTTGTGCAATAGGTGGTTTAAATCAATAAACTCTTGCCCACAAAACCTTTTCTTCAAAGGAGAAATCAACTCTTGGAAAACTAAATTAGCTAGCTGATTGTCGGTCAATGTAACACTAAAGCACCGATTTCTAACTTCTCTAAACCTCTTGATATAGTTCGTCACCGATTCCCAAAATTTCTGTCGGATAGAGCTTAGATATGATATTCTCAATTCTAAGCTTCCACAGAAAAAGTATTCGTGAAATCGGCTCTCCAAATCAGCCCAAGTTGTGAACTATGTGAAAGCTTACAAATTATGACTTACCAAAATCGGGGACCCTATAGCCATTAGGATATGAGATCCGATTGATGTAATCTGGATATGACTTTCTATAGCTGACAGTTCGCCCCTTTGACTAAATGCCAAATTCTCAGAACAGGACTAATAGTTTTGACCCAATCGGATTTCCTAGCCGATGCTACGTGCGCTTGAGGTGCTAGTTTACCGGAGGTGAATTCGTTATGCTGCCCCCCCCCGAGTGTAAGCTCAGGTTGGGGTTGCAGCTGGGGTCATATCGGATTGTGTGGTTGTTCGTAGCCAATTTTTTGCTGTCTCAACATCAGCTCAGGGAGTGGAACAAATGGCTCTGAATATGTGATGACCCTATCGGATTCCTCTGAGGAATTGGCTCAACGTACTGGGGATGAACTCGTGTTTCGATTGGCTGGACAACCGATCTAGGATAGATACAAAATGGAGCGGACGGGGGTTAGCCAGGTTGATTGCCCAACTTGAAGCAATTGGTATAGGCTTGGTAATGTGTGACCCTACTCGCACCGAGATCTCATGGTAAGATCACGATTGGCTGCACCGGTGCCATAGTATGAATATTAGTCGATGTTTTCGGATCAACCGTCGGCTTGATGCTTTGAGCATTTTGGCCCATAGATTACACCAGATATGTTGGCAAAGCTTGCTCTGGATCAAGCAAAGTATCTGCCGACACAAGCTCTTGCGTCACTTCTTTGATGCTATTAGCTATTATTGGCCTGAGGGTTGTTACTAAGGCCGATGATTAATTGATGAGAGCACAATGTATAGATTGGTTGATCATATCCGATAATTTCGCTTGTGCTGGCATATATCAACTTACCTGTGCCCTTTCGGTAGCATCTGGATCCTCCTTGTTGCTAGGGTTAACCGTCGGCAACGCGAACTTCTGTGTTAACGCGAACGCCGATGGGCCCTTTTTCATAAAAATGTTGATTCAAATTGCAACATGCTTTGTGGGCCCAGCGGCAGAGGAGGAAGAGGGAAAACGCAGCAGTCCTCCTCTACTGTTGGGCTCAATTTGTAAAAATGTCGATTCAAATTGCCTAATTTTGCGGTACATTAGTCAACAAAAAATTCACAAATTGTCGATTCAAACTCCATAATTTTATAATCATCAGTCAACAAAAAAATTAGAAAACTATTAATTAAAATTCCACTTTTTAGCTACACAAAAAATTCAAATACTATCGATACAAACTCCATAATTTTGCAGTACATCGGTCAAAGAAATTTTTTTAATAAACTGTTGATTCAAATTTCACTTTTTTCTACTCATCACTAAACAAAAAAATTCTTAAACTGTCTACTAAGATTCAATAACTTTGTTATTCATCATTGAACCAAATTAATTCTAAAACGATTGATTAGTTGGTACACCGGTGAAGCAAATAAAATAAATAAATAAAAAACAAATTAAAAACTTCCCACGCCATGCTATTCATTTGTTGTGAAAAATAAAATTTGATTATAAAAATAACACTCGAGTTAGTACAAAAAAATTTCACAGTATATTTTCACTGTTCTTATTTAAAAAATAAAAAAGCCAAAAAAAGAACCATGTAGTGCCGTGGAGGCGCTGCATAGCCGATAGCCGCGCCTCCACGGTGCTGCTCTTCACTGCCGCGCCATTAGGCCGCTGCTAGTGCCCTCCACCGTTGTTCCTCCTTTGCCGCTTCGTCTCGCCGCTGTATGAGGCTATATTTGCAAATATATAGATAGGGGGCTAGAAACGGAAAAGAATGAAACGAGAGAAGCTAAATACACCAGAAATTCGCAAATTGCCACTACTAAATTAAATAAATCTGCCCGTCTTGTTTCGTAGATGGGAATCCCAAATAGTCAGCAAAGTGGTTAGCGCCTTTCTTTAATTCCACTTGTGTTTTGATTGCACTACGAACATCGCTAAATTATATTCGATATATCATGGGAGTAGCACACGTACCTTCTAGCGAAAGTGACCTTTTGAGAAAAATTGGATTAGAAGCTAACCGCATCATTAATAATGCCACGAAATCGTTGTGCAAGCATTACTACTCCTAATCAAACAAATAATTGAAATTGACTAGCATGGCATGTGGTGCTAATTCCGAGCCATGTATCTTTCTTTCCCACTGCTTTCGTGAGACACAAATCAAGAAAAGCTGATACAGGATGGCGACGTGCCTACTCCCTCCGTCTCATAAAGAGTGCATTTCTAGTATTTTAAAGACAGATTAGTGTGCAGGGTAAATAACTAATGTGACCCTCATTACTCCATGCTAGGATTAGTGTGCTTTGGTTTCCACCGGCACTTAAATGCGTATACATACATTTATAGTTTTGCATGTAGAAGATTAGTGGGATATTACTCCACAAGTCATTAAGCATGCAAATGAGCTAAAATTTTTCAAATTTTGGAGTAGAGTTATGGGAATTAATGGGCTTTGGGTGGACCCTATAAACTAAAGATGCACTCTTTGTGAGACAAATTTTGAACACTGAAAATGCATTCTTTATGGGATAGTTTCTTCTTGGTGCCGGAGAGGGATATATGCGCTGCTTCTGCCCCGCTGCGCCAGCCTGCCCGTCGGGCCCGCCCACTGCCCATCGCGCCAGGGTGGCGCGAAGCCCCCTGCCCATCGCGCCAGGGTGGCGCGAAGCCACCCCTCCCGAACACGTGCCCCTCCCCCGCTCCCTCCCCGCCACGTGGGCCATTTTCGCGCCAGCGTGGCGCGAAGAACCTGTTTTCGCGATGACGTGGCGCGAAATGCTACAATTCGCGATGACGTGGCGCGAAATGAGTACAAGAGTAAGAGACTTATTCTTACAAAATCTCATAGTAACTACACAGTTTTCACGTTTCTATACCTTTTATTTTAGCCATACAGAAACCACAAAAAAGGCAGAGGAAAAAAAACAGTGTTAAGGGGGTAAGGACGAGAAAATTAACAAAGTACAGTCTCTAATCTTCCAATCGGTCTTGCCCTTGGGTAGATGGCTAAATTGTCCCATTCACAAAAACCTCAGAAGTACTCGAGGTTGAACTCGCCGACCACCGCGCCCCGGCCGGTGTCGAAGTCGAAATGCGGCGTGCTCTGCTCTTGTTGCCCGTGGCAGGGCAGCACGAACTTGTGCTCGAGCGCCTCCCCCTCGCCACCGTAGCCGACGAAAGGCTCGACCTTGCTCTCGGAGGCCCAATGCAGCGCCTCACCGCCCTCGAGCACATTGTTCACCTCCGGCGCGCCTCCGCCCGCGGCGCAGTTCCAGTTGCTGCTGTTGCTGGAGCTCTCGCCGTAGCCCAGGTTCTCCGACACGTCCAGCACGCTGCTGTAGTCCACGATTTCGGCTGCGTCCTTGCCGGCGAGGTGGCCGTACAATGCCATGCCCGCCGCGTCGAAGGCGCCGCCGAAGCCGTCGACCACCGGGAACGGGTCGAACACCTGCTGCTGCTTCAGGGCGAAACCGTCCGCGGCCGCGGCCGGTGGTTTCTGGTCTTGCGACGCCGGGTCCAATGCCACCGCCGCCGCGGAGGAGATGGGCTTGTGGGTGCTGGGGTCGATGCCACGCTGCCGCAGCTTCTTCTTGAGGCAGCTGTTCCAGAAGTTCTTGATCTCGTTGTCCGTACGGCCCGGCAAGTGCGACGCAATCTGCGACCACCTGCGTTGATTTCGTTTCGTTAATCAGGCCACCAATCGCTAATTAATCAACTTCACATTGCTAAAAAACTCGAAGGCATTGTAGCAGTACCTGTTCCCTAGGATCTCATGCAGGCCGACGATGGCGTCCTCCTCCTGCTGCGAGAAGCTGCCCCGCTTCAGGTCGGGGCGCAGGTAGTTGATCCACCGCAGCCGGCAGCTCTTGCCGCACCTCTGCAGACCTGGAGCACGCATTCAGCACAAGCAATGGGCAACGACGGTGAGAGCAGGGTCACACATGCAACGGAAGAGCAGAGTAGCCAG
Organism: Rhipidocladum racemiflorum; assembly: GCA_036346355.1. Classification (NCBI taxonomy): domain Eukaryota; kingdom Viridiplantae; phylum Streptophyta; class Magnoliopsida; order Poales; family Poaceae; genus Rhipidocladum; species Rhipidocladum racemiflorum. Next base: position 76,078,691 of record CM070569.1, on the reverse strand, counting down.
GAGTGTAGTGCGTGCCCGCGAGCTTGGGCACAGAGCTCCAGCACCCGACGCCGTAACGGATGATGTGATTGTACAGCTTCTCGTCTTCCTCGGGAGACCACAGCCCCTTGCGCAGCTTCTGCTGGACGCCGCCGGTGCACGCGTGCCGTCCCATTAGCTCGTCTCCGACACGCGCGCGCAGCCGGCCGAACGACCTCGCTACCGGCTGGCTACCTCGTCCAGTGCGTGTGTGTGTAATAGTTGGTTGGTTGCCTATGTATCTATCTGTCGTCGAGGCTGGCCGGGCGGTATATATGGGGAAGCGTGCCAAGAGCTGCACACGTGCGGGGAGAGGAGGAAGCCGGTGAGTCGAAGCAGCAATCAAGTGGGTTTTAAGCAAGCCCCCGGGGGGGGGGGGGTGGGGGGGTGTGGAGAGTCTTGATGTGCTTGCACTGCAATGGATTGGAGCTTAAGATACCTCCGGTTTGTGGCACAGAAGGTGGGATTAAAAATAGTGCGTTGCGCGCGGGCGCCAGGAAGAGAAGCGGTTACTATACTGGTGTAACAGCAGACAGGGAGGGGGATTAAGGGACCACCGACCACCAATACAGCATGGAAAAGACCGAAGAAAAACTGGGTTAGTTTGAGATATGACCAAGATTTCTTAACAAATAAAAGAAAGATTGTCCCGCCTCTCTCCTTGCTCGTGTAGTCTTCTCTTCTCTTTTTCACGCTGACTAGTAGGTCCACACCACTCACCTCCTTCCTTGAACCGCTTGCTCGCTTCTCCAACCGGTCCGCACTATGATCTCTCCTTCCCCTACGCGGCTACGCGCGCTCACCCTTGTGGCCTTGTGAGTCTCTGATCTGCACCACCCCTCCTCTCCTTATCCTCCCCTTCCATCTCCTGCATTGGTGCCTTGCCGTATTTGCTGACAAGACCCCTATCGAATGATGCAAGGGCAGTTCGTTACCAGCTGCACCGGCGACAGGAGGAGGTAGTGGGGATGGGAGGTGGTGGCGTCGGGAACAGGAGGAGGCACTAGGAGGGAAGGGAGGGGAGGAGGCGGCAGCCGGCAGTACATTGGAAGAGAAGCCGTAGTGCCGAGGAAGGGAGGGGAGGTAACGACGACGCACGCGGAATAGGCAGAGACAACAATGTCCTTCCCTTGCCGCACTGTCGTCTCGAGTTCCCCGCACTGTGTCCTTTTCATCCTAATCTATCCCCGTGCCGCCGCTATCTCCTGCTCCGCGTAGGCCGTGCAAGTATCATCACCTCCTTCTCGTTGCCACCAGTCACCAGATATGCATGAACGGAGCTCACCATCGTTGAATATGCATGAATGGAGCTCACCATTGCCGGATCTGCACGAACCATTGCTGTCTCCGTCACCTCTAGCCTTCGGATGTCACTGGCTCTCTCAACTCCCTGTAACATCCTCAGATTGAAATAAAATAAAACTAAATTCAAAGTATGAATTATGGTTCTAATTTGAATCTTGTTTGCTTTGTGTTTGCCTTTGTGATTTATGACATTTAAGAAATAATTCTTTTATTGAACCTAGTTTTGAGATCTCAACTTCAAGTACCCAAAATCACATGAAGATTAATCTGGAAAAAATATGGTTAAATCCTAAATGCCATTCAAATCATCCCTACAAATTTTTAGAAAAATTCGAGTTGATTTATTGCATTAATAAAATAAAAAACAGCAGCATAATAATTGAACATACAACAATGTCAGATTTTGTAGAATTAATGGCATAGTATTTTTGCTTGAAATTTTTATGGTAGTTCAAACATGTCCTCAGGACTCTCTAAAAAAATTCCAGAACTTTTTGATGTTTTTAGTGTCTCAATGAAATCAAAATGTAGCTGCTGTCTAGAAAATTAGAAAAAAAAATTACTTTTTGTTCCTTGTTTCACTACCCTGTGGCCCATCTAGTCAGTTTCCTTGTGCCTCTGGCATTACTGGTCCCACATGGCAGCTGTTGTTTCCTTTCCATTGCCGCTGGGCCCAGCTGCCAGCGAGCAGGCATGCTAGAATGTGAAATGCCCAGCTAGCCTTCGCGCCGTACGCACCTAGAACGCGTTGCACCGCGCTTTGCACCACTCACCCGTGCACCCCGCGCACTTCGCGTGAACCTGATGCGTGCCCCTTTTCTGCCACGGTGGTCTTCAGATCACCAAGCCCGCTCCTCGCCCGTGCTTGCTTACGCACAAGACCACGGCCATGTCACGCTTGATCCCTACCACGACGACTCGTTGCGTCGCTGAAAGTTGCCACCGTGGTGGAACTTGAAGCCGGCCCACTATCTCTGTAGCTGGCATTGTCGCCTATGCTGCTGAGCCCGTTGACGGTGTAATTCCCTCATTTCGATTGTCTTAAAAAGGGGAGAATTAGTGAGATGGTTGAGTAGAAGTGGTTTAAAAGCTTTAAGACCTATAAGTGGATTAAGAGTTTTAATTGGTAAGGGGTATAAAGTGAGTGGTATAAGAGCCTCTTTTGTTTGTGTTTAATGGCATTTGAGCCTAATTTTGTGTTTAAATTGTTTTATTTGCCAAAAGGGGGAGTCTTGTTCAAAGGAGGTGTTTAATGCAAAAGGGGGATTTATGAATTTTAAATTTTATTGTCTTATCAGTTTTAATCTTCAAAACCCTTTGCATTATTTTTCATCTAAATAGGAAATTAATGGTACATTTGTCATCAATCATCAAAAAGGAGGAGATTGTAAGTTCAAGCTCTATTAGTTTTGGTGATTGGTTTAGATTGATGCTAAATCTTTATTTAATGACAAATCTAGTATTTAATGAGACTAACATATTTATTGAGCATATTTTTAGTAGTATCATATTTGGATGGAAATTGAAAACCCAAAGGTATGTACTCATATTCTTGTGTATTATTATTGCATACTTTGCAATCAAGTTAAAGTATGAATTCCTCCATTGCTTTAACCATACAATGTGCATCTTGTTTCCCAATCCATATGTTACATGGATGCACATATCTAGGGGGAGTTCATAGTTTAGTTTGAAGTTTCAATAGTATTGATCCATGCTTTCTTGCCATATATGAAGGATCGAGACTTTGAATCTATTCCTTGAGTATATAATTAGCTTGCCTAGTTAAAGTATACTCATGGTAACATAGGATAAACTTCAATACAATCACAATTGAATATGTGCATATTGATTCAAAGTCAATTATTTGTATGCACATACTTGTGGAGTTTATTCTATAATGGTTTGTTAAGAGTAATGATCATTTCCATATATTCTACACATTATGGATCATTTCCATATATTCCAAAAATCATAGATCATTACTTTCCATCAACATGAGTGTATGAAAAATTGTGCAGTTAAATATACTCACATCAATTTAAATAAAAGTTTAAATTGAGTTCATTTGTCTTGTTAATCATTAAACAACACTTCATCGTATGTTGATGGTGTTTCTTGATTAATTAAGGACAAATGGATAGCTCTTGAGTATATCAAAGCATTAGTTGCATTGGTGTACTCAAGACACCTTTAATTTATTCAAATTGATTAAGGTTGTTCTCCATCGATTGTGGAGACATCCATTATATGTTAATGGAGTGCAAGGATGATTGAGACAATCATGCATCTTTGACTAACCATTTTCTATGAGTTGTGGATGAGTTAGGTTAAGTCCAAGTGGATGAGATGAAAAGAAGATAAGGTTCATCAAGAGTCGATGAACAAGATGATGAAGCTGGGTGATGACCTTGAAGTGAAGAATGATTGAATTGATCATAAAGACTTTAAGAGATCTAGGTTGCAATCTCGGGGAGAAGATGATTGAAGATCATAAAAGCCCCAAAGGGGATCGCATGCGGCGCAAAGATATAATTAGATAGGCTAAGGATATTTCCTAGCTTTGTGTCTAGTTTTAGCACCGTACTATTAAGAGGGGTTGAGTCTTTAGCTTGAGCTTCATCATGTGTTAATAAACACAATCCCGTTGTTCACTCGAGCTCAATTCTCTTATTTAGATTTCACATGGAGCTAACCATTTGGCATGTGTTGCACATGGGTGAAGCTCGTGCTTTGCTTTCTGCATGAGGCTTTGATTTGCATGCATTGCAAATAGGAGAAGTCTATGCTCTGGTTTTTCACATGAAGTCTTGATTTGCATGTGTTGCAAATAGGATATGCTCACGTGTTGGCTTTTGCATTAAATTCACTTTTTCATGTGTTGCAATTGTTGGAATTCATACTTTTGTTCTTAAATCAATTATTATTTTGAAGTTATTGCTTGGAGCTAAGTTTTGCTTGTGTTGCAAAAGGAGAGAACTCAATCAATCTTGTGTTTAAGTGGTATGCATAGAGCTAGAGATTTGCATGTGTTGCAAATAGAGAGCTCATACATTTGAGTTTATAGTTTTGCTTGGAGCTATGTATTGCATGTGTTACAAACCGAGGATACTTAAGTAATTTGAGTTTGATTTGGTGTTGCATGAGGCCATGTATTTGCATGTGTTGCAAAAGGGAGATATCTTATGCATTGAGATTTAATTGTTATTTGCAAATTCGTTGTGTGAATAAATGGGAGGTCTATGAGTCAGGATCCTAAGGGCATGTGCATAGGGCTTGCACATTTATATCATTCTCCACATAACTCAATGTAAGTCTCATCTTTCCTTATTGAAATGCAAATTTGTTCCACATTACTCAATGTGAATTTCATCTTTTATCCTTAAAATGCAAATACTCATGCACATATCTCTTTGTTCTTAGCATATACCGGCATAGCAGAGTTTAACACCAGTCCGTGTTCAATCAAGCCCACCCTCTTTTATGTGGGGACCTCAATCCTGCTCTCTTTCATACGGCGACCTCATCTCCACTCCCATAGACTGCCTAGCATAGTAGGTATTTCATCTTCCCACTACCATGGGATCTCCTTTACAAAGTAGACTATAGATGCCACTCAAGCTATCTATATCTATCTCATTATGCATATGATGCCACATTTGACTTTCAACATATAAATCATCAATACCATGTTATATTATTTTCATTGCCATAGATAAATCATCAATAATAAAACAACAATATGAAAGTACTCATAAATTAACATGATATATCATCCATAAACATTAACAACAAATTAACCAACCATCTACCTATTGACGCCAAAAAATGTGAAGAGGGGTTAATCGGTAATCACACACGCAAACATCGGGTTTTATTTCTAGGTGCGGGCATGCTAGCCAATTTGATCCTGCAATCGGCAAGAAAAAATTCAATTCAATCGGCCTTTGAGTCGATAGATATTTTCTAGTAATGGTTCGATCTAATCGACTATTCAATCCGATTAAATAAAAAGTAACCGATAAGTCTAATCAACCAGATTAGGCTGATTAAACAAGGATAAAGGTAGTTTTTTTTCTCTGAAAAAGGCGATATGCAACAAGATCGGGGGAAAAGCAAACCTGGGTAGCGTAAATCAACGAAATCAATAATCAGTGATAGGCAACTTTATTGATCAAGATGAATTACAGAAGAAAGATTACAAGTCTAACTACTACTCATAATCGACGAAAAGTAAATACAGTAGATGCTGGTTGTTTGATTGATTGGCTATTTTCTCTACATTGGTTATCGCCTTCTTTTATAGCACCTGGTCAATCGTGTCCTCCTTGGACTCATTAGAACAATTCATATCGGTTTCAACTTTCCCTGAGATACTTTCCTTTTTAGAACTAATATCAATTATAATCTGATAATTAGTATTGGCTTATGATTCTCCAAAATACTCTCCTAACCCGATACTATCCTTAATGAATTGAGCATTACAAACTTAACAATCTCTTACCAAATCGGCTATGAGCCAGATTTTGGTGTCAACACTCATAGCCAGATTTTGGTGTCAACACTACTGTTCTACCATGCACTTGCCTTTTAACCACGTGAGACAGAGTGATGAGTGGTTGAAGTCAAATTTGAAGTCAGGCCTCCTACAGTAATTAAACCCAACTAAAAATAATGCCATAACAGTACATACTTCAAGCATAACAATACCACTCCTACACACGATCCCGGACTTACACTTTCCCTCTTACTAGACAGTTTCCCCTTTTCCATCTCGACAGTCGGATGATCATAACTCCTAGCTTAAGAGTCCAAACATCTTAAAAAAATACATGTTATATGAAGACTACAAAAGATTTCCTATAATTTTCTAGTTGGCCATATTTTCTAATTAATCCATTTGACCCTTCGTTTCTTGCACCGAAGACTGATTTATTGTTTTACTGGACAGCAGAATTCACAATTTTGCAACTATTTTTATACTGCCTCACATATAGCAAACCATAGGATCTATATATGGAATCCAGGGAAAATTACCTAGCTTTCTCTATTTATAGACATAATTTAATTTTATCATTATCTAGCCATAATCAACAGGTTAGCAAGACTACTCTCAGCAGAGACCAATTGCTAGACACCAAGCTTCTACAAGCCATAACTTTCTAACCGATTAACCAAATTTAACGTTCATGTACTTTAATGAAACTTTAGACCATAATATACATTTTTCATAAACTGAACATGCCATACAACTAACTACAAGTACCCCAAAACTCATCCTGAAAACAGAGAACACTACTAAACGAATACCTATATCTCTCTCAAACTCCATCCTGATGCTTTTCAACTACCACATCTACCATTAAAACAACTATAACATTGCTCCACTATAGTACCAATATGGACAGCGATAATCTAGGGTTTATACATTCATCCCGAAGTTCCACAGGGAATATCGACGTCGGAGATCCTCCACAATCCCCACACATTCCCTGCTCCTTCACGCTCATCGAAACACCCACACCACACCTCCAAAGATCCTTGAGACGTCCTACATGCAGTGAGGCCAACAGATCTCAGATCGGATGCATGGTTTGACATGGAACACGAAAAGATGTAAAGAGACAACGTCGAGGTATGCTCTAAGTGTGGTCGACGTGGCGCGGCACAGCTAGCACAATGACAACGACTAGCGGCATAGCTAGCACAATGACAACGACTAGCGGGACAACCGTCGTGACAGTGAGATGATGGTGGGATAGCATGGCGGCGTGGTGGAGCGGTAGCGCAAGGTCGCGGGTGTGGTGTGGGTGCGGCACCGAGGCTGTGTTGGGCGGGGGCATGGCTGGGGGCTTGGGTTTCTACTTCCCCCTGCCCCTTATATGGTCGACGTGGACACCGAGTCCGCCCGGCAACCGTCCGTGTGTGCCAGCCGTATCGATGGGCTCTGCCTACTGTCAGTGAGCGGCGGTGAACTGTATCAAGCAGGGTTCACCTTACCGTTATATACACAAAATTCGCTACTGCGTTGGCACCGAAAATCATCGATTTTCAAGTGAAAATCGCTAGAAATCGCATAAATTCAAAATTGAATTTTTTTTGAAAAAAAATAAAAAAAAATGACGATTCGTGGAAAATTGACATACTTGTTGAACTTTTTTGCGGCCGATTTTTTGAGCGATTTTCATCGATTTTTGACAAAAATCGAGCGATTTCTACCGATTTTCGACCGGTTTGTGACTCATAAATTTTTTTCGAATTTTCAATTTTTTTTAATTGCACTGGTTTATCGACCGGTATTTGAAACCGGACCACAGCGATATGGGCGAAAATCACGAGAATCACAAGATTTGGTGAACCTGGTATCAAGCACCTAGCTTAAGCTAGCCAAGAGTGGAAGAGGGAAAGTTGCGGCCGAGGTCGTATTCGCCCGTGTAAATTGAGCATTATTTTTATGAACTGGGTTAACCGGATCACTGTCCCCAAGATCCTTCTTCGGATAGCAGCCGTCAGTTAGAATTGCAGTGTCGGTCCCGCCGTCCGCGGGACAAAAAGCCTAAATATACAACATATAAATCTTAATTTCAGAAATATACATCAAAAAATTCAAATATAAAAAATAGCCATCGCTCCCGCTGCGCCACATGGCGGCCGCCACACCCCATGGCGGTAGCCCTGGCTGCCGCCACCCCACAAGGCGGCAGCCAGGTGGCTCCGCCCCACGCTGCCACGTGTCCATTTTTTTATTTTTTAGTTTTTTTTTCTCTGGACGATATTTTTTAAGTGCAAATTAGTTTCCTGTGCAATTCCAAATTTAATAAAATAAACTTTCTGAATTTTCGAAAAATCATATGGATTACGAACTTTGTAAAATTTCGTAAAATCATACTTATTAAGAATATGCGAAAGAATTGTAGAAATATACAACAAAAAATAAAAAATTGCAGAAAAATACACTTGTTTTTTTATTTTTGTTTCATTATTTCGCCGAAATTTTTGAGTTTTCTCTGGTTAATCGACCCGATCCGATTGAAATGCAAATAACTTTCGCTATACAATTCATATGAATTAAGAAAACGCTTTCGAATTGTAGTTATAATTATTATTTGTGTACACTGTACCGATAATTTTGTAATAATTTTTTTGAGACTTCGTGTAGTTTTTGTCCAAGATGTGAAATGTATGTACGGTACACTTCAACGATAGATGGGCAGAAATAACAATGTAATAAATTACATACGGCTTACAAATGGTAAACAACAATGGCATGCACGGAACTCTACCGAGTGTACCGGACTAAACCTAATATGCCTTAGGGAAAGGGAACAACAAGAAGGGCCCTTCTTGTACACTTTACTGAGAGCAGCAAGGATATTTTCCCTTACGCAATCCTTCAGCTCCTGCCGCCCTGGCCCTAGCTGCCCTCTCACGCTTTCTCTCGCACCCAGCCTCTCTCTCTGCGGCATGGCGCTGCCGTTCGGCCTCCCTCTTTGCAAGCATCTGTTCCAGACGTTGCTTGCGCTTCTCCTCCTGATCCTGCTCACACCACTGCTGCTCCACCATAGCCCTCTGATGCGAGTACTCCCAATTCCGCATCCTTTCCATCTCGAGAGTTTGTTCTGCGTCGTAGAATCGGATGAACTCGCACAGTGGAGGCTGCAATTGGTCACATCACATGGTGTTAGACACATGCATGTTCGATGCAACAGTAAATGCGAGTACGAACATACCGGGCTTCTCCGCCGCAGCCGCATCCCCAGCGTTGGCTCAGAGTCGTGGTTGCAGCAACTCCAGTACATCATACCGTATGTGTATGAGTTGTCTATGGACTGCCGAAAGCGGCAAGGATCCCCGCATAGGCACATGGGGACCTCCGTGCCGTCGGGGATGGTTTGGACAACGCTGTGCCTTGGGGGCGAGGGAAACTCCATTCGTGCTGCTTGTTTGGATTGCGGGGTATGGTTCTCTTTGTTGTATTTGAGCAGTCGTTCGGTTGATGCAATGCTGGGAAGCCAGGAAGGGGGTTAAATAGCCTGAATTGATAAAGCGACAGACTTGAAGCAAGAACGAATCCGCGAGCATCGGATTCCTTTGCAGCTCTGCCTGTGCTTGGAAGCGACAAATGCATGCAGCTTTGTAGCTGGTAGGGAAGTGCCAGTCAGGCTTTGGCAGCTATGCTTTGACAGGACGACTAAGGCACTCTCTGCCACGCATGCATTTGATAGGACATTTCGGATAGGCTCTGACAGCCATGCTTATGACCTGATATGTCCTGCAGGCTTTGCCAGCAATGGTTTGACAGGACGTCTCAGGCAGACAGTAACCTTGGCAATAAAACCCAACCGTAGTAGGGCCAATGCAACGAAAGTTTAGATGATGACAACTTAAGGGCTAATTATAATAGTCGCGAACAAATATGACAACTTAAGCATATTCTGCAGGCCGTGAAATATCACGTTTGAGTCCATTTTTTCGGAAGAATGCAGCTGATTTGCTCTTCAGTATACTGACTCCGATATTTTGGAAAAATATTGTAATTACACCTTCCGTTGTATTTACTTTCGTATAGTTGAAAAGGGCTAATTATAATAGTCGCGAACAAATATGACAACTTCAGCATATTCGGTCGGCTGTGAAATATCACGTTTGAGTCCATTTTTTCGGAAGAATGTAGCTGATTTGCTCTTCAGTATACTGACTACGATATTATGGAAAAATATTGTAATTACACCTTCCGTTGTATGTACTTTCGTATAGTTGAAAAGGGCTAATTATAATAGTCGCGGACAAATATGACAACTTCAGCATATTCGACCGGCCGTGAAATATCACGTTTGAGTCCATTTTTTCGGAAGAATGCAGCTGATTTGCTCTTCAGTATACTGACTACGATATTATGGAAAAAATATTGTAATTACACCTTCCGTTGTATGTACTTTCGTATAGTTGAAAAGGGCTAATTATAAAGTCGCGAACAAATATGATAACTTAAGCATATTCGGCCGGCCGTGAAATATCACGTTTGAGTCCATTTTTTCGGAAGAATGCAGCTGATTTGCTCTTCAGTATACTGACTACGATATTATGGAAAAATATTGTAATTACACCTTCCGTTGTATGTATTTTCGGCTAGTTGAAAAGAGCTAATTATAATAGTCGCGTACAAATATGATAACTTAAGCATATTCGGCAGGCCGTGAAATATCACGTTTGAGTCAATTTTTTTGGAAGAATGCAGCTGATTTGCTCTTCAGTATATGGACTACCATATTATGAAAAATATTGTAATTACACCTTCTGTTGTACGTATTTTCGGCTAGTTGAAAAGGGCTAATTATAATAGTCGCGTACAAATATGACAACTTAAGCATATTCGGCAGGCCGTGAAATATCACGTTTGAGTCAATTTTTTTTGGAAGAATGCAGCTGATTTGCTCTTCAGTATACAGACTACCATATTATGGAAAAATATTGTAATTACACCTTCCGTTGTATGTATTTTCGGCTAGTTGAAAATGGCTAATTATAATAGTCGCGTACAAATATGACAACTTAAGCATATTCGGCAGGCCGCAAAATGTCACGTTTGAGTCAATTTTTTTTGGAAGAATGCAGCTCATTTGCTCTTCAGTATACGGACTACCATATTATGAAAAAATATTGTAATTACACCTTCCGTTGTATGTATTTTCGGCTAGTTGAAAAGGGCTAATTGTAATAGTCGCGAACAAATATGACAACTTAAGCATATTCGGCAGGCCGTGAAATATCACGTTTGAGTCCATTTTTTTGGAATAATGCAGCTGATTTGCTCTTCATTATACGTACTACCATTTTATGCAAAAATATTGTAATTACACCTTCCGTTGCATGTATTTTCGTCTAGTTCAAAAGGGCTAATTATAATAGTCGCGTACACATGACAACTTAAGCATATTCGGCAGGCCGTAAAATATCACGTTTCAGTCCATTTTTTTGGAAGATTGCAGCTGATTTGCTCGCGAAGATTATGCAGAACATGATGGTCCATATATTAAGAGGCATGGGAGAAGGGGAAGTGGCCTCGATGCAGAACATGATGGTCCATACACAAATGGAACGATTGCATTGCATGACATAGATTAAAGAAGTTAACATAAGTGACGCATAAAGCATGATCTAGTTCGCAATTGCAGACAAAATTATCACAAGGATAACTACATACAGCATCTTCTCTAGCCACTTGATATGATCTAAAATGCGTTCCACCTTTAATGTCAGCATGTTAAGCCTTTGCTCTAACGTTGGGTTCATCATCTGCTCGAGTGTTGGGTCCATCCTCTGCTCTAGGCCGGGAAGCATCCTCTCTGTTGCTGCGCTACTACGACGCTCCATCGATGTATTCAGGGTGTCTGCCCACTGAAAATATTGACATCCTGCAGACTGCATAACGATATCAACATATTTTCAGACCATGTAAAGAGCTGTGAACTCATAAGAGACTACTCGAAGAAGAGGACAATCGTCATAAGCTGGAGAAATCGAACTATATTCCCACTTACAGAGTAATTAGGGTATTTATAAAACACCCGGCCGTAATTTGACGAAGTGGTGGAGTACAACACATTAGCTTGCACATGGCAATTAGGGCAATCGACCCGCCTAGCATTGGCAAGTGCAATGGATCTTCGATTCGCTGAGCTCGACGTTTGAGACATGGCCTTCGCACAATCGAAGAATGCACAAGTGTAATTAGGAAGAAGAGGATATCAGCAAGCTAATGTACAATGTGACTCACCGTACAAAATTCCTTTTGTAAATAATACCTCTAAAACACGTAGCCGAAATGAAATACTGCAAAAAAAGAAAGCTAATCTACAAGTTCTCCTCTACGCGCTATGGGGTTTGTAAACTCACTCAAACCTTTATGCACTCTGCGATATTTATAGGCAGGGAGCGAGGGAGGAACGACGCAGCTGGCGGCACATCAGCCTGCAGGGCTAGGGGCCAAGACAGGCAATCAGCATGTGGCAGCGTGTGCAGTGTGCTGCGGGGGGCCTGGCTGCAGAATCGCTGCAACTGGCAGTGGCTTGGGAGTGGCCACCAGGTGGCGTAACGTTAGCGCACGAGGTTAGGGTCCGGGACATGAAAGCGGCACGTGGCAGCGTTAGCTGCACCCGATGGGGGCTTGGTTGAAGCCTAGCTGGAGCTGGCAGTGTCCTGGCCCTAGTAATGCCCTTTGTGTAATAGTCGCGAACGAAGATGACAACTTAAGCCTATTGGGTAGGCCGTAAAATATCACGTATTACTCTATTTCTTTGGAATAAGGGAGATGATCTGCTCTTCGAAATACGGAGTAGCATGTCATGGCAAAATATTGTTTTGACACGATGCATGCAAATTACGCCAGTGCAAAAGGCCTCAGTAAAACTTAGGGGCAAAGACAACTTAGTGCCATAATACATTTCATTCCGAGCACAATCTTGCACATATTAAAACATTACATTGAAAGTAAAATAATGCAAACGAACGGGTTGATCAATAATGGGTTCAACGGCCTTCTGGGTTAGTGTTCCCCCTTCCTCTTCCCCTGCGCGTCCCCCTACCATGACGTTCCTGGTTATCGTAGTCGGACGGTATGAAAGTTTCGGGCGGATGGGGGATACGTAGTCCAGCCGCCTGCGCTGGACCTAACCGTGCACCTCGCGTTCCAGCGTCGAATCGCATAGGCTGGACCGCATACGACGTGCCGCTGTGGATGCCCCATGCAGCCATCGACTCGTCTGCATGGTACCCTGATGCGCGGAGTACGTCCGAAGGCTGTTGCTCCTGCCAGTTCGATCCACCGGCCTCCTCAGGGTTACTGGGACGTGATTGCAATCCTAGGGATTGCAAACACGTCGTCGCGAGCAAATCTGTGAATGTAGTCCCCGAGCCCATAAGGTCATCGTACGCCCTCGACACGTCCTCCCATGTTTGTTGATGCTGGACGGGGGTACTAAAAGACTCCTGCGGCAATGATGGGGACGGTGACATGTTGATGTGTACTCCTCCTTGAACGTTCGCCCCAGCACCTATTTCAACGTAGCCACCTCCATGGCCCTGGCCGCTCTCATGGCTCGGGACCCGGGACGAAGTCGATGCTCTGGGTTGGTCTTGCTGCCGTCGAGGAGGCACAGGCGTTGCACATCTATCCATGGACATGCTCCTCATCAGGGGGCTCGGTGCAGGCAACGCCTCGTACGGTACATCCCCGTAATCACGTTGGGTAGACGGCCTATGGCCACCAACATCTCTGACCGCATTTCTTATGCGGTGGCTTGTGCGGCGAAGAAGATTCCGTAGAGGATTGCTTGATTGACGTTGCTGCGTCTGTGACTGCGTGAGGATCTCGTCCGCCTGGTCATGCATGTACTCCGCCTCACGCCTCTGCAAATTAACACGTATCGAATGTTTAATTGGGTATATCCCCAGTTTTTAAGCGATCCGTACCAGTGTGTGCATGCGCTCTGCGTACTCCTCCGCATAGCCATGTTGCACTGGCATCACCATAGCCCTTTCTAGGAGCACCGCTCGTGTGCGAGGTCTGTACCAGTCAAGGTACCCAAATGTGTCCGTCTCGTGGGCTGCGCCTGATGGGTTCCAGACGTCCTCAGTGGCCATCGAGTTCCACCTCTCAATATGTCGGCTATTCCGTGCGACCCAGTTGTAGTTGTGCCCCGATGTGCTCCTCCTGCGGATCAATCCAACACGTTATTAATGGTTTCCACAGTAAGCGTGAAAGTAATGTGACATATAGCGACATACCCATGGGAGCTTTGGGAGTCTGTCGGAGGCGGTAGAGGGAAAGACTGCCGGTACCCAAATTGGCGCTGAACGCGCTCCGGAGAGTATGGCTCAACGGCACTCATGCACAGGAGGAAGCATTTCGTCATCCAATAATGAGGCTCCCCCGTGTACAGATTGGAGATATGGCCTCCCGACGCAACCTCCTCCGCGGCCTGGGTGGAAAAGGGATCCCACGTGACCTGCGCTGATGTCAGGAAGTCTAGGTCCCCCACGAGACAGGGGTAGGAGCCGCGGTCTGATTCCTGGGCCCATCGAAGTCTGGCATGCATCCATTTGTAACCCAAGGTTGGCCTTGCGACTGCATGCCAGTTAGCTTCATCAACGGGCACTGGGTAGTACCGCTTTGACACTCTTGGTCGCGCTATGGGTAGGTACGACCAGGACCACAATCAGAGAAGCAGGGGCAACCTCCCATTATTGAAGTTGGCTGTGACCGGCGGCAGGCCGCACACATCTCGCGATATGTGTCTGCGAGAACTGCCGAGCCCCAGCCGTAGATGTCCGGTGCTGCATCTTCTCGCACCTGCTAGGCCAATTCCCGAGCGACCCAAACGAGGTGGGGGGCAACGGAATCACCATTTCTGTTTGTAAATAAAATTCCTGCAAGGAGGAAATAGAGGTACACCTCGAAGTGCCTATTTATTTGACCAGGGTCAGCGTTTACAGGACATGGTTCAGCCTCCGGGAGACTGTCGAGCCATGTGAAAGAGACTCCCTGATCACAGTTTCCCATGTACGTTCTGCCAAACCTGCATCGAAGAAAATCACATGTTAGGAAATCACGTTAGCTCCCAAATAAGTGTGGTTCGTGTGCTTTCACATGTATTACCTTTCCTCTACATAGTTCTTCCATGCCTCTTTGGAGGGCTTGCGCACTACGAGGGGTTTACCGGAAAGTGGAAGGCCAAATAACATGGCGACATCTTTGAGGGTTACCGTCATCTCGCCGAAGGGGAGGCGGAAAGTATGCGTCTCCGGACGCCATCTGTCGACCAACGCGGTGATGAGGGCCCCGTCCAGTCTAGGCATCGGGGTCCGCTGGCCATCTCCTTCGTCGGCTCCACGCACCATAAATGCGAAAGCTAACAGGCCTGTCCGTCCGAGGCCGTATATGAACTGAGGGTCCAATCTCTTAATGTTAGGGGAGCCACGCATGCGGAGAGTGTTCAGCTGCAAGGACAGAGCAAGTAAACATAATGAGCATAACGAAAGGTGCATACGGTTGCGATACGTTACGACAGTGAAGTAATGACGTTACCGTCTGGCCGGAGGCCCACTTGCGGGCCCTGTGGTCGTCATCATACTTCGATCGCAATAGGTCTGGCAACTCCATCACAATCCTGCATAATCTCGAGGGAATGAAACAATGAAATACAAAAAAAAAACATCAGAAGAAATTACAAAACCACTCTACATACCCAAAGAAATTTAGGTTCATAAATTACATAACTGACATTTCACGAAGAGAATGCAAAATGAAGGTAGTAAAAAGATGTTGCATGTCTAATGCGTATAGTTGAAATATTACATTGGACAACATCACCCTCTGTTTGGGCAGCCTCTACGGTCATGCCCTGTCTGCCTGCAGATGCGACAACGCCGAAGGCCATCGTCTCGCTGAGACGCATCCATGTCACCCTCAAACCGCGCTGAACGCGGTCTACCCGGCGTATCGCGCCTTAGTGTGGGGTACGGGAGCCACGTAGGGGGTTCGGAGGTCTTGTAGTTCGTGCCGATGTTGAACGGTTCGAAATGCCCCGTCCATGTTGCTCTAACGGCATCCATACTGTAGTACGGTGTGACATATTGTGTGCCGTCGTTGTCCCCCATATCACGGCACGCTGCTAGCACGTGCGAGCAGGGGATGTGCTCTAGGTGAGGCTTGTTGCATGAGCATGTCGCCTCATACAGGCCGAGCTGGCATCTCTGGTTTGTGTCCCCCGCGGAGTATCCCGAACGGTGCTTGCGCTTGCACTCGACGAGAAAAATGTTCTGCGCAGGGTCCATCATGCGCGTGCGGTGGAATTGAGCTTTCTGCCTACGACGCTGTAACAAAGTCTCGACACGGGGAGCGAAGGTTGAGCCGCAGTTGTGCGCCGCCCTTTGGCAATCAACAAAGTATTTCGCGGTCCTAAAAAATGTGAGCTCAATGATTGGGCAAATGGGTAGGCAACGAGCCCCCCGCAGCACATTGTTGGGCAAATCGGATCCGAGCGATGCACACGGTGGTCACGCCGGGTCACCACGGCGTAATTAGTGCAGAAGTGCATCGCTTCGTCCTTTGTGGCAAACTCCTGGTTGAGTTCTATGTCGCTATGGTCTTGCCCACGCCTAGAAATATCCTCCAAGCGGGCTAGAACACAGTTGGCCGGGTCCAGCGAGTGCAAAAATGCGATTGCTGGCCCCGGGTCCTCATCTTCGTCAGGACCATCACCATAAGTAGGGTGAGGGTCATCCCCTAGGGCATCCACATCAACCTCAGGGATGGGCGCATCCGTCTCGCCAGTCCCTGCCAAGCCCCCTTGACCGGGGACTTGCTGCGAGCTCATGGCAATTTTCTCTTCGGGCTCGGGTTGTTCGTCCGCATTGACCCCCATGTCCTCCTCCTGGGCTCGGTTCGTCCCTACCTCCCCAGCGGGGGTGCGAGGGACCAGCTTCACGTGAACACCTAGTGCGAACCCTTCCTGTGCGGCCTTCTCCATGTAGAACTGCCAGGCACTCGTTCTACGGAGCTCGAATAGGCTGTACACGTAAAGCAAGCTATTTGTCACTACATGGGGCCTAACCCCATCTACCACGAGCTTGTACAATGTGCGGTCAACACTAAGAGCGCGTGCAGCCGCTCTTGCTACTGTACGCAACTCTATCGGTGGATTTACAGTTGTCTCTATGTGTGCGCAATTATGCATGCTGACAAATGGGCCCTGCAAATTTGCGGGCTCCCCCCCATGCCATATATGAAGCGGAATCGCCATCGAGGACTGTAGCATTACATAATTGTAGTCATCAATAATTGCACACACGCACCGCTAACATATTTAAACATATTAGCATTACTCAAATTTTAATTACGAAAGAATTAATGTTATGGTTACGTACAGTTAAAATGTATGCCAACATATAATTATATATATGTTATATAATATACTATCACAAGACATATGCAGTTTATGAAATCCTAAAACCACATTCCACACTCATAATATCATGTAAAATACTACTACACAGAAAGGCATTGTATACTTTACATTTCAGGTTCTGCATTTAACTAAGTAAAACAAATATACGTAGCTAACAAATTAATTGGCTGTTTTTTTGATCTTTTTGTGCGCATGTATTTCTAGGTGATACGATTAATTCGCAATTTTTATGGAATGCGGGGATTTATCTACCAGGTTTGCAATATATGGTGTTCACTTGGAGAAACGCATGCATACATACATTTCATCGTAACAACATAAGTTTGGTAAAAGTGTGCTAGCAGCATGATATAAGGGGAGATGCTTGCCTTGCTCTGAGTTTTCTGGAACGGCGTCGAGGTCAACGTGTGCGGTCTCTGCAGTGTCGGTACCTACACGAAGCAAAAACAACAATACGAAGTCCAATAAGTAATAAGGAAAAATAGCTTACAATGGTGCGGAACTTAGGTCCACCGATATTTAAGTCGGATTAAGTGGCTACTTTGGTTCGAGTTGTAAAGTTCAGAAAGGAGGTCAACTCCTTTCGGGTCCAAGTAGATATTACGTCCAAAAAAACAGTCCTTCGCTGCAGCGAATCATCGTGCGAAATAAATACAGTGCAACGTTCGAGCAGAAGCTCGGCAGAGGGTCCTGACCTCTGCAGAGACTCCTTTCGGGTCAAAAAAATTATGTCAGGTTAAGCAGCTACTTTGGTTCAAGTTATTAGGTTCAGAAAGGAGGTCAACTCCTTTCGGGTCCAAGTAATGATTACGTCCAAAAATAAGTACAACAATACGAAGTCGAATAAGTAATAAGGCAAAATGAATTAACACAGTTCAGAACTTCGTGCAACCAATATTTAAGTCAGATTAAGCAGCAACTTTGATTCGAGTTATTAGGTTCAGAAAGGAGGTCAACTCCTTTCAGGTCCAAGTAATGATTACGTCCAAAAAAAATACAACAATACGAAGTCGAATAAGTAATAAGGCAAAATGACTTAACACAGTCCAGAACTTCGTGCCACCAATATTTAAGTCGGATTAAGCAACAACTTTGGTTCGAGTAATTAAGTTCAGAAAGGAGGTCAACTCCTTTCGGGTCCAAGTTGTGATTACGTCCAAAAAAAACACAGTCATATGCTTAAGGTGAAGATCGTGTGAAATACAGACAGACCGATGGTCATCGGAGGGTCCAGCCCCCCCAGACAGCACAAGGTTACCTCGGCAGAGGGTCTTGTCCTCTGGATAGACTAATGGTCCCAAAATAAGGTTGTTAATTCATGTAATATTCTTACTTACGTAAATATTTTTAGGTGTCACGGTTAATTCACATTCTCCGCACATAATATCACATAGATTACTGCTACACACATAATATCATAATAGCATTGTACTAATGTTTCCTAATACCATCGTAACATTTCACTATAGCATAACACTACACTGTCCTCAACAATAATAAATTGCACAAACGTAAATACGGCAATCTAACCTAACAAGTTGGTCACTAAAACTGCACTGACCAAAACATACTATTATTTATGAAGATTTGTAACTAACCTTCTCCAAGTAGTACAGAAGATCAAAAAAACTCGAGCTTTGAACCAATAAATGTTCGTCAAAAATACCTGCAAGATACAAATCATGTATGAAATAAACAACAATTATTAAACTTTGTGAAAAAATAAACAAACCACAGAGTATTAAAGTAGGTCGCCATATATAGGGTGTTAATTGAATGTAACACATGCGTACATACATTTCTTCATAACAACTTAATCTGGCTAAGATAGTGGTATGAACATGATTGAAGGAGGTGCTTGCCTTGCTCTGAGTTTTCTGGTCCGGCGTAGAGGTCAGCGTGTGCGCTATCTGCAAGGTCGGTATCTACACGAAGCAAAAACCACAATAAGAAGCGAAATATGTAATAAGGCAAAATAACTTACCAATGTCCAGAAGCCCGCGCCATCCATATTTAAGTCGGATTAAGCGGCTACTTTCGTTCGAGTTGTAAAGTTCAGAAAAGAGCTCAACTCCTTTCGGGTCCAAGTAGTGCTTACGTCAAAAAATAATAACAGTCCTTCGCTCAAGCGAATAATCGTTGGAGTGGAAGCTCGCCAGAGGGTCCTGACCTCTGGGGATACTCAGACACCCAAAAGATGATTGTTACTTTATGCAAGAATATTTAATTCAACTTTTTACTCCGTTTGAATATTTCTACGAACATAGATATTTCTAGGTGCTACGATTAATTGCTAGTTTATATGGAATGTGGGTATATATCTACCAGATTCAAAATATACGGTGTTACTTAAATTAACACATGCATACATACATTGCTAGTTTATATGAAATGTGGTATGAACATGACTAAAGGAGGTGCTTGCCTTGCTCTGACTTTTCCCGGATAGCGTCGAGGTCGTCGTGTGCACTCTCTACAATGTCGGTATCTACACGAAGCAAAAACAACAATATGAAGTCAAAGAAGTAGTAAGGGAAAATAAATATCACGAATGGATTCCAACAAACTATAACCACCGACTAATTAATCTACTGTTTTTGCGCTCTCGGTTTGTTGGCCTTGCCTTCAAGCTCTCAAAGCAAGCACCGCAAAAAGAGTCGCTATGCTCTCAAACTCTTCTTTCACACTCTGCTCTGTAAGGAGAGCGACGCACCCCCTCGTTTTTTATAGGCACAAAGGTCATCACCGTGACGTTTACATAAATCACAATTATTACGCATAAATAACGTTACTTAGCTCTATTATTAGCCGTAATCTTGATTTTATGCGGCATTGGATTCCGACACGATAGAAATTGACGTGACACATCGTGCTATTTCAACCACCGGCTGCTGTTTCACCCACATGCATGCACCTTTCGGCACCCAAAGTATCCAGGAAAATGAATTGAGGCATTAGAAAAATGAAAGAGTTGTCCTTCATGACGAAGCAACGGGGTGGGAGGGAGACACCTGCGCGGTTGGGCCAGCCGTGCGAAGGGCCGGGGGCCGAGAGGGGGTTCGGGCGGGAGGGCACTGGCTGCGCCGTCCGTGTGGTGGCGGCCAGGCCATGTGGGACTGGGGAGAGAGGCGGGGGTGGAGCGCTGCCACCTGGCTGCCGCCGTCCCGTGTGGTGGCAGCCAGGCCATGTGGGACCGGGGGGAGGGGGCAGGGGCGCTGGAGCGCTGCCACCTGGCTGCCGCCGTCCCCTGTGGCGGTAGCCAGTCGACGCTGCGCCGCCGGCACCGCCGCCGCATGGCGGCCGCAGTGTTAATTTTGCAATTTTTTATATATGTTGTATAGTTTTGAAATTTGGTATTACATGTTGTATATTTCAGCATTTTTTCCCCGTCCGCGTCTTTCAGCAAAACCCCCACGTCGCACAGTGTCAGTTTCGTGTTGTGGGATGCAACGGCGGAAGTATTAGGCTTGGTATTGGAGTGGCAATCAGAAGGGTAAGAATATATGCGTTTTTGCCTCATTTCTCCCTACTGAGTGATCGGATGCATGGCAAGGGCTCAATTAGATAGTAGTACCCTTCTATCTATGGTTTTAAGAGCACGATGAAACCACAAACTACAGCCAGGGTAGCATCTTGGTTTTCTAGTTTTTTTTTTTCTTGAAGTGTCAACGGGGGACCCCACCTGATTTTGTATATATAAATTTGATCAAAAATTTTGTATATATAAAGTCTTGCCAAAGAAGTGATTGTACAGAGATGGTTTTTACAAGAAAGTAGATGCCCATGCGTGGCCAAGATGACTGGTGATAGGGGAGGCGTGCGCTCCACCGGTTCGCAGCCTCATTATAGGATCTCAGTAATCGGCGAAGCGACGGTGTTTCCAGAGAAACCAGCAACACAGAATACAGAATGATATAGGAGGAATAGTAGCTTGTAGGATTCCCCTGTTACAGATTTGATGGCTTGTTTTTGTATGTGTTTCTACTATGATTTTCTGGGATTTAAATCAGTAGCTTGTATAGGTTGTAAGCATTAAGATAACCACACTAGTAAGTTATGCCCAACAAAAAAAGGAAATTATTATGGTCCATCAAGAAATCAGAACATGAGGAGGAAATGACAAACATCGTCCAGAGTCAAATGACTTGGCCCCTTGATGATTTATCTTAGTAAACATATAGACCTGCCACCACCACATGTTGTCCTCATTAGGGGTGTCAAACGAATCTGGATAATCCGCTTTATCTCATATCTGCATCTGGATGGTAGGGAATGCTATAAGCAAAAATGCATTCGTGCTGTAAAATAAATACAAATTCTGATGGTATCCGGGTTTTTTCAGCGAATATGAATACGAATATGCCGACCGATTTTAGATGCCAAACTGGCTCGGCACGATCGAAAACCGCGGTTTTCAACCGGTTTTCGTCGGTTTTGTTAACTCTGCTTCTGAGCCATCTGCCTTCTCAGCTACATGTCTTCCTTGGCATATTCAGTCCAATCCGGTGCAAGTAAGTGAATATCTGGTCAATAAAATCGAAATTTTGGTGATATTTGATAAAATTTCGTCAAAATTAATTAATTTTTTTTTTATTCAATCGAGGTTTAGGATCTATCAAAATTTGAAATATCTGCCGACATTACCCAAATTTCGTCGGATTTTGTGCCTTGATTCCATGGGAGTTGAGAAGGCGCGCAATGAATTGTGCAATCATTCAGCTTCCAGTACACGAAAAAGAGCAAGGTTAATAATAGAGCCCATGGTGGGTTTTACAGTGTTGCCATGTCACACATAGCCAACAAAAAGTTTACTCATATAATAGCTCACTCTTGATACAAGCTATACATTTAATGCTTGGATCACCTCTTCCTCTCACAAAGTGTCTTGGAGTCTGTGAGCAGCCCACTTTCAGCTGGTTACAAGTAAGCAGCCCGCTTTCTTTCTCTCTCCATTTCTCTCCCTTCCACCTCATCACATATCTGATGTGCCACTTCTTGCAGCCCGCCTACATCACCTTATAATACTAGCCGCTCGCCGCAGCATGCAGATGCAGGAGAATCCGGCACTCCGCCGGAAAGGAAAACAAACGCGCCAAAGCATTTGCATGGTCCAGTTGTATGTGTCACCCTTTCCTTCTCGCGTTTTTAGACAGCGCGCGAACTAAACCGATCGAGACGAGCATGGCGGACGATGCAGCGGAGGATGTGTCCGTCCGGGCGCGGGCCGGGGAAGCTAGCGTGCGTTGGAGAAAGCGTGCAGGTTAGCGTGGCGCGGCGACCACCCCGCACGGCACGCGCGCACGGCCGTGAGCGTTTGTTTGGTTGGTGGCCTATCAGGGTCGCGCTTAGCTTCCACCCTGCTCCACCCATGTTAATTACTCATGCATGTACGCTTGTGCCCGGACACTGCATGCATGCACGCACGGTGAGGGATGCAGTGCCCACCCATTCTCCAATTCTTCTGCCCAAGTTACCTCACCATGGTTGGCTGCTTTTACCTTTCAATCGAGCTGCAGCTAGCAGAGGTTAAAAGACGAGCTGGCCTTCTTCACCCGCAAGAAAAAAAAAAAAAAGCTCAAGGAAAAAGGGGAACTGTAACATAATACTACTGGTACTACTGTATGTTGACAACTTTTTTTTGCATCCCCCTTTTTGCCCTTTTGTACCATGTTTATTTCTTCAAGGAAACTCCAATTTCGGTACCAGTGGGATGACATCTACGACGTTGTCCAGTATTCCATGCTGGTAGTTGACTTTGATTATTCCAGACTCCTGACAAGTGGGACATAAAGTAATAAACACAAACAGGAATTTTTTTTTACAAACGACGGAAGCAGGGGAGCCATTTCCGATGGAAACGGAACGAAAATTCCGTATGTATAAGCTAAACCAGAAATTCCGAACTAGCCCAATACTTCAAGCAAGCCCAAGGCCCAATCGGCAACCGCGGCCAACCCTAAACCTCGACACGGGCGGCGCCGCTCCCTCATTCTCCTGTCCCCCCATTGCGTCTCCCAGACACCCCCCACCGACTGCCCATGACCGTGATGCCCCCGACGTTGCTGCCCCCGACCGCGTCGCCCCGACTGCGGCACCCCCGACCACGCTGACCCTAACCTCGTCGCCCCCCACCGGCAGCCTCCCGTGACTTCGGCGCCCCCGACCTCACCACCCCCCACCGTCCTACCCCCAACCAGCAACCTCCCCGAGCGAGGCTACTAAGACCGCCATTGCCACAGGCGGCGCCTTCCTCCGATCGAAGAAGTCTAAAGGTATGGTGCCTATATGCATGGGAATGGCTCTTCTGGTTGGGCAGTTCTTTGGGTTCAGCCTATACTGATGTCTGATGTCATCTCTTCTTGTTAACTGGCAAAATTGTTTTTATTATTATTGGCCGCAATTTGGCACAAATCCTAGAGCGTACTTAGGCCCCATTCGTTTCAGCTACTGGACAGCTTCTGCTTTTTTAAAAAAGTGGATTATTTGCCGAACAAGAGGATTCTGGACAGCTTCTCTGAGAATCAAAAGCTAATTTCTATATAGAATCAGAATCTGGCTGAAACCTGATTCTCACTGGCTCGATCCGGAACCTAGAAGTTGTAGCCGGTTTGACCCGATTCTCCCAAAATCAGAAGCAGCTTCTCTCATAATCCAGAATCCATAATCCAGAAGCTGACACGAATTAGGCCTTACTCCACACCGTATTTTCTTCTATTCAGCACTAGCTGATAATCTCTGATAGTAAGATTACTTAGCATCTCATAACAGGAATCCAAATGCAATTTTGGGGGATATAGTTTAGAAAAAAAATTTACCCAATCTGTGTGTATTTGTTTGCAAATACATGTGTGCTTAGATGAGATGTTCATGATTCGTATCTGAACTAGTTGCCCGAATTCTGGGGGCTTTCGATTGGTTTTGGTGGAAAGCGAGTGGAGCCGTGCGTTTTCTGTTCATTAGATTGTGAATTGGTTCGTGAGTTTGTGTCAGTTTTTTCCTGGCCATGCTACCTGCTGGACTCAATCTGCTGGTTGGCCATGCCTAGTGGTGGGCGTCGTGCTGTGCCGGGCCAGCCCAGCATGGGCCCATTGTGCTTTAGGCCTAGACCATGCTGGGCCGAGCCGGCATGGGCCCATGCTGGTTTCTGCACTTTGAAGGAGAAGTTAGTGACTGCTCCTGTTCTTACCCTTCCCAAGCCTGGGAAGTGCTTCACTGTTTATTCTGATGCTTCTCGTTTGGGACTTGGTTGTGTGCTCATGCAAGATGGCAAGGTGATTGCTTATGCATTGAGGCAGCTGAAAAAGCATGAGCAGAACTATCCTACACATGATCTTGAGCTAGCCGCTGTGGTGTTTGCTTTGAAGATATGGAGGCACTATCTGTATGGTGAGTCTTGTGATATCTCCACTGATCACAAGAGCCTCAAGTACATCTTTACTCAGAAAGATTTGAACTTGAGGCAGAGGAGATGGCTGGAATTGATAAAGGATTATGACATCACTATCCAGTACCATCCGGGTAAGGCAAATGTGGTGGCTGACGCTCTCAGTCGCAAGACAATGCCCCTCTTTGATTGTCTTGTTGCTGATTTTGAGCGATTGAGAGTCTCTTACTGCTTTGAGGGGACCGTGCAAGCTGAAACTCAATTGATTTTTGAGTCAGCGATTCCCGAGCGTGTGCGGGAGGCACAGCAGCATGATCGTTTGCTCCAGCAGGTGAGGAAGCGCCTTGAGGATGGCAAGTCTGGAGACTTTACCGTTGATGATGCGGGAGCTTTGAGGTTTCAGGGTCGTCTGTGCGTACCTCAGAAGTCCCAAGTGAAAGAGGATATTTTGAGGGAGGCTCATCGCACCCCGTACACGGTCCATCCTAGGGAGACCAAGATGTACAGGGATTTGAAAAAGAATTTCTGGTGGAAAAGGATGAGAGTGGATATTGCCAAGTATGTGACATCTTGTGGGATTTGTCAGAAGATCAAGGCCGAACACAAGCGTCCTGCTGGTCTGTTGCAGCCATTGGAGATTCCTGTGTGGCCATGGGATGACATCTCCATGGATTTCGTGGTGGGCCTACCTCGTACTCCACGAGGGAAGGATGCTGTTTAGGTTGTGGTGGACCGTCTCAGCAAGTCCGCGTATTTCATTCCTATCCGTACTACCAATTCAGCGAGCGAGTTGGCTCCCATCTATGTGCGGGAGATTGTGAGACTGCATGGTGTACCCAAGACCATTATCTCTGATCGGGATGCAAAATTTGTTTCAAAATTCTGGGAGAGTTTGTAGAGTGCTTTGGGTACACAACTTTGCCTTAGTACCGCTTTCCACCCTCAGACGGATGGGCAGTCTGAGCATACCATTCAGATTTTGGAGGACATGCTTAGGGCCTGTGTGATGGCTTGGAAAGGTAGCTGGGAAGATCATTTGCCTTTGGCAGAGTTTGCTTATAATAACAGCTATCATTTCATTTGCCTTTGATTTATGGTTTAGTTTTGCGTTATGAGAGTCTTATTGTTCGTTTGGCTCATGGAGACATTGAATGCTTGGAATTAGACTTATATTGTTGTCATTCCTTTAATTATTGCTATTTTAGATGCCTCTCATATTTCCATATATTGCTATGCTTTTGTTGTTCCTTCAATTCAAGTTAAAACAAAGGAGATGCTGCCGAAATTTCGGTTTTTAGCATTAGTGCTTTTGCTGTAATTTACTTGTAATCGTGGTATTTAGAGGTTGCTTAGTCTATGTTTGGTAGCATTCGAGCATATTAAATGCCGGGGTGTTACAAGAGGTTTCTCAATCTTGCCACAATTGTTTCCACTTATTAATTTATATACACGCAAGACTTTACTCTTCCCATGGATAGGCTTGGCAATGCGCTGAATCTGCGTTGGAACAGGTTGAGTTGCTAGGTATTCGAGGACAACTCTGAGCCTTCTTGATGCGTGAGGTCATTAATATAAAAAGGTGAATGCCACTCAAGTCTCACCCGATGAATTGTGAATTTGTTAGATGCCATTTGGATTAATTTGTGAACCTTGTGCTGTGAATTTGTGAGTTGTAGTTTTAAATTCAATTGGTTTTTATATATGTGAGTTGATTTCTGAAATGGATGCGATGTACATTGTAATGTGCGATAAGAGTTGATTTCTAAAATGGATGCGATGTATGTTGTAATATGTGATCCGAATTCATTTCTGAAATGTATGTCATAATAATATGTTGGTGATGCTATGTACTGTGTTTTCTTTCAGAGGTATGGTTAGCATTTTCTGAGGCTAGCCAATAAATCAAAATTACTAAAAAAAAATAGAAAATCAGCATCACAGATGGTTCTAAATAAGAACCATCTGGGATGAGCCCACATCACAGATGATTCCAATTTGGAACCGTTTGTGATGTGGTCTTATTCGAGACGGTTCCAATTTAGAACCGTCTGTGTTGGCTTTTTTCACTGACGGTTAGAAAACCGTCTGTGATGACTTAGTCATCCATGACAGTTTGATATAGACATCCACAAAACCGTCTGAGATGTGGTTTTTGAACTGTCTGTGATGTTGATGTGTGCAGTAGTGACTTGATTTGCTTTTTCCAGACAACCGAGTTAGGGCATTAAATTGGGATGTCTAATCAAGTCAAAAAAGTTTTGTAAATTTTTATATAAAGTTTCCAGAGAGTTATCCAGCTTTTGTAAAAAAAATTGGATTAAAAACTTTGGTACAAAAATTTAAATACATTTGACAAGCAGAACTGCACAATTAATTCTTTTCTATTTTTTATTTAATTAAAGTTTTAAATAAAGTTAGAAATTTTTGCAAATTTTTTAAAATATTTTTTATGGTCTAGGTGATCTTATGCAAAAATTTATATTTATATCTTGAGTATTTATTTTCTACTAAATCTACAACACAATTTTCAGGTTTTCTAGTTTTCTAGTTTTTGAATTTTAAAAGGCGCTAAAATTGAATATTATTTTTTTATATTTTTAATAAAGATAAAAATTACTCTGAGGAAGTTCTGGTAGATAAAAATTACTCTGAGGAAGGTCTATTAAAAATTTTAGCTCAAGATAATCTTCATAAATTTTTAGAAAATTCTAATTTTACACTATTTACAGTCAAAATTCATTATTTTACTCCTCTTATCTCTGATTAAGGCATTCACATGAATTTCAGACTATAGTAAAGTGATTCCAAAGATTTCTTACATTTTAATATTATTTGTGTATATTTTGCTGGCATTTTTTTTACTTTGTTACTTTTACCTTTTTACTAATTCACATAAATGATTTTCTTTTGGAGAAAAAAATCTAAAAAGAATAATAATAGCCAAAAAAAAATTCAAAATTAGGCACAATTAAAATTTTAAATGTACATTCTCTTTATCTTGCAAATTTTGGGATGTTACATTATGGCATGGCAACGGCAGCGTTCCAGTGAGACGCACGCACGCCACATTAAAAGTAATGCCCAACTGCATCCTACACATGTATGTGGACTCGTCCCCGGGACTCCATTGATTCACTCAGTTGCATCTCACAGCTCAAGTAAATCAAGGGAACCTCGGGCGTCCCGTATATATGCCCGTGTTGGTCCCAAGAAAGTTCACCAACACGCGTGACAATGCATAACAGTTTGGATCACAACACATACACATTAACAAGAACATAAGCGCGTATATACATACCCAAAAGTAGAACCATTGTTCACAACGACATAAGTAGAGTATTACATTAATAAGCAGCAGAAAATATAACATAAACGACAAAATATATCCAGCGTAGTATGCCCCAGACCCTCAGGCAACCGACTGGAAGTAAGAACCTGCATCTAGGTACTAGCATCGTCGATATCTACCCGGTAAACATCTCCGGGTAGTACCTCATCCTCACCTACAGCAAGTGGACAAACCGATTGAGTATAAAGAGTGTACTCGCACAATAATATAAGTTGTATGTTGAGTTCAGCTACATGTGGTTGCTACATCACAAGAAAGGCACAAGGTTAATTTTAGCATAAAGCGATATTTGGGGTAAAAACATAGACATGTATATATTGAAACTGTTATTTGATAAACATTTACAAAGTCTAATACATAGTATAACATCATCATAAACATCTTCATCTCATGCCTCCAAGCATTCTCCGAACCATGAGTCCAACGCTCATGTTCGCTTACACCCACGGATACTCCAATATTCGTGAAGTTTCTTCCATGAGTACTCCAATACTCGCGA
Organism: Rhipidocladum racemiflorum; assembly: GCA_036346355.1. NCBI lineage: Eukaryota > Viridiplantae > Streptophyta > Magnoliopsida > Poales > Poaceae > Rhipidocladum > Rhipidocladum racemiflorum. Next base: position 76,050,168 of record CM070569.1, on the reverse strand, counting down.
AGTTCCTCTCATGAGTACTCCAATACTCATGAGACTTGCTTTCCAAACCATCCAATCTTACCCAGTCCTTAATACTCGCCTGGTGGCTAACACAACAAGCGATCATCCTTGACCATGGATGCGGCTATTCGAATAGTTTAACTCTGCAGAGGTACGACTTTACCCACACGACATGCCACACTCGTAAGCCAAGCTATGAGCATAATTCCTTTGATGCGCCGGCCGAGGTAAACGTAACAAAACCATTTTCTAGTATGCATGATAGTGCATTTAAACCACCCGGGTGACTGTGACCCTTTATCCCGCATGCCTAGTGCTCCGTGTGTGTGGACCAAGGAGTACACCCGTTACTGAACATCCCTAACTCTACAAAGTTCGAGGGATTTTGAGGGACATTCCCCGACACTCCACAAAGCTCGAGGAATTCCCGCGGACCTTCCTTGATGCTCTACAAAGCTCAAGGAACTCCGAGTGCACGTGGTTTAAATACCCCTAGTCATACACAAGTAGAGATGGCCAAATGGGCCGTGCCAAACGGGCCGGCCCGAGGCACGACATCGCTGGCACTACTGCTAACTGACAAAGACGGATCTAAATGGGCCGGGCCAAGACGGCAAGACGATTAGCCGGGCCGTGCTTGGCGCGCGCAAGACGGCACGGCCCGTTTACGGTCGGGCCAGCACGGCACGGCCCGGCGCGTTTAGCCCGTTAATTTGAAATATAGCCGTTTTATAGCCGTTTTTAGCCGTTGGAGGCTTAAAAAAAATTCAAAACAATTCCGAAAAATCCCAAATTTTTTCCTATAAATAGGGTAGCACCTCCCCCTCATTTCTCCACCAGCACACTTGCAATTTCTTCTCTTCATTCTCTTGTCAAAATTCTTGTGCTATTAGTGATAATTTGGCAAAATTCATAATTGTTTTGCCAAAAATCCGAAATTCGGATTACGGTTTCTGTCAAGAAAAGAAGGTAAGAATATTGATTTAATTTTGTAATTTTTTATTTTCAATGATATAAAATTAATAATATTGCAATTATTTCTTGCAGTTTTCTTAATGGAGAATCAGGATTTTCCGTCCTTCCCAGCTTCTGATTTCGGGATTTCACCCGAAGAGCTTCCTGCATCCTATCAATCTGAACAAGCTGCAGCACATGTACCATCCTCAGGCTCTACAAGTGCTACTGCGTCGGCAAGCACTGGGGCAAAAAGAACAAGACGTAGTACATCCGGAGTTTGGGAAGAGTTCGACCAGATCTTTGAGACATCAGACGGCGTTCAAAACAGGTATGCTGTTTGTAAATATTGTAAGCACAAACTAACTGCAAAATCTTCAGGTGGAACAGGACACTTGAAGAGGCATGCTGAGAGTTGTAGAAAAAAAGAGGGATTGGCTATGAGACAGACGCAACTGCAATACAACCCCGATGGTACGGTACGTAACTGGGACTATAATCCTGAGGTAGCTCGTGAAGCTCTTTGTCGTTTAATTGCTTCCCAAGATCTACCTTTAAACTTTGGTGAGTCATCAGCATTTGAAAAATATATTAAGACCGCTCATAATCCTAGGTTTTCTTCAGTTTCTAGACAGACAACAACTAGAGATCTGATTAAGTACTATAATAATTGTCGTGATAAGCTAAAAGAGCTCTTTAGTACTTGCACTTTTTCTGTGTCTTTGACATCAGATATATGGAGTGGTAGGGCTAAAGAAGATTACCTTAGTGTAGTTGCTCATTTCGTAAACAATGACTGGCAGCTAGAGAAGAGAATTATAGGATTCAAATTAATTGACGTAGCACACACTGGCGAAAATATTGCTGATTGTATTATAAAAGTTGTGGAAGACTTTAGCCTCACAGATAAAATTTTTGCAATAACATTAGATAATGCTGCAGCAAACACTTCTGCAATGAATATTCTTACTCCACTTTTTAGTACGTACGCCCAATCTTTCTTGTTACATCAGCGTTGTGATTGTCATATTATTAATCTTATAGTTAAGTTTGGTTTAAATAGGTTAAACACGTACCTTGAACCTTTTCGTGTTGCAATATCTTTCATTAATAATTCTAATGTACGAGTAGCATCATATAAGAACTATTGTCTTGCAATGGGTGTACGTCCACGTAAATTTGGTGTAGATATGCCAATTAGATGGAACTCTACTTTCTTGATGCTTAAGGAACTCATACCCTATAAGGACACATTTTCTGCTTTTATTAGTACGAACTATCGTACCCGGGATGGTCAACCGCTACTCACAGAGCAACATTGGTATGTTGCTAATTACTTGTTGTCATTTTTGGAAAAAATTTTGATGCGACTAATTCTTTATCTGGAGTTTATTACTCAACATCTCCTTTAATTGTACATAATATTCTAGAAATTGCTACTCACTTAAAGAACTATGAAAATGATAGTCTTTTACGTGAAATTATTTTTCATATGAAAACTAAATTTTTGAAATATTGGAAAGAAATTCCTATGTTATATTCATTCGCATTTATTTTAGATCCTAGAGCTAAAATCCGAGGATTTGGTAATGTTCTCTCACTTCTAAGTGATGCGATAGGCACTGATTATTCTAGTTATTTTTCACATGTTCGTGCTAACTTATCTGAAGTTTATGCTAAGTACGATCAGAAGTTTAGTGGAGTTCGCCTACAGCGACCTCCACCACCACCCACAACAGGTAAGAAGAAAACTGCGTGGGGAAAGATATGGGGTGCAGGTGGCTCTACCTCAAGAAGTTCGAGTACAACAACGTCAAGTTCAGACATAATAACAGGTGGTGGGGAGCTGGCAGCCTATCTCAATAGCGACACTGTTAACTACCAAGAGCAGCAAGAGGAGGATTTCAGCATTTTACAGTGGTGGCATGAGCACAAGATAACATATCCGGTGCTTTCCATATTAGCACGGGATGTGTTAACAGTTCCTGTCTCTACAATTTCTTCGGAGTCTGCTTTTAGTCTATCTGGAAGAATAATCGAGGAGAGAAGAACAAATCTGACAAGTGAGATGGTGGAAATACTTCTCACTGTGAAAGATTGGGAACTAGCTGAACAACGAGCTCAACACACTACGGAAAATGTTGAGTCAAACAACGCTTCAAAACCTTTACCTTGATCGGGAAGAATAATTGTAATCTTCACTTTTTCCCTGTACACTAATCGAGCTAGGTTGTACTCTTTTTCTTTGCCAAGGTTTTCGTGTTGAGTTTTTACTTGGCAAAGTTTTTAACGAGGCAGCCAAACATCAATAAAGCTCATTATTTAATTCTAATTATTTAGCTCATTTTAGAATTTATTTTATATTTTTAGCTTTTTCTTAATTTATATATATTTTTAAAAGTTTTCCTACATTCTTGAGTTTTTCTAATTATTCTAACTTTTATCATTTATTCTGATTTTTTTTTTGACTTTTTGGATTTTTTTTTTCCAATTTTTTTTGGATATTTTTCAATTTTTTCTGATTTTTTTTTCCAAAATTTCAATTTTTATGCACTAACGGGCCGACCCGGCCCGTTTAGTCCCGTTTGGCCCGCGTAAGCATGGTAAGACGGCACGCCCGCTTGGCAACCGGCCGTGCTTGGGCAGACTTCAAGACGTGGTCAAGACGACGGCCCGTTTATTAGCCGGGCCTAAACGGGCCGTGTCGTCCGTTAAACGGGCTGGGCCGTGCCGGGCCGCCCGTTTGGACATCTCTATACACAAGTACTTGGTTAAGCCGGTCCCATAAACGGCGTGTGGTTCGCACGATAGTTACTTACGAGATGGCACCAGGATTTAATTCTTAAGGTCCTTAGCCAATTTTGCTACTCGTTGACCACAATTCAAACCATCATCATCGTTATAATTCTTTGATCATTGCGACCGATGGACTAAGTCCATCTATCGCGGTTTCTAATGAGGTTCTAAGCATGGCTAAGTAATCTGTGTGAACCCATACATAATAATAAACCAACCACCTAGGGCGAAAATGGATTACGAAAGGAACATGGCAAGGGGATACATGTCAACAAGGTAATAACTAAGCATTCTACCCCGAACATAACTGTAATTGAAAGTAGGCATGCACTTAACAAAACAACTTCAAAGCATAATGTGTAATTAAGGGGATCAACATGATCGAGGAATATATTAGTGCCTTGCTGCTCATTCTGGATCTCGTACGTGTAATCGTACGCGGGAGTAGCCTCCGAAGTGTCAACACCTAACGAGAAAATCTAATTCCAAAAGAACACCAATTAAGAACCAAACAATAAACAACATGAGAACATGATCAATCATGCATGAGATGCATCATGATTATACTTCTAATCCTAGCATGCATATGAGGAGCATTTTATCTAATTGGGTCCGGAGTATCTGAGTTTTGGCCCGGAATGTCCGTGCAGACCCCCTCGGTGTCAGCTTTCCAACCCATCCGGAGTGTCTGTATAAAACCCCGGACTATCCGGGTTATCCGGACTATCCTAGTGAAACCCCGGACTATCCGAGTTATCCGGAGTATCCTAATGAAACCCCAGATTATTCGGATTATCCAGACTGTCCGGGCTGGGTTTCTCTGTTTCGGCTCTCCACTTTGCATTAACAAACCCTGAGTGTCCGAATGAAAGTCCAGACTATCCGGGTTGGCTTTTCTGTTCGAAAATAGCTATTGTACAATGGGCTCCTACACTTTAAAGGAATGCACTAGGGTAGAATCTTACCACTACGGGATTGCTCTTGCACTCGGTGGAGGTTCGATTTGGTGAAGAGGTGAAGGATGGTGTCGTAATGTCGGTGTTTCGCGGTTCGTCTCCTCCTAGCTCGTGCGGATGATGATGGCCTCGCTTGCTCGTGCTTGTAACAGCTTCTAATCCTCCACTTCTAGCTTCAATGCGACATGCATGGCCCGATCCGACATGGATGATGGAGTGCAAATAGGGGAAAGGAAATGAGTCTTAAGGAGCAAAATTTCAGAACAAAGGAAAAGATAAAATTGGTTGCAACTCACCCAAAACTTGGTGCCTCAAGAATCCAATTGGATGGATTTGAAGCTTGGGATAAGAGGAATCCAATGGTATAGCATGCACAAGCTCAAACTCAAGTTTTGGATGGATTTGAGGATGAATGGAGAAGGGTGGGAGGAGTTCTTGCTCTCTCCTTGTGCAGAATTTTTGAAGTGGAGTGAGCAAATGAGGTGTGTGAGGGAGGAGAAACCAATGTAAATGGGTTTATATAGTGGCCACCTTTCTTCCTTACATGTGGGGCAAGGTCCCACATGTCATAGAGTAGGTAGGGGAGTGGGTAGAAGTGAGTGAAGTAAGAAAAATACATGGTAGGTATGTGCAGTTTTAGGAAATGAGGGCAAAGGTGAGGAGAAACCAATGTAGAGAAACCTTTATATATGTGCCAACTTTCTCCCTTACATGTGGGCCAAGGTCCCACATGTCATAGAGTGGGTGAAAAGGTGTGGGTAGGTGAGAAAAGTGGAGTAGGTGTGTGCAGAATTCTTTCTCTCACTTACAAGTGGGGTCCATATGTCATTGATTAGGGGCAAAACAAACATTGGTGTAGATGAATAGAAGTTTTAGAATGGCATGAATTTCATACTCATTCATACGAAATGATGCTAGCACTTGTAAAGTTTTAATTGAGTGTTGATTATGCCACTAACATGAATGATATGAGCATGTTATGCACAACTTAATAAACAAAGGCAATTTTGGGCTGTCACAACATGGCAGGCGGTGACAGTGGTGATGTCCTAGGCTCAGAAAGCCTAGCGAATCGACGATGGAGATGTTCAGTGTCTCTCCACGGCGAGATCATCAGCAACATCCCACGCTCACAGCACAGCGTCTGTTCGCTCTCACAACACGATGGAGATAGTCTCCATCAAGCCACTCCATGGAGCAATCTCGACGATGTTCTGACATCCTTAGCACAGCGAGGCACACAGTGACGGCACGTGCATGGCATGTCCCATTGGCGAGCAACGACGATGCACATGACATGGTACAACGTTGGTCATGCCACGTCATGACCTGATTGTTGGTGCATCTTTTTGGCGGCGCTACCTGATGTTTAGATCTGTTTGGCGACCACACCAAGACATGAATTGATGTCTAAAAAAACCCAACACAAGCCAATGCATGAAACAACACCAATCACGCCAAGGCGTGAACGGTGGCCAGGTTTGGTCAATGCTAATCCCACCCAAGGTGAGACATCGGTCAAATTAGAGAATAAAAATATTAGGGTGGGGCTTAATAAATCCAACAACTGAATTAGCCAAGAAAGATCAAGCAACAACCTTTGAAGCGTGAATGGCCTTCGCTCGGGAGCACTCTCATACTGATAACGTATTATGTATCAAGGTCGTTGTTGACTAATCAAGATGGTATAAACACAATATCAGAATAAAGACATAAGATATAGATCTATATGTCTCTTCTCTTTATTGATATTTTCTAATATATGTACAATGTACCCCTATACCCTTAATTATATGGTGGGAGAGGAGATGACTTTAATTTCTTGAAAGCCAAGTAAGTATCTAAAGTAATATACTACAACTCTTAGTCATCATTAAAAAATTCTCATGAGTCTATTTAGAAAAGTCATAGCAGTCTGTTTAGAAAAATATCTATGCATACATACATACATACATACATACATACATATATATATATACGTATATACGTATACGTATATACGTGTATATATATATATATATATATATATATAATAGAATATTCCACCACAGTAAGGGCCTGTTTGGATCCATGCAGCTAATAGTTAGCTGTTAAAAATTAGCTGAAGTGGATCCAAACACCCCTAGCTAATAGATCAGATAACCATTAGCTGGGCACCCAGCTAATGGTTATCTCATTAGCTAGCCAAACCCATGTAATAGCAGCTAATAGGTGGCATTTAACCAAAATACCCTTCATCTCTATCACCAATAGCATTTAATAGCATGTGTATTCTGGACAATAGCATCTATTAACCACATATTAGCTGGTGGATCCAAACACCCTTCAGCTAATAGTTAGCTAGCTAACTATTAGCTGCTAATGGATCCAAACAGGCCCTAAGCACCGTGCGCGAGCTACATGTAAAAAGAATTGATCGCCCGATTGATTAACAAGAATTTGTTACCACAAGTGCATGTCTCTATTGTAGGCAACAAGATCCTGCAGGATTCTCCTACATGCGGCTTGATCTTGACATGCCTCCTCTATAAAGGAAAGTAAAAGCGCTGAGGGGACAGCGAGACAAGGCCAGGGGAGCAGACAGAGAGGGGAGCTCTCATCATGGTGGCTCCTCTTTGAAGTTATGCACGTCCAAAGCTGTTGGCAGTTAACAGTGAGTTTGATTGTTTGTATCAAATGACATATGTATAAGATAATTTAAGAAAAAAATCATCTATGTGTTTGGTTACTTGATAGAATCATCTCATTCTAGATGGTGAGATACAAATTTGTGAAACATTTCCTATACATACTGAACCATTCCATTCAACTAAAATATTAGAACAAAATGATACAGGACTATTCCATCTCATTCAACCCCGTTCCATCAACTAAACACGCTGTAAATGGCCGCATTACACATCACATTAAGCACGTACGGCTCGGCACAGCCACTTGTTACTAGTTTATTCATCGCGACGTCGCTGGCTCGCTCTGGCCTCCCGGGAAGGAGGGGAGAGAGAGAGAGAGAGAGAGAGAGAGAGAGAGAGAGAGAGAGAGTTTGGTGCGGTACTGCACTACTACGAGCTAGAGGCCGCTGCCATCACAAAAGATGGCGTGATGTGCACTTAGCCTTGCATGAGTAACTAGCATGCATGATTGAGCTGTTCGCTAGCTAAAATGGAAAGCGCCCGCTCATGCCTTGCAAACCAAACTGTGCACTAATTAATTCCCCGCCACTTAATTTAGGCCGCTTTTTTCATTACTAGTACTGTTCCTTTCGCTGCTCTTTCTTGCTCTCACGGCACACACTGATAACTTGATAATATATGAGCCAAGGGGAAGGTAGCTAATACTACGTAGCTAGCTAGTAGCTACTAGCAATAAGCTACAGCCAAGGAGGTTAAGAAGCTGAACCAAGCAACATAACCAACCGGTGGTAGATACTAGCAATAAGCTACAGCCATGGAGGTTAAGACTTAAGAAGCTGAACCAAGCAACATAACCAACCGGTGGTACTGGTACTGTCCGGTTTTGCCGTGAGCTAGACATATATGCATGATTGGAGTGCATGCAGGAAGTTTTGGTGCTACTAGTAGTATTTGTTAGACAACCTCGCTATCGAATAGTTCGGGGTTGCCGAACAGATCTAAAGTGAAGAACACAGAGAGAGAGAGACAAGGTGTAGAAGGAACTGGTCTGCTTTATTATGTTTTGGTGCTACTAGTAGTATTTGCTCTATTTATAACCTACAACTAGGGTTTCGGTAAGAGTCTATATGGGCCTTCATGGGTCTGGTTTCCCAACACTCCCCCTTGGACATTTTACCGCGAAATGCATATGCCTCATTAAAACTCCAGAAAAACCCATTAATAGATTTCCTTAATCAATATTGATATTTGAACCTTGAAAACCCTAGATTGTGGATGAACACATAAAAATGTGAAGTGGGTATATTCGTTTATACATTCATTTGCTTAGTACGCTTTAGAAATGGGAATTCGAATGACTGATTATATTGTTCACAGCAAATTAAAATGTTGGACATGATGAACTTAAACTTTGAACATTGTTGAAATAATTATGATCAATGGTATTTTATTAAAAATAAAACTATTATTTTGACGCGAGCGATTATTAGCAATAGCCGGAAGTGCATATAACATGTACATAGATATGATGAGATTTATCACCCGTGTCGCATTAAGGACCGAACTAATGTGTTGTTTTCAAGCCAAGATAATCGTACAACCACGAGGGCTGGTATGGGACGACCTTAACCTATTAAGTTACATGGAACTAGATTTTCACATTATAAGGCTGGAGTAGCACAGGTATTCCGGTTAGGTTTGCTTATAGGGACTTTCACACATAGGTGTGGGTAAATGCATACCAATGCAACGGTGTATACCTTGCTATAATGCTATGGGGAGAAATAGTTACTGACTTATACTGAGCTAAAAAATTTATGATTTATGTGAAAGTTTATTTCTGCTGCCATAGCAAGGGTTTGTCGTCACTGGGCCGGTGCAAAGCTAGGGCTGGGTAATGTAACGGTTGTGTATTATCTCTCTGCGGCACACTAAAGGAAGTGCGTTAAAAATGCATTGCAAAAAGAGATGATCATTCCCTATGGGTAAAGCTATACACCTCTGCAAAGTTAAAACTAATCGATTAGCCGCGCTCGTGGTCATGAGCATTTGGTAACGTCATCACATAGTTAAAATTTTGATATTTTTATAAAATGATTGAAATTGGAATTTTATTTTGGAAAAGTTTACCCCATAGATGATTGAATGCTTGCCATGTGCTGGCAAGATTGTTTTCATCTGTTATACCATGTGTTGGCAAAGATTGTTTTCAGATATTATACCATGTGTTGGGATTGGACGAATTATTGCTCACGATGGACTGTGAGTTGTTACATTTATGCTTACTTGTTATTTTATATATCTGTTAAATTGCTTTTATTAAACTTTGCTTACAATCTATTATTCAGTATTTACTATTCAAATCAGCTTTATGCAAAAATAACCATAGAGGCTTTCTCTGGATACAACCTGCATGTATTGTAGGTCTTGCAAAAGTTTTGCGAGTACATATGTACTCAACTTGCTAATATTGTTGTTTTTAGGTGAAACTACAAAAAACCTCGATGATACTTTCTTTACCGTAGGATAAGGGGAAACTATTAATGAGCTTTCTAGGATTTATACCTCGTCAGTTGCCTGAGGGTTATATGACACACTACAAGACTTTTGACTTTTTCTTCTGTACTCTAATCAACATTACAGGTCATATTGTATAAATGCTTCCGCCATTATATGTAATATATTGAGTATGGATGTGATTTCAACTTTGTAAATGTGCGTACTAGCCACTGTTCATGGGACTAGTGCTGCATGCACATGGAACCCATTGTTGGTATTCTGTACCAAAAATGGGGCCTTACATTTCACTTCAATTGTTCTATCTCCACCTCAAGTTTTCGTTTAACAACCTCGCTATCGAATAGTCCAGGGTTGCCTAATAGATCTAAAGTGGAGAACAGAGAGAGAGAGAGAGTGTGAGAGAGAGAGAGACTCAAGGTGTAGGAGGAATCGGCTGCTTTATTATTCTGATTGCACGTGTATAATGGGGGGAATCCTTGCCTCCTATTTATAATCCACAGCTAGAGTTTCGGTAAGAGTCCGCATGGGCCACGATGGGCCGAGTTTCCTAACACCCCCCTTGGACTATTTACCGCGAGATGCATATGCCTCATCAAAACTCCAGAAAAACCCAGTGAGAAAAATACTTGGAGAAAGAGTACATAGCATACGCTTGCTGTGTTGCACAGATTAACTCATCAAAACCTTATGTAAGAAAACTTCAATGAAAAACTTACTTAGGAAAAAGAGTACAATCCACCCAAACTTCAATGTTAATCTTCTAGATTCACGTTGGGTACTCAAACTTCATGCTCGAGATTTATGTAGGAGTATGTGAAAATTCTCCCATTGAAATGTGCACTTCTCTAAGTCTCATCATCATGATTCCTCTAACGCACCTTTCAAAGGAAGATGCCGGGAGTGACTTAGTGAATAAATCTGAGAGATTTTCACACGACTTAGTATGCAATATCTTGACCTCATTCATCTTATGCATTTCATGAGCATAAAAGAACTTGGGGTTGATATGCTTCGTGAGGTTGCTTTTCATATATCACATTTGCAGTTGAGCAACACAAGCTGCATTATCTTCATAAATGATAGTGGGGGTTTGTTCCATGTTCAAGCCACACAACTTCTGGATGTGGCGAACCATTCTTCGAAGCCATGCATATTCACGGGAGGCTTCATACAAGGCAATAATTTTCGAGTGATTTGTCGACGTCGAGACAAGAGTCTGCTTAGACGACTTTCAAGAAATTGTTGTTCCACCACAGAGGAAAGCATACACGGTTTGTGACTTGCCAGTATGCGGGTCCGATAGGTACCCGACATCGGCATAGCCAACCAAATTCAATTCATTGTTTCTTCTATAAGACAAGCCGAAATCTTTGCTTCCTTGGAAGTAACGGAAGATGTCATTGACCCCTTTCCAATGCCTTTTGGTGGTTTTGCACTGTACCAGGCTAGCAAATTCACGGCGAACCAAAGTTGTACCCATTGGCAATATAATTGTGGCTCTTTCGGAGCCTATTATATGTGTATCTCTGCATGCAATTGTCGTAATCCTTTCAGCGTTCTTCGTGATCGTCTGGAAGTATTTCGACTATCTTAAGATGGTATTTGTTGTGCCATTGTCAACAATGCATATTTCCTCCATTGGGCGCTGCACGATTTCGAGATGAAAGGAAATATAATTATAATCAGACGGTGACAAAGTAATTCAAACATTTGATTGCAAATATGGAATACTAGAATAAAGAATATACAATTCATTATTCAAAATTAACTAACAACCACTGTTCTATAGTCAGCAAACTTCAGGCGAACCCAATCTTGCTGTGCTTGGAGCAAGATGGTGGACTTGAGCTTCTCGAACCGCTTCTGAAGTGCAATCCATAACTCAAGTGCACTTACCTCAGCCATGTATTCATTCTTCAGAGTGGCTGAAAGGTGATGCCTGAGAAAGGACAAAGTTTGAGTTTTGCTCGGCAATAGGTTGTGCGTCCTTCGAGAACCCTAAGTCGGTGGTAGCTTGGAGCTTCTTGCTCGCAAGCATGATCTTCAAATCTGATGCCCATGTGAGATAGTTCTGACCATTTGGGGTTAGTTCTTCAAACTCACATTTGGCAATGCCAAGTATTTGCATATTCACAAGATTAGATTACTTCATGTAATCTAATAGAGAGTGGTTGCAAGATTCATAAATGCATAATTAAATTCTCATGAATTTCCAGTAAAGTAAAGAAGGCAATCAATACAAGATTCATAAATACAAGATTCATAAATACAGCTTCGTGCATGTGATCAAATTCATTCGCGCGATCAGCTTCGCGCGATCGACTTTTTGCATGCAATCAGATTCATGTGCACAATCGACTTCGTGTGATCGACTTCATGCACGCGATCGTCTTCGTGTGATCGGCTTCATGCGCGCGATTGGCTTCGTACGATCAGCTTCATGTGTGCGATCGGTCAGTTCCATGCGCGGTGGCCTTCCTGCCGCGACGGTGGCTGCTTCATGCGACATGCCTGAATTTCCAGTGAACTAGATTAATACAAATGCATAGAACATATTCATAAATTATTCATAAATGCTGCAAGAGAAAGCTAGGAAAATTAAAACCAGAGCTAAAAATTTTCTGGAATTTTCTAGCTATTTTCAGAATTTTTCTGGAATTTCTAATTAATTTTTTGAGTTTCTAATCATTTTGAAAAAAGAAAAAAATAGAAAACATAAAGAAATAAAACCGGGGGCAATGGGGTAATTTCCCCCTCCCCCCTGCGCCACGGCCGGATACAATCCGCTTTTCCAACCTGCTCAGGTTCGTTCGGTTCATCACTGCAATGGACAAATGCACTTCAAGTCCATGAAGTGTTGGACTTGATGTCCAAAACCGAAGAGTCAGGCGGCTGGGAGCAGCGACGCACGGGGAGCCGGGCTGGGGAAACCAGTGGCGCGCGGCGTCAATGGTTCGACGTGGTGGCGAGCTCGAGCTGACGGCCGAAGGGCAGTCGCCGCCAGCGCAGGCGTGGCTAGGCATGGTGCGGTGCAGTTCGGCGCGATCGGGCGTAGGCAGGCGAGGTGCGGTTCGGCACGGCAGGCGAGGCGCGGTTCGGTGCAGTCCGGCGCGGGCACGGTCCGGGTGGAGCTTCGGATGCCAGTCTTCCGGTAGCTTCGTGCGGCCGGCAATGCTTCATGGCCGATGGCTTCACGGCGTCGGCGGCTTTGCATTGGTGGTGTTCGTGTTGGGATCGATTTGTAGCTTCGTGCTACAGTGCGATAGATGCATAATGCCAGGTTCACAGAATAGTAGCTTCGTGCCATGAATCTGTGAGATTGCTATGTACTTGTAGCTTCATGCCACAATCTGCAAAATCGCTGCGCATTGTAGCTTCATGCCACGTAGCGTAGAATAGATGCATACAAAAAAAAAACGAGTGATTAGATTCTCAATCCCTCGAGTCTAACTGTTTCTCACATTTTCAATCTATTCTCTGGTAAAATGTCGTGCTGATAACGTGTTAGACAACCTCGCTACCGAATAGTCCAGGGTTGCCTAATAGATCTAAAGTGGAGAACAAACAGAGAGGGAGAGACTCAAGGTGTAGGAGGAATCACACTACTACAGATCCGTACATCACAATCGGTTCTTTTTGGTCATCACAGTCAGTTTTGGTGGCGATACAAAGTCCAACGACAGTGATAAGGTAGATATATCACAGTCGGTTTTTAACCGACACTAATAATACATTATCACTGTCGGTTCTTTTTAGGAACCGACTGTGATATTACACTTATCACAATCGGTTTTCTCTTAGAACCGATTGCGATAAGTATAATATCACAATCGGTTCTTTTTTAGAATCGATACAAATGATTACATTATCACAATCGGTTCATTTGTAGAACCGATGGGGATAAGAATAATATCACAATCAGTTCATTTGTAGAACCGATTCAAATTATTACATTATCACAATCGGTTTTTATTGAAACCGATGGGGATAAGAATATTATCAAAATCGGTTCTTTATGCAAACCGATTAACATTTAAACATATCCCAATCGGTTCCAGTAAGAACCGATTGTGATGATGTTACTGCCCATCGTCCGAAAATGGCCTCGCATTGACAATATGACACATTCATCACAATCCACAAAATCACAGAACATATACATCACAATCTACACACATTACATTCAAATTAATATTGTTTACAATCTGTAACAGATCACATTCACATTCAGATAAATTTTGTTTACACTTTATGGACTAGTATTTGCTTGAATTGTCTCTATATCTACCACCATCTGTTATAACTTCTGTCCAGTACCACTGGCATAAATAGTCTCGTAATTTCTTGAGATCAGTGTTGGTTAGGCTCTTCCGGATGATATCAAGGTCCTGCAAAATAGATAGTAGTGCACTAATATATTTAAGGCTTAAATTGGTATTGTAACATGCTGATAGTATTATGCTTGTAAACAAATATCACATAGACAGTAGTGCAAATAATCTGCTTTATACCTTAGGGAAAACATGTGAGCGACCAACCAAATTCAGCATGTGATGCATCACGTAAAAGCCACACAGATCATCGCACCCTTGTTGATGACACTGTGAACAAAGAAACTTAAATTAGGAGACGAATTAAAAATAGGTGTAAGAAAAAATCCTATGATAGACACTTGTACCTTGAAGCGCTTCCACTCGAGTTTGGTGCCTTGTTTATCATTGTGTTGGCCACGTTTAGCAACGTAAGACATGAAAGCCCTATACATTGGAGAGATGCCATGCATTGAGGTTAAAAATACCTAACGTAGTTCAATATGTAAAGTGTTAGGTTAGAGGAATGTACTTACTTCTGCAAAACAGGCTCGATCGCATAGTCCATCGGTCTATTTTCGAGTGAGTTCAACGTGTAGACCTTGTTTTGACTCGGAAAAACCACAAGTAGAACCCAATGGTTGCTTATTAAACGGTACACAATGCAAGAGAATAAGTTAATACATGGTTGAAGTGTGTACATGTAATTGAATTGTATAGTAGTACATACTCCTGGTGGTATGGGAAGAAAATGAAGTCCTTTTTTGCCTCCTCATGCAATGCCTGCTTGATGTATCCTGCAAGGAACTCCGATTGATACTTAGCCATGGTCGCAGACACCATCTCGGGGTCGACAAACCCGACAGGGTGTCGACCCGTCACGGCTCGCTGCCTCATGATCCTGCAATTCATGTCAATTGTTAAAAAATATAATACAAAATCAATAAATAGTCATCTGATTGAGTATGGTGCGAGACTCACAGCGTCCAGGATAGTATGGTAGAAATATCGACGGCTTTCAAGCTGTACATAAAGTCTGAGATCCTCAAATCGATCGGGAAGGTCCCATCCTCGTTGCGGTGGAATTGGCCCGCTCGATACTTCACTATGAAATCGTGGCGAGGCTCGGCCTCGTGTGACCTATCGATGTACCATCCATGTAGGTGACGAGTGAACAAGCCCAAAGAATTCAATTCTTGGCGTGGGAGAAAGGAGCTTTCCATGTATGTACCGCTTGTGATCATCAGGGTGCTCTGTGCCCTCGACAACTTTGCCTTCTTCATGGAGGGACTCTCTGAACTCGCTTTGTATCTTTCGTCATCGTGGGTAGAAGTCCTTGCGCCCCACTGCGCACCAAAGATTTGTAGGCTGCAGCGTAGGTGCAGGAGGTGCATCTGCAGCGAGGTGCAGGTTGTGTAGCAGCGAGGAGCATGTGCAGCAGAGCAGGAGCAGCAGTAGTAGGAGGAGCAGGAGCAGCAGCAGGAGTAGTAGCAGGAGCAGGAGCAGGAGCAGGCGGAGGAGGAGGAGCAGGAGCACAGATGCAGCGATGAGCAGCACGATAGCGATATGAGAGCAAAGACCAAGAGCGATGAGCAAGAGCAGAAGATACTAGGAGGAGCGATAGCGATAGGAGCGACACGAAGAGTGCATACTAGCGATAGCGATAGTAGTAGCGGCGATAGCGATGAGCGCAATAGCGATACCGAGTAGCGATGGCAGCTGAGAGTACCAGCAGATGGCTTGAAGTAGTAGCGATGAGTACCCGGCAGGGAGGAGGTGCTTGCACTACGACACCCGTCGCGGGCCACTTGATGAACGACATCCGTGCTTGCCCGAGAGTGGTGATATCTTCGTTCGGGGGGAACTCCAGGGCATGAGACATGTAAACATCGTGGACATAGTCCACCTGCACCCTCATGTAGCCCATCCCCAAAGGTATACCATGCACCGTGTCATCCTCCTTGCTTGGAAATGCAACCCCGCGCGCAGCCTCAATCTGTATTCCGTCGTCGATCAGGACTAGCCGGCACTTGGCAGGACCCTGCAAGAAGTGATAATCATCTTCATCATAATATGTGTTAAGCTTACTCATGTACATTTTGGTCTCAAACAGCTTATTACCTTGAGGTGTGGAATGCACTGATTCCTTATTGGAAGCGCAGCTGCTAGGGCGTAGCATAGGCGATGGTTGAGGAATCTGATTCTGAGAGAACATCGCCATCATCTCAGCCTTTAACTCCTCCTTCAACTCCTCCTTCATCTGCAAACGGATCCGCGCCTCATGTGCTTCCCATGATCTTGCCCTGGCCTTTGGGCGCTCTCCTCTACAAAGAAGGACCTCTTCAGATACTCGCACTCGCTGCAAGCACTCCGCCCCTTATGATCGGGCTTCCCGATTGCCGAACACAGGATGTCCCTTGACCCTTGGCTTTCAAATGCTCCTTGCTCTTTCTGCAGGCTTACCTCCTCCTGCAGGTCGCAAATATAAATTATTACTAAAATACAATGGGAATATAATATGCAATGTACTATGTTAGATATCTTACGATGGTCGTGACGATCTGTGTGGTCGCGGGGTTTGGAATGACAATCTGACCGTCAGAGGTTTTCTTCGTCCTCGCTAATACCCAGTCGCGTGCCCGCTCCTCGCATATGTGGGAGTAAGGCATCGTTGTCCCAGAGGTTGCACACTCGAGGCTAGTCGCACCCACTCGCCTTCTTCCCTACGCACTCCACCGGAACCGAGGTGGTGCGGCGTGTGTGTTACGCCTGCTGTATAGCGATATTCTTCTCTCTCAGCTCCTCCGCCTCGGGCGTATTCCTCATCCTTGCGAACTCCTCCCAAACCTCGGGTGTAACAAATGGATACCTTTGGAAGGGAGTACGGTCTTTCAACACGAACTCGGCATGCATGGTCACCCTGAAATGCCTCAAAGCCACACCCATTCTCTTCAAGGCGCACTGCCTCGCATTGATTTCATCTTCCTCTGGTATAATCCATTTTCCCTTAACCGTCCCACGATCGATTCTTACGCTCGTAAACACTTCCTTCCTCTAGTCCTTAATTGTGATCGGCACTCGCTCCCTCACCCATTGGCCGAGAAAAGAGGAGTAGCGCCCCTTAAACGGGCCAGGACCCGTGCAAACCCCCTGGCATTGAAGTGGAGCACTTGCGGCGTTCTCCCTGTGGCTCCTTTATTCGGTCCTCTGGCCTTTCTAACCTTCCTCGATGGGGTAGCAGGACCTTCTTCTCTCTCTGGCGTTGAGCCGATGCTCTCTCTTTGCGACATTTCGAAGTAAGTACGTATATGTCAAACCTAAACTTCATGAGAGGAAGCAATTCAAATTTCACATAATAGAAAGCAATTCACATGTCTATCTGTAGACCGACTAAGTACGTACGTACCAACGATGACTCCTAATCTCTAATTATGTTAGGTCCTAATCCCATTCGAGGATATGTGGTTCGAGCAAGTTCCTAAGCTGTTGTACAACTCTAGAGAAAATTTCGGCAGCATCTCCCCGCTGTTCTCCAAATACACGTCTCGACAACAGGTCAAGAGGGTGTGTATTCGAAGAACACTAGGGAGAGATCTTTGAAACTTTCTCTAGAGTTTGTACAACGACTTAGGAACTTGCCCGAGCCACATATCCTCGAATCCCAAAAACGTGGACAATTGAGATCGCTTATTTATAAATATGCCATTTGAGCATACTTATAAACAAGCACCCTCGAACGGGAGACGCATAGGTTACGCAACTAAACTCGATAATAAAGTGCGATAATATAGCATGTGTTACAAGTTTCAAATTGCAATGATGGATTGCTCTCGATTGCTATAGAAGGGTTGCTAAATTAATTAGCCGTCCAACTTCTAGATGGCCAATATATCACCGGCTATTACATCTAAAAATTTCAGGATTACAACCCTAGAACAAAGACCTTGCAGCACGAGAAAACAACAAGTACTGACATAGCACGAGAATGAATATAGCACTAATCTAACCCTACCACAATGCATTAAGAGCAAGTGCCACCAAATTGTCGACTAAGAGCATAAAGGAATAAGCACAAAGACCTTTGCTCGACCTAGAACAATGCATTAAGAGCAAGTGGCACCAAATTGTCGACTAAGAGCGGTGTTGTTCTAGGTCTAGCAAGTTCCTTTAATGATCGATTAATCAAGCCTCATTCAAAAGCAATCATCATCGAGCTATTTACAACCAATTACAGCCTGATTGAAATGCATCTTACAAAGGGCCGAACCGAGTCGGCAATGGGGAGGAGCCGATGGGGGACGCGCCGATGGGGGAGGAGCCGAGGGGGAGGCGCCGGGGAGGCGCCACTGGTACCCGCCAATGGGGGGGAGGAGCCGGAGGGGGAGGCGCCGGAGGGGGAGGCACCGGGGGAGGACCTGCAGAGGAGGCGGCAGGGGGAGGCACCACGGGTACCCGCCAATGGGGAGGAGCCGGGGGTGTGGGAGGAGCCGAGGAGGAGGCGCCGGTGGATGAGGTGGTCGAGCTAGGGTGTGGGAGGCCCGGAGGGTGGCGCCCACGGGTACCCGCCGATGGGGAGGCGCCGGGGAGGAGGCGGAGGGGAGGCGCCGGTGGGGGAGGTGGTGGAGCTAGGGTTGTGGAATGAATTGAACGAAATCGATCTTGGCGCCGAAATGAGCGAGTGTCTTGTGGCAAAATGAAAATGCTCAGGTTTTATCACGGTCGGTTCTATATAAAACCGATCGCAATATGTGGAGTATACGTGTCGGTTCTTTAAAAGAACCGATCGCAATTATACTATACGTGTCAGTTTCTAAAGAACCGATTGTGATGACTATGATCCAATTTCTAATTTTTTTTTAAAATGTAGTCTTCATTCAAAAGAGTCGAAAAGTCAAATCTTTTTCAAATTTGCTATACTATAAGATCCATTTGACATATATATTCTACAAAATGCTGCATTATACAGGGAATTCTTACAACTTAATTTATTTAAAATACAACCCTTCTTGATGATCTACATGCATGTAATGTGTTCCATGTGTGCCGTCGTCACCGCTAAGACATGCCCCATCTGCAAACGGAGGTGTTTCATCAAATTGGTTGTACTCTTCTTCATCTACGACATTTTCAACTCCAACAATCCTCCTCTTGCCATGAAGTACGACGTGCAACCTCAGATTGGCCGGATCACGCACGTAGAAAACTTGAGTTGCTTGCTTTGCGAGGATGAACGGTTCATCTCTGTAGGCCAGTCTATTCAGATCAACAAGTGTAAAACCTGTCTTGTCGACCTTAACTCCGTGAGGAAGTCTCACCCACTTACATCGGAACAATGGAACTTGGTATATTCCGTAGTCGAGCTCCCATATTTCTTGATCATCCCGTAGTACGATTCATTGCAGTTGACGATCCTCTAATTGAGTGATCATCGGACAAAGCATCTATGCTCACACCACTGTTTTGCCTTTGTACTCTTTGCATCTTGACTTTCAGTATAAAATGTGTAGCCATTAATATCGTAACCTTGCCATGTCTCGTATATTAAATCTTGGTCCATCACCAACCATTTGACATCCTCGGTACTAACGGAGACCTTCACCTTTTCTTTGAACCATGTGAGGAATCGATCGTTGTGTTCTCGTGTGATGGAAAGCTCATCCATAAGTGGATTCTCTTCCCGTAATATCAACTTGTGCTTTGTTGGATGTATGGATGAACTTCATATTTGTGTTGCAAGACTGTGAAATGCGCTTTACAGTACATATCAAATTGTGGGCTCATTAGATTTGACCCAATGGTTCCTTTGCCACCAAGTCTGCCCTCATGACGAGATATAGGAACACCAATCGGTTGTCTTTTACCTAGGTAGTCCACGCAGAACTCAATAACCTCTTCAGTCCCATAACCTTCAATACTACTACCCTCAGGCTTCAACCTATTCCTCACGTATGACTTTAATATACCCATGTACCTCTCGAACGGATACATGTAACGCAGGAATGCGGGTCCACAAATCTTAATCTCTCTAACAAGGTGAACAACGAGGTGGACCATGACGTCGAAGAACGACGGGGAAATGCATCTCAAGGCGACAAAGAGTCTCGCACCACCTCACTATGTAAGTTGTCCAAAGATATCGGGATCAATAACCTTGCATGAAATCGCATTGAAGAAATAGCATAACTTCGTGATTGCCAACCTGGCGTCATCTGGTAGGATATTTCGATTGCAACGAGGAGCATTTGGGTCATCAAGACATGACAGTCGTGGGACTTCATACCGATCAACTTCAAATCATCCATAGACACAAGCTTCTTAATGTTTGCGGAGTAGCCCGATGGAACTTTAATATCGTGGAGACACTTGCAGAGGTCTTCTTTCTCTTTCTTGGATAAGGTGTAGCATGCAGCGGGGATGTATAGCCCTTTTCCATCCTCCTCCATCACTGCAAGCTTGGGCCTGATCCCCATGTAGGTCATATCGCGGCGAGCATTCACACCATCCTTGGTCTTCCCAGGTATGTTCAGCAGGATGCCTACCAAATTATCACAAACATTTTTCTCAACGTGCATGACATCAATACATTGACGGACATCTAACTCCTTCCAATATGGTAAGTCCCAAAATATCGACCACTTTTTCCAAATGGTCCTAGGACGAACAGATTTACGGCTCTTACCATACTGAACATCGATATCCTCTGGCGTGAATATACTTGCCTTCCAGTCATAGGCTGCGGGGCTGCACGAACTTCCCTCTTTCCATCAAATTTGTCATCCATCTTACGATATCGATGACTTCGGGGTAGAAACCTTCGGTGACCCATGTACACCGTTTTCCTCGAATTCGTGACCACAAGCTATCAGTGTCCTCTTCACAAATTGGACAAGCTTTGGCTCCCTTCGTGCTATAGCCCGCCAAATTACCAAGGGCTGGAAAATCATTTATGGTGCAAAATATCATAGCCCGTAGGGTGAAGTTCTCCCTTTTGTATGCATCCCACACCTCAACCCCCACATTCCACAATTTTACCAAATCCTCAATTAGTGGTGATAGGTACACATCAATATCATTACCCGGCTGTTTGGGTCCTGAGATTAGCAACGACATCATGATATACTTCCGCTTCATGCATAACCAAGGAGGCAAATTGTAGATACACAACAAAACTGGCCAAGTACTGTGTCGACTGCTCATATTACTAAACGGATTCATACCATCCGTACTCAATCCAAATCTTATGTTCCTCATATCGGCACCAAACTCCTCATGTTGCCAATTAATGTTTCTCCATTGAGCCGAATCAGCAGGATGTCTCAACTTGCCATCTTCCTTTCGAGATTCATAATGCCAACGCAACAATTTTGCCTCTTTAGGATTTGCAAATAACCGCTCTAAACGGGGAATGATGGGCAAATACCACAACACCTTGGCTGGTGCCCCTTTTTTCACATCTTCACCGTCGTCAATTCGGTTCTTACGCTTCTTGTCATTACGCTTCTCATTTTGTTTGTATCGGGGTACACCACAAACAGGACAAATGCGCAGTTCCTTATGGACGTTGCGGTATAGTATGCAATCATTTGGACATGCATGTATCCTTTCTATTTCCATTCCCATGGGACATAATAGCTTCTTCGCTTCATAAATACTTGTTGGCAACTCGTTTCCCTCTGGAAGCATATCCGATAAAAGTATTAAAAGTGCATTGAAACTTGTATCTGTCCAACGGTGTTTTGCCTTCAGTTCAAACAATGCAAGGACCGAACCCAACTTGGTGTATTCCCCTTTGCAACCTGAAAACAATGGTTTGGCATCGTCATCCATCAAGCTTTTAAATTTTTCGAACTCTCTGTCCGTGTAATTTCCCTCCACATCCATAATATTTGATCTAAATTATCGTCATCAAACATATCACGCTCCGACTCGTGATCGGCTTCCAGCATGTCTTCGTTGCGTAGCACAGAGGTACTACCTATCTCCCCATGATGGATCCAACACGTGTAATTCCTCACGAAGCCACGTCGAATCAAATGCCCTTCAATTTGAGTGAGTTGTTAAATCTCTGAGATTGGTGCAATCAATACAAGGACAATATATGAACTTTACACCCTCATAACCATATCTTCTTACGCAATTCTTATGAACTCCTTAACTCCCTCTGAAATTCAGCACTCACACGGCTTTTGTGATACATCCATTCTTCACGGTCCATCTACAAGTAAACCGCAAACAATAAATTAATAATGCCCTAATCAATGAAATAAAAGAAGGGTTGAACCGAAAACAAAGTTTTTTGTTGAATGATCTTAAAGAAATGTATATCTCAGAGACCGACTAAATGCGTGCGTACCAACGATGACTCTAATCTCTAAGTAGGTTAGATCCTAATCCCATTCGAGGATATGTGGTTCGAGCAAGTTCCTAAGATGTTGTATAAACTTTAGAGAAAATTTGGCGACATCTCATTGTTCTCCAAATACACGTATCGACAACATGTCAAGAGGATGTGTATTCGGAGAACACCGCCAGTGGAGATGTCGCCGAAACTTTCACTACTGATTTGTACAACAACTTAGGAACTTGCCCGAGCCACATATCCTCGAATCCCCAAAAACGTGGACAATTCGAGACTGCTTATTTATAAATATGCCATTTTAGCATACTTATAAACAAGCACCCTCGAACGGGAGACGCATAGGTTACACAGCCTAATTAACTATTATATATAATTGATCATATTAATTATATTAAAACAATTATGACATGTAATGTACACATTCACCAAATAAAAAAAATTAATTTAAGTCCTACTGCAATATTGAAGAGATTTCTAAGAATTAATGCTGGTCACCTTTTGAGGAAAACCACAAACGAGGGGAAATCTAGCTCCTGATCAAGCTAGCTAGGGTTTCAATTAACGGAGACCTTCAACGCACCGATCTCCTCCACCATACACTCTGCTAATGAGACCAAATCAAAATCGAATAATGTACGTTAATACAACATTGAAGGGATTCGAAGGAATGGGGCCCACCTTTTGAATAAAGCCATAGGTAAGATAGGCTAGAAAATAGAGAAATCGCCTAGCGAACTAACTCGACGAGAGTTAATAAGTTCATTCCCGAGTCCAGACGGTACATATAAAACCTAGCGAGCCTCATCACAATCGGTTCTATAGAAGAACCATTTGTGATTAATTAGTTATCACCGTAAACATATGTAAAACCATTTGTGATAATTTGATTCTCATCACTGTCGGTTTCTTTATAGAACCGACACAGATAATGTATCTGTGTCGGTTCTCAAGAAGAACCGACTGCAATAACTTAAGTCAAAACAGTCGGTTCGGGATATGAACCGACACGGATATTAATCGACCCCCTCGGCTTCCCCGCCAATTTGACCGTTCAAACATATAACTCCTTTCAAATAGCTCCTTTCTGATCATCGGTAGTACTCGGGCAAGGTCTGATCGCGTTCCATTCCTCCGGCAAGGTCCGATCGCGTTTTCTTCTGCTACAAGGTCGACTCCTCGGCAATGGCAGCAATGGCTCCATGCTTCTCTTTCATATAGCTCTCCATGCATATAGCTCCTTTCTACTCTTTCATGTAGCTCCTTTCTTCTCTGCAAGGTCTGACTTCTCCTTTCGACCGCAGCAATGGCAGCGCCCCCTCCTTCTTCGGCAAGGTCTGACTCCACGGTGGAGTCACCGTACGATCCTCCACCGCCCGGCGGCATCGCCTCGACCTCGGCGCCTCGCTCTGGCGTGGCGCCAGCTTCACTGCCTCTCCTCCGTCGTCCCTCCCGGCGCCTCACCCCATCCGGGCGCCTCCAAAGGCAACAGGAAGCGCCCCAGAGATGACGACGACGACGACGACGATGAGGAGGAGGACGACGAGGAGGACGACGACGACTACGAGGGGGACGACGACGACGACGAGGAGGAGGAGGAGGAGGAGAAGGAGGCGGAGTACTACGCGCCGATCACCATAGGGACCGGCGCGTCGTCTAGATCGGGTTCATCATCGGAGGATGAACCATCACTAGTCCGCGTAGTCTCCAGCGACTCTGGCGACTCGGGTGACTCGGGTCACTCGGTTGACTCGGGTTACTCGGGCCAGAGCCGCGAGTCGTAAATTTAATATATTATGTGTAATGCAGTCCCCCTTTATATGTTTACTAATTATAAACAATGGATGTGGTGATATATTGTAATGAAATACAGCTTGTTTAATATATTAGGGTTGTTGGCCTAGTGCAGATGAAGTCTATTCGGCTGCCTTTACACTCTATTTTGAATATCTTTTATATTTTTGTGCATTGTATCTTTCTAATGTTCTGTTGTTCCAAGTCAAAATGTTTCATGTCCTATTGATAAAAAAAACAAGTATAATGTGTGGAATGGTATATATATTATTATTATATGCTGCATGCATGCTACTATAATGTTATATATAATTTGCATCACTACATGTGTCTATATAAATTGTCTGAGAGTTGAACCGCGAGTTGGGATTCTAGAAGATCGGTACTGTTCATCGTCCGAAAATACAAGTTTTGCACAGATATTAAAGCATGAATGAAGGGTACAAGAGGTCTGTGTTGGGATTCTAGCAGAGCGGGCTGTGTTGGAATTTGTTTTTTTCTTCTTCCCTGAAGGGGAAATGTGTGAGTGGAGGATCTCACAAAAACTATGTTTCTAATGAACTGTTCTTGGTTGCACCTAATGGTGTTGCCAAAAAATCATCACAATCGGTTCTGGAAAAGAACTGATTGTGATAACCTCGTGCTCATCACAATCGGTTTCTTCCCAAAACCGATTATGATAATACCTTCTCATTACAATCGGTTCGGAAAAGAACTGATTGTGATAACCAATGCTTTCGGGACAATCGGTTTCTTCCCAAAACCGATTGTGCTAATACCTACTTATTACAATCGGTTTTAGATAAAAACCGATTGTGATAACAAAATTATTATCACAATCGGTTCTTATCTAGAACCGATTGGGATTATTATCGTATCACAATCGGTTCTCTCTCAGAACCGATTGTGTCAAAAGTTTAGAACCGACACAGATGAAGCGATAGTAATGTGTCATTCTGTAGTAGTGTCAGTTGTTTTATTATTCTTATTGCACGTGTACAATGGGGGGAACACCTGCCTCCTATTTATAATCCACAGCCAGAGTTTCGGTAAGAGTCCATACGGACAACGATGGGCCAAGTTTCATAACAGTAGCTTTTGCAAATTGTAGCTTCAGAGGGGAGAAAATATCCAATTTCCGGTCGTTTGTGGAATCATTGCAGAATAAGTGGAGTTGCCTTGATAGCTTAATTGCCACAGCCGGTCGTTCCAGGCTTCCCAGCTAGTAGTATCGTTAGCCGAGCATTAGCAACAGCAATAGTGAAGCTGCAGCACATGAGAAGGCAACATGTCTGCACGCTCTGCATCTGCCTTGCGGCTTCAAAGCTGTTCAGCCGGCCAACATGCATGTCAGAGTCACCACATACAGTCCCTGCATATCTGCTGCTTTGTCATGCTTTGCCGAAGCATGGTTCATTTCTCGCCCTTGCAGGTCAGAGCTCAGTGCCTGGCCCTGCCCTTTTTGTTCTCGTATTTTTTTTTTCAAACGACATGACATTTCTTTTGTGTGTTTGTGCCTGTCATCAAAATGTGACACCCTGAAATCCCAGCCTCCGTCGTGTCAACTGGAGGCATTATTTACCACAGTGATAAAAGGAACAATTGAAAGAGGACCTAACCACCGTCACACCGTGAATAATCCTATCAGCTACCCCTTTTTTTTTACACCAGCAATATTATAAGATTGTATGGTGGTCGTAAAATCTTGCATGCTACCTGCTTCCCAAGGAAGATTTGTTTCTGAAACCCTCCTCTGATGTTGACATCTGCAAAGGAACCTTCCTGTCCTGTTCCCAAAAGCATATTTTTCGGCCTCATTTTTTTACTATTTCGCTAAAATGGCCTGGACATTAAATGTTTCAATACAAAGCAAACAGCTGAGGTGACAGTACATCCACCAACAACTCTACTACTACATGACTGATCTCAGTACAGGAGGAGGAATATTTGTCAAAAAATCACGGGCATTGGGTCATCACGTCGGCGTACAGTACAAGGATACATCAACAACTAACCTGAAAGGCACTTCATGCTAAGAATACATGCATAGGAAAAGAGTAACAGCGTACCAACACGTGGTATTGTAGTTCTTGCTTAAAGCTAGCACACCTGACAAAAGTATAAATTGCGTCCCACTGGCACCTAGTGTTTAGGCGAATTCGGAATTCCCCACGCTGTAGGCATGGAAAACGACGTGCTCTGTCGCCTTGTCTGCGATCCACTCGCCGGGCTATCTAGCTATGGCTCCCAGTGCTACTGTCTCTTCATCGCCAGTCTAGCTTCACACGAAAAAACTGATAAGATGGAGGCGAAACGTTCGTCCGTTCTTTCGCAAGTCGCAGCGCTGGCTGCAGGATTCAAAAGAGTTCTTCCATTCGCTTCCGCTGATGAGCGCGACTCCTGAACCGTACTCGTTTTACACCGGCGCGCACGGTCGGGCGACGTACGTAAGGAGGAGCGAGCGAGGCAGCCGAGCCTAGCTATCGCGCCCTCTCGTGCGTGCATGCGATCGATGCGCATATAACGCTACGTACGCATGCATTAATTTACGACTTCTCTGGCTTGATCCGGTACGTTGTGTCCGAGCCGTACATCCGGAGCGAGCTAGCGTCGACGACAGCGCTGCTTCTGTGGTGCAATGCAATCATCGCTAGCCTATAGCTACCGCGATCCCCAGCCGGGCTGCAGGTTGCTTTCGCGCGTTGTGCGATATTCCACCTAATGTAAGCTACGTCAATATTCGCCAAGTTGTCGACTCGATCGATTGACGCGCCGACGATATTTAGGTAGTATTCCGTCGTCTTTTCGACGTGTCGAAGCGCAGGCCCTGCATGGCGCACTCACGAGTTTGACCGCCGGGCTATGGAGGGGAGGGGAGTGTCGGCACGAGATGTATGGGAGCCGACCTGTCGTGCGCGTTGCGCTGCAGCTCAGTGGCGGATCCGCGGATGGATAAGTATTTGATAAAAGAGAATGTCTAAGTAACACTCATATATTAGTAAGGTGATTGAAAATATATAAAAATATGTACTATATATTACATATATAAGTAACACTCATATATAAAAATCCCAGTGTTTGATAGGTATATTACATGTATATATTAGTAAGGTGATTGAAAATATGTACTATTTCAGCTTTGTAGGCCGTTTAACCTAGCTCCAAACGCCAACACCCATTTTTCACTTGCTCACTGCGTGACCTAGCTTCGTTTTTTACTGCTCGGTCCAGCTCCAAGCAATTCACCTCCCGTAGCTCTTGTTGACTTGCTCTCGTCTCCCTCTCCTCTATCTCTGGTAGCGGGTCAGGCTCTTCCTGTCCCCTCTCATCTTTGGCGCAAGGGCGGCAAGCCGGCAAGCGGAGACCAGTAGGTCGCACCAGACACCGGTGCTAGGCGCCTCGGTGGAGGTGGCAAGGAGCAACAGGAGTCCAGATTTGATCTGCCGCTGCCCCTTGGCCCTTGCGGCTGAGCTGGCAAAGGCAGGTGGTAGTAGGCATGGCAGGAGGTGGTGGCACAAGGAGCACCGACGTGCGACGGCAGCAGGGGAGCCCCCCCCCCCCCCTGGTTGAACAGGAGGAGGGAGTGGGTCCAATGGGAAGTAGGTCAAAAGGGTAGCCGGTCGGTGAAGACGGCATCGGCGGTACAACAGGCTGTGGCGTGTGAACCGTCGATGCATAGGTGCATCAAGAGAGCCCTCTGTGGCTGTGACACCGGGGATGGAGCGTCGGTGCATAGATACATCCTGACAAGCTGGATGCATTCTAAATTTGGATAGAGTGTGAATTGTTGTATTATTGGCAAGTTGATATTTATTAAGAAGTCCACTAATGAAAGTTTCAAAAAACTATTTATTAAGTATTTTGTAACTCGGAACATTCATTCTGAAAATCCTATATCCGTCACTGCCGCAGCTTGCACCGATCGAGCCGCTCGCACCATCAGCATCGGCAACGCATGCAAACCACAAAACGGGTGATCAGCTGGTACGTGTGGTTTTAGAGGATCGATCGCGTAGGTGCGAGCGCGCGCGCCGACGGGTCCCCTCACGGCCGCAATATTTGTTTGCCGCGCGCGGCCGGCCGGTAAGGTGGGCGCTGCCGCACCCACGAGAGCTAGGCTACCTATTGCCAGCCGAGCATCCGTCGGCTTTGCTCACTTTGGCCACCTTTGTCAAACGCAGATAGATATGTCTCCAAAAGGCAGGCCTGGCCTGGTGGCCGGGACGTCGAAAGGCGCTGGAAATCGTGGCCTCCTTTGCCTATATGTTATGTTTGATGTGATATGAATTTGTTTCCTGCCCTAATTTAGAGCTCTACTTCTATACGAATTCCTTTATATACCGTTTCAAATATATATATATATGGTCTATAAGATAGAGTAAGAAAAAAAAAGAGGCACATTGTAAACATTTTCTCCTATAATGATATTTGACTTCATGTATCTATGGTTTTTCCCTAAAGGTTTTTCACGTAGAATTTGTGTCAACTATTTCTATTTTTATTTGTATTATTTGCAACACGTGAGATTTGGCGATTCCTTCTATATGTACACAAAAGTGTACGAAGGATTCCACAAATCTTTGCTACGTCAACCACATAAGAAAGGGTATAAATTGTTGTATTATCTTGCTACGTACACATGAAATTGTACCAGCATATTTAGGATTTTTTTTTTTTGGCAATGCGACTCTAAAGTATAATCTTCCACTGCTAAATCGAGACATGATGTTTTCTCTATGCAAAGTTAAGATGCGAGTTGTTCTTGCACAACTCTATTTGGATGATTCTTTATTAAGGACCCACAAGATGGCCACTGCATGGCCCCCTTGAGGAGAAGCAAAAAAAAAAAAAAAAGATCGTAAGGCCTTACCTTATATTTATCTTCATCTATTAAATAATATTCTTTATGAGTTTTTTGAGAAGACTGTCACTGCATTAGGGTTGAAGCGGAAGCAGATTTACATAACCAAAGATCTTATCAGTAATATGCATTTGAAGTAGAAGCTTTATTCGCACAAGATGGCAGAAGGCAAGTCAATATTGAACCACCTGACATTATTCAAAGAAGTAGTTTCGGATCTCGAGCCTATATAGGTATAATATGATAATGAATATTTATATCTTATACTTTTATGCTCTCTATGTATTTCATACTCAACGTTCATTCTACATATGTAACATCTCAAAAAAATTCAAAGAAAATGAGAATAAAAATTCTAAATTTTGAATATATTTTAATTCTGAATTTTCTGGCATTATTGGTTTTTCATGGGTTTTCGCTCTAAAGAAAAGTCTTTTAGAATGAATTAGTAAAAGGCAAATGTAAGAAAGTAAAAATAACATCAACAAAAATCTACAAAATTATATTAAGAGAGATATTAAAATATAATAAATCTCTAGAACACTTTTTTTGAAGTCAAAAGCAATATGAACACATTAATTAATAAAAAAAGAAATAATGGAATTTGACTAAAAATAGTAGCTTGTCATATTTTTGTAAAAATCTACTGAATTTATCTCGAGCTGAAATATTTTTACTATACGTTCGTCAAAGTAATTTCAATCTCTAGTAAAAATATAGGAAATTAACACTTGCATTTATTGCCTTTTAAAATTCTAAAATACAAAACCAGAAAATTTAGAAATTACAATGTCAGATTTAATAGAAAATAAATATAAAAGATATCAATCTAAAATTTTTACAGAGGAACACTTATACCATAATTAATCTTACCAAAAATTTACAAAAACTATTGACCTTATTTATATCCTCAAATAAATGAAAATTTGAGAAGATGAAAAAGAATAGCTCTACTTGTTAGAATTATTAGAATTTTTATACAAAAGATTTCAACTCAAAAATTTTATAAAGTATGGAGAAATATCTTGAGACTTCCTAAAAAATTAGCCAAAAATTGGAATATGATTTGACTAGTGAATTAAATGCCAAATTGTGTGCTATCCTAAGAAGCAAATTTGAGCTATCTTTTTTCTTTCATTGTTAGGTGGACCCCATCCTTTTCCCGAACCACACTGTAACACCCCGGCATTTAATATGCCCGAATGCTACCAAACATAGACTAATCAACCTCTAAATACCACAACTACAAGTAAATTACAGCAAAGGAGCAAATGCTAATACCGAAAATTTCGGCAGCATCTCCTTTGTTTTTCTATGAATTGAAGCAACAACAATAGCATAGCAATATATGGCAATATAAGAGACATCTAAAATAGCAATAAATAATGGCATGATGGCAATATAAGTCAAGTCTCAGGCATTCAAAGTCTTCATGAGCCAAACGAACAATAAGGCTCTCATAACGCAGAAATGTCCAAATGAACTCAACTGAAAATAAAAATATTGGATGCGAGGGGAAGGTCATGAAACTGACATTCTGGGTGGACTATGGAGCATAGACAAGATGATGAAGAACACTATATCTCAAACTCACTCTCATCTTTCCCATATGACTAACATAGGAAAGCTGGCTCTACAGACTCAAACTAGGGAGTATACACAGATCCTATCCACCCAGGGGGCCCAATACCTGCTAGACCTACAAGACTGTGATGGAACTAAACCTAGAGAGAAGAGATACAACTAATTACACATGATAGCAACCTGTAGCATAAGATGAGAGGTCCACGCAAAGCATGCCAAAAGTCTAAGTGGAGTGAACTTCTAATACTAAGACTCTGCCCAAGTACGCCCAGAAAATACAAAAGAAAGGAATTGTTCAATATAAACATATGATACTGTGAATCATGTGCTGAAAAATTGGCTTGATTTTGTGCTGAAAAATTGGTTAGGATTAATCTTGCAAAATTGCTTGCATGAAGGACCAAACATTCAAACATCCAAAAACAGAGACTTTGCATTTGCGCCAGACCAAACATCCAAAAACAGTGAGTTTCGCATGTATGACGGACCAAACTTTTTGGTCTGTCATAAACGTGATTTTGATGCTTTTACGCTTGCTCAAGAAATCGCGTTTTTCCCATGTATGACGGACCAAACTTTTTGGTCTGTCATAAACGTGATTTTGATGCTTTTACGCTTGTACAAGAAATCGCGTTTTTCCCATGTATGACGGACCAAAAATTTGGTCCGTCATACACATGCTTTTGGCGAACTCGTTTTTCCCATGTATGACGGACCAAATTTTTTAGTCTGTCATACACATGCTTTTGGCGAACTCGTTTTTCCCATGTATGACGGACCAAATTTTTTGGTCTGTCATACACATGCTTTTGGCGAACTCGTTTTTCCCATGTATGACGGACCAAAGTTTTTGGTACATACACACATCTTTGTTGGCGACCTTGTTTTTCCCATGTATGACGGACCAAATTTTTGGTCTGTCATACACTTGTTTTTGGCAACCTCGTTTTTCCATGAGCATGAGACCAAATTTTTTGGTATGTCGTAAATGTGCTTCTGAAGGTTTTTGCGCAGGACAAAGTTCTTAAAAACAGTAAGTTTTACATGTACGCTGGACCAAATTTTTTGGTCCGTCGTGAATGCGTTTTTGCTCGATTAGGGTTTTGAGCAAAATTGGAATTGTGTTTGATTCATTTTTGGGATTATGAAATTTGTGAGAATTTCATGATGCTTCTTTTGAAGTGGACTTTATGCAATGCTCGTGTGAGTATTTGCATGGATTGATGTGAGTCAAGTCGTGAACTTGTGCTCGGAATTGTTTTGTGGTTTGTTTATGTGCAGGTATTGCTCGAAGACGAACGTGGTCGATGACGGGATCGGAACTAGGTTCATGGAGGAGCTGAGGTTCGGGACTAGGTTCAGGGAGGAACTGAGGTCTTGGTGGTCAAGGATGTCATGCGGGACGTTCGGGCTAAGAGAATGGTGCACATGAAGAATGGTTAGTCACGTGAGAATGGCAGGAGGTCATTCGCGTGCAAAGTGTTAGTCACGTGAGTATGGCAGGTGGCCATACGCGTGCAAAGTGTTAGTCATGTGAGTATGGTAGGGTTGCCATACGCGTGCAAGAGTTGTACTCGGCCAGGTTGGGCCAAGTAGAGTTGTATTGGATACAGATTCCTTCTAGGGAATAGGAATCGTATTCAGAACTCCTTGTGGGTTGGTCCTTTAAATAGGAGGGGTTGTCTCCTGTTGAAGGGCATCAAGCCTTGAGCAAGTTTTAGGGTTTGTACTATTTTGATGAGAGTACTTTAGACAAAAGAAATAAAGATTAATTCTTCCAAGATTTTTGCGTGCTACAGTAACCACGTTGCTACAGTGTTTTTCTGTCTTGGTTCTTGTTTGCATGCTTGCTCTAAATCTAGATTGGTTTTCGATCTTTGAGTGTCATCTTGATTTGATCCATCAAAAACCTTTCTAGGGTATTGATTTAGAGTTCCTCAAAGTCTAGTTGATTAAACTTTTGTCGGTTCTGTTAAAACTTTCAAGTTTACGTTAGATCAATTCTCGTCAAGTTCTGGATCAGCAAGCTTGCGAAGCTCATAACTTTTGATCCGTAAGTCCGATCGAGCTAATTCTTTTTCGGTTCGATTCGTATTGGAATCTAGTTTCTCGTGTCCAAATTTCAGATCAATCTAACGGTTGGATCTCCGGGAATTCTCATTTTACCGAACCTCTGTCATTCTGTTTTTGTCGAAAACGAGGCAATTATTTGGTTCTGTTTTGGGGTGAACTTTTAGTAGATCAAGAATTTGGTTTTAGCTTCCGCACAATCATTCACCCCCCTCTGATTGCTATATTCATATACTTCGATCCTACAGATACATATAATACAAATCAGCTCCCCCTCAAATAATGTCGTAAGGGCTCACGACG
Organism: Rhipidocladum racemiflorum; assembly: GCA_036346355.1. Lineage (NCBI taxonomy): Eukaryota > Viridiplantae > Streptophyta > Magnoliopsida > Poales > Poaceae > Rhipidocladum > Rhipidocladum racemiflorum. The sequence goes on along the minus strand of CM070569.1, from coordinate 76,017,034 downwards.
CCAAGCTCTCCTCTCAGGGCTATAAATCTAGAGCTATCAAAAGGCTTCATGAAGATACTGGCAATCTAGTGGTCACTCTCCACAAACTGGAGCACTATATCACCCTTCTCTACATGATCTCTAAGAAAGTGATATCTAATATCAATGTGCTTGGTCCTAGAGTGATGCACTGGGTTCTTGGCAATATGAATGGCTAAAGTGTTATCACAAAAAAGTGAAACACTATCAAAAGATAAACCAAAGTTCCGCAACATCAATCTCATCTAAAGCACCTGACTACAGCAATTGGCTGCAGCAACATACTCGGCCTCTGCTGTGAACTTTGCAACTCTAGACTACTTCAAGAGATAAGATAAGTGCTAATGAATTGGCAAGTGCTAGAAATACTCTTCCTATCTATCCTACAGCTAGCAAAGTCTGCGTTTGAAAAGGCTCAAAGGGACATACAAGAAGAGGAAGAGTATCAAATACCATAATCAATGGTAGCTCGAAGGTACCTGAAGATGCACTTGACCACCTGGCGGTGAGACATGCGAGGAGAGGCCTAAAATCAAGCACAAACACGTAGAAAAGTGTATGTCTTGCCTTGAGACAGTGAGATACAAGAAGGAGCCAATCTTGCTCCTAAACTCTTTATGATCAACTGGCTCACCCTCCTCGTCAGGCTCGAGGACTGGAGTGGTGGCCATAGGAGTCGTCACTGGCTTCCCGTCAGACATGTCAAAGCATCTTAGGAGGCCTCGAGTATACTTGCCTTGATGCAAGAAAATACCTTCCTAAGTCTGCTTGATTTGGAAGTCGAGGAGTAGCCCAACTCACCCATCATGCTCATCTCAAATTCTGTGCTCATAACCTTTGAGAATTGGGAGACAAGAGCATGCGAGGAGCCACCAAAGATGATGTTGTCAACATAGATCTGGACAAGGAGAAAGTTCGAGTCTACATGTCTAACGAACAGAATATTGTCTACCTTACCCATATCAAATCCATGACTAAGCAAGCAAGACTTAAGCCTCTCATACCAAGCTCTAGGGGCCTACTTAAATCCATACAAGGCTTTAGAAAGCTTGCAGACATGGCTTGGGTATTTGAAGTTTTTCAAATCATGAAGGCTATCTGACATAAACCTCTTTCTCAATATAGTAATTAAGGAATGCACTTTTGACATCCATTTGATAAAGTTTGAAGCCCTTAGATGTCGAGAATGCAAGCAGGATCCTGATGGCCTCTAGTCTAGCTACAGGGGCGAATGTCTCCTCAAAGTCAAGACTCTTAACCTGAGTAAATCCCTCAGTGACTAGTCTAGCTTTGTTCTTGATGACTACCCCATCTTCACTCTACTTGTTCTTAAACACCCACTTGGTCCCATTGATATTATGACTAGATAGGGACTCGACAAGCTGTCATACCTTATTCCTCTTGAAGTTCTCGAGTTCCTCATGCATAGCATTAATCCAAGACTCATCGAATAATGCATGAGAAACATCCTTCCGCTCAAATGAGGCAACAAAGGCAGAGTGGAGGTAGAAAGAAGATAGTCCTAACTTTGAGAGCGTGACTCACTCAAATAGATCACCAATGACTTGGTAAGGTGGATGACATCTCTGAATTTGGTGGGGAGGTCCAAAAGTAGAAGTGATCTCTACCTCTTGTGTGGAAGAGATAGGAACAGAGCCACTGTCTGTTGAAGAATCAAAAGGTAAAGGCTGATCTCCCTGAGGTGTTGAGATAGAAATAGGAGGCACCTTAGGTATAGAGGGGACTGGGTTCGGCTGAGAGCCGTCATCTCCATCATCCATGTCCTCTACAAAAATGGTCTCAAAGAGATGAGAAGATTCTGAGATATCTGGCCTAGTGCCTAGACTAGCCTCATTGAAGGTAACCTTACTGGTCTCTATCACCCTACTCGCCTCACTACCCTAGATCCTGTAGCTACGAGAATAAGTTGAGTAACCTAGAAAGATACCGTCAAAAATGGTTCCCATACTTCAGGAAAAAGCACTTGCAACCAAAAACTCGAAAATGCGAAACACTAGGCTTTCGCTTGTATCTCAACTCATAAGAAATGTGGTGCAAGTGTGCCCTCAAAAAAACTCTATTCGAAATATGGCAAGAAGTAGCTACAGCCTCAGCTCAAAACTTCCTAAGAGTGCTGTACTCATCTAGCATCTTCCTGGCCATCTCTACCAGGGTCCTGTCAGATCTTCCACTAATGGTGCTACGTACACATTAATATCGTTTTCAGGTTGCTTCAGGCCATCAATGAGTATAGACAAAAAAATATACTTTTGCTTCATAAACAACCAGGGAGGAAAATTGTATATACAGAGATTCACAGGCCAAGTGCTATGACGGCTGCTCATGTTACCGAAAGGATTCATTCCATCTGTACTCAATCCGAACCTTATATTCCTTGGATCCAATGTGAATTCTTCAAACCTCCTATCGATGTTTCTCCATTGGATGGAATCGGCAGGTGACTTATCATTCCATCGTTCTTGCGCTCATTCGAGTGCCACCGAAGCAGTTTTGCCTCTTTTGGGTTCGCAAACAAATGTTTCAAATGAGGAATTATAGGCAGATACCACACCAACTTAGCGGGAGGTCCTTTCTTCACCTCGATGCCCTCCTCGTCGTCGTCTGATCTATCTTTACGTTTGTACCAAGATGCGTTGCACACCGAATATACATGCAAGTTTGCATACTCTTTGTGATGGAGGATACAATCATTTGGACAGGCATGTATTCTTTCTACTTCCATTCCCATGGGACAAAAAACCTTCTTAGCTTTATAGGTGATTGTCGGCAACTCGTTTCCCTCCGGAAGCATGTCCGCTAACAGGCCCAAAAGCGTCGTGAAACTCTTATCGGAGCAATTGTCACTTGCCTTTAATTTCAACAGTTGCAGCACGGATGACAACCTTGTGTATTTGGACTTGCAGCCTGGCAACAAAGGTTTTTTCGAGTCGTTCATCAAACCCCAGAATTTTACATATTCCTGCTCATCACGGTTCCCTTCTGCATCCCATAGCATTTGATCTAGATTGTCATCGTGAAACCTATCCTTATCGAAAGCACCGTCAATATCATCTGGTGTATTGTTGACTTCATCGACGATGTTAGTACTACTTGCTGCCTGCATAATCTGCTCCATCGTGATTGGTGCAACATGTATACCACCTTTTGAAACCTCGTAGAATCAAGTGTGCTTCTATCTGCGTTGGGTTTCGAAACATCCTCAGATTCTTGCAATCAACGCATGGACAAGGCATAAATTCTACTCCCTTATTCAAATATCTTCCTTTGTAGCTCTTCTAAAAGCGGAGACGCCATTAATGTACTCGACGCTCGCATGGTTCTCAGCGTACATCTAGCTTCGGTCCATCTACGCTACGTATGTAATAATAGTTACTAAGTAATGAATGAAGTGCACTAGTAGTGCACATGCACACATATGCTACATATAAGCTACATTTAAACTTGCCGATTAATTAAAAAATGTAGCTCCTTACATCACAAAGAACAAATAGATATATAAACATATATATGTATAAGCTACTGTTAAACTCAGCATCTTCAATTCTCTCTTTAAATAGTTAGCTACATCTTGTGTATAATGTAATTAGAACCAATTACTACTTTAGATTGAAGAGAATAAATGGATCTACCCAAGCTAGATCTAAAAACTATCTTCATTTCCCTCGTTACCAAGCTAGATCTTAAATATAATACAAATTTGAACCAATTACTAATCTTAGATGACCTAGAACATAAGGATCTACAATCACAACTCCAAATCCAGGATCACTTTCTATCAGATCACCTCTCAATCATAGTCACCTCAAAAATAGCTCGAAAAACCCTAAAAATACGGCGACGGTCGGGGCTCTCTGTTCTTATTTAGCTGAAATGGTCATCACAGACAGTAAAAACTGTCTGTGATGAGGTCTAGCACAGCACAGACGGTTCGTGGCTAAAATCGTATGTGATGTGCACCTCATCACAAACTGTAACACCCCGGCATTTACTATGCCTGAATGTTACCAAACATAAGCTAATCAACATCTAAATACCACATTTAACATAAAATTCCAGCAAAGGCGCATAGACTAAAAACCGAAATTTCGGCAGCACCTCCTTTGCTTTATCATGAAATTAAGGAACAGCAACAATATAGCATTATATGGCAATAAGAGAAACATCTAAAACAGCAATAAATAAAGTCTTAACGACAATAAGAGACTAACATTAAGCTCTTAAGGTTCCAAGTGTCAAACAAACAATAGAACTCTCATTAACCAAGCTAAGACCTAATTTTAAAGACCATCACACGCAATTTATTATCAAACTAAATGAATAGACTTGGGGAAACATTAAGGTGAAACAACGTGTGAGCGTGTGACTATTTCCCTTTCCCGCATGCCGTTCTCATGGTACCTAAAACAACAAGAAAACACAAGGGTGAGTTCGAAAACTCAGCAAGCATACTGCAATGGACAACAAGCATAACAACATGGCAATAACATCTTCCATCATGTATATCATCTCATTCATGATTACTTATCAATATCATCATCAATTTGTATGCAGTAATGCAATGCTCCTGACCCTCTGGAACCTCATACCGCAGGTATGGGAAGTACACACCCGTCGGTGTGCACCCTTTCCTCCCTTCCATCCCGAAGATGGAGGGTGCCTACTCGCTTCCAAACACCACGTGGATGGAATCACGACATAGGACTTACTCAATGGCGTTCGGATTAGTCATAACTTTCTCACCGACCTTGCCGGACTAGTTAAGACTTTCTCACCGCCTCGCCCTATCTCATGACATGCATGCAACCATGCCAATTATCATATTTAATTCACATATTAACACATGGCATCATAATATGTTAAACATGCTCATCATATCATATCATTCATTAACACATGGCAAGTGGACATATATCATGTAAACAATTCCATCTAATCTCAACATGCAACCTACAACTCGCTATCCATCACAACACACTTGCCTCAACCACGTGCAACGGATTGGCGGGAAGAAGAGGGCACTTCCGGGGTCACACCACCTGCACATAGGCATCACACACTCACAATCATAGCCTCCAAACAGTACACAACCCCCATCTAACCCGACATTGCCAACTACTCGCAAAACCTAAAAACAGAGGTTCTGTCCCGGCGGGACAGCAGCCTTGCAAAAGGCATAACTTGAGTTCTGGGACTCCGAATGAATTAAACGAGTACACCCTCGCATAGCCTAGGAAATTTCCCAACTTTCTCTAGGTATAAGGAAAGTCTGATTCGGCCTCTAAAGTTGTTTAATCTACAGATTACCGAGATCTGTTCCAATTACATCACAGATTTTTAGGCGCTCGGTAAAACAGCCATAACTTTCAAACGGCTGATCCGAAATTAACTTGCTTTACGTCCACGGAAAGATAATTAAATTATCTACAACTTCCTAGAAGTCCGTACGGTCAGATTCGAAATCTAAATTGATGAAAACTCGAACCCTAGCTCGACTGCTCAATCTGCCCGAAAATAGAAACGTGGACAAGTTTAGATCTAAACCAAATTACTTCAAACCAACGCCTCCAATGGATCTAAAAACTTCATAAACATCCTAATAACAGTACCTAGATCAATCCCAAGGATCCCCATGTTCATACCTTTGCCTGAAGCACAAAACTCCAATCAATCTCCGCGGATCGCTCCTCGCTCCACGTTCCTCGCTCCTCGCTCCTCGCTCCACGGAATGAATCCACGAGGTGCAGGGGTGGGGAGGCCACCCTAGGGCAGCAAGGGGTGGTGGAGGTGGTGTGGAGGTGGAGGAAGGGGAGGCTAGGGGGGCGCACAAGAGGGAGAGGGAGAGGGGTGGCGGCTAGGGCTTGGAGGAGAGGTGGGGAGGGGCGCCCACGGCTGCAAGGGGCGCACCTTGGCTGGTTGTGAACGCAAGGGAGGGCAGGAGGAGCCCTTTTACCAGCCCCACACCCTCTCCTAGTCCAATAAGAGTCCTCCTCAATCCCTCCAAAGCCCACCAAGGCCCAAAACTCTGGGAAGGCCCAAAACCCTAAAAACAGCCTTAAACGGCCCGGAAAAGCTATTAACCTCCAATTCCTATGGTTTTAACCTTATTTCCACATCTCATACTGTACTTAACCTTATCATGTTCAATAATTAAGGATACGACACTCCGAGGTGTCACATTCTTCCCCCCTTCAACAGGATTCGACCTCGAATCTAAACGCACCAACACGAAAACCCAAAGAAACCAAAGACAGCTAGGCTTTCACATCACACACCGAGGCGAAAAGTTCGGGATACTTCGCGCATGCGAGATTCCAGCTCCCAAGTCGCTTCTCTCGGTCTGATGTGACCACAGGACCTTGACAAACTTAAGCGTCTGTTCTTCATCACTCGCTCAAGTCCCGGAATTTCCACAGGACGGGACTCGAAGGTGAGGTCCTGCTGAAGCACTAATGGTTCCAACGGAACCACCATCTCTGGATCATGCAAGTATTTCCTCAACATCGAGACATGGAACACATTATGCACACCTTGCATGGATTAGGTAGCTCTAGGCGATAGGCCAACCTGCCAACTCGGGCGAGGATAGGAAAAGGCCCAACATACCTTGGGTGAAGCTTTCCTTTCGTGCCAAAACGCACCACACCCTTGGTGGGAGATACTCGCAAGAGTACGTTATCACCCACCTCAAACTCCAAGTCTCGCCGCCACAACAAAGATAGCTTTTCATGCGCTTCTGTCGCGATAAGGTTCTCGCCGAACCTCCGACACACGATCAACAGTCTGCTGCTGCACCCAATCCGGTCCAAGAATAGCTCTCTCGCCACAAAGATCCCAACAAAGTGGCGATCTGCACTTCCGGCCATCTGACACCTCATAAGGAAGCACAGGATCTTTGGGAATGATAGCTGTTATTGTAAGCAAACTCTGCAAGGGGCAAATGGTCTTCCCAGCTACCCTTCCAAGCCATCACACAGGCCCCGAGCATGTCCTCCAAAGTTTGGATGGTACGCTCAGATCGCCCATCTGTCTGAGGGTGAAAAGCGGTACTAAGGCGGCTGCGTACCCAAAGCACTCTGCAAACTCTCCCAGAACTTGGAGACGAACTTCGCATCCCGATCGAGAGATAATGGTCTTGGGTACACCATGCAATCTCACGATCTCCCGCACATAGATGGGAGCCAACTCGCTCATTGAATTGGTCGTGCGGATGGGAATGAAATGCGCAGACTTGGCCGAGACGGTCCACCACAACCCAAACAGCATCCTTCCTCGTGGAGAACGAGGTAAACCAACCACAAAATCCATGGAGATGTCATCCCATGGCCACACAGAATCTCCAAAGGTCAGAATAAAGCAGCCGGACGCTTTATGCTCGCTTTGATCTTCCGGCAAATCCCACAAGACACCACATACTTGGCAATATCCACTCTCATCCTTTTCCACCGTAAATTCTTCTTCAAGTCCTGTACATCTTGGTCTCTCGGGATGGACCGTGTCTGGGTGCGATGAGCTTCTTTCAGGATGTCTTCTTTCACTTGAGATTTTTGGGGCACGCACAATCGGCCCTGAAACCTCAAGGCTCCGCATCATCAACAAGAAAGTCTCGGACTTGCCATCCTCAAGGCGTTTCCTCACTGCTGGAGCAAACGATCATCTTTGTTGTGCCTCTCGTGACACGCCAGGAATCGGACTCAAGAATCATTTGAGTTTCAGCCTGCACGGTCCCCGCAGCAGAGGAGACTCCCAAACGCTCAAAATCAGCAACAAGACAATCAACAACAGGGGCATTGTCTTGCGACTAAGAGCATCACCACCACATTTGCCTTCCCGGATGATCTTTGGATAGTGATGTCATAATCCTTTATCAACTCTAGCCACCTCCTTGCCTCAAGTTCAAATCTTTACGAGTAAAGATGTACTTGAGGCTCTTGTGATCAGTGAAAATATCACAAGACTCACCGCATGTAATGCCTCCATATCTTCAATGCAAACACCACGGCGGCTAGCTCAAGATCATGCGTAGGATAATTACTCGCTCATGCTTTTTCAATCGCCTCGAAGCATAAGCAATCACCTTGCCCTCTTGCATGAGCACACACCCAAGTCCCAATCGAGAAGCATCGGAATAAACAGTGAAAGCGCTTCCCGGCTCGGGAAGGGTAAGAACAGGAGGCCACTAACTTCTCCTTCAATGTGCGTAAGCCGTGCTCACACTCTGTGATCCACTGGAATTTCATCCCTTTCGAGTCGGTGTGAAAGTGGCTTGGCAATGATAGAGAAATCCTGCACAAAACGCCGATAGTAGCCACCAACCCAAGGAAACTACGCACCTCTTTGACATTGGAAGGCCTCTTCCAATCCAAAACTCTTGAGACTTTGCTAGGATCTACAGATATGCCCTCTGGATTGATGATGTGGCCAAGAAAACCCACTACGAAATCCAACTCGCACTTTTTCAGCTTAGCAAAGAATTGATTCCCTCGTGGTACTCAAAGACAAGCCTCAAGTGTCGCTCATGCTCCTCTTCTCGATTTAGAGTAAATCGAGAATGTCATCGATGAACACTACCACAAACTCATCAAGGTACTTGTGTAGCATCTTGTTCATCGCCTCCATAAAGACAAAGCAGGAGCATTAGTTAGTCCAAAAGACATAATTTTAAATTCATAATGCCCATACCTAGTGGAGAAAGCGGTCTTCTCAATGTCCTCGCTCCTCACACGGATCTGATTATACCCGATGAAGATCAATCTTGGTGAACACCTTTGCTCCCTTGATTGGTCAAACAGATCCTCGATGCGAGGCAAAGGATACTTGTTTTTGATTGTCACTTGATTAAGAGCACGATAATCAATGCACATACGCCAACTTCCATCCTTCTTCGAGACGAAGAGGGCGGGTGCTCCCATGGCGATACGCTACGCCGAATGAAGCCCTTGGCCATCAGATCCTCCAATCGCTTCTTCAACTCGTCTTGAAAAGGACGAGCCAAGCGGTATGGAGAGATAGAAATAGGTCGAGTGCCAGGAACAAGATCAATACGAAACTCCACATTACTCACAGGAGGTAGACCAGGCAACTCGTCGGGGAACACATCAACGAACTCCTTCACTACGTAAATCTCCTCAATGGGAATCGAGGAAGATGGTTTCTCGAGACAAAGTCATGAGGAAACCCATGACCTCAAACGCCGACCAGGAAAACAAACTAGTCAAAGCAAAGATGGAACTGGAGGGTATACCACCCTGAAAGGTCAACTCTTCACGGACGGGCCTGCAAGGAAAGCTGTCTTCCGAAACAACAGATCTTAGCACAGATCGATGCAGCCAGTCCATGCCCAAAATGACATCAAAAGGAGCCAATCGGATCACCATGAGATTGGCAAAGAAAACCTCATCATCAATGGCAATGGTGCAACCAGGGCAAACCAAAGAACTAGCAATCAACCCCAGGAGAATCGACTAACACGGACTCGTAAATCCGGCTGAACTCCCAACTTAGCTCTACTAGCAAACTCCGAAGCGACACAAAAGAGTAGGATGCTCCGAATCAAATAGAACAAAGGCATCAACGGAATCCACGAGCAGTACACGAAACCACCTCTGGATGCCCTACCGACTCGGCGGTCGGCAAAGCGTACACTCTGGTGGCGCCGGACGAAGGAGCCCCGACTCGGTGATGCCCCAACAAGGCTGGGGCGGAGGAGGCAGCGAGGAGGAGCAGACGGCTGCGGGCACCCGACGCTGGCCGGGCGGCGCCACGCAAAGGGTGGGTGAGAAACAGGGGCAGCCATCATGTGCACCGATCCTCTGGAAGACGCCCGGAGTGGGAGGAGAAGGCACCGCCTCCACTTGATGATGCTACCGGGTTCATCCGGCAGACTCGCCCCATATGGCCGGGCTTGCCACAGTGGTTGCAACTCCGGTCCAACCACACTCAAGCACGGTGCTCGCCACCGCACTTGAAGCACTTCATGCCCTGCCCGCACGGGGCGAAACGATCGCTCGCGAAGAAGACGAGGCGGCCCCATCTTAGCCCGAGGAGGAGCCTGTCCTCCCTTGAACTTCTTGAAGGTGCGTCGAGAGGACCCACCTCCTCCACCAAAGGTCCTCTTCGGCCCCGCCTGGGCCGCAGGAACCCTGAACCTCCGGGTTACGGTTGTCCCGGGAGAGCTCCAACTCGAGCTCCATGCCCTTCGCTTGCTCCACCACAGAGCGAGAAGTCACGAGGACAATCGCCCCATGACAACTCTGAACTCCTGGTTGAGGCCCCTACGGAACCTCCTAGCTTTCTCCCGATCGTCGGCCGCCACAGTAGACGAGCGCACCACGCTGTTGAACTCCTTCTCATACTGCCACCGACCTCTTTCCTGGGAAAGAGTGGTCGAGTAAGCTCCATCCTCTCAAGTAAAGACTCTGGATGGAACTTGGCTCAGCGAGCCACAAAGTCCTCCCAGTCATCGGACCCAGATCGGGGCTCTAGCACCGTAACCCTCCCACCAGATATCGGCTTGGCCCTTCAAATTGAAAAGCCACAAAGCGAGTCCTGAACCGAGGTCAAATCTAGGACCTCAAAGCGCCTCTCCATGTACCGCAGCCAATCTGCGACTGGATTGGCGTGCTGCTCCGTCGAAAGTGTCAAGACGGAGGGACATCCACTCAGGAGACTCATCCTCGGCTCCGTGCAGCGGGGCAACAACAGGGGCCATCTGCAGGGAGGCACAACAGCAGGGGCTGCCCGCACCGCTGGCGCAGCTCTGAATCTCCTCTGCAGAGCCTGAACTAAATCTTCATTTGCGGCGGGCACCCCGCCTCGACTGCAGGTGAAGCTCCTCCCGAGCTGGCCCACGAGCATTAAGCGAAACGCTACCTCAAAGAACAGACTCCTCAATTCCTGGGAGCCTCGCCTGGCCTCCACGGCCACGGCGTCCACGGCCTCTACCCCTCGGCATGGCTGCTTTAGACAGACAACCACCCAAACACGAAAGCACACAATCAAGATCATAGATCAAACATCATCATAAGCATATTCCTTATCACATAATCAAGCGCGATGCAATGACGAACCAAAACCCATCCTATCAGTGCATCCAAGTGTGTCAGATTTTAGATTAGTTATACCACTTTTACAAGTTTTAACGTTGCTATCCTATAACAAGGTTTTAGTTAGAACCTAAGCCATGTTTCTAAGTTATTCCACATCATATTTTAGTTGCAACTTAAGGTATGACACTAAAAATACATATTCCAAGGACCTACAGCCCGCTCTGATACCAACTGTAACACCCCGGCATTTACTATGCCTGAATGTTACCAAACATAAGCTAATCAACATCTAAATACCACATTTAACATAAAATTCCAGCAAAGGCGCATAGACTAAAACCGAAATTTCGGCAGCACCTCCTTTGCTTTATCATGAAATTAAGGAACAGCAACAATATAGCATTATATGGCAATAAGAGAAACATCTAAAACAGCAATAAATAAAGTCTTAACGACAATAAGAGACTAACATTAAGCTCTTAAGGTTCCAAGTGTCAAACAAACAATAGAACTCTCATTAACCAAGCTAAGACCTAATTTTAAAGACCATCACACGCAATTTATTATCAAACTAAATGAATAGACTTGGGGAAACATTAAGGTGAAACAACGTGTGAGCGTGTGACTATTTCCCTTTCCCGCATGCCGTTCTCATGGTACCTAAAACAACAAGAAAACACAAGGGTGAGTTCGAAAACTCAGCAAGCATACTGCAATGGACAACAAGCATAACAACATGGCAATAACATCTTCCATCATGTATATCATCTCATTCATGATTACTTATCAATATCATCATCAATTTGTATGCGAAGTAATGCAATGCTCCTGACCCTCTGGAACCTCATACCGGTATGGGAAGTACACACCCGTCGGTGTGCACCCTTTCCTCCCTTCCATCCCGAAGATGGAGGGTGCCTACTCGCTTCCAAACACCACGTGGATGGAATCACGACATAGGACTTACTCAATGGCGTTCGGATTAGTCATAACTTTCTCACCGACCTTGCCGGACTAGTTAAGACTTTCTCACCGCCTCGCCCTATCTCATGACATGCATGCAACCATGCCAATTATCATATTTAATTCACATATTAACACATGGCATCATAATATGTTAAACATGCTCATCATATCATATCATTCATTAACACATGGCAAGTGGACATATATCATGTAAACAATTCCATCTAATCTCAACATGCAACCTACAACTCGCTATCCATCACAACACACTTGCCTCAACCACGTGCAACGGATTGGCGGGAAGAAGAGGGCACTTCCGGGGTCACACCACCTGCACATAGGCATCACACACTCACAATCATAGCCTCCAAACAGTACACAACCCCCATCTAACCCGACATTGCCAACTACTCGCAAAACCTAAAAACAGAGGTTCTGTCCCGGGACAGCAGCCTTGCAAAAGGCATAACTTGAGTTCTGGGACTCCGAATGAATTAAACGAGTACACCCTCGCATAGCCTAGGAAATTTCCCAACTTTCTCTAGGTATAAGGAAAGTCTGATTCGGCCTCTAAAGTTGTTTAATCTACAGATTACCGAGATCTGTTCCAATTACATCACAGATTTTTAGGCGCTCGGTAAAACAGCCATAACTTTCAAACGGCTGATCCGAAATTAACTTGCTTTACGTCCACGGAAAGATAATTAAATTATCTACAACTTCCTAGAAGTCCGTACGGTCAGATTCGAAATCTAAATTGATGAAAACTCGAACCCTAGCTCGACTGCTCAATCTGCCCGAAAATAGAAACGTGGACAAGTTTAGATCTAAACCAAATTACTTCAAACCAACGCCTCCAATGGATCTAAAAACTTCATAAACATCCTAATAACAGTACCTAGATCAATCCCAAGGATCCCCATGTTCATACCTTTGCCTGAAGCACAAAACTCCAATCAATCTCCGCGGATCGCTCCTCGCTCCACGTTCCTCGCTCCTCGCTCCTCGCTCCACGGAATGAATCCACGAGGTGCAGGGGTGGGGAGGCCACCCTAGGGCAGCAAGGGGTGGAGGGGAGGTGGTGTGGAGGTGGAGGAAGGGGAGGCTAGGGGGGCGCACAAGAGGGAGAGGGAGAGGGGTGGCGGCTAGGGCTTGGAGGAGAGGTGGGGGAGGGGGGGCGCCCAAGGCTGCAAGGGGCGCACCTTGGCTGGTTGTGAACGCAAGGGAGGGCAGGAGGAGCCCTTTTTACCAGCCCCCACACCCTCTCCTAGTCCAATAAGAGTCCTCCTCAATCCCTCCAAAGCCCACCAAGGCCCAAAACTCCAGGGAAGGCCCAAAACCCCAAAACAGCCTTAAACGGCCGGAAAAGCTATTAACCTCCAATTCCTATGGTTTTAACCTTATTTCCACATCTCATACTGTACTTAACCTTATCATGTTCAATAATTAAGGATACGACACTCCGAGGTGTCACACAAACGGTTTAAAGCCGCCAACTAACTATGATAAGGCTGCCCCCTCCTCGTCTTTCCCACCAATTTAAATTGATCAGTTGCATGCATATGCAATCGAGGCAATTAAACGGCTGATGATCAGAACGTCAATTCTTTGTTAATCCTGCCAATTAAACCGATCGATCAGCCGTATGTCTCTTCTTCTTCATGAAGACCGATCAAACGCCTATATATATTAAAATCGATCGATTAGCTGATCGATATAACTTCTAATCTACTAGCTAGTGTCTCTCTTCTCGTCTCGTGTACAATCTTGTGTGTCTTCGCGTGCGATCTCTCCTATGGCAGCACCTCTTTCTCCCGCGCGCTCTGACTCCTCCGTGGAGTAAAGGTACGTATCTTCACCGCCGGCGACGCCACCTAAGCCCCCAGCGCAGCTGCACTGCCATGTCCCTCCCGCCGCCTCAGCCCCGGGCGCCTCCACCGCCACCGCAACCCCTCGCACTGCCACCAGGAAGCGCACGCGAGAGGACGAGGAGGACACCATCATCCATTGGGGTAGCACTCCTCCGACATCGAAGGAGGATGAGCCACATGCCGCCTCTAGCGACGTCCACACCATGAACGTCGACGACGACCCCAACTCTGGCCCCTCGGGCAGAAGCCTGCGAGTGGTGATCACGCACGCCACGCATTATATTGTAATTAATGTGTTTATGTTATAATTATGCTATATTAACCTTTTGTATATATATAGTCATGTTTTTGTTAATTATATTATCTTATGCTAGATTATTTGATCATTTTATTTGTTTCATCTGCTTTTGTTTGACTTTTTTTGCTCCTTTTTGAATTATCAGTATGTGCCGGTTTGGGGCTACAACACCGAGGGTGGTGTACTGGACATCACGGATTTAAACAAAAACCGTCTGTGATGTGTCCTGGGAACATAATAAACGATTTTATCCACGAACCGTCTGTGATGAGTGTCCTCACATCGCAGATAGTTTCTATTTAAAACTGTCTGTGATGAGTGGCATATCACAGATGGTTTTTAGACAAAACTGCATGTGACGTGAGTCCCTCATCACAGACGATTCGTAGATAAAATCGTCTGTGATGTACTCCTCATCTCAAACAGTTTTTATTTAAAACTATCAGTGATGTGCTCGGGTCTCATCACAGACGGTTTTTGTTTAAAATCGTCAGTGATGAGATATCTAAACTTTTTTATAGTAATGATGTCCCCTAAGAGAGAAAAATCCATCGGGTTCCGCTTTTGCTCTTGCCTCTCGGTCTCTCTGCTTTACGTTCTTTTGTCGCCTCCTAAATCTCCTTGCCTCCGTGAAAGATCAACGTCGCTGGGATCATTTTAGCCTGGCAGTTGAAGGAGGGATGATTTGCGGCCATGAAATCTCCCTTTCAGGGCTTCCATGGCTACACACCTGTACAACTGACGCTATGCGCGAAGTACAAACGCCAATGGACACCACTGCCGAAGATTAATCGACGTGCTTGTTCGATGCATAGGTGTTACTAAGTTACTATGTCGAAATCGATTGATATAGTTCATGTGGTTTTCTACACACGTGAGGTTTTGGTCAGGAATGTCGACCGATCGATCGGTCGCTGCTAGCTAGTTGGCCAGCTACATTATCCCAACTGTTTTCGATGGCGTGTCTGCGAGTGAAGCAAAAGCTTACTTACTTTCCGTTCTTCGTTTCAAAAGAACGAAAGTGATCTGCAGGTAGGGCCGTTGGGCCTGCACTATGAACAGTTAAACAGTGCTTCTGAAGAGGAAGCAGGAGAGGTGACACCGGGCGCACGAGTCCAACGAGTATCTTGCAAAACAGTGACTTTTCCTTGGCAAAGATCCGTGTGGTTTTGGTCGGGCGTTTCGCGTTCGATGGCTATGATACGCCTGAAAAAAAGCACCAGTCTTTGGGTAGTGACACAGCTTCTATGTGATGAATTAGTCCATAAGTTATTCAATTGGAGTACAATCTTAACACTAGGAAATAGAGAAAGAGCAAAATTCTGATACTCAAATTGGCTTCATGGAGTCTCCCCTTGTGATCTAGCACCCTCCTCCTTCGAGTTAGCCCGCAAAAAAGAAGGTTTGGTCAAGGAGGAGCTGACCAACAGCAAATGGCTCTGACCGATGCGTAGGATTACAACCGCGTTGCAGCTCGATAACTTCGTTCCCTTGTGTATGCTATTCCGCAGGTGCAGCTACAAGTAGATCTACGGGACGACATTTCTTGGAAATGGACGTCAAATGGTAAGTACTCGGCAAAAACGGTATACAAGATCCAATTCATAGGTTGGGTTCCGGATCAAAACTACAGTTTAATTTGGAAGGCCAGCGCGATGGGAGATGTAAGTTCTTTGCATGACTCTTTACTTAGGAAAGGATCCTTATGGCCGACAGGCTTGTAGCTAGGGAACGGCCTCACAACGCAATATGCGTATTGTGCGGATCAGAGACTGAATCGGCAAGCCACATGTTGTTGCCCTTTTGCAAAGCAGGTGTGGAAGAAGGTCTTCCATTCTATGCAGATAATCCACGTGGCTCTTGACTCTACCTCCGTAACATACATCACTGATTGGTGGAGCAAATCCGCTCCTTTGCCGCAAAGGAACACCGGAAGGAAGCGAACGGCATCGTCATGCATGCCATATGGATTATGGAATCTCTAGAAAAAAAAACAAATAACAGAATATTCACACACTATTACCGTATGGTGCAATTGGTGGCTGATAGCATTACACAAGATATGCAGAACCAAAAATATACTTCCACAACTACTTAAGGGTGCATGATTCTGACGGTTAGAGTCTAGCCTGGTAAGCTATGAGTCTAACTTCTTGTCTATGTGATATCCCGTTGTTTTAACACCTCAACTCCAGCAGTTGTATCCGTAAAATTTAAGGGGGTGCTTGGATTAAGGGTATTTCATTGGAATGTTTTAGGATTTAGTTCAAATTTGAATTAAATCTCAAAACCTCCCAAGAAATTACCACTCATCCAAGCAGGACCTAAGTCGTAACTTTGGCTCTCTCTTTTTTCTCTTAATGCATTAGCACAGCTCATGCCGGCTCTTTCTGAAAAAAAAAAAATCCGTGTGGAGGGGTTGTGTCCGGAGACCAGAACAGATCACTAGCTGGAACCCCAACTAGTTTCATTTGCCTCGACATAGGGAAGTCTTACTGCTGTGCTACACGTACGTATGAACCATATCTTAAGAGTAATCCAAAGAAGTGATGATATACAAATAATTCAAGTCTCGGCCCAATTAGCAGCAATACGGGCTAAATTAGGCGCTGATAATGGGATAGGCTTCCAGTAATTTTTGAAAATCGTCCAGGGAAAAAAAGAGAAGGCATTCTCTCCGGACGTGATACCGGTGAACGTCCTCCGGCCCACGAATCCCCCGGACATGATACCCATGAACGCCCGGTCCATGATGTGATGATATACAAATATTCAAGGTCCTGCCCAATTAATAAAAGCAACAATGACCAAGTGGGCTACCTATAATTTTCAAAGAGGTTTGTTCCGGACTTTGGAACCATAGAGCCCACATGGAGAATCTGACGCTTATACGGAATTTTTTTTAAAAAATAATCATATTTTATTCGTGAAATACAAAAATATATTTTGATTTAAATTTTGTGCAAAAATGGTGTGGAATATACAGTCCTCGGGTATCCACAAGAAAGGGAAGAGATAGAGTTCCATATCGATAAGAAAAACATGATTGTAATCCCGTAGTACTCGGCATGATCGGATATGGGAATCAACCTTGTAACCGACTAGGATTGTCTCCTTGTATCGGACTAGGACTCCTCCATGTAACCCAACCCCCCCTGATTATATAAAGGGGGGCGGGAGCCTTAGACGAGTCATCCAATCACGGGATATCTCATCTAATCTCGTGATCTACACCCATCAATACATACCACCGAACACAGGATGTAAGGTATTACTTCTCCCTGATGGCATGAACCTATATAAATCCTTGTGTTACCATCGAGCTTCTGATCCAGCGCCTTGCCCCATAGATTCACACCCCCCTAAAACAAATGGCCATCTGTCGCGCCACGGTGGCGCGACAGAGACTCAACATGCAGTTTTTTTTTTCTCTCAGTCACGGCGCGATAGCATGACTTCTACTTTTTTTAATAAAAAAATTCCAGTCGCATGATCATCTAGCGATTGAGGTTTTTTTTTCATTTTTTCAATTTAATTCGATCTTTTAATTCGATATTTTATATCTTCTATCAGGAAGCTCCAAATCCAACAAAATAAATTTCTAAATTTGTATTAAGCTATAAGGATTCAGATTATATAATAAAAACTACTATGTTCTATGCATATATAAATTGTTTGAATCAAGTTTACTTGAAGACCCTTTTATGAATTATGAAGAAACTATGCTAACCATGGCTCCAAAAATTATGAAATAAATATCACTTATTTCTGGGGTCCTACATGTCCAGTTTTTGCAAAAATATTTAGGAATGAACTCGGTTTAATAAACCAAATTACTATAAGAATCCTCTCTTGCACTCAACAGGAATTAATTAAAATATGGACAAAATGAATATAAAATTTAGTAAAACCAGTTTTGTTGTATTCCTGAGGTCACAAGGATCCCGAATATATATATAAAAAAATAAGTTTAGCCATGGCATGTATTATTTTTCTATAGTCAAAGTTTTAATACTAAAATAGCTAAAAATGCATACCTTTGAAAAAATATACTCGAATTCGAAGATTTGAACAAATTTAGATCACATATTTTGCTGATATATATATATATATATATATATATATATATATATCAGTACATACCTATAATCAAACTATCATCAAAAAAAGAAACTCTAGTTTGAATTTGCATTCAAACTTGTTTGAACTAGTTAGTAAACTAGTTAAACTAAACATCCTAAAAATTTTAGAATTGTTCGCATGCATATATATATATACCGTCTAAACGAACTTGAAATACCTTTACCACTTTGGGTCAGGGTTCACCTTATCGTTTCGTCGATTTTCGGATGAACAGTAAAATTCGATAATCGTAAAAATCGAGCCGAAAATCGGTCGAAAATAAAAAAAAATCGGACAAATTCAAAAACCAATTTTTTTGGAAAAAAAATTCAAAAATCATGGAAAATCGACGATTATCGGTGGAAAATCGACAGCCATGTTGATTTTTGTGTGCGGTCGGCTTTTGTAGCGCTTTTCAACGATTTTTGACGAAAATAACTGCCGGTAGTTGCTTGGCCGCATCTACAGAGACGTGATTATTTATCTATTCGCTTGCTTTAAGATTAGTATAGAAGCACTTAATGTCAACTTCATGAATCAATTCTGGTGATGTATGTTATATAAGCTTCAGGCCTTAGCTTCCATTTGACACAATGGTATGATGAGGCATTGGCGTCTGATGATCCCTCTCATCGTCCTTGGCTTGGCATTGACTGTGTGGCACAAGATAGTTAAAAACAAGGGATGATTAAGGTTTATGCTTTCTTTTCAGATGCCAATATATATGATATATGGCCGTTTTTAACTGCTACAATCTTCAAATGGAGACAACCCAGACAGTTTTACTGAAACCAATTACTAACAGGTTAATTCATACAATATTAAATTATCATATATAAAAACATGTAATTTGAATGTTTAATAAAGAGACAGACGTGTTAGCACCTAAGATCAGATTAGTTAATCAACCTCGGTCGAGAGAGTCAGGCCATCTCCGCCGACCACAAACCGGACCGCTGTTCTTGCTTCCCACCTAAACAAAACCAAACACAAGCCAGGGTCAGGAGGAAGCATGGCGGGAAGGAGACGGTTAGGCCAACCGTTTTTTTCTTCGTTCACCTCCTGATCCACTCTTGGCGCCAAAGCAAAGCTGTTAGATTATTGGTCACCATCTCGAACCCAACTCGCCTCCTCCCTCCCACCCATTTATCGATCCCTCGTGGCGCAAACCAACCATGCCAATGCCCCTCCTCCCCCCTGACGGACCACCACAATGCGGCCGCCTTCGTCATCGGCGACGCCGGGAACAAGCCGCGGCGGCGGCCGGGTCTCGGCGTTCACCATGCGCGCGGTGGCGCGCATGTCGAGGGCGCGGTGGTTCATCTTCCTGAGGCGGGTGTACCAGTACCAGAACGGGCCGAGGTCCGACCTGGGCTCCAACCCCTTCAACTCGCCCGGCTGGCTCGCCCTCGAGCTCGGCGTGATCGTGGCGCAGATGGTCGTCACCACCGCCGTTGTTGCCACATCCCCCAAGGAGCGCCCCGCGTGGCCTCTCCGGCTCTGGGTCGCAGCGTACAACATCGGCAACGTGCTCAGCCTCCCCCTCCTCTATTGGCGCCACCGGCACTCCACGGCCGCCGGCCGCGGCTACGCCCTCTCGGACGATCCCGAGATGCACGGCGCCAATGACGCTCTCAGGTTCAAAACTAACATCGTATTTTGTGCCTACGTCAAAATGCTGTACTGCAGCAATAGGTTTATTTATTGACGAAACTCTTGTGCATTAATTGCAGGAACAGCTCGTATCTGATGAACAAGGCTCGGGCGTTCTTGGAGCTGTTCTTCGCGATGTGGTTCGTGATGGGCAACGTGTGGGTGTTCGATGAGCGGCTGGGGTCGTTCCACCGCGCGCCGAGTCTGTACGCGCTCTGCATCGGCCTGCTCGCCTGGAACGCCGTCGTCTACTCGCTCCCCTTCCTCCTCTTCCTCCTGCTCTGCTGCTTCGTCCCCGCCGTCGGGTACGCGCTCGGGTACAACATGAACTCGGCCTCCGTCGGCCGGGGCGCCTCCGACGAGCAGCTGGCCGCGCTGCCGCGGTGGCGGTTCAAGGAGCCCGACGTGCCGAGAGACCGCGAGAACGATGACGATCAAGTGAGTACATGCATATATCCTTGTTGATTTTGCGCGTATATATGGTGTGCATGCTGCAGATCTGCAGATCAGGGTGCGTACGTACGTAGTAGCGAACATGTTGGCCGGCTGTGGAGAGAATCACACATGTTTTTACCGTGAAAGACAACAAACAGTAGAGAGAACACAAGTAAAACATATACATATAGCAGCAGCATTTCTGTGTGGGTGAGGTAGGAAAATGGAGTACAGAAGGGGAAAGCAGGAAATCACCAAACATATGATTGGCAAACTCGACTATAGGCCATAATGGCAGAATAGGATATCACACGAAAAAAGGTGATAAACGTGCGCCCGAGAATAGAACAGAGCCCCCTTTTTGGACGATACTAAGATAAGAAGTACTAACTCCACTTGTTTGGATGGTGCCTAGCTAAGATAGGAATACAAGCTCCTGGTCCTGCTATTAGTAAGTAGTACTCCAACTTGGCAAACATGAACTAACTAGCTATCTTATCTATGATGAACATTGTTGTGACGGCCGGAATGGCGAAGAATTCCCTGTCAATTGCTTCAATCCGTAGTATTTAATTCGGCAGTTAATTTGATCGATTTTCTGAAACATTGCGGCTGCATGCAGGAGTGCTGCATATGCCTGGCGCAGTACAAGGAGAAGGAGGAGGTGAGGCAGCTGCCATGCACACACATGTTCCACCTGAGATGTGTGGACAGGTGGCTCAGGATCATCTCCTTTTGCCCTCTCTGCAAGCAAGAGCTCAAGTGGTGATGTCTACTCGACCCCTGTACGGCGACCGGCCATCAGTTGATGGAGAGCTTGCATCCTGAGCCAGGCCGGCCGGGATCCATCGGATGGCGCTTCTCCGTACCTATACCGCGCGTGCGGTTCGACGCATGCACCGCACCTCACGAAAAGCCTCGCCAACCCCTCTACTAACCTAGACGCTGACAAGCGATGGATCGATACGCTTGCGAGTCGCTGTTGGTGACCAATTTGAGCTAACCCGGATTTAGGGTCTGTTTGTTTCAGCTTTTGATTCTAGACTCTGGTCTTAAAAGCTGAATCAAAAGCAAACAGTTCGATTCTAGAATCCGATTCTCACAATCTAACCCACCCCTAAACACTAGAATCCACAATCTACTGCATATGTGCTTTTGAATTTCAGCTTTTGGAGAATCAACTTCTCTATGACTATAATCCAGAATCAGCTTTTAGAGAATCAAAAGCTGAAACAAACAGACCCTAGAATACTTCTATCGAACCGAATAGTATGTTTTAGTGTTTGAGCCCCCAAATTGCCGAAATGTGGACGTGCAATTCTACTGAACCAAGCTTCTACTGAACCAAGCTTGCCCTAGCTGGACTTCGGCCAGATGTGGACGTGCAATTCTTGCTTTACCTTTTGAGAGTTGTAACGCCTAGCTAGGAATGCTTTGTTCCAACAAAGTTTTACGGTGTATTATATCGGTAGTATATAATGTATAATAGAAATCAAATTAGACATTGATTTGTTAAAGGTATTTCTACTATTATACTACTGTAGGGAGTATAAATAAGTATTAGCTAATCTGATTCATTTGATCGAAAAGAACGAACGGTTCATGTTACCGTAAAAGAGCTAAAAAAAAAATTGTCCACTTAATTATACTTTGGCTATGGTCCTTAATTATATTGGAACTGTACATGGGCAGGCGATGCTTTTCCATGCTTGAAAGAGCCGGGTTTCATTCATTAGGTCGGGCTAGAGGTGGGCGTCGTGCCGTGCCGTGCCGGCCCGGCCCGGGCCCATCGTGCTTCGGGCCGAAACCGTGCTGTGCCACGACAGCCCACCGTGCCCACCGTGCCGTGCCGGTCCGACTCACCTTTGGCGAGCCTAAGCCCGACCATTTGGCGCTGCAGGCTCGCTTGCGTCTGTACGCCCAAGCCCGACCCATTTTTACTATTGTGACGAACAAAGAAATAAAACAAATCACTACTACTAAACTACCTATTTTAATTACATAAGAGACTAATAACATCAACAAAATGTCAAACATAAATGCAATGCTTGAAGATGCCCTGAATCAACAATATCTACCAACTTTTAAGCCTTAATCCGTGATTTCGCGTTCGTCGTGCCGCAAGACGGCCCGCCTAAATCGCCGCGTGCCGTGCCGCCCGTCGTGCCTGGTTCCGGGCCCGGCCCGCCCGATGCTCTGATTGCGTCGGCCCGCCCGCCCGAACCGTGCCGTGCCGTGCTTTGCACCGTGCCATACCATCGTGCTTCGGGCCGGCCCAAAAAAGCCCGGCCCAATGCCCACCTCTAGGTCGGGCCTAGACGAGATTCCCCAACTGCTTTCCGCGCCGGCCGGCTGCTACGGCGAGACGCTCCACGACCGATATTGCCCACCCGTTTCTTCCACGTACGAAGAGTGTGGAAGGGAAATATATACGAACAGAAGGCACCGGCCGGCTGATGCTTCCTTCTGCAGTCGTGCCCTCCTGCATGCCCTCGGCAACAACAAGATCTTGCTTCAAGTCAAAGCGCGCATTGACATGGGCCTTTGCACACATGCATACGTAACCCATGCACCGATGCACACCTCTCTCTCTCTGTCTCAATCTGGTTAATTTCACGGTCCAGTTCTTCGCCATGTGTTCATGCCGACGGATACGCCGTTAATTCGCGTCCAGAGGCCAGTCACATGATTGACAAGTCGCACGCATGTGTCGCGACCGCGAAGATAGCTAGACATGTATGTAGCTAGTTTAGTCTTTGGTCACGGCACGCACGGTGAAATTAACCGAGAAAGCCAAACTTTCGGCGGCAAGCGAGACCTAGGTAGGCAATGCATGCGGTGTAACTTGTAACACTCCCGTCTTCCCGGCCGCCGATGAGTCAGGAGCTAGCTAGTCGCTCGTCGTCACGTTTCCGAGGCGCCCAATGACCGGCTGCTCGCGTTTTACTAATTTGTTCTCTCAGGCATGGTATATATGAACCAAAACTGCTTACGTTACGATCGATCGATGACTTAATTTGGCCGCCGCAGAGCACAGTACCAGTACTAAGATGCAGAAAAGGGATACGTACGATGGATGTGAAAGTTGAAGGCGTGGTTGACTAGGCAGGCTGCCGCAGGCATCATGATTATAGTTACGCGTTAGGAGTGTTACTAAGAGAAGTGTTACTAAAGGCGTGGTCCTACTACGCTAGTAAGAGAAGTGTTACTGATCTTTTCTAGTCGCTCGTAGTAAGGCTCTGTTTGGTAGAGTTCTAGATCCCAGTTTCATCTCAGAGCTGAAACTTATAGACTGAAATAAAATGACTTAAGTTTATAATTTTATTCTAAAATGTAAACAAGATGACCTACATAAACATTCTTAATATACCCACAGCTCCAGCTCCACGAATCTGGTGAAGCTGGGAATACCTAGCTCCACCAACTCCATGAATTTGGTGGAGCTGGAGCTCTGCCAAACACCCCCTAAATACAGTTGTGCCTGTTAGCATCACTGATCTGATCTGCTCTTTTTCGAACAAAGCAAAACTAATACGAGAGCTAGTACAATAAGATCACCTTAGTTTACTCTCAGTGTGTGTGTGTATATATATATCAACTTTGTCCTATGTGAAAGAGTGGAAAAAAGAAGAGAGCCGGCTCTTATTTAGTAGTAAGCATTGCACGAGAAAATATGTGCTATCACCAGCTAAAAGCCGGTGTTAGAGCGGCATGAGCAACTCTTAGTGTTGAAATTAGTATTTTGCCAATAGCCATAAATATAAAGTTAGTGTTGAATGCCCAAATTAAATGATGTAGTATTTCTTTAGATCTATTGTACAAGCTGGCTTTTTTGCTTTAGATATAGTTATTGTACAAGCTGTCTTTTTTACTTACTCTAGGTAACATGGATGAAAGATGGAGTAAGTAGTGGGCTTTGTTATTGTACTTGCTCTAATGTAACTAATTTTACTTTACTGCTTGTGTCGTGCCTAGGTAATTGTCGATGATTACTCGGCGCCTCCATTTAACCGAGACTTTATTGTCGTGGACGGAAAAGAGTTATAAGACTAAATTTGATATATTTTGGGACATGTAGATCACGCTATTTATGTCTATCTAAGGGGTGATAGTTAATGAAGTCCAAGTTGCAAAATTGCTCGATGCCGGCTACCACGGGGTAGAACCGATCTGGCACCGTATTGAGTAACTTCTTCACCATGGTAGCATCATCCAGCGAGGCCCCCAAACTGGAGTACCGCACTGACATGCCGCTGATCTTCCCGGCGTACTCATCCAGAGACTATCCCTCCTTCATACGCAGCCTTGAGTGTTGAGAGCCGCGCCTTCTTCGCACGATCGGCACCCACAAACCTCGTCTTGAGGCTCTCCCAGAGTTCCTTGGCGGTCTTCTTCGTCGCAACCTGCAACAGTACGTCTTCTGGGAGAGCTTGGAGAAGATGAGCCCGCGCCAACTTGTCCTTCTTGGGATCAACGGCAGCTCCGACCGCCGATGTGACAGCTTCCCAGATCCCCTGGGCATCCATCAACGCCTCCACATTGATTGCCCATAGGTGTATGTTATCCTCACGAATGTGTCTTTGTTAAGTCTTGAATCGTCGTTTTTCTTTACCAACTACCGTAAGTTGCCAGATGCACTAATAATTGCTCTCATGTTTATCACGTGAGAAAATGTTAGATCTTTTTACCAATTTGCCTGGTCGGGGCTTCTATAACCATACGATTGGTCGTTTCTTGATTGTAACTGATCGTTATTAGCCTCCGATCTATTTGTTACTAAAGGGATAAGGTTTTCTTGAATTATGGTTAGACATAACCGTTATCTTTACTGCAATAAAAAAACCCTTGCCCTTCCCTTTCCACTTGTAAAACTGGTGGGCCAATTTGCACCAATGTGTGGCCCTTGTGCCGTGGCCTCGTCCCATCAAACTATCACCATGAGGCCCTATTTGGAACGGCTTTTGCTTCTGCTTTTATCCTGTGGAAGCCAGAAGCTGTGCCAAACAGCAGGTTTTTCTGTAGGATGCCTTAGGAGGACATGGGAAGAGAAGAAGAGGTGTTAGATATTTGACTTGTATCATGAGAGTTGAATTTATGTATCCTTCATGTGATGTCATAAACCTATTTATCTTTTGGTATGTCATTCAATGAACCTATTTGTCTTATGTTATGTACTTGGGTTGAACAAAGTTCGTTAATGTAATATGTTTACGATAATGTTATGTTATGTATTATTTATTATGTTGTTCACTTATTATGTTATATTCTTGTATGTTGTTACTTACACTACGTCTTTTCAATATCCAGATGAGCTCTTCAAGTTCTTTTGATTCAAGTGATGATGACTCAATTGATGAAGTTATTGTGGATGTTGATGATGGAGGACCAAATTTGTTCTTGCCACTAGTTGCAATTGCTGCATTTGCATGTTTTGATAACTATGGTGACTCCAATACCAAGAATCCAAGGAAAATACCAACAATGATGGGTCTCCAGTGGGTTGAGGACACACTTAGAAACTCACAAGGTTTTTATGACATGTTTAGAATGTGAAGGTCAGTTTTTCTCATACTTCATGTGTCTCTTATCAACAATTATTACTTGAAATCAACTAGGAAGGTGAGCTCGAAGGAAGCATTAGCTATGTTCTTATGGACTTGTGGAGCTCCTCAATCCACCATCCAGGTAAAAAATCGATTTGGTCATTCCAAAAAACCGGTTAATAGAAAGTTTGGAGAGGTATTGGAGTATGTGTACAAATTAGGTGTTGACAGTATAAAGCCCAAAGATCCTCACTTCTCTCCAGTGCATCCTAGACTCCGAGATGATATATTTTCTCCTCATTTCGATAATGCCATTGGTACAATAGATGGGACGCACATACCTGTTACAGTGCCACATAATAAACAACCTGTGCATTTCAACTGACATGGATACACAAGTCAAAATGTTATGGCTGTTTGTGATTTTGACATGAGGTTTACTTTTGTTTGCACTGGATGGCCCGTGTCTGCTCATGATACGCGCATATTTCTTAATACATTGCTGACGTACGAGGATGCTTTCCACATCCTCCACAAGGTACTTTACATGTTTTTTTACAAGCATATACATTTGTACTTTACAGCTCAACGTGGAATGTTACTATTTTTTCATTTATATTGTAGGAAAGTACTATATTGTGGATTCCGGTTACCAAACTAAAAAGGTTATCTAGCTCTGTACAAGAATCAAATGTATCATGTACCGGGATTCCAAAATGGTGGTAGACCGGTTGGAAAAAAAAGAGATGTTCAATTATCTTCAGTCTTTCCTTCGAAATGTTATTGAACGTGTATTTGGTATTTGGAAGATGAAGTGCGTATTTTTTGAATGTGCTAGGTTACCATGAAGTTAAGCAAAACAAAATTATCATCGCAACAATGGCTTTACATAATTTCATTCGAGATAGTGCTTTGCTTGATATAGATTTTGTTAGTATGGAAGGGGATGAAGATTATCATGGGGATACATCAAACAACACAAGTGCACATGATGTTGCGACTGCTAGCGATGCTGTTGACATGGCCGGAGTATGTGACGCTATTGCAGATGCTTTGGTACCATGATAATAGTTCGATCTATTTTTTTTATTTCATATAGGCAGATATATGTAAAATTTTATATCTAGTACTTGGTAAGTATCTCAAGTCCCCAATGTTTCAGTTCGGTTGGTTAAATGTTTATGGTGGAAGATGAGGATTCCATTAATTGTTCGTGCATGTTCATGTCCAAATATTCGTTTCTGGCACATACATCTTGCATGTGACACATCCTCTACCTAACCTAACATAAGTATGATGGCATATGTACGGACCCTTGCAGATTGATCAAAGCTTAGCTTATACTAGACAAATATTGGGACTGTATCGGGTATATAGATATATATTACAAGTTGCCTTCATGTTGCCTTTGCAGTTCAGCCATCTCATGTCCAAAAAAAATGAAATCTACTAGTATGTCATGTGAAAAAAAAAATTCACTCGTATGTCCTTCAAATAGCATCAAACAACCCGTCATTTTACTTAGGGGTATTTTAGATATTTTTTAACTCAGAACAGCTAGTCAGCTAATCTAAAAGCTAGGTTGCCAAACACCAAACCTCTTCAGCTCAGCCATTCAGCCATGCATCCGTTCAGCCATGCAGCCCAGTTAAAAGCTGCTTCTCAGAAAAGCTACAGCCGTCCCAAACAAAGCCTGAGACATTCGTGGCCTCACCATCTATGAGCAATTTACGCCGCCCCATACGCCTCTCTCCCTGCCCTACCCTCCCACCCACCTCCACCAGATTGATCCGCCACTTGACCCCTCGCTATTGCAGATCTCCCACTCCTGTTGCCGCTGCTGCCAAGCTCATTCCCAGACAACAGCCATCCCATCTCCTATGACGTGCACCACTCCCTCTCCTAAACCTACCCAACTAGCTTGGGAGATCGAGGAAGGCATGATCCACACCGGCGAGCTCTAGGATGGTCGTGCCTGCGGCCTATTGGCTTAGGGAAGAATTCGGAGTTGGCGAGGGTGTTAGGACATGGATGCCGACTAGAGAGGGGTGAATAAGAAGTTTTAAAAATTCTCTACGACTAAATAATCGCCTAAGTAACCCCTATGTCAAAACCTAAAATATAATTGATGCGGAAGCAATAAACTAAGTTTTAACAATTAAAGCCTAAATCAAGTAGGCTCACTAAGTGCACTAACTATCTATGTCTCTAATCAAGAATTTACAATTCTAAAGACAATCAAGTAATCAATCAATTTAATTCTATGAATGTAAATTGCCTGAATATAAATAAGCACAAGAAAGCAAACCATAAGAGACACGATACTTTTTACCGTGATGTTCGAAGACTTGCCAGTCTCCTCTAGTCCACATTGAGGTTAGCCCAAACACGTTGGACCAGTTCCATGAATTGAGCACCCACCTCGATTCTACTAATGGTAGCTCTTTTTCCCTCTAGGTAAATGAGCTCCAACCTTCACGAACTTGCTGGGCCTTCTCACAACCTCCATTGAGAAGGTCACCGCGCACAACATCTCTATGCCATCTAGGTATCGACAAACACCAAGAGTAATAGGTCAAGCACCTGGCTTGAACCTCACCAAGTGCAACATATGCACAATGGTGATCACCGAGTGCAACACATGCACAAGGCTGTCCTCTAAGTGCAACACATGCACAAAGAGCACTCAATCCACTTCTAATTTGCAACACATGCAAATTAGACATCACTCTAGCTCAATAGTTAAATGGGAGAAGACAACACATGCACAACTCTCCCAAACCCTAGCAAAAATACAGCAAATACACCAGCAACCTTGCCCTTGCCCCCCAAGACCTCATTTTATAGCCTCCCAAAGAAAACTAGCCGTTTGGGGGCAAAACGAGCAAAACTCAACAAAGTCGACACTACCGCCCATGTAGGGCCAGTAGTGTTGGCATCTAGAGTAACAGTCAAAATTTTCAACTCAAACTCCAAAACTAGCCTTTGCCCAGACAACTTGGCACTACCGCCCAACTAGGAGCGGTACTGCCACCCGAGCACCAGTACCGGCCTCACCTGCGGTACTACCAGCTTCATAAAAACTCTAAGAGACATAGCTCTCTAGAAAATAACTACCGGCCCTGAGGGGCGGTAGTGCCGGACCTCCGGTACTACCGGCCTCAGTGAGCAGGACTACTGCTCCTCCGGTAGTACCGGCCTCACACATGCGGTAGTGCCGATTTTTAAATAAAACTTGATTTTTCACAAAAATCAATTCTTTTCAAATCAAGAACTAATTATTATCAATTCTTTGAACCATGTGATGATCAACACATAATTGCACTAATTTGCAAAACACATTTGCAAATTCTCAACATATGCTCCAAAGAAAGATGTTGTAACACCCCGGCATCTAGTATGCCTGAATGTTACCAAACATAGACTAAACAACATCTAAATACCATAAATAAAGGTAAATTACAGCAAAGGTGCAAATGCTAAAACCGAAAAATTTCGGCAGCATCTCCTTTGTTTTTCCATGATTCAGAGCAACAACAAAGTATCACAAGTTATATCATAATGGAAAGCATCTAAAATAGTAATAACAGGTGACATAGCAACAATATAAGTCCAGGATAAAGCATTCAACCACTTCATGAGCTAAACGAATCAAATAATAAGACCGAGCTCACAGTTAAGCAATTCTCCAAGTTTCATGGCATAAATTTTATTATCATGACTCCAAATGATAACACTGTCAATTTTGTGTGGAGCTACGTGTAGATGTGTAGCTAAACCCTTTTTCCCGCATGCCGGTTTCATGGTACTTAAGAAAAATAACATAAACACAAGCATGATTTCATCACTCAGCAAGTATATTGCAATGGAATAAGAAAACACATTCCAATACCATCATCACTACCTTTCGTATTCAACATCATAAACATCTCATATTCACATTGTATGCATCTCATTGACATCATCATATAACATCATCATATAATGCAATGCAATGCAATGCACATGTCTCCTTGAAGCACATACCGGTATTGCCGAGTGCACACCCGTCGGCGTGCACCCTCTTTCCCCCTTCCATCCCGTAGATGGAGGGTGCCTACTCCTCGCTTCCATTCACAACTGTGGATGGAATCACGAGGTATGTTTTATTCAATTGCGCTCCGGATTAGTCATAACTTTCTCACTGACCTTACCGGACTAGTTATGACTTTCTCACCGACCGGGCCAGTTTTCATGCCATGTATGCAACATGTCTTAAACATAAACAACTTGCATATAAACTCAACTAATCATTGCATAGCCTCATAATAAACCATTTTCATCATGTCGCAAGCAAGAGTCAATCATGGCATCATATCATAAAAACATGTGTAAACCATCTCATATTCAAACATTACGGCTCCCTAAGCCGCAACCACTACAATACAATTTCCTTCACCCTCGTGAGACGGCGTGGCGAGACGACGACGGCACTCCCGGGGTCGCACCACCTGCACAAAAGTTAAATACACTCAACCACATGCACACAAGACCACACAAGAACACTTAGCTAAACCGACTTCGCGATCTACTCCCAATACCCAAAAACAGAGATTCTGTCCAACGGGACAGCAGCCTTCAGAAGGCCATAACTCGGGCTTAACAACTCCAAATCAGACGAACGAGTACATTTTATCAAAGCTTAGGAAATTTCCTAGCTTTTTCTAAGTATTGGGAAAAACTGATTCGGCCTCTAAAATTGCCTAATCTACAGATCAACCCGATCTGTCCCAATCACGTCACAATTTTGAACACGTTCGGTAAAACAGCCATAACTTTCAAACGGCTGATCGTAATTACAAGTTCTTGGTGTCCACTGAAAGGTATTGAAATTATCTACAACTTTCTCAACATACGGCCAACCATAAAACGCATCTAAAATTGCGAAAACTCAAACCCTAGGTCAGACGTCCAATCTGCCCGAAACAGAACACCACCACAATAACACCACCACAATTCTAGTTTTCATCGATTCTAACTATTTACAGCACAACCTCTTGATCTAATGACACCAAAACCTTCTCTAGAACAGCACCTAATACACCCCAAGGATCTCCCAACACCATACATTAGCCCGACGAACGACGATCCGACGAAAACTCCTCCCGGTCGCCCGATCTCCCTCCACGTGCAAATTCCGCCGGATCCTCTCGTCGCGGGGCTTTCCAACGGCGAGGACAGCGAGGAGGAGGGGCATGGCAGCAAGGGGATGTGGTGGAACTCACCTAGGGCCGGCTAGAGGTGGGGAGGTGGAGGAAGGGGGTGGCGCATGGGGAGGGGAGGCGCCCTGTGACACCACGGAGTGTCGTAATCTTATAAAATGTGAAGTTTGAGGGCAAAACATTATAAGATGTGAATATGGAGGTTAAAAAATTTACGTTATGCAGTTTTAATGCGTTTCCGGACCGTTTTCGGGAGTTTGGGCCTTTCCGGGGGAGTTTGGGCCCAAGGGGGGATGAGCCGTGGGCTTTAGTGGAAGGAGTATGGCCCATGGAGGGGAGAACCTAGTTAAGGGGGGCTTGGTGAGCCCCTCCCTGCCCTAGCCACCCTCCCCACACGCCCTTCCCTCCCCTTGTGCGCCCCCCTCCATTGTTGTCCTAGCCGCCCCTTCACCTCCCTTGCGCCACCACCACCCCCATCCCTCCCCACCACCCCTTGCTGCCCCTAGGGGGGTTCTCCACCTCACCACCTAGCAGATCCGTCCATTGGAGCGCTCCGCGACGAGGAGATCCGGTGGATTCGGAGCAAGGAAGGAGATCGCGCGAACCGGGAGAAGATCCGTTGGTTCTTCGTTCGTCGGGCGAAGGTATGGCCACGGGAATCATTGGGGTTGGTTTAGGTACTGTTTTAGGGGTCGATTTCATGTTTTTAGATCAAGTGGTGGTGCTGCCAATGGGTAGATTTGGGAGAAAACTAGAGTTGCCACGTTCTCTGTTTTGGGCAGATTGTGCAGTCAACCTAGGGTTTGAGTTTTCGCCAATTTAGAGTCGGAATTTGGTCGTCCGCCTGTTGAAGAAGTTGTAGGTAATTAAAATACCTTTAATTGTACATAAATAATGCTTAATTCCGATCAGCCGTTTGAAAGTTATGCTCGTTTTACCGAACGTGTTCAAAACTGTGACGAGATTGGAACAAATCACGGTATTCTGTAGATTAAACCACTTTAGAGGCCGAATCAGTTTTTCCATATACTTAGAAAAAGTTAAGAAATTTCCTAAGCTACGCGAGGATGTACTCGTTTAATCGATTCGGAGTCTTAGAACTCAAGTTATGCTCATTGGAAGTCTGTTGTCCCGACAGGACAGAACCTCTGTTTTTGGGTTTTGCGAGTAGTTTGCGAAGTCGGGGTAGATGAGTGATTGGGTACTGTTTTGTGGGCTTGATTTTGAGTGTGTGGTACCTATGTGCAGGTGGTGTGACCCCGGGAGTGCCCTCTACTTCTCGCCAATCCGTCGCCCGTGGTTGAGGCAAGTGTATTGGAATGGGTAGCGGGTTGTAGGTTGCTAGTTTTGATGAGTTGAAATTGAATATATGATGTGTTCACATGCCATGCTTTAATGTTTTCCATTGATATGATGAATATAGTTTATTATGTTGTGATGCCATGTGTTAATGTACAATTTATTTATGATGTTGGCATGTTTGCATACATGGCATGATACATGACCGGGTCGGTGAGAAAGTCATAACTAGTCTGGTAAGGTCGGTGAGAAAGTTATGACTAGTCCGAGGCGCCATTGAGTAAGTCCTACATCGTGATTCCATCCACCGCGGTGAATGGAAGCGAGGAGTAGGCACCCTCCATCTTCGGGATGGAAGGGAAGAGAGGGTGCACACCGACGGGTGTGCACTCAGCCATACCGGTATGAGTTTCCAGGAGACATGTGCATCGAATCGCATTGCATACATGATGATGATGATATGTGAGCATGAATAAGATAATAGACATGATGTGAAGTATTGTAGCCATGTAATTGTTCTTTTATACCATTGCAATATACTTGCTGAGTGTTGAACTCACGCTTGTCCTTTCTTGTTGTTTTAGGTACCATGAGACCGGCATGCGGGGAAGGGAACTAGTCACACTCCTACACGTAGCTTCACACATTTGTTCCCACAGTTATTCATTTGGGGTCTTGATAATAAATTTAGTGTGATGCCTATTGGATTATGGTTTAATTTTGTGTTTTGAGAGCCTTAGTGTTCGTTTGGCTCATGAAGACTCTTAATGCTTAAAATTTTGACTTATATTGTTGTCATGCTACTATTTATTGCTATTTTAGATGTCTCATATATTGCCATAAATTGATATGCTATTGTTGTTGCTTCAATTCTTGGAAAAACAAAGGAGATGCTGCCGAAATTTTCGGTATTAGCATTTGCTCCTTTGCTGTAATTTACTTGTAATTGTGGTATTTAGAGGTTGCTTAGTCTATGTTTGGTAGCATTTGGGCATACTAAATGCCAGGGTGTTACACGCCCATGGTGGGGTGGCGGCTTGAGGGGGTGGGAGAGGAAGGGAAAAGGCGGCTAGGGTTGGGAGGCACAAGGGGGGCGCACTAAGGCAGGGTGTGTGAGGAGCCGCCCAGATCGTCCTCGGATTATCGAATGTCCTGTCGCTCTCATCGGATTTGAAGGCTAGCAACGGATCGCCGGTGGCGTTCGCAGTGCTAGCACTCAAACCCAATTGAGACGACAACAACCCATTCGATTAACTCGACAACAATCCCGGTATTCCCCCGGTATGCGACCCGAACTCGCCCAGGATCGCCCGCATACCGGTTCCAATGTCATTATCAATCCAATTTGCATAAAGGGGGCAACGAACTCGAAACCTTCGAACCAACACGCAAGTGAAAAACAAACGGCACAAAGACAAACCCGACAACCACCAAACCACACTTAGCAACGACTCCAAGACTCTAAACCACACCAGAACTAAGAATTTGACCAAGACTCCAAAAACTGGAAAAAAATTTCGGCATGACCCACCTAGAACCTATGGACATCCACTCAGCAGACAAGAAAAACACAATTGCAGTATATATATATCCAAAAGTAATGCAACAACCACAACAGCAGTACGATCACAACTAGAAACCATCCACGAGACATCGACAGGGACTTGAACAACGACGAAACACAATTTAAAAGGCTATTTATACAACAAAAGTGAATCAAATCGCAACACATTAGCAAAATAAAACTTCTCCGGAAGTGTTCTGCCCCTGAACACTTAGGGCGCAGCGATGTCGCTAAGCCTCTACTCGGTGCCCCGCCCGGTCACCGAGAGGCAGTACGGGCAGAACTTGCATCCACCCACCTGATCCTCACCTGAAATCCACAAAGCAGAAGCATGAGTACAAAAGGTACTCGCAAGACTTACCCGGGGTCCATATATGACCGACTCCAAAGGATTATGCATTTGGTTGTAGCAAGGAGTAAACTTAAGGTAAAGGTGCGGAAAAGCATTAACATTTGTAATATAAGTGCGACAATTAGACCAATTACAAATTTAAAGCAGTTATAGACCGCACTTACTTCTAGTGTAAGGTTGAAAGTAACAACAATTAAAGTAGAGCAATGCATAACCATTTTAAGGCTCAAGCCCAACGGCGAGCTGCAAGTTCAAGTTATTTACTACGCAGAAGAAGTTCGGATCAAGCTTGCTCATATCCGAGAGCGCGGCAATTCGAATCGCTTAATTAACCCTGCAGGGAAGCATTGATCGCACGACACTTACCACAAGGGCCTAGTGTCAACCCCCTCCCATCCATACCCAATCGCTGAAGCGTCCTCCTGCGGTCCGAAAGCCTAGCACCCCCTCGAGCTGCCCCAAGCCCAGCTTGGCGCTCGAGAGCCGGCCTAAGCCTCGCCCTCAACCACGTCCAACCACAGGAAGTTACGGTCCATCGATTCAATATGAAAGAAAGAGTGGCTTACCGTACCATAATCGGGCATGCGACCAACCGGGGTGTGCTCAATCTTATTCCACTTACGGATCGGTCCTTAACTGACACAGATGGGGCTACACATTTGAGTCTCCATACCCAAATGAACCAACTCCCCGCCCGATCCACAATTCATTTCTTTCCAAAACCTTTCCCAATTCCAAGCCAACATAAAGTAGTATGTGTATAATAATAACAACCGCAAGTGACAGAACCCTCCGTCACTTGGCCCGAACCCCGACCCCTAAGCAAGACTAAGCATAGACTCATTTATTTTACCCGTAATCTAGTTCCAAAGGATGTGTTCAACAAATACCAAGGAGCGTATGTGCAGCAATTAGGATCTCGCCCTATCCCACAATTTAATTCCTCATGCAAGACGTAACCGATCAATTAAGCAGTTTATTCACTAAAATAATATCACATAAAGGTTGAATATGCTTAGGTGCTTGCCTGATGCTTCTGCTGGAGTCTCAGTAACCACCTGCTCACCGATATCCCCCTCGACCGCGGCCACGTCACCCTCCGCGTGTTCGTTCTCTACACGATTACAATGCATGAATAAGATGCATGCCATGCAATGAAATGAACACAAATAGAAAACCCCGACGAAACAACGCGACCGGACAGGTTAACGAATCCGGACAGACCAGCCAACCCGGACAGTCCGGGTTTTGCATCCGGACTCTCCGAACAAGCCGGATACTCCGGGTGTTTCTGTCCGGACTCTCCGGACCTGGCGAGTTTTACCCAACGACTCGACGGATCAAGGTGCCGCCAAGCCCTATGGCATCGCGGGGACCCGATCTATGACTTCCCTACACGTGGTCGAGCCAGAGAAGCTCCAAGCTAAGCCTAACCCACGACGAACGGGGCTCATTCTTAACATCTCCAACCAAACCCCAATCCGATGCTTAGAACGGCACCACCTAACCCCGATCCACAACCCTAATACCCAACATTGCCCAAACCAACCCACATCCAACCAACCCCAAAACCCTAACACTTCCAAAGTTTACCTCCAACCCCAAATCTACAACCCTAGCCCCAAAACCAACTCCTAAGGAAACCCTAAAACTCGAGGACCCACGAGTGGAGTCCAAGAAAAGGTCTCACCTTCAATGGGGATGAAGGAGAGGGTGGGGAAGCCGGGTTGAGCTAAGAGGACGCCGGCTTGGGGAGGAGCTTGAGGCCACCGGGATGGAGAAGCCACCGGGGAGGAGCCATGGAGGTTCACCGGCCGGTGGGGCTCGCCGGAGTGGAGCTCGGGGTGGAGGAGACGCACGGGAGAGGTGGGAAAGAGACCAAGTGAGGTGGGGTGAATGGGGGACCACGAAATGGGACTTTTATACAAAATCCCGCACGATCCGGACACTCCGGATGCTCAACCCGGAGACTCCGGGTTGGGGTCTTCGGTGGAATCAACCTGGACACTCCGGACAATTTGTCCGGACACTCCGGGTTGGGGAGTTCGGCCACTTCAACTCGGATACTCCGGACAATTTGTCCGGACATTCCGGGTCTGATCCGGATACTCTGGATGTTTAATCCGGACTCTCCGGATGTCCCAGAATTTTTGGAACTTGGGGCCTTGACAGGGTGCTACCCTCCTCTCCCTCCTGATGGGCCAAAAAGCCCCCACCTTGGCCCAAGAAGGTCCCCCAAGGCCCGAGTTAGGTCCCCCAAGGCCCAAACTCCCTCGGAAGACCCAAACTCCCGGGAAAAGCCCAAAAACAAGATACAAAAGTCGTATCTTAATGCCGACATCGAAAAAGTCTCACACCGTCATTCCGTAGTGTCACAGATGCAATACCATTAACACATAATGGTTATCCCCAAGATCCTTTGATATTTTTCTTTGATGATTGACCACAACCCAAATTAATTGATTTAAAGATTAAATTGTGTCTTGAGTACATTGATACAATTAATGCTTCATATACTCAAGAAATTTTCGTTTGTCTGTAATTAATCAAATGAGCACCATCAACACATGATGAAGAGTTATTTGATGATTAAAAGACAACCGAACACAATTTAAATTGCATTTAAATTGTTGTGACTTGTGAGTATATATAACTACACAAGTTTCATACACTCAATTTGATGACTTCCAAGTGATGATCCAGTTTATTGGAGTGGTAGAAAGGGAACAATACTCTTGTGACCATCAAGCATAGAATAAACTCCACTAAAACTTGTGCACACAAATAGTTGATTTTGAATCAATATGCACAAATTCTATTTGAGAATGCTTTGAAGTTTACCATGTATTAGCATGAGCATACTACAACTACATAAGTTATACATATACTGAAAAGGATTTCTTTCAAAGTAGTGATCCTTGATATAAAAAGATGAATTAGATCAATACTATTGAAACATCAAGTTAAAGTATGAACTCCCCCTAGATATGTGCATTCATGTATATATGAATTTGGAAACATAATGCACATATTTAAGGTTGGAGTTCATCCTTTAACTTGAAATCAAGGAATGTATCTTCAAATATTAAAGTTGCATTGGATACATACCTTTTGGATTTTTATTTTTCCTTTTCATCCAAATTTGAGACTAATAAGAATAAAGTTCAATAATCATGTTAGCCTCATAATGATTAGATTTATCATTAAAAAATTATTAAGCATTCATGTAAAACCAATCACCAAAACTAAACAGACCTTGAACTTATAATCTCCCCCTTTTAGGTGATTGATGACAAATCCTATATTAATTACCGCATTTGGATGAAAAACAATATGAAGGGGTTTTGAATATCAAAAATCAAATAACACAATAAATTTTTTAAATTTGCATCTCCCCCCTTTGATATTAAAACAAAATTCCTCCTTTTTGGCGAAGAGTACAATTAAACACAAAAGGAGATATTTCTCTTCTTCATAAACTTCTTCTCATAAAAATTTCCCCCTTAACCATTAAAAGAAATCCCCTAAAATCCAAGAAGGCTCATTTCATACAAATGAGGGGATTAAGCTCTCACAAATTCTCCCCCTTCTAGCATTAAACACCAAAAATGGAAAACAAATCCAAAAGGAGATCGTTTAGAGTATAGAGCTTGGCAAGGGAAACATTTGAATTTAGGTTATAAAAGGATTTAAAATAAAATCATATAATCTTGGCAAAGAATTTTGGTTTTAAAGTTTTTTTAAAATTGTCTTAAATGAAAACCAATAAATTCATAAACTTTTGAAATATGGCCTAAAAGAGTAAACGAATAAAAAGAGGCCATAGTTTGAGTTAAGCACGAAAGAGGATATTTGAAACACATTCAAGTAACACTCCTCATTTTATTAGGCTTTTCATCATTGCATCATGACTCACATGAGAGTTCATTATTGCCTAGTAGGGCTTAAATGAGGAATCCATTCAAAAAGATTCAAATTTTCAATAAAACCATTTGAATGAAAGGTTTTCAAGCTTTTGAAAATAAAATAGATACCACTTGAGATAGAAGGATACCGATTAAAAACAATCTCAAGAGGCATTACTTGAAAAACCACTTGTAAAATAAGCATTGACAAATAAAAAAAATTGTAAATAATGCTCAAACATGGAATTATCCTCTTCATGCATTCCAATTTACAAAGGATCTCACACAGAGAGTCCTTGAAAGAATGAACTTACAATTTGAGCTCAAAGAGTGAAACTTGTATGGATGAGTTTGAAATACCATGAGAACAGATAAAAATGCATAAGGGTATTAGAAGATACCAATTGTTAAAAATCAATACCCCTTAGCTTGATTTTGGTTTAAAATAAATGAAAACATTTTAGAGATACCACTTGTAAACAAATATACAAAGCTTGATTTAAATAAGCTCCCAAAAGATTTAAAGAAAAATCATGGAGCTATTTGCATTTAGACATGCACAAGTTTTGTATTGAAAAATCTTGCAAAAGAGACCAAGTGGATACCAATTGAAATCAATTTGTTTGAAGGGTGAAAGATCCATAACTTTTTCAAATATTTTTCAAAAGATTTGAAATTTTGCGCAAATATACTTTGGGGTCATAAAAACCTTTTCCAAAAATAATTTTTGAAAAAATAAACTCATTCAAAAGATATCCAAAAATTAGTTTTTAAAAATTAGAAAATTTCAGAGCAAAATAGCCAGACTAGCACTACCGCTCACACAGGCCAGTAGTGCCTAGCTCCGATGCTATTGCAGACACACTACCGGTAGTGCCGGGCCTGAGCTGATCCGGTGCTACCTCACCGGCATGGTACTACCGACATACAGGGGCAGTACTACACGTTGAAAGAAATAGAGATTTGCAACTTTTGCAAATAAAGTCTAAATGAATTGAACTTTTTAGGAAATAAACTTTGGACTATTTTAAACTCTTTAGAAATCTTTTCAAAAGATCTTTGAGAAGATAAATTTTCTTTTTGAAATAATATTTTGGAAAAATGTGCTTTGAGGTATAAAAGAAAATCAAACATTCTTAAGGGCCTCAAAGTGCAACTCCAATTTGGATTTCATAGATATTTAAATTCTCATGGCTTGAAAGATTTGAAATAATATTAGAAGATTCTATTTGAGAATGCTTTAAAGTTTATCCTATATTAGCTTTAGTATACTACAACTACACAAGTTATATATATACTCAAAAGGATTTGTTTCAAAGTAATGATCCTTGATATAAAAAAAAATGAATTATATCAATACTATTGAAACATCAAGTTAAAGTATGAAATTCCCCTAGATATGTGCATTCATGTATATAGGGATTTGAAAACATAATGAGCATCTTTAAGGTTGAAGTAATGGTGGAGTTCGTCCTTTAACTTGAAATCAAGGAATGTATCTACAAATATTAAAGTTGCATTGGATACATA
The DNA here is from genome assembly GCA_036346355.1 of Rhipidocladum racemiflorum. Taxonomy (NCBI): domain Eukaryota; kingdom Viridiplantae; phylum Streptophyta; class Magnoliopsida; order Poales; family Poaceae; genus Rhipidocladum; species Rhipidocladum racemiflorum. Next base: position 75,977,211 of record CM070569.1, on the reverse strand, counting down.
CCTTTTGGATTTCCATTTATCCTTTTCATCCAAATTTGAGACTAATAAAAATAAAGATCAATAATCATGTTAGTCTCATAATGATTAGATTTATCATTAAAAAAATGATTAAGCATTAATCTAAAACCAATCACTAAAACCAAACAGAGCTTGAACTTACAAGGGGTTGAGAGCTAGGATGGCAATGAGGCTGGTGCCGGAGCACCGACTAAGCACAGATCTACTACACCTCGTCAGAACCAGGCATTGGGGGAGAAAGTAGGACCGATCTAATTATGATGTGCTCGGTCCAGGGAAAATACGACGGCGGTAGCCTTAGGAATGATGAGGTTTAGCGAGCGGTGAAGTGAACGTCGAGGATGTGCCAACAAGGTGAGTGGGTCTGCGCTGTCACCCACGAGTTCACTGTTGAAGAGGTGGAGAGGACACGGGAGAGGATGTAGGTGATGAAGTCAACGTTGAGGGGGTCAACAAGGTCAGCTTGTCGTTGTCATCATTGTCCTCCCAACGATTCCTCAATGGCTACACATCCCTATCGGATCCAAGTTCTACATAGGTGTTGTATCGGAGCTCAGCATCGATTGATGCTATCTTCTTCAATTGGTGCGGCGGTGTGAGAGGTGAAGGATGGTGGCTAGAAGTGGAAAGAAAGGTGGCAATGTATTTGGTCTAGAGGAGGACTATGGCGGTGCCAATGGAGGCAAGGTGGTAGCGCCGGTGGAGGCAGGGTGGTGATGTAGTGATTTGAGTGGTGTCCATGCGGTCTGGTGGTGCGAATGGAGTAGAGAAGCTCTGAGGGCAGTGTCTTGTAGCAATAGCATCTGAGGCAATGGTGCTAATATAGACGGCGACATAGCAGTAGCAATAGCAGAGAGTGTTAGTGATATGCCCTTGAGGAAATCATGGAGATGATTGTATCATGTCTATGTTTATGTAATAATCTGATTATTTTGTCCCTTAGGTAAATATTAATAGTGTTGATCAACAAGTATGTGAATTGTTTGTGAAACTCCTTGTTTATTTTTTGATATTATTCTGAATTATCCCTGACATTATATCATCATATGGGACAATTGTGATTTATAGGTCAGCACATGTATTGATTGATGATCATGTTTCACGGATCATGGATATAGGGATATCAAATCAATAATGTAGACACATATTGGAGAACATGGTGTTGGAGTGACCCACCATGATACACTGCCGGAATTGTTATATTCTTAAGTGTCACCAGTTGGTCTCATACATAGTGTAAGTGGGATCCTTAGACATGAGATTGTCATGGTTTCCTACATGTGTTAGTATACTTAGGGGTTGCCAAACGCTACTCTATAACTAGGTAGTCATGAAGGTAGCTTTCGGGTTTACTATGAAACATGCGGAGGAATATGAGCGATCAAGATGAAATTTGCCCCTCCTATATAATGAGAGAGATATCTTTGGGCCCCTAAATATGGTTGGATTAAGTAAGTGCACGACCACGCCAAATGTAATTAAGGGGTCAATTGCAACTTAGTAATCCACTATAGAACAAGTGAAGTATCGAGCTATCATAGGGTGGCACGTTTCTCGCCTTAATTTCGATCTGGTATCATGAGGCAAAGGGGTTAGTACATGAGTACTATATAGGTTCGTTCGATATGAACTTCGTGTGTATTTGGGAGTTGCTATATCCTGCTAGGGCTGCTGCTGACTTATGGGCCGAAAGGAGTTCTATCCTATGGTCGAATATGCATGAGCCTATAGTGTTACACACCTAAGATGTTGGAATATAGTGGTTTGGATTGGATCCGTTACTAATAGGCCAGGTGGGCTTTGCACCTAGTTGGGCCCTAACGTAAGGTTCCACTGAAGGGGGGCGGCTATTTAAAGGAGGTTCGCGGTCGCAATAGAGATATAGTTGCAGCCACTGAAACCCTAGCCGTCACCACTCGAGCCTTCCCGTGCACGCTGGTGCTAGCACACCGACACACAACATTCCTTCCCCTAACGTGTGGACTTGAGTAGAGGTGTTGCTGCTACTGCGACGCTGATCAAGACGATTGACTACCGCACGGGGACGATTGACCACCGCACGAGGAAGATCGACCACCGCAATAGGAAGCACGCTACATTGAATCGAGTTGCATCAACTCTCCTTCCGTTGCACTGCACGTCTAGTGGTAACGATCCATGATCGTTTACTCACTTGTCTTCGTAGTATATGCGGTAGAATTTTTTAATTTATGATAGCATAGCCTACCCATATCCTACAGAGAGAAGCGGTGCTCTGGGAGGCGAGAACAGTGTGTTGGAGGGCAATGACATCGGTTGTAGTTTCCTCAATAGCCTAACAAATCCATTCCCTCTAGGCACCGGTTGCTCCGCTTAATCCTGCAAGAGCTACCACTGAGGCACCCATCTATTGATCTTCACTCTACATGTATTTAGGTTTTTGCTGCTTCTTAATGTCAACCTCTCTTCTCCTTTTTTTTCTCTAATCAAATTTCATTTGAAATGGCATCAATGATTCCTTATCAAATTATATACATTTTTTTGAAAGAGACGGAATGACCTCTACCAATGCATTAAAGAAGGATAGCAAATGTTACAGTTTAAATTTTACAAATACCATTGCTAAAATTTGGGGATTAAAGCAACAGGACATGGCAAATTATGTACATTTTCTGGTATGAACTTTTGGGTTTCCATTGTAGTAATAATTTACTTATGATGGTATTAGCAGCCAGTAGCAAATACTCTCCGCCGTTTTCTGGCCTCCTCAGTGAGCCACATCGCCCCGCACTTCCCGTCCATCCGATCGCGGCTTCGAATGACCCAAATCAGCTCTCCCGAGAGATAGCCTTAAATGGCCTTCCGCCCCTCCTCTCTCGACCACACGGGTTGCGTGGCGCGAGCGATGCGGGTTCGAGGCCGCCAGAGCGCACGCAAGACGCCCGGTGCATTTTTTCCGCCCGCGACGCGTGGCACGGCAACTTGGTGCCGCGCGGGCTGACGCGTTGCCCACTTTTTTGCGAAAAAGCCCCTCAGATTTCCTAAAATTGCATGCTGGTCCTTGTTCCATTGCATACAGCTCCTTTTTCACGGAAAGGCCCTTTTTTGGGTATACCCCCTCCAAAAATTCAAAAAAATACATCCCATTCCAATTTTTCATGAAAATACCTCTCCAAAATTTCCAAAATTACACCAAAATCCTTTTTAGGCTCGATTATTCGCGACAAAACATAAAAAAATACAAAAAAAAGCTTCCCTGCTAGATTTTTCCCCAACTAAAATTAAAAAAGACAAAAAAAAAATGAATACCTCTTGGAAATTTCCAAACCGAAAATCCATGTTAGGCCCAATTTTTCGCGAAAAACACTAAAAAAACCTCTTCCCCCACTCGACTTTTCCCCAAGAAATACAAAAAAAAGACATAAAACTAAATACGTTTTCTCGCCCGATTATATTAAAATCTTTTTTTGCATATGATTTTATCTGAAGATTCTAACTTTTTTTAGAAGAATCTTACAAAATTTCTCGAACTACACAAAGGTCCACTTGACCGAATTTTTGGCGAACCCCCCTCCCCCCAAAAAAAACTCAATAAATTATGTCCAAATCCTTTCTTGGGTAAGGCTTGTCGCACAAATTTTTAATGAAACATACATGCATTGCGTAAGGCCTGTAAAAACCATAATCGTATAAATTTTTTCCATCGACTACATAACGACAACGCGGTGTACTGCCCACGATTCTAACGAAACATACATGCATAGCCTACGATCCAGGAGTTCTGCATCACCTTTATTCACTTAGAAATGACAAAGTTGTATACGCGCATGATGGCCGACTGCTCCCTAGATCTATCCGACTATCCCTCTTTTTCCTCAGGAGTGGGAGTGGCATGAGCAGGAGAACCTTTCGCCAGTCATCGACGATGGAGCCATTCAATGGCAGTCATGGCAAATTAACTATGATTCGTTGGCAAGTAGCAAGCCCACAGATCGGCAAGCATAGTAGAGATCATTTATTAGTATGGAGTAGTAGTATGAACTAGGAGTCATTATTCATCATTAATGCATTTGCTGACCAAGCTTGACCGGAAAACAGTGCACACAATGTACGCGCTACATGTCGATCTATTGGTACCTGCAGGCTCATCGCATGTTTATCACAAAATAATGGTAGACGGCATGTTTATTGGCGGTTACCAATTGAGGATTTGTTTGGAATAAAGGATTTTTATGGAAAAAATGTACATGAGCTCAAAAATCACCCGTGACATTATCGATTTTCATCGAAAATCAATAGAAATCGAACAAAATTTAAAATCAAACCTTTGAACTTGGCGGTCAATCAGGGACGCAATAATTCGAAAGCCGGCCGATTTTACAGATTTTCGACCGGTTTTACATCGAAAATCGGCACACTTAGCGAAAATTAAAAAAATCAAGAAAAATTTGTCAAATTTTCTTTTTAAATTTCATGGCATATGTTAAAAAGATATTAATACTAATTTTAGGGAATTTTTGGATAAATTTTTTAATTTTTTAATTTTTTGAATTTGAATTTGAATTAGACTGATTCATCGACCGGTTCTGTTTATCGAGCCGGATAGATACACTCGAAAATCATAATTTTTGAGAGATTTTTGTCGATATTTCAAACCTGTATGGAACAATAATCATAGATGAGGGGTTGTAACAGCATATACGAACAAATCTTAAGGTTCCATTTGGAACGCAAATTTTTCTTTGGGAATTTTGGGAGACTGACCAGTATTTTGTGAGCCCAAGTCCAACTACTACTATTATGGCGGTTGACATCTTTTCCTCCTTGATCGAATTTGATATTTTTGATTGACTCGTTTTATTTATTTCTTTGCTTTATTGGACTCGGAAAGCTTTTTATCTCAGAGTAAATTAAATTTACCAGCGTGTCATCCCCCGCGTGTCGACGTCATGATCTCCGTGGCATCTCCCGTCCCGGCCTTAAATAACGTGTGCCCACGAACCTGTTTCCCCCACAAAATCTTGTGCAGGGCGAGCAGCGGAGCGCCTCCTCGCTTCTCATCGTCGCGTTCTCCACAAAAATTTTCGTTTTCTTACTCGTCTTCTCCTTCTCGCGTGCGCGTGAGGTGAGGTGTCAAGGAGAGCACAATGGCGACGGCGGCGGCGGCGGCGGTGGCGGCGAACGGGTCGGGCGGCGACGCCAAGGCCGCGTTCGCGGAGATATACAACAAGCTCAAGGAGGAGATGCTCGAGGACCCCGCCTTCGAGTTCACCGACGAGTCGCTCCAGTGGATCGACCGCGTAATGCCTCCTTTCCCGTTTCCTTCACTCTCTTTCTTGGAGTTGGGCTGTTGGTTTGATCTGGTTTACAGCTGAGGAGGCCTGCATCCTCGCGTCAAAGCTTTGAGTTTTTACCGGGCTTCCGGGGCTATGTGTGATTGTGAAGGATCTGATGCCTGACCGGTGAAATTCTCCCGGTCTGTGCAATTTTGGTGTTCCTGATGGTGGAATGTTACGGAGTAAGAATTGGGGGCAGCAGGGTAAGTAAACACGAAGGGTTGTGTTTTGGATTGGTTTGGTGCGTTGGATTGCTAGGAAGGTCTGAGCAACTGAGTGAGTAGACTCTCCCTTTCTCTGAAGAAAGACAGCAACTAAACAGGAAAGAAGTGCCGGCGTTTTTTTTCCTAGGTTTATTTATGGGCTGTCTAACTGTCTAAGGATCGAGCAATTTGTTAAGGAAGGCGAAATTATTATGAGATTTGCAGTTTCTAAACAGTAACATGAGTTTCTCCATGATTCTTGACATTTGGGTTGTTCTTCCAGCTCCTTCGACACATTGAACCAATATAAGACTCGCAAGGAGCATTGAATAGGCTGCCGCTGGAGCATATTATCTAGTATTCACTTACTTTGTACTTTATATACTATATGCATACAAATTCCATAAGCTATAGTATCGATACTCCTTTCACTTTTAAATCGAGAAAATCATGATTCATGAATGTTGTTTGAAGAATGATCAGTACATCTTAAAAGAACTCAGACACTTGTCTCGAAGGACTTAATAAAAAACTCAAAGTAGGTTGCTGCCTAGACAGAACTATATTGATTACATCCCAAAATTATAAACAAAAAACTTAAGTACAACGCGTGGTCACAAATTCATGACTTCTTTTTTAATCTTTGATCAATGGAATCTTTATTGACCTCAAAATTTATTGTGATAAAAATTAACGGTCAAAGGTACATCTTAGAACTGTGAAAAGTAAAAAAAACAATTATTTGTGTCTATTTCTTATGTTAAATACGTCAATTTCCATTGGTTAGACAGTAGAAATATTACAGGTAAAGAAGAATGGGGGAACATCACACATTTTTCAGTAGAGATTGAAGCTTGACCTTCTACAATTAAGCAGGTCACACCTGTGCTAGTTAAGTGTCTTGGATTGTTTCTGTTGGCTGTTGTTAATGGATACATATTGATGGTGTTCAATGGATGGGTCTTATAATTGGATGCTCTTTGATTCTCGACTTTATTCCCCTATTTGTTTGCCAGTGTTTGTGGCCTGAAGAAAAATATCCATCGAAAGTATCTGTCGATGTTCTTTATTCAATTTCTGCTATTATGATTTAAAAACAATGTTTCACTAAGTTTTAAAACCTTTTTTTTTTTTTCCAAAATTGCTTCTTTCATTTGGAGTAGATGTTGGATTACAACGTGCTCGGAGGAAAGTGCAACCGTGGGCTCTCTGTCATCGATAGCTACAAGATGTTGAAGGGTGTAGATGTTCTGGGCAAGGAGGAGATATTTCTTGCTTGCACCCTTGGTTGGTGCATTGAATGGGTAACACTTTCTCCCCAGTGTCGCTTTGGAGTATTTTTTATTGATAGCTGAAAATCACTGCTAAGTTAGCGCCATTGATTGTTCTTGGTCATTTTGCAGCTTCAAGCTTATTTTCTTGTGCTTGACGATATCATGGACAACTCCCAGACACGACGTGGTCAACCTTGCTGGTTTAGGGTGCCTCAGGTCAGTTGAGAATCAACTATCCTTTCTATGTACCAACTTATTTATATAGTTGTTATTTTGATGGCTGTAACAAGGCTTTACTTCAGAAGGATTTAGTTGTAGCACTTAGCAGCACCAATTATTGAAAAAAAAAGACCCTGGTCATCTGTTAAGCAACCTAGTTTCATGCTCTACGTTTGTATTTGATCTCCTCAAGAGAAGTGATTTAGACTAGTGAATTATTGAGTTCCCACATGTTCTTTTTACTTGTAAACTACGAAACCAGTTACCTGTCCTTTGTTGCGCAATAGGTTGGCCTCATTGCTGTAAACGATGGGATTATCCTTCGCAACCATATTTCACGAATCCTTCAACGCCACTTCAAAGGAAAACCTTATTATGTTGATCTCGTTGATCTATTCAATGAGGTAACCATATCCTCTGATATACATATATGTTTGGCCAAATTTACTTAATGCTTCTTACAAGTGCCTGATGCCAAATTTACTTGTATGTCTAGGTTGAGTTCAAGACAGCTTCAGGGCAGTTGTTAGATCTTATCACTACACATGAGGGAGAAAAAGATCTCACAAAATATAACTTGACAGTGTAAGTTCATGTTGCGGTAACTTTTTCACGCTTTGTTTCTTTGCATAATTTGCTGCATCCAGGTTTGTAACCTTAGATGTTATTTTAGAAAAGGTGATAATTCTTCTTCCACATTGCCTGTGTAGCTTCCAGATGAGTTATTTATGTTATTTCTTTAGTAACTCAAAATTGGAATATCATCTTTATTTACTGATGATTTTTTAAAATGTTTGACATTTTGCACAGTCACCGACGCATTGTGCAATACAAGACGGCCTACTATTCATTTTATCTTCCGGTAAGAGTTTTCATTCTATATAAATTTTTATATTGTCTGCTTGGTAACTGTTAATTAGATGTAAGTAGTGATATTGTTCTACTTTACCCAAGGTTGCATGTGCGTTGCTGCTGTCTGGTGAGAATTTGGACAACTTTGGTGATGTAAAGAACATTCTTGTTGAAATGGGAACGTACTTTCAAGTCCAGGTGATTCTCTTGTTTTGGAAGGTGAAATAATATTAACTAGTTTATATTGGACTGCCTCTTATATCATCTTTTTACAGGATGATTATCTAGATTGTTTTGGAGATCCTGAATTCATTGGCAAGGTTAGTGCACATACCTGTTGCACTTACTTGAACGAGTATAACTATTAGGTTTAATTTCAGTCAAGGCTTCTGATTTGATCTGTATGAACTCTTGTCACAGATTGGAACTGACATTGAAGACTACAAGTGCTCCTGGTTAGTTGTGCAAGCTCTTGACCATGCTGACGAGAACCAAAAACGCATTCTATTTGTAAGTGCTATTGACTTGGTGCTTTTTACCAACCTAAAGGGCACCGTCTGAATCCTTCATGTCTGATCGACAGGAAAATTATGGAAAGTCAGACCCCGAATCTGTTGCAAAAGTGAAGGATTTGTATAAAGAACTTAACCTGGAGGTTTGTCTGAATTATTTTCTGTATTTATCATTTATGTGTCATAATCACTTGAATAGTCCAATGTGGATATCCTGCATAGCAGCATTAGGCATGAAGAATTAACATCCCTGATGTCTTGACTAACAACAGAACTTTACACATGACGGCACTCATTTGGTTGAAGATGCCTGAAACAATATCCAAAATGAGGCATATTCATTTAGGCATTTAGCCATGACAGAAGCTGACACCCTGTTGTTGTATTATATTTTTGTTGACAATCCCTTGTCTCATTCTTATACTCCAGGCCGCATTTCATGAATACGAGAGGGAGAGCTACAATAAGCTGGTTGCCGACATCGAGGCCCAGCCGAGCAAAGCGGTTCAGAACGTTCTGAAGTCCTTCCTGCACAAGATCTACAAGAGGCAGAAGTAGTAGAGCTACCTCATGGAGAAGCTGTTCCATGGCTGCCTGCTTTCGTAACTAGAGTTGGTGTGGTCGAGTGACTTGCTCTATGTTGTTCAGTGTTTGATGGTTGTGTTTGTACGGTACAGTCCAGCGTGCTACCCTCGAGAGTGATAAAACACAGTGCTATTTAGGGGTGTGCGAACCTCTTGTGTCATTACCATGTCCTGACTCCTGATATCTGTCTGGTACTTTCGCCCTGCCCTTTCTCTCCAATTCCATAGCTGCAACTTGAAGAGGTGATTTCCAGACGATTCATTCGCATTCCAAGATAAATTTGAATCGACAGGTAAGCATCAATGTTCGAAAGTTCCAGGGATGATGTGCCAGATGAGACACAGGGGCTCGTGAATAGGATGGTTGAGCCGAGCAGAGACGTAACGACTAGTAAGAACAACCGGAAAGCAGCAGGGATATACCTTCTTCTGGTCCATCCTACTAAGCTGCAATAGAATCTCATCTACAGGGTATAAATGTTTTCTTTCCTTCCTTCCCTTTTGGAGAGAGACGGATATAAACGCTGTGGCGAGGAAGTAACACGTGTGGTTCAATCCCACTGAACCTTAGAACTCGCATTCCGATTTCCAAATGCCGCCAAATGCTTCGTAAGAGGATTGGCATGAAGCATTGGAATTATTGGAGCGAGAGGCTATGGGCTCTCGCCGCAGGGGCTGTTTGGAAGCAGTATAGAATCGACAAATAGCTCCATCACAATCAACACGTTGGATCCAACCAATCTAACAAATGAAATGGACATGTAAATGCAACTAAGAATGTCCTTATCCTTTTTTCTGCAGTTTTCGGTCATGACCTATCCGGATATGATACCTAGCTTCTCCGGTAGATGCTATTATCATTTTTTTTGTCATCATTCAAAATTTTTGACTGTTATTATCTCACAAAATCACTCTTTTTTTGGACCGTTAGATTAGATCTTAATCTAATCTAGATCGAATGGTCAACGTTCCCCTCCCAAGACTACTGTCCCTTCCTCGATCTCATCACGATGCCTCCCGATCGATCCTATCTTGCAGCGCTGTCCACCTCTCGCCTCTTGAGCTCCAGCCCAGCGATGAGCCCCTCCCCCCTATGCCGCTGCCCACCTCCTCCTCCGCCATCTCTGCCGCTATCACCACCATCCACTTCCTCCTCCCTCGCCAATGTCACTGTCGGCCTCAATCTACCCTGTTCCACTCTTCTCCACCGCCTCCCTCTATCTCCTAATATTCTCTTGATCTTTTCGTCCCGCTACTCTCCATCGCCCTCTCCTAAACCCACGACCAGTGGTGCCCCCACTGCCTTGCCTTGCCGCTACCGCCATCACCAGGGTTAACAATATTGAAATCGAAAAAACCGATGGAAATTCGAAACCCGAAAATATCAAGCCGAAAATCGCTAGAAAATCATCCAAAACCGAATGGCTTAGAATTCGAAATTTTTGAAAAAAAAAATTCAAAAATCGATTGGTTTTTACTGAAAATCGACCGGTTTTGATCACGTGCTAAAGCTCGATGCACTATCACATAATTTTTGACATAAAACTGGCCGGTTTTGATTCAAAACCGGTCGGTTTTGCGGTACATAAATTTTTCCAAAATTTTGAAATTTTAAATTTCTTTTTGAATTTAATCTATTTACCGACTAGTTTTATATGTCGAACTGGCTCGGTAAGATCGAAAACCGCGAAAATCATCGAATTTCGACCGATTTTGTGAACCCTGGCTGTCACACATCGCCGGTCCTCCCGCCACCCTGGCCTCCCTCTAAATCCAGAACTCGGTAAACCCAAATCCTAACCCAGGTAAATTATGGCCGTAAAAAAGCTCATCGTAGCCTCACTGGAGACAGAGGTGAACAAACACATGAATTATGATGCAGATCTAAAGATTTTAAATTCGACTCGTATAAAAAAAATCATTCTAACACATCCTAACCATTCTGCTTTTTTTTTTTCATGTTTCGCGATCAAGAGCTATCTCTACTCTCTAGCAAGTAGGGAAGGAGATCCAGTGTAGTCCCTCAGGGACTGCAACTTAAACAGTCTCAGGAGGTGTAGACCGTCCGATCGAGTGAATGGCTCGAATATTTCAAATCCATATGCTACAGTGTTTTGCTACAGTGCGCTGCAGCTACAATGTTTCGGATCAAACTGACCCATCTCTTTTCAATCCAGCAACCCATACGCGACTCCTTAAGTGGTAGCCCCTTAGAGGTTGTTTGGTTGTCGTCTCGCAGGAGTCTAGTCGTGGGAGCCTGCACCAGCCCAACTTGACTCCGAAGAAACATTACAGAGCTCGTTTCCCATGAGCTTGACTGTGAGTGCTTTGTGTATCGTGCTGATCTGACTCTCGCACCGCGCACAGACAACCAAATAGCCATCTTACATGCGTGAATACAGACTCATATATACAAAGAACAACCAAACACTGATTGTATGACTCCTACGAGTTTAACGCGGAAAACCAGACAACCAAACAGCCAATTAAAGACTGCACGGAACCGTGTCCAGCAAGTAGTAGGAACGAACGAGGCCGAGAGAGACAGACAGCATCCGGGTCCCACCTTGCAGTGGAACAGAGACCACCGGGATCCTGCCCCGCCTCACCCCCTCCACTTCCGACTTCCCCGATCTCCGCATCCCGACCCCGATCCGCCCAAAACACCTCTCGCGTCTCACCACCGCGAGCACGTCAGCGCCGGCGCTGCAGGCGAGATCCGGCAAGACCCCAGCGCCCGCCCGCAGCGACCACCCCGCATGGCCGTCGGCGGCGTGTAGCAGGCAGATCCAGATCCGGCGAGCGAGCGGGCGAGATCCCGCCGCGCTGCGCGCTGATGGCGGGCGCGGTGTCGGCGCTGTTCCTGCTGGACATCAAGGGCCGCGTCCTCGTCTGGCGCGACTACCGCGGGGACGTCTCTGCCCTCCAGGCCGAGCGCTTCTTCACCAAGCTCCTCGACAAGGAGGTAAGCGGCCCAACCCTCGCGCATGCCCGCCCCCTCCCCTGCTCTAAGATATGCGCAGCCCGCGGCCGTCCTTGGCACTAAGTTTTTGCTGTGCATGGGCAGGGCGATGCGGAGGCGCACTCGCCGGTGGTCTACGACGACGCCGGCGTCACCTACATGTTCATCCAGCACAGCAACGTCTTCCTCCTCACCGCCTCCCGCCAGAACTGCAATGCCGCCAGCATCCTCCTCTTCCTCCACCGCGTCGTCGATGTATGCACACCTCCTTATTCGTCGCAATGATGCAGATGACATTACATTTTAGCGTCCGGTATGTTCATGCGGTTTGCGCGTGAGTGCAGGTGTTCAAGCACTACTTCGAGGAGTTGGAGGAGGAGTCTCTGAGGGATAATTTTGTCGTCGTGGTAAGCGAATGTTTGCGAGTGGTTTAGCTTTGGTGGAATTGTTGGGATTTGTTACAAGGGGATGCCCACTTTTTGTGTATGTAGTATGAGTTGCTTGACGAGATGATGGATTTTGGGTACCCACAATACACTGAGGCGAAGATCTTGAGTGAGTTCATTAAGACAGACGCGTATAGGATGGAGGTCTCACAGAGGCCACCCATGGCTGTGACGAATGCTGTCTCATGGAGAAGTGAGGGGATTCGGTACAAAAAGAATGAAGTAAGTTGATTTATTCGTTGCTTGCTTGCTCTCTTAAATACGGAAAGTTTTTGTGATAGTATTTGACAAGCTAGCAAACCTATGTTTTCCCAGGTTTTCTTGGATGTGGTGGAGAGTGTTAACATTCTCGTTAACAGCAATGGGCAAATTGTGAGATCAGATGTTGTTGGTGCACTGAAGATGCGAACATATTTGAGGTGAGTTTGTAATGCCATTTGTGGAACTAGCAGTATGATAATATGAAGTGCTTCTAGTGGGAAATTCAATACAGATCACATTGCTAAAGACTAAAGAGTAAAAAAGACAGCTAGTCATGGGATCTCACTGACAAATGAAGTACCCAACCTGTTTTTATGCCCTTTTAGAAGACTGTTAATCAGACAGGTGAACAGTTTGAGTGGTGACTGAAGTCTGAATAATTTGAGTAGTGACCTAAGTCTAGTACCTATTTGTTTTGTAGCAGATTTGTTGCTTGTCTTTGGGGTCAAATATGGTTCTGAGACTGTGTGTTGTATACTTGTATGATACACTTGGGCTTTTGATGTCCATATAGGGATCAATAGTTTACTCTTAGCCATATAGTAGACTTCAGTGTATGAAACATTTGTAAAACCTATAACTGGAAGATGTTACCTGTCCAACATTACTACATTGTATTCCAGATTTCCAGTTACTGTTACTGGTTGGTAATATGCTCAGTCTTTTTTATTGATAGCTCTTGTGTTTAACATGTATATCTATTTCATATCTGTCATGGACTTATGGGTTTCTTTTCTGTTGATTTTTAATGACCTGGTACCATTTCAATTCTGTAACTTCATCCTACAAGACATAATGCTTCATTTTGGGGGTTTTTTCCTCTCTTGAAAGCTTGCAGAAAGTTCTATTCTAGAAAGCTCTTCATCTCTCGAGAGGTGCTTCTATGCTCTTCCTTTTTAAAGTTGCACAAATATTAAAGCATAAATGAATGGTAGATGAGGATTACTTACCCCTTCGTTTGCTTCAAGATTTGTGCAACTTGTATTAAGAGGGAAAGCATAGAAGCACCTCTCTCATCTCTATTTTGTTTTTTTGTTGTACTCGAGCAATTTGATGTGGCACAAGTCTTGTACTAAAATCATTAAATGCACTGAATGTCTTTTCGTTATCAAGACTATCATTGGAGCAGTGCTGTACTTAACATGTCGTATTGTCTTTGATATTTCCAAACACTACTTAAGCTAAAAATGTTTCCTTTCCAGTGCTATCTTGGAGATGTATGGGGATTGAATTAGAAGTTTTAAATTTGATTCCTGTTGTTGGTTCTTACCTTTAGTCAGAACTTGAAGTGCCATACTTAATCATAAAGCTAGTTAAGTTAGATAGAAATTCACACTGTAATCACTATCAAACAAGAAACTGCAAGCGGTGTCAAATGTGGCTACTAGAAGCTGACTATAGTACACTTGTAGGGTTGATAATGTCTTTATATTACTTTTATATCCTGTATTCAGAATTTCAGATAGAGACGTTTGCTGATATAATCATAAAGTGAGACAAAATGAAAGGTGGGCACAATCATTTTTTATATTTGTAACATTGATGTTGCATCAGGTTCCTGTCCATACCGCCAATTTCAAATTTTAGATATTGATCAAGTTTAGCATTGTAGAATGTCAAGCATAGCTGTGAATTCATGACCCGTTTCTAATCAAAATATGAGAAATGAGAGTGGTTTGGTCTGCAGATTCAGTAAATGCTCCAAAGTCCATACTGATCATTTCATGCTTTCATGCCCACCAATGTTTGCCATATATGTTTACCTTGTATTCAGATTTCAGATATACATCTGTAACCCCACTAATTATGAGATATTTTGAAACAGTGGAATGCCGGAGTGCAAACTCGGGCTGAATGATAGGGTTCTTTTGGAAGCTCAAGGCCGAGCAACTAAAGGAAAAGCGATAGATCTTGATGATATCAAATTTCATCAGTAAGCAAACAATATTGATTTTTTTTATCAAGTCAGGTACTGTACATCGCAACTTTAGCATCACCATTCTCTCTTTTGCTACTAGGTGTGTACGGTTGGCTAGATTCGAGAATGACCGGACTATATCCTTCATACCTCCTGATGGATCTTTCGATCTAATGACATACAGGCTTAGCACTCAGGTTTTTCTTCCACTCTAGCTTTACAACTGTGGCCTCCGTTCCAGATATCTGAAATGCCTTGCTGTGCTATTTTCACATGTCTGAATTCATTTGATGCCCGTTAGGTGAAACCTCTTATTTGGGTGGAAGCACAAGTTGAGAAACATTCAAGAAGCCGGATAGAACTAATGGTGAAGGCAAGAAGTCAGTTCAAGGAAAGGAGGTGCGTCTTTTAGAAAAGCAATGATTTGCTGTATTTCACTGATGACCTTTTGGAAAGTCATGGGCTTATTTGTTCATTTGCAGCACAGCAACAAATGTTGAAATTGAAGTGCCTGTTCCTGCAGATGCCACAAACCCAAATATAAGAACATCAATGGGTTCTGCGGCATATGCACCTGAGAGAGATGCCATGGTCTGGAAAGTAAAATCTTTTCCTGGTGGCAAGGTAAGTACCAAACTGATTCCAAATTAATCCTATGGCTTCCATTTGTTGCTACTTAGGGTCATGCTAATATGCTGGCGCTACTCTCTTAGGAATACATGTGCAGAGCAGAATTTAGTCTTCCAAGTATAACTGCAGAAGAAGCAGCCCCTGAAAAGAAGGCGCCAATACGAGTGAAATTTGAGATACCATATTTCACTGTATCGGGTATTCAGGTAATCAGATTTTTATTTGTTGCATACTTCTACGTGATTGTTTTATTGCATTTTCTCTGGTATCTTAGGTTAATAGTGTGGCCTTTCGTATTTTTGCAGGTTCGCTATTTGAAGATCATTGAAAAGAGTGGATATCAGGCGCTTCCTTGGGTTAGATACATCACAATGGCGGGCGAATATGAATTGAGACTTGTATGAGTTCTCTCTGGTCTGGCTGCTAGAGGACATTGATGAAGGCATGAAGCTGCGAGACTCTCAAGATACATATTTGCTGCCCGTGCCCGATATGCACCATATATTTGGCACTGGGACATTGGCATGGAAGTCTTCTCCCAAAAAGCTCTACCATGCAAGTTTTTTTCCTGTGGCTTGTTCATCTTGTTAGGTTTACCTTACCATGGTTACTGTAAGTTACCCATCAAGTATAGTTTTTGGGGGAAAAGAACTTCCGCTTTTTTGGTTCACTTATATCATTATTGATTTATTTTTGTGGGTGGCAAACTTGGATTTGTTTCATTTGTACTACATGAAAATCTTGAGCTGATTTAAGATAAACAAAACAATGCTATAATACATGAGCAGATCTTTTGAAGTTCAGGTTGAAACTATGTTGCGCTCCTACTGTAGAAACGATGGACCGTAGTAGCTATGGAAAAGGAAAGAGAGAAAACAAGCTAATAAAGCTTTAGTACACGATTTCAGTTGCATAACTTCAAAATGAGATTTAGCTTTTAGCAGGGAGTAACTACTCATATTGTATAGCTGCTGTTTTTACCATTTTTGCTATTTTTCTTTAGTTTACAAATAAAAGCATAAAACAAAATTCTCAGGCCATTTATTTCTGTTTTTATTATTTTTGTTTTGAGATGTTCATGACCTTGAGCTTTCGTTATTCTAAGGCATTCTGTAGAGGGGAAATTTCCTTAAAATATACCAAGTCCAATATTAATCCTGCTATTGTCCGGCTTTGTTAACATCCTTTTTATTCTTTCTATTATTGCTTGTACTAACAAAGGCCATGAGATAAAAGCATCCAGATGTCAACTTGTCACTGCGCTTTATCCTTGGGTTTCCGTATTTGAAACTCATGATATGTACTCCCTCCAGTTTGATAATACATGTCGTTTTAGACATAGTGATGGTCAAACTTCTAAAACTTTAACTATCGATATATTTTTAAATATTTAAATTGGATATATGAAAATTATATGTGTAGACTTGTCTCGAGAAGTACTTTCATAATATTATAATTTTATTGGGTTTTATAAATATATTATAATAAAAATTAGAAGTTAAAGTTGTGTTTTCAAGACCGTGTCGATGTCCAAAACGACATCTATTATCAAACTGGAGGGAGTATTAAAGTACGTACGTACGCGTATCAGTGTATGGTAGGAACCAGTTTAGCTGAGGTCGATGCGCGTTTTTCAAAGTCTACTGAAGACTGCAAGTCGTCGGAATAATTCTGGGGGCAAGTTCCATGAGCTTTGCCTCGAGAAACGGAGGCGCTGCAAAAACAACTATCTCTTGGGCTCTTGGCTGTATTCTCTTGTTAATTCCGCTTGCATCTGTTTGCTACATCCTCCTGTTAATTTGCCCCCTGTTTTGTTGCTTGACATGGATTTCATAAGATCATTGTTCGATCTCGTCTTCGGTCCTTTCACGGAGTTGTTCTCCAGGACCTTCCAGTACGTCCTGTCCTGTGACACCTTCTTGGGAGCACTGTCCAGGGAGATCAGGGAGCTGGGAAGCAAGAGGGACGACGTGGAGCGCCGCGTCAACACCGCCATTGAGCAGGGGTTGAAGCCGACGAGCCAGCTGCAATGGTGGCTGGAGTCTGTGTCGGCGTTGGAGCGGAACGCTGCGAGGATACAGGACGATTTCCGTGTCCGGCCGAGCCCATGGAGCCTCTGGTCCGCCTACCAGATCAGCAAGAGGGCCGACGAGATGCGATCGCAGGCGCGCAGCCTCAAGAGTAAAGGCGACTTCGAGGCTGTGGTCAGTGAGTTCTGCTCTAACGTGTTCACGGAGCTGCCGAGCATCGAGTGCATTGGCAGGGAGGCCATGTTGGACGAGCTGTATGCTCTAATGCAAGATGACAGCGTCAGGATGGTCGGTATCCATGGCATGGCCGGAGTGGGGAAGACGACACTGCTGCACGCCTTCCACAATGGCGTGGTCGCCAGGATGGCGCACCTTTATTTCGTCGTCTGCGTCGAGTTGCCTGACGGCGACTGTGACTACGAGGAGGAGCTCCAGGTCTCTGTAATCAATCAGCTCCGGTTGCCGTTGCAGGAGAAGGCAACAAAGAAGGACCGAGCGGCTGCCTTGTTCAGCGTGCTGAGCAGGAAGTCTTTCTTGCTCATCATTGACAACCTATGGGCGCCGTTGAATCTCCGTGCCGTGGGGATCCCTCACTCGGCGGCTGCGCCACGCCATGCCAACATCAAGGTCGTGCTGGCAACGCGCAACGAGGAGGTGTGCGACCGGATGGATGCCAGGAAGAAGATGAGAGTGCAATGCCTGCCGTGGGAGAGCGCGTGGGCGCTGTTTCAAGGAAAAGTCGGACCTGAGCTTGTCCGGTCAAGCTCGGAGATACGGATGTACGCCGAGGAACTGGCCAAGAACTGCGGCGGCCTACCCCGCGGGCTCGTCACGGTTGCGCGAGCAACGGCGAGCAAGCGAACGGTGCAGGAGTGGAAGCACGCAACCGTGGCCTTGACCACCAGGCCCTGGCAGATTGCCGGCATGGTGGAGGACGTGCTCTCCCCGTTCAAGCGCAGCTACGACCGGTTCTGCGATGACGAACTCAAGACCTGCCTCTTGTACTGCGCAATGTTTCCACCGGGCTTCAGTATCTCCAAGACCTGGGTCATCGACTACTGCATCGGCGAGGAGGTCATCGACGGTTTCACCAACCCCGAGGAGGCATACAACAAGGGGTACAGTCTCCTTGGCACCCTGGAGGCTGCCTCCTTGCTCGAGAGAGGCGAGGACGCCAATACGATCAGGGTTCACCCGGTGGTGCGCCTCCTTGTCGCCTGGCTGGTGTCAGTGTGCGGGAGGGAGACCAGCCGGTGGTTGGCGCGAGCCGGCGCTGGCCTCACCGAAGCACCCCACGCCGAGGGGTGGAAGCGAGCACGGCGCATGTCGCTGATGCATAACCATATCTCTGCGCTACCGTCGGCGCCGTCGTGCCCTGACCTCCTGACTTTGCTTCTCTGCGAGAATTGCAAGCTGGCAAAGATTCCCGATGACTTCTTCCAATCCATGCCACGACTGAGAGTCTTGGACATCTCGAACACGGCGATCGAGCGGCTGCCTGTGGGCATCGGCGCTCTGCCGGACCTGCAGTACCTCGACGTCTCGCACACCAACCTCGTTACGCTACCACAAGAGGTCGGCGTGCTTGGGGAGCTAAGGTTTCTGCGGCTGTCGTGGACGCCGCGCCTCCGAGTTATCCCGAGCGGTGTGATCTCCGTCCTCCTGCAGTTGCGAGCGTTGCACATGTACTCTAGCTACGCGGGCTGGGAGACGATCGGCGGCGTGGGTTTCGACGAGCTGGAGAGCCTGTGGCAGCTGCGGTCGGTGGACCTGACCCTGCAGACGGTGGACGCGCTCAGGAGGCTCGCCACCTCCGCGCAGCTCGGCGCGTCGACACGCCGTCTGCACTTATCGGGGTGCCGCGGCCTGGGAGGCATCAGGCTGCCGGCCGGGGCGCTCTGGGCGAACATGAACGCGCTGCAGTGGCTCCGCATCTCCAACTGCGGCAATCTTGAAGACGTGACCATCTGCGTTGATGACAGCACCCAACGACGCCCTTCGCTCCCCAGCCTGCAGGAGCTCGTCCTGCATCGGCTTCCAAAGGTAAAGATCCTGCAGCGAGGTGGCTTGCCGTTCCTGGCGCTGCGGCGTCTGTACGTCTGGTCTTGCGCCGGCATCGAGGTGCTGATTGTTCGCGACCGCTCGGCGGCGACAGACATGGCCATGGCGTGCGCCGCATTCCCGAATGTCACGCACGTGCAGCTCGTGAACCTGCCGGAGCTGAAGAGCCTGGTCGCCGGAGAGAACGCGTCGTTGGCGCTGCCGGCGCTGGAGGTTTTGGAGGTGAGGAGATGCCCGAAGCTGAATAGCCTTTCTGTTGCCGCGCCCAAGGCGGCCGCGGTAGTGCGGTGCGCGGCAGAGTGGTGGGCAGGGCTGGACTGGGCGGATGATGCCGCCAAGTCAAGTTTCAAGCCCGTGTTTATCTAGAAAATTTTAGATTGATTTGAGTTCAACTGGGTTTTCTTAACACATCGAGTGCAGAAGTGAATAAAGAGTTGAATTCCTCTAAATAATGTGATGTGGAACGGTTGATGATACCTTCTCACATTAACTCTATGAAAGGTTATACGGAGGTATATTTATATTTGTGATGAGTATTTAATTTTATTTGAGCAGGATGTGTTCAAGTTTGAATTTGATTTGAATTTAGTTTGATTTTGGAAGCAATTTGGTTCTATCAGGATGAAGCGGTATTACCGACTTTGAAACAACGGTAGTACCGGCTAGCGGCACTATTGGACCCAGGCGGCGGTAGTACCGGCTTGCGGTTGTACCGAGTTTTCCCCTGAGTTGAGCTGAGCGGCACTATCGGACTTTGGAGCGGTAGTACCAGGATAGCAGTACTACCGGCCCAAAGGCGCGATAGCTATTTTTCAGAGAGGTCTTTGCCTAGGATTGAGTGACGAGCGGTACTACTAGCACTAGATGGCGGTAGTACGGACTTGTCGGGGATTAGCTATCTGGCAAAAGTCCACGGTACCCCCATGAAAAGCTAAGCCCACCGACCAGGCAATACTAAAAGAAGATGCTCGGGAGAATGAAACGAGCATCCCTCCTTCTCCTCCGAGCATACACGTCCGCACCTTTACTCGCAGAAGTACCAAACACACCCACCCCCCCCCCACGAGCAAGCATGCTCGTAGAGGCCACGACCTACTCAGGTGTTTGGTCGGAGGGCCCGGCGAACGCTACGAGGAAGGAAGGAGACAACCAATCAGCCGAAGATCAAGGAAGATCATACCCGAAATTCAAACAGCACACGAATCAAGGACGGCGGGTCACGGATATGGATACATAGCGTGATCCCAGGAGGTAGTTGCCTTCTTTGTATCTCTAGTCGTATTATTTAAACCTCGAAGATCTGTAGAGGGAAGGGGACGAAGAGATAGAACACAATACAGGTAGAACATTTATCCGGCGAGAGGAGGCCCGAACCAGGATAAACACCGAGTCCCCCCTTTTTTTTCTCCCGACCTTGGCATCGCTCGAACGACCTCCTTGGTCCGCACGACGGGGCTCTGTTGATCCACCGGTTGGAAGTAAGCTCGACGGGACTTGTTGAATGGGGGATCAACAGAGCCCCGTCGTGCGGACCAAGGAGGTCGTTCGAGCGATGCCAAGGTCGGGAGAAAAAAAAGGGGGGACTCGGTGTTTATCCTGGTTCGGCCTCCTCGCCGGATAACAGCCCTACTCCAAAGGTATTGTGTTCTATCTCTTCGCCCCTTCCTCGTTATGCATCTTCGTGGGGTTTAAATAATACGACTATAGGTACAAAGAAGGCAACTACCTCGGGATCACGCTTATGTATCTATATCCGTGACCCGGCCCTTGATTCGTGTGATGTTTGAATTTCGGTATGATCTTCCTTGATCTTCTACTGATTGGTTGTCTCCTTCCTTCCTCGTAGCGCTCGCCGCCCTCCGACCAAACACCGAGTAGGTCGTGGCCTCTACGAGCATGCTTGCTCGTGGGGTGTGTTTGGTACTTCGCGAGTAAAGGTGCGGACGTGTATGCTCTGAGGAGAAGGAGGGATGCTCGCTTCATTCTCCCGAGCATCTTCTTTAGTATTGCCTGCCTGGGCTTAGCTTTTCACTGGGTACCGTGGACTTTTGTTGATAGCCAATCCTCGGCTACCTAGCCTCGAGGTTCAAGCGGGAACCTCGGCTTCCCTTGAGCCTAAGAAGACTTGAGGGGGGATTGAATTTCTTTTGGTCGTGGCTCACAACCATTTTACGTCGGGAGACGAACTTCTTTACCCGCCGCGTGCTTGCTCCGCGTGGGTGCGTCGTTTGGTTGTTCTGCGGTTCCTTCTCTGAGAAGCCTCCCTGCAACGGTACGGCAGTTTCTCGGAAAGCGCGCTTTCTTCGGCCAGGTGTCGCTACGTGATAGGCGGCGATTTTTAACCTGTCCCTTCGCTGTCTCTTTAACCCTTTCTACCGGGAGAGGTCGGAGTCACACTGTGTCTCTTTGCTCGTCTTCGGCCAAAAAATCTTCCAAGAGCCCTAGCGCCCAAGAACCCTTTTCGCTCCCCTTCCTTCTTTGGTCATGGCGCGTTTCAAGGTTAGCCAGATGACCCGAAGGAGGCTCCAGGTGCTTACGGACGAGGGGTACGTCGACCCAGGCTCGGATCGAGTGCCTGGGAGCGATGCGGCGCCGGCACCGCGGGAGACGGAGATCGTCTCCTGCGAGTTGTACGCCGTCAACGGGCTTCGTCTGCCCGAGAGCGACTTCCTCGCCTCCGTGCTTGCCTTCTGCGGGTGCGAGATCTCTCATCTCCACCCCAACTCTATCCTTTCTCTCCCAATCTTCTCCCATCTTTGCGAGGCTTACGTGGGTGTAGTGCCCACGGCTAGCCTCTTCTTTCACTTCTATTCCCCCTTCCGCACCGGCCGGGATGGCTCCGTCGGTTACGTTTATCTTCGCCTCCGGCCCAACCGACCATACGAGTACCCCCTCGTTGCTCTGAAGGACTCGGTGTCGGGTTGGGCCGACCTCTGGTTCTACCAGAAGAAGGCGGAGGGGTCCCAGTTGGTCTATATTGGGGAGGACGCTCCGCCATCGAGACGGCGCGCGCCGCCTGCAACTCGAGGAAGAGCGGGTGCTCAGGACGATCGGTGAGCTTGCCCAGATGGGGCTCATCGGTCGGGATATCGCCCGGACTTTACTCTTCAACCGGGTGTCCCCCCTGAGGCGCCGCGAGCACCCCTTCTTCGAGGTGACCGGGTGGCATGACTTCACCCGTGAGGACAACGCAGGTATGTTCCTGGACCTTTTTCTCGAGCATCGTTGCTATATATTTTTTTGTTTTAATCTTCGGTCGTGACGCAGCTCCGAGGACGGACTGGGTTGACGAGAGGGTCGCCGAGATGTTTGGTGCCCCGGCGAGAAGGAGCCGCGCCAATCGCCGTAACCCCAAGAACATTTTTTGACCGCGGTGACGCGGTAAGTACATCTTCCTCGCCTGCTCGAGGGCATGTTTCCGAGCTTATTTCTCCTATTTCGCTTTTGCAGGAGAAGGTCGCCCTTGACCTCGCCGTGTCAAGCGCTGCAGCGCCGCCGCAGGCCAGCACCCCGGCCAGGGGTTCCCGCAAGAGGTCGGCGGGTCGAGGCCGCCAAGCATCCGCCTCGCCTCCCCGCGCCAAGCGATCGAAGCGCCGAGCTTCGACCAGGACCCCCACGCCGCACCTTGAGTACGCCGACCGCCAGGAGGTAAGCGAACTTCGAATCTGGTATGATGACTTCAAACGGAGGAGGCCGGAGCTGATGGGCCGACTGGAACAGCTCGCCGAGCAGGCGAGGAAGGCCGAGGAGGAGGCCAGGTCCCTCCCGACCAAGGAGCGGCTGGAGAGGCAGATCAAGGCCCTCCAGACTGGGCCTACTCGGGTGGTCGATGACCCCGAGGAGGAGGAAGAAGAGGAGGCCACCTATGCTCTGGTCAGAAGGAGCAGGAGGTCGACCTCTCAAACAACCTCGGCGCTGGAAGAGGTCGACATGGACGACGTCGACCCGGCGATGGCACGTGCCAGCGACGCCGCGGAGGAGCGCGTCGTGGTCGTGGCCGAGGCCTACGAGGCCGCCGCGGGCAGGTCGCCCGTGGGCCCGGCGAGGCAGGCCGAGGAGGATGGCGCTGCTTGCCGGGCAGAAGGTAAGCTCCTGCTTCATTCTCTTGTTCTGTTCTTGTCTTGCGATTTTCTTCGGGCTAACCCCACCCTGTTTGGCGTGGGCGTGATAGCTCGGATGTTGCTTTTGGACTTCCGTCAGATGGCTGAGGAGATTATCGACTCTGCAGTTGACGCCGAGCTCGACCGCGTCGTCGACCAAGTGATGGCCGAGATGGGGGAGGAGTCGGTGCCAGCTGCGGCCTCAATGGAGTTCGAGCTTCCCTCGGCGGGGCCCGAGCTTCCTTCAGCGGACGTGGGACCTATTCCAGCCGCGGAGGAGCAAGAGCCGCGGGGGGCTGAGGACCAAGAAGCCTTGGCCTTGGTCCCTTGCGAAGGAGTAAGCGCAAGCGAGCCCCAAGCGACGGGCTCCGATGGTCAAGGGGTGGTGGCTTTTGACCCACCGCCCTTGGCTGCGAGCCAAGAGGAGGAGCCGGTCGCTGCCGGCCAGCCACGTCCAACTGCGGACCAAGGGGGAGATGCGGTTGTGATCGATCGGCCACTTCCAGCCGCGGAAGTGATCGCCGAGCCCGACCAGCTGCCTCCGTCCGCGGACCACGAAGAGGAGGTGGTCGTTGATGACCAGCTGCCCCCAGCCGCGGACCACGGGCCGGAGGTGGTCGTCCTCGACCAATCGCCTCCGGGCGTGGAGCTCCCATTGCTTCCGGTCGCGGAAGTGCAAGGGGCGGAAGCGGCAGTCGGCGTCCAGCCCCCGAGCGCAGCGGCCGGGCAGGAGGAAGGCGGCCACGAGCCGCCTGTTGACGCAGAAGACCAACCTCAGGGCGTCCTGGGGTTGGTCGGCGAGGAAAGCGTCGTTGCCCTCCTGGGAGCACCAGGTGCCCAGGAGGGGCAAGATCCTGACGTGCCAGCTCGGGATCAGGATGGCCCTGCGTGGGTTAATCCCTTTTTCCGAGCTGGCGCTACCGACCGCCAGCGGCTTCAAGACAAGCTGGTCAGCCGGGCTCTTCTGGTAAGCGCTTCGCTTCTAACTTTTTACATGAGGCGAGCAATCTTCAAGGGGTTCTTCTTGACCTTCCTTCCCTTTTCTTCTTTTTTGCTCCAAGTTTGCGGCGAAGGCTATGGAGGACATCGATGCCTCCGCAGTTCCAGCAGAGGAGTTCTGGGCGTACCATCGCGAGCAAGACGCCAAGATCGCCGATCTCGAGCGTCGGGTCTCCGAGGTGCGCGAGGCCGACCTGAAGGAGCTGGAGTTGGCGAAGAGTCTCATCGCCGGACTTCGGGACCAGCTCTTCGAGAGCGAGACGGCGAAGAACACTTCAGAACAGAAGTGTGCCGACCTCGAAGAGGAGCTGGGGAAGTTGCGGCAGGAGGTCCCCGACCTGCGCGCCGACCTCCAGCGAGCTCGGGAGCGCGAAGAGTCCCAGCTCAAGGAGGTGCAACGCTGACAGCGGTGAAGGTCGTGGCCGCTTTGCTGAAAGTTTTGGACCTGGAGGCAGGTCGACTCCCTTAAGGAGGAGCTTGTCGCCCTTCAGCCGAGCGTAGGACTTAGCTCTTCTTTTATTTTTAGCTCGTGTAACTCCTGTAAAAAGAAAACAACCTTTTGGGTTAAATGAGCAAACTAGCAGTGTCCGGGTCCTTGCCTGCTTTTTCTCAAATTCGCCTTCAACATATGCTTACATGATCCGGCTCGCAGAAAAAGAAAACAAGTTCCTCGCATAAGAGCATATAGCATAGATACGAGCAAAGGATCCTTGGAAGAAGGGACTAACGCTTCCTATCATACGGAGCCTCGCCATGGACAAAGGTCGTGCCTCACCGCTATGCGAGCACGAGTTTGTTCATGGGAAAATTTAAGGGTCGCTTTGGTCGTAACGATTTTTTGAATGATTTAAATAGGTCGGTTGTGTCGAGAGAAGTGTGAGCACAGAGCAGACGAGCTTTAAACCAACAATACTGTCGGGGAGTCGGGTAGACCCCACATAATTACCTCGGGTGCCACGAGGGGCGCGGGCTCACTGCTGCCCGAACTACCGGAAGGCCGTTCCCCTGGACGATCTAGTCGGGCGCCACGAGCAGCATGAGGTCGTCCCCGTCCTGGTCGCAAGGAGTTGTTCCAAGGGACGGTCTAGCCGGGACCTTTTTAGGAGGTCGCATGGCCGGGTGGACCGATAGCTCGTGCTCAGGCCGGGGTGGCCGAGTTCGAAGTTAGACGTTAGCCGACCTGACGTGATCCCGAGGTCGGTAACCACCCGCTGCGTAACCTCCGCTAGTTCGTTGCGATCCTCGCGGACGTGACAGAGTGTAGGATCCGTTAGTTACCACGCTGGACCTGGTCGGACGTGGGAGTTAGTGGGTTTGAACAAGCACGCCCCTTTGTAAGCTATAAAAGCACCCCCACCGTGAAGGGACGGACAGATAACTTTTACGCACAAAGATATACACTAGCCGGAGTAGGGCTATTATCTCTTTCTTGAGAGGCCCGAACCAGGGTAAACTATGATGTCTCTGCTGTTGAAGTCCGGTGAGTCACCCTCCGAGTATCTCATCACGCAAGAAGGGGTCGCGGTTGGTCCCTCCACCAACAAGTAAGCTCGGCGGGCCTGCTTCCTCAATCGCCGATACCGGGCGCCCGTCCGTGGGGACCGACTTTCCTTTCGTGAGGAATCCTGAGGATGACAAATTCCCAAGATCGCCAGTGGCCTCGGCGCTTCGGAATTGAGGAAGAAGACAAGCGATTCTTCGACAATGGGGCCGCTTAACGCCGCCGGCCTTGGGAATCACGACGGTTCCGAGCTTCTCGCTGAAACCGCGACCGGAGCGATTCTTCGCTCCCACTCGACGCCCTATCGGACGACGAGTATGACGGCTCTACGATGGTCCGGACATCCCGACCTTTCGAGCTCGACCAGGGGACCGCTTCACGGGAGACACCGTGATGTCCTCGCGATCCGGCCCAATCCCGTAACGCCTTCGTTGCGGAGGAGGATGGAAATGTCGAGCAAATCCTACCGGCGCTGCGTCTTCACCGCTACGAGGCGGCCAAGGAGCACCTGCAGTATCTCGAATCGGACGCCGCCAGCTTACGGCAAGTCCGAGGTGGCCTGACCGATAAGACCAGGGCCGAAGTTCGTGAGAATTTCCACACGCACGGACTCGGAGTTCGCGGCGACGCATTTAACGAAGCCAGCTACCCCGCGTTCCCTCGAGCGGGAACGCCTTCAAGCCCTGGCCACGGTGGTACGCAACCTCGAGAGCTTCCTGAAAGGTGTCGACCTAGAATCCATGGGCGCGGGCTTGGCAGACGAACTCGAGGAAATAGCCACAGACATTAAGGCGGCGGAAGCCTCCCGAGAAAGGGACGCTTGAGCAATTCCTCGAACGCCGCCGCCGGGCGCCCGAGCGCCTCCACCGACGACTCACGCAGCCGCATTCAGAGTGACCCGGAAGCGCGGCCGGGCTCGAGAGGCACCGAGCAATTCCGGGGCTCCTCGGGACCGGCGGAATGAGCCACGGCAGAACCGGCCGAACATTCCTCTTCTGCCACTCTCCATCCTACAGCGTAGGGAGATATTCTCTCGCTGGGCCCACTAACCTCGGGCTCGGTGGTGGGGATCGCCCGACCGCTGGCTCGTGGTGACCGTCCCGACAGTCCCGCTGGGTGCATGCGTTCGCGACGTCGCTACGACGTGTGACCTGGCCGACAAGGTTCAAGCCGGGTCACATCGAGATTCGATGGGACTCGTAACCCCGACGAAGTTTCTCTCGATCTACACCACGACCATTCTAGCGGCCGGGTGATGAAAGGGTCATGGCTAACTTTCTCGCCCACGCCTGATTGGGCCGGCTCGGACGTGGCTATTCAACCGTAAGGAAAACTCGATCCGGTCCTGGGCCCACCGAGCAAAGACTCTCCGAGCTAACTTCCAGAGTCGCTACGCCCGCCGGGAAGGAGCGCGACCTTGAGCTGCCTGATACATGACGAGGGCGACCTGCGCCAGCTTCGTCTGGCGCTTCATGCAAGTGCGCAATTCCATCCCAAGCATCTCGGATGAGGCGGTCAGACGGGCTTTCAAGTTCGGGGTCCGAGACGACGCTTTACTCAGGACCTCGAAATTCACCCGACATCACAGCCAACGAGCCGTTCCGCATGGCTGACCAGATTATGCCAACGCGACGCAGGCCGCCCAATGGAAGAAGGCTGGACGAGGAAAGCTGCCCCTCACCCGGGCTCGAAGGGCGTCAAGCCGAAAGAGCGTGAGCTCGATCGAGAAAAAAATCAAAAAGAAGAAAAACCCTCCGTCTCCGACATGGTGGCGGCCATCGAACGACAACGACAACGGCCAACCTCGCAATCGTATAAAGGAGGAGCCGCGAAAGGGAAAGGCCGATCGGCCACGGAGCAAATGAGCAAAACCGGACGACCAAGACCGCGCGACTAACGCGACGGTTAGCGCTTATTTTTGCCCGCTTCCACCAGGCACACGGCACGACTCGCGAATTGCAGAACATGGGCCTCCCGCTGGAGCAATTCTACAAATGGCAAGGGTCCCATGCCTACGCCCCAGAGCAAGAAGGAGACGTCAAGGGCAAGAAGCCCGCCGAGGAGGAAGATACGGACATGGAGTACCGTGAGCCGAGAAACCACATCGCCGTGATATTCGGGCTCCGCCGCCTATGGGTCTCGACGGAGTTGAAGGAGGCCGCACGCGAGGTACTCCGTGCCACCCAGGGAAGCCTCCTGCTCAACGGCTCAAGTGGTCCGAGCTGCCCATTACCTTCTCCAAAGACGATCGCTCGGGATGACGAAACCCGAGAGGCTCGATGGTCGTTAGCCCGACGATCTGCAATACCGCGGTAGGACGCGTGCTTGTGGATCGCGGGAGTTCCTCGACCTGATATCGGCCAGGGTCCTGGACGAGATGCAAATTCCTCGGTCCAAGATCAAGAGCGTCGTAGTCCCTTTCTACGGATAGTCCCCGCACCTCGGCCAAGCCGCCGGGCAGATCGTCCTGTCGGTAACCTTCGGAAGCCCGAGCAACTTCCGAACGGAATTAGTCACCTTCGAGGTGGTTGATTTCGAGTCGGCCTACAACGCCATCCTGGGCCGACCAGCGCCGCCAAATTCATGGCCGCCACGCATCACGGGTACCAATGCCTGAAGGTTCCGGCCTGCCGGGCGTGATCTCGATGAAGGGAAGTCCGGCGGCCCTAAGTCGCGACAGAAGGCTCTAGACATGGTCGGGCAGCTGCCCAGTAGGACCCGACCAAGAGCCGAGGAGTTCCCGCCCAGGGCTACCCTCCAGGCCGGGAGAAACTAAGGCCATCCACAGGCGACGCAGAGCCGTGCAAGGTCGCATACATGTGGGGCTTCCCTGGACCCTAAATAGGAACTCGAGCTCGTGACCTTCCTCCGGAGAAGCGCGGACACGCTTGCTCGGGAACCGTCCGACATGCCCGAGTCCCAAGGGAGGTCGTCGAGCACAAAGCAGCGATTCGGCTCGACAAAAGCTCAGGCGGCAGAGCTTCAGCGCTTCTCCCGGAGAAGCAAGCCATCATCGAGAGGAATCGGACAAGCTCCTCAAAGCCGGTTTCATACGGGAGGTCGACCATTCCGATTGGTTGGCCAACCCAGTTATCGTGATGAAAAAGGGGGGCAAGTGGCGCATGTGTGTCGATCACACGGGGCTGAATGCCGCATGCCCGAAAGACAATTTTCCGCTACCTCGGATAGACCAGTTGGTCGACGCAACGGCCGGCTCCGAGGCGATGAGCTTTCTGGACGCCTACTCAGGCTATCACCAGATCGGCATATCGCCCGACGACGAGGAGAAAACTTCCTTCATCACGCCGTTTGGCACATTCTGCTACACGACCATGTCCTTCGGTCTAAGGAACGCTGGAGCGACCTTCCAGCGCCTCATGCAGAAAACCTTCTCGGACCAAATAGGTCGGAACCTGGAAGTATATGTAGACGACATAGTCGTCAAGAGCAAGATGGCCTCGGACCATGCATCCGATCTAGAGGAGACTTTTCATAACCTCAATAAGCATCGAATAAAGTTGAACCCTGAAAAATGTGTGTTCGGGTCAAGGCCGCAAAGTACTCGGCTACATGATCGGTCCGCAAGGAATCGGAGCCAACCCTGAGAAGATAGAGGCCATCGAGAACATGCGGCCACCCGCTTGTACGCGGGAGGTGCAATCCCTGACCGGAAGGATGGCGGCCCTAAGTCGCTTCATCTCGCGGCTCGGGAACGCGGCTGCCGCTTTTCTTCAAGGCGCTCGGAAGCACGACGGTTTCGCTTGGACAGAGGAAACAGACCGCTTCTTTCAAAGAATTAAAGCTATATTTGTCAAGACCCGGTCTTGACCACGCCGAGAATGGGAGAGGTTCTCTTGCTCTACCTGGCCGCCACACCCCAGCGGTAAGCGCCGGCCATAACGGTAGAGAACGGACGGGTGCGGCGCCGATCTACTACGTCGGCGAAGTCTTACACGGACCAAAGGAGCGTTACCGAGGTCCGAAGCTCCTTTATGCGCTCCTCGTGGCCTCAAAGAAATTAAGACACTACTTCCAGGCCTACAAAATTCGAGTCCCGACCAACTTCCCGCTTAGAGAGATTCTAGGGAATCAGGACGCAAGCGGACGGATCGCGAAGTGGGCCATGGAGCTCGCCGACCCGAGATCGAATTCTCGGCCAGACGGCGATTAAGTCCCGTGTTCTAGCGGACTTCCTAGCCGAATGGACAAATCCTACCCCACTGAGTCCGAACCCGACTGCACCGAGCACGGTCGCTGGGTCATGCACTTCGACGGATCCCGAGCTTACAATTGCTCGGGGGCTGGAGTGGTCCTCGAATCCCCCCAGGGGGAGCGGATCCAGTACGCCCTCCAACTACATTTCGGCGCAACGAACAACGCGGCAGAATATGAGGGTCTGCTAGCGGACTTGGGCGTGCGGGGGACGCCGAGTCCAACGACTAATCGCTGAAGGGCGACTCGCGGTGGTTGTCAACCAGGTTAACAAGGAGTATCGCGTGCTCAGATGACTCAATGGCGCTTTACCTGGCTGAAGTAAGGAAGATGGAAAAGTACTTCAGAAACTTCGAAGGACTATACATCCCCAGGAAGGACAATGCCCTGGCCGACCATCTATCGAAGGTCGGTTCCGCCAGCTTCGCTTCAATGGGTGCTCATCGAGCACCTCTATAAGCCCTCCATACCCCCCGGAGAGGAGGCAACCGAGACGGGTGGTACCGTCTCCTTCCTCGAGCAGGATGCGAATTGGATGACGCCATTCATCCAATACCTCGTGCACGGGACACTGCCCGAGGAGGAAGCCGAGAAATCCCGGCTAGTGAGACGCTCCTCGACCTATAAAATGGTCGAGGGCCTCTTATACCGCAAAGGCGCGCTTGGCGTCCTCTCCAAGTGCATCACCCAAGAGGAAGGCAAATATCTCCTCAAGGATATCCATGACGGGATGTGTGGAGCTCACTCGCCCTTTAGGACCTTGGTGAGCAAAGCCTTAGGTTGGTTACTATTGGCCGACGGCCCTGGCCGACGACGCTCAATAGTGACCGCTGTCGACCTTGCCAGTTCCATGCCCGGAAAGTCCATCAGCCGGCATACGCACTGCAGACCATGCCGCTAACCTGGCCGTTCTCGGTTTGGGGCATCGACATACTCGGTCCATTTCCCAGGGGAAGGAGGGGTTGTAAATACCTGTTCGTCGCAATCGACACCTTCACTAAATGGATCGAGGCCGAGCCTATATCAACCATCTCGGCACAGGCGGCTAAAAGGTTCTTCCGCAATAATGTAGTAACCCGCTTTGGCGTTCCGAGTCGCCTCATTACCGACAACGGCACTCAGTTCACAAGCGAGGTGTTTCAGGCTTATTGCGAGGAGGTCGGGACCAAGATATGCTTCGCATCCGTGGCCCACCCACAGAGCAATGGGGCGGCCGAGCGCGCGAACGGGCAGATCGTCCAAGGAATCAAGAAGAGAGTCTTCAAGAGCCTCGATCGGCATGGTCAGGCCTAGGTGGATGAGCTACCTCCCGTCCTCTAGTCGGTCCGCACCACGACGAGCCGAGCTACGGGTGAGACCCCCTTTCAGCTCGTATATGGCGCGGAAGCTGTCCTACCCGCCGAGGTTGTCCTAGGATCCCCAAGGGTGAACCTAGCTGATAGCATCGACGCAGAAGGCGAGCGCCTTCTCAACCTCGACCTCGCGGAAGCAACTCGTGAACGGGTTCTGTTGCGATCCGCGGTTTACCAAAGAAGCTCTCACGCAGCACGCCGCTAAATCCAGACGACCAAGGACCTTGCACGTCGGCGATCTCGCTCTGCGACGGGTCCAAGACCTGTCAAAAGCCAACAAGCTAACGCCAAGATGGGAAGGTCCTTACACGGCCGTCTCAACAAAGACGCCCGGGGCTGTCGCCTCGCAATGGAAGATGGTCGAGAACTAGCTAGTACTTGGAACATCGACCAACTGCGTAAGTTCCATATCTAACCAAACCAACCTTACTCCTTTAAATAAAAATTCGACACTTGGCCTCTCGGTCTCCCTCGTTCTCTCTTTAAACCTCCCGCGAAGTGCCGTGATCAAACTCGATCCCAGATCAAAGAGCGAGCTCGGACCTCGGGCGCAAACGGACAAGCGCCCTACCGCTCGACATCGGACCACGCAGCTCAACCCCGAGGGTTTCCTTCTCCGTAAGATGACCATCTTTTATCGGCAGCCTCCGCCGCAGACAAAGGGTCGCATGAGCACCCTCGACGGTTCCTACTCAGATCGGCGGTGAGCGGCGTAGACGCCTTGTCTAAAGTCACACGGTCCCGCAGGCTCTATTCCGTCAACAAGGTCGTGTTTGCAGCCTCCCCACGACCTCCGTTGGCGGCGGTGTAAGGATACCGTGTGGCTACGACCTAGAGGATCTTTCGCACGAGGTAGTCACTCCCTAGTACGATCGTTCGCTAGATCGCGTGACTATCACTAGATCGCGTAACTGACGAGCTCCGTCGAGTAGGGAGCAACAGGATAGGACATATCGTTGTCGTTCCGAGGAAGACAAAACAGAGAAAAATAAAAGGCATCTATTAAACACGATCGTATTATGCCCAACTTGGCAGCTTTTTCGCTAAAGTTTTTTGCAGGAACAGGTTACAGGAGGCCGGCACGCTTCTCATCCTGCAGAGCGACGAGCTCGCCCCTACGGACTCAAGCTCGGACTCGAGGTCAAGCACCCGCCGACGAGCTTCACGACCCTCGCTTGCCGCTTGACGAAGCCGTTTGGACTCCTCCCGTTGCTGGTCGATCGTCCGTTCGGCGCTTCGTGCGGAGTCACGCAGGGACGCCACCGTTGCCTCGAGCCCCGACCTCGCCTGCTCGCTCTGTTCGAGGCGCTCCTTGAGGAAGAGCGGACTCCTCCATCTTCGCCGAATCTCGGCCTCGAAGACCTCAGCTCGGCGACCAGGCGCTCGAGCTCCGCGATTCTAGCGTCTTGCTCGGCCTGGTGCTTTGCGACGACTTCTGGCGGCACGGTCGCGGCGTGGAAGTCCTTCATAGTGGTCTCCAGCACCTGCGCGACAGGGTATCTCGGGTTACGATCGGTTTTTTTAGGACAAAAGCACGAGTGCAAGGAAAACTTACCCAAAAGAGCCGAGCCTCCAGCCCCTCCTGGAACGACTTGGCGGGGTCCTCCGCCCCGATTGGTTCTCCCTGGGCGGGCAGGGGATCCTTCGCCCCAATCCCTTCTCCTTCGACGGGCACAGGGGCTTGAGCCCGAGCTCCCTCGTCCCCTGGGAGCAGAGGGTCTTGGCCCTGGGCATCGGCTTCCATCTCTTGAACGGAGACGGCCTCAAGAGCGAGGATCACCTCCCGCTCTTCTTCCTCCCGGGCAGGAGTTGCGCTCGGGGGCTCCTCCCGCTCTTCTTCCTCCTGGGCAGGAGTTGCGCTCGGGGGCTTCTCCCCTTCGGCATCCGGGTCCGCGGGGTACTCCGCCCGGGGCGCGGCGTCTGCAGCCAGAGGAACTTCCTCCCCGGTAGGCACGGCATCCACGGGCACGAGGTCGTCGACTCGGGGCACCGGATCGGCAACCGGAAGGACGGCGTCGACCGAGGCGGCCTCGGCGCACAACGGCTCTTCCTCATCGGGCGGGCCCCCGTTCGGGTTGAGGTCCCCTCGACGGGCCGGGCGTTGATGTCCGCCGGGCGTCGTGAGCTCGGGAGAAGCCTCCGCGATCTCCTGGCGCCTCGGCAATAATGTCGGCCGGCGGAGTCCTCGCGGGAAACTTCAGCGACATGCTCGCCACCACCGGGCTCCCCCGCGTCATCATCACCACCAGGCTCCCCCATATCGTCGTCCTCGTCAATTATGATATGGGGGATGCCCTCCCTCGCGGCTCGGGCATCGGCAGCCGCAATCTTCCTCCTTGTCTCCTCTTCAGGAGACACGACCTCTGAGGGCCGGATCTCCACGGCAGCTGGCTCCTCCGCCCCGACGCCGTCACCGTCAGCGGCTCGTGGGGACTGGGCCTCCGCGGCCTCAGTTCCCACCTCGACCTCCTCGCCCACAACGGCCTCGGCAACGCGGGCAAGCTCCCTCTCTAGCACGAGGTCAAGAATTTCACGACCATTGCTCCAAAATCCCATAACTCAAGACTACCGCCACACCCACTGAGGCACGGTGTGGGGTTAGTGTGATGCCGGAGGGGGATGAGAGAAACGAGATGGGGCTAAGAGGTTGACCTCGTTCGGCATCTCTCAGCTGGCCTCGAGCGCGATCGAGGAGGGCAGCCATGTCCTCACGTGCCTTGTCGGCCCTGGCGACGGAAGGGTCGACCTCTCCCAAGTCGGCCTCGGTGATGGTCGGCGTTGGGCGTGGTTGGGACGCAGTGGACGACCTGCGGGACCTCGGGACCAGGGGGACGGGATCCAGCTCGTCCTTCTCCTCCTCGTCATCCAGAGGGGCCGAGCTCGAGCTCACCCGCGCGAGCTCTGCCTGAAGAACCGCGATCTGGCTCTCCAGTGCCTCCTTTCGCGCTGGACCAGCCGCGGCCTCCTTCTTCGCCCGCGCGGCGAGCTGATGTAAACGAGCCATCAGCTCGGGGTTTTTTCTGGGTGAACGGTCGTCCGAGCCAGGACGCCTGCGCGAACGCCGAGGCGGAGACGGCGTGGCCGAAGGAGATCGATCGCGGCATTTGCGGCCCGCCAATTTTTTGGTCTTACGACCTCGTCCCCCCAGCTGCGATGCCAGTTGATCCACGGCGACCTCGAGGGCGACCTTCTCCTGCCAGGGAGAGTTTTATGAGGTCGGGGCACCCTGGAGAGACTCGGACCAAGTAGGACGTCAAGAAAGGAGGGCCAAATCGAAAGCTTACCGCGTCGGTCCGGTTGAGGACGTTATTCGGGATCTGGCGACCCTCTAGGATTTCCTTGCCCTTGGGGGTGCCAAACATTTCGGACACCCTCGCATCCACCCAGTCCTCCGGTGGAGCTGCGTACCGAGCAAGAGGAAGTGGTAAGACCGAATGTCCTCTGCATAGGAGAGAAGGCCGAGGTCGGTGGTATACCTGAGCGTGACTCCCGTGTGATGTCCTGCCACCCCTCAACCTTGAAGAAGGGATGCACCCTCCTCCTGAGGGGCGACACCGGGCTCGATGTAGTCCCGGCGACATCCCGTCCGGTCGACCCTGAGCAAGTGAGCTCGTTGATCAGCGACAACACCTTCTCCTCCTCCGGCTGCATCGGTCGGGGGTCTCGGCAACACGACCCCTGGCTCCGGAGTAGGAAAGCGAGCCGCCCTCGGCCTTCCTCAGATAGAACCAAGAGTCGGCCCACCCCGACACGGAGTCCTTGAGCGTGAAGCTCGGGTACTCGTACGGGCGGGTAGGTCGGAGGCGGAAGTAAAGGCAGCCGACCTGCGAGGGGGTGCCGGTGCGCGAAAGGGTGTAGAAGTGAAGAAAGAGACTGGGAGTAGGCTCGACGCCCACAAACCCCTCACAGAGATGGGCGAAGATGGCCATGATAAGGATGGAATTTGGGTGGAGGTGGACGATCTCGCACTCACAGAAGGCGAGTATGGCTTCAACGAACTCGCTTTCGGGTGTGCGAAGCCCGTTTATGGCGTAGAGCTCGGTGGAGACGATCTCTCCTTCCTCCGGCTCGGGGCTCTCCTCGGCACGGGCTCTCCATGAGCCGGCGTCAAGGTACTTCGCCCGCTCGAGAATCTCCAGCTTGCGCCTATCAAGCTTGCTGACGCCAAACTTCGCCATGAGGATGGAGGGGATGATCGGAAAGGAGGATGAAGCGCCGAAACGAAGAAGTAGGAAGCGCACTAGTTGATTGAGAGGGCAAGTGGATCTAGGGTTTCTCTTCTGGGGTTTAAAAACCAAACGAGAGAACGAAGAGGTTCCCGCCGTTATGGTCGAGGAAGCCCTAAAGGCGCAGGGGGCAGTTGAGACGTCCACCACACGGGGAGCGACGCGTGGACACGCAAACCAAGGCTGTCTTGCCGGGCGACGGTTCCCGAGGGGGAGCGGTTCGTACTAACCGAATGAAGCTTCCAAGGGAAGGAACCGTCGGTAGGATGGGAACTAGTTCGCACGCCCAAGGCACGGCGGGACCGAGCTCGTCTCTCGGGGCGGACTAATAGCTCGGAGGTCGGGGCAGCTGTTCGTCGCGACCAACCTGGCTGGCTCGGGAGACGATAGGCCCGAGAGGAAGGTTTTTTTTAAAAAACCTTCTTCCACTCGAACCTCGGGGGCTAGCTGTCGGGGAGTCGGGTAGACCCCACAGAATTACCTCGGGTGCCACGAGGGGCGCGGGCTCACTGCTGCCCGAACTACCGGAAGGCCGTTCCCCTGGACGATCTAGTCGGGCGCCACGAGCAGCACGAGGTCGTCCCCGTCCTGGTCGCAAGGAGTTGTTCCAAGGGACGGTCTAGCCGGGACCTTTTTAGGAGGTCGCATGGCTGGGTGGACCGATAGCTCGTGCTCAGGCCGGGGTGGCCGAGTTCGAAGTTAGACGTTAGCCGACCTGACGTGATCCCGAGGTCGGTAACCACCCGCTGCGTAACCTCCGCTAGTTCGTTGCGATCCTCGCGGGGACGTGACAGGAGTGTAGGATCCGTTAGTTACCACGTTGGACCTGGTCGGACGTGGAGTTAGTGGGTTTGAACAAGCACGCCCCTTTGTAAGCTATAAAAGCACCCCCACCGTGAAGGGGACGGACAGATAACTTTTTCTGCACAAAGATATACACTAGCTGGAGTAGGGCTATTATCTCTTTCTTGAGAGGCCCGAACCAGGGTAAACTACAGTGTCTCTGCCTGTTGAAGTCCAGTGAGTCACCCCTCTGAGTATCTCATCACGCAAGAAG
This sequence comes from Rhipidocladum racemiflorum, assembly GCA_036346355.1. Classification (NCBI taxonomy): domain Eukaryota; kingdom Viridiplantae; phylum Streptophyta; class Magnoliopsida; order Poales; family Poaceae; genus Rhipidocladum; species Rhipidocladum racemiflorum. Next base: position 75,940,479 of record CM070569.1, on the reverse strand, counting down.
GGGTCGCGGTTGGTCCCTCCACCAACAAGTAAGCTCGGCGGGGGCCTGCTCCCCAATCGTCGACAAATACGTAGAGCCGCCATACCCGAGAGATCACTGAACCGGGCTTAGAGTGGATGCTCGCGCCCGACCACGCATACAGTGAAGAGCTACTGTGGAAAGTGGACGATTGGGCGAGCATCCGACCGGGGGCCAAGGGAAATGGTGCACACATACTTGTCGGATAAGTTCGTCTGCAGTGCTGGTAGACGACGATGCTCGTTCGACAAAGCGAGGACAAAACACGAGAAGGAGGGGAAATGTTTTATTGGAAAGGACGCAAGGGGCGCGAGATAGGAGTACTCGTCTAAACGTAGAATTTACGCAGTTGATCAATGTTCCAGGTGCTGGCGAGCTCCCGACCGTCTTCCATCGCGAGGCGGACAGCCCCCGGGCGTGCTGTGGACACGACCGTGTAGGGTCCCTCCCATCTCGGGGTCAGCTTATTGGCCTTCGACAGGTCTTGAAGTCTTCGCAAGACCATGTCACCAACTTGCAGGGACCTTGGTCGGACTGACTTGGCCGCGTGCCTACGGAGAGCTTGTAGGTAAATCGCAGACCGTAGCAACGCCCGTTCACGTGTCGCCTCGACGAGGTCTAGGTCGAGGAGGCGTTCAACCTCCTGGTCGACAGAATCGACTAGCTGCACCCTTGGGGAACTTAGCACAATTTCGGCAGGCAAAACGGCCTCCGTACCGTAGACGAGTTGGAAAGGCGTTTCGCCTGTGGCCCGACTCGTCGTGGTGCGGACAGACCAAAGAACGGCGGGAAGCTCATCCACCCACTGCTGCCTGTGTTGGCTGAGGCTTTCGAAGACCCTCTTTTTTATGCCCTGAACTAACTGCCCATTTGCTCGCTCGGCTGCTCCGTTACTCTGTGGATGTGCTACAGAAGCGAAACAGACCTTGGTCCCGACCTCCTCGCAGTAACTCTGGAACAGTTCGCTGGTGAACTGGGTCCCGTTGTCTGTGATAAGACGGTTGGGTATCCCGAACCGAGTTACCACATTGCTGCGGAGGAATCTCTTGGCCGCCTGGGCCGAGATGGTCGAGACGGGTTCGGCCTCTATCCACTTAGTGAAAGTGTCGATGGCCACGAGCAAATACTTGCAGCCTTTCTGACCTCGGGGAAAGGGTCCAAGGACGTCGAGCCCCCAGGCCGAGAATGGCCACGAAAGCGGTATGGTTTGCAGGGCGTATGCTGGTTGACGGGATTTGCGAGCATGGAATCGGCATGCTCGGCAGTCGTTACGATTGACCGCGGCGTCCGTCAAGGCCGTAGGCCAAGAGTAACAATCGGAAGGCCTTGCTCACAAGCCGTTACGAAGACGAGTGAGCTCCGCACATTCCTTCGTGGATATCACGAAGAAGGTACTGGCCTTCCTCCCGAGAGACGATCTGGAAAGGATTCCTAATGCGCCTTTCGGTATAGGTCGCCTTCGATCGATCTGTCTTGAGAAGATCGCCTTGTTAGCCGGAACGCTCGGCTTCTTCCTCGGGCAATGTCCCATGCGCAAGGTATTGGATGAATGGCGTCATCCAATTTGCACTTTGCTCGAGGAATGAGACCCTACCGCTTTGTCTCTGGTGCCTCCTCTTGAGAGGAATGGAGGGCTTATGTAGGTGCTCGACAAGCACCACGTGAGCGGTGGTTTGAGAGGAACCGACCTTAGACATTTGGTCGGCCAGGGAATTATCCTTCCCGGGATGTAGATTACTTGAAATTCTTGAAGTATTTCTCCATCTTCCTTACTTCACCAGTGCAGCGCCATTGAGGTATCGGAACACCGATACTCTTTGTTGACTGTTCGCGACCAACTGTGAATCGCCCTTCACAGTGAGCCGTTGGACTCCTAGCGATTTACATGCCCGAAGCCCGGCCAAAAGGCCTTCGTACTCCGCCGCGTTGTTGGTCGCGGCGAAATGTAGTTGGATGGCGTACTGAAGTTGCTCTCCATCCGGGGAGACCAAGGTCCAGGAGTTTTCCCTCGAATCATTGGTTCCGCTGGCTGGTGGTGCCGGAGCCGTCCATTCTGCCACGAAATCAGCCAAGACTTGTGATTTTATCGCCGTGCGGGCCGAGAACACCAGCTCGAACTCGGCGAGCTCCATTGCCCACTTGGCTATGCGACCACTGGCGTCCTGATTTTTCAGGATTTCCCTGAGTGGGAAGCTGGTTGGCACCACGATCTTGTGTGCTTGAAAGTAGTGGCGCAACTTCCTGGAGGCCATCAGCAACGAGTATAGTAGTTTCTGGACCTCAGGGTAACGCTCCTTTGGTCCATGAAGTACTTGCCGACGTAATAGATAGGTCGGGTACCATCTCTCTCATCGCTAACACCGCTTACCGCTATGCGGTTGCCGCCAGGTATAGTAGCAATTCTTCCCCCGCTGCGGGTGTGACGAGGACGGGCGGCTTGGAGATGTACTGTTTTAGCTCTTTGAACGAGCGATCAGCTTCCTCCGTCCATGTGAAGCCGTCATGCTTGCGGAGGGCTTTAAAGAAAGGTAGCCCTCGCTCCCCCAGCCGGGAGATAAACCGGCTTAAGGCGGCCATTCTTCCGGTCAGAGCTTGTACTTCCTTCACGCACGTGGGCGACCTCATGTTCTCAATGGCTTCGATTTTCTCCGGGTTTGCCCCAACGCCATGTGGCCCGACCATGTAGCCGAGCACCTTGCCAGCCTTAACGCCGAACACGCATTTTTCTGGATTTAGCTTTATTCGATGCTTATTGAGGTTACAGAAAGTTTCTTCCAAGTCAGCAACGTGACCCGAAGTACTTTTGCTTTTGACAACTATGTCATCGACATAAACCTCCAAATTTCGACCTACTTGGTCTGTGAAAGTTTTCTGCATGAGGCGCTGAAAGGTTGCTCCCGCATTTCTCAGACCGAAAGACATGGTCGTATAGCAGAAGGTACCGAATGGGGTGATGAAGGAAGTCTTTTCCTCGTCTCCGCGTGATAGGCTGATCTGATGATAGCCCGAATAGGCGTCTAGGAAGCTCATGGTCTGTGACCCTGCCGTCGCGTCCACCAATTGGTCTATGCGAGGCAACGGATAGTTGTCTTTTGGGCATGCCGCGTTCAAACCCGTGTGATCGACGCACATGCGCCACTTGCCTCCTTTTTTCCTGACCAGAACTGGATTGGCTAGCCACTCGGAGTGCTCGACCTCTCTGATGAAGCCAGCTTTTAGGAGTTTGTCGAGTTCCTCCCGGATGATTGCCTGTTTTTCCGGGGAAAAGCGTCTAAGTTTCTGTCTCACTGGTTTTTTGTCAGGCTGAACTGCTAGCCTGTGCTCGATCACCTCCCTTGGGACCCCGGGCATGTCGGATGGTTCCCAGGCGAACACATCCGACCTTGCCCGGAGGAAGGTGATGAGCTCGAGTTCCTATTTGGGACCTAAGGAAGATCCCAAATGAACGACCTTGGCCGGTTCCGACTCGTTGAGCGGAACAGCCTTGGTCTCTCCTCCAGGCTGGAGGGCAAGTTTAGGCTGGGAATGCTTCGGCTCTTGGTCAGGACCGCGAGTGGGTAACTGACCGACCATATCCAACGCTCTTTCGTCGCAATTGAGTGCGGACTTGTGGTTCCCTTTGATGGTTATAACTCCGTTCGGTCCGGGAATCTTCAGGCACTGATACGCATGATGCGAGGCGGCCATGAACTTGGCCAAGGCCGGCCTGCCGAGGATGGCGTTGTAGGCCGACTCGAAGTCTACCACCTCGAAGGTGATTAACTCCGTTCTGAAGTTACTTGGGCCGCCGAAAGTCACGGGCAGGACGACCTGCCCCAGAGGTTTGATCGAGGTGCCCGGGACTATCCCGAAGAAGGGCACGGCTACACTCTTGATTTTGGAACGAGGAATCTGCATCTCGTCCAAAACCTTGGCTGAAATAAGGTCCAAAGAGCTCCCGGAGTCTATGAGGACCCGACCGACAACGGTATTGCTGATGGTGGGGTTCACGACCATCGGAAGCCTTTGTGGTTTGGTCATCCCAAGGGGACAATCGTCCTTGGAGAAGGTGAGGGACATCTCGGACCATTTCAGCTGCTGCACCGGAGGCTTACCCTGGGTAACATGGTGCACTTCCCTTGCGGCGTCCTTTAAGTCCCGGCGGGACTTGTAGGCGGAGGAGCCCCCGAAGATGACAGCTATGTGATTCTGTGGTTCTTGGTATTTCATGTCATCCTCACTTTCCTCGGCGGGCTGTTTACCTTTGCCATTTCCACCTCGCTCTGAAGCGTCGGCATGGGACCCCGCCCGTAAAATCGCTTCAGGCGGTAGGCCCACGCTCGCAATTTCAGAGGTCGTGCCTGCGCTGGTGAAGCGGACAGTAGAGGTCGCCCCGTTGGTCTGCTTGGTCGCCTTGTTCTCGAGGCCTGTGTGGTTGTCCTCTTCCCCGAGCGTTAAACCCCGGCTGCGGCCTGGGTTTGCTTTCGGGCTGTTGTTGTTCCACCGCGGCAACCATGGCTGGCGAGGGTTGCTTTTTCTTCTTCTTCTTGATCTTCTTGTCCACAGAATTCGAGCCCTTTTTGCTGGCCGAGGTCTCTAGGCCAGCCGAGGCGGCGACTTCCCTTCATCCAAAGATTTTCTTCCATTGGACGGCTTCATCTGCGTTGGCGTATCGATCGGCCATTCGGAAGAGCTCGTTCGCCGTTAGATCCGGGTGGATCTCCAGGTCCTGCGTGAAGCGCACGTCCCGTACCCCGAACTTGAAAGCTCGGACGACGGCCTCGTCCGATATGTTCGGGATCGAGTTTCGGACCTGGATGAACCTCTGGACGAACTGTCGCAGGGTTTCCCCATCCGTCTGTATCAAGCGCTCCAGGTCGCGCTCCTTTCCCGGGCGGATGTAACAGCTCTGAAAATTTGCTCGGAGCGCGGCGCTGAGCTGCCCCCAGGATCGTATGGATCCTTCCTTTTGATTGAAGTGCCACGTACGAGTGGCTCCGTCCAGAACCGTCGGCAGATAATTCGCCATCACCCCCTCATCGCCTCCGGCGGCGAGGATGGCGGTAGTATATATTGAGAGAAATTCGTCCGGGTTCTGGGTCCCGTTGAATCTTTCGATGTGGCCGGGCTTGAATCTGTTCGGCCATGCGACATTCCGGAGGGAGCTCGTGAAGGCCTGGCAACCGAAGCTCGGGGTTTCGCGGTGAAACCCTCGGTCGTAGCGGCCTCCATGCGGGTCTTCCACCCAACGCCCGCGGCGCTGGCCGAATCGAGAAGACCTCATGCGACCAGTCGTGCCGACGACCGCTTGGTCGTGGAGCGCTCGTGAGCGCTCGTAATCCGGCGATCATAGGGGTGTCGCCCGAGGTTGCTCGAACTGTTCCGGGGCTTTTCCCGGATCAGGTTAGCGGTCTGGGGCGATCTCCGAGCATGGCTCCGAGATTCACCTTTGTGCGAGCGCATGGGGGAGCGTTTGCGATGGTCCCGGGAAACACTCCGGGCATCCGGTCCACGGGAGGATCCGAGACTTTAGTTCGGCGGCAAGCAAGCCTCTCTAGATCTTCGGCCACGACCTTGCCTACGGCCTCTAGGTCCACTTGCTCGGGAAAGCTGCAGTCACGCACGACCGCCGCCAAGGCCTGTAGCCGTTCCCGTTTCTGGTGAATTGGCGGCGGTGAGCTTCGACGGCGCTCCGGGGCGCGATCGGGAGTTCGGTACTCGCGAGAGTTCCTTTCCGCGGAAGCGCGCCTCCCTTTCGCCTGGCGGCGAATGCTCGCGAGGGTCTTTCCCAAAGACGCCTCCAGGTGGAGTCTGGCCGCCTCGTAGTGGTCGCGCTTAGCAGCGTCTGAGGACCCTTCCCCGGGCTCAGACGGCTCCGCCATGTTGACTTGACGAGAACGGGATGAAAGCGACGGGGACATCATTGTATCCCCTTGAGATGCAGTCTCTCGGTCGAGCTCTAGGTCGTCCGGTATGTCCAGGCCATCGTAGAGCCCGTCGTAGTCATCCTCGGGGTCCCCGAGGGTAATGTCTGGGGAATGGAGGTCCTGTCCTCGCATTCCCGTGTCCGGGGAAGGGCTCCTAGACTCAATGTGACCGATAGGATCGGTCACATTGGCCACGCCGTCGCCGGCGTAGTACATGTCGTTGTCTTCAACGTGGTCAAAAACGCAAAGGTCCCGAGTGTCTCCCGAGTTTGGCATCCTCGAGGATCTTGATCTGCACGGGAATCAAGCTGTCGTCCCCACGGACGGCGCCGGTATCGCCGATTTATTGGAGAACGGGCTCCCGTCGAGCTTACTTGTTGAATGGGGGATCAACAGAGCCCCGTCGTGCGGACCAAGGAGGTCGTTCGAGCGATGCCAAGGTCGGGAGAAAAAAAAGGGGGGACTCGGTGTTTATCCTGGTTCGGGCCTCCCTCTGCCGGGATAACAGCCCTACTCCAGTGTATTGTGTTCTATCTCTTCGTCCCCTTCCCTGTTCTGAGATCTTGAGGGGTTTAAATAATACGACTATAGGTACAAAGAAGGCAACTACCTCCTGGGATCACGCTATGTATCCATATCCGTGACCCGCCGTCCTTGATTCGTGTGCTGTTTGAATTTCGGGTATGATCTTCCTTGATCTTCGGCTGATTGGTTGTCTCCTTCCTTCCTCGTAGCGTTCGCCGGGCCCTCCGACCAAACACCTGAGTAGGTCGTGGCCTCTACGAGCATGCTTGCTCGTGGGGGGGTGTGTTTGGTACTTCTGCGAGTAAAGGTGCGGACGTGTATGCTCGGAGGAGAAGGAGGGATGCTCGTTTCATTCTCCCGAGCATCTTCTTTTAGTATTGCCTGGTCGGTGGGCTTAGCTTTTCACGGGGGTACCGTGGACTTTTGCCAGATAGCCAATCCCCGACAGTTTGATTTCTTGGTTGGTTTCTATTTGTCCAGTAGGTGGGGGAAATTTTATTTAGGATCATCCACCTCTCTCTGATCGCTATCTTGGTCCTCCAATTTGTATCAAAGCTGATTTTGCTCGTTTTATAGATCTTGACCGGTCTTAAGAGCCACGGCGACAAACAAGTATTCCACCAAGCCTCTGATTTTTTCTGGAGTTGATTTTCCTTTTTGAAAGTCCTAGATGGAGTCATATATCATTGTCGAGGGCTTTCTAATTTGACAGAAGGTAAAGCTTCCATATGAGGTTTTTGCCGATGAGAACGTCATGACTGGCAATATGGCTAATGTTAAGGTAAACGCTAAAGTAAGGAACATCCTCATACAGGGCCTTAGCCGTAGTGAGTATGATAGAATCTCTCACATACAATCTGCTCACCAGATCTGGGTGACCCTCGATGCATACCATGAGAGCACCACCTAGATCAAGATGGTGAGATAAGATCGGTTCAAACGTGACTACAATAAGTTTGAACAGCACGCTGGTGAAACCCTGGATGAGTGCTTTGGCCACTTTACAAAGATTTTGAGCGATCTCCGTGTAGCTAGTTGTACATACTCTGACTTGAAAAATGCTCGTCATTTCTTGACAGCAGTTGATCTTCGGGTTTCAGAGTTGAAGGTGACCACCATCAAGAACATCATGGACTTATTGACCTTGGCTCTTAACAGTTTTACTCCCAACTCAAGACATAAGATTGATGTCATCTCTCGGAAGATGAAGTCACAGTCGATGGCCTTGATCACCGATCCCACTAGATCCTTTTCTGATTTTTCTTATGGTTTTTCCCTCTCCACTCTCTGTGAGCTAAGTGATGAACAACTGGACAAGTTTTCAGAAAATAAGCTAGCTCTTTTAGCCCATATATTTTCTCATGCATACAAGAGAGTGAGGGAGAGGAAGAGATGTGGCACAATCACCTACTTCGAGTATGGTGGCCCCAACCACATTCGGGCGAACTGCCCCAAGCTAGAGAAGGGCAAGAACGACTCCGGCGGTTCCGACAAGACTGACTACACCATTAAGAACCAGCCACTAGTGCATTCCCCACACCCACCTTTGCTACCAGAGCCATCGAAGCCGACCAAGCCACCGAGGCCAAGGAGCTCCTACCATCCAATCGAGGAAGAATAAGGAGCACCATCAACCCCACCAATAGCACGACACCATCCCATTAGACCCCCACCTCACTAGGTTTGCATACATGCATTTTATTTGCTATCTTTAGGAACACATAGTGCACAAAGGAAGGAAATAGGGTAGTCAGTAGCTGAGCTACCGCAAACCAGTGGTCTCCGAGGGTGGCTGCACTAGGGGTGGCACTGTGCGTGCCCAACGACCCCTTTGTATTCCCTGGCATACGAGAGCTCCATGGTTGTTGTCGCAGTATTGGCAACCTATAAACAAACCAATCCACAAAATCATCATCAACCGGTGAAAAAGAAGCTCAAAGCGTAAAATAAATAACCATGCTAATTAATCAAGCATCACATTAGAAGAAATCATGGAAGAGGGAAATGGATTAGGCAGCTGCAAAGGGAGCTTAAAGGAACCAGCCATGGATCAGGGAGAGAGAGAGGCGGCGCCGAAAGAGGTGAACCATAGCTGTAGTTGAGGAATAGTGGTTGATGTGAGTTGGCCACTATGCCCCCATGCGCGCGACTCCGCATGGTGACGGCATTAGCATAGTTGCGATGTTGGCATCACAAAAGTGGTGTCGGCATCGCAAAAGTGGTGTCGACGCTAGACTGGGCTACAATGGCCAGTAGGCCAGTCGGCATGGGACACTGGTTGGACATGCTTGAGGAAGCCACGGGAAGGACCGAGAGAATGTCAGAGCCGACGAAGATGGTCGGATCTAAGGGATACGACAGGGGTGCCCTTATGGTAGACAACGGATAGGTAGGTCTGGTGGCGGCATGGCTCACTTGAGCTGGTAGGATGAAGGGGGAGGCTAGGGAAGGCCGTCAACGATGCGGGGAAGGGCAGCGTCACTCGGAGTAATAGTGATGCCACTGTTATTACCTTAGGATAATTATACGGGTCACCACAGTTTTTCTTTCCTAAAGTTGTCCGTATAGAAACAGCATAATACATAGCTTTTTGTGGTCAGTGACGAGTTGTTTGCATCTAATATAATAGCATCATGGAACGTTCATATATGTCATTTTAACTTATTTTCATTTATTACATGCTGCATGTATATATTATACACTCCCTCCGGTAATTGAAAAAAAAGAGTGACACCTTATGATGCATCATTCAATCGTATTAATCTTGACCGAAAGGGGTTGATAGTAAAGGGATATTAATAAAAAAAATTGATTAGATAATAGGTATATAGCTATATATATATTATTAATAGGATCAAATTAGCGTATATGTTCACTTATCAACTAATGTCACCCTATTTTCATTCTCCTACGCCCCCTCCTCAATCGGCCAGCCTAGACTATTAGCAAAAGGCCATACCTCCAATCCCTCAACCGAACAAAGCACATTGCATAGCACAACCAACTCTAGCCAAAATCCCCTCTCTCTCTCTCTCTCTCTCTCTCTCTCTCTCTCTTTGCCTCTTGTGCTCTCTGCCTCTCCCCCTCCCTCTACTTGGCCTCGAGGTAGCGACTAGTGGCACACTTTAGCAAGTAGGCGGTGGCAGGAGGTTGGGGGGATGAGGCAATGGCCAGGTTGCTGGCCAAGCAGCAGGCGCAGCACTGCAGGCTGCACTGCCATAACACCTAGTCAGATGGCATCGACTAGAACCCACAGGTATTCACATATTGTCTTGTTGAATGTTGAGAACTTGATATATTGATAAAAAGGAGAATAATTGGGATTAATTAGTTGATTTTGTGACTGTAGAGCTTAAGAAAATGAAGAGGTAGTTTGTAGACTTGAAAGCTTTGTGGGATCGATCCGGAAAGACACATAAGACGACTACAACTGCTACCTCCACACCCAAATCAATATTTGTAGAAAGCAAATTTGTTTTCGGCAATTATTTTTGTGAAAGAACGAGCTAAGTATAATGGATGACCAATTTTTTTCTACAAGTTATGGAGTCCCATGAGTTGATTTGTAATTTTTTTAATTATTTTGTAATTTTCTAATTTATTGTGATATGTTTGCTCTCATATGAACAATTTGTACTTTAAGTTTAAGCACTTTTATGGTACACAACAACCATCTTGGACCATCTATTATTTTTAAGAGAAAATTCTTTATTTGCTACTGAAAGTTGGCCAGGTTCCTGAAATACCATTGAAAAAAATGTTTATCCCTTTATTGCCACTGATCTCAACTTTAATCTCATTTTTTGTCACTTCCATCACTTCAACTGTCATTTGCCCTCTTGGCTTTGTCATTCTTTAAAAAAATGACAGTCCTACTCCTTGTCAAAGCCCTTCTTCCTCCTCGTTTCTTTGGTCTGGCTAGAACACTTGGATGACACCAGCGGGACCTTCGGATAGCACAAGGTAGCACTAATGAAGGGATATGGAGTACAGTGCTTTGACACTAGATGGACTGGTCACTTCGCTCTGCAATTTTATATACTAGAAACGCAAGCGCGGCGCACGCCGCGCGCGTGAATGGAAAATATTTTTTTTTCGGAGAAAAAACAGATCACGAAAACATTTTTCCCATGCTCCGGAGAGCAAACGGACCACGAAAATGTTTTTTCCGGGAAAAACGCCGCGCACGTGAATGGAAAAATTTTTTGTTTTTTTTTCGGAGAAAAAACAGACCACGGAAACATTTTTCCCATGCTCCGGAGAGCAAACGGATCACGAAAATATTTTTTCGAGAAAAACGCCGTTCGCGTGAACGGAAAATATTTTTTGTTTTTTTTTCGGAGAAAAAACAGACCACGGAAACATTTTTCCTATGCTCCGGAGAGCAAACGGAGCACGAAAACATTTTTTTCGGGGAAAACGGAGAAAGGACCTGAACGAAAAGTCAAAGGACTAATTTGTTATAATTTTGGACTTGTTCGCTATTTCGAATAAGTAGGAAAGGGCTAGTTCGCAATTCGTATTAATGGGAGGTTCTTTGTGTAAAACGGCGAACGGAGGACCTAAACGCGAACGGGAAAAAATATTCTACACTCACAGAAAATTACAAAGGACCTATCCGTAATTTCAAAAAACCGGAGGCTTTTTTTGCAAAAAGAGGAGAGAGAGAGGGAGGCGCCACGTGGGTGGGCTGCCCGGGCGAGAATCCTCCCGGTTATAATAGGTTGATAATTGGGAAGCAGCAAATCATCTAACAACAATTATTTCCAAACAGCAATCATCTGTTGAGTTTCTTGGAAACTGAAATTACTACTCCCTCTGTCCCACAAAGAGTGCATTTCTAGTGTTCAAATTTTGTCCCACAAAAAGTGCATCTTTAGTCTGTAGGGCCCAGCTGTAAGTGTATGCAAGCTCATTTAAGTGCTTGTGGAAACCGAAGCACCACCATGCTTGTGTATGGAGTAATGAGGGGCACATTAGTCATTTACCTTGCACACTAATCTGTCTTAAAAATCCTAGAAATGCACTCTTTGTGGGACAGAGGGAGTAGCTAATTATAATTGATGAACAAAATCCTCAATTTCCAAGCAATCAAATCTGCAGCGTCTACACGGCTATGCCCATCTATCTCTGCACGAGATCATTTCAACAAACATACGGCGAGCATCACAAACCTGCAGCGTCCTGGGCTCCAGCGCCTCGCGGATGGCCTGCACAAACGTAGCAGTAGCCAGAGCCTCGACGCTGCGGTTCCTGAGGAACATCGCGGAGGAGCAGTCCTTGAAGAGCTCGAAGGCATGGTTGGCTATGTCCCGGTCCAGCCTCAATATGGACGCGACGTCCGCGATCTGAGGTAGGCGCGGATGCTTCCTGAAATGCCCCAAAAATTTCGAACCAAATCAAAACCCTAATTGAAACCCTAATTCGAGTTTAATCGGTTTTTAATCGCATTCTTCATTTATTAATTTCGTTCTTGAAGTTCTTGGATTCATGGGGGAGGATTAGATGGGAGTAGTTGGACTTACCGTTGCCTCGCTCGGACCGGTCCTTGCGCACGCCGCTCGGTCCATCGCCGCTCACCTGCTCCCGTCGTGTGCGCGTCACGACCGACCCGTCTTCTCCGTGTGCGTCAGCCGCGCCGAGCTGTCATCGTCTCCGCCTGCTCCCCTTCTTTGTGCGGTCGCCGCGCGTCACGTCGCCTCGCGTCGCACCATCGCCAGCCGCCTCGACCCTTGAGCTCGCCTGCCCTTGTCTCCCTCCACCCGCCCCCGTCGCCTCACCACCGGCCGCCATCCCGTCGCCACGCCATCGCCCATGCCACACACGACTATAAATGCCGCCCGCACCCGCCCTTCGTCGCCCCTACCCCGCTCCCTTCTTCCTCGGGTGAGATCCCTAACCCTACTCCATCTCCACCGCCGCTCGAGACCCCTCGCCTCCCTCTTCGTCTCCCTCGCCTCCGGCAGGATGGCCTCGCGCCGCCTCGACTCCCCATTTCCCCAATCCCTAACCCTAGCCGAGCCAGGACCCCTCCCTCACCCCTTTGTCTCCCCCACCGATACCCTCTCTCCTCCCCCAGCCCCGGCCTCGCCCCCGCCGCCTCGCTCACCTTGCGAGCCGCCGCCGCCATGCCCCCCCGAACCGTAGCTCCCCCCCTCGATCTCTCTGTCTCTCTCGCTCCCTGTCTCTCTTTGGATCGATCGATCGATCGATCGATCTGATTTTACCGCCGCTGATGGCCCACCCGTCGGCCCCCTCGGTCGCTGCCGCCAGGCCCCGCCTGTCAAGCGGCTTGACCGCACGAGTTGGGCCAGCCCAGCTTTCGCCAGATGCGCGCGCTACCAGGGCCGTCGGCGGCTTGGCTCAACCAGTCTTGACCCAGCACTGATTTTCGCTTTTTCTTTTCTTTTCGGATTTAATAAATTCGAGAAATCCTTTTTAAATACTCCACAAAAAATCCAAGAAAATCCTCGGAATTCCAAAAATAGCCAAAATACACTATCTTGACCGTCTCGCGCCACTGAGTCCAAATACGCTCTCCGTTCCGCCGTTTGAAGTCCCCAAAATTCCAAAATACCCAAAAAGCCCTCAAAACCCTCCTCTGGCCTTTTTCTCTCCTGATCCCTTTTCATTTCCTCTTTTCTTGTTTTCCTCTTTTCTTTTCTCTTTGTTTTATTCGTTTATTTGTTGCTCGCTTGCTGTGCGCTAGATCCGAGCAACTGTTGGAGCCAACCCGGAACAGTACGAGGAGCCGGAGAAGGAGCCGGACGCGACCGACACCGAGATCGACTACGTCGACGACAACCTAGGACTTCCCCTCGCCTCGCAAGGCAAGCCGCACTCCTTGAACATGTTGAACCCATGATAATATTGTAGTATTAATTATGTTGTTATTGCATTATGTTAGTATGTCAAATGCTAGAAATGTCTATTTTAGAATGCCATGATGACATAGTTAATGCCTAGCTTGATTAAAGACCTACTTTGTATTGTTGTGCCATTATTCCTTTGCAAACCTTAGATTTAGTCATTGAACCTTGTATGCTCGTAGTTAAGTAATTAGATGAACATTTAAAAGGCTTTGTGTAGTAAAATAAAACCCTCAAGCGGGAGGCTTGAGGTAGACTATTTTCGAAAATATGCTACGGTGAGAGGATTTTGGCGGGCAAACCACTAGATGGCTATGTGCCCGATCCTCGACCGATGACGAGGTCAATGTGTGTAGTGTGGATTGTTGGTTTGGAATTGGCTAAGTTTTAGGCATAATTTTAAGTAATCACAACCTTGGGCAAAGTAAATAACTTAGACCCCGCTCAACCACAAGTTGGGTCGGTCGGCATCGTTGACTCGATCCAACCTAGCTCGGTATTTGAACTCCCCCTTGGAATACTTATAGGTGAGAGGTTCCATACTGTGGGCATTGATCAGTATGCCCGCGGCGAACGGGGTGGAATGGAGGTTGACCGGTGGTGTCGCCTATCCACAACGGTAGATACCCTCAGGATCGGAATGTGCATCCTGCCGTGGCCCGTGGGATTCCAAGTACTGTGCGGTTTTGAAACTACCGGGTAAGTGCTAAAGAGGGGCAGTTCAACGAAAAGCTTTGATTATCTCGGCCCGGCCGCATGCATGTAAGTTCGCGCGTGGCATTAACGGTCGTAGATATCTTGTGGGTAAAGCTGAGCAACTCTGCAGAGTCATGTTTAAATGGTGTTCGAATACGCCATGCTTCCGGTAAATGAAGCTAAGTTGGAATTGGGGTGAATCCTGTAACCTAACCCAAGTAGACCTGTTATTTCCAACTTGACGTAATGATGAATTTGAGAAAACTCAAAATTTGCTTATTTCTATTATGTATGGTTTATGTTTCAAATGTAAAATGTCTTCGAAAGTAAAATTGCATCCACGATAATAATAACCTTATTGCCACTTCCTTTGTGAATATCCCTACATGTAATATTCAGATTTTTCCGTGCGGTTTGTTGAGTACTGTTGTGTACTCAGTCTTGCTTTTCAACCTATTTTAGAGTTTGAAGACGCATGAGAACTCCAGAAGATCGTAGATGGTAGAGTAGTCTGATTTTAGGGTCCTTTTTCTGTGCTCAGGCCTTGCCTGTGTGGTTTTTTGGTAATGTAATGTATTGGAGCTCGCCGCTTCCTTTTGTAAAGTTCTGGCCACTAGGCCTTATTTGTATTAAAACAACTGTTTTGTTCTTATGCTGGCAATGTATGACTTGGTTTCCGACGGCTAATCTTTCTATGTAGCGTTGCGGATTTAAACGCACCCCCTGAAAAGGGCGGTCCGTCACACTGCCTCAGTATGGACGCGACGTCTTGCTCCTGGGGGTCACCGCCTGCATCCTCACATCGTCATCGAGCCTGAACTCGCACGACCGGTCCTCGTTGATCCTCCCGATCGATGGCTACGCTCTGGCTCCACAGCCCGACGGCGGCGGGCCTGGGCAAGCCGGTGCGTACGGCAGCCCGAATGAGCACCTGCACGTCGTACTGTTCCGGGTCGCCTACAAATTAACGATCAATAACGGGTCACTAACGGTCGTGGTAAAAATGGAATCAAATTTGAGATTCGGTGGTAATAAAGAGACGAGCATTTTTTCAATGACATTTCAAGGACATAACCAATTTTCAGTGGCAAATAAAAAATTCTCTATTTTTAATCCAACGAATCTTATTACTCAGGATTACTACACTAAGTACGAGGAGGTACCATCCTAATAAGGGTAAAATTGTAATTGAGTGGACCCATCCCTAAAGCATTACCGATTCGTTACTTCCTCCTTGTGACTTCGATTACTTTCCATGTTTTTATTCTCGGTCTCCCAACCGGGATATTGTGGTAGCCATTAGAAAGCAAACCATGCAAGCATGGAACTTGGTACTAACTTTTGGTGCAGAACTTTTAACCGAATGTGATTATAGACGAGTTATTGTGTTAAAGCTATTGATCGCAAAGCTGGACCCTAGTAATCACTACTTCGAAACCAAACACAGACAGCGCTTGAATGGAACCTTCGGAAGTAAAGTCCCATGCCACCTTTAATTTGTTGGCTTCGTAAGAGATATGGAGATGGTTGCGAGCTTCAACGCAGCATAGCTAATGACGTGATAGGCTAATGCGGTGGCAAGGAATCTGCATCTTTGACTGCTACAACAATGGTGGCTAGTAGGGCTTTGTGGGGCTCGTTGGCTCGGTTTAAAATCGTTCCAATTACACTCGTTTCTTTATTAATCATTGAATGAGTTAATTTTGAATGAAATTGGTTTTTGCTTTGACTCGGCTCGGCTCGGCTCGTTAGCTCGACTCTAAAAATACTTCTAAATTGTAAATAAAATCATATTAAATCAAACTATGTCAGTTTCAAAAAAAACTCGAAAAAACGACGATTTGACTCGATTTCCACCCGTGGTGGCTAGCTTCAGCGGTCGATAGATTAGGGGCACTAATTAATATTTGGACGATTCGCAAAACAAGATCCTTTCAAACATCAAGGAAGGGGATAAATTGACAAAATCTCTTATATATTTGCCTAATCAATGGCTTGTTGCCAAGAAATATAACTTGTATATTGTGCAGTTGCTGCATTTGTTGGGATTAGATGGGATGCGTGACATGCATTGTTGGCAGCTCAGCAAGAGAGAGAACGTCAAAAGAAAAAAAAACAAATCGTGGTCTTGGAGTTGGAGTGAGGTGGTGGCCGGCGCATAGGATAGGACAAGTTGTGCCGGTGGCAGCAGCGTCGGACATGCATGATGCCAGCGGCGGATCGAGGTGGCTGCGTAGGAAAATCCAAAAGTTGTTTGGTTAACCTTAATTTAGGTTTAGGAAGAAAGTCTATACTGTCCAAGAAATCAATGATCAAATTGTCATGATACCTGACGGGGAACAGAAGAAGCACTACCTGACGGTGAACAGGACTTGTGTGCGTGAGTTCATATTAAAGTTTAACAGATTGTATTCTGGGTTAAGCATTGTAAGGCCCACATAAGTGTGGCCCAACTGGGTAATATATTAGGAGAGATTGTGGAGAGAATAGACATCGAAAAAGAAGAAGAAAATACAAACTCCTCTGTTCTTCTACCTTTTTGCTTCTTCTCTGCTGTTCTTCCCCAAATCTCCCTTTCTCCGATTCATGATCATAACATTTGGTATCAGAGCCGACCGATCTGGCGCCGAAAAGGAAACCCTCACCTCTGGAGATCAAGATGTCTACAGCAATGGCATCGGTGGAGGCACAGTTCGAAGGGGTGAACGCCCTGCTAAAGCAGATTCTCGATGACGTCCAGGGTGTGAAGACGGAAGTCGGGGAAGTCCGTTCGGTGGTGGACTTGATGAAGGGTCGCGTGGAAGTGTCTGAGGCGCGACCAGTTACGAGTCATCCATCGATGGGACGAGGCATACCCGGAGGGGAGGAAGGGCATCTCTCGACGGGGTCAGGGACTCCGCCAGGGGAGGAGGTCAGATCGTTGAAAGGATCAAGGGTTATGGAGAGGAATCGGGAGCAGAAGGGGATTCTAGGGACTCCTGTTCTCCAGCCAAACTCAGGGCGTCAAGAGTGGCAGAACACCCTGCAAGTGTTCGATCAAAAACCAGGATGAGGACAGTATCCCATCTCCCAGTGGCAAACCAGGCAATCACTGCCTAAGATTGAGTTTCCACAATTTGATGGTGAGAATCCAAGATTATGGAGAGAAAGATGCGAAACATATTTTGAGTTGATGGGGGTGAATCCTAGTTTATATACTCGTTTGGCTGCTCTGAATTTCACTGGCAATGCTGCATTATGGTTGCAAAAAGTGGAGGCAAGAGGGCGTTTCGAAGTCTGGGAGGTGCTGTGTGAGGCAGTGGAGAGTAGGTTTGGAAGAAACCTGTACAAAAGGCAGATGAATCAATTGATCAACTTACGACAGACGGGCTCTGTAGCAGATTATGTGGAGAGATTTGAGGTTTTACAACACCATTTGTTGTTGTATAACCCAGCACAGGATGATATTTTCTTTGTATCACATTTTCTGGGCGGTCTGCGTGAAGAAATACGCTCGGCAATTGTTTTGCACAATTCGAAGGATATGGAGTCAGCTATTTCACTTGCATTGCTGGAAGAGGAGATAGAACATAGAAGGAAGGGATTCTATCATAGGATGGAAACCAAGGACATGGGAAAGGGAAACAGTAAAGTAGTTGAAAAGCAAAAGTTTCAGCCAAAACAGGAAGATCTCCGGCGTACTGAGGATGTGAAGAAGCAATTCAGTAACAAGTGGGATGACAAACTGGAGGCATTAAAGGCTTATCGCAAAGCAAATGGTTTGTGTTTTACATGTGGAGAGAAATGGGGTCGGAATCATAAATGTCCAGATAAGGTTCCTTTACATGTCATAGAAGAACTCATGGAGGTATTGCAAGTTCAGTCAAAATGTGATGTCGACAATGAAGAAGGAGAAGTGGAGTGTAGCGAAGAGCTTTTATCGGTCACTGAACAAAAGGGTCATCAACCTGGAAGTCAGCGCAGGACAATCAGACTTCAAGGATTGATGGGTAAACAGGAGATTTTGATATTGGTAGACTCAGGAAGCACTTACTCATTCATTAGCGAGGAGATGGCAAAAAGATCACAATGCAAAACGCAAGACATAGAGCCAATGAAATTGTCGATTGCGGATGGAAGAGTGATGCAATGTGATAAACTAATTCCTTCATTGGAGTGGTGGGTGCAAGGATACTCATTTGTGCAGGATATGAGGGTGTTGGCACTAGGATGCTATGACATGATACTTGGGGCGGATTGGTTGGAGGATCAAAGCCCGATGTGGGTGCATTGGGGACACAAGTGCATCAAATTCACACACCAAGGACGCAGGGTGCAGTTACAAGGAGTTAAGGATGATAAATTGCTGTCGGGTAAAGTGGATGTCAAGGAGTTGAAGGGATTGATAAAGAGAGGGGCCATTACACATTTGGTGCAACTTTGCTAGATTGTAGCATCAGAAGTAAGCAATGAGAAAGAGGCTGCGATAAAATCTATCCCACAAGAATTGCAAGAAGTTGTGCAATCATTTCAGCATCTATTCCATAACAAAACTCAATTGCCACCACAAAGATTACACGACCATTCAATTCCATTGGTGTCCGGGGCACAACCAGTACATGCTAGAGCTTACAGATACACACCTCAACAGAAGAATGAAATAGAAAAGCAAGTAGCAGAGATGCTAGATAAGGGCATTATACAGCAAAGTGCCAGCCCATTCACTTCCCCAGTGATCTTGGTCAAGAAAAAAGACGGATCATGGCGTTTTTGTGTTGATTACCGCAGACTCAATGCTATTACAGTCAAGAATAAGCAGCCATTACCAGTTATTGATGAGCTATTGGATGAGTTGGAAGGTGCTCAATGGTTCACGAAGCTTGATCTGCGCTCTGGATATCATCAGATTAGAATGAAAGAAGGGGAAGAACACAAGACAACATTCTGTACCCATAGGGGCCTATATGAGTTTTTGGTCATGCCATTTGGGCTTACCAATGCACCAGCCACTTTCCAAAGTGTGATGAACCAAAATTTTCATTCGTTGTTGCGTCGGTGTGTACTTGTATTTGTGGATGATATTCTAGTCTATAGTCGCACTCTACAAGAACATGTGAATCATCTCCGAGAAGTATTCCAGATTTTGGAGCAACACAAGTTGTTTGTCAAAAAAGAGAAGTGTCTGTTTGGACAACAATGTTTGGAATATTTGGGGCACATAATCACTCCTGGAGGTGTGTCGACTGACCCTCAGAAGTTACAAGCAGTGCTGGCTTGGCCAAGACCTAGCAATGTGAAAGAGCTAAGAGGATTTTTGGGTCTAACGGGCTATTACAGAAAATTCATACAACATTATGGTATATTATGTAAACCTCTTACTAACTTGTTGAAGAAGGATATTCTGTTCCAATGGACACCAGTTACTGAAGATGCTTTCCGATCGCTGCAAACTGCATTAGTCCAAGCCCTGGTACTTGCCTTACCAAACTTCTCAGAGCAGTTTGTGCTAGAAACTGATGCAAGCAAATTTGGTATAGGCGCAGTCTTAATGCAAAAGGGTCATCCAGTGGCATTTCTCAGTAAGTCTCTCAGTGTTCGCAATCAAGCACTCTCCACATACGAAAAGGAATGTCTAGCAATCCTATTGGCTGTGAGCAAATGGCGTGCATATCTTCAACATCAGGAGTTCATCATTAAAACAGATCAAAAGGCTCTTATACACCTGACAGATCAGCGATTGACAAACACAATTCAACACAAGGCCTTCGTGAAGCTTTTGGGTTTGCAATACCGGATATTATACAAAAAGGGAGTGCATAATGCAGCAGCTGACGCACTATCGTGGATACCCGAAACTACAGAAGTTTGTGCGATTTCGGCTAGCACACCGGTATGGATTGAAAACTTAGTGGCTGGATATCAGAATGATCCAACTACCAAAAGGTTATTGGAAGAACTATGTCTCTCAGGCTCTAATGATCAAGGCTTTTCTCTCAACCAAGGGGTGATTCGATTTCAAGGGCGCATCTGGGTTGGCCATAGCTCTCTAGCACAAGAACATATTTTACAAGCATTGCACAGCAGTGGTATTGGAGGGCATTCAGGTATTAGCGCCACTTATCACAAGGTCAAGGCACTATTTGCTTGGCCCAAATTGAAGTCATCGGTGGAACAGTATGTTAAGGAATGTGCAACTTGTCAGCAAGCCAAAATTGAACATGTTAAGGTGCCAGGATTATTGCAGCCGCTGCCGGTGCCGACTCAGTCTTGGGCAGTTATTTGCATGGACTTCATTGAAGGTTTACCATCATCGCATAATTGTACAACTATCTTGGTTGTGATTGACAAATTCTCAAAATATGCACATTTTATTTCTTTGTCTCATCCATTTACTGCACAGCAAGTGGCTCAAGTCTTTTGTGACAATATTTACAAGTTACATGGGTTGCCTCACATTATCATATCAGATAGAGACAAGATATTCACAAGCGCATTTTGGCAAGAATTATTCAAGTTATCAGACACTCAGCTGAACATGAGCTCTTCATACCACCCGCAAACCGATGGGCAGACGGAGCGCCTCAACCAATGTTTGGAGACTTATTTGAGGTGTTTTGTGCATGCATGTCCCAAGAAATGGTCCAAGTGGCTATCTTTAGCAGAGTATTGGTACAATACCACTTACCAAACTGCCATCGGAAAAACTCCATTTGAGGTTCTCTACGGTCACCCTCCCAGGCACTTTGGTATTACTGATCAGAGTGTTGAACCTGCTACTGATGTTCAAACTTGGCTGACGCAAAGAGAAGTAATGAATAACTTGTTGAAACTTCATCTGGATAGAGCACAACAACGCATGAAAGATCAGGCTGACAAACACAGGTCAGATCGAGAGTTTCTTGTGGGGGATCACGTGTACCTCAAGCTACAACCTTATGTCCAAACTTCTCTCGCTTCACGCAGCAATTAGAAGCTGTGCTTCAGGTTTTATGGGCCATACAAAGTGATAGAACGAGTTGGTCGGGTGGCTTACAAATTGGATTTACCAGCGGGCAGTAAGATTCACCCTGTGGTGCATGTATCACAGCTCAAGCACCACATTCCCAGTTCCACTCATACAGACTCTGTGTTGGCATTACACTGCTTAGATGAAGTTGAACCACAGAAGCCAACTGCTGTTCTCAAAACGAAGCTGATAAAAAAAGGGGCTCAAGCTATCTCTGTGGCTCTTGTCCAATGGTCGGGGTTATCACCAGCGTTGGCGACCTGGGAATCGCTGGCCTTGCTTCGCTCACAATTTCCGCTTGCACCGGCTTGGGACAAGCCGTGCCAAAAGGGGGAGGGAATGTCATGATACCTGACGGGGAACAGAAGAAGCAATACCTGACGGTGAACAGGGCTTGTGTGCGTGAGTTCATATTAAAGTTTAACAGATTGTATTCTGGGTTAAGCATTGTAAGGCCCACATAAGTGTGGTCCAACTGGGTAATATATAAGGAGAGATTGTGGAGAGAATAGACATCGAAAAAGAAGAAGAAAATACAAACTCCTCTGTTCTTCTACCTTTTTGCTTCTTCTCTGCTGTTCTTCCCCAAATCTCCCTTTCTCTGATTCATGATCATAACACAAATTTATTTCTACTGCCATCATTTACTACCAGTAGAATGTACAATTCTTTTAATTTTTGCTACTGTGGATCTTAAATTTTTATATTGAACAGTATTTTGTTAGCTACATACACCCATCTAGGAATTTCTAGATCCACCACTGTTGACCAAGGACATTATCTAGATATACAAAGTTTAGATATACGAAACTGATATCGGTAAAAAAATTTATAAAAAAGTTATTTTGATAACTTTATAAAATACATATAATAATAAATTATATGGTCGTCAAGTTGACTTTGGAAAAAAAAATACTCTCTGTACGTGTGGTCGGCTTATAGCTAGGCTTCTATATGCAGCACGTACACATGGCATCATCATTAACCCTGACAATTGGCTGTTCCGAAAATGGCCGAGACGGCACAAGGGTGGTCGGCGAGGTATGCCGAAAATGGCCGAGACGGCCTCCGAAACGGGGATCGAGGGCAGGATCGTTGACGCCTCGTCCATGGCCCACAGTTGGGTCAACCTCTTGTTTCCGGAGCCACGAATTCGGTCGTGCCATTGCAATGTTTGTAAACAAATTGATTCTTCAGGAGGGAAATGCGAAGGTGACGGACTGACGGTCAATGCGGTGCATTCAGGAACAGTTGAGACCCGGATAATCCGGGATCATGAGGGGCTCACCGCGGGCAAGATTAATTCCATTCCAGCCATGTTTATGGCTGCTGTTTAGCCTGCACCGCTGCACGTACTGTTGTTGTTCTCCGATACAAGGTTTACAAGTTTCGTTTTTTTGCCTGTCGAACAGATTCAGTGTGCTTCCAGATCTCTGGGCTGCTGAAATCACCGTCTCAGGTACGATTGCTTCGATCCTATCGTTTCTTAATTAGCCTCTTGAAATGATTCCAAACTAGATTTTATTAGGGAAAATTTGATATATACCACCACAGAGTGTATGATTTAGAAAAATACCATGCAGGGTCTCCCCTTCAAAAAACGCCACTACAGTGTGAGCAAGCTATGGAAAATACCACCACGGCAAACTAAGCACATTTTTTTTTTTCGAAAAGAAGGCAGGAGCTCTGCCAAATCAATTAAGAAGAGGAAATTCCGCTAGTACAGAAAGACAGTACAAAACGGGGAAAAACCACCCGAACAGCAAAATACAAAGCGACCACACAGCGAAGCGAACATGAAACACTACTACACGTTTTCAAGCACATTTTCACCAAATAAGGTCTCATATTCTTTCGTATAGACCAAATTGCCCTCAGCTTTTATCTGAAACCCGGTTCAATTGGTTGCAGTCATGGATTCAAATTTCGGACCGAAATCCGAAATCTCGGCCGAGATTTCAGATTTCGGACCCCTCCGAGATTCAAAATACCGGTTATTTAAAAAAATTCAAAATGCTACAGTGCACATTCAAATTTCGCCAAGATCTCGGTGATTTCGGCCGAGATTTGTATATTTGATTTTTATTTTTTTCCACCGGATATGATTGGATTTAGGTTGAAGATCATCAACAAAAAAATTCTGATTTTTTTGAATTTTTTTTACCATTTTTTGGTCGGCTCAAACCGGACCGAAATCTCGGTGATTTCGGCCGAAATCTCGGATTTTCCGGTAGAAAAAAACCGGATTTTAAATTTGAATTTTAGATTCCGTCCGGATTTGATTTGAATTTCCGAAATCTCACCGAGATTTCGGATTTCGGGCACCTCCGAAATTTTGTTAAAACGGGATTTGTAACCCTGGTTGCAGTCGCACCCATCCCCCATCCCCATCCTCTTCAGAGCACCACCGGCCCTCCATCTCCCTTCCTTCCGGTGCCGTCGCAGCACCTGTCCTCTACCTCGTTTCCGTCCACCGCCACCGACGCTTCTGACCTGCACATCGCTTCCATCTGCCGCCACCGATGTATCCGATCTGCACCTCGGTTCTGTCTGCCGATGCCCACACACCTCACTTCCACGCAAGGATGTGCAAAGAAGAGATATTTGCCGAGGTTCTTGCTCGCTTCCCTTGCTTTGGTTCTGTTCGTGGCTGCCGCTTATCGAAGATGTAACATCCTTCTGGGAGGCAGAGAACAAGAGTTTTTTGGCCTGCACTTTGCAGCCAATTTGAGTGCTGCAGCTGTAGATGCAGATGATTGTGCTGATTTCTAATACAACTTAGCTGAAACATGCATGTCCAATGCCAATCGAAGAACCTATTGGTTGCCAGTGCCTTAAAGTAGGAGGTTGATTCAGCAAGTGATACTGACTTGATTTTCATGGGTGATGCAAACTAGGTATTGAATTAAACAAGGGCAATTTGGTCCATACAAAAACGTATTAGGGGGGAATTGATTTTAATCCCCGTAATGGCATTTCTCAAAGTAAACTCACGTTGTCATGGTCAGAGGCTCAGAGCTTAGTTGAAAGCAAAGTGAAATGCATGCATGGAATAAATGTAAATTGTTTTTAGTACGGAGTACATATATCTTTCCGGCCTGTTAATTTCCATTCATAGATTGTTCATATCCCGACCTTAACTTCGGCATTTTTCCCCATGGGAAATGTACATACAGAGTCATGTACTCCCTCTGTCCCACAAAGAATGCATTTCTAGTGTTCAAATTTTGTCCCACAAAGAGTGCATCTTTAGTCCGTAAGGCCCAGCTGTAAGTGTATGCATGCTCATTTAAGTGCTTGTGGAAACCGAAGCACCATCATGCTTGTGTATGGAGTAATGAGGGTCACATTAGTCATTTACCTTGCACACTAATCTGTCTTAAAAATCCTAAAAATGCACTCTTTGTGGGACAGAGGGAGTACACTAATACTTGCACGCACATTTGCAGAGCATACAGCACTTGCATGCGTGTCCACGTCAGTGCTGCTTGATGGTGGCAGCCAGGTCAAGGCAGTTGCTGACGAGGCGGCTGACATGGCGCTGCGCGCCGGGTATGGGCGACTGGAACTCCGGCCGCTCGTCGAAGATGTCCTCGCAGTCGGTGGAGAAGGTGCCCGCCGCCGACAGCTCCGACATGACGTCCGCCTGGCTGCCGCCGCTCTTGAGCGTGTTCCGCGCGCTCTGCAGCGAGTCCACCAGCGACGCGTAGCTGTCCTTGCACGACTGCAGCGACGACGACATCGCGGTGCCCTTCGCCTTGGGCGACTTGAGCGCCTCGTCGAGGCGCATCTCCGCCACCCCTGCCTTCGTCGCCGCCACCCGCAGGGCCGCGTCCAGCAGCTGCCGCGGCGTCGTCACACCGGGCAGCACCGTCAGCGAGCTGCACAGCGTCTTGTAGTGCACCTGCACGTACACCATGACGTACGTAAGAAAACATGTACGTACAATACGTAGCACATTATATAGAGTTCCATATATGCGTATGTGCTAGCTAGTACGTAGTACGTACCTCTTTACATATGGCTACGCAGTCATCGGAGCCGGTCAGGAGACGACCCTTGTCGCCGACGGGATCATCGATGACGACGGGGTGGACGACGCGGGCATGGACGTCGGTGAATGGAGACGCCGCCAAAACGGCTGCCAGGACCAGAGCGGCGAGGTATCGAAACATTGGTTGGTCGTGCAACAACGATACGAGGGTACGTGAGCTAAAGAAATCGGTCAAATGGAGGTGGTAAAGAGGACGTACGGAACTTGACCGCAAGCAAAAACTGACCGTAAATTTTTGCTGGCTTGGTGGTTGGCTAGCCTTCATTGTAGCATCTTCCAGCCTTAAAATTGGCTTTGCGTTTTTATTGTGTGTGCTAGATGAGTTTTGAGTTATATTATGCTATTTAATTTAAGCATGTTTGAATCCCCTCTCTCCCGTTCGCCAATAACAAATTAGCCTAATTTTTGCGGCTAAATAATATAATACATTTATTAGTATCTAAATTCTAAACATAAAATTGTACTTGTTATAGAACTCTAATGCTTATCATAGAAATACAAGTACAATTGTATTCCTTTGCAATTGTATTATCTACACGTAATTAATCTACACCGTTATATTCTAGATCCATCATAATCGATAATATAGATTTTTTTCTTTCAATTAATGTGATGGATTATTCTATGTAATTATGCAGGCTAGATACTACATACTACTATGCTGCCTCAATGCCACCTGCAGACTTGGATGACTCGGTGGCCACCACTGGTGCATGCAGTGGTGGAGGGAACCTCCTGAGTTCTTATTCTTTGTCTTGTTTGCATAGAAAAATAGAAATAAAAGACATAAATTTTAGGTGAAAAACTCCTTTAAAAAAATCACAAGGCATAATGACTATATCATAATATGAGAAGATGTTTAAAATAAAGCACTTAATGTTTCTATAGACTATAGGGACATATTTATAGTGACACATAACAGACCCATGTAGAAGTAGATTTAAGATAGAGTAGAAAATATATTCGTATCACACACAAACTCAACAATCTTCACTTTGAGACGAATTCCTCTTATGGTCAAAACATAACACGAATCTCCTTGAAACAGATCAGTATGAACACCTTGTGCGCTAAAAGTCCAACGGATTAATTGAATTATACCAACTAAGTCTAAGCAAAGCTCAAACTTAGCTGTAGGAACTGGTTTTGTCAACAAATTAGCTAGATTATTATGGGTACTTATCTTGCTAACTTGGTCATCTTGAGCAATGACATCTCGAATATAATGATATCTGCCATCAATTTGCTTCATTCTCTCATGGAACATCTAATCCTTTGTAAGACAAACATTACTCTAACAGTCACAGAATATTGTACTGCAAGATGTAATTCCACAAAGCTTAGTAAACAAATCTTTTAGCCAAACGACTTTTTTGCAAGCTTCAGAAATAGCCATATACTCAGCTTATGTAGTAGACAAGGCAACAGTAGCTTACAGACTTGCTTTCCAACTAATGACACATCCTCCAACAGTAAATACATAACCAGTAAGAGATCTTCTCTTATCTAAATCTCCAGCAAAGTCTAAATCCAAGTAACCAACGAGTACATCTCTAGTTTTGTCAAACTGTAAACAAGCATTAGCAGCGCCCCACAGATATATAAAAATCCAGTGAATTGCTTTCCAATGCTCTTTGCTAGGATTAGCCATGTATTTACTAACAGCAATCAATGATTGAGATAAGTCGGGACGAGAACATAATTGTCGACGATTGGAGAACGGGCTCCCGTCGAGCTTACTTGTTGAATGGGGGATCAACAGAGCCCCGTCGTGCGGGCCAAGGAGGTCGTTCGAGCGATGCCGAGGTCGGGAGAAAAGAAAAGGGGGGACTCGGTGTTTATCCTGGTTCGGGCCTCTCACCGCCGAGATAATAGCCCTACTCCAGTGTATTGTGTTCTATCTTGGGATCCCTCCCCTGTTACAGATCTTCAGGGGGGTTTAAATACTACGACTAGAGATACAAAGAAGGTAACTACCTCCTGGGATCGCGCTACGTATTCATAACCGCGATCCGCCGTCCTTGATTCGCGCTTTATTTGAATTTCGGGTAAGATTTCCCTTGATCTTTAGCTGATTAGTTGCCTCCTTCCTTCCTCGTAGCACTCGCTGGGCCCACTGACCAAATACCTGGGTAGGTCATGGTCTTTACGAGCATGCTTGCTCGTGCAGGTGGTGCTTGATGTGACCGTGAGTAAAGGTGCGGACCGTATGCTCGTGGGAGGAGGAGGGATGCTCGTTTCACGCCCCCGAGCATCTTCTTTCAGTATTGTTTGGTCGATGGGCTTGGCTTTTCACGGGGGTACCGTGGACTTTTGCCAGATAGCCAATCCCCGACAGCTAGCCCCCGAGGTTCAAGCGGGGAACCCTCGGGCTTCCCCTTGAGCCTAAGAAGACTTGAGGAGGGATTGAATTTCTTTTTGTCGTGGCTCACGACCGTTTTACGTCGGGAGACGAACTTCTTTACCCGCCGCGTGGGCGCGTCGTTTGGTTGTTCTGCGGTTCCTTCTCTGAGAAGCCTCCCTGCAACGGTACGGCAGTTTCTCGGAAAGCGCGCTTTCTTCGGCCAGGTGTCGCTACGTGATAGGCGGCGATTTTTAACCTGTCCCTTCGCTGTCTCTTTAACCCTTTCTACCGGGAGAGGTCGGAGTCACACTGTGTCTCTTTGCTCGTCTTCGGCCAAAAAATCTTCCAAGAGCCCTAGCGCCCAAGAACCCTTTTCGCTCCCCTTCCTTCTTTGGTCATGGCGCGTTTCAAGGTTAGCCAGATGACCCGAAGGAGGCTCCAGGTGCTCACGGACGAGGGGTACGTCGACCCAGGCTCGGGTCGAGTGCCTGGGGGCGATGCGGCGCCGGCACCGCGGGAGACGGAGATCGTCTCCTGCGAGTTGTACGGCCGTCAACGGGCTTCGCTGCCCGAGAGCGACTTCCTCGCCTCCGTGCTTGCCTTCTGCGGGTGCGAGATCTCTCATCTCCACCCCAACTCTATCCTTTCTCTCGCAATCTTCTCCCATCTTTGCGAGGCTTACGTGGGTGTAGTGCCCACGGCTAGCCTCTTCTTTCACTTCTATTCCCCCTTCCGCACCGTGGGATGGCTCCGGGCTTGCGTTTATCTTCGCCTCGGCCCAACCGACCATACGAGTACCCCTTCGTTGCTCAAGGACTCGGTGTCGGGTTGGGCCGACCTCTGTTCTACCGTAAGAAGGCGGAGGGGTCCCGGCTTGGTCTATTGGGAGGACGCTCCGCCATCGAGACGACGCGCCGCCTGCAACCTGAGGAGGAGCGGGTGCTCAGGACGATCGGTGAGCTTGCCCAGATGGGGCTCACTGGTCGGGATATCGCCCGGGACTTTACCTTCAACCGGTGTCCCTCGAGGCGCCGCGAGCACCCTTCTTCGAGGTGACCGGGTGGCATGACTTCACCCGCGAGGACAACGCAGGTATGTTCCTGGACCTTTTTCTCGAGCATCGTTGCTTTCTGGTGATCGGTGCTATATATTTCTTTGTTTTAATCTTCGGTCGTGACGCAGCTCCGAGGACGGACTGGGTTGACGAGAGGGTCGCCGAGATGTTTGGTGCCCCGAAGGAGAAGGAGCTGACGCCCAATCGTCAGGTCCCCAAGAACATTTTTGACCGCGGCGACGCGGTAAGTACATCTTCCCGCTTCCGTTCGAGGGCATGTTTCCCGAGCTTATCTCTCCCTATTTCTGTTTGCAGGAGAAGGTCGCCCTTGACCTCGCCGTGTCGAGCGCTGCAGCGCCGCCGCAGGCCAGCACCCCGGCCAGGGGTTCCCGCAAGAGGTCGGCGGGTCGAGGCCGCCAAGCATCCGCCTCGCCTCCCCGCGCCAAGCTTCGACCAGGACCCCCACGCCGCACCTTGAGTACGCCGACCGCCAGGAGGTAAGCGAACTTCGAATCTGGTATGATGACTTCAAACGGAGGAGGCCGGAGCTGATGGGTCGACTGGAACAGCTCGCCGAGCAGGCGAGGAAGGCCGAGGAGGAGGCCAGGTCCCTCCTGACCAAGGAGCGGCTGGAGAGGCAGATCAAGGCCCTCCAGGACCAGCTTACTCGGGTGGTCGATGGTCCCGACGAGGAGGAAGAAGAGGAGGCCGCCTATGCTCTGGTCAGAGGGAGCAGGAGGTCGACCTCTCAAACAACCTCGGCGCTGGAAGAGGTCGACATGGACGACGTCGACCCAGCGATGGCACGTGCCGACGCCGCGAGGAGCGCGCGTCGTGGTCGTGGCCGAGGCCTCACGAGGTCGCCATGGCAGGTCGCCGTGGGCCCGGCGAGGAGGTCGAGGAGGATGGCGCCGCCACGGGCGAAGGTAAGTTCCTGCTTCATTCTCTTGTTCTGTTCTTGTCTTGCGGTTTTCTTCGGGCTAACCCCACCCTGTTTGGCGTGGGCGTGATAGCTCGGATGTTGCTTTTGGACTTCCGTCAGATGGCTGAGGAGATTATCGACTCTGCAGTTGACGCCGAGCTCGACCGCGTCGTCGACCAAGTGATGGCCGAGACGGGGGAGGAGTCGGTGCCAGCTGCGGCCTCAATGGAGTCCGAGCTTCCCTCGGCGGGGCCAGCTGTCGACGATTGGAGAACGGGCTCCCGTCGAGCTTACTTGTTGAATGGGGGATCAACAGAGCCCCGTCGTGCGGGCCAAGGAGGTCGTTCGAGCGATGCCGAGGTCGGGAGAAAAGAAAAGGGGGGACTCGGTGTTTATCCTGGTTCGGGCCTCTCACCGCCGAGATAATAGCCCTACTCCAGTGTATTGTGTTCTATCTTGGGATCCCTCCTGTTACTGAGATCTTCAGGAGGTTTAAATACTACGACTAGAGATACAAAGAAGGTAACTACCTCCTGGATCGCTACGTATTCATAACCGCGATCCGCCGTCCTTGATTCGCGCTTTATTTGAATTTCGGGTAAGATTTCCCTTGATCTTTGGCTGATTAGTTGCCTCCTTCCTTCCTCGTAGCACTCGCTGGGCCCACCGACCAAATACCTGGGTAGGTCATGGTCTTTACGAGCATGCTTGCTCGTGCGGGTGGTGCTTGATGTGACCGTGAGTAAAGGTGCGGACCATATGCTCGTGGGAGGAGGAGGGATGCTCGTTTCACGCCCCCGAGCATCTTCTTTCAGTATTGTTTGGTCGATGGGCTTGGCTTTTCACGGGGGTACCGTGGACTTTTGCCAGATAGCCAATCCCCGACAATAATATACTATAAATAAGTGAACCAACTGTACTGGCAATTGGAACTCTAGACATGTACTCAACTTCATCATCTGATTGTGGGAATGACATTGAAGATAGTCTGAAATTTGTAGCTGGCGGAGTACTCACCTGTTTGGCCTTGTGCTTGTTGAAACAACGAATGACTTTATCAATATACCCTTTCTGATTTAGGTATAATTTTCCAAACCATTTATCACTGGTAATTTCTATACCAAGAATCTTTTTGTTGTACCAAGATCCTGCATCTCAAATTCACTGCTCAATTGCGCCTTCAACTATGAAATTTTTGCCTTATTTTCTGCAGCGATCAATGTATCATCAACATATAGGAGCAAATAAATAGCTGAACTATAAGGTCGAGTAAGACATCGGGTATACGATGAGTTAATAAACTCCATATTTTATGAAATTGAGAACCATAAATATAATCATGTTTCTACACAAAACCAGAGTGAAAATAGACTACCTATGGTATTCTCGTTCAGGGATGAGGATGAAGTGGAAGCGATAAATCAGAGCATGACAACAATTAGGACGAACTGTAAAATGAAATAGATTTTACCTTGGAATCCATCAATATTATGATAAGAAAGGAGATGAAAGTGCTACAAAACTTCATATCTTAAGACAATCCTGATCAGATAAACTGTTGCCTCAATGCATCTAGGATGTTTATATATTTAATTACAAAATCTATAACTGGTTGTGTTTTGTAAATGTCGTTGCAGAAATATCTAAGCAGATAAAAATTTCGAACAATAGATACTGATGATAGAAGTTCTACTGAGGGTGTAGAAAAAATATTTGGTTCCAACAAGCAAGACACTATTAAGTTATTGCATTGAAGATGAGAAAATATTAATTAAGGATAATGTCAGGTAAAATACATTGACAAGATATATATTTCATAGATCAAGACAAGAAGCCCTCGGGCCTTTTTCATGTCTACCATCATATGTCTCATAGCTTCCGCAACAGAGGCTTTTTGGTTCTCCCTGAAGTTCCACAACTCCGTCACAGTGCCCATTTGTTTCACACCAATAACCGATTGACTTTCAATCATATCTCTTAATCCCTACAAAAGTGATCGTGTTATTGTCAAAAGGGTGTCTTGCTATATTATCAGTAACCATGTTGAATTAAATACTAAAAATGTTTATATTACCTCCATAAGGTCAGCTTTGGCTTCTTCCAACT
This sequence comes from Rhipidocladum racemiflorum, assembly GCA_036346355.1. NCBI lineage: Eukaryota > Viridiplantae > Streptophyta > Magnoliopsida > Poales > Poaceae > Rhipidocladum > Rhipidocladum racemiflorum. Next base: position 75,909,000 of record CM070569.1, on the reverse strand, counting down.
CTGCATTTGCCCTGCAGTACTTAATGATGAGCGCTGTGTTAAGAGATTCAATAGCTTGCAATTTGTCATCTATGCTTTCAGTTCTTGTTTCATCTCATAAATCTTTTCTGTTAATTCAAACTTGCCCTTCAGTTGTTTGATCTCCACCACAAGTTTTTTTTAGCTTCTAATAGCTTTTCCATTTTGTCTATTTTACCAAATCAAATTATATAGCATGCTTATATAACATGACGATTGATGCGCATAGTTCTTTTATATGCATATGAATATCACTGAACCTTCATACCATACCATCTATGCATGCTTATATAACATATAGGAATAAAGAAAGTATGCTTATATGCATATCAGTGAACCATCATACCACACCATCTATGCATGCTTATATAATATATAGGAATAAAGAGAACATTCTTTATATAAGGGCACAAGTTCAGATAGATGTTAGCTGCCTTGCCAAGCACGGAGATGATTCCTCGAAAAAAGAGAAGAAAAAAGAAATAAAATAAAATAACATATATGACTAAGCATTTGTAGATAAGTAGCTTTCTCAACTACTGCCTATTAGTGGTCTTCTTGTAGCATTCTAAGATATATTCATACAAATTACAACACTTCAATACAACTCTATTCAATATTTGACGTTAGTAGGAGTGTAGAACTTAAATAGGAAAGCAAGCAGTCTCACAATTCATAGAATCTACTCAAATAATTATTCTTCATCTGATATGAAAAAGGAAATGAAAAGGTCTCACAATGCTCACATTCTCTTCCTAATTTTTATCTTGACTTCATGCAACAACCATTTAAGCCTATGATGAAGCACCTAGTCTCGAAATCTACCAAACATTATTGTCGACGATTGGAGAACGGGCTCCCGTCGATCTTACTTGTTGAATGGGGGATCAACAGAGCCCCGTCGTACGGACCGAGGAGGTCGTTCGAGCGATGCAAGGTCAGGAGAAAGGGGGACACGGTGTTTTATCCTGGTTCGGGCCTCTCTCTACCGAGATAACAGCCCTACTCCAGTGTATTGTGTTCTATCTCTTTGTCCCCTCCCCCTTACAGATCTTCAGGGGGGGTTTAAATACTACGACTATAGGTACAAAGAAGGCAACTACCTCCTGGGATCACGCTATGTAGCCATATTTGTGATCCGACGTCCTTGATTCGTGCACTGTTTGAATTTCTGGTAGGATTTCCCTTGATCTTCGGCTGATTGGTTGTCTCCTTCCCTCCTCGTAGCGCTTGCCGGGCCCACCGACCAAACACCTGAGTAGGTCATGGTCTCCACGAGCATGCTTGCTCGTGGGGGTGTTTGGTATTGCCGCGAGTAAAGGCGTGGACGCGTATGCTCGGAGGAAAAGGAGGGATGCTCGTTTCATTCTCCCGAGCATCTTCTTTCAGTACTGCCTGGTCGGTGGTGCTCAACTTTTCACGGGGGCACCATGGTCTTTTGCCAGATAGCCAATCCCCGACAGCTAGCCCCCGAGGTTCAAGCGGGGAACCCTCGGGCTTCCCCTTGAGCCTAAGAAGACTTAAAAAGGGGGGATTGAATTTCTTTTGGTCGTGGCTTACGACCATTTTACGTCGGGAGATGACCTTTTTTACCCGCCGCGTGCTCGCCCCGCGTGGGCGCGTCGTTTGGTTGTTCTGCGGTTCCTTCTCCGAGAAGCCTCCTTGTAACGGTACGACAGTTTCTCGGAAAGTGCGTTTTCACCAGGCAGGTGTCGCTATGTGATAGGCGGCGATTTTTAACCTGTCCCTTCGCTGTCTTTTTAACCCTTTCTCCCGGGAGAGGTTGGAGTTACACCGTGCCCCTTTGCTCGTCTTCGGCCAAAAAAATCTTCTAGGAGCCCTAGCGCCCAAGAACCCTTTTCACTCTCCTTCTTCCTTTGGCAATGGCGCGTTTCAAAGTCAGCCAGATGACCCGTAGGAGGCTCCAGGTGCTCACGAACAAGGGGTACATCAACCCAAGCTCGGGCCGAGTGCCTGGGAACGACACGGCGCCGGCGCCGCGGGAGGCGGAGATCGTCTCCTGCGAGCTGTATGCCGTCAACGGACTCCGACTGCCCGAGAGCGACTTCCTCGCCTCCATGCTCGCCTTTTGTGGGTGCGAGATCTCTCATCTCCACCCCAACTCCATTCTCTCCCTTGCGGTTTTCTCCCACCTCTGCGAGGCGTTCGTGGGTGTGATGCCCACCGCCAGCCTTTTCTTCCATTTCTATTCTCCCTTTCGTACCAGCCGGGACGATCCCGCCGACTGCGTCTATCTTCGTCTTCGGCCCAACCGACCATACGAGTACCCTCTTGTTGCTTTGAAGGACTCGGTGTCGGGTTGGGCCGACCTTTGGTTTTACCAGAAGAAGGCGGAGGGGTCCCAGTTGGTCTATCGGGAGGCCGCTCCGCCATCGAGACGGCGCGCTACCAGGTAGCTTGAGGAAGAGCGGGTGCTCAGGACGATCAGCGAGCTCGCCCAGATGGGGCTCACTGGTCGGGACATTGCCCGGGATTTTACCTTCAACCGGGTGTCCCCCCTGAGGCGCCGCGAGCACCCTTTCTTCGAGGTGACCGGGTGGCATGACCTCACCCGTGAGGACAACGCAGGTACGTTCTTGGACCCCTTTCTCGAGCACTGTTGTTTCCTGGCGAATTGGCGCTACTTTTTTCTTTTAACCCTTGGTCGTGTCGCAGCTCCGAGGATGGACTGGGTTGATGAGAGGGTCGCCGAGATGTTCGGCGCCCCGAAGGAGAAGGAGCTGACACCCAATCGTCAGATCCCCAAGAACGTTTTTGACCACGGCGATGCGGTAAGTACATCTGTTTGTTCCCGCCCGAGGGCATGTTTCCCGAGCTCATTTCTCCCTGTTTCTGTTTGCAGGAGAAGGTCGCCCTCGAGCTCGCCGTGTCGAGCACCGTGTCGCTGCCGCAAGCTGATCCCCCGGCCAGGGGTTCCCGCAAGAGGTCGGCGGGTCGAGGCCGCCAAGCATCCGCTTCGCCTCCCCGCGCCAAGCGGTCGAAGCGCCGAGCTTCGACCAGGACTCCCACGCAACACCTTGAGTACACCGACCGCCGGGAGGTAAGTGAGCTTCGAATCTGGTTTGATGACTTCAAACGGAAGAGGCCGGAGCTGATGGGCCGACTGGAACAGCTCGCCGAGCAGGCGAAGAAGGCCGAGGAGGAGGCCAGGTCCCCCCCGAGCAAGGAGCAACTGGAAAGAAAAATCAAGGCTCTCCAGGACCAGCTCGCTCAGGTGGTCGAGGACCCTGAGGAGGAGGAGGATGAGGAGGAAGCCTACGCTCTGGTCAGGAGGAGCAGGAGGTCGACTTCCCGATCAACCTCCGCATTGGAAGAGGTCGACATGGACGATGTCGACCCGGCGATGGCGTGAGCCGGGCAGTCTGTGGAAGATCGCGTCGTGGCCGTCGCTGAGGCCTATGAGGCCGCCTCGGGTAGGACGCCCGTGTCCCGCAGTGAGGAGACCAAGGAGGATGACGCTGCTCGCCGGGCAGAAGGTAAGCACCGCTTTGTCCTCTTGTTTGGTTCCTTCGTTCTTGTCTTGCGATTTTTTCCGGGCTAACCCCACTCTGTTTGGCGTGGGCGTGATAGCTCGTATGTTGCTCTTGAACTTTCGTCAGATGGCTGAGGAGATTATCGACTCTGCAGTTGACGCCAAGCTCGACCGCGTCTTCGACCAAGTAATGGCCGAGACGGAGGAGGAGTCGGTGCCGGCTGCGGCCTCAGCGGAGTCCGAGCTTCCCTTGGCGGATGCCGAGCTTCCTCCGGTGGAAGGGGAACCTACTCCAGCCGCAGAGGAGCAAGAGCCGCAGGGGGCCGAGGACCAGGAAGTCTTGGCCCTGGTCCCCTGCGAAGGGGCAGGCGCAAGCGAGGCCAAGGCGACGGGCTCTGATGGTCAAGGGGTGGTGGCTCCCGACCCACGGCCCTTGGCCGCGAGCCAAGAAGAGGAGCCGGTCGCTGCCGGCCAGCTGCCTCCATCTGCGGACCAAGGGAGAGAAGCGGTCGTGATCGACTAGCCACCTCCAGCCGCGGACTAAGGGGAAGAAGTGGTCGTGATCTACCAGCTGCCTCCGGTCGCGGATCACGAAGAGGAGGTGGTCGTTGACGACCAGCTGCCTCCAGCCGCGGACCACGGGCCGGAGGTGGTCGTCCTCGACCAATCGTCTCCGGTCGTGGAGCACCAATCGCCTCCGGCCGCGGAGGTGCAAGGGGCGGAAGCGCTTGCAGTCGGCGTCCAGCCCCCGAGCGCAGCGGCCGGGCAGGAGGAAGGCGGCCATGAGCCGCCTGTTGACGCGGAAGACCAACCTCAGGGCGACCTGGGGTTGGTCGAAGGAGGAAACGCCGTTGCCCTCCTGGGAGCACCGGGTGCCCAGGAGGGGCAAGATCCTGACGCGCCAGCTCGGGATCAGGATGGCCTTGCGTGGGTCAACCCCTTTTTCCGAGCTGGCGCTACCGCCAGCGGCTTCAGGACAAACTGGTCAGCCGGGCTCTTCTGGTAAAACCTTTGCTTCTATCTTTTTCCATGAGACGAGCAATCTTCTGGAGGTTCTTCTTGACTTTCCTTCCTTTTTTGCTCGAAGTTTGCTGCGAAGGCTATGGAGGACATCGATGCCTCCGCAGTTCCAGCAGAAGAGTTCTGGGCGTACCATCGCGAGCAAGACGCCAAGATCGCTGATCTCGAGCGTCGGGTCTCCGAGGTGCGCGAGGCCGACCTGAAGGAGCTGGAGTCGGCGAAGAGCCTCATCGCCGGGCTTCGGGACCAGCTCTTTGAGAGCGAGACGGCGAAGAGCACTTCGGAACAGAAGTGTGCCGAGCTCGAAGAGGAACTGGTGAAGCTGCGGCAGGAGGTCCCCGACCTGCGTGGCGACCTTCAGCGAGCTCGGGAGCGCGAAGAAGCCCAGCTCAAGGAGGTGCAACGCCTTCGTGACAGCGCGGCCGAAGGTCGCGCTGCTCGGCGGAAGGTTTTGGACCTGGAGGCAGAGGTCGACTCCCTTAAGGAGGAGCTTGCTGCCACCCGGGCCGAGCATAGGACTTAGCTCTTCTTTTTCCCTTTTTAGCTCTTGCAAATTCTGTAAAAAAGAAATAACCTTTTGGGTTAAACGAGCAAAATCACGGATGCTTGGGACCTTACGCGTTTTTCTCGAGTCCGCTTCCGATGTATGCTCGCGTGATCCTGGTTCTGTAGAAAAAAGACCAAGTCCCTGCATAAGAGTATATAACACGGATACGAGCAAAGAATCCTTAAAAAGGACGGAACGTTCCTGTCATACGGAGCCCCCGCCATGGACAAAGGTCGTGCCCTTGCGAGCACGAGTTTGTTCATGGGAAGGTTAAGGGATACTTTGATCGTAGCGCTTTTTGAACGTTTAAACAGGTCGGTTGCGTTGGGAGATGCATGAGCACGAGCATTATTACGTGCGCAGCGTAGACGAGCTTTAAACCAACAATACGTAGAGCCGTCATACCCGAGCGGTCGCTGTACCGGGCTTAAATGGATGCTCGCGATCAACCACGCATACAGTGAAGAGCTACTGTGGAAAGTGAACGAGTGGGCGAGCATCCGGCCGGGGGCCAAAGGGAATGGTGCGCACATATTCGTCGGATAAGCTCGTCCGCAGTGCTGGTAGACAACGCGTCTAAACGTAGAATTTACGCAGTTGATCAATGTTCCAGGTGCTGGTGAGCACCCGACCGTCCTCCATCGCGAGGCGAACAGCCCCCGGGCGTGCTGTGGACACGACCGTGTAGGGTCCCTCCCATCTTGGGGTCAGCTTATTGGCTTTCGACAGGTCTTGAAGTCTTCGTAAGACCATGTCACCAACTTGCAGGGACCTTGGTCGGACTGACTTGGCCGCGTGCCTACGAAGAGCTTGTAGGTAAATTGCAGACCAGAGCAGCGCCCGTTCGCGTGTTGCTTCGACGAGGTCTAGGTCGAGGAGGCGTTCATCCTCCTGATCGATGGAATCGATCAGTTGCACCCTTGGGGAACCTAGCACAATTTCGGCAGGCAAAATGGCCTCCGTACCGTAGACGAGTTGGAAAGGCGTTTCGCCTGTGGCCCGACTCGTCGTGGTGCGGACGGACCAAAGAACGGCGGGAAGCTCATCCACCCACTGCTGCCTGTGTTGGCTGAGGCTTTTGAAGACCCTCTTTTTTATGCCCTGAACTAACTGCCCATTTGCTCGTTCGGCTGCTCCGTTGCTCTGTGGATGTGCCACAGAGGCGAAACAGACCTTGGTCCCGACCTCCTCGCAGTAACTTTGGAACAGTTCACTGGTGAACTGGGTCCCGTTGTCTGTGATGAGACGGTTGGGTATCCCGAACCGAGTTATCACATTGCTGCAGAGGAATCTCTTGGCCGCCTGGGCCGAGATGGTTGAGACGGGCTCGGCCTCTATCCACTTAGTGAAAGTGTCGATGGCCACGAGCAAATACTTGCAGCCTTTCTGACCCCGGGGAAAAGGTCCAAGGACGTCGAGCCCCCAGGTCGAGAATGGCCACGAAAGCGGTATGGTTTGCAGGGCGTATGCTGGTTGACGGACTTTGCGAGCATGGAACTGGCATGCTCGGCAAGTCGTTACGATTGACCGTGCATCTGTCAAGGCCGTAGGCCAGTAATAACCCAATCGGAAGGCCTTGCTCACAAGGGTTCTAAAAGACGAGTGAGCTCCGCACATTCCTTCATGGATATAACGAAGAAGGTATTGGCCTTCCTCCTGAGAGACGCATCTGGAAAGGATTCCTAATGCGCCTTTTCGGTATAGGTCGCCTTCGATCAATTTGTGCTGAGAAGATCGCCTTGTTAGCCGGAAACGCTCGGCTTCTTCCTCGGGCAATGTTCCATGCGCAAGGTATTGGATAAATGGCGTCATCCAACTTGCACTTTGCTCGAGGAAGGAGACCCTACCGTCGGACTCTGGTGCCTCCTCTTCAGAGGGAATGGAGGGCTTATATAGGTGCTCGACAAGCACCCCCGCCGGAGCGGTGGTTTGAGAGGAACCGACTTTAGACATTTGGTCGGCCAGGGAATTATCCTTCCTGGGGATGTAGATTACTTAAAAATTCTTGAAGTATTTCTCCATCTTCCTTACTTCGGCCAGGTACAGCGCCATTGAGGTATCGGAACACTGATACTCCTTGTTGACCTGGTTCATGACCAACTGTGAATCGCCCTTCACAGTGAGCCGTTGGACTCCTAGCGATTTACATGCCCGAAGTCCGGCCAAAAGGCCTTCGTACTCCGCCGCGTTGTTGGTCGCGGCGAAATGTAGTTGGATGGCGTACTGAAGTTGCTCTCCATCCGGGGAGACCAAGACGACGCCAGCCCCCGAGCGCTCGTATGCTCGGGATCCATCGAAATACAAGGTCCAGGAGTTTTCCCTTGAACCATTGGTTTCGCTGGCTGGTGGTGCTGGAGCCGACCATTCTGCCACGAAATCAGCCAGAACTTGTGATTTTATCGCCGTGCGGGCCGAAAACATCATCTCGAACTCGACGAGCTCCATTGCCCACTTGGCTATGCGACCACTGGCGTCCTGGTTTTTTAGGATTTCCCTGAGCGGGAAGCTGGTCGGCACCACGATCTTGTGTGCTTGAAAGTAGTGGCGCAACTTCCTGGAGGCCATCGATGCCAGTCTGATGAGTTTCTGGACCTCGGGGTAACGCTCCTTTGGTCCATGAAGTACTTCGCTGACATAATAGATAGGTCGTTGGGAACCATCTCTCTCTACTGCTAACACCGCGCTTACCGCCTGCGGGGTTGCCGCCAGGTATAGTAGCAATTCTTCCCCCGCTGTAGGTGTGATGAGGACGGGCGGCTTGGAAATGTACCGTTTTAGCTCTTTGAACGAGTGATCATCTTCCTCCGTCCATGTGAAGCCATCGTGCTTGCGGAGGGCTTTAAAGAAAGGTAGTCCTCACTCCCCCAGCCGGGAAATGAACCGGCTTAAAGCGGCCATTCTCCCGGTCAGAGCTTGCACTTCCTTCACGCACGTGGGCGACCTCATGTTCTCAATGGCTTCGATTTTCTCTGGGTTTGCCCCGACGCCTTGTGGTCCGACCATGTAGCCGAGCACCTTGCCAGCTTTCACGCCGAACACGCATTTTTCTGGATTTAGCTTTATTCGATGCTTATTGAGGTTACAGAAGGTTTCTTCCAAGTCAGCAACGTGACCCGAAGTACTCTTGCTTTTGACAACTATGTCGTCGACATAGACCTCCAAATTTCAACCTACTTGGTCTGTGAAAGTTTTCTGCATGAGGCGCTGAAAGGTTACTCTCGCATTTCTTAGACCGAAAGACATGGTCGTATAGCAGAAGGTACCAAATGGGGTGATGAAGGAAGTCTTTTCTTCGTCTTCGCGCGACAGGCTGATCTGATGATAGCCTGAATAGGCATCTAGGAAGCTCATGGTTTGTGATCCCGCCATCGCGTCGACCAATTGATCTATGCGAGGCAACGGATAGTTGTCTTTCGGGCATGCCACGTTTAGACCCGTGTGATCGACGCACATGCGCCACCTGCCTCCTTTCTTTCTGACCAAGACTGGATTGGCTAGACACTCGGAGTGTTCGACCTCCCTGATGAAGCCAGCTTTTAGGAGTTTATCGAGTTCCTCCCGGATGACTGCCTGTTTTTCCGGGGAAAAGCGTCTAAGTTTCTGTCTCACTGGTTTTTTGTCGTCGAAGCTAGCTTTGTGCTCAATCACCTCCCTAGGGACCCCGGACATGTCGGATGGTTCCCAGGCGAACGCATCCGAGCTTGCCCGGAGGAAGGTGATGAGCTCGAGTTCCTATTTGGGATATAAGGAAGATCCCAAATGCACGACTTTGGCCGGTTCCGACTCGTTGAGCGGAACAGCCTTGGTCTCTCCTCCAGGTTGGAGGGCAAGTTTAGGTCGGGAATGTTTTGGCTCTTGGTCAGGGCCGCGAGTGGGTAACTGACCGACCATATCCAATGCCCTTTCATCGCAATTGAGTGCGGACTTGTGGTTCCCTTTTATGGTTATGACCCCGTTCGGTCCGGGAATCTTCATGCACTGATACGCGTGGTGCGAGGCGGCCATGAACTTGGCCAAGGCCGGCCTGCCGAGGATGGCATTGTAGGCCGATTCGAAGTCTACCACCTCGAAGGTGATTAGCTCCGTTCTGAAGTTACTCGGGCCACCGAAAGTCACGGGCAGGACGACCTACCCCAGAGGTTTGATCGAGGTGCCCGGGACTATCCCGAAGAAGGGCACAGCTACACTTTTGATTTTGGAACGAGGAATCTGCATCTCGTCCAAAACCTTGGCTGAAATAAGGTCCAAAGAGCTCCCGGAGTCTATGAGGACCCGACCAACGACGGTATTGCTGATGGTGGGGTTCACGACCATCGGAAGCCTCTGTGGTTTGGTCATTCCAAGGGGACAATCGTCCTTGGAGAAGGTGAGAGACAACTCGGACCATTTGAGTTGCTGCACTGGCGGCTTACCTTGGGTGACATGGTGCACTTCCCTCGCAGCGTCCTTTAAGTCCTGGCGAGATTTATAGGCAGAGGAGCCCCCGAAGATAATTGCGATGTGGTTATGAGGTTCTTGATATTCCATGCCGTCTTCGCTTTCTTCGACGGGCTGCTTGCCCTTGCCGTTTTCACCCTGCTCTGGAAGCGACGGCATGGGACCCTCGCCGTGAAATCGCTTCCAGCAAGAGGGTCCACGCTCGGCAATTCCGTAGGTCATGCCCGTGTGCCTAGTGAAGCGGACAAAGAGAGTTCGCCCGTTGATCTGCTGGCCACCTCGGTCGCGAGGCCTGTGTGGTTGTCCTCTCCCGAGCATTAAACCCCGGCGCCGCGATCGGTTGCTCAGGGCTGTTGTTGTTCCACCGCAAAGAACCATGCCGGTGGGAGCTGCTTTTTCTTCTTCTTCTTGATCTTCTTATCCACGAGTTCGAGCCCTTTTACTAGCGGAGGTTTCTAGCCCGGCCGAGGTGGCGGCTTTCCTTCATCCGGCATTTTCTTCCACCGACGGTCTCATCCGCGTTGGCATACCGATCGCCATTCGGAAAAGCTCGTTTGCCGCCGATCCGGATGGATCTCCAGGTCTGCGCGTGAAGCGCACGTCCGCACCCGAACTTGAAAGCTCGGACGACGGCCTCGTCCGATATGTTCGGGATCGAGTTCCGGACCTGGATGAACCTCTGGACGAACTGTCGCAGGGTTTCTCCGTCCGTTTGTATCAAGCGCTCCAGGTCGCGCTCCTTTCCCGGGCGGATGTAACAGCTCTGGAAATTTGCTCGGAGCGCGGTGCTGAGCTGCCCCCAGGATCGTATGGAACCCTCCTTTTGGTTAAAGAGCCATGTGCGAGCAGCTCCGTCCCGTAACTGGCCGGCAGATAATTCGCCATCACCCTTTCATCGCCTCCGGCGGCGAGGATGGCGGTGGTATATATTGAGAGAAATTCATCTGGGTTCTGGGTCCCGTTGAACCTCTCGATGTGGCCGGGCGGCCATGCGACATTCCGGAGAGAGCCCGTGAAGGCCTGGCAACCGAAGCTCGGGGTTTCACGGTGAAACCCTCGGTCATAGCGTCCTCCGCGCGGGTCTTCCGCCCAACGCCGCGTTCGCGGGCCGAGTCGAGAGAAGACTTCATGCGTCGGTCGTGTCGTCGACCGCTTGGTCATGGAGCGTTCAGAACGCTCGTAATCCGAACGATTGTAGAGGTGTCGCTCCGAGGTTGCTCTAGGACTGTCCCGGGGCTTTTCCCAGATCAGATTAGCGGTCTGGGGCGATCTCCGAGCATGGCTCCGAGATTCATCTCTGTGCGAACGCACGGGGGAGCGTCTGTGATGGTCCCGGGAAATACTCTGGGCATCCCGGTCGTGGGGAGGATCCGAGACTTTCAGTTTGGCAGCAAGCCTCTCCAGATCTTCGTCCACGACCTTGCCTACGGCCTCTAGGTCCACTTGCTCGGGAAAACTGCGTAGGTCGCGTACGACCGTCGCCAAGGCCTGTAGCCGTTCTCGTTTCTGGTGAATTGGCGGCGGCGAGCTAAGGCGGCGCTCCGGGGCGCGATCGGGGGTTCGGTACTCGCGAGAGTTCCTTTCCGCGGAAGCGCGCCTCCCTTTCGCCTGACGGCGTATGCTCGCGAGGGTCTTTCCCAAAGACGCCTCTAGGTGGAGCCTGGCCGCCTCATAGTGGTCGCATTTAGCAGCGTCCGAGGATCGTACCTCGGGCTCGGTACGGCTCCCGGCCATGTTGACGTGATGAGAGTGAGATGAATGCGATGGGGACATCATCGTATCCCCTTGAGATGCAGTCTCTCGATCGAACTCTAGGTCGTCTGGTATATCCAGGCCATCGTAGAGTCCGTCATAGTCATCCTCGCGGTCTCCGAGGGTAATGTCTAGAGAACGGAGGGTCTGCCCTCGCATCCCAGGGTTCGGGGAAGAGCTCCCGGACTCGCCGGCCACGCCGTCGCCGGCGTAATACATGTCGTCGTCTTCGACGTCGTCGAAGTCACAAAGATTCCGAGTATCTCCCGAGTTCGGCATCCTCGAGGATCTTGATCCGCACGGGAATCAAGCTGTCGTCCCCACGGACGGCGCCAGCTGTCGACGATTGGAGAACGGGCTCCCGTCGAGCTTACTTGTTGAATGGGGGATCAACAGAGCCCCGTCGTACGGATCGAGGAGGTCGTTCGAGCGATGCAAGGTCGGGAGAAAGGGGGACACGGTGTTTTATCCTGGTTCGGGGCTCTCTCTACCGAGATAACAGCCCTACTCCAGTGTATTGTGTTCTATCTCTTTGTCCCCTCCCCCTTACAGATCTTCAGGGGGGGTTTAAATACTACGACTATAGGTACAAAGAAGACAACTACCTCCTGGGATCACGCTATGTAGCCATATTTGTGATCCGTCGTCCTTGATTCGTGCGCTGTTTGAATTTCAGGTAGGATTTCCCTTGATCTTCGGCTGATTGGTTGTCTCCTTCCCTCCTCGTAGCGCTTGCCGGGCCCACCGACCAAACACCTGAGTAGGTCATGGTCTCCACGAGCATGCTTGCTCGTGGGGGTGTTTGGTATTGCCACGAGTAAAGGCGTGGACGCGTATGCTCGGAGGAAGAGGAGGGATGCTCGTTTCATTCTCCCGAGCATCTTCTTTCAGTACTGCCTGGTCGGTGGTGCTCAACTTTTCACGGGGGCACCATGGTCTTTTGCCAGATAGCCAATCCCCGACAATTATATAATCGCGAAGCCACAAGCATGAATGCCCTGAACTTCTTGGTACAACATAATCAGAAAACTGAACACTACATTTCAACTATACAAAAGGCACCCCCTTTTACAACTGAAAAGCTATCAATCATTAGTTTGACATACAGAAGTTCAGGGGATTCACTGAATCAAATGGAGCACGGGCTCAAGGGGGAGGAGGAAGTCATCGAGGGGGGTGACACTGGCTAGGAGGAGGCCGCCTGGGAGGAGGTCGCCGGGGAGGAATTCGTCGAGGAGGACGCGGCGGGGGGGGCTAGGGTTTGGTGGAGGCGAGGTCTATGCGACGAACAATCTAACTATATGTTTATATAGTGGTCTCAGTTCATATCATATATGGTTCGTAGTTAGAACCATCTATGATGGGTAGATATCACAGACGGTTTAAAACCGTTTGTGATAGCTACAGGTGTCATCACAGATGGATTTATACTAAAACCGTCTGTGATGATGCCATATATCAATGACGATTCATGAAGAGTACCGTATGTGATGATATTATTGATGGTTTTGACTATAGAAACGTTAGTGATGTTCCTCATCACAGACAATTTTTGAAAACTGTCTGTGATGAGACGTCTAATATAAGCCTTTCTGTAGAAGTGTAAGCTTTTTGCCCTAGGAAAAATGCTCTCGTAGGAAGATTAATATAAAAATTTGCTTAGATCTCTAGATCAGAAATTTTGACATGTGAAAGTGACTACAATAAATGATTATAAGGATTTGAGCTTTTTAAAATTAGATTCTTTAATTGGTTCCTTGATGACATATGATATGAGCATTAGTAAACTTCATAATGATACTTCTAATGATACTCTCATTGCTTTAGTCACTGTTGAGAAAGAAAAGGATATTGATGGCATGTGTTTTGATGAACTATCACTTTTGTTTAAAAGAGTAAACAAAACCTTAAGAACAAAATTTTCAAAAAATAATGAAAAAGGTTTTCGAAAAGGATGAAGTGATCATAGTGACATACAATGCTTTGAGTGTGATGGATTTGGTCATTTTAAAAGTGCTTGTCCCAAGCTTGCTAACAAGAAGTCCATATCTTTTCGCAAAAAATAATTTTTTAGGTAAGAAGATGAAACATGTACTTCATAAGGCATTCTTGAACATGGCAGAGGAGCACTCTCAAGTAATAGTGATTAGGATGATCAATTGGCATCTCTTGGGAATTCTCAAGTAACAGTGATTAGGATGATCAATTGGCATATCTTAGGAAGGATGGTGATGGTATTGCTAACTTTGCCTTTTGGGAAAGGAGATTGTTGGGACCAGGATTACCAAATTTGAAACTCTCTGTGTATTCTACACTAGTCCAGGATCACATTAGTGCACACAGTGACAACATAGATGAAATACCATTTCATTCAATGAATTAACTAAGAAAGTAACGAACTATTATTAAATAATAGCGATAAACCTTATGGTCAATGTTTACATAACTATGTCTTAAGGGCTTAAGAAACAAATAAACTATTACAATGAAAATAAGACTTGAGCCATTCAATATGCCACAGGCAATCATCTGGGGAAACGCCTTCCTAGTCCACGTAATCTTCATAACACTCCTCATAGAGCTCAGTATTTCCTGGTCCTCCTAAGCAACTGATCAACAAAGGCGTATGGACGTGAGTACAAAAAGTACTCAGCAAGGTGTAGGGAATAATGCAAATATATTCATGCAAGGCTTGACAAAGGATAGCCATATAGTTCTTTTTTAGAAAGCAATAACTTGAATTTAAATACAATAAATAGATTCAAAGCATATTTGAGGAAACATAATAAATAAATGGTAAACCAGTGGTAGATGACAACAAAAGATTGGTAAGGCTTCACCCATCACCATCTGAAACCATCATCAACCACTAAACTCAACAATGCTAATATTTAGACATCAAAATCTTTAGTGAACTCCCCATTCACTTTCCCACAATTCCACCTTCCAACATTTTATGAAAAACTCTGTACCTTGTGTGAAATTCCAAGGCACGTCCATGACCGTGGACACAGCTATTTAAATAGTTTTAGAGACTATAGAGGTTGTACAACTTTACCCATAAGACATGATCATTTCTTATTGTAAGCTATTAACATACTTCCTTTGGTGTATGGCTGAGAGATCATGACAAAGCATTTACAATGCTCTGTCTAAACTCAGTACTTCGCGCTAAGGTTTCACCCCTTAGGGGCCCCTCTTGCGCCATGTGATTCTACTCGTCCATCCCGGAACCCACACCACCACAACAGTACTCAATTTAGATATTACAAATTAATCAGCCAGGTCTGTCCCATACCAGACATGTGGTTGTACTGTTAGACCCAGTTTAATGGCGCACAAAATTAAGTCCTTAATTAGCCTCGGCAAGATAACTACATCCCAAATGTGCTAATGACACCCCATTATTGCACGATCACTTGCCCAAGTGAAAACCAATTTTGTGTAACTAAGATCAATGGCACACCTTGCCATGGCACAACAAATTTTATAACAATGGTTACCTGCCATAATTCCATATCTTATTAAGTCAAAATTATTAATATTCAACATGTGACATGAGCCCATCGTACAACTAAGCATAGCTACGGTAACCCAATGTTGGTAATACAGTTATATCCAACTATTAATGTCACAACCTAGGGTAACAATGGATATTGGGTATTCAACAATCAAGATGACATAATGACAAATAGGTATTTACTATTCCCAGTAAATAACATTTGTAAAGAATAGCATACAATTTGTATGAAATAAAACACTTTTGCAATCATAAGTTCAACATGACCAAGGATTATGACTTGCCTTGTTGACATACTCTTGTTGTTGAGTCTTGATCTTCAAATCCTTCGTTCGCTCCCTAGGATCAACGTCTACGTGCAACGAAAAATGAATACCAAAATAAATACAAAACAAAGACAAAATAAACTCTAGAAATCAAATAAAATTCACCAAAATAAAGATCTTGAATTTGGAAAATTTTAGAAATTTGAAACATTGAATTCGAAGTTCAAATGGAGGAGAACACGCCCTCAAAAGATTAAAAACTCATAAAAAGACAAAAAAAATTCCCCTTTTTTATTGTGCAGTACTATTCATAACGTACTGTAGCTTTGAAGCACTGTACATCATGCATGAACTCGACAGAGAGTGCTGCTCTTTGCCATGCACAGGGAAGGGGCAGCCGGCAACGAAGTCTAGTGAAATCCTAGCGATTGAGCGCTCCATGGCCCAAATTGATTGAGGGGAAATGCTCCATGTGTCCATTCGTACCTTGTGACACCAGAGCAATGACGAGCTTGCGTATTCGAAATTCGGTAAGATGATCTCCAAAACTTCGTGAAATTCGGGAACTAGAGCACAAGAGGTTTTGGGGGGATGCGTAATGCGATGTGGGGGAGGAAGCGATCCCTGGGGGTGTCTTTCATAGTGGAGGGGTGTTCGGGAGAAGGAAGGAAACCAGCTCATATTGGATTTCGGATGGAAGGAAAGAACGACGATTTGGCACGTAATTTTGGGACATTTTGGTCTAGGATGGAAAGAGGAAGATCCGGGGATTGATTTGGCGAAATTTTGGAAAGGACGGGTTAGAAAATCAGGGGATTCCAAAGCTCCAAAATCTTAGCAATGGAGGAAAGAGGAGCAGATTATTCTGGTTTGGTTGGAGCTTGGGGACGCCACTATTGCTGATAGGTGGGTCCCCTCTTTTTTTTTTAAATTTAAATAATGGCTAGGAATAAAAGGCTTTTAGAAAATAGGAAATAAAGCTAAACAATTATGGAGAAATTCTCAAAAATACTTTGAGATATTTGGGACTTAATACAATTATTTTCAATAATATTGAAGTTTCTATTTTCTTGCTGTAAATTATTTTATAAATCTAAATATAGAAAAAAGCATTTATAAAATCCAAAAAATTATGAAAAATCTCAAAAATTCATATGTAAATATTTTAAACAATAATATTCAAAGTTTAGAATGTTTTACAGAGATAGGCAATAAGGAAGATGATGACGACAATGAGGTAATAAAATCTGAAATTTATGAAGCTTTTCTTACACAAGATAGAATTTCAAATGCCTTGATTACGAAATTGAAAGCATTAAATTTGGAATATGATAGGCTTCTTTTTACTACTAGTAAAACAGGTGATATTTCTGACTTTTGTATAGAATTGAAAAGGCAACTTGAAAAACCATGCAAATCATGTGAAGCTATGAAAATTCAACTTGAAAATATTACATGTGATGTATGTGAATTTTATAAGAATGAGAATGCTTTATTAAAATATAAGTCTTCACTTTGTGATAATTACACTATGAAAAAAATCGATTCTTTGAAAATTCCGTCGATTGAAAAATATTCCAAGTTGGAAGATGAAATTGACATATTAACTAACGAATTTTCATGTAAAGATCTCTCTGACATTAAAGGCAAGATGCTTGAACTCGAAAAACATCTTTACACTGTTTTATGTAATGGATGTCTTGATCTTGCTCAATCAAACAGTTACTTAAAAATAACTTTGGAAAAATGACAAATGGTGAGAAAAACATAAAATTTAATATTAATAGATCAAAATGTTCATTTAATAAGGAATATTTAGTCTTTGATAAAAATTCTATCTCACAACCAAGCACGTCAAAGGCCATTCCAAAAAACATGATTTTCAATGTGGTGTTCCTATGAATAAAAATATTCAAAATAGCATTGTGAAACTATGTTCTATTTGTGTAAATTTTGGATATATTTTAATGAATTTATTTTGTCTTTTAGCTAAAAAAATTGGAATAATTTTCATGATGTGAAGTGCTACAATTGCGGTAGGAACGACCATATTGTTAGAATTGTTTTTGATGTAAAGTGTGGGTACCTAAATAGTGCTAAAACTTGAAGGGCTTAGAAACCGATGGCTAATTGATTTGGGTTGCTCAAGATACAAACATTATAGATTCCCAATAATTATTTTAAAAATAGCAAGGTATCAAAAGTGTGGGTACCTAAATGTATTCTCTCATTTTAGAATAAACTTGAAGGGCTTGGAAACCAGTGGCTAATTGATTTGGGTTGCTCAAGATACAAACATGAGATAAAAAAATAGTTTGCAAGTCTACAAAGTATGAGGAATTGTGATAATATGTTTAATGTTAAGACTAACTGACTCGATGAGTCATATGATGTTACTTTTGATGAGTCTAGCCCCTATGCTAGAACTATGTTACATAGTGTAGGTTTGTAGATGGCAGAAATTGATGATGAGCTTACACCGATAACATTTTTTTAGCCTGTAGATGATACAAGTACAATTTGCTATGTGTAAGTGCGCAAGCTATTAACGTGTTTCAATGGAATCTCACTTGCAAGCCGTCAAATGGATACTATGGTATCTTAAAGGTACATGTGCTTTTGGCCCATGGTACTCCCATGACTCTCCTTTAGAACTTGTTGGTTATTATTATGCTGATTTTACTGGTAATAAAATTGATATATGACATTATTTATTCAAGATCATGTGGAGAAAGGTACCATTGCAGTTGCTTTTGTGAAAACTGATAATCAATTGGCTGATATTGTCACTAAACTTTTGGCATATTCTGAATTTGCAAGATTAAGAAGAGAATTGGATATCATTCGTTCAAATAATGTTTTGTAAATAAAATAATTGAGGGGGAGCATGTGCGTATATGTTGAAATAGATTTAAATGTTTAGAAGTATGATGGGCAATTTTTATGAAAAAAATGTTTAGACGGCTATCAAATTGTTCTCTTAGTAGTTGTTTATGGAAAGATGCTTTAGACTATCTAGTTCCCAATGGATCATAACTGAGTTCCTAACTCACTTATTTATTGTTAAGTATTCTTGTTCTCTACTAAGCAGTATTAGAGACTTGCTAAAATTACATACCTAATGAAACCATGAGTGTTCACTAGTATTTGAGATTTAGTGAGCTATGCTAAATGAAAGATATTTTCAATTAAATCTAATTCCATTGTAGGAGTCGACTTATGCTTGAAATTAAATTAATTATTAAAAAAAGTCATATGAATTATTCTCAAACTACTCCTACAAGATTGCTTATCATTGCACATAAAGATATGAACTTGAGGATAGTTTGAATGACCAGACTACTCCCTGGAGACTGCTTATCATTGCACATGAAGATATGAACTTCGGGAGAATCTACTCAAGTGCTTCCAAAAAATGGATGTCACAAGTTAGTACGCAAAAAAATGCATACAAAAAAAGAAAGAAGGCAATGACATGTCATATTAAGTATATAGTTTTAATGTTTTGGGTACACTAGACAAATATTTGTGGAGTAATTGATTGGATGTAATATTATAAATCTGTATAGCTTTTTAAGATCTTGAAGAAAGGATCTTGCTTATACCACACAAAGATTTATTGTGTAGTCTTGACATTTGCTCATGTGTGAATGGAATGCTTACTTTGGTATATGAGTTTAAACAAGGTATGCTCTAGTGGAAGGTTTCTAGGTATCTTGAGTTATTTTTCTATTATTTACTATTGGACTAGTTGTTGCACTATTGTTATTTTTTATTAAACTTGATTGCCCAAGATATCTTTTATGCACATAAATCCAATTCTATATTTTACTGTTCTATTGCTCATATGAAATTTGTTTCATTTTGATGTGTATTTTGCCAAAGGGGGAGAAATAGTTTGCTAAAATGTGTTTAACTAAAATAATATTGTCATTGAGATAAACTGATATAATTCAATTTGCATATGTCTAGGGAGAGTTATTGAATATTGGAGTTATTGAATGATAAAAATTATGGATTATTTGTGTGTTGTAAAATCTCTCATCAAATAGGAGATTATTAATTCTATTTGCAAAATATATATGTGATGATTAATTTGACAACATATTTGTGAGTGTGTAATGATTAATTTGACAACAATTTTTGTGTTAGAATAATTTATTTATGGAAAACAATATTTGTGATAGAATACAATATTAATTTATGGAAGATTAAATAAATTTGTGATGGAGTATTTTATTTGTGGAAGATCAAGGTGTTGTGTTGGGTTTGTTTGTTTTTTTATAACAGGAGATGCAGTGCAGGTGTGGAGACGCAATGCAGGCATGTGTGGCACACTGCAAATCGGGTAGAATTCCTGCGAGGATCGCAGGTGCAGCGAGACGGGACACGAAGAGGTCTACGTGGATGGATGATGTAGTGAAGCGACCAGCAAGCCGTGCAGACGAGTAAGTCATACGAGAGCGACAGGTGAGTCGTACATGTGCATGTACATTAATTGAGCTATGTCTGTATGTATTAAAATGGATTATGTATAATTGGGCTAGGTGGACATACGTATGTATTTAAATAGAGATAAAAAAAAGTCAGTTTAAGATATTAAGGTTAGGTGTGAGAATAAAAGGGGACGGAGACACCTCTTTGCGGCGGTACCAAAGAAAAAAGGACACACGCAAAAGAAAATGCTCGAGGCAAGCGGCTGGCCGTGCGTGGCAGAGAGCCAGAGAGCAGCGCTAGCGTCTAGATATGCGGCGCAGTAGAGCCAAGTAGCCAAGCGGTAGTCGCATTAGAAGGAACGTCACGTGGCCAGCCAAGAAGAAAGGCTTGGCAGCAACCTGCGCATGCAAGGACAGAAGCGTGAGAGAAAAGAGAGAAGGGTGAAAAGAAAAGAAGAGAGAAGAAAGAAAAAAAAACAAAAAGACAAGGAAAATTTTGAGGTTATTTTAGGATTGTATTTTTATGTAAAGGATCTATGTACGTGTTTTTTGAAAAAAAAAATCAGAGAGTATGGATTTCAATCTTAGATCAATTATTCTAGATTAACTTTTGAATTTAAACATTATCTTATTAATTTTCAGAATAAATAAAAACAAAAAATCTCTATTATATAAAGGGAGAGTTTCTTCCCACGTCATTTCATCAAAATTACCAGTTCTGCCATTCTTTAATTACCCACCTCTTTAATTAACCACTCCAGGTGTGAATGGGAGACAGCACACAAGATCATTCTTTAATTACCCCTCTTTAATTAATTAACCACTCCAGGCGCAAGAAACGAAGCGTCAGAACGCTTCATTTACATAGAAATATCGAAATACTGCTTCAATAGTGTCCTACTGTATAAGGTATTATTTGCACAACATATTTTCTTGTTTCGTGTTATCGTGATAGCAGGACAGCCGTTCAAAATGTAGATACCGTTGCAACGCACAGACATCTTACTAGTTAAATTTAAATGTTAGTTTGCACCAATTCGCTACCTCTTGGTGCGTATCGATTATTCGCCCTCTCCACCCTTGTGATATCAAAATCAGCATTTTAACTCGTTAAATTTCAACAAAATTTGATAGTATTAGTACTATTTTATCTCTCTTATCAAATATTATTACATTGTATGACTTATTTGATCTATATTATCTATAATTACCTGTTCTTCGAAGAGGTTGAGGTTTGCTTGAGCCTCCGCTGCACACACAACAAAAGGGACACTAGAAGACAGGGTCGCTGGTGGTCTATTCATGGGCCTGCGGCTAGTTACAACTTACAAGGCTGTGAAGTCTAGAAGCATTTTTTGGGCCACCTTTTTGCCAATAACATAATGGTTGCCAATCCATTTTATAAATATTTAAAAGGGGTATATCCAGTGTAATCAAAGTTTTAGTGCAATCACCGTGTAATCCTACTAAAAAAGTTTCAAAAAATTCTGAAAAAAATCATGGATGTACATCTCAACTTACCCCATCTACGTATAAAATTTCATGATCAAATTGGTCCTATGCTAGAAGTTACAAAAAAGATAAATTTGGGATGCATTTAAACTATAAAAGTTTGTCAGAAATTTGTCTGGGAGAAGGGTATTGTTGTATTTTTAGACGATCTCAGGTTGTTATTATCCTACAGTCGGATTGACAATTTGACATTAATGAACCGAAGAACAATGCGCGTCGCCTCCAATATGGCCCACACACAGTACCTTGGAAAAAATGGCCTACGGATACCATCCGATCAAGTCCTGATAAGCATGAGCAGTGCACTTATCCAAGCTGTTGTACAGGTGCAACTTTCATTTAGCTCAAAATTAATTATTCCTGAGTAACCAATGGGTATACATAAATAGGATGGGTAAATTATATTGGTTCAATAGCCTGTCCTGTACTTAACTAAGTAAAGAAGTTCATAAGTTCAAATAAAAAAAGTAAAGAATCTCATATTTTAAGAGATCAGAATTACTTCAATCAGCAGCTAGAGGCGGGAATCGGATACCCAGCCCATAATAGTATCAATATCAAATCAAAGTTGTATCCAACTTGACAGATTCACAGTGTTGAAACGGAATCTTGAATCTTGGTAGGATGGAGACTAACCATGACGCAGGTGCAGGGGATTGGTGAGAAACTCTTGCATCTGGGCAGTGGCCAACGGGTTGCGACCGGGCCAAGGTGCCTGCAACTTAACCAGTTCTGGGAGGACCGTAACTTAATCGGTCTTCGTAGGATGTTCGATTCGAAATCGATGACCTGAATTGGTTTAAAATACTCTACAGATTTTTACTGTGCAAAACTGTATAATGCAAATAATGTTCATAACACCGTAGTAGACCATTGTTCATCAAATTTTCGGATGATTCGGACCGTCTCGATTAGATGACTGAGAGACATAAAAAAATTGTTTAAGTTACAGTCGCATTGCAACTGTAGGGATCCAGTATTCCCTGTCCAACGGGTTGCCACATTCACCTGTTGGGGTCGCCGGTCTGGCGGGGTTTAAGGCCATCCCATCCCATCCCCACGAGGTCCACAAAGCAGCACAGCCAATTGGATACGAGGGAGACTTTGAGTACGTCTTTGACATTTTGGCAAGAGCAGGCCAGGTTGTCAACTTGTGAATTATTTTTTAAAATAATATCTTTTTAAAAAATTTACAGATATAATATGCTAAATAAAAAATCACAAAAATACCAAGGTGGCCGTCCAATTAAAATGGCGACATGTAGGTAGTTTTGTAATTTTTTTATTTGATATATTATTTCTATAAATTATTTTAAAAAATATATTGTTTTTTTTAAAAAAGTTCGTCAACTTGTCATCTAGCCTAGCCTAGTAACAGCCTACAAGTACATGCATGATGCATCATATGCAGAAGACAAAACTCGCATGCATCCGATATGTACGAGTACGACTAGGAAATATCCGACAAGAAACCAATAATTTGAGTCTGATTTAGTTATTTTCGAAGGTGATTAATTGAAAGGGGCTAGCTGAATATTATTCGTCCATATTTTTTTTACCAGTCGTTAAGGTAAAAAAAGTGTTTGAGATCTTCCAAGGCAATAATAACCGCTTATTGTGTTCGTTGAAGCTTTGCTGCGCCGATGTTTTTTAAAAATAATCTTTTTTAAACATGTATTATAAAATATACCGCTGATATTTTTTGCAAAAATAATCTACTGTCACGCCACGTGGCAGTGAGTGAGTGTGCAATCGCGTCGCGTAGGCGCAACAGACGGGCAATCGTGGCGACCTGGCGTGACTGGGCCACGTGGTTGCGGTTGGCGGCGGGCGCATTTGGCGGGAAAAAAAGAAAGAAAAGAAAATACGTGGCGCGATTAGCAGGGAAAAAGGAAAGGAAGAAAGAAAAAAAAAGAGAAGAGGAGAAGAAAAAGAAGAAGAAGAAAAGAGAAGAAAGGGGGGGAGAGAAAATAGGACGGATCCAAATTTTTTTGTGACGAACCTAATTTTCTATCGCATGCAGATGGGAGATGTCGCACTTAATTTATTTATTTTCGTCGTTACGGTAAAATTTCCGTAGTCGGTTCCATTTAATTATGCATAGCTTTTAGTTGTGCGCATTGCATTTAAACCATGACCATTTGGTGGTTGTGACATTGTTAATGAATGGAGTTGCTAGTCACATGAAATGACAAATGTTTTAAGTGGTTATAATGCATTGATGGCTAGGTTGGTGCTTAGCGTATGAGGATGAAATCTCCTCTCAAGATAACACTGATGGTTGCAAGATTATCTATCGATAGATTTCCAATCAGGCGCGGGCAGGCGCCTGTTTCCGTGCCTCGGTGGGGAAATAAATGCTTAGCTGTGGCGGCTGTCTGAAAGAGCGGGAAAAGAAAGAGAAAGAATATATGCAATGGAAACTAGCACCCACCTGTTTGGTGGTCACATAAAATGTCTCGTTGGTTCAGATAATGAAATATTTGAAAAAGAATAAATGCAATGGAACGACTTAAATTATTTGTTGAACACATATTAGGGCTCATACAACGAAAGTTTAGATGATGAAATAAGCTATAGATTAT
This sequence comes from Rhipidocladum racemiflorum, assembly GCA_036346355.1. Classification (NCBI taxonomy): domain Eukaryota; kingdom Viridiplantae; phylum Streptophyta; class Magnoliopsida; order Poales; family Poaceae; genus Rhipidocladum; species Rhipidocladum racemiflorum. Next base: position 75,885,414 of record CM070569.1, on the reverse strand, counting down.
ATTACAAGGGCATTACAGTAGAAAAGAAATTGCCAGATGAACAAACTAAGGAAGGCAATGTTTGTCATGGTGGAACAAGTGGTCGTTCCGCCTATCTGGGTAGAGTGGGAATGATGTACAACATTTTCTGCACATTACTGTTCCCGTGTAAGTTATGCGTTGTGTTGTCGAACACCGCTCAATCTCTCTTATGAAAGAACTCCATGGTGATGCGCAGTTCTCCTAGTCGCGGCCGATTGGGTGGCCTATGCCGTACGTCTCGGGGGTATAAGATTGAACTTTTTGGTCTTTATATGGATTTCTACCCTTCACAACATCGATCTTCAGTTTTCTAAAGAACCACAACCAACTTTCATAATTTTCACCCTCCATAAAAAGCGAAGGCTATTGGAAGTATTTGGTTCTTTCCGTCCACACCAATGGCCGTTAGGATTTGGCCCTTGTATTTGCCGGTGAGGAAAGTCTCATTCACGCACATGACCGGGCAGCAATGCCTGAAAGCCTCCACACATGGCCCAAGAGCGATGAAAGCACGCTCCATAACTAGGAAACTGGGGGGGTTCTGAGATTCTTTGTCATATACAGCAATATATATCTCAGGGTTTCTTTCCTTCAGAACGGTCAGAAGTTGGGGAAGGTTGTCATAAGATGCCTCAAACAAGGGTCCAAAATTCGGCAAAATCCTGGCAAAATCTCGGATTTCGGACCCCTCCGAGATTCAAAATCCCGGAAAATTCAAAAAAATTTAAAAAATTCAAATCTCGGATTTCTCGGCGAGATCTCGGCAATATCGGGCGAGATCTCGGCAATCTCGGGCGAGATTTGATATTTTTTTGCCGGATTTTGATTTTCGTGCATTGTATTTGCTTGGGTTTAGGATCAAGATCATCCACAAAAAATTTCAAAAAATTTTAACATGTTTTTGACCATTTTTTGGTCGGTTCAATATGTCGGTTAGGACTTTCCTAATTTTTTAAAATTTTTCAAGATTGATTATCTTTTGAAAATTTTATGAAAATATTATGGATGTGTTAGTACCATTCACCAAAAATTTCAAAATTTTCTAAAGTGGTTTGAACTTTTTTAATACATAGGAACTTTTCTAGTGCATGGAATCAATCTGTGTATGACTATGAGAGAATAGTGGAGTGGAAACAGTGGTACAAAACCCACTTCAAAATTATTGAATGACATATATTGAAAAACAAAATTTAAAACCTAAGAAAACATGTATTTATAAATGGGTACAATACTAACTCACCTATATATATATGGGCGGGGATTCACATATACATGATCAGTGCTCATATTTATGGCATTGACCTTTTCATACTGGTCAAAATTCAAAACTACATGTGGTTTCAAAGAAAGAATCTCCCTCAGAACTGCAGGTGGTTTCAAAGAAAGAACCTCCCTTAATACATAGGAACATATATAAAACTTTTCAAATGACTAGAAGTTCATTTGTTACATTTGAAAAATCAAAAACTGATTTTATATACGGTTTTTATCACGACTTTACCACTTTTAGATTTTTTAAAAATTCCTCATGATTGATCATCATCTCAAATTTTTATGGAAACATTAATGATGTGTTAGGACTATCAAAAAAAATTCAAAATTTTTTGACGTATTTTGAACCATTTTTGAGCAGGTTCAATTTGGCCGAAATCTCGGTGATTTCGGCCGAGATCTCGTATTTCCCGGTAGAAAAAAAACCGGATTTTAAATTTGGTTTTTGCAATTCGTCCGGATTTTGTCCGAAATTTCAGAATCTCGCCGAAATTTCGGATTTCGGGAACCTCCGAGATTTGACTCAAAACAAGATTTGAAACCTTGGCCTCAAAGATCCCAAAGCACTTCTTCAATGCCTTCTGCTTCACCTTCCACGCTTTGGCATAATTGATTTGGTATTTATATTTGTTCTTCATGGCAAGTACTATGTTCTGTGCCTCCATATCAATCTTCTAGACAATCTCTCCATACATCACATTCGCGATGAAAGAGGATGTGAGGTTACGATGTCTCGATGTTACATTGCTCAGAACACAACTGTGCTGCACCACTTTCGTGACAACCAAGTTCACTCATACTTGGGCTTGTGGGCATGAATACGCCAACCACGTTCGGTACTTTTACACTTCACCATGTAACAGTCTTTACTGGATTTCACAACTCTCACCGGCCGCTGCAAGCTCATTGTAACACCCCGGCATTGAATATGCCTGAATGCTACCATACATAAGCTAAACAACATCTAAATACCACATTTAAACATAAATTTCAGCAAAGGCGCACATGCTAAAAACCGAGATTTCGGCAGCATCTCCTTTGTTTTAACATGGTTTGAAGGAGCAACAACAGTATAGCACTATGGAATATGAGAGACAACTAAAAACAGCAATAATTAACGACTTAGCAACAATATAAGTCTAGTTCCAAACATATAATGCCTCCAAGAGTCAAACGAACGAAAAGATTCTCATTTAGCAAAGCTAAGCCTTAAAGCAATGATCATCACACGCAATTTATTATCAACACTAATTAAATGACTTGTGAAATCAAAAGAGTGAAGCTACGTGTGGAAGTGTGACTATTTCCCTTCCCCGCATGCCAGATTCATGGTACCTAAAAGAAAACAACATAAACACAAGCGTGAGTTCATCACTCAGCAAGCATATTGCAATGGACAACAAGAACAATAACATGGCAATAATGTCTCACATCATGTATATCATCTCATTCATGAACACATAACATTATCATCATCATTACGTATGCAATGTAATGCAATGCTCATGTCTCTTTGGAAACTCATACCGGTATGGTTGAGTACACACCCGTCGGTGTGCACCCTCTCCCCCCTTCCATCCCGAAGACGGAGGGTGCCTACTCCTCGCTTCCAAACACCACGTGGATGGAATCACGATGTAGGACTTACTCAATGGCTCTCCGGATTAGTCATAACTTTCTCACCGACCTTCCCCGGACTAGTTATGACTTTCTCACCGCCCGGGCCATGTAACATGCCATGTATGCAATTATGCCAACATCATATTTAACTCGTACATTAACACATGGCATCATAACATAATAAACATGCTCATCATATCATTGGCAATCATTAAAGCATGGCAAGTGATCATATATCATGTAGTCAATTCCATCTATTCTCAACAAGCAACCTACAAATCGGTATCCATTACAACACACTTGCCTCAACCACGGGCAACGGATTGGCGGGAAGTAGAAGGCACTCCCGGGGTCGCACCACCTGCACATAGGTATCATACACTCACAATAATGTCCACAAAACAGTATGCAAACCCTCATCTACCCCGACATTGCCAACTACTCGCAAAACCTAAAAACAGAGGTTCTGTCCCGTCGGGACAGCAGCCTTCCAAAAGGCATAACTCGGGTTCTAAGACTCCGAATCAATTAAACGAGTACATCCTCGCGTAGCTTAGGAAATTTCCCAACTTTTTCTAGGTATAGGGAAAGACTGATTCGGACTCTAAAGTTGTTTAATCTACTAAATACCATGATCTGTTCCAATCACGTCACAGATTTTAACACGCTCGGTAAAACAGCCATAACTTTCAAACGGCTGGGCGGAATTTAACGTTCTTTATATCCACGGAAAGATAACGAAATTATCTACAACTTCTTTAATGTCCGTACGACCAGATTCCGAGTCTAATTTGGCAAAAAGCCGAACCCTAGGTCGACTGCTCATGCTGCCCGAAACAGAGAACGTGGCAACTTTTAGATCTAATCCAATCTACTCAATTCCAGTACCACCAATTGATCTAAAAACTTGATAAACACCCTTAGAACAGTACCTAGACCAACCCCAAGGATTCCCATGGCCATACCTTTGCCCAACGCACGAAAACCCAATAGATCTCCTCCCGGTTCGCGCGATCTCCTTCCTCGCTCCAATCCTACCGGATCTCCTCGTCGCGGAGCGCTCCAACGGATGGATCTTTGAGGTGTGGAGGTGGAGAACTCCCCTAGGGGCAGCAAGGGAGGAGGAGAGGTGGTGGAGAGGTGGTGGAGCAATGGGGAGCAATGGGGGAGGTGGAGGCGCCACAAGGAGGAGGTGGGGAGGTGTGGGGGGGCGGCTAGGACTTGTGGGGGCGCAAGGGCAGGGGGTGAATGCCTAAAGGGGCTAGGGGTGGCCCCCAGCCAGGTCTCCTACTCCTATTAGGACTCAAACTCCATCCCACCAAAGCCCACGACCCTTTCCTTTAGGCCCAAACTCCCCCGGAAAGGCCCAAAACCCCGGAAACGGCCCGAAAACGGCCCGGAAATGCTATTAAGCCTCCTATCATATGGTTTTAACCTCCAATACCATATTTCATAAAGTTTTTGACCTTAACATTCACATTAAATAATCTCACACCATTCCGTAGTGTCACATTCATCACCCAGACCCTTATAGCATCCTGCAAAGCGGACTTCTCTGCGTACATTGCGTGCATGCGAACCTCAGTTGGTCGATACTCATGTTGAGTCATGGGCATCGTCGATTGCTAGGTCTTCCGCTTCGCCCCTATTCCAAGCATCGGACACCTCTACGAACGTATTTTCATCATTGTTTGAGGAAGATTCATCATGTTCCTCCATCGCTAGTGCCTCTTCTTCCTCCGCCGCCCACTCATCGTCTTGCTCTAGCACATCAACTAACCCTTCTAACTCCTTCCCTTCATCTGTTTGTCCCGTCGGTGCAGTACATGATCGAATATTCTCATAAACTTCCGCCACACTATCTGCCTGCACCGCGATAGGGGTTTCGTCACTTGGCAAGTCTGTTTTGACCGTCGCCTGCACAAAGAGGACGAAATCCCAACCACGCCGTCTTGATGAATTGACGTAGTTCCTCCAAGATTAAAACCACTCCAACGGTCTAAGCACTCATACCAAGTCAGGTGTACCTCTTGGCCACAAGCATTTAATGTTCACGTCATGCACCACAGAATTCAATGAAAGACTGTGACAAAGCCACCTGCACAGATCTGCAAAACTCATGTCATCCGAATTCTGATGGTACAAAACACACTGCTAAAAACTACTCAAATCAACCCCATATTGCCCCTCCTGAACTTCTCCTTCACCGTAAAATACTTTGAATGCATTCCTAGCAGACATACTTACTGGAATACGAAAGTAATATTTTATATCATGCGCAAGTAATATTTGACATACGAAATAATGGCCACTGTAATAGAGTTATTTACATTTGAGAAATTATGCTTACATGTTATTTTTCCTAACCTTACTTGCCACCTTGTTTATTCCTTACAACAAACAACTAACTATTTCGTTGGGGAAAATAAGATCTAACATACCGACATTATTTGTGTGCATACATAAATGATCCATACCTATATTCATACAATCTGAGTGCAAGAAAATAATTTAAACTAGATCCTACCACTATTCCACCACACTACATATATTTACTAGCATCTTTGTTCCGTTTCAACAACCAACATCATTTTTAGCATTAATTCCTATTGCACAGTACAAATGACACTGAAACTACATGTTTAAATCTACCAACAATATTTGCATAATAAATTTGAAATAGCGTACTACGACCCTACCAAATTTCCAGTGTGCTGCAATTTTTCATGTCTTGTTGTAGTTTTCCTACGTGTAACATCTTTCTTTTCAGTGTCAACCCATTTTTTAGTCCCCTAAATAATTACTTGCTACCATGTTTATTTTGTCCAACCAACAACATTTTTTTTGTCTCCGATAAATTAATATTGGTACATAATATATTTTTGGGCCACTAATATAACAAATTATCCATACCTAATTTCGTAAATTATGCATAAAACAAAATTAATTAGGTACTACATTTTTTTGAGCTACCTTAATAGTTTTTTTAGACTACCTATATTTTTTCTAACTAAACATCAATTATATCATAAATTATGCGTAAAATAAAATTAATTAGGTACTACATTTTTTTGGCTACCCTAACAGATTTCTGAGACTACCTATATTTTTTCTAATTAAATATCAATTATATCATAAATTATGCATAAAATATAATTAATTAGGCACTACAATTTTTTTGGGCTACCCTAACAGTTTTCTGAGACTACCTATATTTTTCTTAACTACATATCAAATTTTTTTGACAAAAAAATAGTTATAGAAATTACTAACCGACTAACGAAGAACGAACGACGAACTGCTCCCTCTTCCTTCTCTCCTCTCCTCCTTCCTCTTCAGCCGCGGCTCCTTCTTTCTTCTCCTCTCCCTAACCTCTTTCTTCTTTCTTCTCTTCGGCCAGCGCTGCTCTCCCCGCTCCTCTTTCTTTCCTTTTCTCGACCGGCGCTCTTCTCTTTCTCTTTCTCTCCCCCGCTCCCCCTCCCTCTCTTTCTCTTTCTCTGCCGAACGCCACGCCCGCCGCCAACCGCCACCTGCCACGTGGCGCGACCGGGTTCAGCCATGCCACGGTGGCGCGACCGGGTTCAGCCATGCCACGGTGGCGCGATTTAGGTCGCGCTTCGCGTTTTGCTGTGACGATTGATTTTCGGTCGCGCTGAGCTGGCGCGATTGATTTGCTGTTGCTCTACCCTGGCGCGACGGACGGCTATTTGTGTAAAAAAAAATCAAGGTATATTTCTGTAATTTACGTATAAAAAAATTATTTTAAAAAAATTCTATTGGCGCCTGATGCCTAACAACTCGACTAGGAGTATATATACATTTTGATGCTGACGTACCATATTTTTTGTTGCTACAAAACGAGAAGAGTAACGAACAAAAAGCAAATAAACTGAGAACAAATACAGAAAGCTAGGATCGCATTTCGATATTTCATAGCAAAAAAATCACATGTTTGGAACTTCAAGCCTATAGCCAGCAAACAGTTGTTAGCTTTTGCATGATTCCGCTGTCCTCGCTGCAAATACGCGCAGGAGACATTCTCCATCTAGTAGGGCATCTGTCCTTGGATATGCTACTTCGAGACCCCAAACGCTGCACACAACTCTCAAAGAAAGATCAATGGGGAGAGACGATAAGAGTGCAGGGGACACCCCCATAGGAGGATATTTGCATTCCCCGTACAACATGCCTATGCCTAGTCCATCGTCTGGTACAAACCCACACGTATATGCATGCCTTTATTCTAGCTAGTTGCTTGCTCCTCCTCCTCTACACGTGGTTCATTAGGCTCCGTTCATCTGGTCTTGGAAACACAATGCTACTCCAAATATCCCAAAATTACTGTTATTTTGCAAGAAGCCAGCCTTTTCCAACTCGCTCGCAGCCACAACAGCAATGCATGCGTGAAGTAGATCGGCGCTGTTCTTGCCTGTACGGACTGACGAATACCATGGGCAAGTCCACGACTCAGTCTCTCTTGGAACAGCCAAAAGTACCTGCTAGGTCACATACATATTGGTTGTCTCCTGCCAGTCCAAACTCCGAACACCACCATGGATGGCTGCACGGATAGCTTCATCTGTCGGTGTCCTTGGACCACTTGTACTGCTCCACCTCCACGCAGAGAAGGAATCCAAATGCTTTGAATATTCAGAGCACGTTAATTAATAGTTGGAGGAGGTGAGAGTTACTGTACAGGCTCGGCACTTCCTCCGGGCAGAAAGCGAAGGAGGAGGTGAGAGTTGACGCGAGAGATCCCAAAGTCAGACGAAGAATCTTGCACGTTCCGACGAATGTACAGCCGCAGTCAGCGGAGGAGGTTACACAAGCTCGCGCTATGGGAGGAAGTAATAATCCGGTTCCGCCATCGAGATACTCTGGTTATTGCTCGTTGCTATCGCTAAACCTAAACGTACGAAAGAATCTTCGAAACAAGTAGCTGGGTTGCGTGTGTATCAATGCTACAGAATCTAGTAAGAAATTGTTTTGTTGCACGTATATTATTGAGCATCCACTACTCGCGCGTACGTCCATCCCCCTCTTTTGCTTTCGCAAGCAAACTCAAGTCAACCTTTGAGTTGCAGTATTACTAGGACATGTAGTTTTCAGCAAATTTGATTATCCTAGGACACCGAAAATTAGAGACTTTCTGGAAGATGTCACTCTTAATTATTCAGATGACATGCATGTTGCAATTGTTCAAGAAATAAGAAAATCATGGGTCATTATCCTGCATTTTTTTGTACGGCAAGTGTCTGGCTCTTGTCTAAAATTTCATCGTTTTATAGTAGTCCATAATTAAAACCAATAGCATTTTGTTATTACCACCGTTTGAGAAAGTTTGTTCTTAAACAAAATGCGTAGGTGCATGCAATTCCTCATTCAGCCTTTGCTCTTCGAAAAACTCGTGGTAAATTTCATTAGGCCTCTCTCTCTCTCTCTCTCTCTCTCTCTCTCTCTCTCTCTCTCTCTCTCTCTCTCTCTCTCTCGTGATAGATGAGATAATGCAAGAGTAGTAACATCATCACGCAAGAGTGAACCAATTTTTTGTCATTTGCGCATGTACGAATGCAGAGTTGTGTTCTGGTCATACATATGCCAGGGTTGGTGGCGGTTTTCAATCTTTAACATGTTTGTCTGGTTGCATCTATGTACCTAGAGTGAGTTACTATGTAAATCCAAAAATCTGAACGTTTCCTATATATCTAGCTGTTGTCCGTTCTTGCAACTTTAAACGTAGTTTCCAAACCGTAGCAAAGGAGAATCTCCAACCATTCCAGAGGAATTTTTTTTTTATCTGAAACAATATATTCCCGTGGAATATTATGTTTGTCTGTCTTACAAAAAATGTTTCGCTGTCTTTGAAAGCCATTTGGTGGTGTCTCTTGGCTGTAATCTTAGTTGTGGTAGGTCCTTGATTGCACACATTGATTTTTTAAATGTACCGTTTTCCTTTGATTAATCGTTTAAGATCTTGGTATGTCCCTCCACTCACGCGGTCGTCTGCGTTTTTAAAAGGAAGCGACTAGAGAATATATATTGTTGCAGCGGTATAACAATAGGTTTTATTAAGCTTCAGAAATTCTCATTAAAACATTTGATAAGGCTCTAGGTTTCGGTGATCAGTTTCCTGTGTTTCTAGAAGATTTCAAGAAAAAGTTTCAATGTCAAGCTAGTTTCAATGAGTATCAGATTTTCGAACTCAAATTTCAATAAATTTGAGACAAAGAGTTTCAAAAAGTTTCAACAAGTTTTAACATGAAGTTTCAGCAGGTTTCATTAAGTTTTAACCCAAATGATTCAAAAAAATTCGGCAATCTTGATGAGTTTTAACAAGTTTTCAACCATAATATTTCAAAATTACCAAAAAGTTTCGACAAATTTTGATGATCTCACCTTGGCTACGACAACGGCGGTGCTTGTGCCCACCTTGGCCAGCATTGCGCGGGGACGGGGCATGGGGAGGAGGGTGATGGACAGTCAAAGGCGTTAGACATATGCGGCGACCCGTCGATGTTGCGGATGGTGTAGGGGGCCCGTATCATCGCTCCCGTCCAACCGCCGTTCCACCCGCCCTTCTTCGGCCGCGTCGTCGTGTTCTCCCTCGCCTCCCACCCCTCTCTAGCCACGCCCTTATCTAGACGTCGCTCCACCCCGCCCTCTCCAATCACGGCGCCAAATTTGGCCACATCGCCATGGTCCCCCTCACCGCCTGCGCCTCTCAAGCCGCAGCCCTCAACGGTCATGCGCTTGGCCCCTACCGCTGGTCACAGAGCATCTCCATGACCTCCTCCCCAACCGCTTCAACACGCCCAACGTGAGTGCAAAGAGAGGGAGTGAGAGATGGTGCAAAGAGAGAGAAAGAGAGATGGAGGACTCTGATTCTTAGAGTTTGGATAGGTTGGACGTTGATGAGTGGCTAGGAGAATAGGTCAGAGTAGCGGCGATATCTATATCGAACGATGGAGATGTATCCCATTAAGATAGTATCTGATGGGATAGTGTTCGCTAGATTTTCCGTTTTTAAAAATGTCCTGTGTATGCACATAGTTATTTCTAGCGAAATAGCTGCTAGCTCCAATACCACTATTTGACAAGCAGAAAAACAATAGAATAAGTCGTATATATACACTTATGGTGCTACACAACATTACGAAAGGATCTGGTTCATATCATTATGTACTGTCATACTCCCTCCGGTCATAAATAGTTATTATTTTGAATACAAGTGTAGTCAAACTTTCAAAATTTTGGTTGTTAATATCTTTTTAAATATTTGAATTGGATACACGAAAATCATACGTGTATATTTGTCTCGAAAAGTACTTTTATAATACTATAATTTTATTGAGTTTTATAAATATGTTATAATAAAAATTAATGGTCAAAGATATCTTTTAGAGATCATGTCGATGTCCAAAATCTTTACTATTATAAAGCAACAGTTGGTGGCAGTGGTGAGTTCTACCCACATCATTAATTGCCCAGCTTAATTGCCCTATGCAAAAAACGAAGCGTTGCTTTAATTAGCCAGCTTTCGCAAGAAACGAAGCGTTAAAGATAGATGTTTGATCTTGTGAAATAATTTTTTTTATTTTTTAATCTTTATTTTTCGTTATCAATTTTGTTTTTCGTAGCAATGCACGGGCATGTAACTATAATAACTATTTGAGAGCGTGTGGCCGGAGGGAGTAATAATTTCTCCTTGAATCGATTAATCACCTCAAAGAATGACTGGGCCGAGCTGATGTCACCGTGTTAAATTGAGCATGCAACTGCAAATTAGTACTCCGTGCTGAGAAATACGATGGCAAAACTGTTTTCTAAGCTCCTCGGGCCTTGAGGGGATGTAGCACGAGAGTGCAACGAACGCGTCGTGCTTCCTGTGCGACGGCACTTGGGGGGACACGGTGGGGAATCCACACCGAATCCGTAGAGCATTCCTCGCCAATAATATTCGCAGGTGCCGAGGAGGGAGATGAGCTGAGGCAGTTCCACGCCCCAAGGAACTGACATGGCCTCTCCAAAGTCAGAGGTCAGAATCTTCCCTCCAACCACCGTTACAGCGACACCAACCATATCATTCGTATCAGCTCGGCAGTAAAAAAAAAAACCGCGCGCGCCTCGGCCTGAGAGAAACGCGACGCCGGCGCACTACTCCCGTGCACAGTAAGAAGCAAGATAAAAATAGAAAGTAGACTTAAAAGATTATATTAAATTAAGATAAAATATTAAACATATTGTATTGTGTTATTATCGATTGGAGAATTACTATTAGCGCTTTCTTGTTCTTGTTTGAGAAATACTTGTCCATCTTTGTTTATAAATTTTTTTGAAAATATACGAGCAAGTTAACTCCAATCAATCAGTCAACTATTGTCTCTATCCAATCTATTGGTATAGTTACAACTGGATAAAAAATTATATATGAGAAGAGATGCTCAAATTGCCTATTTGCTGTTCTGATCAGTTCACTCGCCCTGTCAGGCACTCATCAACTCACATTGCGTCGTCTTCCCTACTCGCTCGCCATCGCCGCTTTGGATTGCCCATCACCGCATGTCTGCACCTTCACCGGCTCCCCAACATCCACTTGACGCTCTCGTCGTGTCATCACAATATTCGACTCTCCGCGACGTGCGTCCACTATACGACGGTTCACTTACAGCGACCTACGGTTGGTTGCTAAAAGCGGCTTCAGCGACCTACGGTTAGTCGCTAAAAACCTTTAGCTTAATTCCATAAGGATGGTCGCCGATGCCGCCGTCCAAAGGCTTTAGCGAGACATCTTTTAGCGAGAGCCGTAGGTCGAGTTGTATATTTAGCTTTTACCAACCTGCGGGTTGTTGTACTATAGATTTAGCGACCAACCGTGAGTCGTTATACTATACATTTAGCAACCAGCAGTAAAGTCGCCTCTTTACAACTCGAATATTTGCTCGCCGTTGTTATATATACAAAAGCACCACAAATCATGATTTTTATACACATAATCACATAGACATACAAAGTATAATACCACAATCATAGATCCATCACATAAACACAAAAGCACCACAATTAGATATTCACAAAAGCACCACAGTTATATTACTCACAACTAGATCATTCACAGATAGCTAGCTAGATCATTCACAAAAGCTCCAGAGCTGATCAGTCACAAAAGCTGTGCCACATCACTCGGCTTCAAAGCAGTTCAAAAAGCTCACAACTACATCACTAATGCTTCACGACACTCCAGCTACAGCTCAAAAGCCCACCTACATCACTCTAGCTCCAGTGCTGATCAGTCACAAAAGCACCACATCTACATCACTAATGCTTCAAGCAGTTCACAACCACTCCAACTTCTTGTATGACTTATCTTCCAACTTCAGCTGATGCAATCAAGGTTAATCATCAGTGAATGATTGCTCATATAAATCTAAACATAAACAAGATAAGATATAAACAAGATAAGGTTGTATTTTCTGGTTTCGGATGACAAGCACAAGCTCCAATGCTTAGTGTTTGATTTGGATGTTGAATTCTATTAAGATGCACATAATGACATTAATATTATAATATCATTGTTTTTATTTTTTACATCATGGAACTACCTTTTTCCAACTTTGGGACTATTATCAAAATTGCTATTATATTTGCATGTTATAATATTGGTGCTACGTGGGATTTCATGTGCCCACCAACCAGTATGATTGGAATCAGTAGTCAAAAATGCACCTTGAAACCGTGCCCAATACCCAAAACGACATGTATTTGCGAACAGAGTATGAAATAACAAAATATGCATAACAGATACGAACATACCCTTATTACTGACATTAAACCTGTTTTGAACTGCAGCACACCTCGCCCTTCACTATTGGGGTCCAAACTTTGGGCTAGTGTATATGCATGCTCACACACTGCACATGGAAGTATAAATATAAGAATGTATTATCAGACAACACTAAATTGTGTGTAAAATTTTAAATATGTAAGAAAACTTAATTGCCGAAAGTTGGCCCAGTTCATTTTTATCATCATCGGCTTTGATTTTTTTTTCAAGCAAGCAATCATCATTTTCTATTAGCGGAATGGGATAAAAGCAGAGTACAAACCAACCTTATGCATACAAGCACATTGCCCCCAAACAGTAACAGTGTCCTGCTAATGCCAAATTTAACCACTGCCACGCAGGGGCATTTATTATCTCTTTTGCTCTAGCCAAGGTTTAATATTAAATTATTAACTTGAAAAAAGAAAACTGTTAAGTCCAAAATTGTGTTGAGAGATGCAAAACAGCTGAACCAAACAGAAGTGCAGAGAAACCGGAAAGCTACCTAAATACATGTGCAATAATACAAGCATCTCAATTCAGAACCACAGCTGGACCGACGATGGGGCACCAGATCCATTAAGTTGGCTAGGTCCAACTTAGCTTAATGCGAAGAACTAAAGCAGCCTAGTAATGCAGAATGCCATTGCCATTTGCCAGAGTCTAAAATACTAAAATTTTATTACAGAGAAAAATAGAATATGCTACTATGCTAATGGACTTCATCGATCACACTTTAGAAGCCAATCTGGGACCTGGGTCAATCAAAGTTAGCATAGTCACGCAAATAAGTTGAGGGGAAACTAAGACAGAAGGTTTAGAACCACCGAACCACACTGGCAACCACCAAAGCACACCGAAACAACAAGAAAAATACATAGTATAAGTAAGTCTGATCATAACAACGTATACGGTCACTAGTACATAGATTTTAGCTTGATCAGAATTATTGACTAAATTTAATAACGTAAAGAGCTGTAATAAGCTAAAAAACAGCAATATTACGCCAAAATCAATCGAACGAGCGTGATAAAATCGTGAAGATGCTACTGACTACGGAAATTGCCCCAAAAAATCACATAAATGCACGAATAACTAAACATTAACAGCATAATCCGGACAATTCAGAGCCACGGCAACTCATACTACTCTTGAGCCCAGCGGAACAAAAAAGGTAGCGAGACTTACGAATCCTGGCGATGGTGGATCCTCATCCTGGATCTCGTCGGCGGCGCGAAGCACCTCCTCGATGTGCACGTTGTTGCCGAGCGACGACGGCACGTTCCCGGCGATGCCGCTGACCGGCAGCCCGTAGGCGCCGCCCAGCCGATCTCTCTGCAGCGCCGCCCGCACCAGCCGATCCCAGTTCGCCTCCGCCCTCGCCATCCCGAAGCGCTCAGATCTAAGCACCCGCTCACTCGCACGCTCAGAGGCCGCGTTCATAACCCCGCTCACCGAGCTGCTTTGATCGGCGGGCGATACGAACCGACGAGAGAGATCAGAGGAGCTAGGGTTTCAGTTCTCGCGCGCGCGGAGAAGTGGGCGCGTTTCGGGCTCGAGCGGGGTAAAGGGAACGCGGAGGAGAGGTGCGAGAAAAAACTCAAAAGCTTTCCGCGTCTGGCGAGGCTTTTTTAACCTTGGATGCGATCTAGAGCGGGCGGGCCATGTAACTGGAGCTAGGGTTGGGGAGGGACTGGGGCACGACGAGAGCCCGGCGCCTTTCGACGCCGACGCACGCCACGTGCCCGCGCTCCAAGATTCCTTCTCTATAGCGACCACCGCCGGCCCACTAACGATATCTATAGCGACTAACCATACATTGTTAAATTTCTAGACTTTTAGCCGATCACTAACCGTCGCGAAAAACTCATTTAGCGACCAACCGTCGGTCCAAAAGTTTTAGCGACCAACCATCGGTCCCTAATAAGGGTCGCTAAAGATCAACCGTCGTATAGTGGTCCCTGACTTGGTGGGCTACCATATCCTCGCAAAGGAAATGTGCCAAGCCGCCCCTACTCTCAATGGTCTCTACATGTATTTAGGGGTTTGAGTCCAGTTTTATTGGCAATAAGTAAAGTTACCAATTGCCAAATTAAACCTTCAACAGGTAATGGCCTACTAAACCACATGGTCTAGGAAGCAGCCACCATCGCAACAAAGGTTCTTCTTCATCTAGCCATACCTGAATGCGTGTATATTTATCGTTGCTATATCAAAAATCGAACGTTAATAGTAAAAAAAGTATTTAAATCCTGACGGCCAAGAAGTAGACTCGAGCCCTGAAGAGCCCCTGAGGGCTAACACCAATAAGGCGTGCGTGCGGCGTGCCGCCCTTCCGCTAATTACCCCGTGAGATCACCTCGCCGGACGACTGACGAGCGAAATCTTTATCATTTCCCCCTTGCCCTCTCGCCGTTCCCAACCATCGCGCGCCATCTTCCGCTGCGCTATATCAACCAAGCTCGCGGGTGCGGCTGTACTGGCACGCGCGTACATACCGACCCGGAAGTAGACTAGCAGTAAGGGACGCAGGTAGTGAGATGGAGGCGGAGTCGAGACCGGCGGCGATGGAGGTGGAGGGAGTCGAGGCGGCATCCAAGGCGCGGTTCAGGATGCCGGTGGACTCCGACCACAAGGCGACCGAGTTCTGGCTCTTCTCCTTCGCGAGGCCGCACATGAGCGCCTTCCACCTCTCATGGTTCTCCTTCTTCTGCTGCTTCGTATCCACCTTCGCGGCGCCGCCGCTGCTGCCGCTCATCCGGGACACGCTCGGGCTGACGGCCACGGACATCGGCAACGCGGGGATCGCGTCGGTGTCCGGCGCGGTGTTCGCCCGTGTCGCCATGGGCACGGCGTGCGACCTGGTCGGGCCCCGCCTGGCGTCCGCGTCCCTGATACTGCTCACCACGCCAGCGGTGTACTGCTCGTCCATCATCCAGTCCGCGTCGTCGTTCCTGCTCGTGCGGTTCTTCACGGGCTTCTCGCTGGCGTCCTTCGTGTCGACGCAGTTCTGGATGAGCTCCATGTTCACGCCGCCCAAGGTGGGGCTGGCCAACGGCGTCGCCGGCGGCTGGGGCAACCTCGGCGGCGGCGCTGTGCAGCTTCTCATGCCGCTGGTGTACGAGGCCATCCTCAGGATCGGGAGCACTCCGTTCACGGCGTGGCGCGTCGCCTTCTTTATCCCGGGTGTGATGCAGACGTTCTCGGCCATCGGCGTGCTGGCTTTCGGGCAGGACATGCCCGACGGCAACTACCGGAAGCTGCACAAGACCGGGGAGATGCACAAGGACAGCTTCGGCAGCGTGCTGCACCACGCCGTCACCAACTACCGCGGATGGATCCTGGCGCTCACCTACGGCTACTGCTTCGGCGTCGAGCTCGCCGTCGACAACATCATCGCGCAGTACTTCTACGACCGCTTCGGCGTCAACCTCCACACCGCCGGACTTATCGCCGCGAGCTTCGGGATGGCCAACATCATCTCCCGCCCCGGCGGCGGGCTCCTCTCCGACTGGCTCTCGGACCGGTTCGGCATGCGCGGCAGGCTGTGGGGGTTGTGGGTCGTGCAAACCATCGGCGGCGTCCTGTGCTTGGTGCTCGGCGTCGTCGACTACTCCTTCGGCGCGTCCGTGGCCGTCATGATACTCTTCTCCTTCTTCGTGCAGGCGGCGTGCGGGCTGACCTTCGGCATCGTGCCGTTCGTCTCGCGGAGGTCGCTGGGGCTCATCTCCGGCTTGACCGGCGGCGGCGGCAACGTGGGAGCCGTGCTGACGCAGCTCATCTTCTTCCACGGCTCCAAGTACAAGACGGAGACGGGGATCATCTACATGGGGATCATGATCATCGCGTGCACGCTGCCCATCACGCTCATCTACTTCCCACAGTGGGGCGGCATGTTCGCGGGGCCGCGGCCGGGGGCGACGGCGGAGGAGTACTACAGCAGGGAGTGGACCGCGCACGAGCGGGAGAAGGGATTCAACGCCGCGACCGTGCGGTTCGCGGAGAACAGCGTGCGCGAGGGCGGCCGGAGGTCGACGTCGGGCAGCCAGTCCAAGCACACGGTCCCCGTCGAGTCCTCGCCGGCGGACGTGTGAAAAATGCTTATGTATAGTACGTATGTATAATTAAGGTCCCGCGCGTACAATGATACGTATTCTTGATCGCGTGGCGGGGTTGTGGACCGGGTTCTACGTACGGGCTTTTCTACGCGTGCTTCTAGTGGCTGTCAGTTGGTTTGTTCCCTAACCTTCGTGAATTTTATTACGGTTGTGAATTACTAGTATTGGTGTATGTTAATGCTTGTACTGCTGCAGCAAATTAATCCCCAAAATGCTGTGGATTTGAATAGGCCCGATAGACATTAAAACACTGGGCAGCGAAGTGTCCTCTGGGTATCAACCGCTTCATAATGAACGGTGTCATGTCACTGCCACTGCAAGCCTGCCTGACGAGTGGTACTCGTAAGAACTTTTTTTTAAAAAAATATAGTACTATTTCAAATAAATTTGTAAAAAGAGCTACCTCCTTAACCATGAAAACGCGACAGGTGATACGTATTATCTGCTGTGCCCAAAAAGCTCGGTAGCTTTTCGTGCTAGCGACAGTAGTGCTGACCCCCTCGCTGCTGCCTGCTGCGCTTTGGAAGGAGCTCGCACGCTCGGCCATGCGCTCGGCATGCCTCATACCGAGCTTTTGATTCTCAGTAGCAGTCTTACCGAGCTCCTCGTGCTCGGCAACTGCACGAAAGCTATCGAGCATCCTAGGCACTGCGGGTGACACGCGCAGTCGAAGAGGAGGTTATTTTTGTAAATCTATTTAAAAGATTAACATATTTTAAAAAATATATATGTTCGTGAGGAACCCGAAAAGTGAAGGTTTATGCTCGTAGGGATAAGGCCAGAGGCCCACTCCGATTCCAAAAGAACTCGTAAATGATGAGGGCATTTATCACGTCTTATGATTAAAATGAGACTTTTTCTAAATCTATTCGAAAGAGCATCATATTTGAAATAGGAAAATATGTTCGCGCGGAACCTGAAAAGCGAAGGTTTATGCTCGTAGGGACAAGGCCAGAGGCCCACTCCGGTTCCCAAAAGAACGCGTAACTGATGAGGGAATTCCAGTCTGAGGCTGTGGGCTCACGGGCTGAGGCGCTGCGAATCGGGGTCGGCCCGCCCGTGCCGTGTAACGCTTTTTTTGCTTTTGTGCATGGCCATCGGGGGCATGTCGCATGCAAGCCAAGCCCGCCAAGCCCGCGCGCAGCTAAACGAATCAAGGGCCGCGGGCGGGCACGGAGTCTAAGGCTAAGCCGTCATTTTGCAGCCCGTGCAGCAAGGCCAGCGGATTCAGCCCGATCCGAACTGACATGGAAGCCCCACCATACATACACGACTCAGTCTGTTTTGCCACACTATGACACCGGGGCGGGCCCCAGAACCCCGAGGGCCGACGGCACCGTGCGCGTGTGAGTGCAGGGGAGGCGACCAGTGACCACCACCACCAACCTCCACCACGCCAAGCGGCCGCACCCCCCTGCGGTACCCGTCCCACCGCCCTCCCTCCCCCACTGCTACAGAAGGACGACGGAAGAGAAGCGCCCATGGCCGCCGTGGCGAGCGCTCCCACCCTCCGGCTCCGCCCCAGGGCCGCCTCCCCGTCCGCGCTCGCCTCCCCTCGCTGCCGCTTCAGCTCCTTCGCTTACTCCTATTCCAAGGCAATCCCCTTCTCCTCCTCAAAACACCTAGGAATTTTGCTGTGGTGGTTTCGTATTTGGCTGTTTGCTTTGTTGGGTATTAAGTAGGTTTTTAATTAGCTGCTGGTGGGATCCCTCATATGCATATATTCCAATTAGTCGAAAGAAAGAAAGACTTCAATCTCTCTCTTGGGTGCGGTGTAAACGGTGAGTTTTCAGAATTTGACACACTTTAAAATTCGCATTTCAGAATTTGACACTCTGATCCACTGTCATATACACAGACGGTCTCATATGTCATTCAAATGCTCTGAAAGGCTTACCAATTGAGTGTCAAATTCTGAAATAACCCGTGTAAACGTGCCAGTGAGTTTGACATTGAGTTCGCTCGCCGTAGCAGACGGTAGACTTTTTAGAGATACTGCGTTTGAAGTTGCTTAGAATGGCCACAATTACATGTACCTACTATATTCTCGAAACATTTCTGTGATTCTGGACGCTATGAACATGAAGAGATACTGTATTGTGTGATTCAGCCTTACTAACATTCTAGTAGGCGCACGGTTTATCTCTCAGTTTGCAAGGTCACTTCCAATTCAGAGAGTAAATGGAAGCAGGATGCAGCACTTGTATGCTCTAAAAGGTAAATTTTTCCTTGGTCCATCTCCTCTCCAAAAAGTTCCTTATTGTATTTGAATACCTCTTTATGCTGATTTCTTTTACTTCATGTTAACAGGCCAAGTTTTAAGAAGCTCCGGCAACCACGACGGGCAGCTTTATATTAAGCGAATTGTTTCCTTCGCTGCTACGGACAAACAGGAGCCAATCGCTTCACCTACCTCGGACACACCGGTGTTACAAGAGACCGAGAGTAGCACCGGAGACCCCCCTACAACTGGCAGCTCCTCCTATTTTTCCGAGTGGGGTGTTGGAAAACCTGGATTCATCTCATTCCAAGGAAGAAGCTCTCAAACGACGAGCATGGAGAGCGTGCCGCATCCTGGCAAGGAAGCATCTAGATTGGTTTGGTTTGTTGGTCCAACTATCCTGGTGGCGTTCTTGGTTCTTCCATCCCTTTACTTGCGCAAAGTACTCTCAGCTGTGTTTGAGGATTCCCTGTTGACAGGTATGCTTTCTTTGATAGTTCAGGAATGTGTTGTGTCCATCCTGGGCAATGGTGTTTCAGTAATGCTGATAGTTTCTGTATGTTGTTTCCACAGTAGTTTATGCAGAAACTAGACTTGTGCATCTCCCAGTCCTACCTTTTAATAATTGATGAAAACCAATTGTGCATCTCCGTTTTTTGCTTAAATGAACCCTGATATACATCATTGATCATTCATTTGTTAGATATTTACACACCTACTCCAAGGACACTACATATACCATTCCACATTCAGACGAAGTCTAGGCATGGCTGCATTACCTGATGGATTTTGCTACTGCTTGCAGATTTTCTTATATTATTCTTTACTGAGGCACTGTTTTACGGAGGAGTCGCAATTTTTGTCCTATTGATTGATAAAGTCTGGAGGCCTTTGCAGCAAGTAGCACCTAAGAGTTACATATGGTCGAAATCTAGATTTTTCCGTATTTCTTCAGTAACGACAATGGTTATGAGCTTGATAATACCACTTTTGACAATGGGCATGGTTTGGCCCTGGACTGGACCAGCAGCTTCAGCGACGCTTGCCCCTTATTTAGTAGGGCTTGTTGTACAATTCGCATTCGAGCAGTATGCACGGCATCGGAAATCACCTTCCTGGCCAGTTATTCCTATTATCTTTAAGGTAATTTGGTTCTTAAATTTATCCTGGTATTATTGGATCTTGAAGCTGCCCTTTCTGGTTATAATAAGTGGGATTTGGTGGAAAAGTATGGATCTTTTATGCAATCTGTTAAGATGGTAGTCATTAGTAGTGACCTGACATTTTGGATTCGGTGTATCAATCTCTTAATGGTGACGCAGGAGCATTGATAGACTGTAATAGCGGCAACTGAGTAACGAAACACTAAGTTTCAAAAATACAGTCCAGTAAAAGAGGCTGGTAGATAGTGTTCTTGAAAGCTTTTAAGCCTATTAGCAAGAATTAATGCTCTGCCTTTCATCCTTCAGAAAAATTAATAACACTGTATGAATGAGGCAAAAAAACAAAAACAAATCCGTATTATTTATGTGAAACTACATATTAGGCTCCCCAAATATAACTTAGTTGATGTGTGAATTTCTGTGCTGACTGAGGGTTTTAGGACAACACAGCACTTGGAAAACAGGGCCCAGTTTCCTTATTGTGGTCAGTACTCAGCACTAGGTCTAGATTGTTAACATTTTTTTCCTCATTGAATGACTATGTTTGTGTCATTTGTTGCTAAGTAAAGCATAGCTTAGTAATAACTATTATTTGTGCAATTGTCTAAAGTATACACCGCACAGTATGGTTGCCTAGCAACGATTAGCTGCAGTCTGTGACATGACAAAAAAATTGAGACCGTAGGCATACACATGTAGAAGCTAGTATCAGCTTTTTTGCATTCGTGTTTCTGTGAGCCATGCTTTTCCATTTCATCTCCAAATATGTTGCCATCTACTTTGCTCTTGTTCATTTCAACAGATCAAGTAATTGCATCTTCATGTTTTCTGGAAGGGCAGGCAGTTAAAGCTTAGTTGACATTCGTCCTCTAGTGAAATGCTTCAATAGTTCTTAGCATGCGTCATTTACTTTCCCCCCATCCTTCCAGGTCTACAGGCTTCACCAACTGAACAGGGCAGCTCAGCTGGTGACAGCACTCACCTTTTCTGTTAGAGGAACGGAGGCAACAAATCAGACTTTGGCTATCATGAACTCCTTAGGAGCACTACTGATGGTCCTTCAAATTCTTGGCGTTATCTGTGTATGGTCGCTCTCAAGCTTTCTGATGAGGTTTCTTCCTTCTTCAGACATTCCAGATCCTTGACTCCTAGCAGCTGTCGTTGCACTTCAAAAAAATATGAGCATAGCCTCCCTACTGTAAATTGGTTTACGTGGAGCCAGTTGACATGTCTGCAATGGTTACCTTTGGTTTAAGGATTACATCGCTGCTGAAGAACTGCAGAGATATTGTCCAGTTGGTAGGAATGACGCTGGAATTGAATAAACTGCAAATAAGAGAACTGGACTGTCCGCACTGTAGGACGTTGATGCATGGCGTGTTTACACGCTATTCTTGTGCATCAAACTCTGGGTTTCACAAGCTGGACAACCAATTTTGACGGAAGTTATGTGTAGATTTGGTTTAATTTGATGCGCCATCAAACCATGCAAAACGCATGGTGAAAATAGAAAGAATATGTTCGTTCACGAACTGATTCTAGTTATGAAGGGGCTGAATCCAAGTGCTCAAGCTTCTCTGTTTTATCCTCTCTTTTTTCCCCCCTCTTTTTGGTCTCTTCGGAGAACCTACTGGTCATGTAGAAGCTACAGAATTCAGCTATACAACCCCGAATTAGATGCAGCATGAATCACCTTTTTGTCACATTTTGTTGCTTTTGACGAGTAAAGTTTCGTTTAGTTTCTTGAGAGTGAGGAAGGTTCTAGGATTTGGGCCTTGGGTCATGCGACATAGATTGGAATGGCATGTTCTGTGAATATGCTCTTGCTCTTTGAATTTGATGTATTATACGTTTCTTGATTCATGAATAAGATTTACTACCGAGGCAAGGCATAAGCAAGGTTTTGATGGGGTTGTATGCAACCTCAAAAGCAATTTCAAAACATGGTCTGTTACTCCGTCGTGCTGATTGACATGTGCGGTTCAGCAATGCAAGCAAACCAAAGTTCTCCTTGCAAGCTTACGCTTTATTTCCTTCCCAGAAAACTTCGATCATCAAATTTGCCTACCAGTGACATTACTTCTGTGTTTGGCATAGTCATCTCGTAGTCATTAGCAGCTTCTGTTTTCACTGGAGCTATGAAGCTCCTGTTTTAGTTCCATTGTTACAAGCAACAGTTCCATCACAGATCTACATAGTACATCCTCATCTCTCGAGAACTGCAGATCTGGTTTGTTTGTAATGTCACCAAAAAAAGAGTTGCAGATCCAAAGATATCTTCCTTAACGAGAACAGAGCGAACTAAAAGAAAGCAGAAAACTTTTTTTTTTTAAATCAGAAGGCACATGTAGGAGAAAGATGAAGAGAAGCAAAAACTAAGTGATGTGCGCTTGCTTCACCAAGAGGATTGGAGGCAGATGAACTCCAAGCCTCCCTAGTTGAGTGAAGCGAGCGCTTCGCCACTGATGTTTTAACACACGTAGCCCATCCTTCTGTGCAAAAGGTGGCCGGGCTGCCCAAGTGAGATTTGTCGCAGCCGGATTGGAAGTTTTTGCACCAGCATACAAAACATAAGATCTCTCCAACAACAGCCTCAAGGAGGAGGAATCAAAATCAGCTTAAATATCGCATGAAAATATCGAGAAACCAAGGAGGTTTAACTCAAAAGAAACAACAAGAAGAAGCAGCTCCAACCTACTGGCCACGCGAGTAGGCAACAGAGCAAGATCTAAGACGAATGCTGCTCCTGGCTCACAAGAAGAAAATAGGAAGATACGGTGGAAACGTTGAGCTTGTTCTGCCTTATATAGGGAGGCTGCCCATCTGGTGCAGCCCCTCCTTAGGGCAATGGTTTCTCCTACAATTGGCCGCTAGGGTTTCGGGCAGGCCGCAGGCGGTCCCGGGCAGCGGGCAGCGCCCCAATTGGCATTAACCTATGCATTTATGCCGGCAACTTGTCTCGGTGAGACCGCAGTTATCTTGTCTGAAATAAGAGCAAGTTGCAGCTGCTGGGGCCTGGGCAAGGGTTGAAAAAAGAGCAGAAGGAACAGCCAGCTGCCTCTTTCATGTACTTGTTGAATGTTGACCAACCCCACGTTCAAAACTGCGGGCGAATTCATGAACCAAGTGCCCATCCTCCGAGTTCTACCCTGGATGAGTAGCTCTCGGTTTTGCTCCAGCAATTGCTCGAACACGGAAATGTTCTCCACGTCCACAGGAATTGACCTATTTCTTGTTGAAGTTTCTATGAAATTTAGGCCCCGTTTGGTACGATTTCAGATTCTAGTAGAAACGGAAACGGTTTCAGATTCTTAGTAGAAATATTTCAGGTAGAATCAGAATCACTTTCTGCAAACCGTTTGGTACGGTTCCGGATTCTAGTAGAAACTAGTGAAACGGGGTTGAGGGTGATTCAACCATGGCGTGGAAAAAGAAGAAACGTTCCGAGAAAAATCGTTCCGAGTTTTAGTCCGTTTAGCTGGGTTTCTCCTAGATTCTAATAGAAACAGCTCGGTTCCAAATTACCAAAGGGAAGCTTATACATGCCAAGGGAACCTTGGTTCGTACGTTGATGCATACATAAGCAGATGGCTCGAAAACTTCGAGCTGTCTTGGAGCCTAGCCGCACTGCCTAGGCAGACAAGGCCCTACTCGATGCCGGTGGGCTATGCAGTTTCGGGAACTTACGCAACCCACGTAGGAGTTTACACGCGGAGGCTCATTTGTCCGGGGATGACGGCCCTCTCCGCGTCGGCCCATACGCCAAAATATCGGGTGGTGATTACGATTACGATGGCTCAGCCTGTCTTTGTTGACAACCTAATATCTCCAGCGGAATCATCGAGACTTTTTTTTTTTCTGTCCCTGTCTCTGTCCAGGCACTCTGCGCCTGAATTGGCAATTCGGCGTACACTGGCAACAGTGAACACGCCGGCGGGCAACGCACTGTAAATGAATGTGTATTGTAACAAGCATGCGCTGCTAAGCGCATTCACGTTAGTCCATCTATTGAGGTGGTTTCTAGTAACTCTAATTTACATATAGACATCGTTCTCAACAATTTGTCTCTAAAGGACCCGGATCACTGAATTCGAAACCTTTTATGTGTACTATACTAGTTTAATATCATGCTATTGTACACAATAGCAATATAGATGAAATAACATTCTATTCAACGTAATAACTAAGAAAGTAGCAAATCATTATTAAATAGTAGCAACGGACCTTATGGTTAAGGTTTACACAATTATGTCTCATAGGGCTTAAGAAACAAATAAACTATTACAACGGAAATAAGATAACTTGAGGCATTCGACATGCCACAGATATTCGTCTATGGAGCACACTCCTAGTTCGCAAAGTCTTCATAGTACTCGTAGAACTTTGAATTCCCTTATCCCTCCTCGGCAATTGATCAACACGACATGTAGCCGTGAATACATAAAGTACTCAGCAAGTCATAGGGAACATCGATGCAATTATAATCATGCAAGGCTTGACAAAGAAACAACATATGGTTCTTTTGTAGAAAGTAATAATTACTTGAAATATAGTAAATAGATTGTAAAGTATAACTGGAAACGATATAATAAATAAGTAAGACAAGTGCATTTAAAACATCAAGTGAATCACCTATTCACTTCCCAACAATTCCCTCCAAATCAACAATGCAGGGGAACACAAGTATATGATATATTATTGAGCCAGATCCATCTCATACTAGACATGTGGTTGCACGAGTATGTCTAGTTCAGTAGTGCACAAGATTAAACTCTTAAATAGTCTTGAGTGAGACATCCACATCCTAAATGCACTAACCGCACCCCTTCACTGCACAATCACTTGCCTTTTTGTATAACCAAGACCAATAGCATACCCTGCCATGGCACAATAAATATTACAACAATAGCTACCCACCATAATTTTATATCTCATCAAGTCAAGTTTATCAATATTCATCATGCGGTATGAGCCTATTGTATGACTAAGTATGTCTAAGCATAGTTATGTTAACCCAATTGTTGGTAATACATTCATGCCCAACTATTGATGATCCAACTTATGATGACAATTGATTCATGGCATTTCAATAATCAAGTGGTATAAAGATAAGTAGGTATTTAGGTACTCCCAATAAATAACATTGCTAAAGAAGTAGTATGTAATTTGTATGAAACAAAAATTACTTTTGCAAATAAAGTTTCAACATAATTAAAGGTTACAACTTGCCTTGTTCACACATTGTTGCTGTGTTTTGCTCTTCAAATCATTTGTTTGCTTTCTAGGGATCAGGTCTACCAAAAAGAAAGCAAGAAATATAAATAAACAATAAAACAAAGACTCAAACAAACTTCAAATGGAATAAAAATAGCATTGGAATGAAGAGCTAGATTTTAGATGAATTTAGGAATTTGAATGTGTTCAATCGAAACTTGTATGAAGAAGAATGAGCTTTCAGAAATTTGGACATGAGAGAGAGAGAGAGAGAATATATGGGGCTAATTGGTGGGTCTCATGAATTTATAAAATATTATAATTAAAAAGAAAATTGAGAAATAGGCTTAGAGGCTGACAAGTGGGCCCTGATCTATGGACCAAGTCCATGGAATTTTCGTAGTCCACAGTGGACCGAGTGCACGAGAATAGTGTGGCTGATAAACGGGGCCCACATGTTAGTGAATAAAGGTTTGGATCTAGCCATGTGGGCCAAGGCAACATGTTGGCAACGGTGCCGAACTGGCAACGAGGTGGTGGTGACATGGATACTGACATGGCAGATGACATCAGCGTGATGTCACATGGCTCGGGCTTCGACGACTTTGGGTCGACGCGCAGGCCGGTCTAGGCCGATGAGAGGGGTGGGGGAGGTGGGCCATGTGTGGGGTGAGCAAGCTGGTGGTCTAAGAAAGAAATAAGTCGGCCAAAGAATTCGTCCCGAGAGAAATTTAGGAATTATAAAGGATTTAATAATTAAATAAATACTATGAAATTAAATAAATTCAAATAAATAGCAAACAAGCTCCAAAAAATATAGAAAAATTCCTGGATTTCGTTTAATTGATGTTTAGGAATATTTTATTTTAGCAAAATTCTTGGATTTCGTCTAATTGATGTTTAGAAATGTTTAGAAAAATTCCAAGAAATAAGTCGGCCAAAGAATTCATTCAATTAAATATTTTATTTTAGCAAAATTCCTGGATTTCGTTTAATTGATGTTTACAAATGTTTAGAAAAATTCCAAGAAATAAGTCGGCCAAAGAATTCGTTCAATTAAATATTTTATTTTAGCAAAATTCCTATTAAGCTTTATTTAATTTGAGAAAATCAAAATGGTTTCAGTCATTTTTAAAACAATCAAAAGACACAAATATTAAGGTGCTACAACTTCCCTAACTATTTTTTGTATCATTTTTACCGTAACGTGTCCTCTCACACTCTCACTATTTGCAGTAGTTTACATATCTAAGTTGTCTTTTACATAACAGATAACATAATCTTTCTCTTCATCTTCTCTCTCCTAACGAAGATTTTGAATGACATGGCACGCAAGACACACTTGAGGCAGCAAGTGGCGTGGCTAGGATTTTAGCTACGGTTGGTCCATTTTTTTTAAAAAAAAATCATCTAACAGGGCAACATATAAATACATAATGTATCAAAAGCACAATACAAATATGATAATAAGGTTTTGCAACAGTTCAGATAATATTACCATACTACTTCTTCTTCTTGTCGGGCTTACGCCTTCTAATAGACATGAAAGTCTTGATTATATCATCTCCACCCACTTTGAGGCACTGCAACGTGACTGCGGCCGTACGGTGGTGCGGTCTGATCTCAGCGTCGCCCGGCGTCTTGGCTGCAGGCAGCGTAATGAAGTGATCGATTTCACGTTCTATCTTTGTCTCTTCAAGTTCCTGAGAAAGGTACAGTGGGCCGGGGATTACAATAGGCCGCGTTCGTGGGGTATTGGTTGGGCCATGGCTCAACCGTTGGCTCCGCCAGTGGAGACAGTCATCATTGAAGATGCCCTAATAATTACAACTACAAGGCTTAAAATAAACTCGCAACTTAGCTATTGTGTAGAGTTAGTTCCTCAACCAGTATGTGACTCCGTAGTTAAAGTGGCTAGCAATTCCATACCACAGTCTTAATTTTCCTCGAGAAGGTGTTTATACCATGTCTAACCTATGATAAGTAGACCCGCGTGCTACGCTGCACCGAATAGATTTTGATAGAGTGTTCGGATGGTAAAAACAACATTCACGGTGGATGTCAATTTTCGTTAGGCAAAACAACAGGAAATGTAATATGAGTGTTTTTTTCGCAAAAGTGGTGATGCAATTTTTGAGCACTGCAGGGTCTTTTTCTGCAAAAGCGGTATGCCTAGGTGTGAACGCAAATACCAGAACTATGAGGATTTATTTGCAAAAGGAATTGGTTTGGACTTGGGTATAAATTTACGAAACCACGAGGTTTTTTTCTGCAAAATAACCTACGAAAGGAACTAGACCTAAGTTCGCAATTCTCGGAAGGACTTTTCAAAAATCGGTGACATGGAAGGTCCCTACTGACAATTCCTTGGGCTACAAGAGATATTGTAGAGTCGCCGCGCTATGCCGCGCCATGCGAAATTTGGTCTGAAGTTATTTTGGGAAAATGTACGAGGATCTTAACATAATTTCAGTTTTCTAGGGGTTTAAAAATATGCTAGTTAGGAGTTGTCACAAATTTGCGGGACCATGGTCCTTCTGCAAAAACCGTTGAAGGACCCGTCGGTGAATGTGCCGAACCGTAGGGTCCTTTTTGAAGAAAAAAATCAATGAAGGGACCTAGACATAATTTGGCTTTTTTCGTAGGACCTCCTCGCGAGGCTAGCTGAGGCAGCATGTCTGGGAGGGCTCCAATTCTCCTAGCTTTAAGAGCAAGGCTAATAATATAGCTCACTGCTGGCTATATGTGGTTGCCATATCATACACATCTGTCTAAAAGCTCACCCATATAATAAGTTAGCTGTAAAAACAATCTACACATTAATAAATGGTCCACCCATTCATCCTCTCATCTTCTTTGGAATCTGTGTTATAGCCAGCTTAAAGCTGGCTATTGAACAATAGCCCACTTCTTCTCTCTCTTCTCTTCTATTTCTTCCAACAAAGCAAAAATATGATGTGGCAGCTCTTATAGCCCGCTTATGTCACCTTATTATACTTGCTCTAAGAGAGTAACTAGATGCATGGGTGCAAGACGCCGCACTGTGAATCTTCTGATCCGCAGCGTGCAAGGCCGAAGCGTCTAGGGTTTTTTTATCAAAAATGATGAAATCTGAATTTTTGGGGGTCTTTTCGCAAAAAAGGGATTGCGATAGTGCCGGTGTCCGCCAAAATTTGTTTTTTTGGGGGTCTTTTCTCAAAAAAGGGATCTGAATGTAATTTTTGAAATTTCTATGGCCTTTTACAAAAAATGGTGAAATACAGATTTTTTGGGGGGCTTTTCTGATTTTGGGGGTCTTTTCGCAAAAAGGGGATCTGGATGTAATTTTTGAAATTTTTAGAGGCCTTTTCCAAAAAAAAACCTATGAATTCTAAGACTTTTGGGGGGGTCTTTTCACAAAAAATAGACCTGGACGTAATTCTAAGAATTTCTGGGGCCTTTTTGAATTTTTTGGGGGCCTTTTTGCAAACAAACGATTTGAATGTATTTTTTAGAATTTTCGAGGGCCTTTTCCAAAAAAACATATGAAATTCGAAATTTTTGAGGGTCTTTTCGCAAAAAGGGATCAGAACGTAATTCTCAGAATTTTGGAGGTCTTTTCGCAAAAAGCCAACACAAAGCATGCTCGCTCCACACGGCCACACCACGCATTGCGTGGCAAAAAAACGGGCGGACGACGCGCGAGCATGACTTAAACTGAACTAACGACGGTCATGTCACTCCGAAATGATGTGGAGGCCATGTGGGGGCAGGAAAGCTCCGAGGCAGGGTTCCACTTACCGTTTCATCGATTTTCGCACGATTATCGAATTTCAAAAATCGATAAAATCGAGCCAAAAACCGATCGAAAAATGTAACAAATCGAATAGTCTGTGTAACACCCCGGCATTTAATATGCCCGAATGCTACCAAAAATAGACTAAGCAACCTCTAAATACCACAAATACAAGTAAATTACAGCAAATGCACAAATACTAAAAACCGAAATTTCGGCAGCATCTCCTTTGTTTTGCCATGAATTGAAGGAACAACAATAGCATAGCAATATATAGCAATATAAGAGGCATCTAAAAAATAGCAATAACTAAAGGCATGACATCAATAAAAGTCTAATTCTGAAAAGATGAGAAAGTTGCCTAGAGGGGAGGGGTGAATAGGCAATTTAAATTTAAAACTAAATTCGTCGCAACGGAAAGAGTATCTGAACTTCCGGTATAATATCGGAACTTCCGATGTGATCGGAACTTCCGGTATATGTTCGGAATGTCCGATAGACTTCAACTTAAAGAAGAGATTACTTGAAGAAGCGATCTTAGGAACAATCTAAGTAACAATGACAAGCAATGCGACAAGTAGGAAAATAGGATTTGTTCCCGGAGTTCGGATTCTTGAGGGAATCCTACGTCTCCGTTGAGGAAGCTCCAAAGAGCCGGGTCTTTTCCAACCCTTTCCTCCCAAACCTCGGTCGCACTTGAGGCTTGGTTTCACTATTGGTTCCTTTCCTTTCGGAGGCGGAACCGACCTTCACAAATTTCTCACGGCTTCCCATAAACGTTGGGAGCTCGTAAGCGACGCCTAGCCGTCTAGGAGTCCTTCAACCTCCAAGAGAAATGAATGCACTTGATTCTTGATCTTGGAGTGGTTCTCTATTTGCTCAAGAATGAATGCTTTGCTCTAATCTCACAACCACACTTAGCTAAACCTCACTCACTAGATGATCCCTAAGATCAAGGAGGAGGATGACTCAAGATTGCTCTAGAAAGTGCTCAAGAAACTCAAGAGTTCAGCCCAAGTAAGTGTGTAACCCTCTAAAGGGAGATGAGTGGGGTATTTATAGTTTTGGTTCAAAACTAGCCGTTATACCCGCACTCAGCCACACATTGGACTATCCGATCACAACATCGGAATGTCCGATGAGTGCAAACAATCAGAATTGGGACAGCTTCCAACGGTCGAAAACTACAAGCATCGGAATATCCGAATACCTCTTCGGAACTTCCGATGACACTCAGGAAGAGAGCTCAACAAAACTTTCTAAGTCCGAGTCGGAATGTCCGATGTGAATATCGGAACATCCGAACCAAACAGAGAGTTCCCAAACTGAGAAACAGCCACTTCGGAACTTTCGAAGTTAAACTTCGGACAGTCCGAGCTAAACAGAGAGAACCCTTTTATAAGACAGCACACATCGGACCTTCTGATACCAAGGATCGGAACATCCGAAGTTAACAGAGAGTTCCCAAACCAAAAACTGACAGGCATCGGAACATCCGATACAAAATATCGGAATGTCCGACCCAAACAACGAACTACGGACAGAAGTGCAACCACACATCGGAATATCTGAAACTTCGGAACTTCCGATATAGAATCGGAATATCCGACTGGAAACTTGCAACTAACCAAATTCCAATGCATGGGAGACTATTTGAACACTCTCAAGAGACTAAAGATCATTCATCTGAGCGTATAGACCATCTCTAGATCAATTTCAACACACCCCTCTTAATAGTACGGTAAACCTATGACTCAACAAATTAAAATTACATCCGCAGTTGCCGTTTTTCTTACTCAATGACGTTTGAGGATGCTCGATGATCGTAGATGATCTCTATTCAAAACATTCACCTGTTCATAAACTAAATGAACACGTTAGATTCTTTAATCGTTTGTCATTAATCAACCAAAACCATTTAGGGGGCCTAGATGCACTTTCAAATTCCAAGCATTCAATGTCTCCATGAACCAAACGAACAATAAGACTCTCATAACGCCAAACTAAACCATAAATCAATAAACATCACACTTAGTTTATTATCAAGACCCAATTGAATGATTGGTGGGAACAAATGAGTGAAGCTACGTGTAGAAGTGTGACTATTTCCCTTCCCCGCATGCCGATCTCATGGTACCTAAAACAACAAGAAAGCACAAGTGTGAGTTCAACACTCAGCAAGTATATTACAATGGTACAAAAGAACAATTACATGGCTACAACAATTCACATCATGTCTATCATCTCATTCATGATCACATATCATTATCATCATCATCATCATGTATGCAATGCGATGCGATGCACAAGTCTCCTTGGAAACTCATACCGGTATGGTTGAGCACACACCCGTCGGTGTGCACCCTCTCCCCCCTTCCATCCCGAAGATGGAGGGTGCCTACTCCTCGCTTCCATACACCGCGGTGGATGGAATCACGATGTAGGACTTACTCATTGGCTCTCCGGAATAGTCATAACTTTCTCACCGACCTTCCCCGGACTAGTTATGACTTTCTCACCGCCCAGGCCATGTATCATGCCATGTATGCAAACATGCCAACATCATAAATAACTTGTACATTAACACATGGCATCATAACATAATAAGCATATTCATCATATCAATGGCAATCATTAAAGCATGGCATGTGAACATATCATATATTCAATCTCAATCTCAACCAATATAGCAAACTACAACCCGCTACCCATTCCAATACACTTGCCTCAACCACGGGCGACGGATTGGCGAGAAGTAGAAGGCACTCCCGGGGTCACACCACCTGCACATAGGTACCGCACACTCACAATCATGTCCACAAAACAGTACGCAAACACTCTTCTACCCCGACATCGCAAACTACTCGCAAATAGGGATGGCAAAATTACCCGTGGGTTCGGGTATCCGTGGGTACCCGACCCGATGGGTTCGGGTATGGGTTTGATTTCAGACCCGCGGGTTTCAAATTTTGGGTTCGGGTTTGGGTTCGGGTTCGGGTTCGGTTCTGCACCCGTGGGTACCCATGGGTACCCGAATTAATTAATATAAATTAAAAATAATGGAAAGTTAATTCAAGATTTTCAAGCATCGTTTGAGATGTAAGATGCGGTAACTTTCATGATTATATACACCATATATTTTTCCTTTAAACATAGAAATTACAAATGAATTGATTGACAATTGATGGTTGAAAATTTAATTGTAAGGTGATTAGGTGAATTTAATTTCGGGTTTGGGTACCCGTTCGGGTTCGGGTACCCATCGGGTTCGGGTATGGGCGTGGGTATGTACCCGTGAGAGATTTTGGGTTCGGGTTCGGGTATGAATTTCGGGTTTCGGGTTCGGGTATGCGGGAGGTCTACCCGCCCGAACCCGCCCGATTGCCATCCCTACTCGCAAAACCCAAAAACAGAGGTTCTGTCCCGCCGGGACAGCAGACTTGAAACGAGCATAACTCAGGATCTAAGACTTCGAATTGATTAAACGAGTATGTCTTCGCGTAGCTTAGGAAATTTTCTAACTTTTTCTAAGTATATGGAAAGACTGATTCGGACTCTAAAGTGGTTTAATCTAAAGAATATCGTGATCTATTCTAATCACGTCACAGTTTTTAATACGTTCGGTAAAACGAGCATAACTTCCAAACGGCTGAGCGGAATTGGACGTTCTATATACCCACTGAAAGGTATTGAAGTTACCTACAACTAGGGGTGAAAACGGAACGAAAAGTTCCCGACCGTTCCGAAGAAAAACGGAAACGGAAACTCCTTTTCGGAAACGGAAACGGAAAATATCGGTACGGAAACGGAAACGGAAATTTTTTGTCGGAAACGGAAACGGAAACGGGAGAGCCAATTCCGGCGGAAACGGAAACGGAAATTCCGTATAAGTGAAACCTGAAACTAAAAACGGAAACGGGCCGGAAAGGGAAATGGGCTTGGCCCAAAAATAAGAAGAGAGTTTATATTTATTTTTGAATTAAAATAAGTTCATAAATACAAATGGTTTTATATAAAATACTAAATAGAGTTCAAACATTCCACAAAAATTCTCAAAAATACTTTGGAATATTTTGAACCTAGAAAAATTATTTTCAGCATAATTTTTTTATAAATAAATTAATTTTATAAATCTAAAAAATGCAAAATAGAATTTATAAACTCCAGAAAATCCAAGATAAACCTCAAAAAAATCATAAATGAACATCGAATAATAATATACAAATTTTAGGGTGCTAAACCTTTGTAGTTGGTGGAGCAATAAGATATCAATGATAATTATATGGATGAGGACATGATGATCTGATATGGGAGACAAATAATGTGCCATTAGCTGACAAACTTAAGAAAAATTTTCTAGTGATATCAGTGAACATAGCACTATTCTTGTGTCCACCTTAGAGGTGGAATGGGCTATATTGTTCTTGTGGTCATGAATATTGTAATTCTCTACTATGTTCTTGTGGAATTTTTCGCTTCGTTTGGTATCCGTTCCGTTCGTTCGATTTCGTTTCCGTCACTATCCGTGTCCGTATCCGCTTCCGGGTTTCCGATTTCGTTTAGAGTTACGGTAAAAAATGTGGAAAGCAGCGAACGATTATTTACCGACCGTTTTCGTACTGTTTTCATCCCTACCTACAACTTCTTCAACAGGCGGACGACCAAATTCCGACTCTAAAATGGCGAAAACCCAAACCCTAGGTCGACAGCTCATGCTGCCCGAAACAGAGAACGTGGCAAACTCTAGATTCCATCTAATCTACCCAATTACAGCACCACCAATTGATCTAAAAACATTATATTAACCCTTAGAACAGAATCTAGACCAACCCCAAGGATCCCTGTGGCCATACTTTCGCCCGACGAACGAAAACCCACCGGATCTCCTCCCGGTTCGCGCGATCTCCTTCCTCGCTCCAAATCCACCGAATCTCCTTGCTGCGGAGCGCTCCAATGGACAGATCTTCAGGGTGGTGAGGTGGAGAACTCCCTTAGGGCAGCAAGGGGTGGTGGAGAGGTGAGGAGAGGGGCGCAAGGGGCTTGGGAGGTGGCGGCTAGGAGAGGTGGAGGTGTGGAGAGGAGGCCAATGGGGGGCGGCTAGGGTTTCATGGGGAGGGGCTCACAAGGGGCAGGAGGTGGGGCGCCTGGGAGGCCTTGTGCTGCCCTCCTCCCCCTCATGGGCCAAAGCAACCCTCCCTCGGCCCAAGTGGGGTCCCCCCTAAGGCCCAATTCGCCCCGGAGAGGCCAAACTCCCGAAAACGGCCCGGAAACACGAATAAACCTAATACCGTATGGTTTCAACCTCCAATTCCACATTCCATAATGTTTTTGCCCTCAACATTCTCATTTTATAAGGTTACGACACTCCGTGGTGTCGTAGTCTGAAAACTCATATTTTTTAAAAAAAATTCAAAAATTTCGATATTTTGTGAATAATCGCGATATTTGGTCGATAATCGCTCGATTATCGCGATATTTTCCTCGAAAATCAGCCGATCACGTGAACTTCCTCGTCAGTCGATTGTTTGAGCGATTTTCGGTCGATATACCTCGATAATCGCTCGATATGGCTCGATTATCGTGATATTTGCGTTGGACAAATTTTTTTTCAAATTTTTGATTTTTTTTTTAATTTAATCGGTTTACCGACCAGAATTTTATGTCGTGCTGGCTCGATAAGTCCGTTTATCGCGAAAATCGGCCGATTTTAAAAGATAAGTGAACCCTGCTCCGAGGTTTAATATCCGAAATATACGTATTAAGTTCACAGGATACTCGAATCCGTGCCACCAAGAATATACTGTTTTTAAAG
Source organism: Rhipidocladum racemiflorum (assembly GCA_036346355.1). Classification (NCBI taxonomy): domain Eukaryota; kingdom Viridiplantae; phylum Streptophyta; class Magnoliopsida; order Poales; family Poaceae; genus Rhipidocladum; species Rhipidocladum racemiflorum. Next base: position 75,850,378 of record CM070569.1, on the reverse strand, counting down.
CACTTTAGCTTCTAAATTTCTAAAGTATTTTCTTTCTTTTCTTACCACTTAGGAGTACCTGTGAAGGTGCAAATTTAGTGCGTACAGCATAAAAACAGTACACACCCATCCTTGGCCACTTTATTATTACTGTACCTCCGTCTAAAAACAGATACAGAAAGCAACAACTCTCGCATTGTCACTACAGCAGCAGCAATTATCATTGCAAAATGTAAAGTCAACAAAAGAAGAGGCGCAAAGCAAATGCTGCAACTTTGAGTAAAGCAGCACTTAAACAATGAAATAGCAGTTGCAAAAGCAACATTTTAGTTTCTGCGAAAGAACTGGTTTTACAACAGTAGTGGTTGATTCAGTGTGCGGCCGTGCATGACCGTGGGCTCCCTGGCCGTTGCGGTGTTGCCCGCGCCAGCTCGTCCAGGCCCACCGGCGAGCACGCGAGGATGGCGCGGCCCAGCGGTTCGGCTCGAACCGCCGGCGCGCACGGCACCCACTCCCATCGCTCCACGGCGCCGCCTCGCTTCTTCCCCTCCTCCCTTAGCTCGTAGAGCACGGCGCCGTTGGCCGGCTCGGCCGCATTGTACACATACCCGCCAGTGGCGTTGCCGCACACCCCGATCGACGGCGACATCTCCTCCTCATCCTCCTCGTCCTCGTCGTGGGGGAACAGCATCTCCGACATCTCGCTCGGCATTGTGTCGTGCGCCGCGCCGGGGGACAGCTCGAGAGTGTCGCCGTCCACCTCCCATGTTTGGATGGTGACTCTGTTCTCTGTTTCTTCGCCTCGTCGCTTCGCTCCGAACAGAACGAGACGCTCGGCGCCGGCCTGCCCGGAGGCGACGCCCCATGTGGAAAAGGTGGAATCCGGACGGAGGCGACGGGTGGGGCCCCATCGCCGCTTCGCCGGATCGAACCAGCTCGCCCACCCGGTGGTCCTGTCTGTGAGGTACACTCTTTCGTCCGTGGCCGCCGCCGAGAGCCACGTAGCCGCCGCCGACTCCCGGAGCGCAGCCGGCATCGGATCGCAGGTCGTCCAGTTGCCGCCCTCGTGGACCTCCACCGCCGAGGCGTCCTCGTCGTCGGCCAGTGCCAGCTGGCACGCGCCGCCGAGGGCGACCACGCGGTCGCCCACCGCAGCGAACACCGGGTCGACGCGCCACACGACGGGGGCCTTCAGCGCGACGCACGCGGCAGTTCCAAGGGGGTCGCCCGCGACGGTGAGGCCGGAGAGCGAGAGCGCGCAGACGCGGTCGCCGCGAGCTCCGCGAACCAGTCGTACGTGCGACGGCGTCGCGTGGCCCGGGGCCGGCACGGTGAGCCACGCGCCGGAGTGGGGATCGTACGCCGCGGTCCGGCGCCGACAGCCCTGAAGGTGGACCACGAGCCACGGCAACCGCCTCGGGCGCCGGCGCACCGCCGCGCGCACCGCCCGGAGCCACTCCCGCGAGACCCGCGCCGTGGCGGCGAGGTCGGCAGCCGGCACGCGCTCCACCACCGACTCGAGCACGTCACCGTACATGTACAGCGCGGCGAGCGACGGCGACGCCGCGCCGTTGCCGTCGGCCTCGCACCCTTCCTGGTCGTGCCGCCGAAGCTTCTGCTCGTGAGCTCGATTTCCCACGCCCATTTCCAACGCCACTTCTCACAGCTCACCGGTAGTATGCACAAAGAGCTCCTTGCTTCTGCCGCGACTTCTGAACTGGGTTCTGGAACAACAAGCTAAATAGAGAAGGCGGAGTCTTCGAAAAAACGCGAGCCGCTGCGGTCAATGGAATTGGAGAGGGACGAAAGCGTGGAGCGGACATAAACGTTAGCATTTTTTTTTTGGGGGCATAAATGTTTGGTCCTATGATAAGTGGATAGAAAACGACGGCCAGGTCCAGGGTTCTAAATCTCGTCGAAATTCGGCGAAATTTTGAATTTTGGGTCCCTTCGAATTTCATAATCCCAGCAAAATTAAAAAATTATAAATAAAATTTAAAGTGCTACGGTACATTAAAATCTCACCGAGATTTCGGTGATTTGGACCGAAATTTCGGTAAAATTGACCGAGTTTGTATAAAAGTTGACCGGATTTGATGGTAATTGACTGGATTGGGTTTTTCACGTCATTTCTCATGTGGGACAGTCGGTAGATCATAATTTCCGCGAAGTTGAAAAAACCTTAAAAAATTGAAATGTGAAAGTACCGGAAAATTTCGCCGAGATTTCGGTGATTTAGAACGAAATTTCGGATTTCTCGGTTAAAAAAAAACGGATTTGAATTTTGGTTTTTGAATTTCGTCCGGATTTTTTCAGAAATTTTTGAATCTCATCGAAATTTTGGATTTCAGCTAGGTCCGAGATGAAGTCCGAAAACGAAATTTGAATCCTTGCCTAGGTATCGTCTTTGCCGGCTTGCTGCCGAGCGTGAACGGAGCAGAGCAATCTGCGTCCGTTTCAGGCTTTATCATCATGAGTCATGACAATAGTGTTACGGACTTTTTATCCTAGGAGATGTAACCGGCTATCCATTAAACTAGTATTAAAGTTTTAAAGATACCAAAGGTTCAATAGCGACTTGATAGTACTGTCTCGTAGTACCTCCCAAAATAGTAAAAACTATCTAATGTTACGTCTGATGCGGCCGCTTGACTATGTCAATTACGCCTCGCTAATGGAAGAGAGATCACTGTAGCAGCGCTCCATTTTTTTTCAAAAGTAATCTATATATAAAATAATTTGCAAAAGTAGTATAAGGGTTACTTTTGTAAAAAAAAATTACTACACTATCACTTCCCTAAGTGTGTGTTTGGTTGTTTGTACTAAGTGGTACATGTATGAGATGGTTAAAAAAAATCATCCATGTATTTGGTTGCTTGAATGGAACCATCTCGTTCTATTCACCCAAAATAATAGAACCAAATGATACAGAACCATCTCATCTCGGACCAAGTGATGCAAATTTAAGAAATATTCCTTATAGATGCTGAACCATTCTATTAACCCAAAATAATAGAACCAAATGATACAGAATCATCTCATCCCATTCAACCTTGTCCCCATCAACCAAATACACCCTAATGGACCGACAAACACGGCTCGCTGCATTAAATTAGATCATCATCGTTAGCTTGTTCCAGTCATAAATAGTAATCATTTTATATATAGATATAGTTAAAATTTTAAAACTTTAATTGTTGATATTTTTAAAAATATTTAAACTGTATGTATGAAAATTATATGTGTAAATTTGTCTTGAAAAGTACTTTTATATTATTATAATTCTATTGGATTATATATATGTATTATAATAAAAATTAGTAGTCAAAATTATGTTTGAAAGATCGTGTTAATATCTAAAATAATAATTATTCGTGGTATATATGAAATGGATAGGATATTTTGAGAAGAAGAATTCTCTGGTGAACTTACACCGGAGTACCACCCTGACGTCGTGAATGATGACGATGACGAAGCAGGTGACCACTTTCCTAATTGGCAGCTTGATTTTTCCTCCTAGTTCAGAATCTTATCTCCACGGAGTGCGTCCCCGTCGGGCAGACAAGGGCCACTACTTTTCTAGAAGCATTCCAACTGCAGACGAAAATATCGTGTGCACAACATGGAGGGGGAGAGAGAGCTGTTGTTTGAGTGGGAAGGCGGGAAAAAACTGTCTTGTGGCAGCTGGATCAGCTGCTGGAATTGCATAGGTAAGTTTTACTTCTCAAATTGTATATTATTTTATTGCTAAAGTTTTTGCAATACTATATACTACCCAGCCATATTACCGGAAGCTTTCCGGCTCCCTCAGCCCTCCACGTCACCCCACCCCCTCTCTCCCATTCTTGCAAAAACAACCTTCGGTTCTTTGAAATTACGGATAGGTCCTTTGTAATTTTCTGTGAGTGTAGAATATTTTTCCCCGTTCGCGTTTAGGTCCTCCGTTCGCCGTTTTACACAAAGAACCTCCCATTAATACGAATTGCGAACTAGCCCTTTCCTACTTATTCAAAATAGCGAACAAGTCCAAAATTATAACAAATTGGTCCCTAGACTTTTCGTTCAGGTCTACCCAGCCATATTACCGGAAGCTTTCCGGCTCCCTCAGCCCCCCACGTCACCCCACCCCCTCTCTCTCCCATTCTTGCAAAAACAACCTCCGGTTCTTTGAAATTACGGATAGGTCCTTTGTAATTTTAATGAGTGTAGAATATTTTTCCCGTTCGCGTTTAGGTCCTCCGTCGCGTTTTACACAAAGAACCTCCAATTAATACGAATTGCGAACTAGCCCTTTACTAATTATTCAAAATAGCGAACAAGTCCAAAATTATAACAAATTGGTCCCTAGACTTTTCGTTCAGGTCCTTTCTCCGTTTTCCCCGAAAAAAATGTTTTCGTGCTCAGTTTGCTCTCGGAGCATAGGAAAAATGTTTCATGATGCATTTTCTTCAAAAAAAAACAAAAAATATTTTCCGTTCACGTGACGCCGTTTTCCCGAAAAAATATTTTCGTGCTCCGTTTGCTCTCGGAGCATGGGAAAAATGTTTCGTGGTCTGCTTTTTCTCAGAAAAAAACAAAATTTTTAAGTTCACGTCTTGGCGTTTTTCGGAAAAATACTTTCGTGGTCCGTTGGCTCTCGGAGCATGGGAAAAATGTTTTCGTGATCTGTTTTTCTCAGAAAAAAAAATATTTTCCATTCAGCTTGTGAAATATTTTAAGTGATCCGTTTGCTCTCGGAGCATGGGAAAAATGTTTCGTGGTGCATTTTTCTCAGAAAAAAACAAATTTTTTCCATTCACGTCTTGGCGTTTTCCGGAAAAAATACTTTCGTGGTCCGTTTGCTCTCCGGAGCATGGGAAAAATGTTTTCGTGATCTGTTTTTTCTCCGAAAAAAAATATATTTTCCATTCACGCGCGCGGCGTGCGCCGCGCTTGCGTTTCTAGTATCTATTAAAGTGGAGGAACTTCCGGCCCACCCAGTCTGTCCACGTGTCGCTGCTCTTTTTTTTTTTGCAAAAAGGCCATCCGTAAATTTTAAAATTACGATCAGATCCTTTCATAGGTAATTTTGCAAAAAGACCCATAGTTCCACATATTTGTGAATAGGTCCCCCAAGGTTGTTTTTGTAAAAGCCGAAAGTGCATCCAGGTCCTTCCAATAGTAATTTTTCCAAAAAAAAAGCCCGGTAGTTCCGTATATTCGCGGAAGGGTCATCCACCTATTGTTTATGAAAAAAAAACTTATGGTAACGCAAATTCACCATCAACTCCTAGCTAGTCTTTTTTTTTTTTTTTACAAAATCCCCTGAGAAAACAGAAATTACGTTAATATCCTCCTACCGTTTTTTTGCAAAAGAACCATCGAACCAAATTTCGCACCGAACGGCGTAGGCAAGACCCTAACCAAGGCGTGAACATGCGATAGTTTCCTGTATTTCTTCATCTTAATGTCAAATAAATGTCACCAACTGTACATATCAACATCAAAATTACATTTCTCTGTAGATTATTTCCCCCCTTTATTTTCTCATTATGATGTTGGCCTATCATAAGAATTAATTACCCATGCTGAATAAATTTATGTATCGAGAGCTACACATTAGATGCATCTGTTGGTGGAATTTATGGGACATGTCCCTAGGTCAGTAGGTGACCTAAGTTAACCCAGCAGCAAGTATGTGATTCACCTGATATGGATATTCTAAATGGTCAACATGTCCAACAATCCAAGTAAACATTTTGTTTTATGTTTTCTGCTTTCTGATTCCATTTTACTTATATTTCAGGTGATTGCCTTCTACATATTACACAAGTTGTATTGTATTCTCATCGGTTCGAGGGTTACACTAATACTTGATTATTTGAGAAATACTTGTGCAGCGTTTGCTTGTCAAACTTTTGAAAATCCATGAACAAGTTAACACCAACCAATCAAACAAATTCGTAATTGTCTCTATTCAACCCATTGACACAGTTACAATCGATTAAAAAGAAATCATATATCAGGAGAGGGCCTCACATTACTTATTTGCTGTTGTGGTCAGCCCACACTCGCCAATTCACGCTGCCATCGCCTTCCTTGCCCGCTCACCATCGCTGCATGCCTGCACCCTCGTCGGCTTTCCAGCATCCACTCGACACACTTGTCGTGCCCTTGCAATCGCTGACTCCCTGCGAAGTGCATCAAGCGCAGTGTCCAGCCACCCGCCCTCTCTATGGTCTCTGCTTGCTCGAGTCCAATTTTGCGGTCAAAAAGTGTAGTTACCAATTGCCAACTTAGTACTTCAACAAGCAGCGGCCCATCAAGCAACGTGGCTCAGGAAGCAGCTCACCACCCAACAAAAGCTTCTTCTTCCTCCAGCCGCACTCGAGAATATGTGCATTCACTGTCGCTAAGCCAAAAACTAAGCACAGGTGCTAAAGAGGGTACTTAGGATTTTGCAACCGAACGGTGGACTCGAGCCAAATGGAGCCCCCTGTTGGCTATGCCCTGTCAACCACACTATCCATGTGTACAACGCTTACTATGGAGATAGTTGAAAGTTTACAAAAGGCAACAGGCTTACCGATGGCTGTATCTCCTGCATTGAGTGGCCTTATTGTTGGTCTTCTAGCTCTTATATACCCTGAAGTTTTGTACCGGGACTTTGAAAATGTTGATATTTTACTGGAATCACGACCGTTTACAAGTGGACTCTCAGCAGCTGTGTTGGTTCAGCACTTCAGCTCATTGGTGTAAAAGTATTGGCGGCATCTTTCTGCAGGGCTTTTGGATTGGTTGGGAGTTTATTATACACCATCCCTTTTTATTGGTGCAGCTACAGGCATGGCATATGGCAAGTTCACGAGGTTTACATCTACTGGCCCTGAACCACTGTTCGATGTCCCATCCTAGCCGTTAATGGCGAATCTAGGACGAAGATAGAGGTGGGCTCAAGAAAACTAAGCTAAATTGATAATACGTCTATCAGTGCAGTCTTCTCTTTCCTTTACATTTTCTTCTCAACTACTCCCTCCATTGTTATTCATGGCGAAATTAGCTGTGGGTCATCGCAAATTGGTGGTATTTGCCATAGAACATTCCCAATTTACGGGTTTACTGTAGGACACACCACTTTCGCCTGGCATTTGTGATATAGCTTGTTAACACGTCAGATATAACATTTGGCCAGGTTGGTTTGCTAACTTCAGAGTGTGATTCAGAAAGGGAAACTGCTGGACGACAGGCCTTCCATTTTTCTCAAGATACCCCTCATCCATCGTGCGTGTGTGCGCTACAAGTCTCTAATCTTTAGATGGCAGCAATTTTTCTTTACTGATCTCGAACTTGGGTGTTCCATTGTTCTCCTTAATCTAGTTCGGGAATGGGTACGTCGGCACTGGAGTACTACATTCTGTAATTCTGCAACAGACATACGAGCTGTTCATCAAAATAGAAACTAGAAAGATTGGGCAATAAGACCAGGCTGTGTTCATTCTCTCTACTGTTTGAATACGATGTTGGAACTAATCTTGTATATGGAATTTGAGTCCGAGCAGACTAGAGAGTCCTTTACTGAGTCATTGTGTTGAGTTTGTGCTTTATAAACACGGCCTTGTAATATGTTGAACCACATGGAAACAAGCAACGAAATAAAGGAACGTGAGCAAAGCAAATAGAGAGAAAGAGTTGCAGCAAAACAAAAGATTGTTTGATCCTGTTCCAACAATTGGTATCAGAGCTTAAGGTTTCAGATTAACTCGTTGCCCTTCAGAAGGAGACTCCCGATGGACGGCACCCAAGGAAGCAGGTGGCTAACTGGATGGCCAATCCGAGTCTTCGTGCCATCAAAGTTGCATCACAAGCGGGAAGAGGCGACAAGAAGATGTGACGACGAAAGGGTGGAGGAGGTGTGTCTCCCTGATACAAGTTGAGTCTGTTTATAACATTATGTTGTCTCCGGTCTGTTTATAACATTATGTTGACTCCGGTACGTTGAGAAGATGTGTCCGCCGTCCTAAGTGGAGTTCGTCAGAGTCGAGTAAGACGTTGAAGATGTGTGTTCGCTGTCCAAACTCATGTCCGTCAAAGATGAGTCTAAGACGTAGAAGAGATGTGTTCGCCATCTTGAATTAAGTAGAGTACAGGGGTGTTAAGGAGATGTGCTCTCCATCCTATGTCAAATAAAAAGAGTTAGGCAAATTGTAGATGAGACCGATTATCTCAACAAAGAGTTGTGTTAGAAAATAGATGTAACAAGATTAGGAGGGTGAATATTGGAATTAATCTTGTATATAGAATTTGAGTCCGAGCAGACTAGAGAGTCCTTTACCGAGTCATTGTGTTGAATTTGTGCTTATAAGCACGGCCTTGTAATCTGTTGAACCACAGGGAAACAAACAATGAAATAAAGAAACATGAGCAAAACAAATAGAGAGTAAGATTTGCGACAAAACAAAAGATTGCGTGATCATATTCTAACATACGAAGAGAAATGAGACCTACAAGATAGCTTGAATTAAATTCACATAGATGCAGGCATGTTGCCTAATTCGTCCTATCATGCCATTGTGCATGAGGGGTTGCGTTCCTTCCTATGTGTCTACTAGAAGTTAATGAACACCAGGGTATGAACAAGTACTCTCTCCGATCACAAAAACATTTTGTTTTGGATATCGGTCTTCAAAATAGAACTAATCACTAATTTTTATTGTAATATATTTATAAAAATCCAATATAATTATAATATTATGAAAGTACTTTGAGACAAATCTGCACATATGATTTTCATATATCCAATTCAAATATTTTAAAAAAATATTGATGGTCAAAATTTCAAAAGTCAAAATGTATTTGTGATTAGAGGAGTACTATGCTAGGTAAACGAAAAAGATAGCATAAAACTCACTATGGTTAATCTCGAGTTGCTATATATGTTAGGCCATCTCCAACAGCATTCCTCAAATTTCATTCCCTATATCCTCATATACAGAATTCCCTAAAAAGATTCCTTCCCTATATCTCTTTTCTCTCCAACAGCATTCCCCAAATTTCATTCCCTATTTTGTCACTCCTATATTATAATGATATTTCATAACCGCCGTATGTGCCACGTATATTTTTTAGCGGAAAAAATTTGACCGGCTATTTTTAATTGCAGGAATTTAATAAATTTATTCAAACGGTCAACGTAACGGCTATATTGTAACGGCTATATTGTAACGGCTATATTTTAACGGCTATATTGTAACGGCTATATTTTAACGGCTATATTGTAACGGCTATATTGCAACGGCTACTTTTTTAGGCTATATATACATAGCCATTTACACTTCCAAGCCTTGCCCATATCTGAATGTTCATTATCTAGTATATCTCAATGAGTCGTCAGAACTTAGTTCATCATTTCCTCTCCGAAGACTCATCGTCGGATGACGACGATGAAACTCTTCTTACAGTAGCATATCTAGCACAGCAGCAAGATAAGTGTGTGAGTGCTCGACGCCATGGGGGTTCTATTGTTGGCCATCAATACATACATCGCAATAGAGAGGAAGGGCATGCCAGGCTATACCGAGACTATTTTGCTGATCCTCCGGTCTACGGCCCAGCTTTCTTTCGGCGGAGGTTTATGATTAGCAATATTTCATTTGTTTGTATTTTCGATTGATCATCTTTTGTATAGCTCATTCTTCTTTTCGGCGCAGGTTTAGAATGAGTCGTTATCTATTTCTTCGCATATTGCATGCTATAGAAACCCATGATGATTATTTTGTTCAAAAAAGGAATTGTCTTTGGAACTATCGGGTTATCTTCTTCTGAAGGTAAGCTGCAGCATTCGGATGATAGCTTATGGAGTACCGTGAGATGCTATTGATGATTGTCTACGGATTGCGAAGAAATCGCCATAGAGAGTCTTAAAAGGTTTGTGCGAGCTATTATTGTCCTCTTTGGAGATGAGTATTTGAGATCTCCAAATGAGAATGATCTTGCTAGATTACTTGCAATCGGTGAGGAAAGAGGTTTTCCTGGAATGCTAGGAAGCATAGATTGCATGCATTGGAGGTGGAAAAATTGTCCTACAGCATGGCAAGGCTTGTATACTGGGCATGTACATAAGCCAACAATAATTCTAGAAGCCGTTGCTTCACAAGATCTATGGATTTGGCATGCCTTTTTTGGTTTACCAGGATCTCACAATGATATTAATGTTCTTCACCGTTCCCCTCTCTTCGCAAAGCTAGTTGAAGGACAAGCGCCGGAAGTGAACTACACTATCAATGGTCACAATTACACAATGGGGTACTATCTTGCAGATGGGATATATCCTGCATGGGCAACATTTGTGAAGACAATACCAGCTCCTCACGGGAATAAGAAGAGATATTTTTCCCAAGCTCAAGAGGCAGCTAGGAAGGACGTGGAACGAGCCTTTGGAGTTCTGCAATCTCGGTTTGCAATTGTTCGAGGTCTAGCACGTTTCTGGGATCAAGAAACATTAAGAGATATCATGACAGCTTGTGTCATCATGCATAACATGATAGTTGAAGATGAGCGAGACGGAGGACCACTTGACTATAATTACGAAGGAATGGGAGAAACAGTTTCAGTGTCACACGAGCATACGCCTGAACTCTTTGAGTTTATTCAGACTCATCATTCCATTCGGAATAGGGAAACTCACCACCAGCTTCAAAAGATCTAGTGGAGCACTTATGGCAACGTTATGGAGGGGTGTAATTCTATGTGTTCTAATGTATTCAGTCATTCATCTATGTATTCAACCATTCATCTATTGCTCACGACTAGAATGCTGTGATTTAGCAATCAACCATCAAAGCAAATTGCATTGCAATTTGTAAGTCCATAACCTAAGGACTGAGGGACAAACTGAATGACCGGAAGCAAAAGAAACAACCTCGGTTCAACCTGACCTATTACATCTTCTAGCTATTATGTCGATTACGCAAGCTCGTGTAATCTTGTTTTGTGTCTCGGCAAATGACTTAGATCAATGCCCATAATTCTCTCCTCCTCGACCATTTTCTTGAATTCAAGTTCATTTTTCTGGAATTCAAGCCTCTCTTTTTCTTGATCAATCTTCTCTTTTTCTTGCTCAATTTTGAGTTTATCTTTATCAATCTTAAATTGTTCTTGTGCATACAGTCGATCATATCGCTCATCTTTCTTCCTCTCTTTTATAATCTCAAGTTCCCTCTTTTCCTTTCTAAAATTTTCCAATGCTTCCATGTAAAGATTTGTTGTTGGAGCAACTTCTTTACCTCGACGTTTTTTATATTTCGCCTTATGTCCAATTGGTCTACTTAAGTGCTTATTTTACGCATTGGGATGGTCCTCATCAAGATGAATTGCATTCTCGCTACTTGAATTTGGAAGATCCCGGACTTGCACTACTTGATGTCTTTTGCTTCTTCTGAGATAACCGAGCACACCACTTAGGATGGTATTGCAAAACATTCCAGCAATGTAGGAATGCGAACGATCGCCCTTCTTCCTCCTGATACAAGGTTTTAGCTTGCATAATCTGTACAACCACATAAGCAACAATATGAGCACACCATCAAGAAATAGGGAAGGTACATAGATTATGGACTAACCTTGTCCTGCTCAGTTAACCCGCTTTGATTTCGACGCTCAATCCGATCATGACACCCACAAAACTTGTTCACTGCTTCTTGAATAACAGACCATCGATGTGTCAGTGAAGCCTGTGAACGATCTGAGGTGAAAGTCTTGTTCTCGTGGAAGTAGTCATGTATTCTTCTCCAATAAGTGGCACGGGATTGTTGGTTCCCTTGTATTGCATCAATACTAACATTAAGCCATGCGGAGACCAACATATTGTCTTCTTTCTCAGAGAAATTTTTTGATCTTCTATTGTTTGCTTTTATTTGGGAACTACCCATAAGCACTGGTGATGGTTGTGAACCATGTGGACTTTCCTGTGGAGAAGGTTCAGAACCATCCCAATCACGGAGTGCATCCCCTCCCTCACTCAACAGATTTATGTAGAAGCCATCCATAATTTCTATTCTGACAACAACAAAATTTCTCAAGTTAACAAACAACATCACAATATCTTATGGGTTAACAAACATCATCACAATATCTTAACAAGTTAACAAACATCATTACAATATCTTAACAAGTCTTAACCAGTCTTAGCAACAATACATCATAAATAACAAGTCTAAACCAGTCTTACCAACATTGCATCATACATAACAAGTCTTAACAATAATACAAGACTAAAACCGACCCGAATCATCACTATCAATTTCGATACCCTCATCTTCACAATACTGCCTGTCATCACGTTTATCCTCGTCATCACTCTGGTAGTCATAGGGAAGACACAACTCAGGGTCTATATCCTCTGCAAGCTCTACTTCATCTCTTTGCATCAGTTCATGTGCTTGTATGGCAACTTGCTCTAAGCTGCGAGTTATAGCTTCGATGTCCATCAAAACGCTATTGAGTTCATTGGCACATTGAGATGTGCCAATACTAAAATTGTCTTCTACAATTTTGTTAAGGTCCAATGCGATGCTCTCTATTTGTTTTACTGTCCATGCCAAGCCTTTACTCAGTTTCTCTTGATCCTTGTCCATCTACATGTACAACAGGTATGCATAAACTAAAGGTATGTACAACAGGATTTATGAGCATCATCTACCAAGTTTGGTTTTCAAAGAAACGGCAGCTCAACACACTGGATTTATGAGCAAATTAACATATTTGTGCTATGCACATGTGCAACAAACCAACTCATTCCACCATTTTTATGCTAACTTGAGTAAAGAAAATAAGAACATTTCATCTCTATAATTAAACAGCAAGATCCAAGCGCTCGACATTTCTATTAGTGCCCATAATCCATACCTCAAATTCAGAGTGTGGCAATGCACTGTGATTCAAGACTCTCAAGTCGAAAGAAATACCAAAAAAAGTGTAGTCTCCTCGTGATTCAAGCGCTCAAACAAATCTAGAAAACAAGCAGTAGTTAAAACATAATCATTTCCTTGTCAACTATGATAAATTGTCAAATTAGCTGAAAACAAAACAAGTGGCGGCTATATTGCAACTAAAACCAGAATTGAACGTACTAGAGTTTGCAATGGACATGTAAGACACAAAACAAGTGACGAATTAGTAATCCACCTTTTCATCCATCTTATCAAGTTGTCAAATGCAATGGACATGTAGCGTGGTTTGTTAGGCCAAAGAGAGAGCACTTTTTGTCACAATCAGTATTAATAGCAACACAATTGGTAATGAATAGCACTACACGAACAACATGTAGACAAGCAAGTTAAAAGACAAGCAAGTAATGATTCAAATCTAGAAAAAGACAAGCAAGTTAAAAGACAAAGAATTTTAGCATTTGATACTTCATTAGCATTGGCATGTTAAAAGACAAGCAAGTAATGAATCAATTGCTAATGAATATAGACCGATTGTGGAAACATGACACTCAAATCTAGAAAAAAAAATAGTGCACACAACAGATCTTCTGATAAGATCTAACCAAGTTATCTTAAGTAAAACAAATTGGAAAATTATAATCTTGATTCCAGCATGTTTATCAAGGAGTAATTGGGGTTACCACCTGAAAAGAGAGCCAAAAAGCATGATTAGTTATGATTTTAATTAAATGGCTGGGTGCCCATTTTCTATCTGCAGCTTTTTTGATCAAACTAAAAGCAGCTTGCTGATGGTAAACGACCAAACTAAGTCATTTGTACTACTCAAAGTGCTTAAGCACTGTCCTAGACTCACAGTCATGCAGTGCACTACTCAAATGAGCTCTCCAATGAATTCAAATTTCATGATCTGAAGCAAAATAAACAAGATCAACATGGTAAATATACTACAAAATGTGATGCAAATGAAGTATCAAATGCTAAAATTACAGACAAAGAGAGAGCACATTTTGTCACAATCAGTATTAATAGCAACGACTACACATTGGCTCTGGTTTCTCTTGATCCAAATGCACGCACAAACTCAACACCGCAGCGCCATCGAATCCCAAATCTCGATCAAATTCTTGCCAAGGTAAAGTACAACAACTCTGACCTTAACATCATCTAATTCCAACCTCCAAACCATACAATCTCCCGTGCGGGAACCACACTGCACAATCCAAGCCAATCGATCGAGATTTCGGATTCAGTACCTTTATCGAGCTTTGAGGATCTCCGGCGACGCGTTCGAAGCCGTTACGCGAGGCGACGTGGGACGTCTCCAGCGAGCACTACACGAACAGCGGCGAGGAGATCTCGGGTTCGCCGTGCCGTCGAAGCCAACCAAGCCCGCTTTGATCCAAAGACGAAGAGGAGACGAGATCGAGAAATAGGGAAGTACAAGGAGGAAGCGCGAGCGGGAGCGGCCAGGAAACGCAGGCGACGGAGGTAGCGGCGGCGGCGGGTAGCCTCGCCTTCGCCGCCATTCGCGGTGTCGCCTCGCCTCGCCTCGCCTCCGGATCTCTTCGGCGTGGGGGCGCGGCGGCTCCTTCACTCCTCGGCGGCGGACCTTGCGGCGGAGCTCGGCTCCCGCTTCTCAACCGGCGAGGAGATCTCGGGTCAATGGCGGCTCTCGGCGTTCATCCTTGTCGCGGGAAGGATCGACGGGTTGCTGCGAGCGGATGAGGAATGGATTGGGGAAGGGAGCGAGCGTCTGGAGATTTCGGGTTTCTCTCTCCCTTCCCTAGAAATACAGAACAGTTTGGGGAACCTGTTGGAGCGGTTCCTGGGAGCCCTTTTCACTCATGTTACTCAAATTTTGCAATAGAGAACAGTTTGGGGCATCTGTTGGAGATGGTCTTAGTCTTCCACGTGGAAGAAATTACCACCTCAAATGTATGACCAGCGATGGTCTAAAATTCAACTGCAACTATGTTGGCTTGCTAAAGCGACATTTGATATACATACATTTACGGGCAGGGCTAGCAATTGAATGTCTGATATTTTGCTTTTCATCAGAGCAATATTTTTTTAGTAACACGTCGCAATATTTTAGTAACAAAACACGATAAATCTACTATAACTACAATATTTTTTTACAATATATACAACAAAATCTAAACTATAGCTGTAAAAAATAGTTTAATCTCGTAATAAATTCCCAGTCCGACGCAACAACCAATGCAGAGCAGAGGACCAGCGGCGGGAGCGCGTGGAGTCCCAGACGCTACCATTACAATCAGATAGAAATGAAGCCAGAAAGGGAGCTGAAGAGAGAGGAGGGGGACCTTGCCGCGCATCTTGTGGTTGTGGGGAAGAGATGGGGACGAAGAAGACGTCGGCCTTGTCGGGATCGTCGGTGCGGAAGCGGCTCTCACGGTTGTTCTGGAAGAAGTAGCCCTCGCGGGCGTACTTGCCCGTGAGCTTCCGCGGCGTCTGGTAGAAGGTCTTGGGGTTGCCGTCCGGGTAGATGTAGTGATGTACACCTTGAAGGTCCGCTCCATCTCCGCGTACCCCGCAGCAAACGCCTCGGGGGAGTGGTACACCGACGGGCGGGGCGCCAGCGAGGTGGACGGGAGGGAGCGGGGTTCGCCGAGGGCGATGGAGGGGGCAGCAGCGGGGCGGAGCGAGCGGAGGGAGATGAAGGAGAGGGAGAAGAGAGCTACTGCGACGAGGAGAAGGATCGCGCGGGGGAGGGGCGAGGAGGTGCCGGCGCCAGCCATCGTCGGAGGCGAGGAAAGGAGCGGAGTGGCGGAGTGCAGATTGGAAGGGAACGGGGAGTTGAGGGCCTGAGGCCTCAGGGTGTAACGGTGCAAATAAATTCCGTGGAGCTGGTACGCTGATTGATAGTACGTGGATGATTTTACAATCCAACGCACATTAAGTCTGAATTAAGTAACTAAATTTGTATCGAAATAAGCGTCAGGTATTTATTTTCACCTGAATTAAGTCGTGACGTTATATTACCGGATTATCTACGTGGCATCAATCAACGTCAGTATGTAGAAAAACAATTTGCATACCAGCTCTATAAAATTTATTTCCTCCGATATTTTATCGGTGGGAAGAGATATGTGAGTTAAACGTCGGAAAGAACGCTCTATTTCAGACGTCTGGACAGTAGCATTATCTACGTTTATTTCTCAGGCATGCCTGGTGTTTGAATTCACGGACTAATCTGTTCAGCGAAAGTTGAATGGCAATTGAAGTCTGAACGGGCAGGGAATCAAGTCCAACCTCGTTAATAAAGTCGGAGACGAAACGGCTCATCATTTATGTGCGAATGGCGTGGAATTGAAGAACAAACAGGGGAGCTGATTCGTCCCACACCGCCACACGTAAGATGGGAGAAAACCAAGACAGGATGAAAGGGACGGCATACTACATGCCAGCTTCACGATTCCAAGTTTCACAAACGAATTGAACTAGTACTAGGGATACAAGTGATACAAGGTGTTGATAAGTACTTCAGCAAAACTGCAGTCGAGTAACTTTGCATGCAATAATTCAAAGTTCTACGCGGCTAATGTCTTGTTAATCGAATCCCCAGCGCCAAGAAAGCAAAGACATGCACAGCAGCACCTCGATGTGTCACGAGAGAACAAGAAAGATGGCCGCACAATGCGAACCAAGCATAGAAGCTCAGCGTGCCTACACAATTCACTACCCTGTACTTTGTTCTGATCCTGCATGCGTTTTCTACCTTGCTTGCACGAAGGGGGGCAACTAGCCAGGAGATACGAGCCTGACATATGTACATACGTACACTGATACACACGAAGCGCGCAGCTAGCCGCGGCGGCGCTTGCCCTTGGCGTTGCCGCGGGCGCGTGGCGCCTGCTTGTCCTTGCCGAAGAGGTTGCAGAAGCCGCAGGCGGCGACGCGCGGGGAGGGCGGGTCGAGCGCGGGCTGCACGTGCCCCGCCCTGTACCCGCCGTGCCCGCTCCGCTGCTGCCGCGCGGCCGGCGCCTCCTTGGCCGGCTTGCCGAGCTCGCCCGACGCCGACCGGTGCTTGTCCTCCCACACCATCCCCGACGACCCCGACCGCCGGAACGTCTCGCTTGACCGCTGCAGCCCCGCCATGGTCTGCTGGACAGTTACACCTGATCTCCTCGGCTTGCACCTTGTGCGCTCGTTCGATCGCCTCGCCTGCGCCGCTGCGCGGCCGGGCCGAGCTATATATGCCGGTGTGGACTAGTTGCAGTTGGGGAGCCAATGCATATGTGCTTGAGTTGCGTGTGTGCGTTTGTCATCAGAATCGCCCTGTGCTGCTGCAATAGGACAAGAGTTCTTTTTGCAGTGGACAACAATGAATATGGATCGTTCATTGTCTTTAATCCAAAGGTTAAAAATAGATTAGATCAAGTTATACTACCATGTGTAGTAGAATGTGAGGAGGGGTAGAATGGTAAAAAATTTCAATACAGCGGATGGGTAAAACCGTAAATGAATTTTTTCTCCCACCCGAAGCCCATTTCTTCATCCCCACCGGTAGCCCTCCCTCCGTCAGTGCATCGCGCGTCGAAGGACCTCGACGACTCGCTATTTAATGCCCCTTTTAAATGTAATATTTTTATTTATAAAAGTCTATAATACCCCACCAAATCAATGGTTAGATCTAATTTATACTACCATAATATACTACAAAAGAGCTCTTTTACAGTGCACAACAATGAATATGGACCGTTCATTGCCTTTAATCCAAAGGAGCAGCGACGGATGCACGCGAGGGTTTTATCCTACTAGCTAGATGTCCGTATTTTACTGTTGATAGAAAAATTTATATTATTATAGAATATGTAGCCGATATTATTGAATCGGCTTATCCAACGTATGTGCTCGACTCGACTCCACTGTGAGTCTGGTAGAGCTTCCCTGTTTTTTTTTCTTTTCTATTTTTTGTTATTAGAGAATTTATAAGGAGGTTGTATTTGTTTATTGGTAGATTGTTTTTTCTATTTCTTTAGATATTTTTAGGAAGATCCACATGTCAGTACACAATTCTTATGTGAGAGTAGATAGGGGTGTAATCGGATCGGATATGCCGATCAATCGGATCTGTTCGGCTCGAATTCGGCTTGTCATGTCGAATAGTTGTCACTTGTCAGATTAGGCATCGATTCGGATTTGGCATCGGATTCAGAAGATCATATCCTTCGGATCAGGATATTTCGATTATATTTTCGAATAATTTTCGAATATCCAAACATTTATAGCCTATATTCTAGCAACTTCAATTGAACCAAGCCAAATAGCCTAAGCTAGGCCCTTCCACCGTAGCTTCACCCTCTTGCCGCCGTCCCATCCGCCATGCTGTTGGCTAGTGCCAGCCACCACCAGAGCTTGACATGTAAAAATATACATCCACTTGCATACGTGAATACTTGATTTTTTTTAAACATAAAAGAATATTTGATATTTGTGCAACTTTGTTGCACTACCTGATAAAATGATTTATTAAACTGCGATAATTCTATTGCATGTTGAACTCATAGGTTGGTTAATCATTGTTATATGTGGTATCTATTTTTGTGTGATATCCAAAAATATATTTGGTGCCATATCGATTCCACTTTATTTTTGTGACTGATATTATCTACACTGTATTTATATTCGGCACTATCTGTACCCGATTTTGAGTCCAACCAAAAATATAATTTGGCATACGATATCCAACCATGGGAGAGGAGAAGAGATGCAGATAAACCACTAACACTATCTTCTTTTAAGTAGTAAAGATACTTATAATTATAATGTAAATTTTGGTACATCCTAAAAAGATAAAAAGTCTCGCAGCACAATTAAGAAAGACAGTCTCCGAGGGAGTTGTTGGGCTGTGATCAAGTTTAACTGGTACTACCAGTTTGATCATGTTTATTTTAATCAATCAAGAGGGAAAGAAATACTCTGTATATTATATTTTATGGATTTCCCGACTCCTCACACTGCTACACCATTTTTTGATAATGTGTTTGCTCGCAGTGCGACCACATCACCCCGATTTGCTCACCGGACGATATGCCTCAAGCAATTTGTCACGCTGCTCGGGAGAGTCTTGCCCTTCTCGGCCGCAGCGCACGTTCGTCTCCCCACCCTGGCATGCGCGCGTCGCTCGGCGTTTTTTTCCCACGTGACATGTGGCGAGGGGCGCGCGGCTTGCCCACGGCGCCAGTGTTTTTGCAAAAAAAAAAAAAAAACTCCTTGCGAACCCCCTAAATTACATATAGATTCTTTGTTTTGCGGAAAAGCCCAAAAAAAACCCAGATTTCATTTTTTGCTTGCAGTCCCTTCAAATATTCCAAAATTACATATTGATCCACGTTCTTTGAGAAGACCCCTTCAACAATTTTTAAAATTATATTTAGGTCCATTACCCGGAGAAACAAAACACAGTAACGGGAAACAAAAAGCCACTATCAATCAACTAATCGATCGATGGAGGTGAAGTAGCATTAGGTGAAGAAGGAACGTGGCCGTTCACTGGTAAATTTACCTGCGGCTGCTTTGCTTGCGACCGCGGACCTGCGACGAGACGAGTGGACCGGCGATGCGTTCAAGGGGTGCGCGCTGCGCTTGCTTGCTATAGTCGCTCACGTTGGCCGGCGGCCCTACCTCCCCGATCAAGTCCCGACGACGCAGACTCCGGAACTGGTAGAGTGGTGGTGCGTCTTCGGGGAGCCGGTCGTGATGGCTTCTTCCCTGTTGTTCAAACCGCGCGCGCACGGTATTGGCTCTCGTCGTGGTAGTTTAATTATTCGGGGTTAATTTACCTGGAAACTGAAGTCACCATGTTGAATGATGTGCGCGAAGACAAATGGACGGACCATATGGATCAGTCGTAGGATTGTGATCGACAACGTACGGAATCGTGCATCCAACCGTATAGGATTGCGAAACACACCTATGGTTTAGAATGAACTATTGTTTCCTCAGTTTCACTGCATTTATTCACGTACCTACCATGGTGCGGACTACGGAATAAAAAAACACTAAGGCCCGTTTGGCAATTTAAAATCGGGCAGTTTCTACTAGATTCTAGAAGAAACCAAACCAAACGAGTTAAAAATCGGAACGATTCTCCTCGGATCGTTTCTTCTTTAACCACTCTGTGGTCGAATTGGCCTCAACCCCATTCCACCCGATTCATAGAATCCTACCTGAAACGTTTCGATAATCCATGGACAAATACAGTGAAACGAACAAAGTACGTATATGCCAGGTAGGTTGATGACAGCTTAAAAAAATCGGTTCAAACATTCGATAATCCTCGAGGTATACTCTAACCATGTGTAATGGGATTAGAACGTAGACCAGGTCGGTTTGCCACTCATTCTGTTTCTCACGGGATTGAAAAAAGAGAACTAAAAAGAACACCTTCAGATGGAAATATATTAGCCTTAAAGCAAAGACAGAGGCTGACCGTCCCGTTCGTAAAGAAGAAAGGAAAAGGTTGTCTAATCCTATCGTATATCCGGTCAGTAATGACATGCTATACTTGCTTTTACCATAACGTGGCCCTTTGCTGACTTGAATGCATGCTACATCGACAACAATCAGTCGAGGACTCGAGGGATGAGAGTGGTTTTCCACGTCGATCATTCTGGACCGCCTCGCCCGTCAGTCAAACAACGCACACGGGCCGATTGAATTGACGGCAGGCAAAGTCCATGCAAATCTCCACCGAGTCATTGACGACAGACAGAGCAACAATCGATCATTTTTTTGGAAGCGACTGCACAGCGTCAATGGGTTTCAACAAATTTTAGTACGGTTCATTAAACACGTCATACTCCTTCTGATTGGACCAGAGTTCTATGACATACAATAGAAGCATACACGGTCTTGAGATCAAAAAAGATGAATCTCATAGAGAGAACCAAAATAACGATGTTGAAACAACCATGATGAGATAGAAAAGATTTGGCAAAACCGACCACAATTCGCTAAGCACGATCTCAAAAGGGTACGAGGGGTTGTTGCTTTCTGACAACTTCTTGAACATTTTAAGATTTTTTTTATCTTTGCCATATAGAAGAATCTAGTGCTAAAGAATAACCTAGCATCTAATCATTCCATGAACCTCTTGCTTTGGATGAGTTGGCTTGTGCCTTCTTGATTGCTTAGATTCTCCATAACCAATCCTAATCCTATTAAGATTCATCTAGCATATCTTTTCAAATCCTAAAAGGATATATATTAGTGTTAAATCTCCACCTCGATTATTATCTGTTGAAGTCATCATGCTACTCTAGGAATTCGCTCCAAGTCGGCTCTGTAGTTTTTTTTTTCTTTCCACCATTGGGAGTGCCCCACTGTAGGAGATCATGCTCGTCACCACAATGTGTTTGTTGGTGCTTGAGCTTAGCTATTCAAACCATCAACATGAGAAACCTTGCCATATACAAGAATCTAGTATTAAGGAATAACTTAGTCTTTAATCCTCTCGTGCACCTCTTGCTTTAGATGAGTTGGCCTTCTTGATTGTTTGGGCTCTCTTGGTTTATATAGCCTCCCTAGTTCTCCTCAAAAATAAATAGAAATTATGTTCCTATCAGGATTAGGAATCCTAATCTTATTGGGATTCATCTAGCCACATCTTTTCAAATCCTAAAAGATTATATATGAGTCACCATATTTAACAAAAAACTTGAGCAGTGTTTCTATGCTTTTTCTTCTAGTACAAGTTGCACAAATCTTGAAACAAGCGAAGGGGTAAGTAATCACCATCTACCCTTTATTTATACTTTAATAGTTGTGCAACTTTTAAAAGGAAGAGCATAGAAACACTTCTAAAAAAAATTATGTTTCAACAAGTCTTGTGCATTTCTAAAAGTTGCTAGAAGATTTTGAGAAAGTTTTAAGACCAAGTTTCAAAAAAATTTAGATGAGGAGGCATGAGGTAATGTGGCAGTCAATGTTGAACCTCTTTGTGACTCAGATGAGGAGGTAGAGGGGGGGGGGGGGTCATGGGATCTAGCCGATCCTGTCGCTGGTGATGAGGAAGATGACCATACTGTTACATCCCGTGCGACGCAACGTCGTCTGCAGCTTGCCGCGCCGCATGCCTAACACAAATGGCGGCCCTGGTTCATTGCAATTGCATGTGTGCTTCATTGCCTGCGCTTGCTCTCCACGATAGCTTGGCCTGCTCCCTTGCAATGCTCAGGGGAGCCTGCGGCCACTTGGCTCCTATCGTCGTCTCAACTCCCGTTTGCCTGCCATCTCTGTACATGCTTGTCTGCCATTGGTGACGGGAAGGATGATAGAGAAAAGAGAGGTAGAGAGAGAACGAGGAGTGAGGAAGAAATACGTGGATACACGGGGGGTTGAATAGATAAAGACTGTATAACAAGAATGGATAACACTAGTGTGAAACTAGATAAAAAATTGTATAACCAGAATGGATAATACTAGTGTAAAACTGATGACTAACGATTGTTTGGTTGGTTTTGTTTCAAGCGGTACTACGTTAAGTAGTGTTTTTCCCCTTTTGTCGAGCATCCATCCATGCATGTTTTCGTCCGAGCTCCCAAAGGTGAATCCACATATTGTTTGGCAGGAGCCAGGAAAATCCACAACCTCAAAGGTGAGGTTTTCGGTGTGGAAGTTGTCCGAGCCCCCAAAGGTGACAGGCAGGTCGACCTGCCCGAGCGGATGGGCTTGTTGGCCTGGGACGACGCCGTGGAAGGACGCCTTTCTAGGTCAGAGACTCGAGCGAGGGACCCCCATGGCGTCGAGGGTCTTAACATACAGGATGTTGAGGCCGCTGCCGCCGTCCATGAGCACCTTGGTCAGGCGCTTCTTCCCCACGATGGGGTCGACGACGAGCGGGTAGCATCCCGGCTGCGGGACATGGTCGGGGTGGTCGGTCTGATCAAACGTGATCGGGGACTCCGACCACCGGAGGTAGCTAGGTACGGCGGGGGTCACTGTGTGGATCTCGCGGAAGGCGAGCTTGAGCCACCGCATGTCAGCGTAGGACGCTGGTCCATCGAAGATCATGAGGCAGCCGTCGAGTTCCGGGAACTCGTTGCCTGCCTCCTCCTTGCCCCCGGCATCTGATGCTGGGTCACATTTCTTCCCCTTGCCCCGCGATGTCGTGAGGTTTCCCGAGAGGAAGTGCTTCAAGACTTCGCAGTCCCGGTACTTGTGCTTGACGGGGTAGGCATGGTTTGGACACGGGCTATCCATCAGCTTTTCGAAGTGGTCCGGCGCCTGCCGAGCCTGCTGCTTGGTGGGGCGGTCGGCGACGGCGACCATGTGGCCTTGCTTCCCCTTCCGCTTCCGCTTGTCGGAGCGGTCGGAGGTGGCTCCGGCTTCGTCGCCAGGCGCTTGCTTGACCTTCTTCTTATCGAAGATGGCCCCCACAGCCTCTTCGCCGGAGGCATGGTTGGTGGTGATGTCAAGGAGTTCCTTGGTGGTCCTGGGCTTGGCGCAGCCTAGTTTGTGCACCAAGGCCTCGCAGGTGGTGCCGTAGATGAATGCTCCGGCGAGGTCGACGTCACGGACATCGGGGAGCTCATTGCATTGCTGGGAGAAGCGCCGGATGTTGTTTGCAGCTCTTCAAGTCCCAGGAGTTGCCAGGGCGCTTGTACGTGCCCTGGAAGTTGCCGACGAAGAGGTTCGTCAGGTCCGTCCAGCTCCTGATAGTGTCCGCGGGCAAGTACTCGAGCCGAGTCTGCGAGGTAGATGGGGAGGTACTGAATGATGAAGAGATCATCCGCAGCTCCCCCCGCCCGGCAGGCGAGCTGGTAGTCCTCTAGCCAGACACTGGGGTTCGTTGCCCTCGTGTACTTAGTTATGTTGACCGGGGCCCGGAACCTGGCCGGGAAGTCCGCGTTGCGGATGGCGCAACCGAACGCGCGTGGCCCTGGCCCATCGGGAGTCGGACTGCGGTCGTCGCGGCGACCGCTGTCCACGACCCGCGACTGAGCCGTCGCGTCGATCGCTTTCCTCCGTCCCTCAAGGGTGGCGCGGAGATCGCGGTTGTCTCCCAGGTGACGATGCAAAGTGCGCGTAACTGGGACCGCTCAGGTTCTGTGTTATCTTTGCCGAACTCTGCTTGTCCCGAGTGAATGGCGGCTCGGGCGGCTCGAGGAGGCACCCGAGTGGTGGGAGCCAAAGCCTTGCGCGTGCTGGACGGCAACACGTTCCACCAGTCCTCGGAGGTTTTGGTACGCGGCCTTGTCCTCCGGGTCCGCCGGTTCACGGAGGCCGCGGAGCAGCATCGCAGTCGCGGCGACGTTTTAGCTCGCATGGGGGAAGAACGGAAGACCATCTGACCCCTGGGATAGCTGGTGGTGCACTTGGCGCGCACGTGAGCGCGCACCGCCGTGTGCAGGTGGGGACTGGGACTGACGTTGCTCCAGGTCGGCCTGGATTTTGTCAAGTTCGGCCCTTCGTGCTTCCAGCTCTTCGCATTGTCGCCGGAGCTCAGCGCGACGAGCCTGGAGGTGGTCAGCGCCTTCGCGTCGGCACTCCGTTTCCCGCGCTTCGGTGCGCGGGAGGAGAGTTCCAGGAGTTGCGGGGGTTGCAGATGGATCCGAAACGCCTGCCATGTTGCACTCACGAGAGTGTGGTCTACGCGCGGCATGCTCCCTGTCGGAGCTGGAGCCGTGGCTGGAAGAATCTTCCAGCAAATCGTGGATGGAGGCCGACACATAGCTGGCCATCGCCACGAGCTGTGATCCCGTGGGTGCCGACGCGCGGGCGTCGGGGGAAGTGTGGCTCGCGACGCGCCCCAACGTCGAGGTCCGCACGGGGGCCTCGAGCCGAAGGTTGCCGAGGACGTCGGCAACGGTATCCAGGCTCCTGTTGGAAGCCCGGTCCCAGAATGCGGCGGGGATGAGCACGAGCTCTCCCGTCGAAGTGGCGATGAAGTCAAGGGCGCCGAAGCGAATCCAGCCCCTCGACGCAAGCGCACCGCCACGGATGGAAGAAGCCATTGAGGAAGCGAGACGGGAATCTGAAGTTGACGGTGATGACGCGTGAAGCCCCTACCTGGCACGCCAACTGTCGGTGTTTCGAGTACTGACAAGTACGATTTGTAAGTCTAGGGGGTCGGGCGTTCCCTCTCCTCGATGGTTGACTCAGGGAGCCCAAGATGTACACTGGTTCGGGCCGAATGTTCCTACTCCAGTTCGCGTGGGGTTCTGTATTGCTTTCGGTCGTGAGATTTACAAGTGTTTCTTGCCTTGAGAGGAAGAAGAGTTAAACGGTCGATCCTTCTAGCTCTCTTTGCTTGGATAGATCGATCTCTCCCCTTCTTACGAGGGTCCTGCCTCCCTTTATATAGTCGGAGGGGGCAGGCGATATGGGAGTCTAGGAAAATGAAAAGAAGAGGGGGTCCTTCACTCCCGGGAGCTGTGGCTTTTGATGAAAAGACCGGTGTCTGCTCTCCATGCGCCAGGTTGGTAGGCACAAAGGACCGCATGGTTGTCTGTCTTGCGTTGGGAGGTAGCGTATCTTCCTTCTGTGCGTCCGTCAGGTGCTAACGTAGTGCTTTTGACTTCAGCGTTGTCTCGGGAGGAGCGTGCCCTTCTGTTCGTACAGGTCAGGTCGATGGGACTGGTGCCTTGACTTTGGCAACCTAGGGTGAAGATTGCCTTGTGTCGGTCGGGAACGGCGGGGGCGTCCGACTTACCCCTTGGTCGGAACGTGGCGGGACGTCCGACCAAAGGGGGTCAGGTCGCCACTTGGTCGACCAGTTGAGGCTGTGCACCCAATGTGTCCCCGCGAGGCCTTCGTCCGAAGCTGGGCCTGGGGCGGCCCATTCGCCTTCCTGGGCCGCTGGGGGTACCCATGGTATAGGTACTCGTCAGAGAGCTTGTGCCATGGAGCTTGATCTGGAGCTTTGCACCGAGAGGTTTGATCTGGAGTTCATTGCACCAAGAGGCTTTGTTCTGAACCTCTTGTGCCGAAAGGCTTGATTTTGTGCTTCTTGAGTTGAACTCCTGTGTGATTGGAGTTGTACTCCTGAGATTTGGGGATTTATCTTGTGTTGCTGCATTTGAGGCTCACCTCCGCACTTCGTGTGTCACTTGTGTGGAAAAGGCTTTGTATCTCCATCATCCAGGCCAATCACACCGTGGCACAAGCGACGACAATTGGATTTTTGGGACAACGACTTTTGTGGTGCCTTGCTCTACCATCTGAACAAGTTTTGAGTATTTTTTTCTTCGTGAGTATCTCGCTGGATTACTCTCTTTACTACTGCCTATGTATATATATGCTCGATGATGAAATTGAGTCACTGATTAGCTAGACATTGTGGGTGCAAATCTGGCCTTGAACTGTTAGTGATACTTCCTGTTAATGCTAGAATGTATTACTATTCACTGTTAATGCTAGAATGTATTACTATTCACTGTCTCTTAGATTGATCGTTGGATTCTATTGCTTGCCTACCATGTTCAGTAACCATTTACTTTGATTACAGTTGTACATACTGTTATAGCTTGCTCAGTTTGCTCTGGACATATGTCTGTGATTCGATAGTTAAGCTTCTTGGCAGATCTGATCATTTGAACAATGAAATTGGTTATAAATACTTTATTGTGCATGATTAGGAATGTAAGGGTTCAAGACTTTATTTGCTTAATCAATTGTTTAGCTCAACTATGATTAATTTGACCCAAGTGTGGAGGAGGTAAGAGACTAGTCTCTAGCAAGCCCACACTTTGTGTCGAGGAGATTAAAGATTAATCTTTAACAACCCGACACCTGAGAACACTATCAATCAATTATACATTAATTTGCTTTAGTAGACATGATTCATTGCGTTGTTGAAATAAAATTTCTGATATACTTTATCTCTTTGATTATGTTAATTTTGCTATCTTTGAATTATGCTAGCTTCATATTATTGTCATTTGGAATGAGTATTATATTTTTGCTCTTAATATCTCATTTTGTTCCACACTCGTTGCCATTGCGTGGCTCACTCATGGCCCACTGCCCGCTACACCGCGTTATCCATCGTCGTAGACCTCGTCGCTTCTCGTCTCGCTGTACCCTTCACGTGCTGTGCCTGGCTATGCGTCTTCTACGCGTATTCTTTCCGATCTGCAGTGTATGTTATACATGCCTATACTGATCTCCACACCTGCAGTCCATCTCCTGTAGATAAAAAACAAACTCGTGTAATATCTCAATCTTCCATAACTATTGTTATTAATTAACCATCACACACTCACAACTATTATTATCAAAGCACCTCTCACATTTATAAGGCCATAGAATTAACACAGCTCAACGTCAGTGCCGGCGACGCGGTGTTCGTGGCCATGTTCGACAGCCGGTCGACCGGCGTGGTCACGCCGACGTTCTCGTTCTTCGGGACCAAGCCGGCCATGCCAATGGAGGTGCTCGCCAAGACGTTCCTCATGGGCGAGGACGAAGTAGACGCCATCAAATCCAAGTTCGCCGGCTCCTGATCGCGGAGGTCAATACTAAGAGACATCTGATCTTGCCGTTAAGCTGCTGCTGACTCGGCACGGCCATCAGTCCACAAGTGCCCGTGTCGGCACGAAACCGCTAGCTAACCGTGTGGACATGCCGTGCCTGCCCAACGGCCGTTTGGCCATCTCTAGACTCGGGCCTACGACACATCCAAACAATTTTATCTTGAATTAAGGAGGCGTACATCACTTTTGCAATTTGCAGGGAGCCAGGGACCAATAGAATAAGAGTAACACAGCGTAATTAATGCAGGCGTGACCGTGCTAGTATCACGTCAGGAAGATCACAAAACAAGTGCTTATTGTTAAACGAAACAAAGGTTTCAGCTTTATTAGACCGTACAACCGAACACATGCACGGCGCCAATGGAGGCGTCAGGTCAATCAAGTTGAAAATCTCCTCCCACCAGATTGTCCCGACAAGTTACAGCCTCCGGAGAACCAGCTGAAACACGAACACAACTTACGTAAAACCGAAGTGTGACACGTCGAACTCGCACTAAAACTCGAGCATACATAGCACAATCACCACCAAAAGCGCACAATTAGCATCTTCTAATACTCCCTTCCAGGCTTGTAAGTGCTGGTGTCCTCGCCGGCGGCGTTGGTGCCGCCGTTGTTTTCCCCTCCCATTCCGAGCGTGCTGATCACCGCGTCCTTCGCCCCCACAGCCGCACCCATCACCTGCCCCCCTGCCTTCACAACAGATTCCCGACACGATAGTTTCAGAGAAATCAGCAAGCGCGTTACAAGATGCACCGGTTACTTTAATTTGGGTGATTTAAGTACTAAGTAGTCTGGGCCACCTGCTGAAGGAGGCTGCCGGTCTTGTCCTTGCCGGCCAGCGCGGTGTCCTTGGCGAACTGCGCGGCGCCGGCCGCCTTCTGCTTGGCGGCCTCGGCGGCCTGGCCAACGTAGCTCCCGGTCTGCTCTGTGCCGTCGCGGGCGCGGTCCTTGGCGGCCTGTGCCGCGTCGGCCGCCTTGTCCTCGGCCTCCCACGCCTTCTCCTTGGTCGCGTCCGCGGCGCCACGGCCCTTGTCCATCGCGTGGCCGGCGGCGCCGGACGCCGCGTCCTTGGCCTCCCGCGCCTTCTCCTGCGCCGCGTCCATCACATGCCCCGTCTTCTCCTGCAAAACCGAAAAGTCGCGTAACTGCCTGCACGAAGTTTTAAGGATCATGAGCTCATGGCATGGCGCGGTGGAGCGCGCTCACGAAATTACCTCGGTACGGGCCTTGGTCTCTCCGGCGCGGTAGCTAGCCTGATTCTGACGGGTAGCCATCGCAAACTGAAGCAATTAAGCTCGAATGACTCACGAACGAAAACTAGAGGCAGTAGTGGTATCGAATTAACAGTGTTAGGTTACTCCGAAGGCTTGCGATAACAAATGGAGGGCTTTGCTTTGAGACGAGCAGCTTGGGCGCCTTCTGCATTTTATAGCTTGAGCTGCGAAAGGGTACCTAGGCACGTGTCGTGTATGGGCCTTACATGGCCGCCACGTAGGGAGGGCACGCGTTGCGATGGGCATGACGTTCCAGGTGTCCGCGTTTGGCTGGCTCGAATCGGTGCAGAGCAGGAACAAAAATACAAAAACGTGAGACGAGATGAGAGGCGTTGGCTGGGCCCCTAGGAGGACGCCGCGAATGGGCTCGTGCATCGAGGTGGTACGTGCCGTACGTGTGATCTGTTGAGGTATGGATACTGATATACTCCCTCCGTTTCTTTTATAAAGCAAATTTGGTCGTTAGAAAAATAAAGATTAATTAATATATCATTTATGCAATACAAAATCATAATTATATATAAGTACTTTTGAATACAAATCTGCTAATATCAATTTTGTGTCATAAAAATTGTATGTTAATAGAGTAATTGTTAGTCAAAGCCTTGTCCTAACGAAACCAAATACGCCTTATAAAAAGAAACGGAGGGAGTACTACTGGACTTTTACGAATTTTGGGAGCGCATAGGCATCTATCGAATATTTTTATTTTAAATAACATTTAAATTTTGGATCGTAGAATTGAAAATTCAATTGTTAGATTAAATCATAGGATCAAATTGTAACATCCTCGTTTTGGCTTTCTGGAGAAAAACCTAATTAAAATAAAGTAAATTCAAAAGTTGGAGTTTCTTTGGTGTTTATATTAACCTGGCATCCATTCCCCTTCGAAATCGGGAATTAATTCCCTCCCGGGCGAAAAATCGGATTTTCGATCTGCGTGCAGAAAATCCACAGAATCAAAAGTGCTCCAAAATCTCCAAACCACTTCTAAATGTTCCAAATATTCGAAATGATTTTAGGGAATCATTTCCCGGATTTTTGGACCTCCGTTCCTATTTTATCTCATGCGGCTTTTGTTTAATGCACTGCGTCAGCGCTTAGATTATTCAATTCCACAAAAATCATCCAAATTCAACCAAACCACTTCCATTGAGTTCCAAATAATCCAAAAATGGCTCTAGGAATTTTAGGAATTTTTAGGCCATTTTCCTTATTTTACTCTAGGGCGAATCTTTTGCGTAAGAGGGCCAATGAGGCTGCCACGTGGCACATGAATAGTGTCATCTTCAACCTCTAGCCATGCATGGGGATGAAGCTTCATGCAAACAAAAATGGTGGGAGCTATCTTTAATTCCTTGTAACTCCTCACGCAACTCCAAATCAATCATAGTCGGATCGTTGGAATCCTAACGGCCTCCTCTCTCTATCCATGGGCTTAATGTGCAGAAATCTCGTTGGTTTTTGAGCGGTTGCTAGAAACCTTGAAATCCACTCTTTTGGAGTTTGCGCGGCCGTTCCTAGCCCGTTCAGCGTGATTCCACCTCTCTTCTCTCCAGTATAAGAGTCCTCTTTCCGTTGGTGTAACCCTTCGTTAGCCTCTCGAACCCAATCAGTATAGAATCAAGCGAAGCCGAACTTGGTTGTTCTTCGTGTTCTTCGTGTTCTTGCTCATATCTTCCTCCTCGGTGGTTCATTCTTCTCACCCGTTTGTTTCCTTGGGTTAGGTAGGGAGGTCTGGCTTCTAATTCATCCGTTAATTTCGAGGATTCCTCGATGAGTAGGCGACGAATTTAGCGTTTTCATCACTTCGGCCAGACCTCGGGTTTTTCATCAAATTCATCTTGCTCGGTGAGTTTTGGTTCAATTCCTTCCGGTTCTAGGTTCCTAAGGATGTTATCTAGAGGTCCTAGCTTTTGTTTGGATCAAATCCATGCAAAATTGGGAGAAAAATCAAGTTTTGGAAAAGCTTGTGTTCTTTTTCTTTTGGCCTTCTCTGTTCTTGTGGTGGAGCTCTCTGTTGTTGGCCATGGCTTGTGGAGTGCGTGTGGGCCCCTGCCCCACCGGCACCCGACCAACCGCCCGCGCCTGTGCAGCCTTGTGCCCTTCGCCGCCTTGCGACCAGCCATGCCGCCAATACCGCCGTGTGCCCTTGCAGATCCATGCCTTAGCCAGCGCCCGCGCCCAGCCAGCCGCCAGCCGGCGCCATTGCAGCCGCGGCCACCGCCGCCACCGCCCTTGGCCAGCCCCTCCTGGCAAGCCACCTCCCCTTCTCCCTCTCTCTCACTTTCTCATCCTCTCCTCCATTGGATGTAGCCAAGCTTCATGGAGAAGCCTCCCTCCCAATGACATGTGGGGCCCACTGTCATAGACCCCTAACCCAGTCAAAGCCAGTCAACGCAGTCAAAGCTCGGTCAAAGCCCCTTTGACCCAGTCAAACCGAGAGGAATATTCGGAATATTCGGTTTTGATTGTCGAAAATTCAAACTTGGAAGCTCATAACTTTCTCATCAGAACTCGTTTGACCTCATTCAAATTTCTAAATTCATCTAAAATCAAGACCTTCCTGCCAGTACTAATTTTATAATTTTTGGATTTTATTTATTTTCTGTTATTTATTTGTTGCCTCGTTTTGCGTGTGATAAATGATCACTTGTGACGCTTGATTTGGCCGTCGAGCCTTCAGGAGTTCGACACCGCCGCAGCTGAAGGCAAGTCTCCTTGATGCACTTTGCTCCTATGTTTGCGAAATGATTTAAAAGCTGTTTATAAAGTTGCATGGCTATGTTTAATAAAATATGTCAAATATAAGTGATAGTTAATCCGAATTTGATAATTCCTCCTTGACATTGATAATCATATCCGTTGTAACTCTAGAACATTGTTTATACCATGCTTATGTTTATATGGTATCGTTGCTATGTAGTGCGGTAGAATTGCTTAGGACCTTTAAAACAAAAACAACCCATGGGTGGGATTATTCAAAAGAATGTTATTAAATGTGTATTTGAAGGTCATTATTATGATTTTGGTCCTGTTTTCTAAAATAAAAGAAAAGGAAAATGATTTTGACTTGGCGGCTGGAATGTCGGGTGAAACGGATCAAGTCTTGATCCTTTTGTGCAATGCCGCCCCAAGTCATATAAGGGCCAAGCGCTTATGATTGCCATTTTAAAGCGTATGTACTACCACATGTCTATAATGCGACCTGGCTCATTAATTTGTAGAAGCCTAAGTATAGACTCGCCACTCGGTTGTTGTGTGAGGCCAGGACGGAGGCATTGTTGTGGTTGTTGTTTGCTCATACAGGCGCAGGGGCTTACATGTGGGTGGAGAGGAACCCTAGCAGTGAAACCTCGGCGAATGGTGGGTCTAGCTAGGTAGATACATTATAGCAGCCTTGTCAAGATATCCTGTAAGGCACACCTAAGGAAGTGTGTTAATTGCATGGCAACAAGGGTCTATCTTGTCTTGTGGGTAAAGTTGTACACCCTCTGCGAGTATAAACTATTCGAATAAGCGTGCCCCTACGGTCAAAGGCAAAACAAGGAATGCTTTCATATTGGTAGACTTTGATTTTGATTTTAAAACCCGGAAAGTGTTTTGTTTTGGGGTTGGGAGTGGTTAGAACTCTCGAATGTTGTTTAGCGGAAAGAGCCAACCAATTGAATAGAACACATTTACCTTTGTGGATGGAGTCACATGATTAACCTTGTTCCCTTAAAGCTGTTGGCGGATAGAGCCTTTATGTTAGTGATGGTGGATAGAACCTCACTACAATATAAATAATTCAATTATTAAAGAGTTGTGAAATATGCTTTATGAAATTTATTACTTAAGTATGATTTAATCAAATGTGGCTTTATGCAAATAAACCTTTTAAGCTTCCTTTGGAAAGCCCCTCATGATCATAATTTTCCCGACTTCTTTAGTACTTTTGTACTCACGTGCTACACCAACATTGTAATCATCAGAAATTTATCAAGATCTTTGAGGAAGAAGGAGTTCTTCGAGGAGGATTGCCAGGAGGACTAGTTGCGTTCCACAGTAAATCACTTTGTGGCGTTGTGGCGTCGCTCGTTGCTTTCTTTTTGCTTCATTTGTTTTGAGTGTCCGGTCGTTGGGTAAGTATTGTAATAAGTGGCCATGTGGCCCCGTATTTGAATATTTACATTACAAGTTTCGTTTTGTTCGGCAATGATGTATCACTTTGTATTTGTGTGTACTAGCTCTTGTCTGGGACTAGTGCGGAATACGGAGGAAGATTACGGATAAGGCGATCAGGGGTCTCACACAAATGTAATCGATAATGGGCTCGTGCATCGAGGTGGGTATTTGCCGTGCGTGTGATCTGTTGAGATGTGATCACTGACATAATACCGGACTTTTAATTTTATATAGGAATTCCGAAACTACTTTGTGAGATTTTAGTATAAATATAGTATCTTATTATAGAATATAATTAATTTATAATTAATAAAGAGAAATGAGTTAAGATCTGTATATCTTGTGTTTATCTATTCTTTGATTGTTTTCAGATATTTTCAATATCCTCGATTGGTATTAGGATCGATTTACGGTGATCAATTTATTATTCAACATCAACACGAAGCTCTCCAAGGCAAAACAGTATGCCATTAATCCCTATACTATTAGATTAATCCTATAAATTAATTTTTGCTCTCTAGATTCTAGATAGTTTTCTTGTTAATTAGGGTTCTAAATTGATTTACTGGATAAATGTTCATGGTTTAGCCCATTCGCTCACCGTTGTGTGCACACGCTAACTGAACCGCATGTGAGCATGTCGCTCCGTGCCATGTGTATCCGAAGCCATCGCCACACGAAGAGCAGTTGTCCCCGCCGCGCGCCCTTGCAGAGTGCCAGCCACAACCCGAAACTGTCGCTAGACGCGCCGCCACCACCAAGACCGTGCTAGTTGGCGCTTGGCAACCGAGCTAGGGTTAAAAAAGGAAGAGTTGAAATCCTCTAATAAAAAACCGTGCTAGTGAGACGACGCCTCGCAACGATTGGGCTAGGGTTGAACAAAAGGAAGAGTTGAAATTCTCTAATAAAAAACCCTAACACCGTCAGCCTCTTTGGGACAGTGCGGCCTGTGAGCCACTACGGTTAAAATTTCAGCGCAAGAACGAAAAAGAAAGAAAAAAGGAATTTGGCCCATATGACCTGTCGAGACCATATTTGGCCCATGTACTTAAATGGGCCGCATGGCCCATCGGCAGTTTCACCCAAAGACCAAATTCTTTTGAAGCGTGTTACTTTTGGTTTAAACCCCAAGGTTTTCAAGTATTCTTGTGGTTGTCATTTTTTTTTTGCAAAAAAGACCCTAAAGTTTCGCATAATTAAATAAATTTATCAGGATAATAAATTTTACCTTTTGGGCCCTAAAGTTTCAAGTAATCCCAAAAAATTGTTAATAAATTCTTAAAATTTATATTAAATACTAGAAGCTAAATTTCTAGGTATATGGTCTTCCGTAAATTATTGAAACTTAGACTAGCACACATTGGAAACTTCATACCATTGGGTTTACTTTCCTAACATAATTCCATGTTTATACATATACTGAATTTATTTTTTTTGTTAATTCAATAATTCTAAGAGTTGCTTGATAATTAGCGAAAAATTATGAAAAATGCTAGAAAACATTATGGGAAATTATAGATTTATCTACTGAATAGATATAGACTAATCTTTACTGATTCAAGAGTGCGCTTGCAATATATTGATTTTACTAGTAGTAAAATTTATTTTTACATGAATATAACATAGGATATACTGGACATCATAAAAAGGGAATTTGTCGAGCTCGCCCTAAATAGCTGTAATTAACTAACCTGGGCAATGGAAGCCAAGACTAATCTGACAAATCAACCTTTTGGACATGCTATTATCCAGCCTGAAGCTGGCACCTTTGATCTTTCTGAAGCCGCCAAGTGTGCGTCTCTGTACTTCTTAAGGCACCATCTTTATACGGACTTAAAGGCAGAGTATTTGATGGAGGACTTGTTGGCACTATAAAACTTCCTGAAGGAACACTATAACTAGCAAAGATTGATCGTACTGCCAGAAGCATAGCGTGAATAGACCCTCCCATGCTTCTAGGACTATAAAATAGTAGTAGCATACAACTCCACCATTCACAAGCTTGTCTCCAAACTGTATTTCTGTAATAAAAATTTACAAATGCTGACCCCAACATGAGGATACTGCAGCAAAAATACTATCTTGCCAAATACCAGAAGTACTCTAAGTTGATATATGCTTTACTAGAAGCAAAGAAGCATGATGAACCCACGATGAAGAATCAATATCTTTTTTCAATGGGACACAAGCAAATGCTTGAAGCACATGCCAATGCTCAGCAGGCCATCAATGGCCATGGCGCTAGACCTTAAGTATGTTTTGTTGGTAAATTGCTGCCAAACTCAAGCTCTTGCCACCCGCTAGCCCATCGTCCACCCAAGTTCGTATATGTTCGACACAGGTGTTGAGAACGAAAAAGGTCGTGTTCTTGTTGAAGTACGCACCTTCTACGTGTGTGCTTGGTTTGGCATGGGTATGTCATGTGCATAAACACCATATTGCTAGACGCGTAGGGCGTTTGCTGCTCGCCTGACTTGTGAGAGCATATCCAAGAGGGATCTTAAATATGGCATTAATTTGAATTATAGGACTTTTGGGGAAAAGATTAACTCCAGCAAAGACCCTAAATTGTTAAAATTTAGCAAATTATTTTAGAGCCCCTAGGAGAGTAGCTATATTTAGCAACTCTGTGATTGAGCTCTATCTTCGTTGGGTTTTAGGGTTTAATTGCTGGAGTGAATATTTCGTTGAAGCCCTAAATCTAATTAGTTGGGGTCCTAAATTAAAGTTTAAAGCTCATTTTTAAAGCTCTCTCTTGGAGATCCTATGAGGGCCCCTCCCATGCTCACCATGGAATCTAGGATCCACAGGCGTTCTGCCTGTAGCCCCATCCAATCATCGCTACCCGTGCACTATACACATGAATTTTTATTTATTTAATTTTTATTTTAAATCTTTTTTTTTTGTTCCCATCGCCCGTATATGGAGTGATGGGGACTTGGATGCAAAAAAAACGTAATTACGAAAATAGACACATGAAGGAGTGGATTTGTCAACATTTTTTACATCCTGGTACCTATCGCCCTAATATGGGGTGATCGCCCCATATGCGGGCGACAGGAGCCCATTTTCGCAAAAAAAATCCGTTGATTATTTTAGAAAAATATTTAAAATAAATCTTAAATAAAAAAATTCCTATACACAGGGGCGGAACAGGTTGTCACCCTGCGCGGCCGAAGTGGGCCAGTAGTTGGCCCACGCAGATGGCGTGTTAAAGCATGAGGGGGAAGAGTATATAGATACACCGAGAGAAGGAGAATGAACCTCATGCCCTAGAGTCCTCCCACCCATTGGAGCTCGGTGTAATGGTCTCCTACGTTTGCGCTAGGGGAAAGAGGGGAGGTCGCGGGATCCACATCGGAGCTCACTAGTCAGCGAGGGAGGCGGACCACGACCGCTCCACGCAGGGCCACCTGGATCTACATCCTCGTGTCTTCTCGAGTCACGGTTACCTGAACGGAAGTTTGAAAGGAGGCGGCTGCCAACGAGGCCATCACCGAAGAGGAAGGAAAACGATGGTGAGGGCAAACACCGGCATTGAGCATGGGCGGAGGCAACCATCGCATGCTAGGGTCAAATCACGTGTGGCGGTCAACCCCGCGCGTCGTGGTGGGCTAATGTAATATTCTAGAGTTTTATCTAAAAAAATATTATTTTTATTAGTTTTTTCTGAATTATGTGAGTGTTTCCCTAATTTTCTGGATTTAAAAAGGTTTTCCTATTTTCATAAATTTAAAATTAATTTATGTGTAAACATAAAACCAACTTTAAGTTAGAAATAATTTTCTTAAGTTCAAAATACCTTACGGAATTTCTGTGAATTTTCTTAGAATTGTTAGCTCTATTTGGCATTTTTCTAAAGCCTATTTAAGTTTTCTAGATTTTCTAAATTAAAAAATCTAATTAAAATTCTTATTTCCTTTTTAGTCAAAAATCTATTTCACTCCAACCTGTTTCCCTTTTTTCTGCCCAGTGTGCTTCCCTTTTCTCTCTTTCTTTCCCCCGCATCAACCCAGCCTACCCGACCTTCTCCTTCTTCCTTTCGGCCTAGCTGTTTGGCCGTTTTCTTCATCCCAACCCACATCGAAGCCATCTCTCTCTCTCTCTCTCTCTCTCTCTCTCTCTGACAGATGTGGTCCGCTTATTAGGCATGTCTTCCTCGTGCCCAGCCGAGTCGCCGCAATTGTCATGTCGAAAGAAGCTCTTCAAGTCAATTGTTTCTTCCCTGTTTCACATGCATTTGATGGCAATATAGAAGAGTGCCCTAAGTTCACCTTTGAAGGCTCTCCTAGAGAGTTTTCTTCCCTATCTTTTTTTATTAGAGATTGAGCCGATCATCAAAGAAGAATTAGGCAAAAAATTATGATACATTCTAGGAAAATGACCAAAGAGAAGCAACACGAGATCTGCGCAGATGTTCTCTTGGTAGGAGCCATAGCTTCTCATCAATTAGCTACAGTCCCCACGGACGGTGCCAAATATTGTATGTTGAGAAAAGCAACACGTTGGAGGATATAGACGCTGGCCGCCATCGTCCCCTACAGAGTAAGTAGACATTGGGATTTATATAGGATTGAATGCTAAGGTAAACACTCTACTTCTATCAATTTGCCCTCCGAGGAGAGAGTAAAGGAGTACCTCCTTATTTGGGTCATCTGAGGGCACACTAGTTTGTATATGACTTGTATTCAATGAGAGTTCGAGTTACAATGAGGTTTTATAGGCGATAGGCCTGGTCCATAAAGACTATCCTACAGTGGGGTGATTCAAGCATAGGTAACTTTGTCATTCCTGGGAAGTGGTAGTGCATCCCACATCGGTGCTCCCTTGGAGTAGGTCTCTGATTTCAAGGTTCCATGTGGGGTCCCAAGGCTTAGACCCTCGTTCAGAGGCCGACCTCATGGAGATTATTAGATTAGCGGAAGATAGATTATTGCATTGCACTGGATGGAGTATTAATAGTACATGAGATGGTCTGGCCCCATGGGCCAATAGACTCTTAACAGAGATCACAGGACTGGCGGCCCATTTGTCAGTCTATACCGAGTGAGGCAACGACGCCCCTCTATCTTCATGCACGCTTAGGGGTATGCCTTAACAGCCTAGAAGTTGAGTCATATGCTCTGTAAATGGGAACGAAACGAAGTGCCCCGGGCACCTTGCCACGTGCCCCATCCATAAGCTAGAGATGAAGCTCCTGACCCACAAGGCACACGTACCCTCTCCACAAAGCCGGTAGAGGTATGGAGCCTCCCATCCGGAAGGTAATGGGTTTTTTGGTCGCCCCCGGTAACAAGCACCTTTCATAACGGTATCCCGCACCCATCTAGCCACAACGAAGGGTGTAAACACCTCCTTTCCATGCCCGCCATTGTTGGTTGATGTCCAAATGGACCACATCCCGCAAATAATAGTTGCTGACATGTCCTCCGGACAGGATTTCACATCTAGAAGATCACAAGCCGAAGTACTAGGGTGTGAGCGTGGTAACTATCAGCCGGCCACTTCCCGGCAGGGGCGAAAGTAGGTAGTGTTACCCGGATCAATAAAAAAATTAGTATATATTAGTCTATATATAGTATATATGAACCCCTTTATCTAAATCTTGTGACACCTGGAGGCAAATGGTAAGAATAATAAGTTGTTATCACGTATATGATGAAGTGGTAAATCCCGATAATTTTTTCTCTAGTTCCGCCCCTGCTTCCCGGATCACCATCCAAACTAGCTTTGCTTAAGTGCAATCAGTTAACAGCCCAGATAGCGCTAATGAACTTGGTCTGTAAAACGGTGAGTAGCCGGTACCTTATTTCCGGTATTCGCTAATCCCTATCATCGCCTGGTGACCGATGAAAGGTACCACCTGTTCTACTGGAGGCGGCAAATTTCTGACACCACCGGCGTTCACGAATCCGCACGCTCTGCGCAGGCACGATCATGCAAGTGTGCTTCCGAACTACTCGATCATCCAACAGGAGAAAAAGTTCTTTTAACTTTTTTTCCTTTAATCGATCGACTTCTCAATAGTTACATTCAGGATACGGTTGCCTCTCGAAAGAGAAGCAAACCTTCACTGCTAGATTCCTACCTTGGGTACTGCTGTTAGGTAGCCCTTGGTCCAAGGTAGATTTATCGAAATATCAATTACAGTATATCAAGGCAACAATAACAAAGACCCAATGGATATTTTGATTAATCAAAGCTTGGTGAGAATTGGTGACCGCTCCAGACCAAACCCAAAAACCGCCGAAATTTTGGAATTCTCGGCCGAGATCTCGGTTTTCGGCCGGGGACGAAATTAGAAATCCCGGCCGAATAAAAAAATTCAATTTGCTACAGTGTTTTGT
This sequence comes from Rhipidocladum racemiflorum, assembly GCA_036346355.1. Classification (NCBI taxonomy): domain Eukaryota; kingdom Viridiplantae; phylum Streptophyta; class Magnoliopsida; order Poales; family Poaceae; genus Rhipidocladum; species Rhipidocladum racemiflorum. Next base: position 75,811,181 of record CM070569.1, on the reverse strand, counting down.
TTTTTTTTCGGTGAGATCTCACCAAAACCGCTCGAGATCTCGGAGAATTTGGATGAAATTTGAACGTTTTGATCCGGATTGCACTTAAAATGTACTGGATTTGAGCTAAATTTTTTCCTGTACGATTATAATGAGCAATATGACCAACGCATATGAAAAAAGTTGAAAAAAAATGAAAACATAGTAAAATTGAGGAGTTGGTTAAATTTGCTACATCTAAACCATAGTAAAATTGGGGAACATTAGTGATGTGTTAGGATTTTTTAAAAATTTCTTAGACATGATCACTATCTGAAATTTTTATGGGAACATTAGTGATGTGTCTGGACCATCCAAAAAAATTTCAAAATTTTTGGACGTCGTTTGAACCATTTTTTGTTCGTTTGAATTAGGGCGAAATCTCGGCTATATCGGGCGAAATCTCGGAAATTTCGCCCGAGATTTCGTTTTTCTCGGTTTAAAAAAAACCGGATTCAAATCGGCCTTTTTGAATTTTGGCCAAAATTTCTGAATCTCACCGAAATTTCTGATTTCGGTCTGGCCCGAGATGAAATCCGAAAACGAAATTTGAATCCTTGCTCAACACAGACGACCGTCCAAACAGAACAGGCTCCATTGCCTTCACTTTACAATAAAACCTGGAGAGCTTCTTGCAAAATTCAGAGATCTGGGGATGAACAACATCTCGATTTCCATTTTTCAGAGCATTTGATTATGGAAGTTATTCGAGGGCCATTCATAATTCCTCCCAAACAGTATAGTGCATACAACAAAAGTAGGAGCCCTGCAGGACCGCTGCATTCTGAAAGGAGGCTCCCCACTTGCGCTCTCTGATCCTGCAAAATGTAATGATGAAAGGTTAGAAATTAGCAGCATGCCTGGTGCCTTAGTGATGTAGCTTTGCTCCACTTCACCCACTGATTTATTGAGAACGAAAAGAAAGCTCAAAATAAAATACCACAAAAACAACATTAACAGCGACATACCAAGGATCTGGTGTTTCACTATCAGAATAACAGAACACACAGGAAGTCAAGGACCAGCAGAGGACTAGCTGAAGGCAAGCAAAAGTTATGAACTGCCTTTTCGCAGACGGAGCTACATGAACTCGAAGTTCGCATCTAAAAGAAGTACAAAAAAAAGTTTACATCTAAAAGGCGTCTGTTAGAACCACATCTCAACTCCCAAAGGCACACTACCATGCATATTAGTCTGAAATAGTTAACAGGGACTACAAACCAGTGAACCACTAATTAGAGAGAAGTCGATCCGAAGTTCAGAAATACATCTCTGTCAAAAAGATGCTGCGAGATAAATTGATAAGGATGCTGCAAATCTCCAAAATATCGTCATGTAGAAAGGATGCTTCTGAATATAAGTAACAACTAACCACTGATAGTGCTTCTCACTGTTCTCATCTACTTAAGCCCTTGCATATATTTAAGAAAAGATTCCTCTGCCTCCTGTATATAAAACAATTGCGCAACAGTAGGCAGATGCCATACCGCCATGCTTTTCCGGAGTCAACAAGAATGTGAATCCATTTGCTACTGCACCTTATCCCTCCTACTATGTTTCAGAGTTTCTTATTTTTCTGACTAAAAGGCTGAGCACAGGTACAAGAATCTTGGTCAATGTCTAACTCTATAGCTTGAAATGGACCTTGTGCGATGTGGCTACTAGATCATTTCCGTGCAATCTCAGTGTAACCGTTGCACGGCCACACGTGCACTAACACGTACATAACACTGATGAGGAAATGGCATGGTGTTGACATTTTCAGGTCGTGCCATAGCTTCTTTACATGCGTAGTCATGTTGTTCAAGAAAGACTTATGTACGTGGTGTCACACATGAAGGTAGCAAGGTAGTGGGGATGCCAATTTCTGAAATCCTGCTGCACTCGGGGCTGTAAGCAACTAGTGGCTAGTCTATGGTTGGATCAAAAAGTAGTGACTGAAATTGCTCTCCTGTTGCATGCATTTGGCTCTCACAACCCTGCAACTGCAAGCCAACAACTAGATGGTCAACTTCATAGAGGTGCTCGCTGCCTAGGATGACATAATGAGCGGCCAACAACACACCTGCATCTTGGTCGTGATCGTCTTAAGTTGCACAGCTGGTAGTACAGTGGATATGTGGGTGGTTAGGTCACAGAATCACCCATAAACAAAATGGGCATGCGGCCACATGTAACAGAAGGGCAGCGTAGATATATAACAAGACAAATCAGCAGAATACGCCAATAGTATGAATAGGGCTAGATAGGGAGGATCTCAAACAGGATCCCCACAAGACAATGGGCCAGTTATTTTTCCTTTTGACCGATGGATCCATTATTGGGAGTGCTGTTGCACTTGCAGTTCCCTCCATTTCCATTGTATTTTTCTCACTCCTCTCTCCTCTAGCACACTGTGACATAGCTGTCAGTGTGCACTCACTCCACTTACTATTGCTGCCCCTTTGCTCAGCATTTACCATTGGATAGTGGGTGCACTGTATCAATTTTTGGTTATTTGATACATTCACTCATTAATTGGATGCTTTAAGTATTACAGTATTTTAAATAATAAGGCTTTATATTGCACCGAATATGCACTATGATAACATGCAGTCATGGCTCTTATCATGTTGTAGCAAGTGTCAAAGGCCTTTTGTATAGTCATCATCATTACGCCACTGATATTTCGTAGAACATTTTATGCTCATGAAAAAACTAGGACATAATCTAATCATGACCATTTGTTTACAATTAAAGCTACCCTTCCATGCAAGCTGATTAAGAGGAAGACTACAAATAGTCTGAAGCATGGTCGGTGCTAGCTACTATCTACCATTGCAAGCTGTGAGGTGGCATTTCATCTACTATGATACAATCATAAAAATCAGTAGAATACGATTAACAGAAAAATGCTTTGCATTGTAGGGCCTGTTTAGGGAAGCTGTAGCTTTACTTAAAAGCTGTTTTTTGGTTTTCTGTGCTGAAAAACAGCTGTATCTTTTTATAAGAGATCGTTTGGTAAACAGTTAATTTCTCTCCTTAATAAGCTGGAAAAGCACGTCCCACCCTGCTTTTGGCTTTTGCTAATTATATGTGGTTTCTGGTGCCAAAAGTTAATTAAAAACTGACATGTTTAGGAGGCTTACTGGCTTTTCGGAAGCTAAAGCTGGCTGTAAACCCCCCAAATAGGGCTGTAGTCTGCTTTGGCTTTATTACTGAAAAAGCAAATGTAATTTTCAAAGTAGCTTCAGCTACATGCAGTTGACCTTGTGTTGCGGGATGATGAGTTTCATCATAATCGTGTAGAACAATCATTACTGGTAGACCATATGTGAAGTTACAACTTTTTTCTCTTTCCCTCTGCCATCATCCATGTATAAAAGGGGCAGAGACACAATAGCTCCTCGTCAACAATCCTCCGAAGGGAACAACGCTCAATTAGCAGAGATCAACATGTCTAAACCCACAATTGTACTCAGCATCATCGTTCTAATTCTTCTCTTCAATGCATCTGCAGGTATGGTGTTTGCTATTTCTTCTGCCCAATATATTATTCAAATCACTAATTATGTACTAATTATGTATATTTGAACAAGTTCTTTTGTCCTAATGCAGGCCAAACCATAGTGGTAGAAAATGATAATGCTGTTGCTCCAAAGTTGATAAAGGTCTGCCTATGTTGATCTCAATATTTTGGACATAGTTTATCATCCAAGGCAAAGTTTAGGGCCTGTTTGTTTTTGCTTTCGATTCTGGATTCCGACTCCAAAAGCTGAAGAAAAAACAAACAGCTCGATTCTAGAATCCGATTCTAACAATCCATCCCATTCATATACACTAAATCCACAATCTATTTCATATGTGTTTTTAGATTCCAACTTTTGGAGAATTAGCTTCTCTATAACCACAATCCAGAATCAGTTTTTAGACAATCCAAAACAAAAACAAACAGGCCCTTAGTGTCTTGGAGTTATTATTCCAACTCCAGATATGGGAGCGATAGTTAACACTTTCCAGCTCTTGATGTATTCCCCTAATGTTGTCATGGTTGGTCACTTTTGCTATAGACAGCAAATGTTTCTCTCCAACAAAATGTATAGATAGATAGCTTAAGCTTGAAACAGTCATATAATAATATCTTACTAGCTGAGGATAGTGCAGGTGACTGCCTGCGCTCATTTCAATGAATATCACAATTTATAACTTTTATGTTTCGTTGTTCATTTATTTGCTTAATCCGAAATACCCTTGTTTTTATCCTCTAAATGCAGGGGTATAGCAGGAAGATTCTCACAGAGGTTCAGGATTATGACTATGGAGGGGCAAACTCTAAGCACGATCCACGCAGAAGGCCTGGGATCGGAGGCAGGAACCGCTAGACAGCTAAAGCTCCTTCGTACATGTCCCTGCACATTATCGTGTGAAGATGCTACTACGTGAAGGGGGATATATGAGGGAACTAGTCATTTACTGCAGCACCAAATATATGAATATCAAATCCCCTGTTGTGTACTGTACTTATCCAAATGGATCAAAGAGCCATATAGATAGCCTATAAATAGCCTAGTCGCATAAAGCTGAGACCGGCTCATTTTAGAGGGCACTTACATGTACTACTAATGCATAATCGAGGCAGTAGAACATCTATGATGCCATTTTGTGCGGTGATAAATATTTCTTGTGGGTTCATGTTGTTCTATTCTCAATTTTGACTAGAAGCAGAACCACCCTCCCTCCCTCTGGCATGCTTGTGTGAAAGCACACTTATGACATATGCAACCGAGGATAACAAATCAAACTGGGAAAACTGCATAAACAAAATTAATTGGCAAATAAGTTCTGAGATGTACTTACTATAGAACCTGTGATTTTATTCAGTGTCCTTCTTCTTTTATGAAATAAGGACCAGGTTTGATAGGATAAGGATAAAGGTAACCCTCTGGCCGAGAAAATCCAGCTTCATTCATGCGGTCACTGAGCACATGCAGTATAGGTTTCTTCAATCCATATTCATGCCTGTTCTTCTCAAGATAGGAGTTAGCTTCCTCTGCCACCTCCATTGTGAATGCAAATCTATTCTCTTGAGATAACATCAGCTGGTTGATGTCCAAGCATATGATCTTCCCGTTTTCCCTTACTTTTCTCACTTTCTCTTCTAAGAAAGGGACACGGTCCAATTTGTACCGCAACATGTCATCCTCTTTGGTCTGCACGAAAAACGTGTACCCAGGTGTTAGTAGATACAGGGAAATCAGGAAAAGAACATGAAAATTCTAAAGCATGGCAATGCCCACTGTTTCCATTTCAAAGGTTTTCATCCCATGGCATTTTTACTGGCTATGTAAACAATTTTTATTGGTTACATGGGAGTGTATAGGCATCTCCCGGATGTTGTTGTCTTAAATAACATCCAAATTTTGGACAGTAGGATTAAAAATTCAACCGTTAGATCAAATCATATGATCGGATGTAATCGATACTCCCGAATCTCAACAATGATTCAATACTTCCAGATTTGGGTGATTTCAGCAAACAAAAACATCCGGATGATGTTTATCAAATCCCAACAAGAAAGGTGTGACATACAACCATAGTTACTGGATTCGCTGTAAACCTCTACGAATCGCGAACCAGATTCGTCAAACCCGAACCAGTTTAGGGTACAAGGTTTATGTTCATAGTGAAAATTGGAAGAAAAAAATGGCGAATCACGTATGCGACATAGGGTACTTGGTAATAGCATAATACTGATGATCATGGAACCACAAGAACAACACTATGATGATGAAGGAAATGTATAGAAGAAGCATACTGCAACATAACAATCTGTGACTTCCTATTTGACAGTTAAACAACCTGCAACTCAAAGCAAAGATCATGAGCCAGCCAAAGGGCCGGCACACAAAGCATACATCGCATCGCATAATCCTTCCTCCTAATCGTAAGCGTGTGCAAGAGTTTCAAGACCACATGATAATGGGCGCCCAATGACGCTTATCGGCCCTCGTGAACATCAGTGCCCCCGTCCTAACTAGGTAAGCAAAAGTCCCAATCATATAGTAGAAAAGAACGCCTTGTAATCTTGTACACATTACAAAATAGATACTTGTGGATTTTCCATGCCGTCCTAATTCCGACTGAAACAACCACGCAGAGATTAGGAGACTGCCTTGTTCGGCTGTTCCGCATACCAGTTTCCGGCGACGCCACACTCGCCGCCCAACGCTGACTCGCTCGCCCCTGCCTCCCTTCGCACGCCCAGGCTCACTGCCCTGCTTTTCCTAAGAGATAATTTGGGGGAGCCCAAAAGTGTGTGAGTTAGGCGAGGAGAACAGCAAGGAGGGAAGAAGAGAAGGAGAAGGGAAGTTAGGTTGGGCGGTCGAGCTTCCACCTGAGCCTTCATGGAGATGGTGACGCCGCTGCGGCTGGCCCTCCCGCTTGCTCGCGGGGTGGAGAGGAGGCCGGCGGCGAGGTGGCCGTGGTGGTGGTGGGCCGCGAGGGAAGCAGCCATTACCATAGCCATTTTTCGAGCAGAGGTTTTCGAAGTCGTTCTCAACTCTCAAGTTCTCGTCTCATCCGATTCCTCATCCGATTCCCGAGCCGTTTGTGCGGGGCCTTTGGGCACGAGCCGCGCTGCGCCTGCAGCCCTCAGGGCATGTCCAATGGTAGTTGGCTATAAGAAAGCTCCATGTCACTTATACAAATTTTAAAGACAAGCCTCTCCGATGGCCGGCTTATAACATATTCTCCAACATTAAATGTGGGTCCACATGTAATTGTCTTTTATTTTTCTTGGAAAACACTATAGCCTGGCTCTTAGTTAAGAGCCAGCTCTTGTCTCTCTCCTCTACTTCTCTCCTCCACATAAGCAAAAAGATGAGATGGACTCCTTATAGCCTGCTGACATGTCTCCATTGGGGATGCTACGATATCAGTAGCACCGATGTATGGGCTCGCCTAAGGCCTAATTTGACTTTGACTGGGGTGATAATAGGCTGAAGCCCAGTCAAGCCTGATGCAAGCACAATTTTTTATTTTTTGATTTAATCTAGTCCAAGTCTAAAACTAATAAGTCTTTATCTAATCTAGACCCAAATAAAAACTTGAATATTGATCTAGACTATTTACATATACAGCATTTATGTACATGTGACCAGAATTAACACATAATGCGTGCAATCCCAATGCTCCTAGTCAACAGTTTCTAAAAAAGTGCCAAGTAAGACAAACAGTAACGTGGAGGGTTAATTAATGAGATAAGAGAAGGAAGATGTATCTCATGCAAGATATAGCTCATTTGAGAAGACCAAGAAGCTAGAAACCACTTTAAAAATACACTGTGGCTTGAGCTGTTTCAAGTTTACATGTTTTGTAATCATATATGGATCATTTGTACTATTTGAGAAAACCAAGGTGTTAAACCACATAGAAAAATTAGTTACAATTGATCTTTTTTCACATGCAAGAATAAATAATTTTATTGGCCCTTAGATACACTTATACATACTATGCATTAGAATAATTGTATCTAAACATCTATTTAATGAGTTTTTTTATCCCTTAGAAACAATGTATTGGGAGTGCCCTGATGTCCAAGTCTGACCTAATCTAATTTTTAGATCTAAAATTAATCCAATCTACATGCAATTTTGGACCGACCTAATTAAAAATCTAAACTGATTCAAGCCCACATCACCCCCTAACTGTGACCTTAGAGACGGGCCGGGCTGTTGCTGGTACCGACCCGCACGCGAGACGCGTCCACCGGTTGAAGCGCGGAGCCTGGAGCTGGCAGGAGCGAGACGCGGACGTCGCGCGAGAGGGAGGCGTCGCGTGGCCCATTTGCTCGGTGCCGAGGCCCCAACTCTGGCCGAAACGTCTCCCACGGCCCAACTCTGATCGTGGGCTGACGGCTGGCTGGACAAGGAAACCGGCTGGCAGCGTCCAAACCGATCGCCCGCAAGGAGAGCGTGGATCGATCGACGAGACGGCACCGGCGATCCCATCGGCGAAGAGGGAGAGGACGAGGAGGGGCGATGGGCGCGATGGGGAGGCTCAGGGTCTTCGTGGTGCAGGAGCCGGTCGTCGCCGCCTCCTGCCTCATCGCCGGCTTCGGTACCCTCTCCTCTCTTCCCTCCCACTGACGACTTCGACGCAAACCCCCCAGTCCCCAGCTCTGTGTGTGTGCATACGTAAGGCCACCGTCTGGTTCGTCTTCCTCCCTCCCTAGACGCCTCTGGTAAGCTCGGTTTGGGGGATCCCCTGATGGATTCTGCTCGGAGTGATCCGTGTACATCGGCCAGAATTACTGAGCAGCAAAGCAAAGAGCCTCAGATTGGAAGGTACAGCGATAATGAACTAGGTCCTTACACTTACAATTTGAGAGAGACAAACATATCTACTGCATAACTCTGATCCGGAGTTGTGGCCCCTTCTAGATCACCAGGCTTATTCGGTAGCTAGCTCCTCGCACGATAGGTGATCAAGTATACGAGAATGTATGCCATTGCTGGGGTGCTTTGTGGCATCTTCTTGCTCAAGAATTTATGTCCTAGCCGCGAATTGGTCGGGATGTTAAGGTTGCGTCAAATAATGATTTCCTGGACAGGTCCAGAAGTGCAGGGTATTACAAGTGATTGATGTGTCCTCATTTCTCAGCCGACTTCTTTCAGCTTGGTTCAATTTCCAAATGGATCTATAATGACTCTTTGCTATCTGAAGTTCTGAACTTACAAGACGATGATGGAGGTTTTTTCAGGACCAACATGATAATAAAACAAAGAGCCAATACAATCGATTGCATTTGCAGGTTGATAAGAATAATGGACTTAGCATCGTTATCGCCCTGGACAAAATATTTCTGTAATAGGGATCATTTTCCTTCCCTCAGCTCATTTTGTTCACTCAGCTGCTAGATAGCATCAGTTCAGGAAAAAAAAATATTCTGTGTTGTCCTGGGTATGCACACTTCATCATGCGCCTTTCATTTTCAAAGATAAGTGTGAATATGACATGCAAGCTCTCTATGAGCATGTTGGTTATGTAATCATGATAGCACACAAGGATGCTAAATTGTCCTAGTTTTTTTTTTGTGTAATTGGTTATGCACTGCGCATTCAATTACCTGTAGTCTGTAGCCCTGTTTTCGTCCATGCAATACTGAAGTACATCTAATTTTCTATACGAAGGTTTTTGGGGAATCTATATCAAGGTTATGATGGACTTTCCGTTGACGTTCTAGCACATATTTGCTTGATTGTCTCTAATTTATCAAATAATTCATAAAGAAGAGTGCTCTTTTCTTGGCTTACAATGTCAAACACTTGAATTTTTTGACATGTCCTTGTCTAGTTAACTATATGGAGGCACTTAGTTGATATGTAAAGGTACTCTTATCAGGAGTTCTTTTTTTTATGGTATTATTCTCAGCGTAGTGTGAATGATAGCTAAAGGGCAAGGTTCCTCCATTGTTAACTAAATGCAACTAGTCTTGCTTAGCTGTCTGACACCACAGGCTGTTAACCTTGGATTGGCCGTTGGCGTTGTTCTCTACACCTCTAGCAATAGTAATATTCTGCTTCTCTCCATTACTACCTGGCTACAGACACCTAGTACTCTTCCATCAAAGTTCATAAGAACTGTTTATTTCTCCCTCTCTATTTGTCTACTTCTGCAAAGAGCTTTTATCGATGGTTGAATCTTTGTTCTTTATGTAGTATGTGACAAAGAGCCTTTATACATAATCTCAAGGAAGAAATATATAAAAGTTTGGAATGGACTGTGTTTGGGTACAATATTTATGCAAGTGTTATTCTTCATCACTTGGGTGCGTTTCAAAGACATGCTCATTTTTGTGTCCTTGAAAAGACTACCATAGACTCACTAGTTTTATGCAGAAACTACAGTTAGTTTGTTGGACAATTTATAGTTTTTTCTGCCTTGCATGGATTGTGATTTTATTTGTTTGATTCAGCAGTTTTTTATCCTTCAAACTGGTATCTTGAAGTGACATCGTGATTTTTGCCCTCTGCAATTTCAGGTCTTTTTCTTCCAGCTGTTGTTAGGCCCATATTGGATTCATTTGAGACTGCCAGACAAGTTCCCCAACCAGCTCTAAGTGATGTATGCGACTTCGTCCTTTATGGCTTCAATTTGTGATTTTAAGTCATCACTGACTTTTTCAATGAGTGGGAACGACCTATATAGGTCATTTGCCAATTTTACCATGTTTGTCATGTGCCATTGAGATTTTTTCGTTGATTACTAAGTAACTTTATTCGGTGCGATTCCTTGTCAGTGAAGTATTTGATTGAGGCGCAAAGTATATGACTTGCAGCTTAAATTGAAATGTCCAAGCTATCTTTGCAACTTTGTTTTGTCTGAGTTTAGACTAGGGTCTGTCATAATTCACCTATCTTCTGTATTTTCATACTACTACTGGAAAAAAGAAGCAATTTTACTAAACCCCCAGTAACTGGAGCACATAAGCTGATTTTTTTCCCCCGTGTATCACTTCTATACTTTGTTGTTACATTGAAGTTGCAAGTTTTGTGTCAACAAACCGTAATTATTTGCCTTTTGCTACTGCTGCAGGTGGTTGCTGGTGTCACTGTCAAGAAATAAAGTGATTTGATTTTGTTTTTTGTTTTTTTTTGGTATTGGACTTGTGATGTCGAACCATTTCCATTTTAATCCCTCCTGTACTGTTGTTACTTGGTCTGGTACCATTGTAATAAGGCGCACGCACATATCGCCAGTGCATTTGATGCTTTTCACAAGTTCTGCCACCATCCTAGTATGTTTGTCAAAAATAACTCTTGCCAAAGTTGCCGTTCAACGCACGCAGTGCGGTATGAGAAAATGACAGATAGGAGTAGCTGCTAATCAAAATGGTGAACATTGTTTGCTCTCCGAATAATTTTTTTCACTTTTTGCGGCACTGCCATATAACTGCTGTCTGTGTCAATAGGTGGCGAGCTTGGATGAGTGAGATGCTTTTGTCCACTTTCTAGCTTGAATTGTTGAAAACTTTGTGTTTGCTCCTGGCGTGGAATGCTGGAAAGAATCGTAGTCGTCGGGCCTTGTGAATCACAAGTTACCGGTTCCGTTTGAAACGGCTTTTAGCATTGATTACTGCCCTCTAAAGACTCGGAAGCTATTCTAAAGGGTTGATTTTTTGCAGCCAAATTGTACTGAGAGAAGTAAAAGTCGAAAGCTGATTTTGATTTTACACTAGAGTTAAAAAAACTATTCCTTTCTACTAAGTATAAAATCCCAAATCGCATCCTTCTTATCCTCATTTTCGACCCGTATTCTTCACACCTAAAAGCTATACTAAAAACTCAGACTGTCACATAGTTATCAAGGCATCACCTAGGCGACGCCTTGTCGTCCAGTCGGCCGGCGGAGGACACCTGGCCGGGCGCCTCGCCTGGGGAGAGTTAGGCGCCCGCCCAGGCATCCAGGCGAGGATTAGGGGCGATGGGGGCGTCGCGGCGGCCGGATTTGGGCGGGCGCCAGCCTGTGAGCTGAGCGAATGAGAGCGAGGGTGTTGCAGAGCTAGAGACACATACCCTAGTAGAGAGGAGAAGAAGCCTCTGTCGCACCTCCGCCTTCGCTCCTCCACCGCCGGACCGCCTCCGCAGCTGCTCGCGCCTCCACGGCCAGACCGCCTCCGTGCCTCTAGATCCGGATCTCCGGTGAGATCCTCCTTTGCTCCTCCTCTTCCTTCTCGATCTATCTTCCGGAGCCGTCGGCGACCGGGGCGGAACTGTCGAGCTCGGGCGGAGTCGTTGGCGACCGGGACAGAGGCGTCGAGCTCGAGCGTCGGCGTCGGGCTCAGTGGAGCCGTCGGCGTCGGGGGGCGAAACCGAGGTGTCGGGGAGCGGGGCCGTCGCGCTCGAGGGGGAACTCGGGGGAGCTCAGTAGGATTGCAGCAATATTACTCGGGGGAGCTTAGGGAGCTTAGTACTATAGAAGTAGTAGTAGTAGTATAGTATAGGTAGTTGTACTAGTACTTAGTAGTACAGTACTTACTAGTAGTACAGTACTTACTAGTAGTACAGTAGTAGTAGAAGTAAAACATTTCTTGTAATATGAGATATTATTTTCTTTTATATGGGGTATATTTAATTAATTTCATGTCATATAAGATATTATTTATTATTTATTTTTTCATCGTCTAATCACCGCCTAGGCGTCCAGGCGGTCCGGGCTCGCCTCGCCTAGCCGGACCGCCGTGACAACTATGGACTGTCATATCAAATTTCTTCAACCTAACCGTTTAGCCGTGTAGCCCTTCAACCATGCAGTCCAATTAAAAACTACTTTTCAGAAAGAAAGAAAAAAAAAACTTCAATCATACCAAACAAGGCCATCGAAGTGCCTGTCTGTAATCTCTCTCGCACTTGATCAGTCCTATTAGATCTTGCAATCCTTGAAAACCTTGATGGTTGAGCTCACACTGTAACATCTGCCCACAATTTCTCAGCTGTAGATATGTGAAACATCATCTTGGTCCTAAAATGAGAACAGTCCGCTCCAAAGCATAAGCTGGAGTGGTTGACCGTGACGGTGCCGAGTTCGAGCGCTGAGGAGGTGGACTTTCGTTTCATTCACGTGTAGCAATGGATCTAGCTCTGGAACGTGGTGTGCGGTACGCCAGCAATTAAAGACGAGATATCGTCAGCTTCTGCTCCGCTTTTAGAGGACAGCGCAGCTGGACGCAAATCACACGGCCACCGTGAATTCATTGGAGCGAGGCTGCAATATGAGCTGAACCCGATACATGCATCTGGATTCTGGACAAAGCTAACGTACGGTACGACGAGAGCATTCTATGAGTTGTACTTTTTTCCATACAATCTCTCCTCCCCATCTGCTACCTCCTCTTCTTTCACTTCTTTCCTGCGTAGGGGAGAGTATCCTCTGACGTCGTGTCCTCTGACGTTGAGTCACTGTCTTACTGACATGTGGGATCCACGTGTTGTTGAGCCCACATGTCAGTGACTCAACGTCAGACAATCAACGTCAGAGAATCTCAACGCCCTGCGTAGTCTCCTTCCCATCTGCAGGAACACGCTGGAAGTGTTCGCGAATTGCAGCAACAGAAGGGAACTTTAGCGTCCACCATTCAAAATTTTGTGGTATTTTCGACGGAAAAAAAATACCGACTGCTTTCTTTTCTATTTTTTGAAACGGAGTGCTTGCTTTTGTTCAGTTGTCCGGAAAATTAACCTGTACGTGTATTGTACGTGCTTTTCTCTCTGTTTCACATAGATCGATGGTCGTAGATCCGTACATCTACTGTGACAATCCCCGGCACGGAGCAGATGGTAAGACAGCTCTGCGCCACCACTCGCACGTGCGCGGAAGGGATCGCCCTCGTGGGAAAAACGAGCACGAACCTACGAAAGGAGAGATCATGAGAGGGCTGATCAGAATCTAGGGGCCTGGACCTGGGCAGTTTTGGCCATGGCCGGCCAGGCCAGGAATACTGAATGGACCTGCTCACCCTACAGATACTTGGATTATTCTTTTCGTCGTCCTTTTTTCTGTCATGAAATCGCCTAAAGATGGTCCTGTGAAACGTCCCGTAGCCTACTACGACTACGACTAAATTTGTGGTTCTTGGTTGTCACAGAGTTGCGTCGTATCGATCGCATGACATGAAACCGCAAACGAGGTACAACATACGGATACAGGTAGAGCACAGTGCCGCAATAATTATACTGGCCGTTTCTAGTTGGTTTCGTGCACCTGTCAGTGAGAGATACTACTGCTAGTTCATTCATTATTAGATAGATGATACTGTTTAGGGCACGTGTAACGATGTGATGTTAGGTGTTTATATCCTTTGGTACCAAGATTTTTAAAGATACAGAAGAGAGAGAGTATAGCTGTCTTTTAATGAAGAGATGACCATATAGACAAGCATAAAACACAGTTACGTGGGTTGTTGTCTATAATAAGCACTTTTTTCATACTATAATTTAATATTGTAGAATCTCACAGAGACAATCTTAAGATAAGATCTATTGTAGAAGATGTCTTTAGTTTGTCTTTATATATTTAGTTTGTCTTTATATGATATGGAGGAGTATATAAACAACAATCGTCTCTACTACTGTACTTGCTCTTAAGGCATGTACAATGATGTGATGTCATCTATCTATATGCTTTTGCCACGTAAGATTTTTGTTGACATGGAAGAAAGAGAAAAGGGAGGAGAGAGAGATAGTGTAGCCGCCTCTTCGTGAAAAAGACGATCATATAGACATCATAAAGCATTGTTACGTGAGTTGTTGTCTATAATAAGCACTTTTCATACCATAATTAAATACTATAGAATCTCAGAGAGACAAGAGAAGGAGAGAGTGTGTAGTTGTCTCTTCGTGAAGAGATGACCATATATACATCATCAAATACTATTACATGAGTTGTTGCCTATAATAAATACTTTTTCATGTCATAAATAAAATATCGTAGAATCTAATAAATATTTGTTCATATCATAATTAAAAGATTGTAGAATCTCATAAAGAACTTTAAGATGACATCTATTGTAGAAGTGTCTTTAGTTTTATCTTTAGATGACATAGAGTAGTATTAGACAGCAGTCGTCTCTACTCATGATCTTAGTTTTATCTTAAGATGACATCTATTGTAGACAACAGTCGTCTCTACTCCATTCATCTAAAGAAAAAACTAAAAACAGCTTCTATAATAGATGACATCTAGGTTATCTCTATGAGATTCTACAACTATGACATGAAAAAAGTGTTTATTATAGACAATACTCCCTCCGTTTCTTTTTATAAGGCGTATTTGGTTTCGTTAGGACAAGACTTTGACTAACAATTACTCTATTAGCATATAATTTTTATGACACAAAATTGATATTAGCAGATTTGTATTCAAAAGTACTTATATATAATTATGATTTTGTATTGCATAAATGATATATTAATGAAGTAATCGTTGGTCAAAGTCTTGTCCTAACGAAACTAAATACGCCTTATAAAAAGAAACGGAGGGAGTAACTCATACCACAACGTTTTATATTGTCGATACAATGATCTCTTCACAAAAAGATATTTATTTTCTTTCCTTTCATGTCAACCCAAGTAAGACTCTATTTTTCATGCCAATAGAAATCTTCCCTGATAAAATATATCGACAGCCGGCCTCGACAGCTCTATATCGTCTTTTCTCGGTCCGAAAATAGCGGAACAGCTGTAGCTTTAACCTGGCCTCACCTGGTCGCCGCGTGCAAAAAACTGTCGGCCGTTCGGTCGGTTCTTATGCACGCATGGACGCCACGCTGTTAATTGGACTGCTTTCGCTTTTGATCATATGGCAGCTGATGCAGCGGTTCATGCATGTCATGTTGTCATCCGCCGCCGCCGCCGCCGCCGTCCGGGTTTCAGCACATGCAAAACGCGCGCGTCCCTACATAGGGAACGATGATATGCCATCATCTACTCGTACTCGGTCGGTCGGTCGATCGATTGTTGGACAGGTCACAGGTGAGGTGCATGTATCTTGTAATGCTTTGTTGCGTAAACACACCAACCTGCTGACGTGAGCGCGCAGGGGAGGGGAGTGGTGATATTTGCGGTACACAAATTCTTGGAGGAGGTAGGTCACATGATTCCAAATTTTGTGTTTGGTTTACATCTCGGCATCCTTCGAAAATATGAAATTTTATTGAGATCTCGTTATTTCGAATGAAATCTAAACGAAATACAAAAAGAAAAATTTAAATCCGGTTATTTTTTTACCAAGATTTTCGAGATCTCGGTAATTTTTAACCAAACAAAATTTGGTCCAAAAATCATCAAAAAAAATTTGAACCTTTTTGTGGACGGTCCTGACACATCACTAATACTTTTTTAAAAATCTTAGATAATAATCAAGCTTGAGAAATTTTTAAAAATTCAAAAAGTGTTACTGTCCTCGTAAAAAGGCTAACCAGTAAAATTCAACTGAATGGAAAAATAGTGCAAACAACATTAGTAACTTTTGAAACATTTTGTGGATGGTCCTGACACATTCATAATATTTTTATAAAAATTTTAGATGATGATTAAACTTGAGGAATTTTCAAAAATTCAGACAGTACTACTGAAGGCTGATCGACAAATTTCAACCGAATGAAAAATAGTTCAAACCATGTTAGAAAATTTTGAAAAAAAAATTAGATGGTCATGATGCATCACTAATGCTCCCATAAAATTTTTAAAAAATGTTCAAGCTTGAGAAATTTTTAAATTTTTTGATAATTAAGGTATTAATTTATAACCACGAGAATTAATGTGCATAGGCTAACTGGATAATCTACCGATTGTCCTGTATGGAAAATGATATGAAGAATCCAAGCCAATCAAAATCCAGTCAAATCCGTTCAAAATTTTAGGTTACTGTAGCAATTTGATTTTTTTTTTCAATTTTTCTTAATTTTGCCGGGATTATGAAAGTCGAGGATCGAAATCTAAAATTTCACTGAGATTTCATGGAATTTCACCGGGATTTTGATCCTTGGTAGGTCATGACTTGTCCTTTTGTCGTCTGAATCACTGATTTGTCTGAATTTGTAGCGTAACCATAGAATTTTTACTCCATAGATAGCAAACACCATCATACATGGTCATATGTACAGATCTAGTTCCTACTTTATTCCCTTCATTGAAGTTAATAAGATTTATTTTTAAAAAATCTTATCTACAAATGTAAGTCGTATTTTATATTTCAATACAAAATTAGTGTGATGTTTCCTCTATATCCTTAATTAGTATCCATCTTTACTTTATATTTTCTACATGCATGCATTGAGTATAGCGCTTGATGATAATAATTACGAGTAATCTAGTCATTTTTAATATTTATTAGGGCCTGTTTGGGGGGCTAATAAATATTAATTTATGACCGCGAGAATTAATGTGCATAGGCTAACTGGATAATCTACCGATTGTCCCGTATGAAAAATGATATGAAGAATCCAAGCCAATCAAAATCCAGTCAAATCCGTTCAAAATTCGGTCAAAAAACCAAAACCTCGGTCAAATTTACCGAGATCTCGCCGAGATTTTAGGTTAATGTAGCAGTTTGATTTTTTTTTTTCAATTTTTCTTAATTTTGCTGGGATTATGAAACTCGAGGATCGAAATCTAAAATTTCACCGAGATTTCATGAAATTTCATCGGGATTTTGATCCTTGGTAGGTCATGACTTGTCCTTTTGTCGTCTGAATCAATGATTTGTCTGAATTTGTAGCGTAACCATAGAATTTTTACTCCATAGATATCAAACACGATCATACATGGTCATATGTACAGATCCAGTTCCTACTTTATTCCCTTCATTGAAGTTAATATAAGATTTGTTTCTAAAAAATCTTATCTACAAATATAAGACGTATTTTATATTTCAATACAAAATTAGTGTGATGTTTCCTCTATATCCTTAATTAGTATCCATTTTTACTTTATATTTTCTACATGCATGCATTGAGTATAGCGCTTGATGATAATAATTACAAGTAATTTAGTCATTTTTATGCATTGAGTGCAGCTGCTTTGCAACTGTGCTGTTTGGGGGAGCTTTAGGCCCAAAACTGAAGCACAGCTCCCCCAAACAGGGCCTTAGTCTATATGCCAAGAAGAAATATGTCTTATAAACTTAGACGGAGAGAGAGTATATTACTATCTCATAAATACCAAAAGCCGAGGCGTCCACCTCACCCTTAACCTCTCGGCTTTTCCTCCCAGTCCATTCAAATACCAAAAGGCGAGGTGTCCACCTCGCTCTTGACCTCTCGGCTTCTCCTAATCTATTCAAATACCAAAAGTCGAGGCGACATCGAGCTCATAGAAAAGGCGTCGGCGGTGATGAGCTCCTCCTCTTCCAACAGCGGCAAGAAGCCAGCGACCGATGGCTACCGCTGGCTTGCCATCCGCTCCTCCGCTAACCTCAACCATCGCCCCTCTGTCCCTGGCTTCCCCGATACGGGTAGCAACCCCGACAAAAGAGGTATCTCCTGGTCTCTAGAGATATGTATATTACTGCCATTGCTTTGCGGTAAGATTGGTAGCGTTGTTTTCAGAACTAAGTTTTGATTTACCCGTAGAGTTCGTTAGGGTTTGTTGGTTGATCAGTTCATGGATAGGAGCTTTGTGCTATGTAGAATCTGATTCAATACTTTGATATAGCAAAAGAGACACATACAGGAATATCAAATTAGAGTAAATATTGACGCATCATATGTGAATTTGTATGCAATGATATCCTGTTGGTGCTTTGTGAGTATACTCAACTTCTGCTATTCTGTATTGTTTGTTGTGCAAAGGGATTAGACAATTGTTGCTATTAATGAACTTAAGCTTTTGTTGCTATTAATCAATGCAATATATTAATCAACTAGAGCTTTTGTTGCTAGTTGTATGGTTGTGGGTCTGTGTCGCCAAATATATCTGATGCACCAACAATAGGAAAACCAAGGCGCGATTCAAGAGGAGTAAATAAAAGGCCCTGGGTTCGACCCTGCATATAAAGCTGTGTTGGATGCTTCTCAAAGCAATAATACTTCATGAGAGTTGATGAAGATAATAACATTGTAATTATTTTATGCATTTCATTACTCAGGTGGTCATGTAAGTACTATTTTAACTAATTTATTGCATCCTTGTAACGTAACAAAAAAAATACTTAGACAAAAGTTAGCTACAAAAAGATACGAAAGACCGAAAAGTTAGCCTGCTTCTAAATGACTGCTCTTGTATCAAGTTATGCAAGGAAAAAGTTGCTATTGCAGTACAGGGTTGCCTGAGGAGAGTTACGTAGAAGATTGTGCTATTGATTTCTGCATTGAATATATATCCATAAATGAACACTATCAATAGTAGAGTTACCTTTATTCCTTGTTTGTGTCTTGTCATAAAATCATCGGGGAGCTTCTTCGGGGTCGACTTCATGGGCTATAGTGGCATATGGGTAGAGATACTTGGGCTGCAATGTAATCTATGAATTGTAGTGGCATATGTGTCAATTGTGAATTCGTGAATTTGTCAATTGTGTGCATATGCTGTCAATCTGTGAAATATATTGTGAATGTAATATGTGCACTCATGTTAAGTATATTTGATTTCTATATATTGTGAATGTGAAAGATCGAGATGGCGAACAGAGGGGGGTGAATGATCCTAATTTCAATATTCCCACCTCTTGGACAAGATTGATGCTTTCTCCAACACCAAGCCCCAAAAACTAAGTAAAATAATCAAACCAAGTAATGAACTCACAAGACTTAAGAGCAACCATCTTAAAGGCAGCAGCACATCCCCCTAATAAAATTGCCATGAATAAAAATCCGTGGCTCAAATGGTCATGGGGATTTTTTTCGTAGTATTTCTAGTTGTTGAGAGTACACCAAAAAATAAAGCAATTCAAAATCACTTTTAGAAAAAGGAGATAAATCAGACAAGATCTACTGTTTCTGAAAAGCAAAAGTGAATTTTCAGCACACAAAAAAACTCAGTCAAAAGGTAGTCTCTCCAAATATGTGACTCATTTGAATTTAACATTTTTTATCTGATGAGATAATGGAGTCACGAAGCTACTCACTAAAAATTAGATCTAGATAAATCATAGTAAAATTATGATAAAAATAATAAGCTCTGCCACACAAAGAGCTAAGACAGAAAATTTTGGGCTCAGTAAAAACCTCATAGCTCCAAAACTATAATTCATATGAACTTACCGTTTGGAGGCATGATAGGATGAAAGTCACGCAACTTTTCTAACAAGAATCACCCCAATATTAGATCATATGAATTTTCTATTAAATAAACAAGGACTGTTGCACAAAAAAATGTAGACAACAGAAAGAAGCTGTGTAGAAACCTCAATCACGATCTACAAAAGAATCTTCGTGAAAGAGCCAAAAGATCGGTTTCTCACAAAGATGAAGTCAAGTTTTCCTAGAGGATTGGGATTTGATCTAAGAGAAGATTCATCCAATCAATCACTCATTTTCGACAAGAAGAAGCACAAGCAAGTAAAAGGACGGGAGGCAAATCCAACTTGCATAAATTAAACTGCGAGGATGTAAACGCGAAATTTCAATACTGAAATTAAATTGCGTAAAATTAAATTCACATTGCTTGGAGAAGAAAAATTCCAAAGCCTCACAACCAGATGGGCAAATCTTTCATCAAAGCGACACAAGAATTCCTCTTACAAGCTTGGAGGAGAGCACACCCCCTCTCCTCTATTTATAGTGCAAGGGAGTCATCCTCCACCCTTGGATGGGTTGCTTCAATCCTAAGCTAACCTCTAAGAGTAAGGATTTGATCCCACACACTTTTCTATTGGGATAACCCGAAACCCACTAACAACCGGGTTTTATCCACTAGCTAACATGACCGCTACTCTATCTCCTAAAACCCATGACCCAATGTGTTTCTTCACCTGGTAGCTTCAAGCTAGCATCCACAAGGTTCCCTTGACTTTTTGACCTACACCCGCTTCATCTCCGTTCATCTTCCAACGATCACCGGCCTTCAGAACCTCCGACGCACCTCGCCTAGTCTGGGCCATCCTCCGCCTCACCATGACCACGGAATGAGGCCCTGCAACCAACAAAGACAAGGAACCACCTCACATAGCATTGTTTAATAACAATATGCAATAATCATTTAAATGCGCACAATTAATCATGTCTCATTCATCATGTCGGTATTACCGCCAGCCATAGGCCTGTAGTACGACAAGAAGCTGACACAACTCAAATTACTTCCTTTTGAATTTCAATTCAAATCAAACTCAAACCTAACCACACCCTGCTCAAATAAATTCAAATACTTATCACAAACATGGATGGACCTCCACGTGGTCCTTCAATCTCCCCCTTGATGAGTATATTGACAAATCACACAAAAGACATAAATTTGAGTTTGAAAATAACAGAAGAAAAGCAATTTGATTGCAAAAATCATACTTGGTCCAATTGAAAGAGAAAGCAAGTCCATGACCAAGTAGATGAAGAAAATTTTAAAGCTTACCAAGAAAAAGAACAAGTTTTCAATAAAAACTCTAAAATCCAATAAATCTCTTAAAAAGCTCAGTTTTCCTTATGATCCAAATGCAAGGTCAATTGTTCAACAAGATCACGAGAAAGTATTTTTTTAATTTTCTCCCCATTTTGGCAATATAGTCATGAAGAGAGCAATTTATGGATGAAATGCAACCTAAAGAGCTTTGAAGATTATGCAAGTGACCCTTTAGACAAAGTATGACACCAAGCTACTCAAGTTTAGATTATGTTATCTTAAGTCATATCCAAAGGCATATTTCAAATTTTGCTAGCTAGCTCAAAAAAGAAAGTATACTAATTTTGCATGATTTCAACATTAGCATCGCTTAGCACAATTTCAAAACTAGAAGTAAAGTGATAATAGTATTAAATGGATACATTAGATTTCAACCTAGTCAAAACTTTGGGAAGCTACAAGTCTATAAGAGAAGTCTCATGCTCAATCATCTATAAAATGCAATTTTTTTGAAATTAAAACACATTACGGTTTGTAGAGTTTATCCTAATGAAGCACATTTTCGACTAGGAGCTATCGACAAAGACTTCCTAGGCTTCTCTCTCCTCAGTATACTTTGAGGTTTAGAGAGTTTATCCTAGTGAAACATATCCTCGACTAGGAGCCATCGACAAAAGTCTCCTAGGCTTCACTCTCTTCCTCAATTTTGTTTTGCATTTTACAATTTTATTGACTCAAGCAATAATCAACCATCTCAAGCAAGAAGCTTAAAAGAGTGCTCTTGGTCATACACAATACATTCCAAGTTTATCCCAAGTGCAATGGGAAGCAGTCTTGAGAATGCAAAGTATTGAGTTCAGTTTCCCACAAAAAAAGTCAATTTTTATCATTTTAGCACTTAGATTCCTGAGCATGTTGAGGATTCTAGAATAAAATAGTATAGCTAATCCAAGTTGCTCTAGGGACTCTAGTAGAAACCCACTATTTCACTAACTATGGCATAAGCATCTAGTGAAGAAATATAGCAAGTAAAAGCTAAGTTCAATCAAGTTTTTCAAGAATGATCAATTTTAAATGATGGCTAGCTTAACATGATAAATCAAAGTGGATATGACCTAGATTAGCAAGAATCTTCAAGAAAGTAGCGAGGTGCAACTTATCACAATTTTCTCAATTGCATAAAAGACAAAGCTCAGAAATGAAAAATAAGTCTATATGCAATGCAAGAAAATCAGTTTCAAGAACTCCCCCTCAACATGTGAGTCAATTTTAAGCACAAATTTGATTCAAGCTGAGTTATTAACAATTTTGATTCAAAGACACAGTTGAACTCAACTGAAATCAAAAGACATAATGAGAAGAGGAAATCAAGGAACCGATAACTAGGTAATCTAAGAGCATAGAGAAGATGGTAGAGACACTACAGCTCAGACTCGCTCTCACCTTCCCCATATGACTTACATAGGAAAGTTAACTCAACAGACCCTAACTAGGGAGTACACACAGACCCTGTCTACCCAAGGGGCTCAACACTTGCTAGACCTACAAGTCGGTGAGGGAACTCAAACTAGAGAGAAGAGAGGAAGCTAATTGTGCATGATAGCAACCTATAGCATAAGGTGAGAGGTCCATGCCGAAGCATGCTAGAAGTCTAAGTGAAGTGGACTCTGAATTCAAAGACTCAGCCCAAGGACACCCAGAAGAACACATAGGAAAGAAGTGCTAAACATATATTACATATATTACAAACCAGCTCCCCCTTAAGATATGTCATATAGGTCACTGTGAGATACAGAAGGGGGCTGATCAAGCTCCACAACTAGTGAGATTGAGAGTTCAAAGACTCAGTGTTGGGGCAGATAAGAGTAGATCTGGGAACCCAATACTGAGTGACATGACGAGCAGAAGTACCAGTCACAAAGGCAGAAGACTAGACTCTAGTATCTCTCTGAGACTCAAATCTCACAAGCTCAGAAACAGCTCCTGTAGGACGTCTAGGAGCTGGTGCTGGGATGATCCGCCGGCGTGCAAAGGCCGAACTATCCCAGTGCTGCTGCCCGAACCTCCTGATAGAGGAAGCAAACTCACGTCGTTGATATCCACCTCGATAGGAAAAACGAGGAATATCATGAGGACGGCGGAAAGGCTGACTACGGACAGCTCCAAGGCAAAAACCAGAGGTACAAGCGTGAAAACACAGCCCCAAACGCTGTCTAAAAACAGGAGACTCTAACCTGTCTAGAAGCAGTGTGTGCCTTAGAAGCACCTAGAGTCTGGAGATGACCCTGAATACCCCTAAGGGCACGAACACGCTCACGCCGAACGATCTTGGCGTGTGTGAAACATAACTTGGCTAGATGTCCATCCTTCTGACAGAAGGTGCATGTATACTTTGACTTACTAGAGATAGAAGCTGCAGGAAGATCAACCTTCATATCAAAAGTCCCTTCGACTGTCCTAGCTAACCGGAACACAATGGTCCTCGTCTATGGAGCAATCATAATCTCTCTACTCTTGGACGCATGCACAACTATAGGCAGATGTGCCCGTGCGTGCTCCAAGTAGTCAAATCCTAAACCCTGATTAAATATGCTAATCTTGGACTGGTCTAGGATGAGATTGAGCTTCTTCTTGCCTCCTACAAATCTCTCGGGAGTGCTTTTTAGGTACTCACACTCTCAGAAGAAAGAGGCACATGAAAAATAGGGGGAATAAGTAGAAGAAGAGCCAGAAGAAGAACGAACATCACGTGCATATCTCTCCCTAAGCACGACTGCCTCAACCTTGAAAGCCTCATAAGAAACACAAGGGGTATATTTAACCCTAATAATTTGAGCCTCTAGGTTCTTCCTAAGCTCAATTTGAATTTTATCCAAGTCTCCCTCAATCTCAGCACATCGCAGACAACTTTTTTGTGACTTATCTAGTAAGTCCTTTGCAAGTTCAGCACACTTGATGTTTAAGACATCATTGTCAATTTTTAGTTGTCTACAGCCCTCACATGAGCTGACAGAGTCCTTAGAAGCAAAATTTTCAAGTTTATCATTCCTAATAGAAAGCTTCCAAAGGTGAGTACTCATGGTATTGATTTCAACAAGCAATTTAAGGCAATTATCACAAGAAACAGTTATGTGAGCATGAAGAAAATTAGCATCAGTAGGAATGACATCAATAGGGAAAATGCTAGCATTCTTCAACCTAAGACCCTCAAGATCAGAAAGCACACTATCATGTATAGTCCTTAGGTTCTCAAGCTCTACAAGCAAGGCATCACACAACGAGCAATCTGCAACCAACAAAGACAAGTAACCACCTCACATAGTATTTTTCAATAACAATATGCAATAATCATTCAATTTTGCTCATAATTAATCATGTCTCATTCATCATGTCGGTACTACTGCCAGCCATAGGCCGGTAGTACCGCAAGAAGTTGACACAACTCAAATTGCTTCCTTTTGAATTTAAATTCAATTCAAACTCAAACCTAAGCACACCTTGCTCAAATAAAGTCAAATACTCATCACAAACATGGATGGACCTCCACATGGTTCTTTAGAATGTGATAAGTGTACTGTATGTATTTCTGGTGCTATTCTAGGAAAATAGCCTGGGCTTGCAGGGTGGATTTATCTCTATCAGTTCCACACTCATAACCGATAGAGATGCACGCTTCGAATCAATAGAGATAACTAGTCTTCTGGGTTATTCTGAGCCAAATGATGCTATATCTATATCGGACGAAAACATGCCATGATATCCGCTCGTCATCACTGTTTAAGGACTTTGTATTGCTATCAAAACCAACCCAGATGACCATTTTTGTAGTAGTGTGCCGACCTTTTCATACTAATATAATATAGGCTTGGATTAATTTTCCATGTACGTGGCCATGTTATATCCATATACTCCCTACAGTCACAAATAGTTGCTATTTTCGATATAGATGCACTCAAACTTCCAAAACTTTGACTGTCAATATCTTTTCAAATATTTAAATTGCATACATGGAAATCATATGCATAGATTTTTCTGGAAAATTAATTTATAGTATTGTAATTTTATTGGGTTTTATAAATATATTATAATAGAAATTAGTGGTCAAAGATGTATTTTGGAGAACACCTTGATGATCAAAATGACATCCATTTGTGACTAGATGGAGTACATGGTAGTTTGAATCTAACCATTCAACGTCAATCCAGACTCAAGAAAAATACTCCCTCCGTTTCTTTTTATAAGGCGTATTTGGTTTCGTTAGGACAAGGCTTTGACCAACAATTACTCTATTAGCATATAATTTTTACGACACAAAATTGATATTAGCAGATTTGTATTCAAAAGTACTTATATATAATTATGATTTTGTATTGCATAAATGATATATTAATGAAGTAATCGTTAGTCAAAGTCTTGTCCTAACGAAACCAAATACGCCTTATAAAAAGAAACGGAGGGAGTATATAAAAAAAAAATGCCTCACCAGGTTAGATACGACAATTAAATATTCCGACTCAAGGACTAAAAAATTACCAGGTTAGATATGACAACTAAGTGTAAGAACAACTATGTAGTTCGCACATTACGCTATGCTGGGCGAACTTTGATAGAGCAGTCGGTCCAGGGTTGCACGATTTTTTTGGAAGAACAAGGTCTTTTCTGCAAAAGGGCTCGGCCCGAGGCTAGGCGCATTTTTTGAAAGCACAAGGTCCTTTTTGCAAATGGGCTCTTTCCAGATCTGTTTGTAGTTTTCAAACCACGAGGCCCTTTTTGCAAAAGGGCTCATTTTAGATCCAGCTGCAATTTTTCAAAAATATGAGGTCCTCTTTGCAAAATGGGATGGTTAGGAGCCGTCGACAAATTTGTGAAACCATAGGATCCCTTTTGCAAAAGAGCAATATGGGGGGGGGGGGGTGTTTGCAAAACTGGCGACGGGGAGGCTCTCCCCGCGCAGCATTCTCTCGCATTACAAGATATAAGATATAAATGTAGGGACCTTAAACAATCACATGTATCCGCAAAGAGCAGTGTGCTGCATATGAAGTACATGTATATGTGAGCAAATGGTGGGATTTAAGCATATATCACACAAAAACACATTGGGTTTATATAAAAAATATATTTCTACATAATATATAATAATTATAAATTCACACAAAATAACAAATATGGTAGCCTGTGCAGTGTACGGGTCAATGGCTAGTATACATCAATTTCATTACGTACGTACTACACTAGCACACATCAACGTTGTGTGCCACTACTTCTGATTAATAGGAAACTCATGTTGTTTTTCTGGTAGATCGCAGTCAATTTAATATCCACTTCTAGTCCTTCCTGCCAGTGGGGCGGTCAGCTTGCAAACAGACATGGGCATTGGGCTAGACTATGTCGTGCTGCCATGGCACAGCCACCCTATTGGGCCAGTCCGGACCGACTCGATTGGCCTCCGGCGAGTCCAGACATGACCCATTAGCATGCCGTGCCGGGCTAGGCCCGGTTCATTTAGACTGTAGCAGAGGAAAGGAACAAAGCTGAGGATGAGCAGGGCACCTACTAGCGTGGTCGTGAGAACGGAGTGCAGCTCAACTGAAGGTGAGGAAGATGCTATCGTCGGGGAAGAAGCGCGCATAGTGTGTAGTATCAAGGATAACTGACTATAAGGGATGGATATGAGGTTTTTTAAAAAATTTGGCTCTATTTGCAATAACAAAGCAAGTAATACTAGAATTTAGAACTTCAACAAATAAGGCCTAAATTATCTAGGTTTTGCTAAGTGCACCAACAAGAGGAATCTAAGCAAATTACTCAATCTTAGAATTAAGGACAAGTGCTAAGTATACTAGGAATGTAAATTTGCACAATTGAACAAGAGAAAGCAAACCACAAGATAAGTTGACACGATGATTTTTTCCATGGTCTCGGAGACTTGCCGGTCTCCCCTAATCCACATTGAGAAAGCTTGATTCAATCAAGCTGGCTCCTTACGCAAATGAGCTTTCCCTCTATCACTATTGGTAGCTCTTCCCCACTCTGGGTAAGCGAGTTCTAGCCTTCACAAACATGGGGTCTTCTCACATGCTCCTTTGACAAGATCACCAATTCTCTCTCCTCCAAGCCGTCTAGGATGCGGCAACCTTCAAAAGAATAGAGTGATGACTCTTGCTTGAGATTGATTCAAGTGTCTAATTGGCTCAAACTTTGAAATGCACAATTTAATGCTTTTAATTCTCTAAAAAAGTGAATTTAATGCACAAGGGAGAGATGAGACTTGCTAGAGCTCACAATGTATTCAATGATTGTCTAAGAAGCTCTATTGATGCAGACGTGGGGGTATTTTTAGCCTCCACCAACAATTCCAACCGTTGGGGGTAGAATTTTAAAAAATTCAGCAATCGTAGTACTATCGGCATGCAAAGCCCGGTAGTACCACACCATGTCCAACGGTCGGATCAGAGCAATTAATGAGGTAGGTAAAAGCTGTTACGGGAGGTCCGGTAATACCGGTGCACATAGTGCGGTAGTACCAACTTTTGAAGCATGATTGGCTCGAAAAGGGGTCTCTCTATAAAATGAGTACCGCTATTGATTTTGCGGTACTACTGAGTCCCGGTAGTATCAACTATTTCACTGCGGTAGTAACGGCATTCAAAATACAGAGATCCTATTCAAAAATACCCCTTTCTGTAAATGCCGGGCAAAAGCTTGGTACTACCGACATCCGGTAGTATCGCACTTTACACGTTGATAGTCCCGAACTACAGAAAAACGCACAAAAATGGTGCTTCTGTTAAAAAGCTACCGCTCAAGAACTCGGTACTACTGCAATTGTGGTACTACCGAGTTTTATACTGCGGCGCTATCGGTCTAGAGTTTTTGAAGAGACATGCAACAGGTACTCTCTGGAAGATAGCTACCATCAAGTAATTCATGGTACTACTGGTTAAGCGGTAGTACCTGCCATAACACAATAGCAGTACCATTTTTACTGAGAAAGCACAAACAACTTTAAGAGCCGAATCTAAATGCATAAACAATTGACCTTAATCAATTTTAAACTATTAGACATCACCCCCTCTTGATATTACAACATTGTCGGGGATTGGGCTATTTCCTATAAGCACAATTCTGCCCTGATGGCCGAGCAGCTCCCGACCATGGGCTTGGATGCGATACCCAAGCGTGAGCCTCGGGCATTATCACACTCGGGCACAAGTATACTCGTAATATCGAAGCAAAGCATGGTCGGCTATAAGCCTCAAAGACGTGCCTGAGCAACCATGCTCGGAAAGGACGCGGGATGGTAGAAGCTAGACCAAAGGCATGCTCGGAGATTGCCGGAGGACGTGGTCAACCCATAAAACAGGAAAGTGGCGACTATTTCGCTAAGGAGTTATACCAATAATTCAAACGTGGCGAGAATCATGGACACGTCCAAAGAGGGCAACGGGCGTGATCTTAGGAATCAGTTACCATGTATGTGCATAGGCACCTAGTATTTAATCCTCTCTCCATCAACAGAGAAAGGCGATCCCATGGGGAGATCCACGTACTTGTATCCATCATTTCAATACAGAAAAAACGCCACCAGACGACTGGATGTAGGGCTATTATCTCGATCATGAGAGGCCTGAACCAGGATAAAATCCTTGTGTTTCTGTTTGTTCTAAGGGACCATCTTCCGCGTCTTCGATGCTACACCTTTGGCAGAAAGGGGCTTCGGTTGATCCCACATTCAACAAGTAAGCTTGGCGGGGGCCAGTTCCCCAATCGTCGATAGCTGGCGCCGTCCGTGGGGATCGACTGATTCTTTGCCAAAGGAATCCCGAAGGCGTCATCTTCCATATCTGATGACCGATACTGCACAACTTATGATGAGGTAAGATACGTAAAAAAAAGTTCTTTACCTCAAGTAAACTGTGCTTAGGCGAGTCGTTTCTGTTTTGCGCCAAGCAAGTTCTTCGCTCGAGCGCAAATTTCATCCCCTTGCCCGAGCAGGCTTTTCGCTCGAATCTGTACTGAGTAAATTTTTACCTCGGACGCGTGTTTCTTCACACCGGACGGGCATTGTAGTCCAGAATTGATCTTGTTATATCTTAAAAATTGCTCTTATTCCTCCGAGCACGCGTTTCGCTCGGGGACTGTTCGCGTTCCGCGCCGAGCACGCACTATGCTTGGGCGCGAGTCTCTTCCTCTGAGCACGCGTTTCGCTCGGGGACTGTTCGCGTTCCGCGCCGAGCACGCACTATGCTCGGGCGCGAGTCTCTTCCTCTGAGCACGCGTTTCGCTCGGGGACTGTTCGCATTCCGCGCCGAGCACGCACTATGATCGGGCGCGAGTCTCTTCCTCCGAGCACGCTGCTTTCGCCGGAGATCGTTTCGCCTGCGTCGAGCAGGCACTACGCCAGCGCGAAGTCTCTCCTTCCGAGCACGCTGCTTTCGCCGGATCGTTCTGTTCGCGCCGGGCACGTACTTCGTTCGGATGCGAGTCTCTTCCTCCGAGCACGCGTTTCGCTCGGGGATTGTTCCTGTTCCGCGCCGAGCAGGCACTACGCTCGGGCGCGAGTCTCTCCCTCCGAGCACGCGTTCCGCTCGGGGACTGTTCCTGTTCCGCGCCGAGCAGGCACTTCGCTCGGGCGCGAGTCTCTCCCTCCGAGCACGCGTGGCGCGAGTCTCTTCCTCCGAGCACGCGTGGCGCGAGTCTCTTCCTCCGAGCACGCGTTTCGCTTGGGGACTATTCGTGTTCCGCGCCGAGCAGGCACTACGCTCGGGCGCGAGTCTCTTGCTCCGAGCACGCGTTTCGCTCGGGGGATTGTTCGTGTTCTGCGCCGAGCACGTACTTCGCTCGGGCGCGAGTCCCTTCCTCTGAGCACGCGTTTCGCTCGGGGGATTATTCGTGATTGTTCGTGTTCCGTGCCGAGCACGTACTTCGCTCGGGCGCGAGTCTCTTCCTCCGAGCACGCGTTTCGCTCGGGGACTGTTCCTGTTCCGCGCCGGGCACGTACTTCGTTCGGATGCGAGTCTCTTCCTCCGAGCACGCGTTTCGCTCGGGGATTGTTCCTGTTCCGCGCCGAGCAGGCACTACGCTCGGGCGCGAGTCTCTCCCTCTGAGCACGCGTTCCGCTCGGGGACTGTTCCTGTTCCGCACCGAGCAGGCACTTCGCTCGGGCGCGAGTCTCTCCCTCCGAGCACGCGTTCCGCTCGGGGAATGTTCCTGTTCCGCGCCGAGCACGCACTTCGCTCGGGCGCGAGTCTCTCCCTCCGAGCACGCGTTTCGCTCGGGGAATGTTCCTGTTCTGCGCCGAGCAGGCACTACGCTCGGGCGCGAGTCTCTCCCTCCGAGCATGCGTTCCGCTCGCGGAATGTTCCTGTTCCGTGCCGAGCACGCACTTCGCTCGGGCGCGAGTCTCTCCTTCCGAGCACGCGTTTCGCTCGGGGAATGTTCCTGTTCCGCGCCGAGCACGCAATTCGCTCGGGCGCGAGTCTCTCCCTCCGAGCACGCGTTTCACTCGGGGACTGTTCCTGTTCCGCGCCGAGCACGCACTTCGCTCGGGCACGAGTCTCTTCCTCCGAGCACGCGTTACGCTCGGCGACGGTTTGTGTTCCGCGCCGAGCACGCTCTGTGTTTGAGCACAGGTCCTCCCAGTTTATTTCCCTAGACGTCTGGTCCATGTCCAGGATGCGGCAGCTCGAGCCTGGCTCGTCTGTCAGTTCCTCGAGCATTAGACCCATGCTCGGGATGCGGCAATGTGAGTCCGCTCGCAATCCGCTAGTAGCCTAGGTGTCTGATCCATGCCTAGTTCCCCTGTGCATCTGATCCATGCATGGGATGCAGCAGCATGTGTTTGTTCACAGTCTGCTAGTTACCTTTATCCTAGGCGTCTGATCCATGCCTAGTTCCCCTGTGCATCTGATCCATGCATGGGATGCGGCAGCATGTGTTTGTTCATAGTCTGCTAGTTACCTTTATCTTAGGCGTCTGATCCATGCCTAGTTCCCCAGTGAATCTGATCCATGCATGGGATGCGGCAGCATGTGTTTGTTCATAGTCTGCTAGTTACCTTTATCCTAGGCGTCTGATCCATGCATAGTTCCCCAGTGCATCTGATCCATGCATGGGATGCGGCAGCATGTGTTTGTTCACAGTCTGCTAGTTATCTTTATGCTAGGCATCCGATCTATGCCTAGTTTCCCTGGGCATCTGACCCATACTTGGGACGAAGTTCGATCGCGTTTTATTTTCTCGTTCGGCGCAGCTCGTGCCGACCTTTTTCCCCCGAGCATGGTTCGCTCGGGATGTGATAGTGTGAGCCTGTCTCATCTATCAATTTCTTTTCCTGGTCATTTCATGCCCAGATGCTGGGGTAAGTGCTTCACCATCAAGAATTCAATCCCTCCTTGGACTTCTCAGTCTCAAGGAGATGACCCATCTCACTTGAGCCTCGGGGACTAGCTGTCGGGGATTGGGCTTTTTCCTATAAGCACCATTCTGCCCCGACGGCCGAGCAGCTCCTGACCATGGGCTTGGATGCGATACCCAATCGTGAGCCTCGGGCATTATCACGCTCGGGCACAAGTATACTCGTAATATCGAAGCAAAGCATGGTCGGCTATAAGCCTCAAAGACGTGCCCGAGCAACCATGCTCGGAAAGGACGCGGGATGGTAGAAGCTAGACCAAAGGCATGCTCGGAGATTGCCGGAGGACGTGGTCAACCCATAAAACAGGAAAGTGGTGACTATTTCGCCAAGGAGTTATACCAATAATTCAAACGTGGCGAGAATCATGGACACGTCCAAAGAGGGCAACGGGCGTGATCTTAGGAATCAGTTACCATGTATGTGCATAGGCACCTAGTATTTAATCCTCTCTCCATCAACAGAGAAAGGCAATCCCGTGGGGAGATCCACGTACTTGTATCCATCATTTCAATACAGAAAAACGCCACCAGGCGATTGGATGTAGGGCTATTATCTCGATCATGTGAGGCCTGAACCAGGATAAAATCCTTGTGTTTCTGTCTGTTCTAAGGGACCATCTCCCGCGTCTTCGATGTTACACCTTTGGCAGAAAGGGGCTTCGGTTGATCCCACATTCAACAAGTAAGCTCGGCGGGGGCCAATTCCCCAATCGTCGACAAGCATCTATTCTAGCAATCCGATATTTTACTCCCAACTCCGAGATCAGTAAAACTACATAAAAGGGTCCTAACTACAATTGTAACTTGACTTCAAGCTTTTAGTCTTCTTTTCTTAACCCCTTTAATTCACAAGATTTTTCTTTTTTATATACCATGATAGAGACCAACCTATTCTCACAAACTTAAGAAAAATTGTTAGTCCTTTAACAAGATTGTGATTAATTACCAAAACCAAATGAAATTAGGGCCTAGATACTTAATAGTGGCCATGGATGGTGGCAACACGGTGCGGAAAGGTCAAATTTGGCGACTCCAAGGCGATGAGTATCGTCGAGATCTGGCGCCATTATCGTCTTCTTCGTCTCTGATCACCGTCGTCTTCTTCCTCGGGGTAGCCAGCTAAGCTGGTGACACGGTGCCTTAAGGCCGTATCTGACGGCAGTGTGACCGAATGAAAGATCTAGCACCGAGGCGGCGAGGGGAGTGGTGGCGCGAGGAGGAAGTAGGGGTGAGAGAGGGGGGAAGATGACGGAGACGTGGGGGAGATGGTGACTACGCTGGACGGGTCATAGGAGGAGGCTAAGGGGAAAGAAAGTATTTGATGATGGGTTGAGTGGTTGGGGTATTAGTTGATGATGAGCTATTGTGTAGATATGATTTTTTTTATGAAAGAACCACATTCGTGCTGTGGTGAGCCGTCGTCCGTGTTAACTTTCCAGACCCGATACAATATATCATTCATGCTATGTTGGTCTTATCTGAAAACATTCTAGACCGGCAAAAAAAGTATTGTCCATTGCCCAGATATACTTGCAAAGTAGGGTGTGCATCACCAAAATATCTTAGGAAGTATAGTCGCTAGTCTCATCACCCAGGTAGTTGATTAGATCGTACGTGTGGCGCCCATGGATCCTAATCCTGGTGAGATTTCGGAAATCTTAGTCGAGATTTCGGATTTCAAACCCCTCCGAGATCCTAAATCTCAGCCGGGTAAACAAATTTTAAAAAATTCAAAATGCTACAGTAACTATTCAAGTCTCGAACTTTTTTTTTATTGGATTTTAATTTTTGTTGGCCGGATTTGATTGGAATTGGGGTCAAGATCATCCACAAAAGATTTCAAAAAAATTTGACATTTTTTTGTCATTTCAATTTGAACGAAATCTCGGTAATTTCAGCCAAAATCTCGATGATTTCGGCCGAAATCTCGGATTTTCCGGTTGAAAACGACCAAATTTAAATTTTGGTTTTTCAATTTCGTCCAGATTTTATTTGAAATTTTGAGACCTCGCCGAGATTTCGGATTTCAGCCACTTCTAAGATATATACTAAAAACCAAATTTAAAACTTGGTGGCGCCTATAAGAAGTCAACCATAGCGTACGTTCTACCGTTCGGACTGTTCTCCCGTTTGGAAAACTAGTAGAAATATGTTGCATGCGTGTGTTTGATTTGTCCTCATGTTAGAGCGAGTTAGGCAGCAGCTTCATGTTTCTTGAGATCTTGGGAGTTGGGAGGTTGATTGTACAGGATGCATGCCACAGTATCGATCGGATCTCTGGGCACCGGAATATTATTCCAGTCTCACGCATATTGTAGCTACGTGTGACGTAGAGATCGAGGCTACGGGCACGTCTTGTTTTATATATATATATATATTACATTTATTAAAGCTCGAAGGTTTCCGGCTCTCCTGGTGAACCACATGGCCCCGACTCTTCATAGCCTACGATCGAGCTTCAACTACGCGGATGGACGTGTGCGGCCATGCGAGCCAGGCCGCGTCTCTCCCCATGCGATCCTGTATAGTTGTACTCAACAAGTATCAAATAACCTCTTCTGCTTGTGTGCATACCTCCGTAAGTAAGATAACTGCCCATCCAACCAACCAAACTGTTTATAACATTTGTCCTGGATTCCCCGTTTATATGATCTGTGAAAAGAATATGGGTTTCCTCCCTATTAAGACAATGGATGCAACAGATCCTAACATTGAGCCAAAAAAAATGTCTCTCGCTTATATGGGAGCACAGGCACCAACCACTCCACAAGAGCTTCTAGCATACGATCTTCTTGATCTTCTCCAGTGCATGCCCCACATTGAAGATTGCATCCCAAGGACAGGCGCCAAAGCATCTCTCCATATATAACAGCGCAATGCTATCTATGCTGCAAGCCCTTCAGGTGATTTTCATATTTCATATTCGCAATTCTTCCATTCTAACTAAAACAAGCATATTACTTTCTTAACCGATTTCCCTATTATATATGCAGACCGTAAATTATGGATCACCTCACTCTCACTACGTACCCTGTTTCGCTTACCTGCAACCTCGCCGCCACAACGCCATCGGATCATCCTCTGTAATCAAATCATCACCGTTGTATAATTAACTATGTTGTCCTCTTCTTGACTATCCGATTACCCCGAAATCTATTTGTACTTCACATGCCACCACCCAATGTAAATTAGCCTATGTCATTTCTTAATCGTATATTTATGATCTACAAGATTTGTTAGTGCAAACTAAAAACTATATTCTCTACCCACTACTCCTCAAAAAAATAGTAGACACATAAAACCTATATATATATATATATATATATATATATATATATATATATATGTGTGTGTGTGTGTGTGTGTGTGTGTGTGTGTGTGTGTGTGTGTAAATCGATATACTATCCTATGGAATATATTCTTGATTGCCATTGATCATGTACTGTTACTTCAGTATCGTTTCCCATATCCCCTGGCTCCACCACATATATATATATATATATATATATATATATATATATATATATATATATATCATTTTTCCCAACGCTTATGATGTTCTTTTCCTCATTTCTAACACACATACAGCCTAAACTGTTTTCCTGTTCACCTATCATAGTTCGATGATATTACTACCGGCGCAGCGTAGCGCGCTTATGTTGCTAGTTACTAACAATTCTGCTTAGCTTAGGCTTTTCGAGGAATTCGTTGGCGCGTGAAAACACTGCACTACTAGATAGGATCATGTGTGATACTGCACCGCGTGCTATTTTATTAAGAATTTTTTTTCAAAAAAAGTAGAAACATCTACACGTAATTTTGGTTTTCTCAAATAATTTTTTTTTAAAAATATATACTAGATAGAAATCATCGGCGAATTTGCATAACCACTGACCATTTTTGCAAAAAAAATATATGTGGAGTATCCATCCGCAAATCTGCAGAACCACGTGTACTTTTTTTTGCAAAAAAACTGTGGAGGATCTCATTGTAATTTCAGTTTTTTCGAGGGGTTTTCTAAAAAAATAGAGTGGCTAGGAGCCATAAGTGAATTTGCGTAATCATGGGTCATTTTTGCAAAAAAAAAAAAAAAAAACGATAGATAACTCATTCACGAATCTGCGAAACTATAGAATTTAAAAAAAAAACGATGAAAAGACATATATGATTTCGAAATTCACAGATGACTTTTTTTTTTTTTTGCCAGAAAGGTGGCATGGAGGGGCTCAAGTTACGGCAAATATTTCCCGGCCTAAGAGCATCTCCAGCAAAAGCCCTTAAAACAGGGTCCCTATTTTGGATTTAGGGGCTCCCTCTATTTTTTGGAGCCCTGTCTTCAGAGCACAAGTTCAGCAACAACCCCTAAATCTCAGCTCCTATTTTACTTTTTCTCCTATTTTGACATATCCGCTATGTATAATCTTCATTTGACACTACTAAAATTCAAGCAAAAATATTTGTAATACATAAAACATAAGCATATTAACATTTACAATTAAAAAACATGATATTTCGAATTTAAATTTAAAATTTTTAAAACATGATAAATAGATAAATAGAAACTCCGAACAATGAATCAAACTACGAAGCGATGTGAATTGCCCACAAATGCTCAATAAGATCATCTCGAAGCCTCTCATGTATTTCTCTGCCTTCAATAATAGGAGATGTACTCGTGTCCCTGGGAATTGGGGCTGAGGAGGCAAATTTATAAGCCTCCTAATTTTAGGGGTTTGAGTTGGGGCTCCCTGGGAATTGGGGCTGAGGAGGCAAATTTAGGGGCCTCCTAATTTTAGGGGCTTGAGTTGGGGCCCTGCTGGATCTGTTTTTTTACTACACTCCTTATTTTAAGGTTTAGGGGCACTGCTGGAGATGCTCTAAGGTACCCTTGTAAACTTGCACCATGCATGAAGCAACCTCATGTCCATGTACCAGCTTGTAACAAGTAACAGATATATATCCAAATACAATTCTTGTCATAGTTAGGGTATTTATAATAATATATGATGTTAGCCATCTATAAATTTTACACGTAAGATTTTATTAATATAGGGAAGAGAGGAGGAGGAGAGAGACTGTAGCTGCTTTTTTATAAAAAAACAATCATAAATAACACAAAAGATTATGAGATCACACAGAGATGGCTATAAAAGAATTTATGGTATAAACTGTATCGCTTTAAATAATAGAGAAATATACCGATAACAGCTATCTCTTAGCAGAATAATGTTGATTAATCCTGCTTGCAAATGCATGCCACGAAGACACTGCATCTGAACTCAGATGTCAGATCTGGGGTGACCTGGGACCCACCACAAGACGAATAATCACGCACACGGCACATCCGATCCAGTGATCCACGTAACCCCCAGCCGCGGAGGTTGAAGAAACTCAAGTGAGCGCAAAGATGCTGCTTTGCCAGCCTGCCGATGCATGGGCCGGATCATTAATAACATCGTCAAAAGCGCCGACGCGGAGGACATATGTTGCCGTACGGGCTTTTGACTTCCCGTGCCCAAAACGGCAACAGCGATGATCCTCCCTGGGCCCACCCGTCCGCCTCTCTCTGCAATTCTCTCTCTCTCTCTCTCTCTCTCTCTCTCAGATCGAAGAGGAGAAGTTTGCTGCAGGCACGCTGTCTGGCTAGCACGTCAAAGCAGGGGCTCGTGCGTTCCCTTGAGCTGCATGCTCAAATTCCTCCCTTTGTCCTCTTTTTCTCGAGATGAATGAACAAGAGGAGTTTTTGGTTTGGGTCTCCTTTAAACAAAATAATAAGGTCTCGTTTGGCAACTTGGAACTGACCTGTTTCTACTAGAATCTGAGAGAAACCCATCCAAACGGGCTAAAACTCGGAACGATTCTCCTCGAAACGTTTCTTCTTTTTCCACGCCGTGGCTGAATCACCCTCAACCCCGTTTCTACTAGAATCTGGAACTGTACCAAACGGTTTCCAGACAGTGATTTTGATTCTACCTGAAATGTTTCTACCAAGAATCTAAAACCGTTTCCGTTTGTACTAGAATCTGGAACCGTACCAAACGGAGCCTAAATTTAGTCTCTTTCTTGACCGTAAAAAAAAATTTGGAAGACGGAGTAGGATTAGGCAGTAACCGTTTATTTGGCTATCTCGTCAGAGCCACCCCACGCTGGCGGGCGGGAGTAAGGGCATGTACAATGGTATAGATGGCAGATGTCTATAATGTAGCTCCACATCATCTACAGACAGCACTAAAAATAATTCATACAATGGATCGTCTATAGAGCTGTCTGTAGTGGTCTCTCATTCAATTAACAGACTGTCTATACAATGGTACACAAAATGTAAAGCTGTCTATAAGCTATCTATTAAATAGTAGACAGCAGTCTCTCCTCTTCTTCTTCTCTTTCCTCCACATCATTTAAAATCCTACGTGTCATCTCTTATATACAGCTAAATACGTGCTCAGAGGACA
Organism: Rhipidocladum racemiflorum; assembly: GCA_036346355.1. Taxonomy (NCBI): domain Eukaryota; kingdom Viridiplantae; phylum Streptophyta; class Magnoliopsida; order Poales; family Poaceae; genus Rhipidocladum; species Rhipidocladum racemiflorum. The sequence continues at coordinate 75,773,263 of CM070569.1, read as the reverse complement.
GTGATACTAGTATAGCCCATCAAGCCCCCGTCAACCGAGCGAGGTAGTCACAGCAATATGTTTGGCTATTTCGGCCAACCGTCTTCAATTCCTTGGTCAGCTTGTTGAGAGCTATCTGCCATTAAACCGTTTAGGTGCTTTGTGGTTGCCATGCCATTTTCGGTGCATTGAGATCTTTTCATTTGCGTGCGATTTTGTATCCTCGATGTGGAGTAATCATCGCAGGTGCTCTGCATCTAGATTCCACCTAAGCAGACGTAAACACCAACTACCTGCGGGCTCGCTCTACTCCCGATTCCGACGGCATCGCGCGCATCATCCCCAGGACATCAACTCCGGAGTCCTGACCCCTCTCACTCACTCGCCCTCGCAACACCCAAACGGACAAAAAAATGGGGGACCGAATCGAACCGTCCAAAATGCCAACATGATTCACATGCCGCAACGCCTGGCTCCAAAAACTGCCCAATACGGCAATACCCCGGTCCGGTGAACCGAACCCAGCCTGGCCCCCTGTACCCTGATGTACGCTGGCGCCCCCCTTTTTTTTTTTTTTTTTTTTGACCGTGGGTGACTAGAGAATAGTATACCGTTGTAATGGTATATCAACATATTTCGTACAGTTTAAGCAAGTTTTAAGTGAACATTTGAAAATTTTCATGTTTCAGTGAGTTATGTGCTTAGAAGTTTCTAGAAGATTCCAATTCAAAGTTTCAACAAGTTTAAGATTTTGGAGCTCAAGTTTCAACCAAAAAAATCAACATTTTTGAGCAAGTTTCAACGAAAAATTTCAATAAGTTTCAATATATTTCTAACTAGTTTTAAAGAAGTTTCGATGAAATCACCTAAGAGCATCTCCAGCAAGAGCCCCTAAAACAGGGTCCCTATTTTGGATTTAGGGGCTCCCTCTATTTTTTGGGACCCTATTTTCAGAGCACAAGTCCAAAGAATGACCCTAAATCTCAAATTTCTATTTTACTTTTTCTCCTATTTTAACATATCCGCTATGTATAATCTTCATTTGACACCACTAAAATTCAATCAAAAATATTTGTAATACATAAAACATAAGCATATTAACATTTACAATTTAAAAACATGATATTTTAAATTTAAATTTAAAATTTTCAAAACATGATAAAATTTCCGAAGCCTCTCATGTATTTTCCTATCTTCAATAATAAGGGTTGTACTTGTGTCCCTGAGAATTGGGGCTGAGAAGGCAAATTTAAAGGCCTCATAATTTTAGGGGCTGGAGTTGGGGCCCCCTGGGAATTGGGGCTGAGGAGACAAATTTAGGGGCCTCCTAATTTTAGGGGCTTGAGTTGGGGCTAGGGCTGGAAAAAAAGCTCGTTGAGCTGGCTCGGTGGCTCGTTTTAAAATTGCTCTGATTACATTCATTTTTCTTTTAAAATAAAAATTAGTTGATTTGGAACCAGAGTCAACTTCGGCTCGGCTCGTTAGGCTCGACTCGTTAAGCTCGGTTCGAAGTTGGGTCTCAAACAATATAGGAGACTATAATAAATAAGAATAAATCAGTGTCGAAGAAAGCTCGAAAAAAAGTTCAACTGGCTCGTTATCCACCCCTAGTTGGGGCCCTGCTGGATCTGTTTTTTTTACTACACCCCCTATTTTAAAATTTAGGGGCTGATTTAGGGGCTCTGCTGGAGATGCTCTAACAACGATGATACTACAACACCGTCGAGAGCCGCCCTACATCGTCCTCATCGGCACACCCTCTTTTCAAGCTCCGACCCCGACTACCGCTGCAGCCATGGAGCCAACTGACGTCGCCTGTGGCCAAATCCGTGCTCGAGCTCTGCACTGAGCCGACATCTCTCTCTTCCGCAACTCAGGCCTTAGCTCAGCCCACACCACTGCCGGATCAGTGTGTCTCGAGCCAGTTGTCGCCTTTCAACGTCAAATCCAAAGTGAGAGGTGAAGCACCACGTCACCACTTGCGCCAAATCTGGAGCTAAAGGTGAAGGAGGAGGGGGAGGGCGACGCTGGAGTGGAAGGAGGAGATGGAGGGGCCCGTCATGCTCGCGTAAAGCCGTGACCGCCCGCCGCCCTACTCTCGTCGGAGTTGAAGGAGGAGCTTCAAAGAAATACAAAAAGATTGAGTATAGGGAGCAGTGGCATCACCCCAAAGTAGGCTTGGGATTCGCATCAGCTCGTGTCGATCTGGTAGCACGGGAGAGCATCCAAACTAATGGCTTGTTGTGCCGTCAGCACGCTACATCACAGGCCCATGTCGCTGCAATCTTCATGCCTGGGTGTTGAATCTGTGGAGAAGCCAATCACCAGTGCTAGATTTTGGGTGGAGTGTGTGTGTGTGTGTGGGGTGGGGTGGGGGGAGTTGCTTCTGGATAAGAGAGTTATGTGACTTTCAGCCGTTAGCTTTTGCATATGAACGTATCACAAACGTTTGACAGCATCTCCTTTGTTTATGCATAAATTTGAACATCACAATATCATATCAATATATGTATCAATCAAGATATCAATATGCATCGACAACAATAGATGAGCATCAACTAGAATAACAATAAGCAATGATAATCATGGAATAAGCATCTACTAAGACTAGGATGATAAAACAAATCGCTCCAAAGACCCACATGACACACATGAGGGAAACCAACACATAATATCCATACACCAAAATCAACATAACTTATTGCCATGTTTCCATAGAAATGGGTGAATTATCTAGATTATGAGTGCTACGTGAGGAAGTGTAGCTAAATTCCCTTCCCGCGCCAATTTCATTGTACCTAAATAAACAAACAACATAAAACACAAGCGTGAGTTCATCACTCAGCAAGGTGTAATGTAATGAAAAACAAGGTGCAAGACAACAAACCATAATTCCAGTCTCCACAGCTATATCACAACACATCATATTTAACATTATATACATCCTTTAAAACACCATGATAATCATCTCATGAGCATCTCATGAGTACTCTCATCATTATCTCATAAACATCTTCATTTATGTATATCATTCATGCAATGCAATGCACATGTCTCCTGGAATACTCATACCGGTATGGTTGAGTGCACACCTGTCATGGTTCTGATTTTTCTTACGTGTGGTCATGGGGGTAAGCAGGTAAATTTACTCCCCAATTTTTTTCCCCCACCCTTTTTCCTCTCTCCCTCCCCACTCATCTCTCTCTCCCTCCCCATTTTCCCGGCCAAACCCCACCCCACTCCCTACCCCGACGCCCTCTCCCTCCTCTCGGTGGCTCCCCACCCGGCCCTGCCGCCACCTGCTCGGCCCGGCCCTGCGCCCCCTCCGCTGACCATCCCTCCTCCCTCCACCGGGCAGTCCCTGCGCCTTTTCCACTGGTGGCCTCCCGCACTAGTTTCTTCCTCCTCGCCTGTCGCCGGCCTCCTCTCCCCTCACAGTCGTAGCCCCGTAGGCTCCCATCTCCCCTACACGCTAGGTGAGCTCCACACCCCTCTCTTGCTCTCTCCCCTCTCTCTCCCTCTACCTCTCCTTGGCTTGGTTCCATCTAGGGTTTGGGTGCATGGTAGGTGTTTGATGAAATGGCTATAAGCACTAGTAGGAGGGATGTTGTGAAGTGTATGGTTGTGTGATTGATAGTGATGGATGTTAGTATGAATTGCTAGTTAGATGTTAGTATGAATTAGAGATTTCCCTATTCATGTTTGTGTGTTCTTACTTGTGTATGGGTATGGGTGTATGCTAGGTGTTTGTTAAAATGCCAATTAGGATCAATGTACATCGATTGCGGTGTGCTAAACTCTTGTGCCCTTCTCAATCCTGAATAGTAGAGGGGCACGTTGGAGTTGTTGTGGTATAGCATAGCATGGGGGTAAGGACACTTTATGCTTGAGATGTAGTCTTCTTGTATTGCCATTAAAGTGTTCGTGCTCGAAGGTTATGTTAAAACCATGGGTCCAAGCTTTTAGTCTTTGGATAGCAAACTCCATTGGTATTGTTAAGTAGGGTTCTCGCCGTTCTTGTTGTGTTCTTTATTTTCTCCCCAATAACCCATATAGCTGGACACTCGCTAGTTGAAATTGCATCTTCCTAACAATTTGGTTGGCCTCTAGCTCAATCAAATGATTCGAGTTTTGAGTCGTATTTCATTTCTTCCTTGTTGAGTGCTTGCATATTGTCTTAAATTGTCATTTCGTCACATATGCACGGCATACATCTCATTTCATACGCATTGTTGTCGTGTAGAGCGATTCCGCGGAGGGTGAAGTGGCGCGATCGAGGGTGATCGCGGTGAGCAGTTGTCGAGGATCCTAGCCGGAAACAGCAGTGCAAGCACCTAAGCATCTTGAACCCTTATATGATTCTATTTTTGAGAATAAATTGCTAAATTGTGAGTTACGTTTTGCATTAGGAGTTAATTGTGGGATAGGACTAGATCCCATTTGCTGCACATACACCATTGATAATTGTTAATCATTTCCTTGAAGCTAACACGGGTAATATAAGCGGAGTCGCTTAGTCTTGCTTAGAGTCGGGGGTTAGGGCCAAGTGACGGAGGGTTCTGTCACTTGCGGTTGTTATTATTATACACGCTACATTATGTTGGCTTGGGATTAGGAAAGGTTTTGAAAGAAAATGAATTGTGGGCCAAGGCGGGAGTTGGTTCATTTGGTATGGAGACTCAAATGTGTAGCCGTCCCGAGTCGATTAAGGACCGATTCGATGGTTGCCCTTTGATTGAGCACACCGGTTGGTCGCATGCCGTTATGAATGCAGTAAGCCACTCTTTCTCTCATCAATGGAATCGATGGACCGTAACTTCCTGTGGTTGGGCGTGGTTGAGGGCGAGGCTTAGTCGACTCGGCGCTAAGCCGGGCTTAGGGCTGCTCGAGGGTGCTAGGTTTTCGAGACCACTGAGGGCGGCCGGCGATTGGGTATGATTGGGAGGGGTTGACACTAGGCCCTTGTGGTAAGTGTCGTCGCGATCAATGCTTCCTGCGAGGTTAATTAGCCGATTCGAATTGCGCGCCTTCTGATATGAGCAAGCTCTTTTCATCGCACTGATCACGTAGTAAACAACTTAAACTTGTGGTTGCGTTGGGCTTGAGCTTTAAAATGGTTATGTATTGCTCTACATTAATGGTTGTTAATTTAGTCTCACACTAGAAGTAAGTGCGGTCTTTAACTTGCTTTAAACTTGTAATTGGTTAGATTGTGTAATTATACTACAAATGTTAATGCTTTTCCGCACTTTTACCTTAAGCTTTCTCTCGCTACAACTAAATGCATAATCCTTTGGAGTCGGTCATATATGGACCGGGTAAGACTTAGCAGTACCTTTTGTACTCATGCTATACCTTAAGTGGTTTTTCGGTGAGGATCGGGATGGCGAGTGTGAGTTCTGCCATACTTGCCTCTCGGTGAGCAGGCGGAGCACCGAGTAGAGGCTTAGCGCGATATCGCACACGCTCGGAAGTGTTCGAAAGGCGAGGACACTTAGGAGTAGTCTTATTTTGCTTTGTGTTGCGATTTGATTCACTTTTGTTGTATAGTTAGCCTTCTACTTTATGCCTCGTAAATGCGTCGTTTTAGTCTATGTCGTTGTCCCGTGGATTCTCTCTGCTTGTGATTGTATGGGTACATGGTGGTTGTTGCTTTACTTTTGAATATATATATATCTTTGTGTTTTCTTGTCTCGCTGAGTGGATGTCAGTAGAATCTAGAAAGGTCATGCCAAAATTTTCCGTTTTTAGATGCAGGTCTTTCCGTTTTGCCTAGTTTGGAGTCTTGGCGTGGTTGTTCGATCTTGGTTTGGTGGTTGTCGGGTTTGTCTTTATGCCCGTTTGTGTTCCGGCTTGCGTGTTGGTTCGAAAGTTTCGGGTTCGTTGCCCCTTTATGCAAATTGAATTGATATCGTATTGTTTTCGGTATGCGGTGATCTGGCGTGTCTCGGTGCATACCTGGGAATCTGAGGTTGTTGTCGAGTCGTTTGGACGTTCGTAAGGTTGTCTCCATTGGGCTTGGGTATTAGCATCAGGATCACCTGCTGGTGATTGGTTGCTAGGATCCAAAATCCGATGGGAGCAACTGTTCATCCAACAACTCGAGGACGATCTGGGCGGCTCCCTGACAACACCCGTCGGCATGCACCCTTTCCCCCCCTTCCATCCCGAAGATGGAGGGTGCCTATCACTCACTTCCATTCCCTCGGTGATGGAATCACGATGTAGGACTTACTCAAAAGAATAGCCCCGGACTAGTCATAACTGTTCTCACCGACCCTACCGGAATAGTTATGACTTATCTCACCGGCCGGCCATGAAAATATGCCATGTATGCACAATGGACAGCAACGTACTTAAATACATCTTGCATATTGTCTCATGGCATCACATCAAGATAGCTCAAAACACATACCAACGGCAACCTTCTCAAGCACGGCATGAGGACATCATAACAACAGCAAGCATTTAAATCATGGCATGAGGACATCATATCGACGATAACATATAAAGCATGGCATAAGTACTCAACATAAATTCCATTGCATCTCATCATCAAACACCCTACAACTCTCTACTCATTCCATTACACTTGCCTCAACCACGGGGGATGGAGTGGCGGGACGTAGAGGGTACTCCCGGAGGCACACCACCTGCAAATACGTGCCACACACTCAAATCGAGTCCACAAAACAGCACACATATAAATACCACTACCCGACTTCGCTTACAACTCCTAAAATCAGAAAACAGCAAATCTGTCCCTTCGGGACAGCAGCCTTCCAATGGGCATAACTTCGGTTCTAGGACTCCAAATTGAATAAACGAGTACATCCCCGCGTAGCTTAGGAAATTTCCCAATTTTTTCTAGTTATAGGGAAAGACTAATTCGGACTCTAATGTTGTTTAATCTAACGTTGAACACGAACTGTCCCAATCTCGTCACAGATTTGACAGCGCTCGGTAAAACGGCCATATCTCCCAAACGGCTGGGCGGATTTTAACGTTCTTTATATGCACGGAAAGATAAGGAAATTATATACAACTTCCTAAAAGTCCGTACTGTCAGATTCAAACTCGAAATTGGCGAAAACGCCTGCCCTAGTTCGGGTTCCCAATCTGCCCGAACCAAAACGTGAGTACAACTCTAGTTTTTCATCAATTCTACCCCATGGCAGCACCTCCCTTGATCTAAAAACTTGGTAATCCCCCTCTACAGCAGCAAGAGATCTACCCCACAGGATCCCCCCCATTACCTTCTTGACGATCCACGAATCAACCGCTTCTCTTCGCGCGATCTCCACCCGATCTCTTCTTCCCACCGGATCTCCTCGTCGCGGATCCTCCCACCGGTGAAGGAAGCACCGTGGCAAGGCGTAGCAGCGAGGGGGACGCAGCAAGGGCACGTGGTGGTGGGGGAGGAGGCGCAAGGAGGAGGGGTGGTGCGGCTTGGGGGTGTGGAGGAAGAGGAGGGGCTAGAGAGGGAGGAGGAGATGGGGAAAGAGGGGTTGCGCATGGGGGTGGGGAGAGCTAGGGCAGCAGGGTTTTCTGCCCCCCCTCACCCCCACATGGGCCAATGGAGTCCCACCATCCGGCCCAGGAAGTTTCCCTCAAGCCCAACACCTCCTCGGAGCGGCCCAAACGCCCGAAAACGGCCCGAAATGCGTTAAAACGTGAAATCTCAGGGTTTTAGTTGCAAAATCCCCAACTTATCCCATTTTACCACATTTTATAACCTATTATCACAAATTATAAAGTCTCGACGTTCCGTAGTATCACAGCCATGTACTCACCATCACGGCTGCCATCTTGGTTTCACGGCCGCCGTCACACCTGTCACGCACTCGCCGACGTGCCCGCCGCGTGTTCGGCTTCACGACTACTGTCGCGTCTGCCGCACGCTCGGTTTCACGGCCACCGTCGCGTACTCGCCATCGTGCAATGAGGAGGCGCGACGTTTTGGCTCCTATGCCCTCGCACGGGCTGCGACGGCCCCATAAATGGTGGGGGCCGATCAATTGGGCGAAAGAAGATGGCGGTTGGGGTTTTTTTGAGACCCTAGCCGTCGCCTTTCGTAATGAATAAGTTGTGCCATGGGGCCCATTGGGCTAAACCGGGGCAATGGATTTCCTGTGAAAAAAGAGAAAAAAGGGAATTTATAGTTCTGCCCATCGTATTTTTAGTATTTTCATAAATAATTAATAAATCATGGGAAATTAGTGCTAAATCCTAGAAATTGAATTTCTAAGTATATGGGCTTTTGTAAATTGTTGAACATGATACTTAACACATATTGGAAGTTCCATGCCCTGGATTTATTTTTCTCGCATTATGCCATGTTTAATATGTGCTAAAAATTTAATCTTCTATCAATAAGTAATTCTAAAATTTTCTTAAACATTAACAAAAAAATTATGAAAAAATGTAAGGAAATTCTGAAAATTTATGGATGACACACTGATAATTTTATGGCATTTGATTTATTTTCTAGAAATCATTATATTTTTTATATGTAGTAGAATTATTTTTTGTTATTCAGTAATTCTAAAAATTGCTTGGTAATTAACAGAAAATACTAGAAAAATTCTAGAAAATTCTAGCTATTATATTGGGAGCCTTGTGTCTTTGGATTTATTTTCTTGGCATTATTCCATATTTAATTTATGTTGGGATTTATTTTTCTGTAATTTAGTAAATCTGAAAATTGCTTAATAATTAACATAAAATTATGACAAATGCTAAGAAAAATTGGAAATTTTTTTGGTAATTATCTACTGAATAGATATAGACCAAGCTTTAATAATTGAAGAGTGAGCATACATTATATTGATTTTACTATTTGTAAAAGTTATTTTGCATAAATAGAAATAGGATATATCGGACATCGTAATGAGGGAATTTATCGAGCTTGCCTTGAATGTCAATGATTACTTTACCCGAGCAATGAATACTAAGATTAATATGAGAACTTGATCTTTTGGAGCTGCTGTTTTTCCAGCCTGAAGCTGGAATCCCTATTCTTCTCGAAGCCGCAAGTGTGTGGTTTTGTATTTCCTAAGGCACCATCTTCATCGGACTTGAAGGCCATATATTTGACGAAAGAGGACCTATTGGTACTTTTAAATTCCCTAAAAGAAATATATATAATCAGCAAAAGATCTATTCTGTTGCTAGAAGCAAAGTGCGCATGGATACTCCCATGTTTTCAGAATTTTTAAAGGCTATGGCAGCACATAACTTTTTCATGTACAAGCTTATCATTAACTAATATTCTGTAACCAGAAAGTTACTGATACTAAAATGATTAACAAGACATTATGCACCTTCCACCCCGATATGAAGATACTGTTGTAACAATATCATCATGCTAACTGCCAGAAGTACTCTGAGCTTATATGCATTATGCTTGAAGAAGAAAATCATGATGAACTTCTGGTGAAGAATCATCACGTACTTCATAATGGTAGCCAAATATTGCCCGAAACACATGCAAATGCTCAATATACTAGCAATAGCCGAGATCACGAAAAGGGCTAAAAAGGTATAAAGGGGATAAATGAAATAATAGCATAAAAGAAAAGGGAAGATGCAATCCATTGTGCAAATTAAAAGTAAAGAGTCAGGGAACTTCCAGAAGCAAGACTGAGCTAACAAGGTTGTAAACCACTGCATAACCCTACTTTAGGTATGGATGCACTGACCATTGGTCGTGCAACTATCGCATCCCGAAGCACGTGGTAGACTTTTATACGAAATCCACCGAAATAGTTAGTAAGACCCAGGGAAAACAAGGTTGAGCCATATTTCAACGCTCAATTTGTCGTTGACATGGACACCGAGAAGTGTGATGATATGATTTTTGAAATTATTTAGTTCGAGGAGTCTCAAAAGGACACCTTTGACTCATATAGAGATCTGGATTAGTCTCCTAAGTATTCTTTCAAATTGCTAATCGATGTCACATATTCTTTATAAGTCTTCTTATCAGTTTAGCTCTAGTTCCTAAATAAACATTTGGTCCTGTTAAGTGATTATCATTCAAAATTGAATAAACTGATATTTTTCAGATATTTGATTTATTTTGCTATATTTGTTCTATATTCTACAATTTGTTCAGGATGCAACAATTATTTGATTATTAAATCATACTTCTAATATAGAACAAAATATAATCCAATGGCGGAGGAGAAAATCTATCTAGAAGATAATTGTACCACACTTAGTGAATTGGAAATATTATGACTACGGCTGAAACGATACTCTCATATTTGGCACTAGAAGAATGCCCTATTATACCCTGAGTCCAGTCGTACTCTCTTTAGTTTAAAGACATTGGTTGGAATCGTTTCCATATGAAGACAGGGAATGAGGATGATACAGAATACCTACTCATGACTAAGTTTAATAGGTGTAATAAATATGTGGTTGAAAAACTTCTTTCCTTCGCATCCCGGTTATACTATGCATATATAAAACCTGAAGTTTGTGTTGCGATAAAAACCAAGAAATATTTAAGATCTGACAAATCGACTGGATTATCCTGAGTTGAATATTACGAAAGGAATAATTAATAATTCTGCTAGCCATAGCATAAAGACTTTTCTAGATCTGAAGATTTCTAATACCCTGTTTGTGCTACAGGAAAGCTTATAGTTAGATCTTCTTACATAAAAGTTAGAGGAAAATCACTTAATTTTCTGGAGAGAATTCAAGATGATATTTGTGGACATATCCAACCCTTTTAGATACTTTATGGCACTCATAAGATGCTTCTAATAATTGGTCCTACATATGTCTCTTATCTACTAGGAACCATGATTTTGCTAAAATTAATTACTCAAATTATTAAAAGCCTCCTTTCCAGAAGAAAAGATCAATTCTATTCAAATGGAAAATGCTAGTACAAAAGTATTTAATGATTATTGTATGGATCTGAGAATTAAAGTAGATCATTTCATACCTTATATCCACACTCAAAATGGCCATGCAGAGTCATTAAATTAGATAACTTAAATTTATTGCTTGGTCACTCTTGCAGAATAGAAGGCTAACCACCTACTGTTAGGGCCACGCAGTGTTACATGCTACAATATTAATTCAACTCAGACCAACTGCACATCATAAAATTTTTCCGTTGTAGATAGTGCATGAAAAAGAATTAAGTATTTTTCATATGCGAAAATTTGGCTGTAATGCATACATGTCAATCTCTCCACCAAAGCGTACCACTATGGACCTCACCAAAAGTTGGGGGTCTATGTAGCTTATGAATCTTTATCAATTATTAAACACTCAGAGCCTATGACAGGCGATCTGTTCACATCTCGGTACACCGATTATACTAAGAACATTTTTCGGCATTAGGGGGAGATAAGTACCACATTATAGAATACCTAGTCTTTAGATACACACACTAAAGACACCAAACTTGAAGTCCAAAGCATAATCAATCTACAACAAATAAGCTAATAACCTACTAAATGCATTCATTAATCATAAGGGAGTGGAAAGATCTTATATACTTGTAGGATATACATCTGAAAGAGTCAAAATATCCTAGAAGTATATTGAACCCACTCTTGACCCTTATGATAAAAAGAGGGGGAGGCCTCCAGGTGCACGGGACTCAATTCTGCGAAGACGCCTGCAAAAGTAGAGAACCGAACAAATGAGAACACTACCTGTGACAGTGGAAGAAGCTCAACCTGATGTTACGAAAATCCCTGAAGTGAGCCATCCAAGAGATGGTAATATCTCTAAAGTTATCCATCCTGAAGATGATAACCCCAGCGCATATTTGCATGCACAATCTAATGCTGGGAAGTTAGAACACCCAAACTCCATCGTTGTGGGAAATCACGATGAGATGGAAGAAATTAATTAGGAGATTTCCCTAAAGTGATGTAGGGGAACCATATAAAAGAAATACTACAATTATCGACATATATTTTGTCTCTAAATTGCTAAAAAGCTGGATTTATAACCAAAGTCCATGACAAAGTACCAGAAACGCTTGGATAGGGTTAAAATGAAAAGAAGCAATTGAGGCAACGCTCTCTTAATAATAAGAAAGTTTTTTGGTTCCATTGGTCGAACACCTCCTAAATTGTTCTCTTTAGATCAAATAGGTTTTTTCATTCTAAAGAGAAATAAAAATATTCAGGTGGTGAGATATAAAGTGAGGCTTATAGCACAAGGGTTCACGCAGAGACCCGGCATCGATTACGATGAAATTTAATATTAATTGTAGCAAGCTTAAACTTATCAATGCCTTTGATGGATATAGTGAACATATGTATATGAGTCACTAGATACAAATATTTACATAAGAATCCTTGAAGGAATTAAAATTTTGGATCATAATAATCGCAACATGTATAGCGACAAACTGAAGACATCGCTATACGAATTAAAATAGTTGGAGAGAATGTGGTACAACTAACTTAATGAGTTTCTCCTAAAGAAGGGATATTGTCCCCATGTGTTCATAAAGAAATTCTATAATTGATTCTGTGTCATCTCAGTATATGTCGACGATCTGAATGTCATCGGAACCACAAAGAAAATAGAGGAATCAAGTGCTTACCTTACAACGGAGTTGAAGATGAAAGTTTTGGGTAAAACCAAATATTGCTTACGCCTGTAGCTAAAGCATTTCCTAGAAGGAATTATTGTACACTAATCTATCTATACGAAGAAGGTATTGGAAAGATTTAATTTGAATAAATTTCATCCTTTATAGACCCAATGGTTGTGAGATCCCTTGGATAAAGACCCATTTAGACTAATGATGAGAAATGAGGAAGCCTTAGGACCTGGTGCTATCAGTGCAATTATGTATCATACGAATTGCATAAGACCTAATATTGCATTCGCAATAAATTTGATAGCAAGATAGTGTAGTCTCAACCAGAAGACATTGGGCTAGTGTCAAGACTTTATTCATATACCTCCAAGGTACTCAAAATCTTAGATTGTTTTTCCAGAAGAACCAATACTTAACTATGATGGGATATATGGATGTTGGCTATCTGTTGATCCCCACAGTACTAAATCTAATACTGAATTTTGTGTTTTACTGAGGTAGTTCAGCCATTTCTTGGCAGTCTTTTAAGCAAACCTTCGTAGCTACTTCTACCAACCACTTAGAGATTATATCTTTATATAAATCCTCACAAGAATGTGTTTGGCTGAGACATGTGATTAACTATATCCAAAAGTCATATGGTCTTAATACCATCGAGACCTCTATGATTATCTACGAAGATAATGTTACTTGTGTTACACAAATACAAATAGGCTATGTAAAGAGCAATATTACAAAGCATATTGCCCATACATTTTTCTATCCTCATGAACTCCAAAATAATGACGAGGTAAAGATATTACAAACTAAGTCATGTGAAAATCAAGTAAATTTGTTTACTAAGTTCTTGTCAAAATCTATTTTCAAAGCTGTGTTAATGGCATTGGAATAAAGCGACTTAGAGATTTACAGAGTTTAGGGGAAGTAAATCCCTAAACCATGACCCTTTTTGCATGATCCTAAATATCATATTTTATATCTTGAAGATTATAAATAGTGCTCTATTTTTCTTTGGTGAGTTTTTTTTTAAGTTTTCTCACATGAAGGTTTTTAGTGAGGTAACTAGTATAACACGGAATGCGAGTGCAATGTACTCTTTTCTTCATCCTTTTTTTTTCAATGGATTTTTTGGTGGAGTTTTTAACGAGACATATGCGCGGTATTCATTTAAGAGGGAGTGTTATGATATAGATATAATCCCAGTCCAACTATGAAAGGACTCTATCTATTTGTGGGGCGAATCTAAATCCATCTCTTGTTGAATTTAATAAAGAGTGAACTTTGCCTCCTACTTTGTGTGTACTTTTAGTTTTGCTCTTGTAATTTTGTCGACGTGCTGTTGATTAATCACAGATGAACTCTACCTCCTGTTGATTAACCTTTTATGGATATTTTTGTATTTGATACAATATTGACTCGTATTCACGAAACGATACAATATTTTTTGCGTATTTACAGAAAACATAGTGATATCCGGGTTTTGATATCCCGTTTTTAAATACCTAGAATTTCAAAACCTGATTTCGCTATACCCGAAATTTAAAAGCTCGGTTTTCACATATTTAGATTTTAAAAATCCAGGTATACCATACCCGATTTTTGAAAAACCGATTAAATCATATCCGGTATTTTGAAAATCCGGGTATGAGGGCCATCCGGACAGTGGAAAAAACTATGGGCCTGTTTGGCAACAAAGTATTTTCATAGTTTCTAGGCAAAACCATGGTTTTGGAGAATACCGTGGTATTTTTGGCAACATGGTGTTTGGAAGCAACCCAAAAAAACTCTGTTTTGAAAACTATGGTATTGCCAATACCATGGTATTTTTGGAGTACTGAAAACTCCACTCAGAGTGGAGTTTTGGGCTTTTAGTGTTGGTGTAGAGAGTGAGAGGTGTTAATACTTTGAAAATACCATGCAAAAGACTTTGTAGCCAAACAGTTTGTAGTTTACCATGCAAAAGAAAAACCATAGTTTCAATGGTGGTAGGTAAAACCATGGTATTTATGCCAAAACAATTTCTAAGCCATGGCTTTGTAGTACCATGGTATTGAAAAACTTTGCTTCCAAACAGGGCCTATGTCTTGTTTACCATGCATCGCCGTTCCATGACCCAGGATGTATCAGGACACTCATGAATGCAAGAGCAATTCAATGACTTCATACCCAACTACAAACTTATAGCTGGCTCTTGTTCACTCGATGCATGCGAGGACTGCCTCCTACCTGGATTTTCAAAATCCGGATATAGCTTAATCGGTTGTTTAAAATCTGGGTATGATATATCCAGATTTTTAAAATCTAAATTCGTGAAAATTGAGTTTTTAAATTCCTGGTATGGCGAATCGGGTTTTAAAATTCCGGGTATTTAAAAATAGGTATCAAAACCCAAGTATCACTGTGTTTTTTGAAAATACATAAAAATATTGTATCATTTCGTGAATACGAATCGTATATTGTATCGAATACAAAAATTTCCACCTTTTAGAGCACCTTAAAATGAAGATGAAAACTACCTTCTACAACACCGCAAACTTCTTCTCTTCGCTCCGCGATCTGTCGTCTCGTCATCGGCGGCTCTATATAAAAGCGCAAGTTGAGTAAAACCCAATCGACCGAGAGCCTACCTAGCCGAGGCACGCGCTTCTTGGGGAAGAGGAGTCAGGTAGTGCAATTTAGCAATTCCCGATTATTTGACCAACGCGCAGGCGAGCGGCATGCAGTGGTCCGAGACAGACGCCGCGCTGTTCGCGGCGGTGCTGGGGCAGGACGCCGCGCACCACCTGGCCACCACGCCGCCGCACCTCGATGGACCGGCAGCGGCGGCGTCATCGGCCGAGCTCCAGGCTCGCCTGCACGACCTCGTGGAGCGGGGAGGAGCCTGGACGTACGGCATCTTCTGGCAGGAGTCGAGCGCCGGCGGCCGGACCGTGCTCGGCTGGGGCGACGGGCACTGCCGCGACGGGACACCGCACGACCCAGCCGCACCCTGGGAAGCCGGCGCGGCGGATAGGAGCAGGGCGCGGAAGCGCGTGCTGCTGCGGCTGCACGCGCTGTACGGCGGCGGGGACGAGGAGGGCGCCGACTACGCGCTCCGGCTCGACCGGGTCACCGACGCCGAGATGTACTTCCTGGCGTCCATGTACTTCTCGTTCCCTGAGGGAGCGGGCGGGCCGGGCCGCGCTCTGGCCTCCGGCCGCCATGCCTGGGCCGCCGTGGATCCGCACCCCCCCGGCGGCGCGGCCGCGCCCGGGTGGTACGTCCGCACGTCCCTCGCCCAGTCCGCGGGCCTGCGCACCGTTGTCTTCCTCCCGTGCAAAGGCGGCGTCCTTGAGCTCGGTTCCGTCGTAGCCATCCGCGAGACTCCCGAGGTCCTGCGCGCCATCCAATCTGCCTTCCGCATCGAGCCCGCCCCGCCGGAAGATTACATGAGGATCTTCGGCAAGGATCTCTCCCGCTGCGCCCAAATGCCGCCGGCGCAGACCACGGGATGCGACGCCACTTGGGCGCCGCGGCTCGGATGCCAAGCCATGCCGGGGCCCCCGATAAAGAAGGAGGTGGTCAAAGCGAAACCAGCGGGGCCTCCCAAGAGCATAGACTTCACCAAGCCGGACGCGCAGGAGCAGGCGGCCGGAGAGGAGCGAAGGCCGAGGAAGCGGGGGCGCAAGCCGGCCAACGGGCGGGAGGAGCCGCTGAACCACGTGGAGGCGGAGCGGCAGCGACGGGAGAAGCTGAACCAGCGGTTCTACGCGCTGCGCGCGGTGGTGCCCAAGATCTCTAAGATGGACAAGGCATCGCTGCTGAGCGACGCCATCGCGTATATCCAGGAGCTGGAGACCCGACTCAGGGGCGGCGCGGCGAGGCCGGCGCGGGCCGAGGGCCCGGCCGTCGAGGCGAAGGCAATGCAGGACGAGGTGGTGCTGCGCGTGACCACGCCCCTGGACGCGCATCCCATCTGCGGGGTCTTGCACGCCATCAGGGACTCCCAGCTCAGCATCGTGGCGTCGGACGTGGCGGTGGCGGACGACGCCGTCACTCACACTCTCATGGTGCGGTCGGCCGGGCCCGAGCGGCTAACGGCGGAGACGGTGCTCGCGGCGATGTCGCGGGGGATGAGTAGCACCACCACCACCCCTTCCCCGTGACTCTGCAGCTGCAAGTTGTAACGGCACTTGCCTCATGCCGTCGTGCGTAGTACAACTGGTAGTGTTAGGATGCTTTTGGATCGCTGGTTAGGGCATGGGATGGATCTATCTCTTTTTTTTTTTTTATCTATCCCATTGTTAGATGAGGTGATTCAACTCTTATCTCATTCAACTTTTATCTCATCCATCATCTAATTTTTATCCTATCAACCAAATTTCAATTATCACCTCATCCACTATCTAACTCTTATCTCATTCAACTTTATCCCTTCAACCAAACAAAAAATTGGCTCATGGCATCCATCTCTATCCCTCCAATCAAACATGAATTTAGATGATCTCATTTCTACTAGACTAAATAGTCCTATCCCATCTACTCTTTGCCCTTGAACCAAAATGATCCTTAGTTTAATAGTCTGCTCCTCATGAGAGGGCAAAAGTGTAATGGCCAATGGGAGGGCAAAAGTGAAACTTATAGTTCTTTTCCTAATTTTTATGCCAGTATGAGATGCATGTACACAAATTAATCTAGAGCATCGCATAAGAGTTTTGCTACATGTGTGTAGTTTGATAGTGTTATTGTTATTTTCACTACTCGTCAGTGTAAATATGTAAATCAAATCTATTTGTCGTGCATCAGTACTGTGTGCGGGCTGCTGCAGGATGTACAAATTTCCTTGTGGATTCCGTCTGTCTTGGAAGCAGCCATGGAGTTTCCAGGCGGCGAATAGTGCGTGCTAGTTTACTTTGACCAACGGACTCGGCTGCGCGCGTTCTCCCAGTCTGAAAGTTTTCCTCGTCAGTTCGTCCGCGCGTGAGGTGTAGTCAGTACGTGGCTAGAGGTGGGCTTCAGGCTGGCTAGCCGGTCTAGCACGATTTTATCATACTTCACGTCTAAATCATGCCGAGTTGCAATGGTCTGTCATACTCACTGTACCATATTAGTCTGGCACGTCTTTGGCGAGTTCAGATACGGTCTATTTGCGCTTTGTGTTGTGCCAACCTAGGCCTAACCCATTTGAACTATTGCGACGAGAGAAAAGGAACCGGAGATACACAGAGTTGAGACAGTGTACACAAATATTATGGAAAAGGTACAAAGTAACATGCAGTGCTTGTGCATGAGTACACAATATATATTCCTTAGTACAAGCGTATGAGAGAGAGACGAGCGAGAGAGAGCTAGACGCGGTGCCGGCCAAGGGGAGGGAGTGAGAGTGAACTAGAGAGAAGGACTGAGAGTGGGAGTGAGCAAAAGAGAGCAACGGTCGAGGAGCAATGTATAGCCATATCGTCTATCTCTGTATTATGCTATATACATCCAATCTAGCACATGACAACCAATAAGCTTCTAACTTTAGCGTTTCCAGAGAAATTCCAAACTAAACTAACTTGATCAAATACCATTACTCCCTCATTCCAAATCAGATTCCTAACCCCATGAGCTAATCAGTACATGACGATCACATTCCAAACTCTAACCACCATTTTCATTTTAGGTAAAAAAAACTTTTTCTAAGAAAAGAGGAGCAAAAAGAAATTTCTACTCACCCCGAGGGAGAGGTCGAATCCGATGGCGTTTGTCCCAACTCCCACAACAACATCAGTCAGTGTTTCCTCACTAGCTCCTGCACACACACATGCGTCACTAAATCAAACTCGACTCTTAACAACAACTCCAAAAAATTGAATCAAACAAGCTGAGACCCGTGGGTGTTTCTCTTCTCTCCCTCTCCCTCTCCCTCTCTCTCTCTCTTCCCCCCCCCCTCCTTTTTCGCGCCGAACGGCATGTTGCCCCTCTTTTCCCCCATCCCCTCTTTCCCCCTCCTCTCTCTCTTTTTCACCGCACGGCGGTGACCTTGGCCTCTCCTTCCTCGTCAGCTTCAACTCCCCTCTCTTTAACTGCGACGGCACGGGCCCTCTGCTGCCACGCCCGCCCCTTTACACTGCCCCTCCACAGCCCCCCACCGCTCCTCCACATTGCCCTTCACGGCCCCTCCACAGCGACACGACGTGGGCGTGGGGACACGTCGGCCACGACGGAGAGGCGGCAAGCATGGGCTTGCAGGGACGCGGCGGCGGCGGCGGAGGGCTCGGGCGCGCGGTGGCGATTCGACTTCGAGGCGGCATGGCGGTGGGCGCGGGAGATAAAGCGGCCACGGCGCGGCACAGCGAGGCCACCGCAACCGGCAGGTAACCCCCTCCCGCGCCCACACCTCTCCCTCACCTCCCTGTCGCGGTCGGCGTGCCCTGTTGTAGACCCGCGGCGGTGCCGCATAGACCCGACCCAAACGGTTGTGCTGGACCGTACCGTCCATCGTGCCTAGTTTCCAGATCCAGTATGGCCCGAGCTACTGTACTATATTGGTACATGTGCCGAGCCAGGTTTTAGGTCGAACCGTCTCCATCATGCCTTGAGTCGCCCTATAAAAAAATCCGATCTGTTGGCCAGCTCTAGTGGGTGCCACCTTGTTGCGTATGCACCGCGTGTTCACGTGAAAGCGCCCCGCGCGTTGTTGCTTGTTAAAAGTGTTAGACAACCTCGCTATCGAATAGTCCGGGGTTGCCTAATAGATCTCAAGTGGAGAATAGACAGGGAGAAAGAGAGACACAATATGAGGAGGAACCAGGCCTGCTTTATTATTGTATAAGCCTTCTGCAAAAGGGGTAGCCCCCGCCTCCTATATATAAGCGGTTGCTAGAGATAAGGAAGAGTCCATATAGAGATACTAATCATTTCCTAACACTCCCCTTGGACTCTTCACCGATGATGCATATGCCTCATTAAAACTCCATAAAAACCTGGGAAAAATAATTGGAGAAAGAGTACATAGCACGCTGCTGTGTTGCACGGATTGCCTCATCAAAAACCTTATGTAAGAAAACTTCAATGAAAAACTTACTTAAGGAAAGAGTACAATCCACCCAAACTTCAATGTTAATCTTCAAGATTTACGTTGGTACTCAAACTTCATGGTTGAGATTTATGTAGGAGTATGTGAAAAAATCTCCCCCAAAATCTGCACTTCTCTAAGCCTCATCATCCAGATTCCTCTAATACATCTTTCAAAGGAAGATGCAGTGACTTAGTGAATAAATCTGCGAGATTTTCACACGACTTAGTATGCGATATCTTTATCTCGCTCATCTTATGCATTTCATGAGCATAAAAGAACTTGGGGTTGATATGCTTTGTAAGGTTACTCTTCACATATCCCATTTGTACTTGTGCAACACAAGTCGCATTATCTTCATAGATAATAGTGGGGTTTGTTCCATGTTGGACCACGACTTCGGATGTGGTGAACCATTCTCCGAAGCCATGCACATTCGAGAGGCTTCATACAATGCAATGATTTCTGAGTGGTTAGTCGACGCCGAGACAAGAGTCCGCTTAGACGACTTCAAGAAATTGTTCCACCGCAAAGGAAAACATACCCGGTTTGTGACTTGCCAAGATATGGTCCGATAGGTACCCGACATCAGCGTAACCAACTAAATTCAATTCATTGCTTTTACGTAAAACAAGCCGAGGTCTTTGCTTCCTTGAAGGTAACGGAAGATGTCCTTCACCCTTTCCAATGCCTTTTGGTGGGTTCTGCCTTTATCGTGCTAGCACATTCTGAACGCCAATGTCCGGCCTAGTGCTATTCGCAAGGTACATGAGAGCTCCAATTGCACTCAAAGTATGGGAATTCCGCTCCGGGACTTCCTCCCTCTTCTTTAGGCTGTATGGGTCTAGGTCCGCTTGGAGTGACCTTGAGCCATTGGGGTCTTTGCGGGGTATGCCTTTTCAAAACCAAATCTCTCCAACACTTTAACGTGTAGGATGCTTGGTGTACCAAGATTCCGCCTTGGACATGTTCAAGCCGCAAGCCTAAGCAGAACTTGGTTTTACCCAAGTCTTTCATTTCAAAACTGATTTCAAGTATGTGCATGCTTCTTCAATTTCCTCATCCGTCCCAATGATGTTCAAGTCATCTACATAGGCGGAGATTATACAAAATCCATTCGTGGATCGTTGTATAAATACACATGGATAATCTTCATTTGTCGTGTAGCCTTTCTTGCAGAGAAAGTCACTCAAGCGATTGTACCACATTCTTCCTGTTGTTTTAGCCCATCGGTGATTTCTCAATTTCACACCGTGTATAGGTTTCGTTTTGCTCTGTCTTGGTTCTGAGGATAAAGGGATACCTTCCCAAGGTACTTTCATGTATATCTCCGAATCCAAGTTTCCATACAAGTATCTTTGTGACAACATCCATTAGCTTCATTTTCAACTTCAAGTTATTTGCCATTGAGATCAAGTATCTAAAGGTAATTCCACCCATGACCGGAGAATAGGTTTCTTCATAATCAACCCTAGGGCGTTGAGTGAAACCTTGAACAACAAGCCTTGCAATGTTGTTGCTCTTTTCATAGATTCTCCTATTGTTACAAAATTTATGGCCATTTAGTCATGGTGTGCTTCTTGCACTTCTACTTGCTCTTCATTGCTATTTCCCATTCGGGAGCAAGTTCCTTTAGTTTTTCTCCGCCAATGTGTGCGCACACATTATTTCATGGCTTCTTCCAATGGAAGATTCAAATATGGAATTGCCTTTTCCACAGGCTTCTTTCCAGGTGCAGGTCCTCAATGGCTCCCTTCTCTTGCTTTGGGCATTTTTGTGATTGGCTATGGTAAGTCCTCTGTCATTTTTCCCCAGAGACGTCTCTGGGTTCTTTGGGTTTGAGGCTGATTTCTGTTCTTTTTCTTTGAGGCCTCACGAACAGGGATGGATACCTTCGCTTTCTTTGGTATTTCCACCTCTCCGGTGCATTTCTTGTCGGTATATGCGACTTTAACCACGCTCTCCAGGATCACAAAAATGATCAGGCTCATTCATTTAAGTACGCAAATCGATTGTCTTCTGACTTCATGATTTGCTTCATTAGTGCGAGGTCATGCACGGGATCCCAATGGAATGCCATAAGATTTTCCGGCATTTTCATCCAATGGTTCATTTCCTCCCCTAATGACGGAAAGCGATCTCGTCAAAGATGCAATCCGATCAGATTCAAATCACGATCATGGGTTCCAAATACACAGTTATGGATGCACTTTCATAACCAATGTATATCAGACTTGCGGAGAGGACCCTTTCGATTTCTTTATTAGGGGTGGTATAGGTACATATACCATACATTCAATTCTTGAGTTGACCCAATGCACTAGTTTGCATGGTTGAATGGATGTTGTAGGCCGATTGTCTATAATTGATGAGTGTCTTTGCATACGATGCGTGTCCCCAACAATTGTTGGACAAGTTACAACTCGCAAGAGCGATGCGGCAATAAACTTAATCCTCTTTATTAGTGCTAGCCCATTTTGCGTATGGACGTCATGATGCAGTGCTCAACAGTTATTCCCGTTCTTTGTGCAATAATCATCAAATGCCTTGAAGTAAATTCGCCAAGATTGTCCATTCGAATGGACTTCACGCGATGATCGAGGAAAAGCATTCTTAATTCGATGATGCGAGATCGGTTTTGCGAATGCATGATTCCTTGTTGACAAACATGTATGCGACCATTTGAGGAAGCATCAATGAGCACCATAAAATATCAAAGCGGCCACGACAAGTGGAATCGAACATAAATATCCCCTGAATGCGTTCTGGCAGAATGCAGGATTTCATGTTGCACTTTTCATAACAGAGGGTCTAGTTATTAATTTCCGTGGCACATGCATGGCACACAAAATCTTAAGTGATTCGGGAAATTCTTAACATTAATGCCATGACCTTGTGAGTTGTTAACTATATTTCTCATCAATCTAAGACCAGGATGACCTAATCTACAATGCCATAAAGCAAATAATTGAGCTTCTAAAGAGTCTTCAAAGAAGTATACCTTTGCGTGTGCATTGATTTCGTGTACAACCAGATTCATATGAGGACATTTTTCTAGTACCATCTTTCCATATTCGCGTCTTTGCACAATGCACAAGTGTTCTTTGCCATTTTCTTCATTGGTTTTCTCGTGAAACCCATTGGCGGATATCCTTGAAAATTAAGAGAGTGCGAGTTGATTCGAGGGTACAAGAGGCTTCTTCAATTACCAAAGTTGTACCCATTGGCAATATAATTGTGGCTCTTCCCAGCCTATTATATGCGCATCGCTTGATAGTCGTAATCCTTCCAGCGTTCTTCGTGATGGATGCAGGAAGTATTTCTACTCTCTTAAGATGGTATTTGTTGTGCCACTATTAACAATACATATCTCCTCCATTGGGCGCTACACAATATTTTAAATGATAAGAAATATAATTCTAATCATATAGTGGCAAAGTAATTCAAATATTGCTTACAAATAAAGAATCTTTGGAATAAAGAATAAATTGCAATTCTATTCATGAAAAGAAAATGTATGCTCTTCGAGAGTTTACAATTCATTACTCAAAATTCATTAACAACCATCGTTCTATAGCTCATGAACTTGAGTAACCCAATCTTCTTGTGCTTGGAGCAAGATGGTGGGCTTGAGTTTCTAACCGCTTCAGAAATGCGGTACCAGTAACTCAAGTGTACTCACCTCGATCATGTATTCATTATTCATAGTGGTGAAAAGTGATACCTGGGGAGTACAAAATTTGATCGTTTTGCTTCGGCAATAGTTTGCGTGGTCCTTCGAGGACCTAAGCTTGGTGGCAGCTTGGAGCTTCTTGCTGCAAGTATGATCTTCAAACTGATGCCCATGTGAGATAGTTCGACCTTTGGTCAGTTCTTCAAACTCACATTTAATAATGCCGTGTATTTGCATATTCAAAAGATTCTTTTCATTAGATTACTCGTAATCTAATAGGGAGTGGTTGCAAGATTCATAATTGCATAATTAAATTCTCATGAATTTCAGAAACTAAAAGAAAGCAATAATTTCAAGATTCATAAATACAAGATTCATAGATGCAGAGATTCATAAGTGCGAGATTCATATATACACGATTCATAAATATTCGGAAATACAACTACGTGCATGTAGGTGATCTGAAGCCAGTGCAAGCGATCAGATTCATATGCACGATCGGCCAGGCGATCGATTTTAACGGCGGCTTCATGCGCTGTGGTGCGTCCAGTTCCATGCGTGTCGGCCTTCTGGCGCTGACGGTGGCGCTTAAATGCGGCATGCTTGAATTTCATAATAAATTATATTAAAGCAATAAATACAATGCATGGAGACAGAACAATAATTGCACAATTCATAAATTCATAAATGCGAAATAAATTCTCGAAATTTCCAATTTTTCTTAGTATTTGGCAATTTTCATTTATATTATACAGAATTTTCCAAAGATCACTTGATAACAGAAAAATAAATTGCAACATGAATTAAACATGGCATAAGTCTAATTACAACTTATATAATTCTTGTTGGGTGAACGAAAAGCAGGTAATGAATATCTCTGTCAATTTGACTCTTGGCCAGTCAACGCCTAGGCTCACATGAGGAGGGAGCACTTCCCGCTTCCTAAGGTGCCAATTAAAGAACCAAGCCTCATGTGTGTTTTCCTAGACACCAATTGTCTCATATCTGTTTATTCATTACCAAAATCAAATCCCAACCACTCATGTTCTCATAAACTGTTGTATGAGAAGTGAAATTTTCCTAACACTTTTCATAATTTCGCTAATTTTCCAAGCCAATTTTAATTACTTTAGCAGAAATTGAATTTCAGCAAATATCAACATGACATAATTCATAAATTTATAAATTCGGAAAATAAATTCTCAGAATTTAAGCATTCTAAATAGAGCAATTATTGCAAAAATTCATAAATTATTCATAAATGTCGCAAGATAATGCTAGAAAAATTAAAAAACCGGATCCAAGATTTTCTGGAATTTTCACTATTTTTCATAATTTTCGCAATTTCCAGTGTTTTCTTAATCAATTTTTCAATTTCTATTCTTTTCTGAAAGAAAAGAAATAAAATACAGGGCAAAAGGGTATTTAAGCCTCTCGTGCGTCATGGCCAAATTCAATTTGGCTTCCAATCCCTTCACCCTTCGATTCGATGGTTAGTCACCGGACTTCATGTCCTTTTCTCGATACTTGGACTTCTTGCCCGGACCATGTCCGAGACGAAAAGAGCTTGTGACTTCGTGTCAGTCCCCACTCCTCACGTGCGCCAAGGCCATATCTAATTTGGTTTCCAACCGGTTTGGATCGAATGATTCTTTGCAATTGGACAAAGCACTTTTCCAAGTTCGACTTTATGTCCTAGAAACTTTGGACTTCATATCTTTAGTGCATGGTGCGGCTGGATGCTTGCGCCCAAGGGTCCTCGTGATGATGTCGGCTGTTGCGGAGTGCGTTAAATGGCGACCTTTGCGTAGGCGTAAATGGGAAGACCACAGGGCCTCGTTGTGGGCAGTTGAGTAGGCCTAAGTACATGTCACAATGAGATAATCTTGGCGCAGAAATGTGTCAGTATGTGCGTGCCAGACCAGTCTTATTTCTACGGCCGAGGCGGAGCGGCGCACGGCTGGTCGAGTCGGAATGACGCCGGAGGCCGGCGGCTCTGATGCGGCCACTGTTATGAAACAACAAAGGCAGCTCAGGCGTTAGACCACAGCGCCTTTTCAGGTAAAGCGAGGGAGCGCATAGGTGGCTAGGCGCAGTGACGGCTCGAAAGCACGGCTGAGCGAAAGTCTGGCAGCGTTCTTCGGTCGCCTGTAATGGCGACAAGAGCGCTTCAGTCAGTCTTAGGAAAGCGACACCGATTAGACTGATGGAGAATGTGAGGGCGCTCGAGCTGCGGCCGTGCGGGCGGTAGCGGTACCGTGGTTCATCGGAACTGCCAGGCGACGTGCGCCATCGCGATTTCGAGGCGGCCAAAGGCATTGCCGGGATGCAAGCTCGAGGAGGAGCTACGCTTCATGCGCGAGTATGGCTTCATGCCACGAGATGCTTGTATAGGAATCAAGCAGCGATTAGATTAAATCACTCGATTCTCACCTTTCTCACTTTTCAATCGCTTTCCAGACTATCGGCGTAGGATAGATTAAGCGTAGGACTTTTATTTCGGCAATCCGTGGATGCCATTGATGGCAGTTGATTGCGGATCGGATCGAGGCGATCAATCGCGGGTAGTAGACGTTAGTCGCCGTGCGATGATCCTTCGCTTGTCTTTTCTCACCTTTCAATTTATTCTCGGTGAGACACGTCGCGATAACGTGTTAGACAAGCCTCCATGCTCGAATAGTCGGGTTGCCGCTGTGTCTGAAGTGGAGAATGTAGGCGAGGAAAGAGAGACACAATATGAGGAGAACCAGGCTGCATTTAATGCTATTATCTGCATGCTGACAGGGAGTAGCGCTTCCTATATATAGCGGTTCTGCTAGAGATAAGGAAGAGTCCATATAGGATACGGAATCAGTTTCCTAACAAAAAGTTCTCTCGCCGCGTGCCCGCGCGCGACGGCAGCGCCGTGCCATCACAAGTAGCCACCCAGGCGCAATCGCTCCCCCATGCTGCTGCATAGTATATCGTACGTGCGCAACCCAAGCAGCCGGGGTCTTTTGTGGAGAGCGAAATCACGCTCCGACCCGACGGGCGCTTCGGTCCTTACCGTGGGCTCGCCGTTTCGCAACCGCGGAGAATGGACAGGCGCGGGCGGCATCGCTCGGACCCCGCCTCGTCCGGAGCGGTGGGCCGCCGGATGATGTGCGCGGCCGATTTAACCGGTGGGGCGGGCGCTGTCAGTGTGTCAGCTGCAGGGCACCGGCCGATGATGGATCGACGTTACGCGCCAACAACATTAAACAGCAACCCTTTCAGGGGGCCCTGCCCTCTCTGCTTCACCACATTGATGTGTCGAGCAGTAGTACCACCGCGAATCCGCAATCTAACGGGCTCGCCGTCCTTTCTTAGACCCTATTTGTTTTAGCTGAGGGTAGTAGAAAGCATGTTTTAAAATCTGAATTGTAAAAGTTGGATCGTTAAAAGCTGATGGCTGTTTGGCAACCTAGATTATAGTGTGTTTGTATTGCTATTTCTGCTTCGCAAAAGTTTGTGGTACCCACGATTATAGGTTGAAAAGTCCGTGTGAATAATAAGGGGTAATGGTGGGTAATTTTGATTGTAGTTGGATGGGTATTGTGGTCTTTTGCAAAGAAAAAGCTAAGGAAAGCTTCTCCAGAGTGGATTGTGGGATTGCTACAATCTGCTCTTCAGATTATTACAATCCAGATTAAAAATTTCCTGTTTGTTAACTTTTCCGCTTTTAAAAACTGCTTTCTATAATCCCTAGCTAAAATAAACAGAGCCTTAGCCTCTTCATGGTCATGGACTCCTCCACCGTCGACGCGTGTCACGCTTAACCGAACTGAACGCTGGCCATTAATCTCAAATTCATAGCAAGAATGGATCCACGTCCGTGCCATGCATTGAGAAGTTATAATGGCACGGTACTACAGTGTTGTACGATTATCTCATATAGCCATTGGATTGGGAAGCACGTTTGGTTGTTTTAGCAGGGTACTTCATCGAGTAGGTATGCCGGCTTTGATATCGGTGCCCTCGAGACTTTAAGAGTGTGTCTAGTTTGTGCCTAAGGGTCCGTTGGGTACGGTTTTAGATTTCAGTAAAAAGGAAAATGGTTTTAGATTTTTGGTAAAAACGTTTCAGTTAGGATTCTGTGAATCGGGTGGAACGGAGTTGAGACCGATTCGGCCACAGAGTGGAAAAAAAAACGATCCGAGAAGAATCGTTCCGAGCTTTAGCCCGTTTGGTTGAGTTTCTTCCGGAACCTAGTATAATCTAATAGAAACGGTCCGTTTCAGACCTGTGTATTTTTTAAAAATTCTGAAAGTGCTACTGTCTTTGTATATGCTCTTATGTTTTTTATTTTCTAGGAAAAATAAATAAAGTCTAATATTTCTAAAATAAATTATTGTAAGATACTGAGGTAATACTAATGATGCTATAAAATTTTTAGATGATTATTAGACATACATATTTTTTAAATTATGAAAGTGCTATTGTCTATGTATATGCTTTTTTTGTTTTTTGTTTTCTAGTGGCACTATATAAAGTCTAATATTTTTGCACATTTTACTACATAATTCTTGGACACTCTTCATGGTACCATTAAAATTTTAGAGTATGATCAAACTTATACATTTTTATAAAAATCTGATAATGTCTCTATTATTTTTCATTAATTGCTATTTTTCATTTTTTTTTCAGAAGCACTAAATGAATTGAAAAATTATTAAAAATTTTCTGCAGTGTTTTATAGATTAATTGGGATTTATTTTTATTTTCTAAAATAATTTATAATTTTTTTCAATTTTTCATGAGTGCGCCAAAAATCGATTGAAAATTTAAAATACAAAACAGGTAAAAAAATCGAACAAAACTGGTCAAAAATGAGTGAAAATCGATCGAAAATCAAGAAAATCATTTGATTTTCAATTTTTTGATGAAGTTTGACTGCTGATTTCAAAAAAATTAATTTCGAACTCGTTTAGTTTCTATAGATTTTCGATCGATTTTTGCCGATTTTTGACCAGACAAGGATCCCGTGCAGTCCCTATGGGGACTGCAACTTAAGCAGTCCTCACAGGCGCGGACTGTCTGATCGAGGCATTGGATGGGCAGATCGACTAAAAATCAAATGAACAGTATTATGGACAGTGTTTCTGCACAGTAAAAAAAACTATACATTATTTTTGACTAATCGAGACCGTCTAGTTTTGATCTGACAGTCTTCCACAAAGACTACTTAAGTTGCTGTCCTCACATGACTTCAGAAATCCCCCATCCCTGATGACCATTCCGCATGAGCAATCGAAGAAGAACAAGGTGTAGGCACGTAGCTAGAAGGTAGCTGCATCTGCATGCGCGCACCCTCTTTGATTTCTTTATTGCAAATGTAGTTAAGAGTCCAATTCCCACATGTCCCATCCCATTTGCATGTGTGATAGTACTATGTCTGTGGCACGTACGACTAGGGATGAAAACGGTACAAAATGGTCGGTAAATGGTTGTTCTGTTTTCCTTTCCATAATTTTTACTGATAACGAAAACGAAATCGAAAACCCCAGAAACGGATAGTAACGAAAACGAATGTGAACGGAATGAAGCGGATACAGAAATGAAAGTGGGAAATTTCACAAGAACATAGTATGAAATCACAATATACATGATCGCAAGAACAATGTAACTCATTCCACCTACAAGGTGGACACAAGAATAGTGTTATGTTCACTGGTACACTAGAATTTTTTTTTTCAAGTTTGTCAACTGAAGGCTTGTTATAGGTCCCCCATATCAGATTATCATGCCTCCTCCATATCATTAACATCGATATCCTCTTGGTCCACCAACTATAAAGGTTTAATGCCCAAAAATATGTATACTATTGTTCGATGTTCATTTATGATCTTCTGAGATATGTCCTGGATTTTCTGGAGTTTATAAATTCATTTGTGCTATTTTTAGGTTTATAAAACTAATTTATTCAAAAAAATAAAAAGGAAATTATGCTAAAATAATTTTCCTAGGTTCAAACTATTTTGAGAATTTTTTCAGAATTTTTAAACTCCATTTGATATTTTATATAAAGCCATTTGTATTTATAAAATTATTTTAATTCAAAAATAAATGTAAATTATCTCTTCTCCTTTTTGGGCCAAGCCCATTTCTATTTTTAACCCATTTTTGTTTTTAATTTACGGTTTCACTTATACGGAATTTCTGTTTTCGTCGAAATTGGCTCTCCCATTTCCGTTTCCAACAAAAAAAATTTGTGTTTTCGTTTCCGTTTTCAAAAAAGGGCTTTCGTTTCCGTTTTTCTCCTGAACGATCCGAAACTTTTCATTCCATTTTTAACCCTATGTATGACGATGGTACGAGGATATGGAAACAAGAGTCAGGCAGGTAGGTTGATAGGTGGTCATTGATCACTCGAACCAATGGGCCTAACCAGGGGCGTAGCCAATGGGTTCTCATTTAGGCCCAAGCCCACTATTCAGTCATTGGATTTTAAGTGCCTTTTTTAATACTGACGTTTAGTTTTTGTCATAGCAACAGCGAAAGCATAGAAGCTCATGCGTAGTTAGAAAAAGAAGCTTTGTTGGTGGTGAGTAGCTTCCTGCGCCATGTAATTGGTTAGCGATCATTGCTTGTTGATGACCTAATTTGGCTATTTATAACTTTGTGTGTTGCCTACAAAATTGGATTCGAACCCTAGACGCATGTAAAAACCACAGAGAGAGATGGCACGACACCTCTTCTTTGCAAGGACATGGCCGTCCATCGAGTCAATGGCGCTTGATGCACATCGCAAGGAGTCGGCAATTGCGAGTCCACAGTGAGGGCGTCGTGTGAATGCTGGGGAGCTGACGAGGGAACGGGCGTGTGGCGACGGTGATGGCAAGCAGCCAGGGAAGGTGACGTAGCATGAGTTGTCGAGTGGCTAACCGACTGAGTGAGCTGACCACAACAGCAAATAAGCAATGCGAGCCCCTCTTCTGACATAAGATTTTTTTTTATCAATTGCAACTATGTCAATGGGTTGGATAGAGATAATAGTCGGTTTATTTGATTCGTTGGTGTTAACTTGTTCATACATTTTTAAAAGTTTGACAAGCAATCGTTGCACAAGTATTTCTTAAATAATAAAGTACTAGTAGAAACTCTGAAACCGATGAGAACACAACACAAACTATTTAATATATTTATCTCATTTTAGCATAATCTTTTTAGCCCACCCTCTATTTTTATCCTAGCTTCGTCACTAAGTCCAACAGTTCTGGTCCCTACACATTTGTTTTTCTAAATTTAGCCATTGTGTATACACAATTTCAAAAATAGATTTCTCCCGCCCGCAGCAACACAAGCAGCACAAAAGGAGCTCGATAGCAGGAACCTGCCGAGTATCCCTAGGGGTGGGCATTCGGTTTTTTTGGTTTAATCGGTTTGGTTTTTTTCGGTTTTAAGATAATTCGATTTTTAGAAACCGGCAACCGAATTTCTCGGACCAAAATGAAAAATCGAATCGAATTAACCGAAGTTAATTCGGTTTTTTGATTAACTGAAATATAAATAAACACTAGGTACATTAGATTTGATTTTCTCATATCACAATACAAAGTAGAGATAAACCCACATAATATTCGTAGGTCATTACAGTATAAGCATATGCATAAAGATGTTAGAACATGAGAATTATTTGTTAGCTTCATAAAGAACATTATAAAAGTAGAATTGTATATGGACTATCCGGTTATTTCGGTTTCCGAAAGCAAAAAATTGAACCGAATGCCAAAAACCGAATTATACCAAAATAAAACCGAACCGAAAACCAAAAAACCGAAATAATCGGTTAATTTGGTTCGATTCGGTTCGGTAATTTGATTTCGGTTTAAAAATGCCCACCCCTAAGTATCCCTACGCTAGTAGGCATTAGATAAGTGATTTAATTAAGTAAAGTCATTAATAATTGATTAATTAAAGCCATTACTTAGTGGATTTTATTGTCACATTTCTACTGGAAAAGGGGGGCTCGGCAGAAATCTTGCATGCCTTTCCCTGTTGAGAAGAGAGTTATTTTTATAATTTTATTTATAAAAAAGATAGATTTAAAAAAAGTATGTCAGACATTAGAAAAGCACCGGACCCCAAAACCAACTCATGCACGTTACTCCGCTAAACAAGGGAAAAAATGCTTGAATATACAACAGTGTAATTGAAAATATCAGAAATATACATCAGTAAAAAAAATTGCAAGATTAACGTGGCGGCCGCCAAACCGCACGGCGGCCGCCACGCGGGATGGCTGCCGCCGCACCCCATGGCGGCAGCCAGCGCCACGCGCATGCATGCCGGCCCGCCGCCTGCGAGGTGCGGTGCTGCGCCGACCAAAGACCGCAGCGGCAGCCAGCTCCCCACGCAGCAGCGCAGATGCAGAGACTGGATCGGATGAGAGAGAGAGAGGACGCGTTCAACACAACCAGCTGGGAGAGTAGCAATCAAAACACGATAGAAATTTTCCTTTTCTTCTCCATCCTTCTGACATGAACTTTGAGCTTTGGTTTGCAACCTTCCTAGTGTCTGGTAGTAACTTAGCTTCTTGAAGCAGCCGCCACACAGCAAGAAAAACAAGGTAGAAATAGTTAAGATCTTGTGGAAATTTTGTAGGGTGTTTGACTGGACTGTAGCCTCAGGAGGACATGAGCCTGCATGCATGTTTAGCTTGTTCTCAATCAGGGCAGCTGATGAGATGTGTAGAGTGGAATCGGCTGCATTAACCTTGGTGATCAGTTCAAAGGCTACATGGGAGTGGCTCGCAATTTGTGGTCAACATGGGAGTGGCTCCTGCGCATCATGCGCCTGCGCGTGGGGGAGCTGGCTGCCGTCGTGCTGGCTGGCGGCAGCCAGCCTGGCAGCCGTGGCAGGGCGGGACTGAGGCATGCGCGTGTGACGCCTGGCTGCCGCCATGGGGTGCGGCGGCAGCCATCCCGCGTGGCGGCCGCCGTGCGGCTTGGCGGCCGCCACGTTAATCTTGCAATTTTTTTTACTGATGTATATTTCTGATATTTCTAATTACACTGTTGTATATTCAAGCATTTTTTCCGCTAAACAAGGCAGTATGCATGCACATGCTTTCGGTAGCGACAGACCGCTGGCTAGCTTAGCTACCTAGAGGTCAAACGACCTACTAGTGGACCTCCCTTGTCTGCCCAGAATTGTCACGCATGCCGAACTGATATCAGCAATTAGGACATAAGCTAACTGTGTTTGTGTTGGGGAACTGGTAGGCTACAGTAGCACAAAATTAAAATTTTCTACCCCATATCCTAAGAACCACTACATGTAATAGATCATAGAATTACCACTAAACGCGCAGACCCGTAGCAAAAGTAGAATCGATGTGCGCGTCCCTTGCCTACCAGCTCCGACCAGATCCAACTAACGCCGACTAGTTCGCCAACTAGGTCGGATAAATTTTGACCAGCTTCCTAACAAGAAACTATTAGCACCGACTAGTCTGCCGACCAGATCAGATCAACCCCGACCAGTCTGCCGACCAGATGATGTATACTTGCGTCTCCTTCACTAACCTTTTGTGACGGACTTAGATTTTGGATCGTCCTAGAGTTGAAGGCTTACAACAACTCCTCCAAGGTATCCACACGTACAGGGAGGAACACCACACGTCAGAATACAAGTTCCGGTCGTACGGATTAGACGAGAAGGGAGGGCGGTGGCTAGGGTTTTAGGAATTTTAAATTCCTGATGTATCTAACACAATTATCTTCGTCACCTTATCAACCACCACCCCTCCTTTTATATAGATGTCTCATAATGGGCTCTACATTAGAGGCCCATTACTAACTTTAAACTCACATGAACTCAGATCACCATTCGAATTTTGTTCTAACTCTGATCACCATCAGAGTTCGGTTCCAACTCCTTAAGAGTGTGACCCCAAAGGTTCACGTGTACTTGAACATGACCCGAGTGCTCCTACTCGACCAATAATCAGTAGCGGTCCTTAGTAGAACGTACCAACTCCCAAGTATACGTAAAAATCACATCAGACGAATCTTAACAATGTTCAGTCATATGTATTTCCCTTTGCCTCACGATATTGGTCAAGCTCAAGGCGAGTATATGTCATTCTTGTTTAGTTAGCTCGACCACTCTTTCTCAATCATGTGACTCAAAATCCCCAACCACAGTTAACTCTTAACCACAAGTAGCATGGTCATGCATTTCCAAAAGCCGGTCACTCGAGAGGCCTAGAGATATCTCTCCCGTTGTATGGAAGAACAAATCCCATCTTAATCGACTACATCTTGCAGTATACTTCATGACAAACTCGAAAGCTATTTTTATAACACATCTCAAGAATATGTGCCAATCTCAGGTCTAAGGATATATCATACACATTGTTCTGAGATGAACAGATGATAAGAAGAATACAACGTTCTCGCAGTGTCTTAGGGTGGGTCGATCCTACTCCATGTTCTCTAACATGGGTCCATATTATTGGTTTGATATCTCCAAATCTACGACTTGTGAAACATCATCATCAACCAATACATATGCTAGTCTATACATATGTGTCCTCATATGATTATCGACTATGGATCACTTTAGAATAATCATCATTTAGTCATTATAGAGTTTAACAAGTCATATACTTGCTAAATCAGTAATAATGAGATTATTCAAAGAACAAGATGATAAATCATGAACATTAGAAAATATAATCATCTCTATGATTGACATGTACTGTTTGATGTTTAGTTTGTTTTGCCTCTTCAATTGCCATGCCTCCGCCATGTCACGAGGGATTTATCGTGGATCCAAATACCGGTGAGATTTCAGAAATCTCAGCCGAGATTTCGGATTTTGGACCCCCTCGAGATTCTAAATCTTGGTCGGATAAAAAAATTTAAAAAATTCAAAATGCTATAGTATTAATCCAAATCTCAACGAGATCTCGGTGATTTCGACCGAAATCTCAATGCTTTTTTTACCGGATTTTTATTTTTCTTGGCCGGATTGGATTGGATTTTGGGTCAAGATCATCCACACAAAAAATTAACGTATTGTTGATATTTTTCGATCAAAATAAGTTGACCGAAATCTCAGAAATTTCGGTCGAAATCTCGGATTTCCCAGTTGAAAAAAACTAGATTTAAAATTTGGTTTTTTGATTTTGTCCAAATTTTGTTTGAAATTCCGAGATCTCATCGAGATTTCGGATTTTGACCACCCAAAATTTCTACTAAAACGAAATTTTGAACGGGATTTGTATCCTAGATCTGTCTTTAGGAGGTAACGGCAGAGAAGAACAGTACGAGTAGGGAAAGAATGGCGGATAAGAAAATAAAAATTGTAGCGAAAGCAGTTATCAATTGCACTGTAACAATCGATCCTTTCTGCTCGTGTCTGCTGGATTGGATTGATGCAATGGCACAACATTGTGTGCTGCTGTACCGTTGCTGTGGATCCCGTCACATAGGCATGCTAATATTATATATATTAAAGGGGGAAGAATTGCCAGCCTCTCAGGCCGGCCACGCCACCCCCTATGGCGTTTTGCTAATAGGTCCTCCCGTTTTCTCTAAATTATGAATTGGTCCTTTTGCAAATAAGCCCTTCCACTTTCTCTAAATTATGAATTGGTCCTTGTAAATTACAAAGAGGTCCTTTGCGATTTTTTGTGGGTATAAAAAAATCTTTTCCAAACAAAGTAAATTTTAAACGGTGTGGCGTTAGGTGCATATTTTGCCTAGTAGTTTCAAAACCGGCGTAAACTCAATTCAAACCATAGTAATAAAATCAATTTCCCCCTACGCCAAACCTAACCACATAGAATTCCTGAGAACTCAACGCAACCCGACCAGTGGCGTACGAAGGAGCAAATATAGGGGATGCCAGGCATAGCGGAGAGCTAAGCATGGTGGAATGATTTTTTGTATTGAATTGACATATATTTTTCAAAAGTTTCATTGTATTTATAAATTTACGTAACCTGAAGGCAAGGATATGTTCGGAGTGTCTTCATTTATTGATACGATAAATAAAAAAACAATTAATCTTTCTTTGATATGAGTAATTTACTAATCATTACAATGCATGTATCGTTTTTATAATTTACTAATCGATTAGTAATTTCAATTATATGATGAAATTTTGTCATGATTTTTTTGTTAAGTTTGTATGTTGAACAATTCATATTCTAATCAATTTAGCACCAATAATTAAAATAAAAAACAAAATTGCTTACCTTATCCACTGGCTGACGACGTCTCCTCCTAGCTCCCCATGCCCACGGCTCAATCCTCAGTGCCTCGACCCTCAGTCTCCTCTGATCCGTTCCTCCCCATTGGAGACGGTGCCTATGGCCTCCCCTCTTGGCTTCGCCCCGAACTGGTCGGCCCCCTTCTTCACCAGGAAGCGTGGCGCCCCAAACCCCTTCACCTCGACGTGGCCTGCCAGCCCCCTCCTTCACCCGACGTAGCGGCCCCCTCCTTCCCCCGGCGACCGGTGTAGCCCCTCGGCCCCTTCTTCATCGAGCGGAGTGGCCACACAATGCAGCCCTTTGAGGCCCTGACTGTTCGACTCGTTCACCCGAAGAGGTGCGGGGACTCGGCGAGCTCAGTCTGGTGGTTCCTCTCCTTCACCCGACATGGCGAGCCCGGTGTGGCGGTGCCTCTCCTTCACCCGACACAGTGAGCCTGCGCGGCTGGCGCCCCTCGGCCCCTCCTTCACCTGACAGGTGACGGCCGATGAGTCCCTATAATATCTAGATTAGGGATTTGAGGATTTGGGAAATTGGGGTTTGAGTTTGCCAGTTTGGTCTAAGTTATATTTGTCTAGTGAGCTCTGAGTTGATCTGGTGCAACCGTCAACTGTGTAACCACAAGTAGGCGCTGTCCCTTCTGGCCTTCTTTTCTTCGACCGGTATTCTCTTAGTTCTTTGACTCGACCTCTTCTTGCTCGGTGCTCGGTGGCGGTGCTTGCCTCCTCCTGCCCGTCGACCGTGGGTCGTGGCTCTGCTAACTGGTGTTCTCCCACCTCATGGCAACAAAAATACCGTCAAAACCCAATGGGATTTGGGGGATGCAACAAGTAGAGGGGGTGCGCACAATGGGCAGAGGGGGTGCGCGCAACGGGCAGAGAGGATGGGCTAGCTGTCGGGACCCCGAATTTGCAAATCCGGACCCTCTGTGTATTCAGCACTAGTCCAGGAACGCGCTAGTGCACACAGTCTTAACATCGGTAAATATCACAATCATACCAATCGATATTAACAAAGTACTTTATTTAAATAACCAAAGTGGTTACTCGACCTTATGGCCAAGTTACAAATATATGCCTTGCAAGGCAAAACTTATTCAGAGAAAAGTAGTAGCAGCGGAAAATCAAATAACTTCGTGGCGCCATCCAGTATACCACAGGCAACTGACTGGGCTCGCTTCCCTAAGTAGACGGATCCTCTTGGAATTCCTCCTCCAAAGCTGGTGCAGTCTCCTCTTCAACTGATATTGTGTTGAGGCAAGGGTGAGTACTTGGTACTCAGCAAGTCATGCACAGAATGCAGGCTAATATACTATATGCATGGCTTGGTACAAAGGAATAGTTTAAGGTATATTTGCAGTAAACAGCATTTGAAAAGTAATATAAGTAGATTCGAAAGCAGTAGAAATAAGTAAAGCGTAAATAACTTTTCAAGAAGTTTAATAAACATTTTTCCCCATCCTAAACCACATTTCCATCATCTTCATTATTAAACCAACCCAACTTTCAAATCCAAGTTATTTTCAGAAAATCTAACCCTTATTTGTAATTCAGAGCATTGTCGATCTGCAGTGGACTCGGCTATTTAAATAGATTCTACACTCTGCAGAGGTTATGCACTTTACCCACAAGATACAGTCAAACACCACAAAGGCGAGTTCAGTAACAAAGCCTTTGGAAGCCTCAAACAACACAGGTGGTCCTCTCAGGTTCGTGCTCTACACCATCCTTCCCTTAGCCAAGGCGAAGTATGGGACCAACACACCGTTAGATGGGTATCGGCCACGACCACGATCGCTCCCCGTACAATCACACAAGCGGTGTAATTGACACCTGAGGCTCCACAAGCGAGTCCTTAGCGACTTAGTCAACTAGGGCCGTCCCATTCGACCATGTGGTTGCAAGTATGACCCAGTTCAAAGGCTAGCGAGGTTAAGTCCTTAGAGTGACCAGTGCAAGAATACCCGAAAAACAAAATAAAAAATACCAAAGCCACAACTGTCCCACATGATTACTATTGCCACATGCCCGGTCAAAAGCGTTTATCAAACCCAGGTTGATTACCATGCACCACGTGCCATCAACATCACATGATACTTTTCCCAAAACAGGTTCAATATATCATTAAGTCAATATTAACATTTGATTGTCCAAAACCATGTCATGAGCACGTAAGTGTGTCTAAGCGTTATACTACAACGGTCTAAACCCATGTTGGCAATTTAATAATGTCCAACTAGTAATCCACAACTAGGGTGACAAAGGGTCATGGCACATACTTAAGTAATCAAGGTGTCATATAGCAAATTGGTATTTATCTAACCCCTGAGTTTAAACAAAGTATTTTTCTAATTGAACTAGCATGCAATAGTTTAAATCAAAATAGATTTGAAATAGGATCAACATGGTCAAAGCACAACTTGCCTTCAAAAGTACTTGCTCTTGGTCTTGAGTTGGATCTGAGTCAACACTTCTCCTTGAATCCTTAGGCACTTCAACGTCTACTCGTAACGCGTGCAAATAGCAAATATACGAATAAACAATAGGCAAAAAGTATCCAAACATCCAAATAAAATCCATAAACAGAGAGAACATAATTTTCTGGATTTTTAGGAACTGGAATCGTTCAAATCGGAGTTAAAATGCAAAAGTTATGATTTATTAAAGTTTAAATAATCAATTAAATAATATTACAGTGA
The DNA here is from genome assembly GCA_036346355.1 of Rhipidocladum racemiflorum. NCBI lineage: Eukaryota > Viridiplantae > Streptophyta > Magnoliopsida > Poales > Poaceae > Rhipidocladum > Rhipidocladum racemiflorum. The sequence goes on along the minus strand of CM070569.1, from coordinate 75,735,047 downwards.
AAAACTTTAGTCCAAAAATTAAATAAAATTCATATTTGAGTAGATCTGAATTTTATACAAATTTAGAAATTTGAATCACTCAAATCGGAGTTGAAACGCATAAAAGTTATAAGCGTTTGAAGTTTGAAACAAAATCACGAAATCATTATTCGAATTAATAAATCATTTTTCTTTTGAAATTAATTATTGCGTCGGCATGGACACGTGTCAGCTCTGATTGGTGGTGGCGACGTCCGGCTCTCATGGGCTCACTTACGGCGCGGTTTGGTCCACGGTGGACCGGTCCCACTGGCTTCGGGTGAGGCCGACAGGTGGGACCGCTGTCGGTCGCGGGTCTCATAAGCGGCTGGCGTGTGGGCCCTCGACATGCGGGGCCAGCGTGTCGAGGACACGCGCTCACACGCGTCTGGCCCGACCGCGTCGGTCCAACTTCCCGACCGTGGTGCAATCCCGTGAATTGATTTGAAATTCGGCGGCGCGATTAGATCCAGGGTTAACACGTTGAATCTACTCGATGATCGTGGGCCGTTCGATCTAGATCGGACGGTCGAGATCTAATCCTATAATAACACTACTACAGCACGTGGCGATTGTGAACCGTTGGATCTTGATCCAGCGGTCGAGATCTAACCGGGTTTAGAACACGTGAACTCACCTCAACCGCACGATCAAGATCGGACGGTCCACGAGCTTCGCGAGGCGATGGCGGCAGCGGAGCTGCAGCCACCGGAGGCGAACGACAGCGAGCAAGCGGCGCTCGGGGTTGCTCGGCAAGATGAGTCCTCCTTCAGTGCGTCTTGTCACGGGGATTCGGATGCAGGCTCATACCGGCGGAAGGCGACGGACGGCTGACGAATCGAACAAAACGCGGCGGTCACCTCCTCCAACTCTGGCCCGAGCTCGCACGAATAAGCAGCGGCGGCTCGGCGAGATGGCTCGAGGAAGCAGGTGCGCAAGGATGAGGGCAACCTCGGGCGTGACCAGGGCTTTAAATAGCCTCGGCGTCCGTGCGAGGCGGAAACCTAATTCTACACGGCGGCGGGCGCGGAGTCCGGCTCGGACTCGGCGGAGACGATGGCGCCGGCCGTCCACGTGGCACGATCAGCGGCCACGATCGCGGGCGCGATCGGATCCGGGCCGGATCTGGCTCGAGCCGTGCAGGCGGATCTCGGCCGTTGGATCTTGATCCAACGGTTGGGATTGATTAGGGTTTTAATTTGGTTTGATCGAGCCAAGCGGCTGGTCGGACTTCAGTCCGACTCGGGTTCCGACTTCGATCGGATAAGCGATACTAGACCCGAGTTGATTTTCCAGCGATTTAATATTTAAAATAATTCCCGATAATTCATTTAATTCATTAAAAATAGCAAAGACTGAAAAATTCGAAAAATTACGGAAAATACTTTGGAACATTTTGGACTCAAATAAAATATTTCCAACAAAATTTTATTTGCAAAATTAAATTCTTTAATTATTTCAAAATGGAATAAATTCAAATAAATTCCAGATAAATCCAAATAAATTCCAGAAAATTCCAAAAATTTCACCAAAGTGCCAAATCACACATGAATTTAAGAAAAGCAAAATTTTGGGGTGTTACACTAGCCCCCCGTGCGTTCGCCACTAAACTCGACCTACATGGTATATAAACCCAAATCAACCCAGCCCACTTCTTTAACATGGATTCAACACACTTTAGAAGTCATGTTCACCCATTCCATAATACTCTTAAATCCTGTAACACCCTAGTTTTCGCTTTCTGGGGAAAAACCTAATTTAAATAAATTAAGTTCAAAAGTTTGGATTTTCTTTGGTGTTTATATTAACCTGGCATCCGTTCCCCTCCAAAATCGGGAATTAATTCCCCTCCGATCGAAAAATTGATTTTTCCAGTTCCCGCCGGTACCCGAAATTCACCTGAGTCCAAAAATGCTTCAAAAATCTCCAAACCACTTCCATTGTGTTCCAAATATTCCGAAATGATTTTAGGAATCATTCCCCAGATTTTTAGACCTCCGTTCCTATTTTATCTCGCGCGGCTTTTGTTTAATACTGCGATCAGCATGAATATTCAATTCCACAAAAATCGTCCAAATTCAACCAAAATAATTTTATTGGGTCCCAAATATTCTAAAATGGCTCTAGGAATTTTTCCGGAATTTTTAGGCCATTTTTCCTTATTTTTCTCTAGGGCGAATCATTTGCGTAAGGGAGGACCAATAGAATGCTGCCACGTGGCATGTGAATAGTAGCCTTCTTCAACCTCCAGCCAACTCCAAGTTACAGAGAAGCTTGCAAGTGCTCCAATGGCTAGGAGTTGCATTCAAGCGCCCATAACTCCTTCATTTCAACTCCAAATCGCGGCCTTGGGTTCCGTTGAATCAGTAGCGTCGCCCTCTTGCCATTCCCTACCTTCACTCACCGTCAATCTCACCGGAAACGGCCCCATTCAAGAGAAACCAAAATCCACTAAAATGGCTTTAACTCGGCCGTTTCACCTCCAAACGCCGCACCACCACCTCCATCCTCTTCGTATAAGTATTGCCGTTCCGGGAGTGTGCTCCCCTTTCCCTCTACTCCACGCATTTGCCCGTGAGATCAAGAAAACCGAGGTGGTGTCACCCTTTTTCGGTGTTCTTCGTGTTCGTGCTCATAACCGTCTCGGTGAGCCATTCTTCGTGCCACTTGGTTCTTTGTGACCGTGGATGAGTCTAGCTTCTAACCCAATCATCAATTTTAGGATTTCTCAACCGTGGGCGACGAATTTGGAGCTTTTGTGCATTCGGCCGAACCTCCGTTCTTCGTCGATTTCTCCGATTCCGGTGAGTTTTGGTTCAATCCCTTCCTCCTAGATGTCCCTAAGGATGTTATCTAGAGAATCCATGATTTTATTTGGTCCAAATCCATGCGAAAATGGGGCAAAAATCCGTTTTTTGGGAAGAAAAGGGGGCTCCGAAGTTTTGGTTCAGTTCTGGAACCAAATTCTCATGATTCTTGTAGCAAGCAGTACCTTTTCCTATTTTCTTGATTTTCCAGCAATTTTCAACTTCGAACGCTTATAACTTTTGCATCCAAACTCCGATTGACTCCGTTCAAGTTTCTAAATTCATCTAAAATCAAGATCTACCTGCCAGTACTACTTTTATAATTTTTGGATTTTATTTATTTTCTTTTATTTATTTATTGCCTCGTTTTGCGCATAGTCAACGATTCCGCCGAGTCCGCCGACCCGTAGCCGGGACTTGAAGAGTTCAACCTTCTCGCTGTGACCAAGGCAAGTCTCCTTGACGCATGTTGATCCTATGCTTTCTAAAGTGTTTTACCATGTTTTACAAATTGCATCGCTATTTATATTAAAGAATGATGTTAACGTTAGGTTATTAGTTATACCTGTTGTTCCTACCTCCTTGATATTGTTATCCATGATCCTTTGTCGCCCTAGTATAGTAATCCACCAATACAAATGTTTTTAGAAAAACAATCTTTACTTAGGGAAAAAGACTATTGGGAGGACACGATCGGTGGAACAAGTGGTATAAAATGTAAATTGGAGAGTTCGTGATTATTATCGATGTTGGGGTAGTCGTTATGGAATTGATCTATGAATGGGAATCTATATAATTGGAGTGAATTGGAAGAATATATTGGAAGATGTATGATGTCAGGGAATAATAGTCGGTGAAAGGAAATAAATGATATTGGGAGTCATACTTATAGATCAAATAGAATAAGTGGTGAATTATATTTCGGTGGATTTTAACAAGAATACTATGTAATAATCATTTATGGAGATTGTGAATAATCCAGAGTGTTTGGTGCTTTAGTGAATGATAATATTACATATTCTTAGTGGATTAAAGTAGATGATTTAGAGGTGATAATATGAAGGGTTGATGCACGAAGTTATGAAGTGCTATCAGTGGATTGTAGCCTAAAGGATTAGAGTTGATATTTTGAAGTATTCTCGATGATTTAGTCAATGATATTATCGAATATACTCGATGGATTAAGTGAATATATTGAGAACGTACTCGGTGGTTTAGTAGATGATTTTGTGAAGTATGGTTTTGCGATAACCATCTAGGTGGGATTATGAATAATGAGGATTGTATGTGATTTGTTTAGTCAACTTGGTGTCATTGTTTAGGGAAACTTGACTATAGGCAATGAATCAATGAAATCTTGGATTTGTAGAATCTTTCATGAAATATGCTCGGGATGAGATTATGAATTATTCTCGGTGGATCAAGTAGATTACAAGATTTAGCGATGTATAGATGATGGGTAACCCTAAGAAGACTTATATTTTGAGGAGATTGTTTCATATACAATGATGTCAGTAGCTTAGCATGATTTTGGAGTTATGATGGCACATGGTATAGATTTTACTTGTTGGAGTACTAAATTGGATTGGATTATATAGTGCCATGATAATAATGGGGGAATCTTGGTGGTCTCATGAATTTTTGATATGATAGAACTGATTATCATAATTTGTATCAAACAGAGTTTTGTATTTTATAAAATAAACTATTGGTGGAATAGAATAGTACGGTAGAAATGCTTAGCCTCGCCATCGATCAATATTCACCTATGGGTGGGACTTTCAATTATCTCTTGAAAACTTGTATTGGAAGTTATAGGCAAGGAGTATTGCCAATGGTTTACAAAATAAAAATAAAATGAAAAATGATTTCGACTTGGGCGGCATGGAATGTCGGGTGGAAGCGGACCAAGCCTTGGTTCTTTTGTGCAAGTACCGCCCCAAATCAATTAAGGACCGACGCTTATATTTGTCTCCATTCTAAGCATTACCGTACAACCACATGTCAAAGTGGGCACGACTGGTGAATAATTTGTAGAAACCTAACTTAGACTCACCACTTTCGGTTGTTATGTGAGAGCGGAAAGAGGCATTGTTGTTGTTGTTGTTGTTGTTTTTCTCACACGGCGCAAGAGGGGCTTCATCTTGGGTGGAAAGAACCCTAACAGCGGTGAAACCTCAGCGAGTGGATCGGGTTAGGCATATACATTGTAAAGGCCTGATCATGATATCCCTGCCGGCACACCCAAGGAAGTGTGCTAATTGCATGGCATCAAGGGAATATCATGTCTTGTGGGTAAAGTTGTACACCTCTGCAGAGTTAAAACTATTCGAATAGCCGTGCTTACGGTCAAAGGCAAAGCTTCTTTGAATGCTTTCATCTTTGGTAGACTTTGGGTTTTGATTTCAAACTAAACAATGTTTTGTTTTGGGATCAGGAGCGGTTAGAACTCTCGGGTGTGCTTACGGCGGTTAAAGCCAGGTAGGTGGAAAGAACACGATTTTGTGAACCATGGCGAATGAGCCATGTGATTGGATTGAACCTTGATCTTGTTGAGATGTGGCGGATAGAGCACGTATATTAGTGAGTGGTGGTTAGAACCTTCACTACAATATTACATAATTCAATTATTAAAAGAATTGCTCAATTATGCTTTGTGAAAATTACTATCAAGTATGTTTTGTTGAAACTTGGCTTTGTGCAAAAGAACCATATTAAGCCATTCTTGGATAGCCTACATTATGCATAATTTCCCGGACTTCTTGAGTACTTTATGTACTCACGTGCTACATTCTAATCCTATCTCGAAGTGAAAGAAATTTGTCAAGGAATTCCAACGACTAGGCGCGCTCCCACTCGATTGCTGTGGGCATTTGGATGGAGTCGCTTTGGTGTTTTCGTCTTCCACTGCAGTTGTTCAAGTTGTTATGCCAATTCAGGCTGTAATGGTAAACTTTGAACATAAGGTCTTTGCTTTTATTTGGTGTTATTCTTATTTAGTTATTTGTACTCGTGATATGGTTGTTGATTCATCACTATTTGACTGTGTGTACTAGCTACTGATCTGGGACTAGTGCAGAAATACCTGATGGACTCAGGATAAGCCGATCAGGGCCTACAAAGGTGGTATCAGAGCCATATCGACTGTAGGATGTGCCCTTAGTTAGAATGGTCGTTTTTAGGAAGCTTCAAAACTTATGTTCTAAAAAGAAAAATCAAATAAAGTGCTAGTCTCGTCTTTTCTCTCTCGTTCTATTCCTATTTTCCTCGAATCAATTGCTTCTTCACCTTTTTGGGAATGAAAATTGGACTATCCCTCCCTTAACAACTTCTATATTAGGATAATCGAGTTCTCCTTTCGACTTCAAAGCTTGAGGACTAAAGAAGAGCCATTCGGAAAGTTGCTACTGAAGTGTACGTCTACATGGTGAGGATCCAACCGTTGACCGATGAAGACCAAAGAAGCAAGGCTGATCGTAGACTAACCCTATAGGTTAAGTTGGTCCCGGTTCAGTCTGTGTTGTAGTCGCCTTGTTCTGTTAGAGTGAGTAGTGTGATCGAGTAGACGAGTTGATTTGCTTGGTGTTAAAAATGTTTTGATTTTCGTGTGTGGTGTTGTCCTTTGCCGGGGTAGTTTGTTTCTGGTGTTGTTAGAACCTCCCCTTTCTCGCTCGTATGTGCTGTTCCCTCTCATCTGAAAGCCTTGTTCTGCCGTCAGATGGAGAAGAACTGCAGTGCTAACCTCAACCAAGAAGCTGATGCATCCAATTCAAATCCTTTGGTCAACATCAACGGCAATGGCAACCCCAGTGAAGTTCCGGTTATCAACGTCAGGGCCGCTACCGAGCTCAACCAGCAACCATCCGATGTGATAACAACATTTCTTCAGAATATGAATCAGTTCATGGTGACTCAGACTCAGCTCATGCAATTGATGATACAACAACTGATCAACCCAGCCCCGATGGTCATTTCACCTACAACTCCTCAGCAGTACCCTTCTGATGAGTTACTGAAGACCAACCCTCCAGCAGTATTATGTGGAGACGATGGCATTAGCGATAACCCTTCTGTAAACCTGCACTCGGGGAATTTTGTCATCTGTTATCGATGTGGTGAAAAAGGACATGTTGCCTCTGAATGTCCTCAAAAGGATAAGGCCAAAGAAGACACCCATTGTAGGCACTTTGCCAGCGAGAAATGGACACCAATTCCGCAGGTGCCCTCGAAGGAAGAAGATTCAGTACAACAGAAATGGACACCAATCCCGAACCCGAGACCCGAATCTCGGACCCAGACCCGGACCCGGACCCGAAGTTAGTCACGGGTCCAATCTCGGATCCGGACCTGGACCCAACGGGTACCCATACCCGTTATTTGATGTGTTCTATTTGATGCTTCATTTTGTTTCGATCTGTCTTCGGTGCTGTGGTGATTTATATTACGGGCCGATGCTTTGTAGTTTGCACTACTGGGTTCTTTGAAGTTTGAACATGCTCGTCGTATCACATAATGACTGATTTCGTCGTGTTACCGTGAAGGCACTAGTAAGTCCAAATCAAATGCCCTGGCACAATCTTGCGCACAACTCACAAGGATGCAGATAGCAGCAGCCATTGCGAAAGCAGCAGCAACTAATACTTCATTTCTTGTCTGCAGCAACTAATACTTCGTTTCTTATGCAGCAACTAATACTTCATTTCTTGTCTGCAGCAACTAATACTTCTAACTTGGAATCAGGTCTAGGTCTGGGTACCCACGGGTCCAACATGAGACCCGGACCCGAACTAATATACCCGTGGGTCCAAATTTGGACCCGGACCCGGACCCACGGGTATTTTTGCCATTCCTATCCACTCATGACCCACACGACCACGCCTCGATTAGCAACAAAGCCTGAATGGCAACCACAATGCAACACCTCCTCATGAGAACCCATCCAACCTCTCCTTCTCTCTCTCTATCTCTCTCTCTCTCTCTCTCTCTCTTCTCCATCTTCATCCCCATTCTGCTCTCTCTCACCTCGCCTCCTCACCACCACGCTTGATTCATCACATATCACAGCGAAATATTCCACTGTCTGTTGCCTCACAGGCACTTGTGAATTTGGTCCGGCTCCCTCTTTCCTCTGTTGGTGCGGTCCAACTTGCGTTGAGGAATTACGGTGTGCTAATTACTACTACTACTTAGGCCCCGTTTGACAACTTGGAATCGAGTCGTTTCCACTAGATTCTGGAAGAAACCCAACCAAACTGGCTAAAGCTTGGAACGATTCTCCTCGGAACGTTTCTTCTTTTTCCACTCTGTGGCCAAATCAGTCTTTAACCCTGTTCTACCCGATTCACAGAATCCTACCTGAAACGTTTCTACCAAGAATCTGAAATCGTTTCCGTTTCTACTAGAATCTGAAACCGTACCAAACAGAGCCTTATTCATGTGATTTCATAGGGAACGAAGGTGATGGGATCGGAATCTACTATTGACACATGAGCTTCATGAAATGTTTGCAACTCCATGAATTCCGTGGAGCACTCCATGAAATGGTTGTGATGGGACAGATTCTTTGTTAAGTTTTAGCTGATCAGATTGGATGATTCTTTTGGGTGCCAAATATGGAGCACCTCCCTGTCGAAGTCGTTGGCAACATTCTTTCATATCTTAGCACTACACGTGACGTCATGATCGCATCTGCTGCATGCCTCGAAGTCACCGCCTCATGGCCAACCGAGATGGCGCGTGGCTGCACGGGGTCACGGCTAGCATGGTTCCGCTTTGGTGCGTCCATTACCATCAACCTTAGCAAGCGGTGCCCATCTTCTTCCCCGTCGGCGCCGGAGAGATCGGCATCGATTACTACGGGCATAGGTGCCAACGCAAGCATCGGCCGGTAACATCAAGTTAGACATGTGCATGCAAGATCCAACCTCTTCCCCACATGGGTGAGTGATCGGGGAATGAGAAGCTCTTGTTTATTTATGACCGTTGCAATCCATATGGAACCATGGATTCAAACCCATACGAAACCATAAATATTCAACCTAAACCAACTCAATCCAAACTACTTTACAAGCAAACCCGATCCAACCCAACCCATTTGAACCATTCAATCGCACCCATTCCTTAAACCCAACCCACTCAACCGGTTTGAACCTAAACCATTAGCATGTGTACTGTCACGAGATTACAGTATTATCACCACCGTCCATTTTAATTCACACGCATGAGAAATGCGATGAGGTACTCCGTAATATATATATTGGGATTCCGCTAAAAAGAAAGCAGTACTGTTGGGGCTAGATCAAGACATAAACACACCCAATGATTGTTATTAGTGGCTGATAATGTTAGGTTGCCAGAGGAGGTTGCTACAATGCTACGTGCCTAGCGTTAGTCCACGAATAACTGCAAGTTCACGAATAGGATGTGCCGCCGTGGTCCATGCACCAGAACAAACATGCGTGCGTTCGTGTCAACATGCATGAACCTTCTCGATGGAATGGTGATGAGGGCACAAATTTCAATTTGCATTGGTATGAAATGCCTGCGACCTAGCTTCTTGCAGAATCTCTATCCATCTGGGCGCGCGTTTTGATGATTTGTCCTGAAGTTGATCGACCTTTGATTATTTGTTCTTATTTGTCCTCACGATGTCTCATTGACATGCGGATCATTAACTTTGGACAAATAATCAAAGACTGATCAACTTCAGAGCAAATGATCAAATGAAGCTTGTTGATGTCATAGTGGACCACTAGAGGTTCATTAAGATTCTAGAAAGTGTTGAAAGTTGAAACTTACCCCTCCCTGTTGTACAGGTCTTACGAACAACGGGCACACACTCGCAAGGAAGGTTTACATTACCCAGGTCAAAAATCGCCCACACGACAGTAGTGAATTTCATCAAAAAAAATCGATAGAAATTGAATGAAATTTAAAATCAAATTTTTTGAACTCGGCGATCAAACAGCGGTGAAATAATTCGGTTTTTACCGATTTTTGATCGGTTTACATAAAAAATCGGCACACTCACCGGAATAAAAAATCACAAAAAATTAGAAAAAAATTACAGAAAATTCTAAAAAAATGTAAAAACCCGGTAAAGTCCTAGAAAATCAGTAAAAAGGTTAAAAACCCAGTAAAGGCCCAAAAAAATCAATGAGACATTACCTTTTATATTATCTATATTCAATTTTGCTAAAAAATATCCAAAAAATTCAATTTTTAATAAGAAAGTTTCATGGCAGATGTAAAAAAGCAATTAATATTAATTTTAGGGAACTTTTGGATAAATCCCCCCCCCCAAATTTCCCTTAATTTTTTGAATTTGAATTGGGCTGGTTGATCGATCGATTCCGTTTCTCAACCCGGACTGATACGTTCAAAAATCGCATAAATCTACCGATTTTAAATCGGTATTATGAACCCTACTACTTAAGCGACACAAGAGCCCAACATAGCCATATATCTTGATTGATCTTTGCTAATTAAAAGCCATGCTAGACACAGCAATGGAACTAAAAAACTTTTCGTTGGGTGTACGCTTCACAAATAAGTCTTGTACAATAATTTCGTAACATCATAGATCCAACACATATATTTAAAATTTATTAAAAGTACAATACAAATAGTTCTAAGGTCTTAACAAATCTTAAAACATTAAGATCAAAACAAATTCAATCAATAAATTTAATTCATCAAAGAGGTGATCTTGCAGCACTTCTACATTCCTTTTGTATTAAGACATATCCGACACTCCCTGGTACCGCCCCCTTCTTGACAGAGCGGCAGACACCACATAAGCCCATAACTGTTAGGAAACCGGATTCGTATCCGATATGGACTCTTCCTTATCTCTAAGCAGAACCGCTATATATAGGAGGCAGGGGGTCACCCCATTGTACACAAGCATACAGAATAATAAAGCAGGCCCGTTCCTCCTCATATTGTGTCTCTCTTTCTCCCTGTCTATTCTCCACTTGAGATCTATTAGGCAACCCCGGACTATTCGATAGCGAGGTTGTCTAACACGTTATCGACCGAAGCTCTCTGGGAGAAAGATTGAAAGGTGAGAAAAGACAAGAATCGAAGGATCATCGGCGGCGACGAGCGTCTACTACCGGCGATTGATCGCCCGATCCGATCTGCAATCAACTTCGCCATCAAGCGGCATCCACTCGGATTGCCGAAAGAAAAGTCCTACGCGACTCTATCCTACGCGATAGCCTACAGAAGAATAGATTGAAAAGCATCAAGGTCTTGTGTTTATCTTGTAGCATGAAGCTACGATTATCTGTGATTTCTGATTTGTGGCACGAAGCCATGTTCTACGAATCAAACACTATACGTTCGGCAGCACGAAGCCATTCTTGACCCGCAGTGGAGATCCGCGAGCGGCATGAAGCCTATTACGGCATCCACGCCGTTCGGCTCCACCTTGCGGCGCCCGAAGAAAAAGCGGTGACCGTTTCCTTGGTAAGTGAAAGGCGCCGGCCATGAAGCGCCGCGGACCACGCAGCAAGCGCCGCAAGCGCCTCGGCCCGCATGCGGCCGTGTTGCAGGAAAATAATCGTCGCGTGCTCCGCCGGCGGACCCGCGCACCTTGCCGGCCACGAAGTGCCACCACTAATCCTCGCTCGGTATACGCGCGCCTAAAGCGGCCGCTGCATAGCTCGCCCTGTTGTAGCCGACCGGCCGTTGCCTTGTCGCCGGAAGCGCCATGCGCCGACGTCGGCACTTGAGCCGCGCCGTCGGCCGCCATAAACCACGCATAACCGCTGCGCGTCGGCGGCCGTTGCCACGCCACGCGCCCGCCACCCAACGCCCAGCGCATGAAGCGCCGCCACCAACCGTCGCGCCTGGCGGCTGGACATGAAGTCTGCTCAAAGCGTTAGCCATCCCTTACGCCCGAAGCCGCATGGCCCGCAGCCGTGCGCCGCGTTGAACGCGTGGCCCAATAGCTCAGCCGTCGATCTGGTGACAAACCGTGCACTGCGGCGCATCGGCTTGTCAGCGTCGCTGCGCTGCCGTGTCGGAACTCATTCTGCCCGGCCGCCGTCTTGCGCCGCCGTCGCTATTGCCGGCTGCGGCCAAGACGCAATAACGCCCGAGCTCTTTGCCAGCCTTCGGCAGCATGGCCAAGACTTCGGCCGTCCCTTGATTCCGCGAGGCTCTTGCCTCGCCGGCGCCGCAGGTCCTCGGCCGAAACGCCGCGTGCTTGAAGCACCGTCTGTGTATAAGCAAGCCACCGCGCCCCTTGGCTCAGCGCGCCCTTGGCCTGACGCGCGAGTTGGCCATCCGGCCGCCGGCTCCGGCATCGCTCGGCCGCCTGGCTGATTCCCTGCGCCGACTGACCCCCTCGCGAGGCCTAGAAGACCGGCCGGCTTCAATTGGACATGGAGTCCAGGACTTAAAGTCCAGAGGATAAGAAGCTTGGACAGACTATTGGACATGAAGTCCATTGATTGTTCTGGAAACCAAAACGTGCGGGCCCGAGCAAAGATTCCAAACCAAAATGAAGTTCGGCTGGGGCACAGGGAGGGGGCAAATTTACCCCCTTACCCTTGGGTTTTGTTTTCTGTTCTCTGATTTCTTTTTTTCTTTACGAAAATGATTAGAAAATCAGAAAACCAATTAGAAAATTCCATAAAATTCCGAAAATTTCCAAGAAAAATTCAGAAAATTAATTGGCTCTGTTTTAATTTTTACTTAGCCTTATTTTCTGCATTTATGAATATTTGCATGAATTTTTGCAATAATTGCTCTGTTTAGAATATCGGAAATTCCTGAGAATTTATTTTCCGAATTTATGAATTTATGAATTATGTCATGTTGATTTTGCTGAAATTCAATTTCCTGTTGTAAAGTAATTCTGAAAATTGCTTGGAAATTAGCAGAAATTATGAAAAGTGTTAGGAAAATTCCAGAATTTCTCATACAACAGTTTATGAGAACATGAGTGGTTGGGATTTGATTTTGGTAATAAATAAACAGATATGAGACAATTGGTGTCTAGGAAAACACACATGAGGCTTGGTTCTTTAATTGGCACAGGAAGCGGAAGTGCTCCTCCCTCATGTGAGCCCTAGGCGAGGTTGACTGGCCAAGAGTCAAATTGACAGAGATATTCATTACTGTTTTCGTTCGACCAACAAGAATTATATAAGTTGTAATTAGACTTATGCCATGTTTAATTCATGTTGCAATTTATTTTCTACGTTATCAAGTGATCTTTGGAAAATTGCTGTATAATTAACGAGAAAATTGCCAAATACTAAGAAAAATTCGGAAATTTCGAGAATTTATTTCGCATTTATGATTTTATGAATTGTGCAATTATTGTTTATTACGAATATTTATGAATCTGTATATATGAATTTTGCGATTATGAATCTTGTATTGATGAATCCTGCATTTATGAATCTTGCACTTATGAATTTTGCATTTATGAATTCGTACTTATGAATCTTGTACTTATGAATTTTGCATTCATCTTTGAATATATGAATCTTGATATCATTGCTTTCTTTTAGTTTCTTTGGAAACTCATGAGAATTCAATTATGCATTTTATTAAATCTAGCGACCATTTCCTATTAGATTACACGTAGTAATCTAATGGAAGAACCTTATGAATGTGCAAGGTGTGGCATTATCTAACGTGAGTTTTGAAGAAGCGACATGGATTGTCGAATTATCTCACATAGACATCAGATTGCATAATGAATAGTAAGCTCTCGAAGAGCATACTTTTCTCATGAATAGAATTGCAATTTATTCTTTATTCCAGTATTCTTTCTTTACAAGCAATTTTTTGAATTACTTAGCCACTTTATGATTAGAATTATTTTCTTTTCATCTAGAAATCGTGTAGCGCCCAATGGAGGAAATATGCATTGTTGATAGTGGCACAACAAATACCATCTTAAGAGAGTCGAAATACTTCAGACGATCACGAAGAACATTTGGAAGGATTACGACTATCGCAGAAGCGATCGCATATAATAGGCTCGGGAAGAGCCACAATTATATTGCCAATGGGTACAACTTTGGTAATTGAAGAAGCCCTCTTGTACCTGAATCAACCCGCACTCTCTTAAGTTTCAAAGATATCGCGCCAATGGGTTTCACGTAGAAACCAATGAAGAAAATGGCAAAGAACACTTGTGCATTGTGAAGCACGGAATATGGAAAGATGGTACTAGAAAAATGTCCCTCATATGAATCTGGTTTGTACTACCACGAAAATCAATGCACACGCAAAGGTATACTTCTTTGAATTGTCTTTAGAAGCTCTGAATTATTTGCTTTATGGCATTGTAGATTAGGTCATCCTGGTCTTAGATTGATGAGAAATATAGTTAACAACTCACAAGGTCATGGCATTAATGTTAAGAATTTCCCGAATCACGAAGATTTTGTGTGCCATGCATGTGCCACCGGAAATTAATAACTAGACCCTCATTATGAAAGTGCAACATGAAATCCCTGCATTCTGGAACGCATTCAGGGGGATATTTGCGGTCGATTCAGCCCTTGTCGGGCCGTTTGATACTTTATGGTGCTCATTGATGCTTCCTCGAAATGGTCGCATACATGTTTCTGTCAACAAGGAATCATGCATTCGCAAAGTTGATCTCGAGATCATCGGAATTAAGAATGCTTTTCACGATCATCGCGTGAAGTCCATTCGATTGGACAATGCCGCGAATTTACTTCAAGGCATTTGATGATTATTGTACAAAGAACGGGAATAAGCATTGAGCACTCTGCACCGCACGTCCATACGCAAAATGGGCTAGTCAAGCACTAATAAAAGGATTAAGTTCATTGCCAGGACCGCTCTTGCAGAGTTGTAACTTGCCCAACACTTGTTGGGGACACGATCTGCACGCAAAGAAGACTCATCAATTATAGACCATCGGCCTACAACATCCATTCACCTATGCAACTAGTGCAAGGGGTCATCCAGAAGATTTCCCATCTTAGAAAATTTGGTTGTATGGTATATGTACCTATACCACCCCCACAAATGGATTGCAATGGGCCCTCTCCGCAAGTCTGGGATATCGTTGGTTATGAGAGTGCATCCATAATCAGGTATTTGGAACCCATGACTGAGACTTGCACACAACCGATTCACGATTGCATCTTTGGCGAGGACCATTTCCGTCATTAGGGGAGAGAATCAACCATTGGATGAAAAATGCCGGAAATAGTATGGCATTCCACTGGGATCCCAGCGCATGACCCTCGCACTAATGAAGCAAATCAAGAAGTCGAAGATAATTGATTTGCGTAATTTAGCAAATGAATCGCCTGATCATTTTTGTGATCTCAAGAGCGTGGTTAAGTCGCATGTACCAGCAAGAAATGCACCAGAGAGGGTGGAAATACCAAAGAAAGCGGAAGGTATCCCTCATCTGTTCGGAGGCCTCAAAGAAAAGAACAGGAGATCTGGCTTCTCAAACCCAAAGTACCGGAGGCGTCTGGGAAAGCGGGCGAGAGGACTTACCACGACCAATCACAAAAGTGCCCCAAAGCAAGAAGGAGCCAGTTGAGACACAGCACTTTGGAAAGAAGCCTGTGGAAAAGGCAATTCCAGATCTGAACCTTCCATTGGAAGAAGCGCGGAAATAATGTGTGCGCACACATTGGCGGAGAAAAACTAAAGGAACTTGCTCTGGAATGGGAAATAGCAATGAAGAGCAAGTAGAAGTGCACGAAGCACCCCATGATGAAATGGCCATAAACTTTGTAATAACGGGAGAATCGATGAATAGAGCAACAGCCAATGTCGATGCATACTTTGCAAAGAAGATTGCCACGATCATTAATCATGATCCGAGCCCGCATCTCTCGCATGAGTGCAAGAAAAGGCTCGATTGGGAAGATTGGAAGAAGGCAATCACCGCTTGAGTTAGTCTCTACGAACAAAAGAAAGGTGTTTGGGCACATGTGCATACGCCTCCCCATATAAACCCGTGAGGTCACAAATGGGTTTTTGTTCGCAAGAGAAACGAAAACAATGAAGTTGTAAGGTACAAGGCAAGGCTTGTCGCTCAAGGTTTCACTCAACGTCCTGGGGTTGATTATGAAGAAACCTATTCTCCGGTCATGGGTGGAATTACCTTTAGATACTTGATCTCAATGGCAATCAACTTGAAGTTGAAAATGAAGCTAATGGATGTTGTCACAGCATATTTGTATGGAAACTTGGATTCGGAGATTTATATGAAAGTACCGGAAGGTATCCCTATCCCGAACCAAGGCAGAGCAAGCGAGAAACCTATACAAAGTGTGAAATTGGAGAAATCAATGTATGGGCTAAAACGATCGAGGAAGAATGTGGTACAATCGTTTGAGTGACTTTCTCTGCAAGAAAGGCTACACGAGCAAAGATTGTCCATGTGTATTTATACAACGATCCACGAATGGATTTTGTATAATCTCCGTCTATGTAGATGACTTGAACATCATTGGGACGGATGAGGAAATTGAAGAAGCATGCACATACTTGAAATCTGAGTTTGAAATGAAAGACTTGGGTAAAACCAAGTTCTGTTTAGGCTTGCAGCTTGAACATGTCCAAGGCGGAATCTTGGTACACCAAGCATCCTACACGCAGAAAGTGTTGGAGAGATTTGGCTTTGAAAAGGCATACCCCGCAAAGACCCCAATGGTCGGAAGGTCACTCCAAGCAGACCTAGACCCGTCTGAGGCCTAAAGAAGAGGAGGAAGTCACGGGAGCTGAATTCCCATACTTGAGTGCAATTGGAGCGCTCATGTACCTTGCGAATAGCACTAGGCCGGACATTGCGTTTGCCGTGAATTTGCTAGCGCGGTACAGTGCAGAACCCACCAAAAGGCATTGGAAAGGGGTGAAGGACATCTTCCGTTACCTTCAAGGAAGCAAAGACCTCGGCTTGTTTTACAGAAGAAACAATGAATTGAATTTAGTTGGCTATGCCGATCTTTGAGTACCTATCGGACCCGCATACTGGCAAGTCACAAACTGGGTATGTTTTCCTTTGCGGTGGAACGGCAATTTCTTGGAAGTCGTCTAAGCAGACTCTTGTCTCGACGTCGACTAACCACTCAGAAATCATTGCATTGTATGAAGCCTCTCGGGAATGTGCATGGCTTCGAAGAATGGTTCACCACATCCGAGAAGTCATGTGGTCTCGAACATGGAACAAACCCCACTATTATCTATGAAGATAATGCAGCTTGTGTTGCACAAGTACACATGGGATATGTGAAGAGTACCCTTACAAAGCATATCAACCCCACGTGCTTTTATGCGCATGAAATGCCTATGATGAACGAGATAAAGATCCTGCATACTAAGTCGTGTGAAAATCTCGCAGATTTATTCACTAAGTCACTAGGCATCTTCCTTTGAAAGATGTATTAGAGGAATCGGGATGATGAGGCTTAGAGAAGTGCAGATTTCAGGGGAGATTTTTCACATACTCCTACATAAATCTCAACCATGAAGTTTGAGTACCCAATGTAAATCTTGAAGATTAACATTGAAGTTTGGAGTGGATTGTACTCTTTTCCTTAAGTAAGTTTTTCATTGAAGTTTTCTTACATAAGGTTTTGATGAGGCAATCCGTGCAACACAAAGAAGCGTGTGCTATGTACTCTTTCTCCAATTATTTTTCCCACTCGGGTTTTTATGGAGTTTTAATGAGGTATATGCATCTCGCATGTTGAAGAGTCCAAGGGGAGTGTTAGGAAACCGGATTAAGTATCCGATATGGACTCTTCCTTATCTCTAAGAGAACCGCTATATATAGGAGGCGGGGTCACCCCATTGTACACAAGCATCTGAGAATAATAAAGCAGGCCCGTTCCTCCTCATATTGTGTCTCTCTTTCTCCCTGTCTATTCTCCACTTGAGATCTATTAGGCAACCCCGGACTATTCGATAGCGAGGTTGTCTAACACGTTATCAGCACGAAGCTCTACCGGAGAAAGATTGAAAGGTGAGAAAAGACAAGAAGCAAAGGATCATCGACGACGACGAACGTCTACTACCGGCGATTGATCGCCCGATCCGATCTGCAATCAACTCGCCATCAAGCCGGCATCCACTCGGATTGCCGAAAGAAAAGTCCTACGCGACTCTATCCTACGCGATAGTCCACCGAAGAATAGAAAAGGTGAGGTTCGCGGGATTGTTCTAATCTCGCACGAACTTTTACATGCATCTGATTTATCAGATTGCTATGAATCTACAGTAGAAGGAGCAAGGTTGGCACGAAGCCAACGCTCTTCAATCAACAAAGAAACTACAGTAAACGACTCGAAGTTGTTCTTTGTTGGCCTTCCTACGCACGGCCGTCGCCATCGTTTCGCCCGCGCCGGGCGACCAACCTCGGACCTACGGCACGAAGCAGCCGGGTCGAATTTGACTCAGTGCATCGCCGGTCTCGGCTCGAGGCCCCCTGCGACCCGAAGTCGCCCTGCCTCCACACGCACGAGACGCACCGGAACCATGCCACGGCCCGGCCAGCGCATCCGTCGGCCTCGCCAGGCCACGGCCGCAGGCGCCGCCCGCCGTCCGGTCTCACCAAGCGCCTCACCCGGCTCGTCTGCTGCGCTTGGAGCCTGCCTCCTCGCGCTTGCTGCGACGTCGCCTGGAGCCTTGACTCCTCGCGCTTGCTGCGCGCCGCCGGAAGCTGGCCTCCAGACGCCTCATCGGCTCGAGCATGGAGCCATTGCTCCCGTCGGCGCCGGCGCCACTCGTTGCTTGTTCGGCTCGTGTAGCAAGACGCCACGCACGTGCTGCCATCGTGCGAGCCTAGCTGGCGCCCTCTATTTTGATTCCAATACCTGAATTGAATGGACATGGAGTCCAATACTTGAAGGACAAGAAGTCCCATCGGAATTAAGATGGCACGAAGCTGTCACGGCACGAAGCCGTCGACCGAGCATGGCATCACGACCCGAAGCGCTTGTCGATGCTGCGCTCCCCGGCGCTCGCAGCGCCACCGGCCTGGTTTCCCGGCTAGAAGCCGGCTGCCTGTACAAGGCCAGCCGGCTAACCCTCTGTCGTCTGAAAGCCAGCGCTTAGGCTGCGCGTCGTCGCCGCACCCAGCCGCCGTCAGCGTGCCGAATCCGGCTCGAAGCCGCCCCGATGCCCGAAGCCGCCGTGCATGGTCGAAGCGTCACCGCGCGCGCATCACCTGCGGCCGTCGGTACCGCTCCGCCTCCTGGCTGCCCGCGCGACAGAAGCGGTGTAGCATCCACGGCAATGCATGAAGCAATAAGCATGCAGGCGTGAGGCATCCAACTAGCATGCACGCATGTGATGAAGCAATAAGCAATAAGCATCCACGGCAATGCATGAAACTAGCATGCAGCTGTCCAAGAGCACATGCATGCATGTGATTTTACATGCAAATACTCGAAGGCATTGAAACTGATCGGGTCAGAAGCGGCGCAGCATCCAGATGGAATCCAGGAAAAGGAAATTCCCAGTATGCCGCGAATTTATTTTCTGGTTTTTTTTTCTTTTTGTTTCTTTCCGAAAATGCATTAGAAACTCAGAAAATTAATTAGAAAATTCTGGAAAATCCTGAAAATGGCCAGAAAAATATGAAAAATCCTAGAAAATTGCAGAAAATTCTATGGCTCTGTTTTATCTTATACTTAGCCTTATTTTCTGTATTGATGAATATTTGCATGAATTTTTGCATGAATTTTTGCAATAATTGCCCCGTTTAGAGTATCGGAAATTCCTGAGAATTTATTTTCCGAATTTATGAATTTATAAATTATGTCATGTTGATATTTGCTGAAATTCAATTTCCTGTTGTAAAGTAATTCTGAAAATTGCTTGGAAATTAGCAGAAATTATGAAAAGTGTTAGGAAGATTCCAGAATTTCTCATACAACAGTTTATGAGAACATGAGTGGTTGGGATTTGATTTTGGTAATGAATAAACAGATATGAGACAATTGGTGTCTAGGAAAACACACATGAGGCTTGGTTCTTTAATTGGCACCCGGAAACGGGAAGTGCTCCCTCCCTCATGTGAGCCCTAGGTGAATGTTGACCTGGCCAAGAGTCAAATTGACAGAGATATTCATTACCTGTTTTCGTTCCCAGCCAACAAGAATTATATAAGTTGTAATTAGACTTATGCCATGTTTAATTCATGTTGCAATTTATTTTCTGTTATCAAGTGATGCTGGAAAATTGCTGTATAATTAACAGAAAATTGCCAAATACTAAGAAAAATTCGGAAATTTCTGAGAATTTATTTCCGCATTTATGAATTTATGAATTGTGCAATTATTGTTTATTCTGAATTTATGAATTGTGCAATTATTGTTCTGTTCCATGCATTGTATTTATTGCTTTAATATAATTTATTATGAAATTCAAGCACGCCGCACGAAGCGGCCACCGTCGCGCCAGGAAGAAGCGCGCGTAGGCCCGAATGCACCACGCGCATGAAGCCGCGTTAAAATCGATCGCACGAAGCCGATCGTGCATATGAATCTGATCGTTTGCACGAAGCCGATCACCTACATGCACGTAGTTGTATTTCTGAATATTTATGAATCTGTGTATATATGAATTTTGCAGTTATGAATACTGTATTTATGAATCCTGTATTTATGAATCTCGCACTTATGAATTTTGCATTTATGAATTCCGTACTTATGAATCTTGTACTTATGAATTTTGCATTCATCTTTGAATATATGAATCTTGATATTATTGCTTTCTTTTAGTTTGCTGGAAACTCATGAGAATTCAATTATGCATTTTATTGAATGTAGCAGCCATTTCCTATTAGATTACACGTAGTAATCTAATGGAAGAACCTTATGAATATGCAAAGGTGTGGCATTATCTAACGTGAGTTTTTGAAGAACTGACATGAATTGTCAGAATTATCTCACATAGACATCAGATTGCATAGTAAGCTCTCGAAGAGCATACTTTTTCTCATGAATAGAATTACAATTTATTCTTTATTCCAGTATTCTTTATTTACAAGCAATTTTTGAATTACTCAGCCACTGTATGATTAGAATTATTTTTCTTTTCATCTAGAAATCGTGTAGCGCCCAATGGAGGAAATATGCATTGTTGATAGTGGCACAACAAATACCATCTTAAGAGAGTCGAAATACTTCCAGACGATCACGAAGAACGCTGGAAGGATTACAACTATCGCGAGAAGCGTCACGCATATAATAGGCTCGGAAGAGCCACAATTATATTGCCAATGGGTACAACTTTGGTAATTGAAGAAGCCTCTTGTACCACTGAATCAACTCGCACTCTCTTAAGTTTCAAAGATATCCGCGCCAATGGGTTTCACGTAGAAACCAATGAAGAAAATGGCAAAGAACACTTGTGCATTGTGAAGCACGCGGAATATGGAAAGATGGTACTAGAAAATGTCCCTCATATGAATGCGGGTTGTACTACCACGAAAATCAATGCACACGTGATGTATACTTCTTTGAAGATTTGTCTTTAGAAGCTCTGAATTATTTGCTTTATGGCATTGTAGATTAGGTCATCCTGGTCTTAGATTGATGAGAAATATAGTTAACAACTCACAAGGTCATGGCATTAATGTTAAGAATTTCCCGAATCACGAAGATTTTGTGTGCCATGCATGTGCCACCGGAAATTAATAACTAGACCCTCTGTTATGAAAGTGCAACATGAAGTCCCTGCATTCTGGAACGCATTCAGGGGATATTTGCGGTCGATTCAGCCCTTGTCGGGGCCGTTTCGATACTTTATGGTGCTCATTGATGCTTCCTCGAAATGGTCGCATACATGTTTCTTTGTCAACAAGGAATCATGCATTCGCAAAGTTGATCTCGCAGATCATCGAATTAAGAATGCTTTTCACGATCATCGCGTGAAGTCCATTCGAATGGACAATGCCGGTGAATTCACTTCAAGGCATTTGATGATTATTGCACAAAGAACGGGAATAACTGTTGAGCACTGCTGCACCGCACGTCCATACGCAAAATGGGCTAGCTGAAGCACTAATAAAGAGGATTAAGTTCATTGCCAGACCGCTCTTGCAGAGTTGTAACTTGTCCAACAATTGTTGGGGACACGCAGCCTCTGCACGCGAAGACTCATCAATTATAGACCGTCGGCCTACAACATCCATTCAACTATGCAACTAGTGCAATGGGTCATCCACGAAGATTTGAATGAATGGTATATGTACCTTTACCACCCCCACTGAACTACAATGGGCCCTCTCCGCAAGTCCGGGATATCGTTGGTTATGAGAATGCATCCATAATCGTATTTGGAACCCACGATCGAGATTTGCATCTGACCCAATTCGCTGATTGCATCTTTTTGACGAGGATCGCTTTCCCGTCATTAGGGGGAGGAAATGAACCATTGGATGAAAAATGACGGAAAATCATATGGCATTCCATTGGGATCCCCGTGCATGACCCTCGCACTAATGAAGCAAATCATGAAGTCAAGAAGACAATCGATTTGCAGAATTTAGCAAATGAACTGCCTGATCATTTTTGTGATCTGAAGAGCGTGGTTGGGATTGATTAGGGTTTTGAGCTGGTTTGATCGAGCCAACTGGCTCGGGTCGGACTCGAGTCCGACTCGGGTTCCGACTCGGTCGGATAAACAGTACTAGACCCGAGTTGATTTTCCAGCGATTTAATATTTAAAATAATTCCCAGTAATTCATTTAATTCATTAAAAATAGCAAAAGACTCAGAAAAATTCCAGAAAAATTCTGGAAAATACTTTGGAACATTTTGGACTCAAATAAAATATTTCCAACAAAATTTTATTTGCAAAATTAAATTCTTTAATTATTTCAAAATGGAATAAATTCAAATAAATTCCAGATAAATCCAAATAAATTCCAGAAAATTCCAAAAATTTCACCAAAGTGCCAAATCACACATGAATTTAAGAAAAGCAAAATTTTGGGGTGTTACACTAGCCCCCCGTGCGTTCGCCACTAAACTCGACCTACATGGTATATAAACCCAAATCAACCCAGCCCACTTCTTTAACATGGATTCAACACACTTTAGAAGTCATGTTCACCCATTCCATAATACTCTTAAATCCTGTAACACCCTAGTTTTCGCTTTTTGGGGAAAAACCTAATTTAAATAAATTAAGTTCAAAAGTTTGGATTTTCTTTGGTGTTTATATTAACCTGGCATCCGTTCCCCTCCAAAATCGGGAATTAATTCCCCTCCGATCGAAAAATTGATTTTTCCAGTTCCCGCCGGTACCCGAAATTCACCTGAGTCCAAAAATGCTTCAAAAATCTCCAAACCACTTCCATTGTGTTCCAAATATTCCGAAATGATTTTAGGAATCATTCCCCAGATTTTTAGACCTCCGTTCCTATTTTATCTCGCGCGGCTTTTGTTTAATGCCTGCGATCCGCGCCCGAATATTCAATTCCACAAAAATCGTCCAAATTCAACCAAAATAATTTTATTGGGTCCCAAATATTCTAAAATGGCTCTAGGAATTTTTCCGGAATTTTTAGGCCATTTTTCCTTATTTTTCTCTAGGGCGAATCATTTGCGTAAGGGAGGACCAATAGAATGCTGCCACGTGGCATGTGAATAGTAGCCTTCTTCAACCTCCAGCCAACTCCAAGTTACAGAGAAGCTTGCAAGTGCTCCAATGGCTAGGGTTGCATTCAAACGCCCATAACTCCTTCATTTCAACTCCAAATCGCGAAGCGCCGGTTCCGTTGAATCCGTAGCGTCGCCCTCTTGCCATTCCCTACCTTCACTCACCGTCAATCTCACCGGAAACGGCCCCATTCAAGAGAAACCAAAATCCACTAAAATGGCTTTAACTCGGCCGTTTCACCTCCAAACGCCGCACCACCACCTCCATCCTCTTCGTATAAGTATTGCCGTTCCGGGAGTGTGCTCCCCTTTCCCTCTACTCCACGCATTTGCCCGTGAGATCAAGAAAACCGAGGTGGTGTCACCCTTTTTCGGTGTTCTTCGTGTTCGTGCTCATAGCTTCGTCTCCGGTGAGCCATTCTTCGTGCCACTTGGTTCTTTGTGACCGTGGATGAGTCTAGCTTCTAACCCAATCATCAATTTTAGGATTTCTCAACCGTGGGCGACGAATTTGGAGCTTTTGTGCATTCGGCCGAACCTCCGTTCTTCGTCGATTTCTCCGATTCCGGTGAGTTTTGGTTCAATCCCTTCCTCCTAGATGTCCCTAAGGATGTTATCTAGAGAATCCATGATTTTATTTGGTCCAAATCCATGCGAAAATGGGGCAAAAATCCGTTTTTTGGGAAGAAAAGGGGGCTCCGAAGTTTTGGTTCAGTTCTGGAACCAAATTCTCGCGAGTTACTGTAGCAAACAGTACCTTTTCCTATTTTCTTGATTTTCCAGCAATTTTCAACTTCGAACGCTTATAACTTTTGCATCCGAACTCCGATTGACTCCGTTCAAGTTTCTAAATTCATCTAAAATCAAGATCTACCTGCCAGTACTACTTTTATAATTTTTGGATTTTATTTATTTTCTTTTATTTATTTATTGCCTCGTTTTGCGCATAGTCAACGATTCCGCCGAGTCCGCCGACCCCGCCGCCGGACTTCGAAGAGTTCAACCTTCTCGCTGTGACCAAGGCAAGTCTCCTTGACGCATGTTGATCCTATGCTTTCTAAAGTGTTTTACCATGTTTTACAAATTGCATCGCTATTTATATTAAAGAATGATGTTAACGTTAGGTTATTAGTTATACCTGTTGTTCCTACCTCCTTGATATTGTTATCCATGATCCTTTGTCGCCCTAGTATAGTAATCCACCAATACAAATGTTTTTAGAAAAACAATCTTTACTTAGGGAAAAAGACTATTGGGAGGACACGATCGGTGGAACAAGTGGTATAAAATGTAAATTGGAGAGTTCGTGATTATTAGCGATGTGGGGGTAGTCGTTATGGAATTGATCTATGAATGGGAATCTATATAATTGGAGTGAATTGGAAGAATATATTGGAAGATGTATGATGTCAGGAATAATAGTCGGTGAAAGGAAATAAATGATATTGGGAGTCATACTTATAGATCAAATAGAATAAGTGGTGAATTATATTTGATTGGATTTTAACAAGAATACTATGTAATAATCATTTATGGAGATTGTGAATAATCCAGAGTGTTTGGTGCTTTAGTGAATGATAATATTACATATTCTTAGTGGATTAAAGTAGATGATTTAGAGGTGATAATATGAAGGGTTCAGTACCTGAAGTTATGAAGTGCTATCAGTGGATTGTAGCCTAAAGGATTAGAGTTGATATTTTGAAGTATTCTCGATGATTTAGTCAATGATATTATCGAATATACTCGATGGATTAAGTGAATATATTGAGAACGTACTCGGTGGTTTAGTAGATGATTTTGTGAAGTATGGTTTTGCGATAACCATCTAGGTGGGATTATGAATAATGAGGATTGTATGTGATTTGTTTAGTCAACTTGGTGTCATTGTTTAGGGAAACAGCTATAGGCAATGAATCAATGAAATCTTGGATTTGTAGAATCTTTCATGAAATATGCTCGGGGATGAGATTATGAATTATTCTCGGTGGATCAAGTAGATTACAAGATTTAGCGATGTATAGATGATGGGTAACCCCTAAGAAGACTTATATTTTGAGGAGATTGTTTCATATACAATGATGTCAGTAGCTTAGCATGATTTTGGAGTTATGATGGCACATGGTATAGATTTTACTTGTTGGAGTACTAAATTGGATTGGATTATATAGTGCCATGATAATAATGGGGAATCTTGGTGGTCTCATGAATTTTGGAGATGATAGAACTGATTATCATAATTTTTATCAAACACCGAGTTTTGTATTTTATAAAATAAACTATTGGTGGAATAGAATAGTACGGTAGAAATGCTTAGCCTCGCCATCGATCAATATTCACCTATGGGTGGGACTTTCAATTATCTCTTGAAAACTTGTATTGGAAGTTATAGGCAAGGAGTATTGCCAATGGTTTACAAAATAAAAATAAAATGAAAAATGATTTCGACTTGGGCGGCATGGAATGTCGGGTGGAAGCGGACCAAGCCTTGGTTCTTTTGTGCAAGTACCGCCCCAAGTCAATTAAGGACCGACGCTTATGACTGTCTCCATTCTAAGCATTACCGTACAACCACATGTCAAAGTGGGCACGACTTTGAATAATTTGTAGAAACCTAACTTAGACTCACCACTCGGTTGTTATGTGAGAGCCAGGAAAGAGGCATTGTTGTTGTTGTTGTTGTTGTTTTTCTCACACGGCGCAAGAGGGGCTTCACATCTTGGGGTGGAAAGAACCCTAACAGCGGTGAAACCTCAGCGAGTGGATCGGGTTAGGCATATACATTGTAAAGGCCTTGTCATGATATCCCTGCCGGCACACCCAAGGAAGTGTGCTAATTGCATGGCATCAAGGGAATATCATGTCTTGTGGGTAAAGTTGTACACCTCTGCAGAGTTAAAACTATTCGAATAGCCGTGCCTACGGTCAAAGGCAAAGCTTGCTGAATGCTTTCATACTGGTAGACTTTGGGTTTTGATTTCAAACTAAACAATGTTTTGTTTTGGGATCCGGGAGCGGTTAGAACTCTCGGGTGTGCTTCTGGCGGTTAAAGCCAGGTAGGTGGAAAGAACCTGATTTTGTGAACCATGGCGGACAGAGCCATGTGATTGGATTGAACCTTGATCTTGTTGAGATGTGGCGGATAGAGCCTGTATATTAGTGAGTGGTGGTTAGAACCTTCACTACAATATTACATAATTCAATTATTAAAAAGAATTGCTCAATTATGCTTTGTGAAAATTACTATCAAGTATGTTTTGTTGAAACTTGGCTTTGTGCAAAAGAACCATATTAAGCCATTCTTGGATAGCCTACATTATGCATAATTTCCCAGACTTGCTGAGTACTTTATGTACTCACGTGCTACATTCTAATCCTATCTCAGAAGTGAAAGAAGCTGTCAAGGAATTCCAACGACTAGGGCGCGCTCCCCACTCGATTGCCTGTGGGCATTTGGATGGGTCGCTTTGGTGTTTTCGTCTTCCACTGCAGTTGTTCAAGTTGTTCTGCCTATTCAGGCTGTAATGGTAAACTTTGACCATAAGGTCTTTGCTTTTATTTGGTGTTATTCTTATTTAGTTATTTGTACTCGTGATATGGTTGTTGATTCATCACTATTTGACTGTGTGTACTAGCTACTGATCTGGGACTAGTACAGAAATACACAGTGGACTCCGGATAGCCGATCCGGGGGCCTACAAAGGTGGTATCAGAGCCATATCGACTGTAGGACGTGCCCTTAGTTAGAATGGTCGTTTTTAGGAAGCTTCAAAACTTATGTTCTAAAAAGAAAAATCAAATAAAGTGCTAGTCTCGTCTTTTCTCTCTCGTTCTATTCCTATTTTCCTCGAATCAATTGCTTCTTCACCTTTTTGGGAATGAAAATTGGACTATCCCTCCCTTAACAACTTCTATATTAGGATAATCGAGTTCTCCCTTTCGACTTCAAAGCTTGAGGACTAAAGAAGAGCCATTCGGAAAGTTGCTACTGAAGTGTACGTCTACATGGTGAGGATCCAACCGTTGACCGATGAAGACCAAAGAAGCAAGGCTGATCGTAGACTAACCCTATAGGTTAAGTTGGTCCCGGTTCAGTCTGTGTTGTAGTCGCCTTGTTCTGTTAGAGTGAGTAGTGTGATCGAGTAGACGAGTTGATTTGCTTGGTGTTAAAAATGTTTTGATTTTCGTGTGTGGTGTTGTCCTTTGCCGGGGTAGTTTGTTTCTGGTGTTGTTAGAACCTCCCCTTTCTCGCTCGTATGTGCTGGTCCCTCTCATCTGAAAGCCTTGTTCTGCCGTCAGATGGAGAAGAACTGCAGTGCTAACCTCAACCAAGAAGCTGATGCATCCAATTCAAATCCTTTGGTCAACATCAACGGCAATGGCAACCCCAGTGAAGTTCCGGTTATCAACGTCAGGGCCGCTACCGAGCTCAACCAGCAACCATCCGATGTGATAACAACATTTCTTCAGAATATGAATCAGTTCATGGTGACTCAGACTCAGCTCATGCAATTGATGATACAACAACTGATCAACCCAGCCCCGATGGTCATTTCACCTACAACTCCTCAGCAGTACCCTTCTGATGAGTTACTGAAGACCAACCCTCCAGCAGTATTATGTGGAGACGATGGCATTAGCGATAACCCTTCTGTAAACCTGCACTCGGGGAATTTTGTCATCTGTTATCGATGTGGTGAAAAAGGACATGTTGCCTCTGAATGTCCTCAAAAGGATAAGGCCAAAGAAGACACCCATTGTAGGCACTGCAACAGAAATGGACACCAATTCCGCAGGTGCCCTCGAAGGAAGAAGATTCAGTACAACAGAAATGGACACCAATCCCGAACCCGAGACCCGAATCTCGGACCCAGACCCGGACCCGGACCCGAAGTTAGTCACGGGTCCAATCTCGGATCCGGACCTGGACCCAACGGGTACCCATACCCGTTATTTGATGTGTTCTATTTGATGCTTCATTTTGTTTCGATCTGTCTTCGGTGCTGTGGTGATTTATATTACGGGCCGATGCTTTGTAGTTTGCACTACTGGGTTCTTTGAAGTTTGAACATGCTCGTCGTATCACATAATGACTGATTTCGTCGTGTTACCGTGAAGGCACTAGTAAGTCCAAATCAAATGCCCTGGCACAATCTTGCGCACAACTCACAAGGATGCAGATAGCAGCAGCCATTGCGAAAGCAGCAGCAACTAATACTTCATTTCTTGTCTGCAGCAACTAATACTTCGTTTCTTGTCTGCAGCAACTAATACTTCGTTTCTTGTCTGCAGCAACTAATACTTCTAACTTGGAATCAGGTCTAGGTCTGGGTACCCACGGGTCCAACATGAGACCCGGACCCGAACTAATATACCCGTGGGTCCAAATTTGGACCCGGACCCGGACCCACGGGTATTTTTGCCATTCCTATCCACTCATGACCCACACGACCACGCCTCAGTTAGCAACAAAGCCTGAATGGCAACCACAATGCAACACCTCCCTCGCAGAACCCATCCAACCTCTCCTTCTCTCTCTCTATCTCTCTCTATCTCTCTCTCTCTCTCTTCTCCATCTTCATCCCCATTCTGCTCTCTCTCACCTCGCCTCCTCACCACCACGCCCAGATTCATCACATATCACAACGAAATATTCCCTGTCTGGCTGCCTCCTGGGCACTTGTGAATTTGGTCCGGCTCCCTCTTTCCTCTGTTGGTGCGGTCCAACTTGCGTTGAGGAATTACGGTGTGCTAATTACTACTACTACTTAGGCCCCGTTTGACAACTTGGAATCGAGTCGTTTCCACTAGATTCTGGAAGAAACCCAACCAAACTGGCTAAAGCTTGGAACGATTCTCCTCGGAACGTTTCTTCTTTTTCCACTCTGTGGCCAAATCAGTCTTTAACCCTGTTCTACCCGATTCACAGAATCCTACCTGAAACGTTTCTACCAAGAATCTGAAATCGTTTCCGTTTCTACTAGAATCTGAAACCGTACCAAACAGAGCCTTATTCATGTGATTTCATAGGGAACGAAGGTGATGGGATCGGAATCTACTATTGACACATGAGCTTCATGAAATGTTTGCAACTCCATGAATTCCGTGGAGCACTCCATGAAATGGTTGTGATGGGACAGATTCTTTGTTAAGTTTTAGCTGATCAGATTGGATGATTCTTTTGGGTGCCAAATATGGAGCACCTCCCTGTCGAAGTCGTTGGCAACATTCTTTCATATCTTAGCACTACACGTGACGTCATGATCGCATCTGCTGCATGCCTCGAAGTCACCGCCTCATGGCCAACCGAGATGGCGCGTGGCTGCACGGGGTCACGGCTAGCATGGTTCCGCTTTGGTGCGTCCATTACCATCAACCTTAGCAAGCGGTGCCCATCTTCTTCCCCGTCGGCGCCGGGAGAGATCGGCATCAGTGCTACGGGCATAGGTGCCAACGCAAGCATCGGCTTCAGTAACATCAAGTTAGACATGTCTGTACAAGATCCAACCTCTTCCCCACATGGAGTGAGAGTGATCGGGGAATGAGAAGCTACTGTTTATTTATGACCGTTGCAATCCATATGGAACCATGGATTCAAACCCATACGAAACCATAAATATTCAACCTAAACCAACTCAATCCAAACTACTTTACAAGCAAACCCGATCCAACCCAACCCATTTGAACCATTCAATCGCACCCATTCCTTAAACCCAACCCACTCAACCGGTTTGAACCTAAACCATTAGCATGTGTACTGTCACGAGATTACAGTATTATCACCACCGTCCATTTTAATTCACACGCATGAGAAATGCGATGAGGTACTCCGTAATATATATATTGGGATTCCGCTAAAAAGAAAGCAGTACTGTTGGGGCTAGATCAAGACATAAACACACCCAATGATTGTTATTAGTGGCTGATAATGTTAGGTTGCCAGAGGAGGTTGCTACAATGCTACGTGCCTAGCGTTAGTCCACGAATAACTGCAAGTTCACGAATAGGATGTGCCGCCGTGGTCCATGCACCAGAACAAACATGCGTGCGTTCGTGTCAACATGCATGAACCTTCTCGATGGAATGGTGATGAGGGCACAAATTTCAATTTGCATTGGTATGAAATGCCTGCGACCTAGCTTCTTGCAGAATCTCTATCCATCTGGGCGCGCGTTTTGATGATTTGTCCTGAAGTTGATCAGCCTTTGATTATTTGTTCTTATTTGTCCTACGATGTCTCATTGACATGCAGATCATTAACTTTGGACAAATAATCAAAGACTGATCAACTTCAGAGCAAATGATCAAATGAAGCTTGTTGATGTCATAGTGGACCACTAGAGGTTCATTAAGATTCTAGAAAGTGTTGAAAGTTGAAACTTACCCCTCCCTGTTGTACAGGTCTTACGAACAACGGGCACACACTCGCAAGGAAGGTTTACATTACCCAGGTCAAAAATCGCCCACACGACGGTAGTGAATTTCATCAAAAAAAAATCGATAGAAATTGAATGAAATTTAAAATCAAATTTTTTGAACTCGGCGATCAAACAGCGGTGAAATAATTCGGTTTTTACCGATTTTTGATCGGTTTACATAAAAAATCGGCACACTCACCGGAATAAAAAATCACAAAAAATTAGAAAAAAATTACAGAAAATTCTAAAAAAATGTAAAAACCCGGTAAAGTCCTAGAAAATCAGTAAAAAGGTTAAAAACCCAGTAAAGGCCCAAAAAAATCAATGAGACATTACCTTTTATATTATCTATATTCAATTTTGCTAAAAATATCCAAAAATTCAATTTTTAATAAGAAAGTTTCATGGCGAGATGTAAAAAGCAATTAATATTAATTTTAGGGAACTTTTGGATAAATCCCCCCAAATTTCCCTTAATTTTGAATTTGAATTGGTGGTTGATCGATCGATTCCGCTTCTCAACCCGATCGATACGCTCAAAAATCGCATAAATCTACCGATTTTAGTCGGTATTGTGAACCCTACTACTTAAGCGACAAGAGCCCAACATAGCCATATATACCGATTGATACTGCTAATTAAAAGCCATGCTTGACACAAAGAATGGAACTAAAAACTTTTCGTTGGGTGTACGCTTCACAAATAAGTCTTGTACAATAATTTCAGAACATCATAGATCCAACACATATATTTAAAATTTATTAAAAGTACAATACAAATAGTTCTAAGGTCTTAACAAATCTTAAAACATTAAGATCAAAACAAATTCAATCAATAAATTTAATTCATCAAAGAGGTGATCTTGGCAAAGACTTCTACATTCCTTTTGTATTAAGACATATCCGACACTCCTCGTACCGCCCCTTCTTGACAGAGCGAGACACCACATAAGCCCATAATCGTTAGGGAAACCGGATTCGTATCCGATATGGACTCTTCCTTATCTCTAAGCAAGCAGCTATATATAGGAGGTGTGGGGTCACCCCATTGTACAGAAGCATACAGAATAATAAAGCAGGCCCGTTCCTCCTCATATTGTGTCTCTCTTTCTCCCTGTCTATTCTCCACTTGAGATCTATTAGGCAACCCCGGACTATTCGATAGCGAGGTTGTCTAACACGTTATCAGCACGAAGCTCTACCCAGAGAAAGATTGAAAGGTGAGAAAAGACAAGAAGCGAAGGATCATCGACGACGACGAACGTCTACTACCGGCGATTGATCGCCTGATCCGATCTGCAATCAACTCGCCATCAAGCCGGCATCCACTCGGATTGCCGAAATAAAAGTCTCACGCGACTCTATCCTACGCGATAGCCTACCAAGAATAGATTGAAAAGCATCAAGGTACTGTGTTTATCTTGTAGCATGAAGCTACGATATCTAGCTTTTCTGATTTGTGGCACGGCCATGTTCTACTTAATCAAACACTATACGCTCGCTTGGCACGGCCATTGCGACTACGGCCGGAGATCACAGAACGGCATGAAGCCTATTCTCGCATCCACCGCTCGGCTCCACGACCGGCGCTCAAGAAAACGGGCCGACCCGCTTCGCTTGGTCGTGAAAAGGCGCCGCCATGAAGCGCCGCTGCACCACGCGCTTGAAGCGCCACGACGCCGCCCGCATGCACCGTGTTGCGGAAAATAGTACGCCGCGGTTTCGCCGGCCGGACTACAAGACCTTGCCGCCACGGCGTTACCACTAATCTCGCCTACCAGACGCCGCGCTTAAAGCCCGGCCGCCGCATGGCTCGCCTAGCTGACCGCCGGCCGCTTTGTCGCCGAAGTCCGCGCTGACGCCAAGATTTGAGCCGCGCGTCGGGCCGCCATAGGCCACGCAAGCCGCCGCTGGCCGAAGGCGCCGCCGCCAGACGCTACGCGCTTCGGCCACCTAACGCCCGAGCGCATGAAGCGCCGCCATCGAACTGCCGCAAGACGGGCGCCGGACATGAAGTTCGCCAAAGCGTTGGCCATATCCTTGCACGCCGGCCGCATGGCTCGCAGCCGCAAGGCCGCTGGAACCGCGGGGCCTAATGGCTCGGCCGCCGATCCGGCTGACACCGGCTACTGCGGTACTGCGGCGCATCGCCGTCATTGCTGCCGCCGCGCCGCTGAACCGGACTGCCGCTGCCGACGCTGCGACGCCGCCCGCCGCTATTGCCGGCTGCCGCATCGACGAATAACGCCAGCCTTCCGCTCGCTGCTTGACGCGCCGACAAAGATGATCGGCTTGGTACCGTCGCCGCCGCCTTCGCAGAACATCGCCGGCCGCGACTGGTCCTTCCAAATTAACGCTGCTTGAAGCACTGCGGCCACAGCAAGCCACCGCGCTTTGGCTCTGGGCGCGCTTGGCCTCGACAAGCGAAGTTGGCCATCCGGCCGCCGGCTCGGCATCGCTCGGCCGCTGGCCGATTCCTCGCCGATCGACTCGCGAGGCCTAGAAGACCGGCCGGCTTCAATTGGACATGGAGTCCAGGACTTAAAGTCCAGAGGATAAGAAGCTTGGACAGACTATTGGACATGAAGTCCATTGATTGTTCTGGAAACCAAAACGTGCGGGCCGAGCAAAGATTCCAAACCAAAATGAAGTTCGGCTGGGGCACAGGGAGGGGGCAAATTTACCCCCTTACCCTTGGGTTTTGTTTTCTGTTCTCTGATTTCTTTTTTTCTTTACGAAAATGATTAGAAAATCAGAAAACCAATTAGAAAATTCCATAAAATTCGAAAATTTAAGAAAATTCAGAAAATTAATTGGCTCTGTTTTAATCTTTACTTAGCCTTATTTTATGCATTTATGAATATTTGCATGAATTTTTGCAATAATTGCTCTGTTTAGAATATCGGAAATTCCTGAGAATTTATTTTCCGAATTTATGAATTTATGAATTATGTCATGTTGATTTTTGCTGAAATTCAATTTCCTGTTGTAAAGTAATTCTGAAAATTGCTTGGAAATTAGCAGAAATTATGAAAAGTGTTAGGAAAATTCCAGAATTTCTCATACAAATGCTTTATGAGAACATGAGTGGTTGGGATTTGATTTTGGTAATAAATAAACAGATATGAGACAATTGGTGTCTAGGAAAACACACATGAGGCTTGGTTCTTTAATTGGCACCGGAAGCGGAAGTGCTCCCTCCTCATGTGAGCCCTAGGGGCGAGTTGACTGGCCAAGAGTCAAATTGACAGAGATATTCATTACATTTTCGTTCACCAACAAGAATTATATAAGTTGTAATTAGACTTATGCTATGTTTAATTCATGTTGCAATTTATTTTCTGTTATCAAGTGATGCTGGAAAATTGCTGTATAATTAACAGAAAATTGCCAAATACTAAGAAAAATTCGGAAATTTCTGAGAATTTATTTCCGCATTTATGATTTTATGAATTGTGCAATTATTGTTTATTCTGAATATTTATGAATCTGTGTATATATGAATTTTGCAGTTATGAATACTGTATTGATGAATCCTGCATTTATGAATCTTGCACTTATGAATTTTGCATTTATGAATTCCGTACTTATGAATCTTGTACTTATGAATTTTGCATTCATCTTTGAATATATGAATCTTGATATCATTGCTTTCTTTTAGTTTGCTGGAAACTCATGAGAATTCAATTATGCATTTTATTAAATCTAGCAGCCATTTCCTATTAGATTACACGTAGTAATCTAATGGAAGAACCTTATGAATGTGCAAAGGTGTGGCATTATCTAACGTGAGTTTTGAAGAACCGACATGGATTGTCGAATTATCTCACATAGACATCGATTGCATAATGAATAGTAAGCTCAAGAGCATACTTTTCTCATGAATAGAATTGCAATTTATTCTTTATTCCAGATTCTTTCTTTACAAGCAATTTTTTTTGAATTACTTAGCCACTTTATGATTAGAATTATTTTTCTTTTCATCTAGAAATCGTGTAGCGCCCAATGGAGGAAATATGCATTGTTGATAGTGGCACAACAAATACCATCTTAAGAGAGTCGAAATACTTCCGGCATTTGATCACGAAGAACGCTGGAAGGATTACGACTATCGCAGAAGCGATACGCATATAATAGGCTCAGTGAAGAGCCACAATTATATTGCCAATGGGTACAACTTTGGTAATTGAAGAAGCCCTCTTGTACCCTGAATCAACCCGCACTCTCTTAAGTTTCAAAGATATCCGCGCCAATGGGTTTCACGAGAAACCAATGAAGAAAATGGCAAAGAACACTTGTGCATTGTGAAGCACGCGAATATGGAAAGATGGTACTAGAAAAATGTCCTCATATGAATCTGGGTTGTACTACACGAAAATCAATGCACACGCAGGTATACTTCTTTGAAGACCTGCCTTTAGAAGCTCAATTATTTGCTTTATGGCATTGTAGATTAGGTCATCCTGGTCTTAGATTGATGAGAAATATAGTTAATAACTCACAAGGTCATGGCATTAATGTTAAAAATTTCCCGAATCATGAAGATTTTGTGTGTCATGCATGTGCCACCGGGAAATTAATAACTAGACCCTCTGTTATGAAAGTGCAACATGAAATCCCTACATTCCTGGAACGCATTCAGGGGGATATTTGCGGCCCGATTCAGCCCTTGTCAGGGCCGTTTCGATACTTTATGGTGCTCATTGATGCTTCCTCGAAATGGTCGCATACATGTTTGCTGTCAACAAGAAATCATGCATTCGCAAATTTGATCTCGCAGATCATCATAATTAAGAATGCTTTTCCTGATCATCGCGTGAAGTCCATTCGAATGGACAATGCCGGCGAATTTACTTCCTAGGCATTTGATGATTATTGTACAAAGAACGGAATAATCGTTGAGCACTCGCATCGCACGCCCATACGCAAAATGGGCTAGTCAAGCACTAATAAAAAGGATTAAGTTCATTGCCGCACCGCTTTTGCAGAGTTGTAACTTGCCCAACACTTGTTGGGGACACGCAGTCCTGCACGCAGCAGCACTCATCAATTATAGACCATCGGCCTACAACATCCATTCACCTATGCAACTAGTGCAAGGGGTCATCCCGAAGATTTCCCATCTTAGAAAATTTGGTTGTATGGTATATGTACCTATACCACCCCCACAGCGGACTGCAATGGGCCCTCTCCGCAAGTGCAGGATATACGTTGGTTATGAGAGTGCATCCATAATCAGGTATTTGGAACCCATGATCGAGACTTGCACACACCGATTCGGTCGATTGCATCTTTGACGAGGACCATTTCCGTCATTAGGGGGAGGGAATCAACCATTGGATGAAAATGCCAGGAAATAATATGGCATTCCACTGGGATCCCCGCGCATGACCCTCGCACTAATGAAGCAAATCAAGAAGTCCAGAAGATAATTGATTTGCAGAATTTAGCAAATGAACTGCCTGATCATTTTTGTGATCTGAAG
Source organism: Rhipidocladum racemiflorum (assembly GCA_036346355.1). Lineage (NCBI taxonomy): Eukaryota > Viridiplantae > Streptophyta > Magnoliopsida > Poales > Poaceae > Rhipidocladum > Rhipidocladum racemiflorum. The sequence goes on along the minus strand of CM070569.1, from coordinate 75,698,684 downwards.
AGCGTGGTTAAGTCGCATGTACCAGCAAGAAATGCACCAGAGAGGGTGGAAATACCAAAGAAAGCGAAGGTATCCTCATCCTGTTCAGAGGCCTCAAAGAAAAGAACAGAGATCCGGCTTCTCAAACCCAAAGTACCGGAGACGTCTGGGAAAATCAAGCGAGAGGACTTACCACACCTAATCACAAAAGTGCCCCAAAGCAAGAAGGGGAGCCAGTTGAGACTGCACTGGAAAGAAGCCTGTGGAAAAGGCAATTCCAGATCTGAACCTTCCATTGGAAGAAGCCACGGAAATAATGTGTGCGCACACATTGGCGGAGAAAAACTAAAGGAACTTGCTCTGGAATGGGAAATAGCAATGAAGAGCAAGTAGAAGTGCACGAAGCACCCCATGATGAAATGGCCATAAACTTTGTAATAACGGAGAATCGATGAATAGAGCAACAGCCAATGTCGATGCATACTTTGCAAAGAAGATTGCCACGATCATTAATCATGATCCCGAGCCCGCATCTTCGCAGAGTGCAAGAAAAGGCTCGATTGGGAAGATTGGAAGAAGGCAATCACCGCAGAGTTAGTCTCTCTGAACAAAAGAAAGGTGTTTGGGCCTGTGTGCCGCACGCCTCCATATAAAACCCCGTGAGGTCACAAATGGGTTATTGTTCGCAAGAGAAACGAAAACAATGAAGTTGTAAGGTACAAGGCAAGGCTTGTCGCTCAAGGTTTCACTCAACGTCCTGGGGTTGATTATGAAGAAACCTATTCTCCTGGTCATGGGTGGAATTACCTTTAGATACTTGATCTCAATGGCAGTCAACTTGAAGTTGAAAATGAAGCTAATGGATGTTGTCACAAAGATATTTGTATGGAAACTTGGATTCGAGATTTATATGAAAGTAGGAAGGTATCCCTATCCCGAACTAAGACAGAGCAAACAGAAACCTATACGGTGTGAAATTGGAGAAATCAACTGTATGGGCTAAAACAATCAGGAAGAATGTGGTACAATCGTTTGAGTGACTTTCTCTCGCAAGAAAGGCTACACCTAACAGCGAAGATTGTCCATGTGTATTTATACAAAGATCCACTAATGGATTTTGTATAATCTCCGTCTATGTAGATGACTTGAACATCATTGGGACGGATGAGGAAATTGAAGAAGCATGCACATACTTGAAATCTGAGTTTGAAATGAAAGACTTGGGTAAAACCAAGTTCTGTTTAGGCTTGCAGCTTGAACATGTCCAAGGCGGAATCTTGGTACACCAAGCATCCTACACGCAGAAAGTGTTGGAGAGATTTGGCTTTGAAAAGGCATACCCCGCAAAGACCCCAATGGTCGGAAGGTCACTCCAAGCAGACCTAGACCCGTACAGGCCTAAAGAAGAGGGGGAGGAAGTCCTGGGAGCGGAATTCCCATACTTGAGTGCAATTGGAGCGCTCATGTACCTTGCGAATAGCACTAGGCCGGACATTGCGTTTGCCGTGAATTTGCTAGCGCTGATGCAAAGGCGTAACCCACCAAAAGGCATTGGAAAGGGGTGAAGGACATCTTCCGTTACCTTCAAGGAAGCAAAGACCTCGGCTTGTTTTACAGAAGAAACAATGAATTGAATTTAGTTGGCTATGCCGATGCTGGGTACCTATCGGACCCGCATACTGGCAAGTCACAAACTGGGTATGTTTTCCTTTGCGGTGGAACGGCAATTTCTTGGAAGTCGTCTAAGCAGACTCTTGTCTCGACGCCGACTAACCACTCAGAAATCATTGCATTGTATGAAGCCTCTCGGGAATGTGCATGGCTTCGAAGAATGGTTCACCACATCCAGAAGTCATGTGGCCTGAACATGGAACAAACCCCCACTATTATCTATGAAGATAATGCAGCTTGTGTTGCACAAGTACAAATGGGATATGTGAAGAGTAACCTTACAAAGCATATCAACCCCAAGTTCTTTTATGCTCATGAAATGCATAAGATGAACGAGATAAAGATACTGCATACTAAGTCGTGTGAAAATCTCGCAGATTTATTCACTAAGTCACTCCTGCATCTTCCTTTGAAAGATGTATTAGAGGAATCGGGATGATGAGGCTTAGAGAAGTGCAGATTTCAGGGGAGATTTTTCACATACTCCTACATAAATCTCAACCATGAAGTTTGAGTACCCAATGTAAATCTTGAAGATTAACATTGAAGTTTGGGTGGATTGTACTCTTTTCCTTAAGTAAGTTTTTCATTGAAGTTTTCTTACATAAGGTTTTTGATGAGGCAATCCGTGCAACAAACAAGCGTGTGCTATGTACTCTTTCTCCAATTATTTTTCCCACTGGTTTTTATGGAGTTTTAATGAGGCATATGCATCTCGCAGTTGAAGAGTCCAAGGGGAGTGTTAGGAAACCGGATTCGTATCCGATATGGACTCTTCCTTATCTCTAAGCAACCGCTTATATATAGGAGGTGGGTCACCCCATTGTACACAAGCATCTGAGAATAATAAAGCAGTGCCCGTTCCTCCTCATATTGTGTCTCTCTTTCTCCTGTCTATTCTCCACTTGAGATCTATTAGGCAACCGGACTATTCGATAGCGAGGTTGTCTAACACGTTATCAAGACGTAAGCTCTACCGGAGAAAGATTGAAAGGTGAGAAAAGACAAGAAGCGAAGGATCATCGACGACGACGAACGTCTACTACCGGCGATTGATCGCCCGATCCGATCTGCAATCAACTCGCCATCAAGCCGGCATCCACTCGGATTGCCGAAAGAAAAGTCCTACGCGACTCTATCCTACGCGATAGTCCACCGAAGAATAGAAAAGGTGAGGTTCGCGGGATTGTTCTAATCTCGCACGAACTTTTACATGCATCTGATTTATCAGATTGCTATGAATCTACAGTAGAAGGAGCAAGGTTGGCACGAAGCCAACGCTCTTCAATCAACAAAGAAACTACAGTAAACGACTCGAAGTTGTTGCTGTTGGCCTTCCTCTGGCACGAAGCCGTCGCCACTGTTCGGCCCGCAGCCGCCGGCGACCAACCTCGGACCTACGGCACGAAGCAGCCGGGTCGAATTTGACTCAGTGCATCGCCGGTCTCGGCTCGAGGCCCCCTGCGACCCGAAGTCGCCCTGCCTCCACACGCACGAGACGCACCGGAACCATGCCACGGCCAGCCAGCGCTGCATCCCGTCTGGCCTCGCAGGCCACGGCCGCAGGCGCCGCCCGCCGTCCGGTCTCACCAAGCGCCTCACCCGGCTCGTCTGCTGCGCTTGGAGCCTGCCTCCTCGCGCTTGCTGCGACGTCGCCTGGAGCCTTGACTCCTCGCGCTTGCTGCGCGCCGCCGGAAGCTGGCCTCCAGACGCCTCATCGGCTCGAGCATGGAGCCATTGCTCCCGTCGGCGCCGGCGCCACTCGTTGCTTGTTCGGCTCGTGTAGCAAGACGCCACGCACGTGCTGCCATCGTGCGAGCCTAGCTGGCGCCCTCTATTTTGATTCCAATACCTGAATTGAATGGACATGGAGTCCAATACTTGAAGGACAAGAAGTCCCATCGGAATTAAGATGGCACGAAGCTGTCACGGCACGAAGCCGTCGACCGAGCATGGCATCACGACCCGAAGCGCTTGTCGATGCTGCGCTCCCCGGCGCTCGCAGCGCCACCGGCCTGGTTTCCCGGCTAGAAGCCGCCGCCGCTGGCCAGAGCACCGGCCTCGCTCTGTCGTCTGGCGCTTAGGCTGGCGTCGTCGCCGCACCAGCCGCCGTCGGCGTGCGAATCCGGCTCGAAGCCGCCCCGATGCCCGAAGCCGCCGTGCATGGTCGAAGCGTCACCGCGCGCGCATCACCTGCGGCCGTCGGTACCGCTCCGCCTCCTGGCTGCCCGCGCGACAGAAGCGGTGTAGCATCCACGGCAATGCATGAAGCAATAAGCATGCAGGCGTGAGGCATCCAACTAGCATGCACGCATGTGATGAAGCAATAAGCAATAAGCATCCACGGCAATGCATGAAACTAGCATGCAGCTGTCCAAGAGCACATGCATGCATGTGATTTTACATGCAAATACTCAAGGCATTGAACCGACGGGTCGGTTACAAGAAGATTCAGATGGAATCCAGGAAAAGGAAATTCCCAGTATGCCGCGAATTTATTTTCTGGTTTTTTTTTCTTTTTGTTTCTTTCCGAAAATGCATTAGAAACTCAGAAAATTAATTAGAAAATTCTGGAAAATCACGAAAATGGCCAGAAAAATATGAAAAATCCTAGAAAATTGCAGAAAATTCTATGGCTCTGTTTTATCTTATACTTAGCCTTATTTTCTGTATTGATGAATATTTGCATGAATTTTTGCATGAATTTTTGCAATAATTGCCCCGTTTAGAGTATCGGAAATTCCTGAGAATTTATTTTCCGAATTTATGAATTTATAAATTATGTCATGTTGATATTTGCTGAAATTCAATTTCCTGTTGTAAAGTAATTCTGAAAATTGCTTGGAAATTAGCAGAAATTATGAAAAGTGTTAGGAAAATTCCAGAATTTCTCATACAACAGTTTATGAGAACATGAGTGGTTGGGATTTGATTTTGGTAATGAATAAACAGATATGAGACAATTGGTGTCTAGGAAAACACACATGAGGCTTGGTTCTTTAATTGGCACCCGGAAACGGGAAGTGCTCCCTCCCTCATGTGAGCCCTAGGGGCAGGTTGACCTGGCCAAGAGTCAAATTGACAGAGATATTCATTACCTGTTTTCGTTCCCAGCCAACAAGAATTATATAAGTTGTAATTAGACTTATGCCATGTTTAATTCATGTTGCAATTTATTTTCTGTTATCAAGTGATGCTGGAAAATTGCTGTATAATTAACAGAAAATTGCCAAATACTAAGAAAAATTCGGAAATTTCTAAGAATTTATTTCCGCATTTATGAATTTATGAATTGTGCAATTATTGTTTATTCTGAATTTATGAATTGTGCAATTATTGTTCTGTTCCATGCATTGTATTTATTGCTTTAATATAATTTATTATGAAATTCAAGCACGCCGCACGAAGCGGCCACCGTCGCGCCAGGAAGGCCGACGCGCATGGAACTGAATGCACCACGCGCATGAAGCCGCGTTAAAATCGATCGCACGAAGCCGATCGTGCATATGAATCTGATCGTTTGCACGAAGCCGATCACCTACATGCACGTAGTTGTATTTCTGAATATTTATGAATCTGTGTATATATGAATTTTGCAGTTATGAATACTGTATTTATGAATCCTGCATTTATGAATCTCGCACTTATGAATTTTGCATTTATGAATTCCGTACTTATGAATCTTGTACTTATGAATTTTGCATTCATCTTTGAATATATGAATCTTGATATTATTGCTTTCTTTTAGTTTGCTGGAAACTCATGAGAATTCAATTATGCATTTTATTGAATGTAGCAGCCATTTCCTATTAGATTACACGTAGTAATCTAATGGAAGAACCTTATGAATATGCAAAGGTGTGGCATTATCTAACGTGAGTTTTTGAAGAACTGACATGAATTGTCAGAATTATCTCACATAGACATCAGATTGCATAGTAAGCTCTCAAGAGCATACTTTTCTCATGAATAGAATTACAATTTATTCTTTATTCCAAGATTCTTTATTTACAAGCAATTTTGAATTACTCACCAATCGTATGATTAGAATTATTTTTCTTTTCATCTAGAAATCGTAGCGCCCAATGGAGGAAATATGCATTGTTGATAGTGGCACAACAAATACCATCTTAAGAGAGTCGAAATACTTCCAGACGATCACGAAGAACTGGAAGGATTACAACTATCGCAGAAGCGACACGCATATAATAGGCTCGGGAAGAGCCACAATTATATTGCCAATGGGTACAACTTTGGTAATTGAAGAAGCCCTCTTGTACCCTGAATCAACTCGCACTCTCTTAAGTTTCAAAGATATCCGCGCCAATGGGTTTCACGTAGAAACCAATGAAGAAAATGGCAAAGAACACTTGTGCATTGTGAAGCACGCGGAATATGGAAAGATGGTACTAGAAAAATGTCCCTCATATGAATTGGGTTGTACTACACGAAAATCAATGCACACGTTAAAGGTATACTTCTTTGAAGACTGCCTTTAGAAGCTCAATTATTTGCTGTATGGCATTGTAGATTAGGTCATCCTGGTCTTAGATTGATGAGAAATATAGTTAACAACTCACAAGGTCATGGCATTAATGTTAAGAATTTCCCGAATCACGAAGATTTTGTGTGCCATGCATGTGCCACCGGGAAATTAATAACTAGACCCTCTGTTATGAAAGTGCAACATGAAGTCCCTGCATTCTGGAACGCATTCAGGGGATATTTGCGGTCGATTCAGCCCTTGTCGTAGGGCTTTCGATACTTTATGGTGCTCATTGATGCTTCCTCGAAATGGTCGCATACATGTTTGCTGTCAACAAGGAATCATGCATTCGCAAAGTTGATCTCGCAGATCATCAGAATTAAGAATGCTTTTCCTGATCATCGCGTGAAGTCCATTCGAATGGACAATGCCGGTGAATTCACTTCCAAGGCATTTGATGATTATTGCACAAAGAACGGAATAAGCTGTTGAGCACTGCATCGCACGTCCATACGCAAAATGGGCTAGCTGAAGCACTAATAAAGAGGATTAAGTTCATTGCCAGACCGCTCTTGCAGAGTTGTAACTTGCCCAACACTTGTTGGGGACACGCAGTCCTGCACGCAGCAGCACTCATCAATTATAGACCGTCGGCCTACAACATCCATTCAACTATGCAACTAGTGCAATGGGTCATCCTGAAGATTTGAATGAATGGTATATGTACCTATACCACCCCCACAGCGAACTACAATGGGCCCTCTCCGCAAGTCTGGGATATACGTTGGTTATGAGAATGCATCCATAATCAGGTATTTGGAACCCACGACTGGAGATTTGCATACAGCCCAATTCGGCCGATTGCATCTTTTGACGAGGATCGCTTTCCCGTCATTAGGGGGAGGAAATGAACCATTGGATGAAAAATGACGGAAAATCATATGGCATTCCATTGGGATCCCCGTGCATGACCCTCGCACTAATGAAGCAAATCATGAAGTCAAGAAGACAATCGATTTGCAGAATTTAGCAAATGAACTGCCTGATCATTTTTGTGATCTGAAGAGCGTGGTTGGGATTGATTAGGGTTTTGAGCTGGTTTGATCGAGCCAACTGGCTCGGTCGGACTCGAGTCCGACTTCGGGTTCCGACTTCGGTCGGATAAACATGATACTAGACCCGAGTTGATTTTCCAGCGATTTAATATTTAAAATAATTCCCAAGAATTCATTTAATTCATTAAAAATAGCAAAGACTGAAAAATTCGTAAAAATTCTGGAAAATACTTTGGAACATTTTGGACTCAAATAAAATATTTCCAACAAAATTTTATTTGCAAAATTAAATTCTTTAATTATTTCAAAATGGAATAAATTCAAATAAATTCCAGATAAATCCAAATAAATTCCAGAAAATTCCAAAAATTTCACCAAAGTGCCAAATCACACATGAATTTAAGAAAAGCAAAATTTTGGGGTGTTACACTAGCCCCCCGTGCGTTCGCCACTAAACTCGACCTACATGGTATATAAACCCAAATCAACCCGACCCACTTCTTTAACATGGATTCAACACACTTTAGAAGTCATGTTCACCCATTCCATAATACTCTTAAACTCGTAACACCCTAGTTTTCGCTTTTGGGGAAAAACCTAATTTAAATAAATTAAGTTCAAAAGTTTGGATTTTCTTTGGTGTTTATATTAACCTGGCATCCGTTCTCTCCAAAATCGGGAATTAATTCCTCCGATCGAAAAATTGATTTTTCCAGCTTCCATGCAGACCGAAATTCACCTGAGTCCAAAAATGCTTCAAAAATCTCCAAACCACTTCCATTGTGTTCCAAATATTCCGAAATGATTTTAGGAATCATTCCCCAGATTTTTAGACCTCCGTTCCTATTTTATCTCGCTGGCTTTTGTTTAATGCTCGCGATCCGCGCTTAGAATATTCAATTCCACAAAAATCGTCCAAATTCAACCAAAATAATTTTATTGGGTCCCAAATATTCTAAAATGGCTCTAGGAATTTTTCCGGAATTTTTAGGCCATTTTTCCTTATTTTTCTCTAGGGCGAATCATTTGCGTAAGGGAGGACCAATAGAATGCTGCCACGTGGCATGTGAATAGTAGCCTTCTTCAACCTCCAGCCAACTCCAAGTTACAGAGAAGCTTGCAAGTGCTCCAATGGCTAGGGTTGCATTCAAACGCCCATAACTCCTTCATTTCAACTCCAAATCGCGAAGCGCCGGTTCCGTTGAATCCGTAGCGTCGCCCTCTTGCCATTCCCTACCTTCACTCACCGTCAATCTCACCGGAAACGGCCCCATTCAAGAGAAACCAAAATCCACTAAAATGGCTTTAACTCGGCCGTTTCACCTCCAAACGCCGCACCACCACCTCCATCCTCTTCGTATAAGTATTGCCGTTCCGGGAGTGTGCTCCCCTTTCCCTCTACTCCACGCATTTGCCCGTGAGATCAAGAAAACCGAGGTGGTGTCACCCTTTTTCGGTGTTCTTCGTGTTCGTGCTCATAGCTTCGTCTCCGGTGAGCCATTCTTCGTGCCACTTGGTTCTTTGTGACCGTGGATGAGTCTAGCTTCTAACCCAATCATCAATTTTAGGATTTCTCAACCGTGGGCGACGAATTTGGAGCTTTTGTGCATTCGGCCGAACCTCCGTTCTTCGTCGATTTCTCCGATTCCGGTGAGTTTTGGTTCAATCCCTTCCTCCTAGATGTCCCTAAGGATGTTATCTAGAGAATCCATGATTTTATTTGGTCCAAATCCATGCGAAAATGGGGCAAAAATCCGTTTTTTGGGAAGAAAAGGGGGCTCCGAAGTTTTGGTTCAGTTCTGGAACCAAATTCTCATGAGTTCTTGTAGCAAACAGTACCTTTTCCTATTTTCTTGATTTTCCAGCAATTTTCAACTTCGAACGCTTATAACTTTTGCATCCGAACTCCGATTGACTCCGTTCAAGTTTCTAAATTCATCTAAAATCAAGATCTACCTGCCAGTACTACTTTTATAATTTTTGGATTTTATTTATTTTCTTTTATTTATTTATTGCCTCGTTTTGCGCATAGTCAACGATTCCGCCGAGTCCGCCGACCCGCCACGGACTTGAAGAGTTCAACCTTCTCGCTGTGACCAAGGCAAGTCTCCTTGACGCATGTTGATCCTATGCTTTCTAAAGTGTTTTACCATGTTTTACAAATTGCATCGCTATTTATATTAAAGAATGATGTTAACGTTAGGTTATTAGTTATACCTGTTGTTCCTACCTCCTTGATATTGTTATCCATGATCCTTTGTCGCCCTAGTATAGTAATCCACCAATACAAATGTTTTTAGAAAAACAATCTTTACTTAGGGAAAAAGACTATTGGGAGGACACGATCGGTGGAACAAGTGGTATAAAATGTAAATTGGAGAGTTCGTGATTATTAGCGATGTGGGGGTAGTCGTTATGGAATTGATCTATGAATGGGAATCTATATAATTGGAGTGAATTGGAAGAATATATTGGAAGATGTATGATGTCAGGAATAATAGTCGGTGAAAGGAAATAAATGATATTGGGAGTCATACTTATAGATCAAATAGAATAAGTGGTGAATTATATTTCGGTGGATTTTAACAAGAATACTATGTAATAATCATTTATGGAGATTGTGAATAATCCAGAGTGTTTGGTGCTTTAGTGAATGATAATATTACATATTCTTAGTGGATTAAAGTAGATGATTTAGAGGTGATAATATGAAGGGTTCAGTACCTGAAGTTATGAAGTGCTATCAGTGGATTGTAGCCTAAAGGATTAGAGTTGATATTTTGAAGTATTCTCGATGATTTAGTCAATGATATTATCGAATATACTCGATGGATTAAGTGAATATATTGAGAACGTACTCGGTGGTTTAGTAGATGATTTTGTGAAGTATGGTTTTGCGATAACCATCTAGGTGGGATTATGAATAATGAGGATTGTATGTGATTTGTTTAGTCAACTTGGTGTCATTGTTTAGGGAAACAGCTATAGGCAATGAATCAATGAAATCTTGGATTTGTAGAATCTTTCATGAAATATGCTCGGGGATGAGATTATGAATTATTCTCGTGGATCAAGTAGATTACAAGATTTAGCGATGTATAGATGATGGGTAACCCCTAAGAAGATTTATATTTTGAGGAGATTGTTTCATATACAATGATGTCAGTAGCTTAGCATGATTTTGGAGTTATGATGGCACATGGTATAGATTTTACTTGTTGGAGTACTAAATTGGATTGGATTATATAGTGCCATGATAATAATGGGGGAATCTTGGTGGTCTCATGAATTTTGGAGATGATAGAACTGATTATCATAATTTTTATCAAACACCGAGTTTTGTATTTTATAAAATAAACTATTGGTGGAATAGAATAGTACGGTAGAAATGCTTAGCCTCGCCATCGATCAATATTCACCTATGGGTGGGACTTTCAATTATCTCTTGAAAACTTGTATTGGAAGTTATAGGCAAGGAGTATTGCCAATGGTTTACAAAATAAAAATAAAATGAAAAATGATTTCGACTTGGGCGGCATGGAATGTCGGGTGGAAGCGGACCAAGCCTTGGTTCTTTTGTGCAAGTACCGCCCCAAGTCAATTAAGGACCGACGCTTATGACTGTCTCCATTCTAAGCATTACCGTACAACCACATGTCAAAGTGGGCACGACCTGGCTGAATAATTTGTAGAAACCTAACTTAGACTCACCACTCGGTTGTTATGTGAGAGCCGGAAAGAGGCATTGTTGTTGTTGTTGTTGTTGTTTTTCTCACACGGCGCAAGAGGGGGCTTCTGTACTGGGTGGAAAGAACCCTAACAGCGGTGAAACCTCAGCGAGTGGATCGGGTTAGGCATATACATTGTAAAGGCCTTGTCATGATATCCCTGCCGGCACACCCAAGGAAGTGTGCTAATTGCATGGCATCAAGGGAATATCATGTCTTGTGGGTAAAGTTGTACACCTCTGCAGAGTTAAAACTATTCGAATAGCCGTGCCTACGGTCAAAGGCAAAGCTTGCTGAATGCTTTCATACTGGTAGACTTTGGGTTTTGATTTCAAACTAAACAATGTTTTGTTTTGGGATCCGGGAGCGGTTAGAACTCTCGGGTGTGCTTCTGGCGGTTAAAGCCAGGTAGGTGGAAAGAACTTGATTTTGTGAACCATGGCGGACAGAGCCATGTGATTGGATTGAACCTTGATCTTGTTGAGATGTGGCGGATAGAGCTCAGATATTAGTGAGTGGTGGTTAGAACCTTCACTACAATATTACATAATTCAATTATTAAAAAGAATTGCTCAATTATGCTTTGTGAAAATTACTATCAAGTATGTTTTGTTGAAACTTGGCTTTGTGCAAAAGAACCATATTAAGCCATTCTTGGATAGCCTACATTATGCATAATTTCCCAGACTTGCTGAGTACTTTATGTACTCACGTGCTACATTCTAATCCTATCTCAGAAGTGAAAGAAGCTGTCAAGGAATTCCAACGACTAGGGCGCGCTCCCCACTCGATTGCCTGTGGGCATTTGGATGGGTCGCTTTGGTGTTTTCGTCTTCCACTGCAGTTGTTCAAGTTGTTCTGCCTATTCAGGCTGTAATGGTAAACTTTGACCATAAGGTCTTTGCTTTTATTTGGTGTTATTCTTATTTAGTTATTTGTACTCGTGATATGGTTGTTGATTCATCACTATTTGACTGTGTGTACTAGCTACTGATCTGGGACTAGTACAGAAATACACAGTGGACTCCGGATAGCCGATCCGGGGGCCTACAAAGGTGGTATCAGAGCCATATCGACTGTAGGACGTGCCCTTAGTTAGAATGGTCGTTTTTAGGAAGCTTCAAAACTTATGTTCTAAAAAGAAAAATCAAATAAAGTGCTAGTCTCGTCTTTTCTCTCTCGTTCTATTCCTATTTTCCTCGAATCAATTACTTCTTCACCTTTTTGGGAATGAAAATTGGACTATCCCTCCCTTAACAACTTCTATATTAGGATAATCGAGTTCTCCCTTTCGACTTCAAAGCTTGAGGACTAAAGAAGAGCCATTCGGAAAGTTGCTACTGAAGTGTACGTCTACATGGTGAGGATCCAACCGTTGACCGATGAAGACCAAAGAAGCAAGGCTGATCGTAGACTAACCCTATAGGTTAAGTTGGTCCCGGTTCAGTCTGTGTTGTAGTCGCCTTGTTCTGTTAGAGTGAGTAGTGTGATCGAGTAGACGAGTTGATTTGCTTGGTGTTAAAAATGTTTTGATTTTCGTGTGTGGTGTTGTCCTTTGCCGGGGTAGTTTGTTTCTGGTGTTGTTAGAACCTCCCCTTTCTCGCTCGTATGTGCTGTTCCCTCTCATCTGAAAGCCTTGTTCTGCCGTCAGATGGAGAAGAACTGCAGTGCTAACCTCAACCAAGAAGCTGATGCATCCAATTCAAATCCTTTGGTCAACATCAACGGCAATGGCAACCCCAGTGAAGTTCCGGTTATCAACGCCGTGGCCGCTAATGAGCTCAACCAAAGAACCATCCGATGTGATAACAACATTTCTTGAGAATATGAATCGCTTCATGGTGACTCGGACTCACCATGCAATTGATGATACAACAACCGATCAACCCGGCCGATGGTCATTTCACCTACAACTCCTCGCCAGCACTTCTTCCGATGAGTTATCAAGACCAACCCTCCAAAGAAGATTATGTGGAGACGATGGCATTAGCGATAACCCTTCGTAAACCTCGCACTCGGGAATTTTGTCATCTGTTATCGATGTGGTGAAAAAGGACATGTTGCCTCTGAATGTCCTCAAAAGGATAAGGCCAAAGAAGACACCCATTGTAGGCACTGCAACAGAAATGGACACCAATTCCGCAGGTGCCCTCGAAGGAAGAAGATTCAGTACAACAGAAATGGACACCAATCCCGGACCCGAGACCCGAATCTCGGACCCAGACCCGGACCCGGACCCAAAGTTAGTCACGGGTCCAATCTCGGATCCGGACCTGGACCCGACGGGTACCCATACCCGTTATTTGATGTGTTCTATTTGATGCTTCATTTTGTTTCGATCTGTCTTCGGCCGTGGGTGATTTATATTACGTCGATGCTTTGTAGTTTGCACTCATCGGGTTCTTTGAAGTTTGAACATGCTCGTCAGATCACATAATGACTGATTTCGCCGTGTTACCGTGGAAGGCACTAGTAAGTCCAAATCAAATGCCCTGGCACAATCTTGCGCACAACTCACAAGGATGCAGATAGCAAAGCCCATTGCGTAAAGCAAAGAAAGAACTAATACTTCATTTCTTGTCTCAAAGAACTAATACTTCGCTTTCTTGTCCGCAAAGAACTAATACTTCGCTTCTTGTCCGCAGCAACTAATACTTCTAACTTGGAATCAGGTCTAGGTCCTGGTACCCACGGGTCCAACATGAGACCGGACCGAACTAATATACCCGTGGGTCCAAATTTGGACCGGACCCGACTCCACGGGTATTTTTGCCATTCCTATCCACTCATGACCCACACGACCACGCCTCGCTTAGCAACAAAGCCTCGAATGGCAACCACAATGCAACACCTCCTCGCAGAACCCATCCAACCTCTCCTTCTCTCTCTCTATCTCTCTATCTCTCTCTCTCTTCTCCATCTTCATCCCCATTCTCGCTCTCTCTCACCTCGCCTCCTCACCACCACGCCCAGATTCATCACATATCACAACGAAATATTCCCTGTCTGGCTGCCTCCGGGCACTTGTGAATTTGGTCCGCCTCCTCTTTCCTCTGTTGGTGCGGTCCAACTTATGCTGAGGAATTACGGTGTGCTAATTACTACTACTACTTAGGCCCCGTTTGACAACTTGGAATCGAGTCGTGTACACGAGATTCTGGAAGAAACCCAACCAAATCAAGCTAAAGCTTGGAACGATTCTCCTCTAACGCTTTCTTCTTTTCCACTCTGTGGCCAAATCAGTCTTTAACCCTGTTCTACCCTATTCACATAATCATAACTGAAACGTTTCTACCAAGATTCTGAAATCGTTTACTTTTCTACTAGAATCTGAAACCGTACCAAACAGAGCCTTATTCATGTGATTTCATAGGGAACGAAGGTGATGGGATCGAATCTACTATTGACACTTTATCTTCATGAATTGTTTGCATCTCCATTAATTCCGTTGAGCACTCCATTTAATGGTTTTTATGGGACAGATTCTTTGTTAAGTTTTAGCCGATCGATTGGATGATTCTTTTGGGTGCCAAATATGGAGCACCTCCTGTCGGGTCGTTGGCAACATTCTTTCATATCTTAGCACTACACGTGACGCCATGATCGCATCTCGCCGCATGCCTCAAGTCACCGCCTCATGGCCAACCGAGATGGCGCGTGGTCGCACGGGGTCACGGCTAGCATGGTTCCGCTTTGCGCGTCCCATTACCATCAACCTTAGCAAGCGGTGCCCATCTTCTTCCCCGTCGGGCGCCGGAGAGATCGGCATCGGTGCTACGGGCATAGGTGCCAACGCAAGCATCGGCCAGAACATCAAGTTAGACATGTCTCAGACAAGATCCAACCTCTTCCCCACATGGAGTGAGAGTGATCGGGAATGAGAAGCTACTGCTTTATTTATGACCGTTGCAATCCATATGGAACCATGGATTCAAACCCATACGAAACCATAAATATTCAACCTAAACCAACTCAATCCAAACTACTTTACAAGCAAACCCGATCCAACCCAACCCATTTGAACCATTCAATCGCACCCATTCCTTAAACCCAACCCACTCAACCGGTTTGAACCTAAACCATTAGCATGTGTACTGTCACGAGATTACAGTATTATCACCACCGTCCATTTTAATTCACACGCATGAGAAATGCGATGAGGTACTCCGTAATATATATATTGGGATTCCGCTAAAAAGAAAGCAGTACTGTTGGGGCTAGATCAAGACATAAACACACCCAATGATTGTTATTAGTGGCTGATAATGTTAGGTTGCCGAGGAGGTTGTTACAATGCTACGTGCCTAGCGTTAGTCCACGAATAACTGCAAGTTCACGAATAGGATGTGCCGCCGTGGTCCATGCACCAGAACAAACATGCGTGCGTTCGTGTCAACATGCATGAACCTTCTCGATGGAATGGTGATGAGGGCACAAATTTCAATTTGCATTGGTATGAAATGCCTGCGACCTAGCTTCTTGCAGAATCTCTATCCATCTGGGCGCGCGTTTTGATGATTTGTCCTGAAGTTGATCAGCCTTTGATTATTTGTTCTTATTTGTCCTACGATGTCTCATTGACATGCAGATCATTAACTTTGGACAAATAATCAAAGACTGATCAACTTCAGAGCAAATGATCAAATGAAGCTTGTTGATGTCATAGTGGACCACTAGAGGTTCATTAAGATTCTAGAAAGTGTTGAAAGTTGAAACTTACCCCTCCCTGTTGTACAGGTCTTACGAACAACGGGCACACACTCGCAAGGAAGGTTTACATTACCCAGGTCAAAAATCGCCCACACGACAGTAGTGAATTTCATCAAAAAAAATCGATAGAAATTGAATGAAATTTAAAATCAAATTTTTTGAACTCGGCGATCAAACAGCGGTGAAATAATTCGGTTTTTACCGATTTTTGATCGGTTTACATAAAAAATCGGCACACTCACCGGAATAAAAAATCACAAAAAATTAGAAAAAAATTACGTAAAATTCTAAAAATGTAAAACCCAGGTAAAGTCCTAGAAAATCAAGAAAAGGTTAAAAACCCAAGAAAGGCCCAAAAATCAATGAGACATTACCTTTTATATTATCTATATTCAATTTTGCTAAAAAATATCCAAAAAATTCAATTTTTAATAAGAAAGTTTCATGGCAGATGTAAAAAAGCAATTAATATTAATTTTAGGGAACTTTTGGATAAATCCCCCCCCCCCAAATTTCCCTTAATTTTTTGAATTTGAATTGGGCTGGTTGATCGATCGATTCCGTTTCTCAACCCGGACTGATACGTTCAAAAATCGCATAAATCTACCGATTTTCGTCGGTATTGTGAACCCTACTCGCAAGCAGCACAAGAGCCCAACATAGCCATATATACTGATTGATACTGCTAATTAAAAGCCATGCTTGACACAGCAATGGAACTAAAAAACTTTTCGTTGGGTGTACGCTTCACAAATAAGTCTTGTACAATAATTTCGTAACATCATAGATCCAACACATATATTTAAAATTTATTAAAAGTACAATACAAATAGTTCTAAGGTCTTAACAAATCTTAAAACATTAAGATCAAAACAAATTCAATCAATAAATTTAATTCATCAAAGAGGTGATCTTGCAGCACTTCTACATTCCTTTTGTATTAAGACATATCCGACACTCCCTGGTACCGCCCCCTTCTTGACAGAGCGGCAGACACCACATAAGCCCATAACAACTACTGAAAAACCTCGATTGATCTCCACTGCAGCCTGCCGGTGGAGTTTGTTGGTTTGTTTGCTTGTTTGCTAACGTGTTTGTTTGGACAGACAGCTACATACGTTATATATGATGAGGCACATACATATCATGTGCCTAAAGTTGGACAATTTTAGTATATTTTTCAGTGTCCTTACCCAAGACTACTTTCCTGTTAGTTGCCACGCCCCGGGGAGTATTCCGGTATTTATTCCTTGGCATGACGCCTGACGGTTTTTTTTTTTTTACCTCGGCAACGTGCAACTCGCGGCCTTGGGCACGGATGTACTGCTGAGATATGGAAAAAGATGCCGTCGTTTTACTTTTGGTTCTTCGTCTGTAGCAGCCTAGCAGGGATATTGATGTATTATGTTTGGCTGAGAATTTGTTAATTGTTGAGTTTTACGATACTTTCGGACTTGCAGCGACCTCTCTGGGATAGACTATGAAAATGCAGATTTTGGATTTTGAGAGAATTGGGTAGGTGATAGTTTCTGATTTTGTGCACAAATTCTGTTTCTAATTGTGGGAGAGGATTCAAGCAGAATTTATACGTAAAATCAGAAGCTACCACCCACCCAAATCTTCTCCTATAATCAGAAACATAATTTATACACAAAATCAGAAACTATCATCCATACTATTCTTCTAAGATCCAGAACCTGCATTTCCATAGTCTATCCCAATTCCCAAAGAGGCTCAAGTGCAGGCACATCAGCACATGACCGATGGCACTGATCTTTAGATTTGTGGTACATATACAGTACTACTTTATAATCAGTGGAGCACTACACCGTACACACCCATCATAAGGAATTGCGTAGGGGCCCAAGTCCATTAGTTCAGACTGTTCAGTCCTTTAGCTAATAGCTATACAAAACTTGCACGGCACAATTCCCAGCAATTCGTACACAACAAAGCGATGGCTGTTTGTTCGTTTCGTTTGAGCATCTCTTGCGGTCAAGGCGGCGGTACAAATCAAACAACAAAAGTCTAGTTTCACTGCAACCTATAAATTGAAGTTTTTCTACGTTCTCTGTCCTGGCTTCAGAATGGGAGGAGACGTGAAACCCGTGAGCTTTTGGCCAGCTTTGAAGAAAGGAAAAGAAAAGAAAAGCTTCGATCACGTGCTCCTCTAGTCCTCGAATATGTGTGACGTGGAGAAACCGAGATCCCGGCCCTCTGATCCACGAACATGGATCCGGTGCAGTCCTATAGATACTGCAACCGTTCGATAAAAAATAAATGGTTTAGATCGGTTAAAAGTACTGTACAGATGTTTTACTATATGAAAACACTGTTTATAACGCTATAGTAAAACACTGTTCATCCAATTTTTAGCCGATCCGGATCGTTCGATGCTACAATTGCAGTCCCCACAGGGACTACATCAGATTCGTGTCCCTGATCCGTATAAACTTTCAGACCCTAAGATTCAATTTTTAAGCAGAGGTAGGACACTAACATCCAGCAGCAGATCAAAACCCTAGCAGCAAGTAATAATGCCCAAACACCTTAGAAAGCTTTGCTCTCTTCCCCGCAAGATGATAATTAGTTGATCAGGGAGCGGGTCACACAAGACACATCTACTCATCTCGCTAATCCTCCTTTTAAAAAGAATGTCTTTGCTTCGAGTTAAATAAACTAGTACAATTGCCTGAGAAAACTAGCTGTAAAGACTGCCATTGATGACCCTGCATGACCATCAAGTAATGACAAGTTGATAACAGGCATTACATAACGCGATCCACAGGAGATAATGTGAGCTCTCTGCCTCAAAGTGATGGAGTCATGGAGACCTGCTGCACATGCAACATTGGAAGCCAGGTTGAGTTTCCTACTGTCTTATTCTCAGGGTTCACAAAATCCTTTAGATGAAAATCGTTCGAAATTTGAAAATTAGAAATATTGAGCCAAAAATGTTTGAAACCCTGCTTTATCCTTATGGGATAGACATGGTCCTATCTGATATTTTAGGGGTCATGTGCTAAATTTAAAATTAGGCTATACAATAAAAGTAAATTAACAAAATAATTATTTTATATTACGGTTGTAGTATTTTTTTTTTCTTACGGTACAAAGGATTATGTGATACGTCACACTAAAAAACAAATTTCATATATGATGCTTACTTGGAAGGTACCATTCTTCTAGTATTATTTGAAACATGATCTTCAGTTATTCTTGTAATTAGTCTTTATCAAATTAAATTAATTTCAATGGCTATCGTTAAGTCTTTTCTAGTTCATTATAGAATACAAGTAGAACTTCAACTCTAATCTATATGAGCTTTTTTTGCATGTGCAATGTCACCGGAATTGTCAACAAATTTCTATATGCAACAATTGTATTACAGAAATAATTTAGCTATTTCAAAAACTTTAAAATATCAATAGGGCATATGGTTTTGCTTAGAAATAAATTTTTAGAGTAAAAAATAAAAAAATAAAGAGAATAAAAAGAACTACTCATCTATTAGTTCTTACTCTTACTAATACAAAGATTAACAATTAGTAATACAAGAATAAGTAAAAAAAATAGGGTCCCTTAATTTTGAGTGGCCCTATGCAGCATCCCATGCTGCACAGGCCTCCTATCCGAGCATGATCATAGATAGATACTTTACGCCCTAGTTGCTGTGAATTTTGTCAGGTTCAGGCCAGAACATATTGTCAGTGTTCAAGATATGAGGGTCTCTAAACCGAGCTTATGAATAAAAATGATTACCACTCTAGGATCAAGGATGCAAAACATAGAATAAAAGGATTGCTTCTTTTATTAGACAAATGACTTTGATAGAGGACAAGTATGAGCGTTAATTGCAAATGTGTTTCTTTGGATCCCTCCCTAATTGTGTAAAAGGCCTTCCTATTTATACCGGTCGAAGGGATGACAGTTGTGCTTCAAAAGATGTCTTCTGACCAAATGGTGCCTTTTCGCTAAGATGTGTCTTTTAGTCAAGAAGTGCCTCTTCTTGGAAAGTAACTTTTGATTGGTTGTTTGTACACGTTAAGTAAAACTGTCTGCACGTTATTCCTACGCAGAAGTAACTTGTCTCTCCTGACCAATTAGAACTGGTTGGGGCGGTTGAATCACTAACAAGAAAAGATCCACCCTTTTGTGAGAAGCACATCGCGAATGGACCCTCATACGCTTTCAAGATTTTAAGACCGTGGCAGCATAAAACTCTGCCGTGCACAAACTTATCACCAAATTGACATTTTGTAACAAAAAGTTACTAATGCTGAAATGGTAGACAAGACATTATGCACATTTCACCCCAATGTGAGGATACTACAGTAATAGTATCATCATACCAAGTACTAGAAGTACTCTGAGCTTATATGTATTTTGCTAGAAGTAGAAAAACATGATAAACTCCTAATGAAGAATCATCATGCCCTACCTAATACTACACATGCAATACCCAAAGCACATACTCAGCAGGCTAGCAATAGCCATAGTCGCAAAATGGGCCAAAGGCATAAAGGGAAAAAAATGGAAAAATGGTAGAACACATAGGGGAATAGGCAAGCCCCAGTGGAAGGGTAAGTATTAGGGACCAAAGAACTTCCAAAAATAAGATTCAGCTATCAAGTCTACAAATCCTACAAAACCATACCTTAGGTGTGGATGCACTGTCCATTGGTTGCACACGTGCCGCCCCCCGAAACATTTGATGGACCTTTATAAGTAATCCACTAGAAAATTCCAAAAAAACCACAGAAATAAGGTTGATGCACAATTCATCGCTCAACCTATTGTTGAGGATGAAATCGAGAAGGATGATAATAAAGTCCCTGATCCTACTGCTAAGTTCAAAGAGGGCATTCTCGGATATAGAGACTCTCCCATGGATGAAGATGATCTTCTTGGGACTGAGCTCAAAGAGTTCTAAAAGAATACCCATAGTTGCCAAGAAGACATAAATGATCTATATGGAGACTTATAGTAGTCTCCTAGTTACTCCTTCTTTTGATAGTCAATGTCATATTTTCCTTTGAGTCTCCTTAAGAGTCTCTTTTTGTCAATGTAGTGTTTAAGTTCCTAAATGAACATTGGTCAATGCTCCTGTTGAGTTATTATCAATTAAAGTTAAATAAAGTGTTATTTCTCATGATATTTATTTAATTGTGATATCTTTGTTCTATATTTTACAATATGTTATTGATGCAACAATTGTTTGATTGATATTATTTCTTTAATATAGAACATCGTATGATCCAATGGAGAAGGAAATTTGTCTTGTAGATAGTTACACCACAAATTTATTCCTTAGGGAGACTAAATATTTTCAGACTTTGACTAAGAACTGGAAATATTATGACCATCGTCAGAAACAATGCTCTCATAGTTGGCACTGGAAGAGCGATCATAGTTGTTCCTATGGGTACTCATATAATAATAGAAAATACCATGTTATACCCTGACTCCAGTCGTACTCTGTTAAGTTTTAAAGACATCCGTCTAAATGGTTTCCATTTAGAGATAGAAAATGAGGATGGTACAGAATACATACTCATGACTAAGTTTGATGGGTATAATAAACGTGTGGTTGAAAAACTTCCTTCCTTCTCCTCCGTGTTATATTATACATATATAAAACCTACAGTTTATATTAAAATGAAAACTATACTTAAAAACAAAGAAATATTTAAGATCTGGCATGGTCAAGTAGGTTATCTTGAGTTAAATATGATGAGAAGAATAATCAATAATTATACTGGCTATAGCACCAAAACCACAGACTTTCCTAGACCTAAACATTTTTTATGCCCTGCTTGTGCTAAAGGGAAGCTCATAATTAAACCCTCTTATCTAAAAGTTAGGGAAGAATCACTGAATTTCCTGGAAAGAATTCAAGGTGATATTTGTGGATCTATCTAGCCCTTGTCGAGCCCGTTCAGATACTTCATGGTACTGATAAATGCTTCTAGTAGATGGTCCCATGTATGTCCCTTATCTACTCGGAACCATGTTTTTTTTCTAAATTAATTGCCTAAATTATTAAATTAAGGGCCTCCTTTCTAGAAGAAATTAAGTCTATTAGAATGGGCAATGCTAGCGAGTTCACTTCAAAGGCATTCAATGATTATTTTATAGCTCTGGACGTTAACATAGAGCATTCAACACCTTATGTTCACACACAAAATAACCATGCAGAGTCATTAATTAAAATAATATAACTTATTACTTAGCCACACTTCCATAATTGTATGTTACCCACCAGCTATCGGGGCCATGTAGTGTGTATGTTGCTGCATTAATTCTACTTAGAACAACTGCATACCATGAAATTCCCCCCTTGCAGATAGTGCATGGAAAAGAACTAAGTATTTTCTATCTATGAAAATTTGGCTGCGCTGTATACGTGCCAATCTAACTACCACAGTGTACAACCATGGGCCCTCACCGAAAGTTGGGATCTTTATAGGTTTGAATATCTGTTAATTATTAAATACCTAGAGAATATGATAGGGGATATGTATACGGTTCGGTAGGTTGTGTGAGACCCCGGATCAGTTATCCGAAATCTCCTGTGTATTTCTGTACTAGTCTCAGATCAGTAGCTAGCACACACAGTCAACAGTGATACGTCATTGCCGAATATAACGAAATTGTAACATAGTTATAATGTATTAACCATGTGGCTACTTATTACAATACTCGGTCACAAGACCGGAGACACGGCAGCGGAAACGAAACAAAAAGAAGCGGAAACCAAAAACACCACAGGCGACGACAAGACACACGACTAGTTTTCCTGGCGATCGCGTAGAACTCACCGTCTTCAACGGCGTCCTGATAGTCCTCTGATGACAATAGTTTATGTAGCACGTGAGTACAAAAGTACTCAGCAAGTCTGGGAAAATTATGCACATGTAGGGCTTTCCAAGGAGGGCTTAATAGGGTTCTTTTGCTTAAAGCCAAGTTTCATCAAACCATACTTGTTAATAAGTTTCATAAAGCAGATTTTAGCAATTCTTTTTAACAATTGAATTATGTAATAATTCAGTGAAGGTTCTATCCACCATCACTAGTATAAGGGCTCTATCCGCCACAAGTTTAAAAGATCAAGATTATCCACACATGACTCTATCCGTCATGTCATAAAAACAGGTTCCATCTACCTGGTTGGCTCAATCCGCCAAATAATTATCCGAGAGTTCTACCCACTCCCGAATCCCAAAACCTCATTTTATTTTCAAAACCAAAACCAAAGTCTACCAGTATGAAAGCCAAATAATTATCCGAGAGTTCTACCCACTCCCGAATCCCATCTACCTGGTTGGCTATTCGAATAGTTTTAACTCTGCAGAGGTGTACAGCTTTACCCACAAGACATGATCATCTCTTGTTGCCTCCGGATTAACACACTTCCTTTGGTGTGCCGGCAGAGAGATCATGACAAGGCCTTTACAATGTATACGCCTAACCCGACTCACCCGCTGAGGTTTCACCGCTGTTAGGGTTCTATCTACCCAGTACAGAAGCCCCCTCTTGCGCCGTGTGGGGAGTACAACTTGCCTCTATCCGGCGCCCACATTCCACCAACTGGCGAGCCTAAGTTAGGTTTCTACAAATTATTTAGCCAGGTTGTACCATGTTAGACATGTGGTAGCACGGTTATGCTTAGAATGGACAGTCATAAGCATCGGTCCTTAATTGACTTGGGGCGGTACTTGCACAATGAAAACTAGTGCTCAATCCGCACCCTCCCGACATTCCAATCCGCCCAAGTCCAAATCCTTTTTTCCTTTTTCTTTTAATTTTGGAAAAACAGTACCAAATACTTTGGAATAATTCCCAAATCACAATTTAAATCACAACTTGTGTATAATCCCGCCCATGGGTTATTTTCGTCAATTCGGGTACTAAGTATATCTACCGTTCTAACCAACAAAAGTCACAATGTAACATATACATGACATAGCAAAAGTCCTAGGGTTACAATTAAGCATGGATAACAATAATCAAGGAGGTAATCGCAATTGGGATTAACTAATCATTTATATTTGACATACGATGATAAAGATAGCGATGTATGTTTATAAAGCATTGTAAACACATTTCCAAACATGGGATCAAAATGCGTCAAGGGACTTGCCTTCAGTCGCAGCGAGGGTGTCGTACTCTTGAAGTCCGGCGGCGGGGTCGGCGGACTCGGCGGGATCCTCGGCTACGCGCAAAACGGGATAACAAATAAATAAACATAAAATAAATAAAATCCAAAAATTTGAACGGAGTCAATCGGAGTTCGGACGAAAAAGATATGAGCTTCCGAAGTTGGAAAATGCTGAAAAATAGAAAACCGAGGGAATATTCCTCGGAATATTCCCTTTCTTGATCTTTGGAAATTAACTGGGTCTATGACTTGTGGGGCCCCTTGTCATAGGGTGATTGCTTATTCTCCATGGCTCTTGCTATGCCAAAACAGAGGAGGCTAGAGCCTCATGGGGCATCGGCGGGTGGTCGGCGTGGCGGCGGCCCGTGATGGCGGCTGGCGGCTGAGGAGGCAGCGTCGGGCGGTGAAGCGGCAGCAGCAAGCGCGGGAGAGGGCATCGAGGCGGCGGCGCGTGGCGTGAGCTGGCAGCAGCGGGCGAAGCAGAGCCGGCCAAGAAGGGTGGCGGCGGGGTCGCCGGCGACGAAGCGATGTGAGCCACGGCGGTCGGCGCACATGGGTAGGGCAAGAGCAGAGAGGACCAAAAAACTTGCCAAAATCTAAAAATTGGCACAAATTAAAACATGGCCCTTCCAATTGATTGATGGATCATCTAGAGCATATCCATACGGACTTAAGATAGCAAGGAATTGATCAATTGCTCACCGAAGGCGATGAATTTGGCGAAGAACACGGGTTCGACCGAAATGATTTCAACACAAAATTCGTCGCCAAATCTTGATGAAACCTATAGTGGATTGAAGGATGAGAACCTAGACATCCGCACGATCATAAGGAAACAAACGGAGTGGAGATTGACCCACCGGAGAGGAAGATATGACCAAGAACGCGAAGAACACGAAAACGGCGTTGCCGCGGCGTTTTCTTCGATCTCCCGGACAAACGGCAAAGGGAGGCAAAGAAAGAGTGTGTGCTCTGGAAAGAGGACTCCGCCACGGAGGTTTAGGAACTGGCGGTGCGCGATTTGGGGAAGAAACGGCAAAGTTATTGCCATAAATGTTGATTTTGGTTTTTGGAAGATTGGATCGTTTTCGGCGCGAGTTAGGGATGAAGATCATGGGGAACAGAAGGGTCTCGTCCATACGAATCCAACGGATCCCACCGTTCGTGATTTGGAGCATTATTATGGAAGTTATGGGTGATTGAAAGCTTGGAACCAATAATGGAGAGATGAGAAACTCTCTCTGTTATTTCCTTCGTGAGGTTGAAGAAAGCTGAATAGTGCCGCCACGTGACGAGCTCCCATTGGCCGAGGATTACCTAGAGAAAAATTAGCAAAAATGGTCTAAAAATTCCGAAAAAATTCCTAGAACCATTTTGGAATATTTGGAACCCAATAAAATTAGTTTCACGGAATTTGGATGAAATTTGTGGATTTGAATATTCTGGAGCGAATAGCGGGCATTAAACAAAAGCCGCGCGAGATAAAATACCAGAGAGCTTCCAAAAATCTTGGAAAAATTCCCAAAATGTTTTTAGAATATTTGGGACCTAATTCAATATGTTCCATGATTTTTGGAGCATTTTCGGACTCGGGTAAAATTTCGGGTACTGACGGGAATCTGGAAATTTTGATTTTTCGACCGGAGGGGAATTGAATTCCGATTTTGGATGGATAGGAATGCCAGGTTAAATTAAACACCAAGGAAACTTCAAATTTTTGAATTTACTTTAATTTAAATCAGATTTTTCCAGAAAGCGAAACTGAGGATGTTACAGGTTGATTGTATTTTGATGAGGATAATTTACTGTCATTATGGGGAGAAAAGTATCACACTAAAGAATGTCGGGAAATAGATTGGAATGTCACTTGCATTCAGTCCTTAGACCCACGCACTACAGAATTCGAGCTTGAAGTTTGAGGGATAATAAATCTACAGAAAATAGATAATAATTTATTAGATGCCTTCACTGATCATAAGAGAGTTATAAGATCTCATATACCTGCAATAAATGCACCCAAAAGAATGGAAATGCCTAGAAGGATATTGAATCGACTCTTACACCTCATGACAAGAAGGGGGGATGCCTCCACATGCATGGGACTCGATTCCACAAAGATATCCATAAAAATAGAGAACCGAACAAGTCAAAACACTACCCAAGATAGTGAAAGATGCTCAAGATGGTAAGTGCATCCTTGAAGTGAGCTATCCTGAAGATGGTAACTACATCTTTGAAGGGAGGTATCCTGAAGATGATAACCCTAGCAAATATTTGCGAGCATAATTTGATGATGGGAAGTCAGAACATCAAGACTCCATCATTGTGGGAAATCATGAGCAGCTAAAAATATTAATAAAGATATTTTCACTAATTATGTGGATTCAGGAGAGTTGTATAAAAACAAAGGCTATAATTATCAACATATATTTTTCCTCAAAAAATGCTAAGACTCTTGAGCTGGATCCTGAACCAAAGTCTACAGTAGAGTGCCAAAAGCGTTCATATTGGGTCAAATAAAAAGAAGCAATTGAGACATAATTTGCACTCGCATTGTAACACCCCAGCTTTTACTAAGCCCAGAATGTCACCAAACATAGACCCTAACACATTTAATACCATAATTTAAGGTAAATTACAGCAAGTAATCATTTGGAATAATTGGAAATTTTGGCAGCATCTCCTTTGTTTTTGCATGAAACTTAACAGCATAGCATCATATCAATATGTAAGACAAACGAGATATCCATACGCAGCGATAAGGATAGCTGAACATCAACTAAAACATCAATAAGCATCGATAGCAAAATAATAAGCATCAATTTAAATCTAGGAAGTTAAAACAACTCCCTCCATAGCCCCACATGATACACATGAGGGAGACAACCAAACATACAGCACTCATACACTAAAGATTATTGTAATGCTTATTGTCATGTCTCCACAACAGGTGAATTTGCTAGATTATGATACTACGTGGAGTAGTGTAGCTAAAACCCTTTCCCGCGCCAATTTTCATGGTACCTAAAGAAAACAAACAACGAAAATACAAGCGTGAGTTCATAACTCAAATAAGTGTAATACAATGGAAAACAGAGTGCAAGACAACAAACCATCAACTTCAATCTTCATAAGCATTACATATCACATCATTACCATTCTCACGCATAATTTACATGGTAAAAACATCATAATCATCTCTTGATCAATATGGTGTTCGCCTCATGAACTCATGAACAATTCAACAACATTCTCATTCATAGTTTCATTCATGCAATGCAATGCACATGTCTTCCGAATACTCATACAGATGGTTGAGTGCACACCAGCCGCAAGATGCACCTTTTCCCTTCCATCCCGAAGATGGAGGGTGCCTATCACTGCTTAGCCACCTCTGATGGAATCACGAGGTAGGACTTACTCAAACGAATGGCCCTGACTAGTCATAACGGTTCTCACCGGGCTCACCGGAATAGTTATGACTTAACTCACCGCCACCATGAAAATATGCCATGCATGCAAAATGGACAGTAACGATTCATAAATAGAATATTGCATATCAACGATGGCCTCTCAACATGTAAGACCGTGATCAACAATCAATCAGAATCCTTTCAAAGACATGGCATGAATCCTTTATCAACGACAAGCATTTTAATCATAGCATGAGGACCCCATATCATCGACATTATTTTAAATCATGGCTTAAGGACATCCTATCCATTATAACATGTAATTCCATGGCATGGCAAGACAACATGTTAACTATTCCAAATACCATCAATCAATTCTAGCAAAAGACGATAACATAAAAACCACGCAAAACACTTGCCTTCACCCACGAGTAACGGAGTGACGAGAGGTTGAGGGCACTCCCGGAGGCACACCACCTGCAAACACGTGCCACTCACTCAAATTGGGTCCACAATACAGTACACAAATAAATCCCACTACCCGACTTCCGATACAACTCCTAAAAATCAGAAAACAAGCAAATCTGTTCCTTCTGACAGCTGACTTCCAATGGGCATAACTTCTGTTCTAGGACTCCAAATTGAATAAACAAGTACATCCTCAAGATAGCTTAGAAATTTCCCAACTTTTCTAGTTATAGGAAAAGACTAATTCGGACTCTAATGTTGTTTAATCTAAAGTTGAACATTTAACTGTCCCAATCTCGTCACAGATTTGACAGCGCTCGGTAAAACAGCCATAACTTCTAAACGGCTGGGCGGAATTTCAATTTCTTTATATGCACGGAAAGACAAGGAAATTATCTACAACTTCCTAAAAGTCCGTACGGTCAGATTCAAACTCGAAATTGGCGAAAACGCTCGCCCTAGTTCGGGTTCCCAAACTGCCCAACCAGAACATGAACACAACTCTAGATTTCATCAATCCTACCCCCATGGCAGCACCTCCCTTGATCTAAAACATGAAATTCATCCCTATAACAGTACTCTAGACCTAAACCCAAGGATCACCCATGCCTTACCTCCTCCCGACTAACGACACTAACGCCGAGATCTATCCTCCCGAGCCTCCCGAACGCCCTCCTCGCGCTTAGAATCGGATCTCCTCGTCAAGCGGGCTTCCCGCTGGAGGGGACAGCGAGGTTGTGTGGTGGGGATCTCCTCTTGCAGCAAAGGAGGTGGAGAGGAGGAATTGGGGCGCACTCCAAGGGGAGGAGGAGGCACCCAAGAGAGACGGGGATTGGGTAGGGAAGGCTAGGGCGTGGAGGACGCCCCTAGCCCCCAAAATCCCTGCCTCTTCTCCTCATGGGCCCTAACTCTTCCCACCAAGGCCCACGACTCACCCCTAAGGCCCAAACTTCCTCCTGAAGGCCCAAACTTCCGAATCGCCCTAAACGCGATTAAACTGCATAACGTAAAGTTTTAATCTCCGATTTCATACTTTATAAGGTCACCTTCTCTAATTCACATTTGTTTACGGTGTCTCGGCATTCCGTGGTGTCACACGCATAATAAAAGGAAAGTATTTGGTCCTGTTGACCAAACACTTCCTAAAGTGTTCCCTATAGGGTCAAAATGAGTTTTCATCCGAAAGAAAAATAAAAATAACCAGATAGTGAGATATAAAGCGAGGCTTGTAGCACAAGGGTTAACGCAGAGACCCTACATTGATAACAATAAAACCTACTCTCCAGTTATGTGGTGACCCACATAATTAACCCCAGATAATGACTGCAGACTTGCCATTATCCTGAATTAATTACACTAATATGGGCATATCTAATTAATAAATCATCAAGTAAGCCAGATATTTTATTAATTAATACATCATTTCAGAGTGTTACAATAGAACACTAATTAGATACTTTAAAGAAAATTATTATTTCCGTATACGCAATACCATCTTACAGCTCTTCACATGTATTATTACATAATTTACACCAAAAGTTTAATATTACATTTATTATTCTAATTACCGTAGAGAACGAGGGCCTCTGCTGTAGGGGCCACTACTACAACCAGTCCTCTGGGTCGTCCTCCGCTTCCTCATCACCTTGGTCCTACAGGTGATCATCCATCCACTCCTCATCGGAGCCTCCATAACAATTAGAAGCTAAGCAAAGAGGGAATTATAGAAGAGTGAGTACAAGATGTACTCAGCAAGCATTAATATCAAATATGTATTCGTGAATTTTATCATCTGAAACCCTCATCGGTTCCATTCCTCAATCCATACCTCAAATACATTTATCCAAAATACATTTTATTAGGAAAATATTGAGTTTCAATTTTTATTTATAAGATTTCTACTAGCACTCATATATGAGGCAGAGTTAACTTCCGTAGCATTCAGTCCAAGAGATAGGTATGAATTCATGGTTTTACACCCTATGCAGGTTTTGTATCACTTTACCCATAGTGAACTCACCCGTATTTGAGAACCCAAAATGTTTATCACTACTTTGGCAATTAAATGTTCAACCCTGGCCCCCTTCCAGTTGTACTCTATACTGATTCGATGGCATTGAGACCTGGGTTAGCCAGTTGTACCTCATCATAAAATCAGAGGTACTCATATCCCCTGACTACTTACTAGTTGTGCTACAACATAAATCAGTGGTACTAAGACATTGGGGTAGCCAGTTCATCTCCGTCACAAAAATCGAAGATACTCATCCAATTGCTTTAAAATATAGCACCAAATAATCAACACTGGTTATCAACATGTACTTCACTGGGCATCCGCAATTCCAATTTAACACATATTGCTTACCCAATGTGGAGATTAAATGCCATCATAGGACAACCTTTTCTGGTTGTTTCCCACACACTATAGTTGATATGATTTAATACGGCCCATTGCCTGCGTGTAGTGATTTTAACCTTATATTATATTCCTATGTAGAGGGCCCCGTCGGCAACATCAAACATGGCACCCTATACTTGTCGATGTTCAGGACCTGAGGGTCCCTAGACCGAGCTTATGATTATGATTTGGGTTGCCTATATTTGGAAGTGACACTGAAAGGAAATAGAAGAATAGATGGAAATTGTTTTGGATTATGGTGCTTCATTACAGAGACAGACTTTGTCAATACGTGCCAATCTATTGAATGTATTGATCTCTGTGAACAGTTTGAATATCTAAAGCATATATGAACCTATGTACTAATCCTAGCGGGAGTAGCCTATTTATAGCATCGAAGGGATGGCAGTTATCGTCTTCGGAGAGGTGTTTTCCCGTCAGAAGGCATTGCTTGGTCAAAAGGTGTCTTCTCATTGAAAAGGTGACTTTTCGTCAGAGAGACGCCTCTTCGCAGGGGGTAACTTCCAAGCAGTTTTCTGTACCTATCAAAGAGAGTTTCTTCTGCACGTTATCTTTGCGCAGAGGATTTGTCTCCGACTAGAGTCTGGTCGAGCTAATTATATCCAGGTTGGCATGGCAAAGAATATCATAGCCTGACCCAAAAAGGTTTCCAGGTCGGGCCGTTGCCGACCTAGTAACTCTTAGCTTTCGTCCAACCTGATTTAGGTCGGGTAGCCATTTATGTGGTCAACAGTAGCTTTGACCGAAACATTTAATGTGTCTCTTCATTATACGGGCCGCATTTATGACTAGTTTCTTAAAAGCCGTAACCATTAATGGGCTTTAGGAAATCGTCGTCAATACCCACCATTTAAAAACTCACCCCAACTTCACCTGTCGGTTGAGTCAAAACACCAATTCCAACTGCACTCGTAATTTATCCAACAATCGATTTAAATTTTAAGGACAAAGGGAGCTTGCCTGGATTTTGATTGAAATATTCGTCTTCACCCGTTTGCTAATTCACGACCTGATTTAATTTATTTCCTGAAATTACATAAATACCATATTTAGTAGAAAATAAGTTTTTGTATGTTTTAAAGTGCCCAACTTACCCTTCTCATTATTTTAAGATTTATTATATTTGCTTTGCGATTTTTATAGCTTAATTCATTTTTATACAGTCACACTTTATTTAATCTACAAATCGACTGAAATTATCGCTTTGAATAGATTTCAACTATTTTGATTGATTTTGAATTTTTAATAGAGACAGATATTCATTGTTTTAGCTAATGTGCTAAAATTTAAATTCTCTTATTTTTTATTTTCTTCTATCTTATTTTATTTTTATTTTCTTTCTTTCTTTTCTTTTTCTACCAGTCAACCTTATCTTCTTCTTCCCTTTTCCCCCAATCTCTTCTCCACCTCTCTCCCTTCCTCATTTCTTCTCCCACCTGACTCTTCTCCTCCTCTCCTAATTGGGTACCGTCAGAGCTCCTCCTACTAGCCAACACCATGGCACCGCTGGCCCTACCCAACTCCACCAGCTTCCCCCTCCTGGTCCCCTCTTTGCTCGGCTTCCTCTCACCTACGTGGCCCCGCGCCGCCCATGTATTTACCCACCGCCCACGCCAGCACATCCGGCTCCGCCTCCATTTGCGTGCAAAGGAGCCGCCACTGACCGCACGCGGCCCTTCTTTTCATGGCCCTCGGGCCAAGGTCCACCCGGTTCACCACCTCCCTGACTTGTGCACTAGCAGGCATGCTCGCCGCAAGGCACATGGCTGACTCAGTAGAAATGACTCCCTCCCCTCTTTTATTTTGATTACCCTCTATACCTTGCTCTCATGGTAGTTATGCACTAATGATTGAGGAAATTGATTTCTTGATTTGCTTACTTATGCTATGATGTTGCTATATTGGTATGTGATGAAGATTTAGCGAATTCACAGGTTGGATGGCGTTGTGGCGGCACCCTTAATTTGCAATGCGCCAAAGGAGCATGTGTGACCTAATGGGGATGTATGGCGTGCAGGCTGTTGTGCATTCACTCTGGCTCTCTACTGATGGTTCTGATGAACTCCTTACTACATCATCTTCCTCTTACGGGATTCATCCAATTCCCGTTAAGATTCCTCTATAAGCATGGCTTTGTCCACTAGGTGATGAAAATATGCATAGTCATTGCCAATGACTTGCACCTTTAAGCCAGGGTTGAGGCCACGCTTGAACTTTTTCTGGCAGGCATCATCTGTAGCAACATCTTTTGGAGTGTAGCGTGCAAGTTGAGTGAACTTGTTGAGGTACTCACTCACTGACATCCCTTCTTACTTGAGCTCACAGAACTCATTCTTCTTCATTTCTACTTTGCCATGTGGGATATCAGAATGGCGAAAAGCAGTAGAAAACTCTACCCAAGTGATAGTATGAGGATCATCATGGGCGGCACTTTAGTTATCCCACCATTTAGCAGCGGTGCCCTCTAACTGATGAGCGGCATAGAGAACCTTCTCATGATCTGTGCACTGAACAATAGTAAGTTTCTTCTCAATGGAGCGAATCCAATCATCTGCCTCTAAGGATTCTGAAGAGTTGGAGAAAGTAGGCGGATGAGTCCTCATGAATTCTGCTAACTTGGACTTCGGACGAGCTTGGGGAGGTGCAGCGGCGGGTTGATTCTGCTGGGTCAACAGGTTGTCTAGGGCAGTAGCAGTCTGATTCTGTTGGTTCATCATGTTGGTCATATTTTGCATCATAGTGTTCATAGGCTGAGTCTGAGCTGCCAAAAAGTATCCAAGATTCTGATCTGTCACTATCAGTGGTGGAGGTCGTGCGTTGGGAGTGGAACTGGCATTTGCACGAGCATTTATTGGCAAACTGCGACCAACTCCAGAACAGGTGTCAACTATCTACGGGGTAGGATAAGGGTTGATAGGTAAGAGGAAAAGGCAATAGACAAGTGGTGAGACTATCTAGGGGAGCAGGTAATACCCAAGGACAAAAGTCAAAAAGGGACATAGCCGAAAGAGCTACAAGACAAAGAGGCAATAAACTCTTCAGCTTAATGGGTGGCTACAACAAAATGCCTCAGGCAAGTGTACAACACACCTGATACACAAGCAACAAAAATCCTAGTACACGCAGACTATACATTACTAAACTGAAGAGGGGTGATATGCTCCAATGCAAAAGAGCAATATTAACTTATCCTATATGGGAGGCTTCTCGGACATACTCTCGACGACTTGATCTTTCCAGCAGCTCCTTAACTGATCTTAAAAGGTATGGATCCTACTTTCTTGATCGACGTTTGTACAGAAGACACGAAGATAGAGAAGTTTCATGAGATGAGATCAAATTAAACTTTTTAAAACAATATTTCAGCAAAGGAGAGGAATACGAACCTAAGAATGAGATGAGAGGAGACAACTATAAAATACCAACTCATTGTTTTGATTTGGAAAATAATTTTAAAGTTCCTTCTAAGAAGACCATGCTAACTAGGGTTGCATCTTACAGTCGATATGGCTACGATACCACCTCTGTTGGGACCCGAATTTAATAATCTGAAACCCTCTGTGTATACCGCACTAGTTCAGGATCACGCTAGTGCACACAGTGGCGACAAAGATGAAATACCGTTCCATTCAACGAATTAACTAATAAAGTAGCAAATAGTAACAACAAACCTTATGGTCAAAGTTTTCGTAACTGTGCCTTAAGGCTTAAGAAACAAATAAACTCTTGTAGCGGAAATAAAATAACTTGAGCCATACGACAAGCCACAAGCAATTGTCTGGGGAAATGCCATCCTAGTTCTCGTAGCCTTCATATTATTCCTCGTCGTAGAACTTAGTATTTTCCTATTCTTCCTCAGCAACTGATCAACAAAGGCATAAAGTCGTGAGTACGAAAAGTACTCAGCAAACCGTAGGGAATGATGCAAATAATGTATAGCTTGACAAAGGATAGTCATATGGTTATGTTGCAGAAAGTAATAATGTCGGGACCCGAATCTGTAAATTCGGACCCTCTGTGTATTCTGCACTAGTCCAGGATCACGCTAGTGCACACAGTAATAACAGGGATGAACTACCACAATCATACACAGCGAAATTAATAATAAAGTACTTCAATTATTAAATAAACTGGTTACAAGACCTTAAGGTTACCTTACAAATAGTCACGCACGCAGTGAAACACAACAACAAAAGAGAATAAACAGCCGGAATGAAGAACACCGAGGAATCCCATCAATGCGCCACCAGGCAACCGACAGGAGTTCGACTCCTAGATAATCGCCTTCTCCACGGAACTTCTTCTTCTTCGGCGTTGTAGACTTACGCTCACTGGTGATTTGTTTGTTGCAAGGGGTGAGTACATAAAGCACTCAGCCAAGTCATGCCTGAATGCAAGTCTAATAACTATATGCATGGCTTATTCAAAAAGACAAAGTGAATGGTTATTTTGGCAGAAAAGCAACATTTTGCCTCTATCAAATAATCTTAATAGATTCAAAAGCGAGAAATACCATATTATATAATAAGTTATCAATCTCTTTTCAAAACCATTTGGCACAAGCCCTAAATCACTTTAGCAGCTTATCTACAGCCTCTGACCACCCATTCCCACATTTCATTTTTAGAAAATCTAACCCTTATTTGTAATCCCGAGCTTTGTCGATCACAGTGGACTCAGCTATTCGAATAGTTTTGACACACTCTGCGAAGGTTGTACACTTTACCCACAGCAATCTGATCGCACACCACAAAGGCGATTAACTGTGAAGCTTTTGAGAAACTTCGTCTACACTAATGACCCTCTCCGGTTTGTGCCATACACCATCCCTTCCTAGCAAGGCGAAGTATGGGACCCGACAACACCGTTGGATAGGGTACCAAGCCGTAACTCGACGCACTCCCGTCACAGTTACTCCAGTGTAGTCACCCTTAGGTATCAAGGTAAGACTTGAATCCTACTAACCTAAGTCCCCACACCGCCCATGTGGTTGTAATGGAATACTCAGTTCAAAGGCTTGCAAGGTTAAGTCCTTATAATCCGAGGGCAAGACATTCATCACTCATCCCACCCAAAACATCTCACATCGCCATCCCAAGGCCAAGGCTGTTCTCAATATCAGTGCCATAAAGGCCCACCTGGCATAAAGCCTCATACCACTTGCCCTAGACTAAATCTTTTTCCCCACCCTTGTTCAACTATTGTGCAACACATGCCAACAGTAACTTCAGTTACCATGTAGAACCACAAAGGTACCTACACTTCACATCTTCCCGTGACAAGTTCACATTAACATTCCAAAATCATCTCACTTGTCATTAGTCAATATTATTTTGCTTATTTTGAAACAAGGTTCACGTAAGCACAACTAAGCATCTAGTCACGGTCTAGCCTCGTGTTGGCACAATCATAGCATCCAACAATCTTAACCCAACTTAAGGTGACAATGGAATATATGGCCTACAAATATTATTAACAAGGATGGAATTAACAATTAGGTTGATTAACTAGTTATCCCAAATTAAACTATTCATTTTAATCAACATAACATGCATAACTTAAAACAAAATATATTTTCAAAAGCTAGGAACAATATGGTCAAAGCATGACTTGCCTTCAAAAAGCTGATGATCCTGATCTAAGACTTGATCTTGAGCTTGGTCTTGAACTTCCGCACTCTACGCAGTTCAGCGTCTCACGGCGTAACAGAGATAAAGAGCGATAAACACGCCAAACAACGTACAAACACACATTCAGAGAAACGCCACATATCAAACTAATTCATAATTTCATGACAATTTCCAGATAATTAGCCAAGCATTTTCTAAGATTTATAAAATTTATTTCAACATTTTTGGACGTATAGTTTAAGAGAAACAAAATTCGCAAGTTTGGAATTTCCGCGAATAATTTAACATTATAAATTTAATTATAAATTTTCATAAAAATTAATGTAGAAAGGTATTAATTTGTACTAATTAACAAAATTTGTCGCATACTATTCGGACCTAGAACGAATTTGTAACGAAAAAGACAAAATTTGCAAAATCTGGAAATTAGCACATATAACTAGTTACCTAGCTTTTCTAGTGCATGCTACTGTTCATGTTTGTTTGGCACGGCTAAACACAAGTCTCGCCTGCACACTGGTTGACTTAAGCTACACTTTAAATATATGTACACGCATACATGCAAATGGATGGTTGCACTAGCGAACCGATCTAATATATAAGCCTACAGAACAACCGAGTATAGCTATATATATATATTTATATATATATATATATATATATACACGCGACGATTAATATGAAAACATGCATGCGCCTAGCGAGTATTTTATATACATGAATATATGCGTCTTTTCAACTATATACCTATGTATATATATACCTACGCGAATATATAACCGAGATAAAAATAGGCGAGCGTGCGCAAGAGAGATGAGGACTACCGGTGGCAGCAGCAGCAATCGTGAACCGTCGGCACAGGCGATGACATGGCGAAAAGCACGCGTGGTGTGGGCGTAACGACGCGCGTGGCGAGGAAGGTGAGTACTGGCTGCACGGCGTACCGCAGCGACAGCGATGTAGAACGCAGCCAGCGACATAAGCGGCGGTGGCGATGTCCGAAATACTTGGCGACAGCGGTGTCAACGCGGTGATGACGGCGGCGGGTTCAACAGCGGCGATTTATGACAGTGGCGGCGAGATGGCAGCGGCGTGAGCGGCGTCGACTACGTCGGCAGCGACAAGCAACTGCGCGATACATGGCGGCAGCGGCGACGACAAGAGGAAGCGCGTGGTCAGCGGATGAGCAGCAGTGGCAAGGCGACGACGGCAACTACGGCGGCTTCAACAACGATGATTGTGCCAGCACTCGCTGGAGCGCTCGCCGCCGGAGACGAAGGAACAGCAAACAAAGAAATACGGCTAGAGAGAAAAGGCTTCATAAAACATCATAGCAAAACTGAAGACAGCTATATAGATCACTGATCACTTGAAGCCTTGACGGGAAGGAAGTAGTATATGGTAGACGAAACAAGTATATAGAAGATAGAGGGTAGAGTGCAGAGGAATAAGGCTTGTGTTCGGCATGGGAAACAAAAATGACTGGAGAAAACTATTCACGCAGGTGGAGAATCGGTTCGAAAGAAGCAGCTAACATTAAAGGAAGGTAATGACGTTTGCTTAAGGGAGTAACGTGCTAGTAACGGCTTGGAGAAATGAAATTCGTGTGCAGGTAGAGAACTGAAGGAACCTGCATGCAGCTTAAAATAAACACCAACACACACATGTGAAGGCAACGGCTGGAGAACAAAACGGATGGGAGGTAAAACGTCTGGGAAGTGAAGAATAAATCATGTAGGCGCATGGACTGAGTGGAAACGCATGTGGTCATTCCTGGTGAATGAAGGAGTGCATGGCTAGTAGTGGAGAACGTGCAAGCAAAGGAATTGTGGAAAACAAATGTCCATGCATGGAAAAGGGACGGCCAACAGGCACGTACGCATACACGTATACCTGCACACTTGCTCGCAAAACATGCTGGGAAAAAAAAAACAAGGGGTTTCTAAAAATCACAAAAATTCATTTAAAATACTAGGAACCATTTGAAACTTAACAAAGTTGGTTTCGTGATTTGTCGACGTATAGATTTTTCGCTAAAAATCTTTTAGTGAATCAGACACCTGTACCGATTTTTGTAAAATCAACGACGGACGTTATAAAACATATTTTTCGAAAATATTTGAAGCGAACACTCTCGTCTACCAATTATCTTAATTATCAACAAAATTTTAAATTTTTAACATTAGAAAATGCCTGATCTTTATTTAATACGATTAGTTCAAATAACGTGAATCCGACTTACTCGCGAGGCTTCCAAGTAGATTTGGAAAATACAAATAATCCCAAAAACATACTAAATATATTAAAAGCAAATTTTGAGATGTTACAAATAACTTGAATGTAAATACAATAAACAGATTCAAAGCATAATTGACAAAAGATAACAAATAACTGGTAAACCAGTGGTAGACAATAACAAAATATTAGTGAGGCATCACCCATCACAATTCGAAACCATCATCAACCACTAACTCAACAATGTTAACTTTAGGCATAAAAAACAACAGTGAACTCCCCGTTTACTACCAACAATCTCACCTTCCAACATTTTATGAAAAATATGTACTTCGTGTGAAATTCCCATGCACGTCCATGACAGCGGACACAGCTAATCGATTAGTTTGACACACTATGCAGAGGTTGTACAGCTTTACCCACAAGACATGATCATCTTTTAATGCCACGTGATTATCACACTTCCTTTGGTGTGCGGTAGAGAGATCACGACAGGACCTTTACAATGCTCTGTCTAAACCCAGTATTGCCCGCTAAGGTTTCACCCCCTCAGGGCCCCCTCTTGCGCCATGTGAGTCTATCCGTCCATCCCGGAACCCATGCGACCACAACAGTACTCAAATTTAGACAGTATAAATTAATCAGTCAGGCCTGTCCCATACCAGACATGTGGTTGTACGGTTAGGTCCAGTTCAATGGCGCACAAGATTAAGTCCTTAAGTATTCTCAGGAAAGATAACAACATCCCAAATGTGCTAACGGCACCCCCTTTACTGCACGATCATTTGCCTGAGTGAAAACAATTTTGTATAACCAAGACCAATGGCACACCCTACCTTGGTACAACAAATCTTACAACAGTGACTACACGCCATGATTCCATATCTCATTAAGTCAAGATTATTTATTCATCATGTGACATGAACCCATGTACAGCTAAGCAAATCTAAACATAGTTACGATAACCCAATGTTGGTATTACAATTATGTCCAACTACTAAATGGCCCAACCTAGGGTGACAAGACAATGGATACATGGCATTTCAATTAATCAAGGTGGCATAATAACAATAAGGTATTTAGCTAATCTTAGTAAATGACACTTGTAAACAAATAGCATACAATTGTATGAAACAAAGTATTTTTGTAAACATGGGTCCAACATGGTCAAGGTCGACTTGTCTTGTTGATCAACTGCTGTTACTGAGTGTTGGTCTTCAAATCCTGTGTTCACTCCCTAGGGATCAACGTCTACTGGAAAAGAATACAATAAAAGCAAATAAATACCAAAACAAAGATTCAAACAAACTCAAAAGTGAAAATAAATGTCTCTAGAATGTAGACCTTGATTTTATAATTTTTTAGAAACTAGAATCGCCTCAATCGAAGTTCGTATGAGTTAGAACAAATTTTTGAAAGTTTAAATCACCTAGACCGATAAAGAAATGATTTTTGAATTTTTAAAATTACTTTTATTAAGAAAAATAAAATTTTGAGCTATTGTACAACATTAGCAATATAAATATATTTTTTAAATTTATATTTTTCTCTCTCTTGCTACAGTGCCCGCGTGGTACTGTATCAACACGAGAAGGCTCAATTCGGCGCTGTACAGAACAAAGACAGAAGTAAGCACAAAGCAATGAAGACTCAATGGAAATCAAAGGAGCAAGGACTAATCTAGGGCTAAGTACAAACCAAGAGGAGCACTGCAAAGCTCTCGACGCGACGAACTCGATGATGGTTACGTTTACGGTGGGGGAGGCAAGGATGGTGATGCAATCACACAATGAACAACTATGAACATACTTCGATAAAATGTAAAATTCATCACCTACGGTTCACCAAACTTGAAATCATTTAACGGGTTACCTTCAAAACGACGAGGGGCATGACGTGATGCAAATGGTTTTGGAAGAGACGCTCCGAAGCTCCAGGAATCTTGTGAGAGCACGTCGATGACGTTCGGTTTGCGCTCCGAATGCCATGGCTTTCCGAGCAAACGAGGGCACAAGAGGTTGGGACGAGTTGAGCAACGGGTAGAGCAATGTGAGGGGATCCTGGTGCTCTCGTTAAATAGGCTCGGGGTGGCTCGTAGAAATAGATACGGTTTATTTAAAGAAGAGTTCAATCCGAGTAAAACTCAATTTTATCTTGAAATAGAGGATGTTAGGATAGGATAATCAGGGGGATTAGTTGAGGATAAGGTGGCACACACATTTTGGACACGAATTCGGAGGCTAAACGGATGAGATTGGAGCTCTCTAAATCTTGGCCAAGGTGGGAAAAAAAGAGAGAAACATATGTGTTGGTTTTGGCTAGAGGTTGAAGATGACATATGACATGTGGGTCCCACCCTTTTAATTATTTTTGAAATTAATTGATACTAAAAATAAAAAGGCTTTCAAACCATAGTAAATGAAGTCCAAAAATTGTGGAAAAATTCTCAAAAATATGTTGGAATATTTCCAAATTACTTTTAATATTTTGGGATTTTTAAATTAAATTTTGCTACAGTAATTATTTTTGTAGAACAAAAAATAGAAAAACAATTTTATAAATTCCAATAAATTCAGTAAAAATCATAGAAAATTAGAAATACGTGATAAGATATTATTTTAGAAATTTTGGGATGTTAAAACTTAGAATACGATAGAAACTCATTGGAATCTCCTCAGCTCATTGCGGACTCGACTCAGCAAACTCGGAGACAACCTTGGTTCCTTCAAGGACGCTGTCGACGGTGAGATCTAAACAGAAAAGGCGGTGGCGGCCTCTCCAACTCCGGTGACAAATTGTGAGCCGACGGTGATGATCCAGGTAGGAACATCATCCACGCGGCGTTGATCTGACGGTTCACAGCACACGATGACGCTGCTTGATCTCAACAGTGCATTTGATAACCGACGGTCACAGATCTAGGGTTAAAGTTTAGTGCGGGTTGGGCTGGCGGTGCGGGTTGAACTGGGCTGGGCCCATTAGGGTTTCGGTTCGATAGCCTTTAAGGAATTTCAAAGCTTTTTTAATTAAAATAACTCTAGTAAATAGTATAAGACAAAATAAATAGTAAAAATATCAGAAAAATTTCAGAAAATTTCTAGAAAATATTTAGAGACATTTTGAACTTAAATAAAATATTTCCAATAAAACTCTATATGAACTTTTCAAATTCTTCAATACTTTGTAACAAAAAGCTTAATTCAAATAAATCCCAGAATATTCTCAAAAATTCAAAGGGCACAATGAATTTAATAAAAAGCAAAAATTGGGATGTTACACTAAGTTATATGAAAATATATTAGATTTATTCACTAAGCCTTTGACAACATCTATTTTCCAAAGATGTCTTTGTTGCATTGGATGAGACGATTTAGGAATATGCAAAGTTCAGTGGGAGTAAATCTGAACTATGACTCTTAACATGATCCTGAAGATTCTATTTTAAATCCAGAGGATTATAAGTTGCACTCATTTTCCTTGGTGAGTTTTCCTAAAGTTTTCTCACATGAAGGTTTTTAATAAGGCAACTAGTGTAACACAATGTAAGAGTGCAATATACTCTTTTCTTCATCATTTTTTACCATTTGATTTTTTGGAGGAATTTTTGATGAGACATATGCATTACGCGGTATTCACCCAATGAGGAGTATTGAGATATAGTTGGACTCCCAATCCTAGTTATTCAAATACGTTTGAACTCAGTCTTGTTGTGGGCGAATTCAAATCTATCTCTAATAGATTTTTTGCTATAAATATGGTACCTCTATGTATAAGAGAATCAATCTAATAAAGAGAAGAGTTTTTGCCTCTATATATTGTTTGTGCTCTCTATGATTGTTGATATACATCGGTCATCATCGATTTACAACAAAAATAAGATGCGCTGCTATGTAAGTAAACCAAAAATAGTTTAAAGAAGAAATAAGTCCATTTTACATCTCTCAACTTTTCAAGAAGTTTATTTAACACCCTCAACTATAAAACTGGGTATTTAGCACCTCCAAACTTATATAACTGGGTCAATTTATACCTTAAGGTGGTTTTGAAGAGCGGTTTTGCTGGCAATGATCCAAGTTAGGGTAATCTTGTGGTTTTTGCTATGTCAGCAACCATATCATCAATTTTTGCCGATGTAAATCCAAATGAGAGAATGAATGATGACAAGAAGAAGAAATAAAATGTATAGAGAGAGAAAAGAAGTGAGAAAGAGGTTGATGATGTTGATGTCAATATCTTTGAATTGGATTCTCATTACCAAAACTCGATGATGTGGCTGCTAATATGGCAAAACCATCTTGAATGGAATCCAAATCATCAAAACCACACTTTAAAACTGCTTTAGGCTGTAAATTAACCTAGTTTTGTTAGTTTGGGGTTAAATACCCAGTTTTATAATTAAGGGTGTTAAATAGATTTTTTAGAAAATTGAGGATGTAAAATAGACTTATTCCTTTAAAGAACAATTCCAGCTTCTCCACCTTGCTTTCGGTTAAGGGGAAGACTGCCTTCGTTATAGCGGTTTTACACTCCATACATCACCTCCGGTTTACTTCATGGAGTCATTTAACGATGCCTCGGTGCAAAATTGAGAACATTGGCAACCTCGTATGGCCATCTTTGGGGGTTAACATTATCATCATAGAGTGAAAAACACACGTTAGCTCGAAAAGTTTAGTTCAACCTTGTGATTGTCAGCAACGCATGCATATAATGCTGCATGCCAACTCGAGCAAAACTTGCAAAAACTTGTTCGCAAATATTCCCAGCTCTACCCAACACATATAATGATAGCATTAGAAACTTCAGGATTCATGATGCCAATGCGATATTACGAAGTACAACTAGACAGCACGAGAACGCATGCATGCTAGCACAAGGAAACTTCAGTCCACCAAAACGACGAATAACTTGTTAGTAAATTTTCTCAACTGTCTACCCAACGAACAACAGTAGACAGCTTGACAAAGTTGTTCTACAAAATGTTCATAGGAACTCTAGCAGCTCCATGGAGTACTTACAAGCCATGTAATGCCCCCCTTGTAAAGAGCCAGAACGGGCCTTCAGATTTGAAACAGGCAAAAAAAGCTTCTAAAACATGCTTTCAGTCTGATTCTTCAAGCTTTTTAATGGCATCCTCTATTGCAGGTACAGACTCTCGAAATGCTTCCCACTGCTCGACTGTCAAACTTATCCCTGCATTTAAGCAGCATGTGAGCAAAAGAATTGAAGAGTGTGCAATCAAACATGACATTCGGAAGTATGGAATGAACAAAATATTATATAACATAAAATAAATCAGCAGTCACAAAAATCCATAGTATTCACATTACTACCCACAGAATGGCAGTAGAGATATACACACCTAGCAAACTCTTAGTGATGTGGAACAGAGTGGGAAATGTATATAGTTCAATGGAAAATATAAAAACGGAAACCAAAAGGTTATTTCACCTTAAAAAGTAAAAAGGTATTGAGCACAACATAGTATAGTGGCTAATCCTGAGCTCCTGACATAGCAACATGTTAG
Organism: Rhipidocladum racemiflorum; assembly: GCA_036346355.1. NCBI lineage: Eukaryota > Viridiplantae > Streptophyta > Magnoliopsida > Poales > Poaceae > Rhipidocladum > Rhipidocladum racemiflorum. The sequence goes on along the minus strand of CM070569.1, from coordinate 75,655,202 downwards.
GAACAGGGGGATGTCTCATGACAAACAATCACCAGGATCTGACACCTCAGTAACTATAAAATAAGGGATGGTAATTGACTGATGATTGCTTACTCTTGAATACCACATGATTAAGACTAAATGCTAAATAAAATTCACCAACCAATTCTGACTATGGACAATATAAGAAGAAACTCAAGGAGTAACAAGACAAAGGAAAACACTGTCCACTGCTTTGTGAACCTAAGATCATAGCGCAGCATCAAAAGGTGGGGAGATACTTTTTGAAGACAAGTTATTATGCTGGGCTGAGTTTTGAGTTAAACTCTTTGTTCCTGTTCCATCAAGCAAAATTTGGGTAACTATATCAATAGAGTTGATTCAGTACAGATATAGCAAACCCATTTTTGTATTCAACTAGTTAGAGCCTGAGAGAGCAGCATTTTCTTGCTCAGCAAATATGTTCAGCACTTCAGCTGGACGGTATAACAAAACTACAGCAACAATTTCCAAACTAGACCGTAGTCACAAAAAACTCGGGTTGTATGGGTCGAGGAACGGAGTCGCGGGTAGCTAAAAATGTGGCTCAAAAGGTGGTAGTGTTCTTCGGGATGCTAGTTCGGAACGTGGAACGGGACCCCGGTGATCAGAGTCGATGACCCAATTAATCAAAGGTATAGACAATACCATATACTTGAAAAGGAAGAAAAGGGAAAAAGAGAAGGGCAGCCCAATCCCTTCCCCTTTGCCACTGCCACTAGGGCTTCTCACCGACACAAGGTGTTGGAATTAATTTCAGAATTAATTCATGGAAGAAGTCAAAGGGGGGTGTTGAGTTGGGTGTGGAACTTTATTCTCATATTACTTAGCTAGGTGGTGGGGAACTAACTGTTATGAGGAGCTCTTGTATGGATTCTAGTATGAGTTGTGGCAAAACTAAAGGCGCAATGATTGGCTATGTTAGGCTATGCACACACTCAAGCACGTCGAAAGTCAAAGGACCAAATATTTGCTGGCCACTACTAATCTTGTCATAGACACAATATTTAATTTCATGTTTTTATTATGTAACTATGGAATTAAATTGCCATGTTAATTTTCCAACACAAAGCACAACAGCCCATATCAGTAGACATTAGACAATAACTCGTAATAGAGACTATACAGTGAAATCTAGATATTGCAGCGGCAGAAGAAGAAAAGACACCTTAATCATAATCAACCAGTGGCAGACAGACAATTGCACGGTGCAATAAACAAAGTTCCATCAACACAAGATCAAAGTTTATGGGATAACAATTAACAAACAGCCACAGGTAAATGACAACAGAGAATTTTGGTTCAATCAAGAATGACATTAGCAAGTACCACAGAAATTACATGGGAATTTGTACAAAGTTAATGGTCGGCTGGTCGCATAGATTGGGAGAACACTCTTCACGTTAATACAATGTACAGCCCAATCCACACCCTCCCTATTAGAGCATCTCCAGCAGAGCCCCTAAACCGACCCCTAAATCGTAAAATAGGGAGTGTATTAAAAAAAACAGATTCAGCAGAGCCCCAACTCAAGCCCCTAAAATTAGGAGGCCCCTAAATTTACCTCTTTAGCCCTAAAATTAGGAGACCCCAACTCAAGCCCCTAAAATTAGGAGGCCTCAACCCAAGCCCTTAAAATTAGGAGGCCCCTAAATACACCAGGAGATTGAAGACGGGGAAATACATGAGAGGCTTCGAGATGATCTTATTGAGCATTTGTGAGCAATTCACAGCGCTTCATAGTTTGATTCATTGTTCAGAGTTTTTATTTATTTATTTATCATGTTTTGAAAATTTTAAATTTAAATTGGAAATATCATGTTTTTAAATTGTAAATGTTAATATGCTTATGTTTTATGTATTACAAATATTTTTGATTGAATTTTAGTGGTGTCAAATGAAGATTATACATAGCGGATATGTCAAAATAGAAGAAAAAGTAAAATATGGGCTGAGATTTAGAGGTTATTGCTGGATTTGTGTTCTAAAAACAGGACCCCAAAAAATAAGGGGAGTCCCTAAATCCAAAATAGGGGTCCTATTTTAGGGGTCCTTGCTGGAGATGCTCTTATCATCCCTTTGTTTTTAGCAACCCCTAGTCCCTATTACAGTACAGACTATAAGTGAGAGTTTATAGACGTGCAAAACTCAAGCTAGGTATGCCCTCCAACGTCAGTGACTCACGTCAGAGAACTCAACGTCAGAGGAGCACTTGCAAGCGTGGTCAAAGGAATAAAATGAAACAAACAGATGAACACGGCAAAATGCATTTTCCCCCCAACAACTTATGAACACAGCAAAATGACATCAGAAAGTTTTCAGTTCCGGAGCAATTCGGTAGTGCGAATTTTTCAGGCAAGGACACACCCTTTCCTGGAAGGGCTGAACGAGATCGAACCGAACTGACATTGCTTGCAGCAAGGTCTCCATAACTAGTAAGTTTGTCAGAAATGTGAATATATACTACGCTGAAGGTCCATTTGACCTGACCGAAACAAAAATTCACATCTAGCATTCGAGCAGTAATCCAAAGTTTCAGGTCAAGAATGAACGAAAGATATGCACCACATTTGAAGGTGGGCAGCTCCGTGCCGTCGTCCTTGCAGTAGTACTCGCGGATCGACACCAGCGTGTTGCCCCGGAAATCCTGCCGCGACACCCTCCTCTTGGTCGACAGCTGCAAAAGCGAACACATCACACGGCAAAAACCAGCACCCGACATGATCAAACAAGCAAAGAAGTAAACGAATCCGAGCGTTTTTGGGCATGAAAGGAAGAGCCCACGCGGACGAGGATGAGGTCGCCCTCGTCGTCGTACTCCCTCTTCCCCCCAAACGCTCCTTCTCCTCTTCATCTCCCTCCCCTTGTTTGCCTTTGTCGTCCTCGCCGGCGCCGCCCTGCTGCTGCTGCTGCTGCTGCTCGACTTCCTGGGAGAGGAAGCAGAGGTAGTCCTCGACGACGCGTCTCACGAAGAGCTTGCAGTCTTCGAGGGATAGTTCGATGCCGAGGCGGGCAGCGACGGCGGCGGCAGCGGCGGCGCGGACCTTGTACTCCGTGACGGACTCCACGTCGGAGGCCCAGAGGGTTTCCAGCACCGTCGCCTCCACCTTATTCTGCGTATCCTCGTCAATGTCGATGCCCGGCCGCCGCCGCCGACTGAGGCCGATGCTTCGTCTTCCTTCGCCGGCCGCCGCCGCCGCCGCCGCCTACAACTCTGAATTTCTGCGGCGCGCCGCTTCGACGGGGGCAGGGAGAGTCCGGGGCTTACGAGATATTGGCCCATAGAAGGTGTGAGCTCGGCCTGTGTGTTAGGCACTTAGGCCTGACAAAAGTTGTATTTGGCGTTTTCTTTGAAAAGAAAAAACTACTCTCTCCCCCTTCCTATTAGGCCATCTCCAACAGCATTCCTCAAATTTCATTCCCTATATCCTCATATACAGAATTCCCTAAAAAGATTCCTTCTCTATATCTCTTTCCTCTCCAACAGCATTCCCCAAATTTCATTCCCTATTTTGTCACTCCTATATTATAATGATATTTCATAACCGCCGTATGTGCCACATATATTTTTTAGCGGAAAAAATTTGACCGGCTATTTTTAATTGCAGGAATTTAATAAATTTATTCAAACGGTCAACGTAACGGCTATATTGTAACGGCTATATTGTAACGGCTATATTGTAACGGCTATATTGTAACCGCTATATTTTAACGGCTATATTGCAACGGCTACTTTTTTAGGCTATATATACATAGCCATTTACACTTCCAAGCCTTGCCCATATCTGAATGTTCATTATCTAGTATATCTCAATGAGTCGTCAGAACTTAGTTCATCATTTCCTCTCCGAAGACTCATCGTCGGATGACGACGATGAAACTCTTCTTACAGTAGCATATCTAGCACAGCAGCAAGATAAGTGTGTGAGTGCTCGACGCCATGGAGGTTCTATTGTTGGCCATCAATACATACATCGCAATAGAGAGGAAGGGCATGCCAGGCTATACCGAGACTATTTTGCTGATCCTCCGGTCTACGGCCCAGCTTTCTTTCGGCGGAGGTTTATGATTAGCAATATTTCATTTGTTTGTATTTTCGATTGATCATCTTTTGTATAGCTCATTCTTCTTTTCGGCGCAGGTTTAGAATGAGTCGTTATCTATTTCTTCGCATATTGCATGCTATAGAAACCCATGATGATTATTTTGTTCAAAAAAGGAATTGTGCTGGAACTATCGGGTTATCTTCTTTACAGAAGGTAACTGCAGCATTCCGGATGATAGCTTATGGAGTACCGGCAGATGCTATTGATGATTGTCTACGGATTGCAGAAAGTACTGCCATAGAGAGTCTTAAAAGGTTTGTGCGAGCTATTATTGTACTCTTTGGAGATGAGTATTTGAGATCTCCAAATGAGAATGATACTGCTAGATTACTTGCAATCGGTGAGGAAAGAGGTTTTCCTGGAATGCTAGGAAGCATAGATTGCATGCATTGGAGGTGGAAAAATTGTCCTACAGCATGGCAAGGCTTGTATACTGGGCATGTACATAAGCCAACAATAATTCTAGAAGCCGTTGCTTCACAAGATCTATGGATTTGGCATGCCTTTTTTGGTTTACCAGGATCTCACAATGATATTAATGTTCTTCACCGTTCCCCTCTCTTCGCAAAGCTAGCTGAAGGACAAGCGCTAAGTGAATTACACTATCAATGGTCACAATTACACAATGGGGTACTATCTTGCAGATGGGATATATCCTGCATGGGCAACATTTGTGAAGACAATACCAGCTCCTCACGGGAATAAGAAGAGATATTTTTCCCAAGCTCAAGAGGCAGCTAGGAAGGACGTGGAACGAGCCTTGAGTTACGCAATCTCGGTTTGCAATTGTTCGAGGTCCAAAGACGCTTCTGGGATCAAGAAACATTAAGAGATATCATGACAGCTTGTGTCATCATGCATAACATGATAGTTGAAGATGAGCGAGACGGAGGACCACTTGACTATAATTACGAAGGAATGGGAGAAACAGTTTCAGTGTCACACGAGCATACGCCTGAACTCTTTGAGTTTATTCAGACTCATCATTCCATTCGGAATAGGGAAACTCACCACCAGCTTCAAAACGATCTAGTGGAGCACTTATGGCAACGTTATGGAGGGGTGTAATTCTATGTGTTCTAATGTATTCAGTCATTCATCTATGTATTCAACCATTCATCTATTGCTCACGACTAGAATGTCGTGGATTTAGCAATCAACCATCAAAGCAAATTGCATTGCAATTTGTAAGTCCATAACCTAAGGGTGAGGACAAACTGAATGACCAGAAGCAAAAGAAACAACCTCGGTTCAACTTGACCTATTACATCTTCTAGCTATTATGTCGTTCTGCAAGCTCGTGTAATACTGTTTTTGTGTCTCGGCGTGACTTAGATCAATGCCCATAATTCTCTCCTCCTCGACCATTTTCTTGAATTCAAGTTCATTTTTAGGAATTCAAGCCTCGCTTTTCTTGATCAATCTTCTCTTTTTCTTGCTCAATTTTGAGTTTTTCTTGCTCAATCTTCACTTGTTCTTGTGCATACAGTCAATCATATCGCTCATCTTTCTTCCTCTCTTTTATAATCTCAAGTTCCCTCTTTTCCTTTCTAAAATTTTCCAATGCTTCCATGTAAAGATTTGTTGTTGGAGCAACTTCTTTACCTCGACGTTTTTGATCTTTCGCCGCCTTATGTCCAATTGGTCTACTTAAGTGCTCATTTTCTGCATTGGGATGGTCCTCATCAAGATGAATTGCATTGCTGCTAACAGGACTGGAAGATCCCGGACTTGCACTACTTGATGTCTTTTGCTTCTTCTGAGATAACCGAGCACACCACTTAGGATGGTATTGCAAAACATTCCAGCAATGTAGGAATGCGAACGATCGCCCTTCTTCCTCCTGATACAAGGTTTTAGCTTGCATAATCTGTACAACCACATAAGCAACAATATGAGCACACCATCAAGAAATAGGGAAGGTACATAGATTATGGACTAACCTTGTCCTGCTTCGCTTAACCCGCTTTGATTTCGACGCTCAATCCGATCATGACACCCACAAAACTTGTTCACTGCTTCTTGAATAACAGACCATCGATGTGTCAGTGAAGCCTGTGAACGATCTGAGGTGAAAGTCTTGTTCTCGTGGAATTAGTCATGTATTCTTCTCCAATAAGTGGCACGGGATTGTTGGTTCCCTTGTATTGCATCAATACTAACATTAAGCCATGCGGAGACCAACATATTGTCTTCTTTCTCAGAGAAATTTTTTAATCTTCTATTGTTTGCTTTTATTTGGGGACTACCCATAAGCACTAGTGATGGTTGTGAACCATGTGGACTTTCCTGTGGAGAAGGTTCAGAACCATCCCAATCACGTAGTGCATCCCCTCCCTCACTCAACAGATTTATGTAGAAGCCATCCATAATTTCTATTCTGACAACAACAAAATTTCTCAAGTCAACAAACAACATCACAATATCTTATGGGTTAACAAACATCATCACAATATCTTAACAAGTTAACAAACATCATTACAATATCTTAACAAGTCTTAACCAGTCTTAGCAACAATACATCATAAATAACAAGTTTAAACCAGTCTTACCAACATTGCATCATACATAACAAGTCTTAACAATAATACAAGACTAAAACCGACCCGAATCATCACTATCAATTTCGATACCCTCATCTTCACAATACTGCCTGTCATCACGTTTATCCTCGTCATCACTCTGGTAGTCATAGGGAAGACACAACTCAGGGTCTACATCCTCTGCAAGCTCTACTTCATCTCTTTGCATCAGTTCATGTGCTTGTATGGCAACTTGCTCTAAGCTGCGAGTTATAGCTTCGATGTCCATCAAAACGCTATTGAGTTCATTGGCACATTGAGATGTGGCAGTACTAAAATTGTCTTCTACAATTTTGTTAAGGTCCAATGCGATGCTCTCTACTTGTTTTACTGTCCATGCCAAGCCTTTACTCAGTTTCTCTTGATCCTTGTCCATCTACATGTACAACAGGTATGCATAAACTAAAGGTATGTACAACAGGATTTATGAGCATCATCTACCAAGTTTGGTTTTCAAAGAAACGGCGGCTCAACACACTGGATTAATGAGCAAATAAACATATTTGTGCTATGCACATGTGCAACAAACCAACTCATTCCACCATTTTTATGCTAACTTAAGTAAAGAAAATAAGAACATTTCATATCTATAATTAAACAACAAGATCCAAGCTTGGGAGACATTTCTATTACTGCCCATAATCCATACCTCAAATTCAAAGTGTGGCAATGCACCTGTGATTCAAGACTCTTAAGTCGAAAGCAATACCAAAAAAAGTGTAGTCTCCTGTGATTCAAGCGCTCGACAAATCTAGAAAACAAGCAGTAGTTAAAACATAATCATTTCCTTGTCAACTATGATAAATTGTCAAATTAGCTGAAAACAAAACAAGTGGCGGCTATATTGCAACTAAAACCAGAATTGAACGTACTAGAGTTTGCAATGGACATGTAAGACACAAAACAAGTGACGAATTAGTAATCCACCTTTTCATCCATCTTATCAAGTTGTCAAATGCAATGGACATGTAGCATGGTTTATTAGGCCAAAGAGAGAGCACTTTTTGTCACAATCAGTATTAATAGCAACACAATTGGTAATGAATAGCACTACACGAACAACATGTAGACAAGCAAGTTAAAAGACAAGCAAGTAATGATTCAAATCTAGAAAAAGACAAGCAAGTTAAAAGACAGCAATTTTAGCATTTGATACTTCATTAGCATTGGCATGTTAAAAGACAAGCAAGTAATGAATCAATTGCTAATGAATATAGACCGATTGTGGAAACATGACACTCAAATCTAGAAAAAAAATAGTGCACACAACAGATCTTCTGATAAGATCTAAGCAAGTTATCTTAAGTAAAACAAATTGGAAAATTATAATCTTGATTCCAGCATGTTTATCAAGGAGTAAGCCTAACTGAAAAATTTACGAACAACATGCCCATATGGGATTTCGGGACAAACCTGCTGACTCAAAGGTGCAATTGGGGTTACCACCTGAAAAGAGAGCCAAAAAGCATGATTAGTTATGATTTTAATTAAATGGCTGGGTGCCCATTTTCTATCTGCAGCTTTTTTGATCAAACTAAAAGCAGCTTGCTGATGGTAAACGACCAAACTAAGTCATTTGTACTACTCAAAGTGCTTAAGCACTGTCCTAGACTCACAGTCATGCAGTGCACTACTCAAAGGAGCTCTCCAATGAATTCAAATTTCATGATCTGAAGCAAAATAAACAAGATCAACATGGTAAATATACTACAAAATGTGATGCAAATGAAGTATCAAATGCTAAAATTACAGACAAAGAGAGAGCACATTTTGTCACAATCAGTATTAATAGCAACGACTACACATTGGCTCTGGTTTCTCTTGATCCAAATGCACGCACAAACTCAACACCGCAGCGCCATCGAATCCCAAATCTCGATCAAATTCTTGGCAAGGTAAAGTACAACAACTACAGCCTTAACATCACCTAATTCCAACCTCCAAACCATACAATCTCCCGTGCGGGAATCACACTGCACAATCCAAGCCAATCGATCGAGATTTCGGATTCAGTACCTTTATCGAGCTTTGAGGATCTCCGGCGACGCGTTCGAAGCCGTCACGCGAGGCGACGTGGGACGTCTCCAGCGAGCACTACACGAACAGCGGCGAGGAGATCTCGGGTTCGCTGCCGTGGCCGGCCAACCAAGCCCACCGATCCAAAGACGAAGAGGAGACGAGATCGAGAAATAGGGAAGTACAGGAGGAAGCGCTGCCGGAGCGACCGAGGAGCACGGCGACGGAGGTAGCGGCGACGGCGGTGGCCTCACCTTCACCGCTGCTCGCGGTGTCGCCGCCGCCTCGGATCTCTTCGCGTGGGGGACGCAGCGGCTCCTTCACTCCTCGATGGCGCGGACCTTGCGGGCGAGCTCGAGCTCCTTCTCAACCAGCGGTGAGGAGATCTCGGGTCAGTGGCTGGCTCCCCTCGGCGTTCATCCTTGTCGCGGGAAGGATCGACGGGTTGCTGCGAGCGGATGAGGAATGGATTGGGGAAGGGAGCGAGCGTCTGGAGATTTCGGGTTTCTCTCTCCCTTCCCTAAAAATACAGAACAGTTTGGGGAACCTGTTGGAGCGGTTCCTGGGAGCCCTTTTCACTCATGTTACTCAAATTTTGCAATAGAGAACAGTTTGGGGCATCTGTTGGAGATGGCCTTAGAGCATCTCCAGCAGAACCCCTAAACCAGCCTCTAAACCTTAAAATAGGGAGTGTAGTAAAAAAAACAGATCCAGCAGGGCCCCAACTCAAGCCCCTAAAATTAAGGGCCCCCTAAATTTGCCTCCTCAGCCCCAATTCCCAAGGGGCCCCAACTCAAGCCCCTAAAATTAGGAGGCCCCTAAATTTGCCTCCTCAGCCCCAATTCCCAGGGACACGAGTACAACCCCTATTATTGAAGATAGGGAAATACATGAGAGGCTTCGAAAATTTTATCATGTTTTGAAAATTTTAAATTTAAATTTGAAATATCATGTTTTTAAATTGTAAATGTTAATATGCTTATGTTTTATGTATTACAAATATTTTTGATTGAATTTTAGTGGTGTCAAATGAAGATTATACATAGCGGATATGTCAAAATAGGAGAAAAAGTAAAATAGAGGCTGAGATTTAGGGGCTGTTGCTGGACTTGTGTTCTGAAAACAGGGCCTCAAAAAATAGGTGGAGCCCCTAAATCCAAAATAGGGACCCTGTTTTAGGGGCCCTTGCTAGAGATGCTCTTACACCTCGTTCAAACTTTCAAATTTTATTTTTAAATAAATATTATTATATAATTTTGATGTAATTTTGAGCTATTTTTTCTTCTATACATTTTCTTTTTTATCTATTTTCAATATCATTTACTATCATAGATTAAAGTAATATACCTTCAAAAATAAAACTAAGAGTAATAAGCCTATTATAGGTATGTTTTGGTTGAAACGTGAAAATTAAAATGATATCTGCATATGAATAGAGTTAAAGGTATTTGAACTTTAGAGTTTTGGACGTGCTGCTGTTAGTTTGCATACTTGCGGTTGCCGCTGCACACGCGGTATGTTGCTGTCTACGTAAATTGTGTCCTGTGTGCCACCGTGGATAATGTTAGAAAATCGGTCCGTCATGGCTCATGTGGACTCTCCCGAAACCCTAGCTATAGGTTATAAATAGGATGCAGGGGGTCACCCCGTGTACACGGATGCAATCAGAATAATAAAGCAGAGCAGTCCCTCCTCATATCTGTGTCTCTACCTCTCTCTCTGTTCTCCAGTTTAGATCTATTAGGCAACCCCGGACTATTCGATAGCGAGGTTGTCTAACACGTTATCAGCACGAAGCTCTACCCGGCGAACAGATTGAAAGGTGAGAAAAGGTGAGACGCGGGAGATTGAATCTAATCGCTCGTCTCTATTTATGCATGTTTTGCAATTCGTGGCATGAAGCTACGGAACGCATAAGAATCAAGGTATACAATACGGCTCGAAGCCGCTACTACCATTCAGTCGAAGCCGTCACCATTGCAGACGGGCGCCGGCCAAAATCCCATCGTGCACGCAGCATGTCGCTCCAACCGCCGGCCATCTTCCTTGTCTCAGCATCACAGCCCGAACCAGACGACGTGTCTCCTAGTCGTTGTGCCTCCCCGTGCACCAACAGCACGAAGCCGTAGCCAAAGCAGTCACGTCCCTCGGCTTGCGTTGAAGCCAGTCGCCGCCGGCCTCGCAGGTCGCGCAGCCGCACCACTGGCCTCCGCCGAGCCCACTGGTGCCTAAAGCCGCTACCACCGCGGGCCCCGCCTGGACTGCGCCGGACCACGCAGGACTGCGCTGGACCGCGCCGCAACGCCAGCGCCGAGTCGAGCACTACAAGACGGCGCGATCGCCTCGCAGCCTGGCTGATCGCCGCAGACGCGTCAAAGCCAACTCGGTCTGCGTCGGAGCCGTCGAATCCAGGCTCGAGCCGCACCGAATCCCTGCCCGAGCCACGCTGGCCGACCCCACGGCAAACAGTCGCCCGAAGCTCTGCAAGACTGCAATCCGGTCGGGTCCCTTTTCCCCATGTGCTAAAGCACTTCAATCGGGCATAAGTTGGATGCAATCCAATTAAGGAGTTCGATTGTGGCACGGGGGGCAAAGGGATTTTACCCCTTTGCCCCCCTATTTTATTCCTATTTATTTATATTCTTTTCCCAAAAACTGGTTAAGAAATTTGGAAAAGTGAATAAAAATAGTCAGAAAAATTCTGAAAATTGCCAGCAAAATATGAAAACAGCTAGAAATTTTCAGAAAAAATTTGGATCTAGCTTTAATTTTCTATCATTATCTTGCAGCATTTATGAATTATTTCCATGCATTTTGCAGTTATTGCTTCATGTATATTTGAGTTTTTCTTTTTTTTTCTCCAATATACACACGAAGCACGCCGCATGAAGCGGCCATCGGCGCGCCAGAAAGGTCGCTGCGCATGAAACTGACCACACCACGCACAAGAAATCGATTGCACGAAGTCGATCGTGCGCATGAATCCGATCGCACGAAGCTAATCGCGCGCATGAAATCGATCGCACGAAGTCGATCGTACGCATGAATCCAACCACACGAAGCTGATCACGCACATGAAACCGATCGCATGAAGTTGATCGTGTGCATAAATCCGACCGCACGAAGCCGATCGAGCACATGAAATCGATCGCACGAAGTCGATTGAGCACATGAATCTGATCGCATGCACGAAGCCGATCACATGCATGCACGAAGCTGTATTTACGAATCTTTATGAATATTTGTGAATCTTGTACTTATGAATCATGCATTTATGAATTTTGCACTTATGAATCGTGTACTTATGAATCTTGCAATTATTGCTTTCTTTTAGTTTGCTGAAAATTCATGAGAATTTAATTATGCATTTTATTGAATCTAGCAACTACTTTCTATTAGATTGCACGCAGTAATCTAATGAAAGAACCTTGTGAATATGCAAAGATCTGGCATTGTCAAACGTGAGTTTTTGAAGAACTGGCCCGGATGGTCAGAACTATCTCACATAGACATCAGATTGCATAATGAATTGCAAGCTATAAAAGATCATTTTTTTCTCATGAATGAATATGCAGTTTATCCTTTATTCCATTATTCTTTATTTGCAAGCAATGTTTGATTGGAATTGTATTTCTTTTCATCTAGAAATCGTGTAGCGCCCAATGGAGGAAATATGCATTGTTGATAGTGGCACAACAAATACCATCTTAAGAGAGTCGAAATACTTCCAGACGATCAGGAAGAACGCTGGAAGGATTACGACAATCGCAGGAAGCGATACGCATATAATAGGCTCAGGAAGAGCCACAACTATATTAACAATGGGTACAATTTTGGTAATTGAAAAAGCCTTTTTGTACCATGAATCAACACGCACTCTCTTAAGTTTTAAAGATATCCGCGCCAATGGGTTTCACGTAGAAACTAATGAAGAAAATGGCAAAGAGTATTTGTGCATTGTGAAGCACACGGAATATGAAAAAATGGTATTAGAAAAAATCCCTCATATGAATCTGGGTTGTACTGCACAAGAATCAATGCACACGCAGTGTATACTTCTTTAGAAGCTTTAAATTATTTTCTTTATGGCATTGTATATTTAGGTCATCCTGGTCTTAGAATGATGAGAAATACAGTTAACAACTCACAAGGTCATGGCATTAATATTAAAAAATTTCCTGAATCATGAAGATTTTGTGTGCCATGCATGTGCCACCGGGAAATTAATAACTAGACCCTCTGTTATGAAAGTGCAACATGAAATCCCTGCATTCCTGGAACGCATTCAGGGGGATATTTGCGGCCCGATTCAGCCCTTGTCAGGGCCGTTTCGGTACTTCATGGTGCTCATCGATGCTTCCTCGAAATGGTCGCATGTATGTTTGCTGTCAACAAGGAATCATGCATTCGCAAAGCTGATCTCGCAGATCATTAGAGTTAAGAATGCTTATCCTGATCATCGCGTGAAGTCCATTCGAATGGACAATGCCGACGAATTTACTTTCAAGGCATTCGATGATTATTGCACAGCGACTGGAATAACTGTTGAGCACTCTGTACCGCACGTCTATACGCAAAATGGGCTAGCCGAAGCACTAATAAAAAGGATTAAGTTCATTGCCAGACCGCTCTTGCAGAATTGTAACTTGCCCAACACTTGTTGGGGACACGCAGTCTTGCACGCAACAGCACTTATCAATTATAGACCATCGGCCTACAACATTCATTCACCTATGCAATTAGTGCAAGGGGTCATCCCGAAGATTTTTCATCTTAAAAAATTTGGTTGTATGGTATATGTACCTATACCACCCCCACAGCGGACTGCAATGGACCCTCTCCGCAAGTCTGGGATATACGTTGGTTATGAGAGTGCATCCATCATTAGGTATTTGTAACCCGTGACTGGAGACTTGCATACAGCCCGATTCGCTAACTGTATCTTTGACGATGACCGTTTCCCGTCATTAGGGGGAGAGAATCAAGCATTGGATGAAAAATACCGGGAAATAATATGGCATTCCACTGGGATCCCCGCGCATGACCTTCGCACTAATGAAGCAAATGAAGAAGTCAAGAAGATAATCGATTTGCAGAATTTAGCAAATGAACTGCCTGATCATTTTTGTGATCTGAAGAGCATGGTTAAGTCGCATGTACCAGCAAGAAATGCACTAGAGAGGGTGGAAATACCAAAGAAAGAAGGTATCTCTCATCCTGTTCAGAGGCCTCAAAGAAAAAGAACAGAAAATCTGGCTTCTCAAACCCAAAGTATCTGGAGACGTCTGGGGAAAACTGGGCAAGAGGACTTACCACAGCCAATCACAAAAGTGCCCCAAAGAAAGAAGGGGAACCATTGAGACCTGGTACTAGAAAGAAGCATGTGGAAAAAGCAATTTCAGATCTGAATCTTCCATTGGAAGAAGCCGTCGGAAATAATATGTGCACATACATTGGTGGAGAAAAACTAAAGGAACTTGCTCCTAGAATGAGAAATAGCAGTGAAGAGCAGGGTTCAACTTTTCGTCGAAAACCGCTCGAATTTCGCGAAATTCGACCTTACCGCTACTGTTCGAAAAAGGATTTCGTTGAAAACCGCTACTGTTCCAACGGTTTTCGAACGGTTTTTCGAATTTCGGTTTTTGAACGGTTTTTCGTTTTCGAAAAGTGGAACCCTGGTGAAGAGCAAATAGAAGTGCATGAAGCACACCATGACGAAATGGCCATAAATTTTGTAATAACAGGAGAATCAATGAATAGAGCAACAGCCAATGTCGATGCATACTTTGGAAAGAAGATTGCCACGATCATTAATCATGATCCCGAGCCCGCAACTCTCGCAGAGTGCAAGAAAAGGCTCGATTGGGAAGATTGGAAGAAGGCAATCACTGCGGAGTTAGTCTCTCTGAACAAAAGAGAGGTGTTTGGGCGGAAGAGGAATGAAAACAATGAAGTTGTAAGGTACAAGGCAAGGGTTGTCGCTCAAGGTTTCACTCAACGTCCTGGGGTTGATTATGAAGAAACCTATTCTCCGGTCATGGGTGGAATTACCTTTAGATAATTGATCTCAATGGCAGTCAACTTGAAGTTGAGAATGAAACTAATGGATGTTGTCACAGCATATTTGTATGGAAACTTGGATTCGGAGATATACATGAAAGTACCGGAAGGTATCCCTATCCCGAACCAAGACAGAGCAAATAGAAACCTATACAGTGTGAAATTGGAGAAATCATTGTATGGGCTGAAGCAGTCAGGAAGAATGTGGTACAATCGTTTGAGTGGCTTTCTTTGCAAGAAAGGCTACGCGAACCGCGAAGATTGTCCATGTGTATTTATACAACGATCCACGAATGGGTTTTGTATAATCTCCATCTATGTAGATGACTTGAACATCATTGGGACGGATGAAGAAATTGAAGAAGCATATTCATACTTGAAGTCTGAGTTTGAAATGAAAGACTTGGATAAAACCAAGTTCTGTTTAGGCTTGCAGCTTGAACATGACCAATGCGGAATCTTGGTACACCAATCTTCCTACACGCAGAAAGTGTTGGAGAGATTTGGTTTTGAAAAGACATACCCCGCAAAGACCCCAATGGTCGGAAGGTCACTCCAAGCAGACCTAGACACATGCAGGCCTAGAGAAGAGGGGGAGGAAGTCCTGGGAGCGGAATTCCCATATTTGAGTGCAATTGGAGCGCTCATGTACCTTGCGAATAGCACTAGGCCAGACATTGCGTTCGCCCTAAATTTGCTAGCACGGTATAGTGCAGAACCCACCAAAAGGCATTGGAAAGGGTTGAAGGAAATCTTCCGTTACCTCCAAGGAAGCAAAGATCTCGGCTTGTTCTATAGAAGGAATAATGAATTGAATTTGGTTGGCTATGCCGATGCCGGATACCTATCGGACCCGCATACTGGCAAGTCACAAACCGGGTATGTTTTCCTTTGTGGTGGAACAACAATTTCTTGGAAGTCGTCTAAGCAGACTCTTGTCTCGACGTCGACAAACCACTCAGAAATAATTGCCTTGTATGAAGCCTCTCGAGAATGTGCATGGCTTCGAAGAATGGTTCACCTCATCCAGAAGTCATGTGGTTTGAACATGGAACAAACCCCCACTAGTATCTATGGAGATAATGCAACTTGTTTTGCTCAAGTGCAAATGGGATATGTGAAAAGCAACCTCATAAAGCATATCAACCAGAAGTTCTTTTATGCCCATGAAATGCATAAGATGAACGAGGTCAAGATACTGCACTTGAAAGATGCGTTAGAGGAATCGGGATGATGAGGCTTAGAGAAGTGCAGATTTCGGGGGGAGAACTTTCACATACTTCTACATAAATCTCGAACATAAAGTTTGAGTACCCAACGTGAATCTAGAAGATTAACATTGAAGTTTGGGTGGATTGTATTCTTTTCCTTAGTAAGTTTTTCATTGAAGTTTTCATACATAAGGTTTTTGATGAGGCAATCCGTGCAACACAGCAAGCGTATGCTAAGTACTCTTTCTCCAAGTATTTTTCCCACTGGGTTTTTCTAGAGTTTTGATGAGGCATATGCATCTCGCGGTGAAGAGTCCAAGGGGGAGTGTTAGGAAACCGACCCGTCATGGCCCATGTAGACTCTCCCGAAACCCTATCTATAGGTTATAAATAGGAGGCAGGGGTCACCCCGTGTACACGGATGCAATCAGAATAATAAAGCAGAGCAGTCCCTCCTCATATCTGTGTCTCTACCTCTCTCTGTTCTCCAGTTTAGATCTATTAGGCAACCCCGGACTATTCGATAGTGAGGTTGTCTAACAGATAAGAATGTTGGGTGTTGTAAAACGGTACCGACTGCTAAAACAAATATAATGCATTGTGTGAAACGGTAAAAATAAACACTAAGAACACATACGATATAGAAAGATAAAAACTCTTCTTTTTGTTAGATTGACTCTCGTGTAAAATTGGGTGCCATATTTTTAGTAAAATTTCATTAGAGATATATTCGGATTCGTCCACAACTAGATAGAGTCCAAACATGCTTGAACAATCAGGACGACTAAAGAGTCGTACTATATCTCAACACTCCACCTTAGCGAATACCACATAATGCATATATCTCATAAAAACTTCTCAAAAAAACTCAATAGAAAAAAGTGATGAAGAAAAGAATATATTTCACTCGCACATTGTATTACACTAATTGCCTCATTAAATATCTTCGTGTGAGAAAACTTCAACAAAACGTGCTAAGGAAAAAAAAAGTGCAACTTATAATCTTCTAGATTTAAAGTAGTATCTTCAGGATCATGCTAAGGGTTATAGTTCAGGAATTTAGTCTCCTGAACTCTGCATTTATCTAAGTCGTCTCATTCCTCAGGAGCTTCGTGCTGATAACATGTTGTAAAACGATGACGACCACTATAGATTAAACACAATGTATTGAACGAAACAGCAAGAACAAACACTAGGAGTACAAACCATATAAGGAGGCAAAACTTTTTTTGCATTGTTAGATTGATTCTTTTGTACAACGGGGTGTTATATTTATAGTAAACTCCATTAGAGATAGAATCAAATTCGCCCATAATAAGATATAGTTTAAATATATTTGAACAGTCAGGATTAAGAATCGAGCAGTACTTCTATGCTTTTACTTCTAATACAAATTGCACAAATCTTAAAGCAAACGAAGGAGTAAGTAATCACCATCTATTATTCATTAAAGCTTTAATATTTGTACAATTAAAAAAGACATAAAAGCACCTCTCTTAAAAATCCTACTCTATCTCAACATTCTCAACATTGCGAACCTTGATTAAGTTGTATGGATGTCATTACGTGTCCGTGTCATGAATACTTGTTTGGTCCAAGAGATAGGATATCGTGAATCGTATCACGTAGGCCATGCCATGTGTATCAATTTTTTTTACACTGAATTTAACATACCAACATTTTTCATAACTTCTTGCTCATACGAGCAACTTTTGTGGAAACAGTTTATTTGTCTGGTTGTAGTTCAAATTGAAAACTTAAGTTTAGTCAATACCACGGTCGTACAATTTCTAATTTTAGAGAGAGGATATAGTCCCCATTTTAAACTCACCATCTTTTACCCGGTTTCTAAAGTATTTCACGTGAAATCCCCCCATTCGAAATATGGCTTTTGACGTATTGGTTCTAGAACAGTACTTCTATGCTTTTTCTCTCAATACAAGTTATATATATCTTAAATTAAGCGACGGGGTAACTAATCACTATCTACCCTTTTATTCATACTTTAATATTTATGCTACTTTTTTTAAAAAAAAGCATAGAAGCACCTCTATTGGTTCTATCTTCCATGTACAACAGACGTGGCTACATTCTCTTCTTTGTTCCATCTTCATTCCTATCAACTAATGTAAAATCACATATTAATATAAAGAGAGACGCTTTTATACTTTTTTTCTTTTTAAAAGTTATACAAACATTAAATCATGAATGAACGGTAGATGGTGATTATTTACCTTTTCGTTTATTTTAAAATTTGTACAACTTATATTGAGAGGAAAAGCATGAAAGTACCACTCCAACAATAAATATGGAAGACGTGAAACATTTTTGCTAGACAATTAGTTGCTGGGCTACTAAAGCTCTCGAGTGAAAATTAGCACTTAAACTATCGAGAAACTGGAACTTTTAAGGCCCTGTTTGTTTCGGCTTAGGCTTTTTGGCTTTTGGCTTAAAGCTAGCTTTTTGGCTTAATAAACTTTTAAGCCGCCTGCTTTTAAGCTAAAACATGTTGTTTGGTATCCTGACTTTTTGATGAATTAGATGGTGTAGGTTATTGTTTGAAAGTCCAAAATACCCTTTTATACTTTCTCACTGAATGCAGTATTGCAAGATCTTGATGCTCATGTCAAAAATTATGGTATCGCTAACATGTTAATGCTCATGCTCAAATATGATCTTAATGCTCATGTCAATCCATCGAATTATTGCTTGTATGGCTATGTTACAACATGTTCACTGGACGTATGACCTCACGTATTCTAAAGGGAGCATATTTTCAAGTGATTTTGGTACCTGTTAGTAGAGCATATTTTGCAACCACTAGTAAAAGCGCACACATATGTCAAAACTGAAGAACATAAAATGCGAAAATTTGCATTAGTTATTAATATCCTTTTTTCAATAAAATGTTAATATAATAATGCAACAACATGTATGTCTATACCCTTGCAACCATCAAGGAATTAGCAATACTTTCGCGAAAAGCACACATGTCTCTATCATCCATTGCCGATATGTTACCACCGCCTCCTCCAGATGATTCAGCTTGTGTAGTGTTAGGATCATAGTCTTCATCAACACCGCATCTCTCAAAAAGTTCATCACGTAAAGCACTATCTCGAATGAAGTTGTGAATAGCCATACAAGCAATAATAATCTGTGTTTGGTTATCCATGTTATAACTTGGCATAGATAACAAGATTCGCCACTTCATTTTCAGCACGCCAAATGAACGTTCAATCACGTTCCGAAGGGAGGAGTGAGCATGATTAAATACCTCGTATTTGCCACTCGGTTCTCGACCCCTTCGAAATTCTGGTAGATGATACTTTTGTCCCTTATAAGGAGCTAGATAGCCCTTCCGATTGGGATATCCCGCATCAACAAGATAATATTTCCCTACACATTAAAAATAAAGGTGTTGATATTGCAAACCAAGAATATCGTTATATAATATAATTTTATTTTCAAAGAAAAGTACCATCCGGAGGATGTGGAAACTGATTTGAATATTTGTCCAAAGTATTATTGAATATCCCATTGTCATGTGCAGAACTCGGCCATCCGGCAACAACAAATGTGAATCTCATGTCGAAGTCACATATTGCCATCACATTTTGAGATGTATATCCATGACGACCTGTGTGGACAACCTGCTCGTCCGATGGCACAACAACAGGTATATGCGTGCTATCAATTGCCCCTATGCAATTGTTAAAATGAGGAGAAAATCTACTATCTCTAAGTCTTTGATGCACTATTTGAAAGTCTGGATCTCTTGGTTTAATAATATGTTCAGATAAACAATATAAGCATTGTAATACTTCATGAAACTTTCTATGGACTGTTTCACTTGACCTCTTGAAACGATTCGTGACCTGTATAACTGACTGAAGACCACCCACTGTCCACAAAAACATAGCCAAAGATTCGATGGAACTCATGTCTCTAGTTGATTTCAAGCCATATTTTGTGACCAATGTTTCACACAATCTGTAGAATATATCCTTACTCATTCTGAACATGTTGTAACAATCTCTTTCATCGCTCAATTGCTCCAGAACCCACTCATACCCAGTCATGAAAGGTTGTCTCCTGTCTGTCTTGTTTAGGTAAGTGTCCTAGTAATGCATACCGATATAACCCGCTACTACAACAAAATCTTGAAATTGCATCTTTCTCTTTTTTGTTGTCTGAACTTCACATTCGCTAGAATCACCATCTGTTGTTGAACCATCAATTTCACTAGAAGAACTCATCTACAAATATTTTAAAAAATTAGTAACATAGAAACAGACAACATGACATTTTGTAACTTGCAAAACATGATCACACATTGCATAATAACATAAAACAATGTATAATATAAAACATGCAGTCTTACGGGTACACAACAAATACTCGACTCAACTCCATTACATAACCATCACGGACATAATTGAATAGTTCACAAATTTAAAAAGAAAGATAAAATGGTTCTAATTTTTCTTCATCTTCAGATCAAGCATCCTCTTGAGCCAATTAATCTTTCCTTCATTAGTCTTCATAGTGACAAACACTTCTCTATTTTCTTGTTTAGTGAAGAGCCTTGTCGCAATGAAGTGTTCATCAGTTCCTTCAACTACCCCAGCCTGGATAGCTATATCCATGACTTTTGCTATGGATGGACCAGTCGGAGCAGGACCGCTAGCCATGATGTCCACCATACGTTTGAAATCCCTTGCCATTGGATTTTTCCTATACTTCTTTGGGTTAGGAGTAATACTAGCACCCCTACGCTTTGCATGGCCCTTCAGTTTATTGCCACAGTCGTCAGCGGTATCCACATTAGTGGCTATAGCTTCAACACCATCCTCAGAACCATCAACTTCAACAACATTATGGCCCATTTGTGTATTTTCACCTGGGATGGCAGAAGTGTTACCCCTGACGTAAGCCTTCTCAAACATGACCTCCATCTCAGCTAGGTTCTCAGGGGGTCCATTACGAAAATGCTTATGTTTGGGATGATTCTGGAATAAAAAAATTGGAGCAGTTAACTTTAATTTAGATATGGTATTATTAACTGAAAAAGATATATATTTATTAAATAGCTACCTTAATGTGGTCATCCCACCAAGCATCAGATGCAGCTATAGTTCCTTTTTGTGGATCCCAACCTAGCCTAGTTGACTTTAATTTCAACTCATTTCACAAGCTATATTCCTTCTTCAATGCTTCCCAATGGTTCTTGAGTTGCTTTCTATCATGCTTTTTCCCTGTCATCTGATAGAACTTCTGCTGTAGATTCTTATAACCAGTGCTACTCAAACTTCCTAATGGTCTATTACCCGCCTCCACTTCCTCCTTACAAAACTTGCAAAATACCCTGTCTGAATTTTATACAGTAGAACGGTTGTGCCATCTGTTCTGAGCTCGCCGGCATGGAGAAACAACTGACATGGTGGAGAAACAACTAAGTTCAGAACAGAAATTACCAGTACGCTAATTTCCAGTATGTTACTAGAACAAATGACATGGAGAAACAACTAAGTTCTCACACTACTATACATCATCCACAAGCTATCAGTTGGTCCTAGATTATCCAAAGAATTTTTTTAATTATGAGCACTAAAGGAGACTTCCAAGACATATGGAGGTTTTGTCAGATCTTACAGCTACACCAAAGTGTGTCCATTTCACTCTACCAACAGAAATTACCAACATTCAGAAAATGACAGCATCACG
This sequence comes from Rhipidocladum racemiflorum, assembly GCA_036346355.1. Lineage (NCBI taxonomy): Eukaryota > Viridiplantae > Streptophyta > Magnoliopsida > Poales > Poaceae > Rhipidocladum > Rhipidocladum racemiflorum. The sequence continues at coordinate 75,633,482 of CM070569.1, read as the reverse complement.
TGTTTAGACCCAAAACATCATGTACTAGTGTCAACATAAGGCAAATATTGAAAATCAATCACCCACCCAATCCTGACGTTATGGAAATCTTTCTAAATGCTGGGAGGATAATGGTACAATTTACTATCTAGCATCCTCACCATGCATGCATCACTCCATTTTAGATGCTGTTTACTATCTAAAGTCACGATTGGATGCATCTAAAGTCAGGATTTACTATCACTTTGCTTACAACAGAAAGCACCTTCCTAGCTATTATTACGATCATCTGATCAACAAATAGCAGTGTGTCATCATGATAACGAATGAAGTACAACCTTCATCTATCACTAGTTAACTACATGAAGCACAAGGGATGTTGTTCACCAAAGGCAAGAAAATGCAATAAATCCTGATACATTATTACCTCCCTGTTTCTTTTTCTTGGAATCAAGCATTCTTCATGATAAGTACATCCTTTACTGATAAATTATCAGCATGTTTCTAAGTTAATAAACAAGGAAACACTATTCTTGTGAACATTCACTAAATAACAAAGAAGTATGTAGCTGACAAATATCGATCTTGTAATTTTTTATGTTCACAGCCGAAACCTAAAGAATATGCTTCACTTTGATTTTGCAACAAAGCTATCAAATTGTACAACTAATCTATCATAGAGAATACGGTTAGAAGCAAAAAAAAACAAAACCAAATCAATCCATGAGTGAAACCTTGAAGTTGGGGGTGCTGATTGCCTCGACGAGGGGGGATGGATGGCGGCGGAGGTTACGGGAGGTAGGGAGATGGGAGGACGTCGGAGCCGGGGAGGATGATGGCGCTCCGATTCTGAAGGACGGAGGCGCGATACATGAGGCCGTTGCTCGGACTCCCGCCGGGGGTCAGACGCCTTAGGGACGGGAGAGTTGCCGAGGTTGGGGACGACGGACTTGCAGGGAACGAGTGCGCCGCCGATGAAGGAGTCGCGGGAGACGAGGGCGTCGCCAGCTCAACATCAGTCGCGAGGGAATAGGGCGCCAATGGCCGAAACCTAGCCGCCCTCCTCTTCGTGCGCCGCCGGGGCTCGGTGTTTAGGGACTCTCGAGGAGAAGTGGACCAAAAAAACAAAGGGTATCTCTACTATTCTTAAGTGAGAGTTGGTGGCAGTGGTCCATTCTACACATAGTAGTCTCTACTATATAAAGAGGGACTTTCTTCCCACGTCTGGCTTTTATTAGCTTTCATTAACTTTCCACTTCATTTTGAACGTCATTATTAGCTTTCATTAGCTTCACACTTCAATCAATTCCAGTTGAACGCAAAACAGGGAAATTTCAAAACCAAGTCATTCCCGCTTCCATCGTCAATTTGAAAGAAATACAACTTCAATAGTGATCATGCATACACAGGAAACGAAGCGTCCTGATTAGCTTTCATTTACATATGAAAATTCAAAAAATTCCAGTTCCCATTCCCAGTTCCCGCTTCCAGCGTGGATTTGAAAGAAATATAGTGCCCTATTGGCCAGATATCATGCATACACAAGAAACGAAACATTCTGCCCATTTACATACATATATACTACTAGCGTTCTGCCCTGGCGTATATAGTAGAGAACTGGGGTCTTCCATTCGCAGCCAAGACACTGGGGTTCTAGCGTTCTGCCCTGGCGTATTTGAAAGAAATAGTGCCCTATTGGCCAGATTACCATTTGCAGCCAAGATACTGGGGTCTTCCATCTTCCATCCGCAGCAAGACCTTAGCGTCTACCTGGCCGCAACTGAAGTTCCTCCCTGCAAGGTTGGTCCTCATGCTTCCTCCCTGCCAGTTCCTCCCTGCAGAATGGAACAAATGTAGACACTGCGATGAACCAATATCAACCATGCACACAGAGTTTGAGGATAAGTGCAAACCTATCTCACAGAACAGGATTATCTATCTATAGAATTGACAATCTCAGTTCAATGATGTTGATAGAAAGAGAGTGAACAAAACCTCTTTGTTGGCTTTACAGTGCATCAAGTACTCCATCTACGCCCTCCCTGGCCGTCTTCCATCTACGCCCTCCCTGCATGCAACGGACCGCAAGGATGAAACCAATCAAGGTTAGTAGTGCTGGTTCTTATGCTTCATGGTTATGCTTAGTAGTACTGCATAATGTACTGCTTAGTAGCAAGAAATTTCATTTAGTAGAGATAATGTAATGTACTGCATAATGTGTTTCTTATTCTTATGCTTAGTAGTACTGCATAATGACCCTCCAAAATGACAAAAAAAAAACATTATCCAGTGCTCTAGATTATATCTAGACTAGAAGTGAGATAAGACACATGTACTGCTTAGTAGCAAGAAATTTCATTTAGTAGAGATAATGTAATGTACTGCATAATGTTTCTTATTCTTATGCTTAGTAGTACTGCATAATGACCCTCCAAAATGACAAAAAAACATTATCCAGTGCTCTAGATTATATCTAGAAGTGAGATAAGACACTGTTAGGGTTTCCCACATAAGTCAGATTATTTGGCTAAGTTTGATGATCCGAGTACCTCAGATCACCCGACTCACTTGGATTATTTGATCTAGCCAAATGACCAGCCTATATAGAAAAGCAGCAAAAAAAACTGTAAAAGCTGAGATTTATATTCCATGCCACAAACCAAAAGTACTCAAGGAAACACATGTTTGGGCATAATTGAGTATATTATGCTTATAAATTTGCAACACCCTTTTAATTTTGAAGAGCACGAACCAAATGAGTTGGAGATGAAAATGAATGGGTCCAATGAATGCCACCATGAACAAGGCCATATCTCCAGACTAGGGAATGAAAAAGGCCAGTCTCTCATCCCATGTATCTCTACTATTCTAAATCACCAGTTGGTGGCAGTGGTGCATTCTACCTGGTGTCTTCCCCCTTCCAGTCATTTTGAAATTTTGAAATGAAACAAACAGTGGTAAATTGCTCTGCTTAATTGCCTGGTAAATTGGCGCAAGAAACGAAGCTTGCCTTGGTAAATTGCCCTGCTTAATTAGCCAGCTCACATTAAAACCAATCGGCAGTTCAGCCAGTTCATTTCACAAGACGCAATACGCAAGAGATACATTTGCCAGTTCCCGCCAGGGAACATTTTGAAAAAAAAAATCAATAGTGCCATACGAGGCGTCATACATATCTATCTCTACTATATATAAAGCGACAGTTTTACTGCTGGTTCTTATGCTTCCATCCTTCCACTATTGAAGCGGGAAGACCCTGGCGTCACTGGCGTCTTCCATTCCATTCTGGACTTCCATCCGCAGCCATACTCCCTGCATTTCCAGTTGAACCCTGGCGTCACTGGCGTCTTCCAGGGAGGGATCTGGCAGACTTCCATCCGCAGCCATACTCCCTGAATTCCAGTTGAACGTAAGGTTAGTAGTGCTGATAACACTAAGGTGTGATTTGTGCATCCAAAACATTTTCAGTGTCAATACCAAGAACATCCGAAGATAACCTTTTAGGCTATGACTTGTATTACTGGCCTGTGTGTTCTTGGTGATATTTCAAATACCAATGTTTTTTCTAGTTGAACCCTATGTTTTCTTGGTGATATTTCAAAACATTTTCCATTCAGCATTCAGTTCTCAGCATTCAGTTCTTAGCATTATTGACCTAAGCACCAGTAAATATATCTAAAACTGGTGCACTTACAATGAGAACAGACGGTTCCTATGCATGCCAACAGACGGTTGAGCAGATGGTGCTATTGGACATCAGAAATATGCTGCGATCGATGGGGAAGGACATAACATCATTTCCTCTTCCTGTTATAGATGAGTCTCACGACAACGCCGATATAGATGTCAGAGAGATATACGAGGAGTCAACAATCCAGGTCGACGATGATCATATATCCCTATCATCCTCCCTCAACCCTGAGCAAATGGCACAGACGCCGATATATTATCTGCGGTTGACAGTGGCAATGGAGGAGTCTTCTTCGTAGATGGCCCGGGAGGTACCGGAAAGACATTCCTATATAAAGCTTTGCTCGCGAAGATCCGAGGTGATGGCAAGATAGCAGTGGCAACCGCGACGTCGGGCGTAGCCGCATCCATCATGCCTGGAGGTAGGACAGCGCACTCGAGGTTTAAGATCCCACTCAACGTTACAAATGGGCGGTATGTAGCTTCACAAAGCAAAGTGGGACCGCTAAGCTTCTTCAAGAAAGGCGTCATTGATAATATGGGATGAAGCCTCCATGACGAGGCGACAGCGATGGAGGCCCCGGACGAGTACGCGGGACATCATGGGCCGACGTGACTGCCGCTCGATGGGAAAACGATCGTGTTTGGTGGAGACTTCAGCAGGTTCTACCGGTTGTTCGTAAGGGACGAGGCCGTAAATAATTGACGCGACGTTGCGTAGGTCATACCTATGGGATTGCATGCGCAGCCTAAGGCTCAGACGTAACATGAGGGCCTGTGGTGATCCCGAGCACGCAGAGTTCCTATTGCGGATCGGGAATGGTATCGAGGAGACTAATGAGGATGGTCGTGTGCGGCTTCCCGAGCAGACCAGTATTTCATTTACAGGAAATGGCATAGACATCGATAAACTCATACAGAGTGTATTTCCTATGCTTTGAATGACAACCTATCGGATGCCAACTATATCACATCTCGAGCCATCCTGTCGACCTTAACGAGTACATTGATAGGATCAATACGAAGATGATTGACATGTTTCGTGGTGAGGAGATGGTGTACTATAGCTTCGATTCTGCAGAGGATGATCCCCATAGCTACTACCCTCCCGAATTCCTAAACACCACGACCCTAATGGTCTACCTCCGCATATACTCAAGTGAAGATTAAGCGTCCCGTGATCTTGTTGCGGAACATTGACCCCGCAAATGGACTATGCAACGGACGAGACTTGTAGTCCGGCATTCCAAAAGAATACTATAGATGCCGAGATTGTGCTTGGCCAAAGACAGGGAAGAGGGTGTTTCTACCTCGAATACCTCTATGTCCCTCGATGACGAGATGTTCCCATTTAGATTCAAGAGGAAGCAGTTCCCTATCGAGTTCGGGCCGAATGACAATCAACAAGGCACAAGGACAGACCATCCCGAATGTCGGTGTCTACCTCCCTGAACCGGTTTTCTCTCATGGGCAATTGTATGTTGCGCTATCTAGAGCCACCGCTAGAAGCAATATCAAGATACTTGCCGTCGTTGACAAGGAGAAGGATAAGGGTCGGAAGTCTAAAAATACTAATGGAAACCTCACAAAAAACATTGTCTACAGAGAAGTACTCACATCATAGACAAGGTTTTGATTGAAATCATATTCAAGTCGTGTTACAATGTAACTGTTTATTTTAAGATCTTCCGAGACGTATACCAAGAATATCATCTCTAAGTATGTTGTAATCGGGAGAAACCATAGAAACTTTTGCAATCGGGAGAAATAGAAGGTGCCCTTGTGCATGCGGATATTCAGAGGGTATTGTTCAATGCTTGAAATCTCTCTGACAATGAGATTGAGAAGATTTATGATCGTTTTCTGTGTGCTCTTGCGGCTTTGTTATTCACTACTAACATCAAAGATTGTATTCGGAGAGAATCTAACGCACTTGTAATCGAGAAAGATAGATGTTTGATCTTGTGAAATAAATTTTTTTTTAATCTTTATTTTTCGTTATCAATTTTGTTTTTCGTAGCAACGCACGGGCATGTAACTAGTTTCATTTATACATGATGGCATTGGTGGGTAAATACTCTACATCTTCAATGGCAAATGCCTATTTTAATCCGCAAAAGTCTAACAAAAGCTCTCTCTAGTTGGCTTTTGGCTTTTAGTTATAAGGAGAATTTAAGCTTTTTTTAAAAAGCCTCCTGAATTGAAGCGCTTAAGTAAATCCCCTTAACAAGGCATTATGCAAAAAAAAAAAAAAAAAAAAAAAAAAAATGACTGAAATCCCCCACGCGCTCGCGGGCGTCGGCGCCTCGAATCGGCAGGTCAACCGTCCACCGCGGCGCACCCGGCTCGACAAACGGAAGAGGTGAATGAGCCGGGACGAAAGCGCCGCTGCCGGCTTACGCCGTGCTTCGCCGTCACGGAATTCTCCACTCCACCGTTCCGTCCCCTTCCCACAAGAAAAGGAACTTGCAAGAAAAGGCTCTCTTGTTTTCTACTCACCACAAGTCTCCTCCCCTTGCCTTCTTCCCCTTGGCGGCAGCGCGCACACGCATCCGCGTGAGTCTTTCGTTTCCAATCTACCGCGCCAAGCGAGGAAGGAGCCTATAGCTTACCCTGCCGCCTCCCGCGAGCCGATCCGATCCGAATCTAGCCGGAGAAAAGGAGGCGGCGGCGGCGGAGATGCACAAGAGCAAGGGGAAGCTGTCCGGCGTCCTGCACAAGGGCTTCAAGCCCGACAAGTGGTCAGTCGCTCGCTCGCCGCCGGTTTCGAGATCGTTTTGGATGCGTTCCCCCCCCCCCCCCCCTTCTTTTTTTTTAACCCCGGTGGAGAGGTGAGGAAGGAAAATTTGACGTTTGCTTTTGTGATGCTGCAGTAAGACGGCGCTGCGGATGGCGGTGGCGCGGATCAAGCTGCTGCGGAACCGGAAGGAGGCGCAGGTGCGCCAGATGCGCCGCGAGGTCGCGCAGCTGCTCGACGCCAACCAGGACCAGACCGCGCGCATCAGGGTACGCCCGGCTCCCCTCGCCTGACTGTCGGGTTCATTTCGTTTCATCCCACCGCTGTTTCACTTCATGAGCTGGAAACAGCGCGTGATGGTACAGTCCACACGATCGATGGTAGGATTGGATTGACCGTAGAATTGGGTACTCGGGTTGCTTGGATGCAAAGGCAGAAACATTCTGGCTTCAGACGGAATACTCGCACCATAGAATTGGGTGCCAATTGTTGGATATGCTGATGCCTTATTACATTCTGAACCGGAACAACTATAAATAGCCTGTTACTCGTTAGAGATACTATATGATTTCCTTGGGTCTGTTGGACTATATGCTTGTAGCCGCAATGGCAGCCTGGTTTTAGTGCCGATACCATTCGTTCGGTGCAGTCACTTTCTGAGGATGCACGCATTTGCTCGCAAACACATGCGAATTGTCTTGCTCTGTTGAACTCTGATGTTCATGGGAGCATTGTGTTCTTATGTGATGGAGCTGTGTGATTTTGCCCCTCAGTCGATACAGGGCCAATATAGTTGGCTAATTGTGGTAGTTCCATCTTCACTTTTGCATGCCTATCATTGCAAATGTCTGCGCTCAAGTATGTCTGGTTGTACACGAGCGTCTTGATATACTACTGTCCTGGTAGGCAACTATGTTGGGCTATAAGCTATAAAATGACCAGTTCCTTGTGACTTTTGATGAAAATTAAACTCAAAACAGTCCTAAGGTGTCTTAAAGGCACTTTGTCACCAAGAGGCTCATTTATTTTGTTTTTGCTCTTTTTTTCTTTCAACAGGTCGAACATGTCATAAGGGAAGAGAAGTTCATGCAAGCATATGACTTGATTGAAGTGTATTGTGAACTTATAGTGGCACGTTTGTCCATTATTGACTCACAGAAGTAAGACAAGTTTTCTTTCTTGTGTTTAAGTCTTTACTCGATGATCCATGTCTTTAGCTGATGTCTGAAACTGCTTCATTGTCACAGAGATAACAGAAACACACTTTGTTAATTGAACAACTATCACTTACATCTCATATTGGGATGACTTATTTAGTACAGTAGGCTGTATTTTTTCCCCATTATCAGCAAACCATGGGACGGTTTCTTAGATCATAGGAGTTACTTTCCCCAGAGAGCACGTCATGATTTAGCCTGGCTTTTCCAAGCTTCTGAAACTGCTCCTTATCCAGATAGTGTCTTTGTTTTGGGTAATTTAGAAACTAAATCCACTATGGCATTTTGAGAGCAATCAATCCTATTGGATAAAATAGTGATGTCCTCATATATTCTTTCCAGTTTAATCTCCCCTGGTTTAGCTCATAGTAGGTTCTATAAACTCAATTCTACTATATATCTAAACAGGCCCATGTGTGATTTGGATTAAAATATTTCCATGTTTTAAAAGGAGATTACCAAATTCATCTAATTCAAACAGTCTAATATGTCTTAACTAATCAAAATATGGGTACCTCTTTTTCTCAGCCAAGTGCTACCATTCACATGAAAATTTGGTTCCTTGAGGAATAGTTGCATAGAGTTGTTAACATGCTCATTATCAGACAATATGTGAGAATAACAGAGTGCTTCTGTGTTTTCTTAAAACCAAAACTTGTAAACTGCACTGATCAATTGGCTACAGTTACCAAGCTGTCCGGATGTTAGGTGCGAATTGTGTCATTGTTTAGGGCTCCTGCAGTTTTCAGTTGAGGAAACTGGGAATAGAATCGAGGAACCCATAGGAAAATGAAACATGAAGCCCATTTAGATAGGACACAAATTGGGATTAATGTTGGTTGATTAGAAAGACATTTATGTTGGCCTTCCGGAGATATTTCTACTGATCTTATAGTTTGTTCTGTTCTCATGGAGCAAATCTATTTTCTTCGTTTTGAAAATATTTCCATACTTATGTGTTTTTACCCGAAATTTAGGACTTGTCCTATTGATCTGAAGGAGGCAATAGCCAGTGTTATATTTGCATCAATGAGATGTTCAGATGTCACAGAGCTAGTAGATGTTCGGAAGCATTTCACAAACAAGTATGGGAAAGAGTTTGCTGCAGCAGCTCTTGAAGTGCGACCTGACAGTGGTGTAAACCGTCTGGTAATTTTTGCTTCTTTTAGAAGTTTCAAGTTTGATGAAGGATATTCCTTTCTTTCTGTGGCTGTTAAATGAATGTGTGTTACTGCCTGCAGTCTTATACTTTACAATTCAATTATTTTGGATACAGGTAATAGAGAAGCTGTCAGCAGGAGCACCTGATGTACAGACCAAAACCAAAACTTTGAGCTCAATCGCAGAGGAGCACAACATCAAATGGGAACCCAAAGCATTTGAGGAGAATTTGCAGAAGCAAAATGAAGATATTCTGGTAAACTACCTGGCTTAAAACTCTCTTGTTTTCTGATTGAGTATTATGGCCATAATCTAATTGATTATTTGATGGTTTAGTATGGGTCTGCAACATATTCTGGAGGAAACATTCCAACTGCAGGATCATCTGCTTCTAGCATGTCGACTCCACAGACTACAGCACCTTATACATCTACAGCACCTTCTTATTTATCTGCTGAGGTTTCAGCAAATAGAACTCCATATGGAAATGCCAATTCTAATGCTTTCTCACAAGAGAACAGAAGGGGCTCTGATGCTTCAGTGCCTCCTGGCTCCCAACATGGTGCAACTACTTATTCTTCAGCACAGATTCCTGGTTCTAACACTTCCTGTCATGAAACTACTGGAGGTTCAAGTGTTTCTAGACCTTTGTCCCAATATGGCGCAACAATTCCAGGTACAGATGAAGATTATATTATTTAAATATCAGCACTTTTTAATGCTTTCTTATTCATTTTCTGAATTACTAATTTATTTTTCTTTGCAGACACAATGTCCAGGGGTGAAGAGATCAATCAACCTAGGGAAAGAAAATCTTCAGTTAGTGGTTCCAACTGGAATGTCGAATTCAAGGATGCAACATCTGCAGCACAGGCAGCAGCAGAGTCTGCAGAGATGGCAAGCATTGCTGCTAGAGCTGCAGCCCAACTTGCTAGCCGTGGAAACTTTTCTGCAGAGCAAAATACTGGAGCTTATGAATCAGCTGCATACAGTCATGAAACTACACCCAGGAAGCAACAAACTGAACATTTAATGAAGGATGATAATAGGAGTTTTAATGAGCAAAGTGCAGGTATTAATGATCCAAGGGTGATCTCAAGTAATGCAAGAGAAGACATGGAAAGTGGAGAAACAAACCGTGTGGATAGTCAGAATATATCAACTCCTTACTCAACTCATTTCCACTCTTATGGTCCTGAAAGTCATACTGATGTGTATGGCAGGCCAACTGAACGATCTCGTCCTCATTCACCTGAGCCTCCGTATTTCAATGATTCATCCGAGAAAGGAAGCAACATTGGAAGACCTGAAGATCATCCCTTTTATTTTCCTGGGGAAGGGTTGCCAGATGCTGGAATTGGTGGGCACAACATCAAGGGTATGGAAAGCAGGCAAGCTAGCTTTGATCAAGAGAACACAAACTACAGTAACTTTAGTTCTTTCCACGGTGGCAGCAGTACTATTTGGGACAATCAGAATGATAAATCTGGGGCTGATTCTTCAGCTGTTGTTTTTGATCCGTATGAATCTGATGTTGAAGAAGAGAACTTATTGGATCCTTTCGCTTCAAAGCGTACTGAGGAGCCACCCACTGTCCAAGATCACAAGGGATTCTCAAATGCAGATTGGAGTCAGCAGCATAGAAGTGAATCTCCAGTTAATCATAGCACTTCAACAATATTTTCAAAAACAGAAACACAGCTATCGTATAATTCAGAAGCAAACAGAAAGGATATCCCCTCACCTCATTCTTATGATAACGCGCTACCTACTTTTGATTCAGATGGTGTTAGTTCCGATGAGGAAATAACCACAGCCATACATGTAGAGTCTATAAGGTCTCATTCAAGAGGGTCTGGCTTTTCTGAGAACAAAAATGTTAATAGAATTTCGGGAAAGCTTACTCCTGATGTTAATGAAAGCATTGAAGATTATGAATCTAGGTCCAGGAAGAAATATCAGAATTCACCTGGTTTTAATGCGTTCTACAAGGAGCAACCCAGTGATGGTTCACCTAGATCTGATTATTCAGGGGCACAGGGGAACTTGGGTCGTGTACAAAGCAGAGATTATGATCTTTCAGAAGAAGAAACTGAGCTACATAAATTTAAAGGTGCATCCTCAGAGATAACAGGAGCAAATGAGAGCCAGCCATTGTCTTTTGGCATACAAACTTCGGCAACATCTGACAGCAATGATGAAGGTGATCTTGGCTTGAACTTCGGAAGGTTAACTCCTGGACTAAGAAATAAACTCAGGCAACCTCCACCATACACTAAGAATTCCGGGGTTAACATGATGCCAAATCAGTCCTTACATAAGGCTGCTGCCAGCAATGAAGAATCGGTGTATTCTAAAGAGAATGATACTTTATTTGAACAGATTGGAAATACTTCTAAAAGTTCACACACGACCGATTACAACACTGAACTTTACGACAGGAATCAAAGTGTTGGAGCACGTGGGGAAGCAAGATCAACCATGACAAGGAATTATTTTGAATCAGGTGATACAGGGAAGTTATCTGAACGATCTGGTAATACTCCAAGCTCTTCGGCAAATAAGATTTCTGTAGGTGCAAATTCCAGTCAAGAGCTGCATAACGAAAAAACAGGTATTGGAGCCCGCATGGAAACTAGACCAAGAAATGCCAGAAGTTACTTTGATTCAGATGACAGTGAAGAGGAATTGGATCAACGACAGACTCTTCAGACAAAGCGGTCTGGACAGCAGATACAATCGCGCCGGACACGGGATGTAATTTCAGATACAAGAAGAGATGGCCGCGTCCGAACTGGAGCACAATATGCTGATGAAACGGAAAGCATGCCAAAGGAGACAAAACCCCCTGCTGAAGCACTTATTAACTCAAGTACTGAACAGAGGAGAGAGGCACCTGCATACTCCAGGGTTCCAGTACAAGGATCTTCACCTAAACCTGTGCGGATTGAACCTCCCACACCTAGAGGGAGGTCACAAAAGGCTGAACTAAATACAAGTTCTGTTCCAGAAAATGAAGAACACACAGAAACATCAGCAGGACCTCGGAAAGAAAGCACCCCAAAATCTGCTCCTGCACATGTTCACCCCAAGCTTCCAACAGACTACGATTCGTTCGCTGCACATTTTATGTCACTTCGAACTAATCGCCGCTAGGTTCGCGCATACACCCCTGACCCCGCTTGAGTTTTGCACAAGTCATGTTTACAGTAGACCATGATACGTTCTAGAACATGAGTTGAGATATGTACAGTATAGCTACACAAAATATATGGTGAGTCTCATTGTGCGATGGTATCTTTTGCGAGATTATTATTCTTTTTTTCACATTTGGCCCTAGATATTCAACGTCTTTGATAGGTGATGCTTTCCTGTTAATGTTGTAATAAGAGCACATTATCCGCTCAGATGTACAGACCTTCCGGGAAGTTCTTTTCATATGTTGGTTTCATTCCATTGTAACTAGAACTCCAATACATATTTGTTTGATACAGTATCATGCTTGAATTTTGGTAGAATCTTTTTCCTGCTTTATCCGGCCTGCTCCGTCGTCGTCGTGAGAGTACTTAAAGTTAGTGGAAAGTGTACGTCCTCTTCAGCTCAGATTTAGATATTTATTTCTTCTTAATTAAACTGATACATTGTTCGTCCTAGATCCCGTATCTTCGAAGTTTCGAAATAGATCCCGTATCTTCTAAGTTTCGAAATGGATTAGACGTAGATGTCCTATATCTAACGCCCACTTTGGCAATGACCTTCCACGGTTCCACCTTTTTGACTCATACTTGTTACTTCGTATATTAAGCTCCGGAGGAAAAGAGCCGGCAGAGCCCCCACATGTCGTCAACTCATTTTGCGAAGAAGTATTTCCGTTTCGTACGTTCCTGCGAATTTACGAAAAGATTCTTTGCGATTTTTTGTGAGGGAATTTTTTTTCCCGGATTGTGTTTAGATCCCCGTTTGTTACTTTACGGAAAGAGACATCCGTTAAATACAAATCGCGAATGAGCCCTTTTCTACTTTTTGGGAATAGCGATGAGGTCCAAAAATATAGCAACTAGGTCATCGGTTTTTACATCTAGGTCATTTCTCCGTTTTCCCCGAAAAAATATTTTCGACGATAGAAAAATATGTACTTTTTCCCCGGCTTGGTCTCTAAGATTTCTCGAGCCTCAAATTTTTTTGAAAATACATCTAAATCTATTTTTTCACTGAAAAAAAAAACAAAATTATTTTTCGTTCACTCATGGCATGCGTCGCGCTTATTAGGCTAGTATTCATTACTCTTCTCCAACTAGAAAGAAAGTCATAATAATAGACCAAAGTCTCTCGTCTCTACCCCAATCTCTCTATCCTTCCATTTTTCTTGCTCCTTTTTCACGGCAGATCTTGGAGCATTTGAGGATCCATGCAGTCATGGCCTCCTCGTACCCCACTGCCACGCTCGCCCCGGGTGGCACAAAGAACCGGTGGAGCGGAAGCTGGACCTATGCCTCCCTGTGGGGCTCCTCGGCATCGGAGTGATATACGGTTTTGGGGGGCGCGTGGTGGGAGAGTGGTGCACATCCGTAAGGCACGGTAATATAGGAATGCGAAGAGGAAGTATTCAATTTTTTGTAATTGTAAGGAATTTGAACTCTCTGTGTTGAAGTGGAGGTTGCCTCTTCTTTATTCTTGCCGGGAGTTCCATCTCCGGCCTTAGGGCTATCGTGCTCATCCGACACGACGACCTTCAACCCCGTGTTAGCCATCTCGTTCCCTTCAAGTGGTTAAGCCTTCGAGAAGGTTAGGCTCTGATACCAATTGAAAAGGGTGATAAAAGCCTAGAGGGGAGGTGAATAGACTATTTAAAATTTCTAATGAAATTTACTGCAGCGGAAAAGGTATCGGACCTTCCGATTCAATATCGAAACTTCCGATAGTATCGGAGTTTTCGGTATAATTTCGGAATGTCCGATTAACACAGAAAATTGAGAACTGAAATTAAGACTAGCAATCTAGAATCTTGTTCTATTCTAGTTGAGTGCAAGAATGAGTAAGCTATCAAGACTAGAATAGCATCAATGGAAAAACGTAAATAAATGAGACAAGGAGATTGTTTCCCGGAGTTCGGATTCTTGAGGGGATCTTACGTCTCCGTTGAGGAGCCTCACAAAGAGCCGGGTCTTTTCCAACCATTTCCTCCCAAACCTCGGTCACACTTGAAGTTTGGTTCCACTATTCGTTCCTTTCCTTTCGGAGGCGAAATGGGCCTTCACAAACTTCTCACGGCTTTCCACAAACGTTAGGAGCTCGTGAACGACGCCTAGCCATCTAGGAGTCCTTCAACCTTCAAGAGTAACAAATGCAATGAGTTCTTGATCTTGGAGAAGCTCTCTAGTGCTCAGGATGAATGATTTGCTCTTGTTCTAGCTCACAATCACACTTCAAATCCTCACTCTCTAGATGATCACTAAGATCAAGGAGGAGGAGGGCTCAAGAATGCTCTAAGATGTGCTCAAGGTGCTCAAGGTTTCAGTCAAAGCAAGTGTGTGTAACCCTCAAAAGGAGAGGGTGGGGGGTATTATAGTTTTGGTTCAAAACTAGCCGTTAAACCCGCACTTAGCCACACATCGGAATATCCGAACCAAACTTCGGAACTTCTGATGAGTGCAAACTTCCAGAACTTGGAAAGCTCCAACGGTCGAAAACTAAACACATCGGAATATCCGATCTTACTATCGGAACTTCCGAGACACAGAGAGAGAACTCGACAAAAACTTTCTAAGTTAACATCGGAATGTCCAACTTGAGTACCGGAACATCCGAAATAAACAGAGAGCTCCCAAACTGGAATTTAACTACTTCGGAACTTCTGACTTGAAATATCGGACAATCCGAACTTGACAGAGAGCACCTTTTTTCAAAACAACACGCATCGGAACTTCCGATGTGAAAAATCGGAACTTTCAATCTCAACAGAGAGTACCCTAAACGAGAGCAACAGGCATCGGAACTTCCAATGTCGGATATCGGAGTATCCGACCCCTTTCTAAGAGGCTTCGGACTCGAACACAACTACACATCGGAATGTCTAGGACATCGGAACTTCCGACCTAACATCGGAATATCCGACCAGAACTTCAAAGCTAATACATTTCGATGTAAGTGTGGCGACTCGGTGTCTCTCAAGTGACTAAACATCATTTGTATGAGCATAAAGACTACTTCTAGATCAACTTCAATGCATCCCTCTTAATAGTATGGCATCCGTATGACTCAAGAAAATGAGATACATACACATGTTGCCGTTTTTCTTACTCAATCCCTTTTTGAGGGTATCCGATGGCCGTAGATGATCTCTTCTTAGGATTTTTATCTATTAACAAACTCATTTAACGCATTAGTCCTTTTAATCATGTGTCATTAATCATCCAAAACTCATTAGGGGCCTAGATGCATTTTCAGTTGTATATTGCCAAAGATCTGCATACTTCGTTGGTATTAATGTGAACCGGGATTTTATGATGATAGATTTAAAAAGTTAGCAAATTTTGATATATTCCCTCCGGTCACAAATAGTTATCATCTTGAACATCGACATAGTCTCCAAAATATAGCTTTAGCCATTAATTTCTATTATAATACATTTATAAACCTAATAAAATTATAATACTATAAAAGTAATTTTCAAGACAAATCTACACATATGATTTTTATGTATCTAATTTAAATATTTAAAAAGACATTGGCTGTCAAAGTTTTGAAAATTTGACACACGTGTGCCGAAAACATACCTATTTATAATGAGAGGGAATTATATCTCCAAATCCCTCTTGTAACTCCTCCTTGGATCACATCCTCTGTAGAGACACTAGTATATTGCCCGTGCTAACGCTACGACGATATTTGGTAATACAATTCAAATAAGCAAAAGGTGTTATATGTTTTTTTGATAATAAAGTGTAGTAAGATGTGCACAAAAGAAAGATACAGAGAGTAATTATATCGTTGATTACACAAGCAAGTGCATAAAGGAACATAAGAACTGTTTAACATTAAAATCCATCTAATCCCTGATACGCTTTAGGATTTCTCGTATAACTTCAGGAATGTTGTCTTTCGCTTCATTCTCATTGTAGTTTAATAGGGTCATGAGAAACTTAGCCTTCAACAGATTCTCATCCTATACATGCATTATTATGGACCATCATCAGAAAATATTAATTGTGCTACGGTAAGACAAATTATAATTAAATAAATAATAGTACTCACAGTGCAAATTGATGGTAATTTTATACCATCCCAAGAGCGCATGAAGTTGATTACAAAATATCCAGTGATGTCCCTACAAAAGGACACATAGTTTCATCTATGTAGACAAACAAACTTGTTAAGTGTAATTTATAAGCAATTTACCTGTCTTCTATTTTTGGAACACATGTCGGTAATATGCGACGCCATACATAAATATCGTCATTCCACATAGGGTTGGCTATTTCCATGGCTAGCTTCACGTTATTGGCAATCTTATGTATTTTGTGAATGTAGTACATGGTAGGATGCTGAGCCTTAAACCAGGTCGGTATAGGCTGTGGGTCCAATATAGATACACTTCTATCCTTCATGCGTAATATGAACAATGTGAAGTGACCGAGGAAAGAATAAGGCAATAGAATCTGCAAACAATTTATGTAAGGAAAACATAATGAAAGATTCAAAACAATTTGTGCGAACGATTGACAAAGAAACATAGATTACCTTGTTGCAATGTGAAATGTCATGTTCCATGTTAGGCGAACATTCAAGTAATTTTGCCAATCGTTGGACATCAAGCTTGGAACGCCGGCATGGTTCTCGACCGAAGTCAGACAACAACTGTTTTTTCAGACATGCATACATGTAATGTTATAATAAACACATAAAATAGGGTTACCACATATAAATGAAATAACTTACACAAAACTGCAGGTCCATGTGGTGCAACTTTTCATCTTGGAACAACAAGAGCTCGTCGCATGCGAGCATCCGCACAGCCATGTTGAAAGCAGCATTGTCCATTGGCTTGTTCACATGCAGTGTTTCTTGAAGTTTTCCGAGAGTTATAGAAATTGGGTAAGGCTTGGTGCTTCGAACCCATTCTTTCCTATGAAAATGTATATGCGGTTAGCTGTTCCAAGATCAAAGATGATATATTTATACTATGCATAATTTATTGCACAGAAAAATGACTTACTCTAAAGATTCTGCATGGTCAATTGAGATGATATATTTGCAAAGTGCACCCATTAATTCATGTGGGCTGCTCGCTGGTGTTATTCTAGTGGAAAGGACACATAGAGATGTATCTGATTTAGTTTCATGTGACGTGTTTGATGGTTTAGGTTCCTCGCCTGGAGCATCAACAAATTCAACATCATATGGACTCCCTTCTTCATTTGTTTTTTCAGGTTCTTGACCTCCTTTCTTCGTGTTTAGCCTTGAGGCCCACAAGATTGCAGGTAGCTTAAACCTGAAATTTGTCATATCATCCTGCAAAGTAGTAAAACATATATGTTCACATGTTATATACTTAAACATGCAATAAACTCCTATTCGAATACCTGAGTGAAATTATCAGAAAGCTGCGATCCTATCCAATACTCCATATAGCTTAGCATCCACAGACCGCAGGATGTCCTATGTGATTAAAAAACATCATAGAACTATTTACATGTAATCCATTGAACTATTTTTATATTTAATGAAAGGAAGCTAATCATTTTTACACAAGTCACATGTTGAAACATACCCATCTTTTTGCATTGGCTTTAGGATCTTCTCTACAACAGGCCATGTTGTAACGTCAACGTTCCACCACTTGTGTTGTTTAAGCTCTTTATTTTTTGCAGTGACTTTTATATGTTTATCTAGGCCTCTTAACTGTTGAGATAAATATATATCATCGTAGATTTAACAACAACAATAATAATAATGCTAATAATAGCAACAATAATAATGTAAAAGTAGTAGCTACTCACGGTAATAGTTAGGTCTGTGCGGTCTATTTTGCCCATTGAATCGAGTACATGTACCTCACACTTAGGGGCATTGAGTACTGCCAGGTACCAATGAAAGTTTTCTATGTTTATTGGAATAAAGACCTGCATCAAACATTTGTTAGTGAGTATTCTCCAATGGTATTATTATATATATACGTAGGGAATTAAGTTCACCATGTCATGGTCTAAATAATTATCAACCCTTGTCTGAAAGGTATCTTTCTTATAATCTATTTGGTCCAACGTAAGGCCACCATCACACTTAATAATACTGGAAATAAATGTATTCTCCAAGAAGACGTTTCCACCAACTCTATGAAGTAGATGCTTTTCACCCATGATACAATTAATATACGCACTTATAACCTGTATAAGGAAAAATACAAATATATTATGTAGAGCCATGTTTAAATATCTATTACTCTATATAGATGTACTTACATCGCCATTCAATTGCATGTCACCATGGAAAAGGCATTCCATATGATATCTGTCTACAAATGCACTGTCGATGTCGACCAGAATTTGTTTTTCCGGTGCTGATTTCATGTATTCAATAATCTCAATATCTTCTTTGGTGCAAATATAATCTGTAATGAGTAATTATTTAATAATAAAATAGCATATGTAGCAAAAGAAAAAGGAAAATTAGCAAGCAAAAATAAGTACCTCGGGGCACAACTTGAGCTATGTGCACCTTCTTTGGTTTCTTATGTTGTGGCATCCTAATTTTTGTATGCATCTCTTTTTGCTCCGAACTGGAACCGAGGCAACCATCTGCCACAGCATCGAGCGAAGGCTCGGCAGCATTGCCAACGCCAACGTTTCCTTCCTCCCCCTCTGTGTCCATGGAGTTGCCACCAATACTCTGCCAATGAAATTGAAGTATTTTTATTCACGAGGAGTTGCCATCAATTCTCTAATCACTTCCTTTTCTTGAGAGCTACACTAATAATGTGGATACTATAGGAATCACGATCCTCTCAAAAAGAAAGATAGAAATCACGACAACTCAGAAAAAGTAGTTTTCTAGCTTGTCTTGAACGGTAAATGGAAGGAACTCTTTTTTGCCATGCTCGTTTATTACCACATTAGCGTTTAGTAGTACATACTCAAGTGGATTAAGATCATTAACACTCAACATGCTACTGAGTAAGTTTTTTAAGGAAAAAAGAGAGAAGATCAAAGAGACTGTGCTGCATTGGGCTTCTAGTTTAGGCCCATCACGAGCCTGGGTTTATTAGTGCTTAACTGGCTAAAACATTTGTTCATGACTCTGGCTCTGTGCTGTGAATTAATTAATGAAACGCATGCATGGGCTCCGCGGCAATAATCTTGATGCATGGGCTCCGCGGCAATGAATGAATAAATGAATACAATTGGCGATGTGTTTCGATTCTTGCGATTTGCGCACAGGTATGGCAGGTGCCATAACTGGTCATACCTGGTGCTCCGCCACTGATGCTAAGTACCCCTAAATAATGTCTAGAAACAGTAAACGACACTAAACAACGGAAGAAATAATTGAAATAGTACTAAACCAAAAGACTAAAACATGAAATTCACACCGTTGCATTAAATTAATCAACGTGTCAAAGCATGATTTTCATCACATAAAGTTTAATCTAGAATTTTTACCCTCATGCGCTTCCTCGATGTCGTTTCCGTGCACTGTCGTGCCGCTTCTGCACGCTCCCGCTCGCCTCTGCTCCTAGCTGCCTTCTGCTGTACGCGCGCCTTCTGCTGTCTCGCGTACGCAGGCACTTGCTAGCCCTTCCTCACGAACATGGACAGCCGCCGCACGCTCTTGTGGAAACCCTATTTTTTCTGCCGCCGCACGCTCTTGTGGAAGCCATATATATATATATACACACACATATCTTACGTATCTTTAAGTATCAGGAATCCTCACGTATCTTTAAGTATCCGGAATCCTCACGTATCCTCATGTATCTTACACATATCTTACGTATCAGGAATCCTCACGTCGTCGCACACCATCCGGCCCGGCCCGCCTCCTTGTCCGACGCTGTGACGTGGCCTTCTGCACGGTCTCCTCACTTCGGCCTGACGCAGCGTCGTCGCACACCATCAGGTTGTTCATGAAAGGCAGCAAGAACCAACCATCATTACACACATGCACGTCCTGCATGCAACTCACAGGATGCTATCACATTTTATATCGGCCAGTAACTGTCGGCAACCGGCCTTAATGGTGGGTTCCGATAGATTTCCAAACTGGGCAAAAGAAATCGGAATTTTATATTTTTAGTGTTAGAATAAGAAATAATTGTAACCATATCTATCTAGAAAAGTGCATGCGGCCTGGTGGTAAGGCAGTAGCCTTTGGACTTGCTAGGAGTTAGAGAAATAGCCTCAGAACTTTCTACTTTTTGTTCAACTACTACTGAAGTACCACACTGTAATACCCCCTTAGCAATCGATCGGCTCGATGCGTGAGGATCCGGTACAAGTTCAGAGGAAATACAGAGGAGAAGAAGAACGCAAGAACAGGGAAATGATAATATGATATTTCTTTTGTCTGCTTCTGCGATTCGGTTACAAAAGTATATATAGGCATATCTCCTTTTGACCAACTCTGCTACATTTCCCTATCACACTTTAATTAACTCACTGTGTTTACTAAATCAACGTTCTATCAGTAAAGGCTGTTTACTATCTGGTAATCACTGTTTACCATCTTCCTTCAAAGTTCAAATTCATTGCACAAAGGGATTCAGCTGAAGGGGCAAATCAATTCTCACCGACTGACAAGTGACAATAGGGCAGGCTAGGGAAAGGTCGAACCTTGTGAGGTCCTTGAGGTCCTTGAGCTCCTTAATTGTCATGGATTGGAGCTGGTTAGGGTCACTTCGGATTCGTTCCATCTCCAATTTGCTTTCAGCAACATATTCCTGAAGTCCCAACATAAAGAAAACACGATCAGGGGGCAGATAAACAGATATTATCAGAACAATGGGCATGAAAGACTAACCTTCTCTAGGACTGATTGCTCATCTTTCTTGATCTCACTATTCTTAGAGGCAGCTCTGCGCGAGTAGGTAGCCCGCATCCCCTCCCTCATCAGCCACCTTGTGCACATCCAGTTGTCACGCGAGGAATATTTGAGACCAAACATAAACGAGGACTGCTACATAATCTATAATTCCATCCATTTGTAATCTTGCTATGTATGGAGCATCTCTAATTTATCCAATCTGCTTCTATTTGTTATTCCTTACTCTTAGATTGTTATCGATATTATATGAAGGAATATATAACACACAGCGAGAAGTACTTACGGTCAATGATCAACAAGTCACTACTTGTAGAGTTGTGCATTACCTTTTTAACCAGAAATAAATACCTACCAATTTACTCCTAAATGACCTATTGAGGACGAACTATGCTCATCTACAGTACGTATTTAATCATTACTCCCTATACTTGAGATGAAATATGTATCATAAAAGGATATCTTGTACTCTAAAGGTACATACATATCAGGGTCAGTGACCTTTTAAATTAAAACAACAGTTTGAGCAGTGATCACCAGTCGAACAGTTGACTTGGTGACCCGACACATTGAGCAGTTTGATGGCCAGACTGGTTGTAGTAACAGCGGGTAGTGGACAACCCACCCACCTATATCGGCATACCTAAGGATATACCACCTAATCCTTGCTTTCTAGAAATATTAATCGAAAAACAAAAACTCTATATTTGACTATTGACAAATTCCAGTTCCCGGTATAATCCCTAAAGTCAAAAGACTCAAAACCATATCCACAATCAAATCCCAATAATTCGATCTTGTGATTTGCAAGACCTGCAAATTAATCTCTTCCATCTATAAACTTTTAGCTTTTTGAAATCTTCAGGAACTGTACTATCCAAATTTTAACTTGATAATAGTACAGCAATAGCAACTAATCAACTAATCAATAGTACATGCACGTCAGGTATGCAAGCACATGCATGCAACTCACAGGATGCTATCACATTTTGGTATTTGGGTATTTTACCAAAGCACACTCTGTATTTCTACACACGTCGAGAATCGAGATAGGTCAGGCTTATACCTGATTGGTTAAAACCTTTATAATGTCTTTGGCAGCTTTGCACTTTGCAGCCCCATCCCTGACAAGCAGCCAGGTTTCCTGGACTCTTCAGGCTCCTATGCCAGCATTATTCTGCAAGAGTAGTCACCTGCTTAGATAGTAACAAGATCGCTATTTTTGAGTAAGCAAATCAGTTACTTTCCATCTTAGAATAAAATTATGACGGTCATTTGTGAAAATATATGATTTAAAAGGAGTTCAACAATAGGATACTATTACACACACGAAAAAAGAGAGAATGTCATATGAATCACCTGTGCTTGAAGCTGTTTCACCTCTTCCAATAATATCTTTTCCATCAAATCTGTCGGAAACAACGCAAAGCATGTAAACATATGCAACCACAATAAGAACTGCACAACTGAATTTGGATTTCGAAATTGTACATACATCACCGTTGGCATCAGCATCAAAACCAACAGCTACTGTACCCTTCACAATCTTGACTCCTTTGTTAGCATAGTAACTCTCGTAGAAAGCTGCGATATAGGCAGTGAAGAGACGGGGCACTACAAGAAATGACATTAGGATGTTACAACTTTTCTGTGATGATTTCATTTCACATCATAACCACGTCCTAACCGTGTGAAAGGCATAGTGAGTAGTAGAATAAGGGTTACTGATAGTATGCAAGTGATTGTAACATCCCAAAATTTTGCTTTTCTTAAATTCATGTGTGATTTGGCACTTTGGTGAATTTTTGGAATTTTCTGGAATTTATTTGGATTTATTTGGAATTTATTTGAATTTATTCCATTTTGAAATAATTAAAGAATTTAACTTTGCAAATAAAAATTTGTTGGAAATATTTTATTTGAGTCCAAAATGCTCCAAAATATTTTCCAGAATTTTTCTGAGTATTTTACTATTTTTCTTGAATTAAATGAACTACTGGAAATTATTTTAAATATTAAATCGCTGGAAAATCAATCGGGTCGAGTACTGTTCATTCGACCGAGTCGGAACCCGAGTCGGACTCGAGTCCGACCCGAGCCAGTCGACTCGACCAAACCCGCTCTTAACCCTAATCGATCCCGACCGTTGGATCGGGATCCAACGGTCCGGATTGGACCGCACCAGTTCGAGCCCGAGTCCGGTCGGACCCGTTTGTGCGCAAGCAATCGTGGCCGTTGATCGCGCCACGTGGATGGCTACCCGCCGTCGTATCCACCGAGTCCGAAACGGACTCCGCCAAATCCGTGCTTAGAACTTCGGTTAGGGTTTCGCGTTAAGCGCGAAGCGAGGCTATTTAAAGCGTGGGTGGTCGTCTGAGGTTCGCCTCGGCCGTCTTGCGTGTTGCCCTAGCCACTGAGCCCCAGCCGCCGTAGAATCGCCGGGATTCCTCGCCGAAGTTCGCAAGGACGCCGCCGCGGTTTTTGCACTCTTGCGCCGCCGTTAAGCCGTCTCCGTCGCACCTAAGCCCGGATCCGAGATCCCCAGGTCGAGCCGCATCGGGTAGGACCACGCGCCACGTCGAAAGGCCCTCGGAGCGCCGTTGCCCGTGTCGCAGTCCCCAACTCCGGTGACCTCGAGCCACCGCGCCGCCATCGACGTCTTCGAGCTTCCACAGCCGTCCGATCAAGATCGAACGCACGCGGTGAGCCCACGTTCTCCCCCAAACCCTGGAACCCAGATCAGATCTGGACCGTTGGATCAAGATCCAACGGCCCACGATCACCACGTGCTGTAGCAGCGTTAACGTAGGGTTAGATCTGGACCGTCCGATCTAGATCGAACGGCCCACGATCACCGTGTAGTTTTCAACGTGTTAACCCTGGATCTAATCGCGGCCGTTGATTTTCAAATCAACGGACACGATCGTGCCACGTGCACCCTGGCCGCGCCGCACACATGCGAACGCGTGTCTCTGACACGCGGGGCCCGCGTGTCAGCGGGACAGCAGAACCGTACCATGACGTCATCGGCCGACGCCACGGTGCCTGCTTGTCGATGAGTGTCGTTGGCGTGGTGGCGTCGATGCCGACGTCATCCAAGGGTCCCACCGCCGACGAACCGTGGACCGAGCCAAGCCGTGGTGAGCCCATGAGCTTGGCCGACGCCACCACCAATCAGGAGCCGACGCGTGTCACCCATGACGCAATAAATAATTTCCGAAAAAGAAAATGATTTAATAATTCGGTTTAATAATTGATTTGAATTTCAAAACTTCAAACGCTTATAACTTTTGCGTTTCAACTCCGATTTGAACGATTCAAATTTCTAAAAATTCATAAAATTCAGATCTACTCAAATATGAATTTTATTTAATTTTTGGACTAAAGTTTTTCTCTGTAATATTATTTAATTGATTATTTAAACTTTAAATAATCATAACTTTTGTGTTTTAACTCCGATTTGAGCGATTCCAGTTCCTAAAAATTCATAAAATTATGTTCTCTCTGTTTATGAACTTTATTTGGATGTTTGGACACTTTTTGCCTACTGTTTATTTATTATTTGCTATTTTCACGCGTTACGAGTAGACGTTGAAGTGCCGGAAGGATTCGAAGGAGAAGTGTTGACCCAGGAGCCAGCTCAGGACCAAGAACAAGTACTTTTTGAAGGCAAGTTGTGCTTTGACCATATTGATCCTATTTTGAAACCTATTTTGATTTAATTTATTGCATGCTAGTTCAATTAGAAAATACTTAATTATGGAAAATTGGATAAATGCCAAATTGCTGTATGACACCTTGACTATTTAATTATGTGCCATGACCCCCTTGTCACCCTAGTTGTGGATTACTAGTTGGACACTACTAAACTGCCAACATGGGTTTGTGGATCGTTGTAGTATATGGCTTAGACCTGCTACGTGCTCATGACATGATTTTGGACAATCAAATGTTAATGTTGACTTAATGATATATTGAACCTGTTTTGGAAAGGTATCATGTGTTGTGATGTTGATGGCACGTGGTGCATGGTAATCAACTGGGGCTTTGATAAATAGCTTTTGACCGGGGCATGTGGCAAGAACGATCGGGTGGGCCAGTTGTGGCACCGGGAATGTTGGTTTGGTTCTTCGGGTAGTCTTGCCCTGGTCACCCTAAGGACTTAACCTTGCAAGCCTTTGAACTGGGTCAATCGTGCAACCACATGTCTGTTATGGGACGGACCTAGTTGAATAAGTTGCTAATAACGTACCTGTGGGACCTCAGGTTGTCAACTACATCGTTTGTGTAAGTTGTACGGGGGAGCGTACCGGGGCTGCGGCCAGGTACCCATCTAACGGTGGATTGACCTAAACTTCGCCTTAGCTAAGGGAAGGGTTAGTGTGCAACACCGGAGAGGACCACTTGTATTGTTAGAAGTTTCCGAAAGACTTTGTTACGGGAACTCGCCTTTGTGGTGTTTGACTGTATCTTGTGGGTAAAGTGCATAACCTCTGCAGAGTGTAAAATCTATTCGAATAGCCGTGTCCGCGGTATTGGACATCGCTCGGGAATTACAGTCAAGGGTTAGACTTTCTTGAAAATAATTTGGACTTGAAAGGTTGGGTTTGGTTAAACAATGATGTCGATGGAAATGTGGATTAGGAATGGGAAAGATGTTGATTAAACTCCTGGAAAAATTATTGATGTTATACTTGTTTCTACTGCTTTCGAATCTACTTATGCTACTTGTCAAATGCTGTTTACTGCAAATATACCTTGAGCTATTCCTTTGTATCAAGCCATGCATATAGTATATTAGCTTGCATTACATGCATGACTTCTTGAGTACCAAGTACTCACCCTTGCTGCAATACAACACCAGTTGAAGAGGAGACTACACCAGCTTTGGAGGAGGAGCTCCAAGAGGAACCGTCTACTTAGGGAGCGAGCCCAGTCAGTTGCCTGTGGTATACTGGATGGCGCCACGAAGTTATCATATTTTTTCGCTGCTATTATTTCTCTCTTAATAAGTTTCGCGCTGCGTGGCGTATATTTGTAACTTGACCATAAGGTCGAGCAACCAGTTTGACTATTTAATTAAAGTACTTTATTAGTATCGAGTGGTATGATTGTGATATTTACCGATGTTAAGACTGTGTGCACTACCGCGTTCCTGGACTAGTGCTGAATACACAGAGGGTCCGGATTTGCAGATTCGGGTCCCGACAGTGATGAAACTTACTGCACCAAGGTTCAGGAAACACCATAGTGACATCAAAATTGTTGATCTTCAGAGCTGCGCTAAGTTCGAGGCCAATGTAACCTCCTCCAACAACCACTGCCTTCCCACCCTTCTTTGCTTGGATAGCTGCATCAGCTTGTCAGCATCCTCAATTTCCCTAAGCTAAAGAATTTTGTTGCAATCATCTCGAGTGCCAAAATCAGAGAGCTTTATGACCTGAAAAGCAAGTCAAAACAAATGTTGTATATCATGAGTAACAGTAGCAATAACTATGAGTACTTATTGAACGAACTTTGATGATTTCTTGAGGGAACATTTTGTGCCATCATGTAAACTTCAGATATAAAATTAAGAGAGGTGATTGCTTAAAGTTAAAGACTACATTTTAAAATTTAGATAAGAAAGAGACAGGAAAAATGATAATTCACAACATACTGAGGAGCCAGTAGCAATGAGCAATATCTCATATGTTATTTATAATCAATTACCTATATTACCTAAGTAATTAGTGGCATAAGAATTCAAATTCCAATGATGACCATAACACAATACAGAGGAATGTAAGCATACCATTAACATTCAGCAACAGGAAGATCACCACGAAGATCCACAAGTGCCAGCTAAAAGGGAATTTATACAGCATGAGTAAGTTTATGTGCGTAGCAAATTTGCTTTAGTTCAAAAAGATCATATGAACAGAGTACAACTCTTTGTATTACCTTATACCAACCTCTTTATTAAAATCAGCCTCTAAAACCCTCATCATGTATTTATGAAAATCAAATTTTGGGTTTCCACGGCAGTGAGTCTGTAATCCAAAAAGGACATCATGTTTACAGACAAAAGAGCATAAGATTAGCTTAGTATGAGCTGATGCTTACCATGATAAAACCAAGACGCATTGTGGTGTAGTCCGATTTAGCTACTGATCCATAAAACTGCTTAACAAAAGAATGTTGATAGGAAAAAAGAAAGAAAAGGTTATTCATCGTACAATAAATTTCGCACAATACAACAGTATATCTGTTAGAAGACATGCATTTCTTACCAGCCAACTCAACATTATAGAATATTTGCCAATACCTTTAAAATGTTAGTTAATAAATTCAAATTGATGCACATGGGTTACCTTATTAGGTCCTGCAATTTCATACGATTTTTATCATACTTATCACAAGTAAACAGATCCGAGGGAAATCAGTTTATTCTTTTCACACAGATTTATCGATTTCACAAAAAAACTGCTATCCCACAAGTGTAACATGCACTCATATATGAACAGAAAGCAAGGTTCTAATACCATTTCCTGTACATCTTTATGAATCTCATCCTACCAATGTTTCAATTGGTGTATCTATGTAAGAGAATACAGTAAAATCAGCTGAAAATACAAATGAAATTCTGCAGCTTAACTGCAAGGCATATCAAAACTAATGAATGGCACAATTGGACCAATCACCGCAGGTTCATATAAGAATAGCATGATAAGCATAGCACTATAATAAATAGGGCAAAAGGAAAGACCTTGCATGAAGTGCTCAAAATTGTGAGCAACAGTTGGGTCAAATTGGAGAGACACTAATCTTGAAGGAGGGCTAAGATAACAAAATATAACCGCATGTAGACTCTTTACATGACATATGTGAACCAGAAAAAAGGAAGCAACATATAATTGAATCCAAATGGGCATAATCAGAGGTAGCACCTATAGATAGTGACAGGTATCTGTTGTACAATGCGATGGCAGCGATCTTCAGCTTTCCGATCCATCTGGGGGTTAAAATCCATGTCATGTATTATAAGTGTGTCAGCTCCTATTAGATTTACGCCCTGGCCTCTAGCTCTTGTGTAAAGAAAACATGCAAATATAGAACAATAATTATTGAAAGTGTCCGCTACAGTCTGTCTCAGTTACTAGGGTGCTGAAACAAAAGGCGTTGTATCAGCTAAGAATTAGAGTACAATTCAATTAAAAATATTGTTGTAAATCATATTACTTCCAATGTCCATTCAAGTATATCAAGCATTGTAGTCCACCGGCTGAATATGAGAACTCTGTGGCCATCATTTGCTAAAGAAGGTAAAAGCTCTGCTAAAGCCCGAACAAAAAGTAGAAATTAAGGTAAAGCATGAATTGTTAACAAAATATATTATAGCCCCAAAGATGCCTCTGATGAAGATATTGTTGTAAAAAACAAACTTTCTGCTTTTGATTGGATAGAAACATACTTCGCTAACAAGCAGGCAAACATAGAACTTTTTTTAATAAAAGTAGCACATAAATCTTCTGGCAAACATGTTGTGCATGCAATGCTCACAAACACTACGCTCTGAAAGATGTGTCATTGCATAAAACAATGGGTCATTTGGATTATCAGCTATTCTGTAGCTGTGTGTATCATTCGGATTCTGCATACAAAGTCTTCAGATATGGGTCTAATCCAAATAGATTACAAGAAGAATTGTAAGGATTTGTAAAATGAGCAAAACTTTCTATACACGAAATGTAAATGTACGTGTCAAAGTATGGAAAGGACTACATGGAGAAAAGGGTTAGGTATTGTTGTAATTTCCTTTCTTCTCTTTTGTTGGATTGGTTAGCATGAGCACCTGAACCATATAGCAGATTGGAAGGATCAGACATATAACTGATTGCGCGATGACAAGTAAACATGAAGCACTTATTAAGATACAAGATAATTGTTGGGATTATTACTTACCAAGTATCACCAGTCCAGGACGTCCTGATACACAATATTCCTGGTGCTTTTCCCTGTGGGATCTGTTTCTTTTTTTGGTTTGGCCCAAATTCTTGTTGTTTGCTTGGAGATACCCCTTGACAATGCAACATAAAGCTGTCCATGTGAGAACACAGGTTCTGGAAGGTAGATCCCAACATTTGGGATGGTTTGTCCCTGTGATTTATTTATGGTCATTGTAAAACTTAGGCATATTGGGAACTGTTTCCTCTTGAACTTGAAAGGAAGTGAAATATCGTCGGAAGGAGACAAAGGGATCCTAGGTATGAAGACCCTTTTGCCCGCATGCTAGCCACCTACAATTTCGGCATCAATTGCATTGTCTTGGAATGCTCTAACCATTAATCTTGTTCCATTGCACAAGCCATTGTTAGGATCAAGATTACGGATAAGAATCACAGGGCAGTTGAGTTTTACTTTTAGGACATGCGAGGGGAGGCCATTTGGAGTGATGGAGTTCAAAAAGTCAATAGGATAGTGATTGTGTGAATCATCATCTACGGAGTCAAAGCTGTGATAAACCTTTTCATGGCCTGGAAACTTATCAATCATCTTTCCATTCAGCCGATCCACATACTCATTTTTTGTTGAAAGAATGGCACGCATGCTCATATAAGATGCCGACCTTGCATTTTCTTCAAGCGATGGGAATACATCTTGAATGAGTTTGTTTATTGAATCTTCGTTGTCTGTATAACCAATCACAATGTCATCAGGCAGGCGAACATAATCATCTCCAATTGTCTTTTCAGTTCCATTTCCAATTCTTAGTAGGTAATCTGAAAACCATGGGTCGGTTTGTGCCCTCATGTTACGTGTCAATCTTATCTTTATTATATTTTCCCATATATAAGATCTCTGCAGTAGCATCGATGTCTGTGCTCTTGTCCCATGTGTTAGCACAGGAAGAACCTGCCTAAAATCTCCACCAAAAACCATAACCTTTCCTCCAAATGGCAAAGTACAATCCATAATATCTTGTAGGGACCTATCAAGTGTCTCAACCGCTTGACGTTTTGTCATGGCAACTTCATCCCAGATGATCAAGGATGCCCTACGTAGTAACTCCATGATGCCACTTTGCTTTGTGAAGTTGCACATGCTATTGGCGACAAGCTTAATTGGGATTTTGAACCTAGAATGTGCGATTCGTCCTCCGAGGCAATATAGAGGCTGCTATCTGGAAGTTGCGATTGCAATGACTATTAAGCCCTTCGAGCGCAATTTAGCAAGGAGTGCCTTGTATAGGAATGTCTTACCCGAGCCTCTGGACCATCCACAAAAATACTCGGCTATTGTTATTGAATACATGATGTATGATTTCATCAAATCTTTGTGTTGCTCTTTGTTAAGAGATGTATATATAGCCACATGTTCTTGGTCTATGCCCACGGAAAGTTCCTCTCTCACCTCTCTCATTATGTCATTGGTAAATTCACCTGATTGATACATATAAATAAACGTATGAGTAAACCATTGGTCAATACAGTACACAAGTATAACCTATACGTTGGGGTTTTTAACAAATAATTACCCAAAAAAAATGTTCAATCATACAGACAAGATGTGTTGTTAAAATAATTTGATGAGAGAGAAAAACTGACCTATATCATTTAGATTTGGAAGACCATAAGTCCTGATATCCTTCCCCATCTAATGAACCATATTCCGTATGTCTCTAAGCACCATTTGCTCTACTGCTGCTGTGTTAGAGTTGTCCCGACTATAATCTTCGGACATTGAATCCTTGTGTTTTTCCCACAGTGCACGGATGTTGATAGCCTCGCAAAATACTAGAATAGTAGCAGATAACCTTCGCAGAGCACGTGGCATCTGGAAAGTTGCAGCCTCACTCAAGCAATTGTCAAGTGACATGTCTGACTCTATGAGTCCTCTCTTCTCGCATGCTTCTCTAAAATTTGAGTATGTGATGCCATCCACTGTTCTCAAATCCTCATATGAGGTTGCACCTCTCACATGATTCAAAAGCACTCTCAAGAAGTATCTCTCCCCTTCAGCAGGGTGCGCATACACAATCCGTCCGATTTGTCCTCTTTGCTTTCTTCTTTGCCATATATTTGTTCTCTTTATCCACCGGTAGTGTTCTAGGAACTCTCTGTACAATAATTTGCTTGCATAACTATCCTCACGGTTCACCTTGAAATACTCAGTAAGTGTGGTCATAGAAGAAGATGGTCTGCTGATAACATCCTCTAGATTATCTGATCCATCATAGGTAACATACTGCATGTTAGGCAAATGAAATTGAAGCTGCAAAACAGATGGATATACACCAAATAGTGGGAAACCAAAAATCCTATACACCGCTTCCGGTGGTGATATATATCTAGCATCCCTGTATTGACGAATTTCATTTATTACTCCTTGATTCTGAGCAGGGTTGACTGAGAATGATGCACAGTCGTGGCCTTTATACACATACTTAAAAAGGTACTTTACAGCCTTAATGCTCGAGCAAGCTTCAACGTTAATGTGGCAGTTATATCGCATAAGGAGACCAGGATTATATGGGACCACCCACCTGTTATCTAACACAGCACCTCTAATCTTTACACGACGTCCATCATCCCTCCTCCTATATAAAGGATATGAGTCCTTTCCTTGTTGTGTTACGGCACAGAACTGTCGAGGATACTTAAAGCGACACTCTCCATCAACCATACACGGACACTTGCTATTTAGCACGCCACATGGTCCATGTAACATATGCTTGATGACCAAACTATGCAACACGGGGTACTTGTGATTGTCCGGTATCTCCGCAGAAATGACTTTATCATAACCATCTGGGCTTGATATCTTATTTCCTGACTTCATGATCAACAGAAAGTGTTCGTGCGGTAGGCCCCTCTTTTGAAACTCAGTAACATGAGCATATGCGGCTACCTCTCCAAAATACTTTTCTTGATTAACAAATCTTTCATGTCCCACAATTTGGCCCTATATACTCTTGCCACCAGTTCCGGCCTATCATGTGGTTTCTGGCCAGGTTCAAGATTGGTTGTGATCTCCTCCCAGTACGGATTGCAAGTTATCGTGATGAAGTAGTTTGGTTTCCCAAAACGCTGAACAATAGCCATTGCATTAAGAAATCTTTGCTGCATGTCTCGATCGCCCCCTGGAAATGATCGAGGCAGCACAATTCTCTTGCCAACCTCAGAAGCCCGTGTCTCCCCAGCAGAAATTACATCAACCACACCCTAAAATAAATAAATCAAATAAAGAATAAAATTTATGTCTAAACTTTCGAAACCAAAATGTGTTGAGTGTAATGACAGTTGACTAATGTTTGTCAAATGTTGTTCTTACACTCACCTGGTATAGCTCAGCACGTATGAGTTTTTGGTTCTCAGGTTTAGAGTACCAATCTAGCCTCATAGACTCGATCTTGATATACATGTCAACAGTCCATTGCTGGAGGAGCCTCCCTCCAAATAGCAAGATGTAAAAAATACCCTTTCTAACTTACAGCTTAAAACAATAGTATTCCCTTGCGGTCACATATCTGGTAGATTGATGTAACATCCTCGTTTTGGCTTTCTGGAGAAAAACCTAATTTAAATGAAGTAAATTCAAAAGTTGGAGTTTCATTGGTGTTTATAATAACCTGGCATCCTTTCCCCTTCGAAATCGGGAATTAATTCCCTCCCGGGCAAAAAATCGGATTTTCCAGTACCGCCGGTACCCGAAAATTCACCCGAGTCCAAAAGTGCTCCAAAAATCTCCAAACCACTTCTAAAATGCTCCAAATATTCCGAAATGATTTTAGGAATCATTCCCCGGATTTTTGGACATCCGTTCCTATTTTATCTCGCGCGGCTTTTGTTTAATGCCTACGATCCGCGCCCGAATATCCAATTCCACAAAAATTATCCAAATTCAACCAAACCACTTCCATTGAGTTCCAAATAATCCAAAATGGCTCTAGGAATTTTTTCTGAATTTTTAGGCCATTTTTCCTTATTTTTCTCTAGGGCGGAACTTTCGCGTATAAGCCGACCAACCGTGGGCCGCCACGTGGCGTTGCTACTGATGCTCGTCATCTACCTTGAGCCAGGCACGTTGGTTCTTCCAGGCATCAATGGAGATGGAGGTTTCCATACCAACTCCTTCCTTTCAAATCCCTCTAACTCCCTCATTACAACTCCGAATCAATAACCGTCGGATCCGTTGGAATCGCAACGGCCTCCTCTTTCTATCCATGGGGATAATGCACCCGAGATCGCGCTGGATTTTGAACGGTTGCGAGGAAACCGAAATCGGCCTTTTTGGTGATTGCGCGGCCGTTTCTAATCCGTTTCGCGTGATTCCGCCCCTCATCTCTCCGTATAAGAACCCTCTTTCCGGTGGTATAGCTCTCCGTTAGCCTCTCAAATCCAATTGGCCGCAAGATCAAGAAAACCGACGAACTTTGGTTGTTCTTCGCGTTCTTCGTGTTCTTGCTCATATCTTCCACTCCGGTGGATCTTTCTTCCTCCCGTTCGTTTCTTTGTGTTAGCATGGAAGTCTAGTTGCTAATTCATCAATCAATTTTAGGTTTCTTCATCCGTGGGCGACGAATTTCGGATTTTGCTCGTTTCGGCCGAACCCGTGTTCATCGTCGATTTCATCTTCTCCGGTGAGAATTGGCTCGATTCCTTCATCCTAGATGTTGCTAAGGAGGTCCTCTAGAGATTCTAGGCTTTTGTTTGAATCAATTCCATGCAAAATTGGTTGGAAAATCAAGTTTTTAGAAGTGGGTGTGTTTCTTTTCTTTTGGGGAGCTCTCTGTTTTTGGTTGGGATGGAGCTCCCTGTGCATGGGGCCTTGCCGTCGCGTGAGCCCGCGCTTGCATGGCCGGCCGGCGACTGCGCCGCCGCTATGCCGCCGCCGCCGCGCGCCATGCGCGGCGCCAGCGTGCCGTCACTGAACCAGCGCCCGTGTCTTGCGTCGTCTGCGCCGCCGTCTGCGCCATGCCGCCAGCTGCCGCCGTGCCGCGCCATGCGCCGCGCCGCCTCATCATGCCGCATTGTCGCCCGCCTTGTGTAGCGCCGCCCGCCGCCGCCCTCACCGCGGCGCCGCCTCTCACCGCCGGCGACCTGCCGCCGCCGCCCCTCACCGCCGGCCGCCCCCTCCCTTCTCTCTCTCTCCCTCAAGCTCTCTCTCTCTCTAGCCATGGCTTCCATGGCTTCTCTCACAAGCCAAGCATGAAGAAACCCCATGTCTATGACATGTGGGGCCCACTGCCATACCCTCAAGACCCAGTCAAAGCTAGTCAACGCCAGTCAAAGCTCGGTCAAAGCCCCTGTTGACCAGTCAAACCCGAAGGGAATATTCCCGGAATATTCTCGGTTTTCGATTTATTCGAAATTCAAACTTCGGAAGCTCATAACTTTCTCATCCGAACTCCGTTTGACCTCATTCAAATTTCTAAATTCATCATAAATCGATACCTTCCTGCCAGTACTAATTTTATAATTTTTGGATTTTATTTATTTTCTGTTATTTATTTATTGCCTCGTTTTGCGTGTAGTCGACGATCCCGCCGCGACCACCGATTTCGCCGTCGAACCTTCCGAGTTCGACACCGCCACAAGAATGAAGGCAAGTCTCCTTGATGCACTTTGCTCCTATGTTTGCGAAATGATTTAAAATTGTTTATAAAGTTGCATGGCTATGTTTAATTAAATATGTCAAATATAAGAGCTAGTTATTCCGAACTTGTTGATTCCTCCATGACATTGTTAATCATATCCATTGTAACCCTAGAACATTGTTTATACCATGTCTATGTTTATATGGTATCCGTTGCTATGTAGTACGGTAGAATTGCTTAGGACCTTTTCCGACCAAAACAACCCATGGGTGGGATTATTCAAAAAGAATGTTATTAAACGTGATTTGAAAGTTATTATTATGATTTTGGTCCTGTTTTCTAAAATAAAAGAAAAGAAAAATGATTTTGACTTGGGCGGCCTGGAATGTCGGGTGGAAGCGGATCAAGTCTTGATCCTTTTTTGCAAAGTACCGCCCCAAGTCATCTAAGGACCGACGCTTATGATTGACATTTTAAGCATAACCGTACTACCACATGTCTATAATGGTACGACCTGGATCACTAATTTGTAGAAGCCTAGTTTAGACTCGCCACTCGGTTGTTGTGTGAGAGCCGGACGGAGGCATTGTTGTGGATGTTGTTTTGCTCACACGGCGCAAGAGGGGGCTTCTGTACTGGGTGGAGGGAACCCTAACAGCGGTGAAACCTCGTGGTGGGTCTAGCTAGGTAGATACATTGTAACGGCCTTGTCAAGATATCCCTGCCGGCACACCTAAGGAAGTGTGTTAATTGCATGGCAACAAGGGTCTATCTTGTCTTGTGGGTAAAGTTGTACACCTCTGCAGAGTATAAAACTATTCGAATAGCCATGCCTACGGTCAAAGGCAAAGCGAAGAATGCTTTCATATTGGTAGACTTTGGTTTTGGTTTTAAAATCGAAAAGTGTTTTGTTTTGGGGTTCGGGAGTGGTTAGAACTCTTGAACGTTGTTTGGCGGAAAGAGCCAACCAGGTGGAAAGAACCTGTTTTACCTTTGACGGATGGAGTCACCTGATTAACTTTGAGCTTTTAACTGTTGGCGGATAGAGCCTTTATGTTAGTGATGGTGGATAGAACCTCACTACAATAATAAATAATTCAATTATTAAAAAGAGTTGTACAATATGCTTTATGAAATGTATTACTTAAGTATGATTTAATCAAATGTGGCTTTATGCAAATAAACCCTATTAAGCTTCCTTTGGAAAGCCCCTCATGATCATAATTTCCCGACTTGCTGAGTACTTTTGTACTCACGTGCTACACCAACGTTGTAATCATCAGAAATTTATCAAGATGCCGAGGAAGAAGAGGAGTTCTTCGAGGAGGATTGCCAGGAGGACTAGTTGCGTTCCTAGTCGTCGCTTGTGGCGTTCGCTCGTTGCTTTCTTTTGCTTCCGCTGTTTTGAGTGTCCGGTCGTTGGACCGAGTATTGTAATAAGTGGCCATGTGGCCCATACTTGAATATTTATATTACAGTTTCGTTTTGTTCGGCAATGAAGTATCACTGTGACTGTGTGTACTAGCTACTGATCTGGGACTAGTACGGAAATACACAGGAGATTCTGGATAGCTGATCCGGGGTCTCACAATTGAGCTGCATCTAGGTTCATTGGCATGTCATTCTCGCCTTCATGATCATCACATGGTTCATCTAGGTTCATTGGCTCCGGAACCATAGGTGGAACATTGTACGGAATTTTGAGGTCCCAACCTGTTTCCCCTCCAGGGAAAAATAAAGGATACGCCAAAGGGTCATAACAACCATGATATGCTCTGATATAACGTGGGCGATCATCTTTGGCGTATACAATCACACTCCTATCAAAACTTCTCTGTGGATCATTCCCTTCTGACCATATAGCAGCTACCTGAGAGGCCGTGGGGGCATTGTACCTTCGTTGGTCTGGCGTGACATTAGTATTGAGTTCAATCCTATAATTATCTAGGTTTGGAATTGAACCCACTCTCTTAAAAGTCTGTACGTATGGGTTATTTTGCAATATTGTAAGGATAAGTCGGATGAGATTGATATCAAGGTTGGGAGACCTCTGCGATCTGTGGGACAATGTGTCATCTTCTGTATCATAAAAGTATAGCTGCAAATGACGAGGACCTTTAGAACCTGGTACCAATTGGTCAAGACGATGGTACAACCCACCATGCACACGAAATGTGTATATACCAGTCCCGGCTGCAGTGCTAACTCGTTGATCAAGGGTAACTCCAAGACTTGTGAAAGAGAAATGAGAGTTGAAGTATCGCATGTGTTTTCTGAAATATTTTGCATCATCATGAAACTGACTTGTGAACAACCGTTTTAACTCAGCAGGCACATCTGGAATATGGATTTTTATCTTACCTTTTCTACAACAGAATCCAGGTGGCTCAAATTGTAACCTTTTTGCACCACAGTATTGGCAGTCAGGTATAGGTCTTAAAACAAGGTGTTTATCTGGCAGGTTATGGTAGACATAGTTGTATGGATCATCGGTGTTGGTACCATCAACACCCTTAATATTCACATGATACGAATCGAAGTCAT
Source organism: Rhipidocladum racemiflorum (assembly GCA_036346355.1). Classification (NCBI taxonomy): domain Eukaryota; kingdom Viridiplantae; phylum Streptophyta; class Magnoliopsida; order Poales; family Poaceae; genus Rhipidocladum; species Rhipidocladum racemiflorum. Next base: position 75,596,539 of record CM070569.1, on the reverse strand, counting down.
GAACTGTGGCAAAAACAGGGCTTGGCAATCAAAATATAAACATATTAAATCAATCAAATAAAAGAGTAAACACACATAATTGTTACCTTCACCAAGAATCTGACTGGCTTCGTCATCACCACTGTTTGCAATGTCCCGAATATGGGTTGCCTCGAGATGATCTATTACATGATGGTTGATTGAAGTACATGAGCTCCTATTTTATAATATATAGATTGATGCGTAAACAATAAAAAAATTCAATTGGAAGTCACCTTCTGCGTCAGAATCAGGTAATGTAGGCTCGAATATAGCACTGTCAAACTCTATATCATTTGGTTCTATAATTTTGTGTTGAAGAAGCGGCACATGTATAGTTTCCTCTCGAGTAAGTCCGTCTAGACCGTGAGTTACATCGCCATTTGTAATAAGATGTAATCAGAATCTATACTGGCTACACTGCAAACAGATAAATGTATTAAGTATTATATTGGACAAATGTGCTCACCTGGGATTGCCGATTCTTGGTGCTTTTCAATGCTACAAGCTTTCCTCTTCTTGTACTCCCGTTCATGTTGCAATAATATTTTATTCTTGGATTCATCCATACTGATGTATCGTCGGACGTATTGATCATTTCTATGTAGCCAGTCCATGGGCTCATTTGGATCGACATTTTCCTTGTCTCTTAAGCTGGGTGCTTGCAAAAGGGTTGAATATGCCGTTCCATATGGTGATTGTTGTCCTATGGCTGAAGCACCTACAATTTTGCTTGTGTATTATTTACAATGGTGTTTTTCACATTATCTCACATTAAACATTACCAAGAGTAGGTGTGACCGGGTTTGATGATCTAGCACTCCCTCTGCTCGTGGGTTGTGTTGGGGTGGCCGAGAAAACAATACTGTCATTGTTGGAACGAGCTTCACAACGATCACAACAATTTAGCGCTGGTATGAGAATTACATATCCCAGACATAGTGAACAGATGATTAAACGTACCAGTGTACGGATTGTTTGCTTCAGCCTTCTTCCTTGCACGGTATTCACGTTGTTTTCTGTTCTTTTCTTCCCTCCTACACTGTGCCTCATCAGAAGGAGTTATTTGCAGTCCTGTTGTGATTTTTTTCCAACATAAAATTGATTGAGACGTCGTACACAGTATTTAACATATATAGCTAGGCATCAAATATATACCTGTGTTGTTGCTGTTCGATATATCGCTTAAGGCAGCTCGCCCTCCGCTCAGCGTGACCATTTGACTGTTACGTTGTTGTGAAAGGGAAATAGGTGTGGGTTGTGTTGGTGTGGCCGAGAAAACAATACTGTCGTTGATGGAACGAGCTTCACAATGATCACAACAATTTAGTTTTGTTATGTGAATTACATATCCCAGACATAGTGAATAGATGATTAAATGTACCAGTGTACGGATTGTTTTCTTCAACCTTCTTCCTTGCACGGTATTCACGTTGTTTTTTGTTCTTTTCTCTCCTCCTACGTTGTGCCTCATCAGAAGGAGTTATTTGTAGTCCTGTTGGGTGTTTTTTTTCAACATAAAATTGATTGAGCCGTCGTACACAGTATTTAACATATATAGGTAGGCATCAAATATATACCTGTGTTGTTGATGTTCGATATATCGTTGAAGGCAGCTCGCCCTCCGCTCGGCGTGACCATATCAATGAAAATCCGTATGAAGGAGAAAGAATGGGAGAAACTGAATGGGCTATGAAGCTATCTGAAGCAGCCGTATGAAGTAGACCAACAAAGGAATCGCTGCAAAATGGAAGCCACAAATAAGTGTCTGTCAGCTGTCATGGGTACTGTATTTTGGGTCTTCTGAGTATGGATGTACCCTTTGCTTGGTTCATACAGACATAGGGTGTTTTCATGGTTTTTATTAAAAAAGCTAGCAATTAGCACTTTCAACTGTTGTAGCCTTTCGTAATGTAGAAGATGAATCCAACTAACATAAACTTTACCTATAACCTTAAGTCCTTAACAATATGTTTTGAGCAAAGAAATTGAAGTCTAGATGTTCAATCAGTTTGTATACCTTGTTATATCCTATCTACTTGCTGAGATTGAGTCGGAGCATAACTAAAATACTCATAAGAGCACCTGAGCTGCACCAAGAAAAAGCTTGAAAGGCAAGTTATATAAGCCAATGGCCTTGTATTGCTCAGATAACCCCAACAAATTAGTACCCTTCTGCTCTGGTTTAGGTCATAACTCATGATGCAAGTATTGATACCCACACAATTTAATGAGTGAGCCTGAATGTGGAGTGGAGTTGTTATTTTTTCATACCATTAGCTGGATATCAAAAGTGACAGAAAGCGAATAGTAAGGCTACTTTTGAATGTCAGTGCAACCATTTCAACAGGGTAACATGACTACAGCTACAAGTACATCTACTGAAGTATAGTTCTTTTAGGATTGGTGGTGAAATTTTATGAAAATTGGCTTGGTAATTTATGCAATATAAACAGATTACGTTATCTATAAACATGATAATTGCTCCTATTTTCTGCTTTACTTTCAGAATACACCTGCCAGAGGAAGTGAACCAGTTGTTACACTTGGTGGAATCGACTTGATTACGTCAGCCATATCTCAACCTTTATAAAAAAGGACACTGCTTTGAGCTTTTAGAAAAAAATAAGCCAGCTGTATAAGCATGTTATCCAACATGAAGCCTACTTGTACTAAATGAAATACACAAGAAATATATATATTTCTTGAAGAATACCTTAATGTTAAAACCAGCTTTAGCACTGGTTTCAATAAACATCACACCGAGATCTTTTGCCTTGCCCTCCCCTTCCTCTATGGAGACTTGCCTGTTGCATAAGAAAAAACAGAAGATCAGCAAAGATATGTGCACACATTTCTACATATCATCTTAGGACCTTAAGGAGGTAGAATCATTGGTAATTTAGCTAACGTAGCTAAGCAGGAAATAAGCACACTTAAATGAATGAAGTCTTAAAAAGGCTCAAAACTCAAAAGCATAAAAAATATCAATACATGTCATACATTAGTTCATGTTACAAGTAATTGACCACAAATATTGAGCAATTAGCATATAATTTATGACAGTCCAGATATTAAATAACCCAATGGCCAATTTAACCTCTCATGGAAAAGGATATTGAAAAACTGACATGTGGACCAAGGTCCCACCTGTCATAATCAAATTCTATGAAGCAGCTAAAACACTGGGTGCTTCATATTTGGTTTTTCGCTAGTTGGGAGACGACAGATGCAGACATTTAGCAACCACGACACGCAACGATGAAGTACATGGAACTATGCAATATTGCAATAACTGACGCTCTAGCTCAATACGATTCAACAAAAACTGCTAAAGATGGCCCTCCCAAAATGCCTCGCGCTGCCACAGTGCACACAAGCACAAACACACAGCCACTTCCATCTCTCAGAGACATTACACCAAACAATCGTCGTGCACCGGCAAAATGAGCCAGTGACCCTGAAGTGACGAACCTGGGGGGAGCACGGCAGTGAGGACGTCGCCGTCGCGGAGGTGGAGATGCCAGTCGTCGGGGTGTGTGATGGTCAGCTGCTGCAGACGCGGCGGCGAGGTCGTCGCGGGAGCGGGCGGCGGGGTTGGAGGCGAGCGTGGCGGCGAGGTCATCGCGGTAGCGAGCGGCGGGGCCGGAGGCGAGCGCGAGGAGGCACGGAGGTCGCCGCGGGAGCGGGTGGCGGGGCACGGGTCGGCGCCGAGCGCGGGAGGAGGAGCGGCTCGGCGAGGAGGCACGGAGGTCAGCGCCGAGCGCGGCTGGAGGAGCGCGCGAGGAGGCACGGGTCGGCGGCGCAGGTCGCCGCGAGGGCGCGGCGGGCGGAAGCGAGCGCGGGGCAGCGTGCGAGGTGGCGGCGGCGCCCACGGACGAATTGGGGTGATGTAGAAGCGATAGGCGGATTGGCGCGATAGACGCGCGACGATTGGGCCCACGGGCGGGGAGAAAGTATCGGTAATTTGGTCCATCAGATTTGATGACAGAACATCTAAGCGCTTGATTTTGAGGAAGTAGGATTTGTGTGTGCACGTGATAGTGTGAACAAAGCAAAGTACCCTCTGTGGGGGCAGGAAAGTTGTGTGCATGTAGAAAAGATTTAACTGGTGAATTATAAAGGGGTATAGATATAGATGTATATTAGTATCAAATAACCATCTTCCATTCATCGGTTTCTTAAAAAGTTCAAATGCAAAATGAAATCTACTAAACTAGATTTAGTGTATAGTTACCTTTTTTTAAGGAAAAGTGCAACCAGGCCCAAGATCAAGCTGGACGCCACGAAAACCAAAACAACTCGGCCCATTCCAGGGCAGCCCTCAAAGTATTCGGCCGAACCTAGGGTTTATGGGCGCCGCAACGCTATAAAGGTCTCCGTGCTACCGCAGCCACCACCTGTCCACACCCGGAACGAAGCAGATCGGCGGCGCGTCACTCCAATCTCCGGTGAGAAGAAGACCTCTCCACCCCCCACGATCTCTATTTATTAACCTAACTGTCCACCCTATGAATCGATCTGTTTTAACCCGAAGTGTTTGATTTGCTCCCACTCCATTCGTGATTTGAGGCGGTAGTGATTTAGTGGGTCTAATCTCTGATGTTCGTAGCTACGTTTGCATCGCCCGTGCGATGTGTGTGGAATCGTTTGCTGCGTGTCGTGGTTGGAATTTAGGGCACTGCCTTGTTTGTTCAGATCAATGTATATATGCTCGTTTGCTCCGCTAAATCTGATCCGGTAGTACGTCTGGATCTTGCCAACTTGCAAATTATATGGCATTTGTTGGCATCGTAAAATATGATAGCTCTCGGCTGTAGTGAGATGCTAGGAAGTTTGTAATCTGTCCATTCTTTTTTAGCTATATTGCGCCTCTTTTGTTGCTGGGTTTCAAATTGGGTGGTGGCTGAATTGGTGCTTCAGGTTAGGATAAATGGCGACGGTTCCGGATTCTCTGGTCTGGGAGATTGTCAAGAAGAACAACTCATTCTTGGTCAAGCAGTTCGGCAACGGCAATGCCAAGGTTCAGTTCAGCAAGGAGCCTAACAACCTCTACAATGTCCACTCCTACAAGCATTCTGGTCAGTAGTAGTTGCCCAGCCCGTTTGGTAGTATTTCTGATGCTATGCGTGTCTCTTGTGGCACTGACTAACTTTTCTCAGGCCTGGCAAACAAGAAGACCGTGACAGTGCAGCCAGCGGGTGGTAAGGAGATGGCGGTCGTCCTCTCAACAACCAAGACGAAGAAGCAGAACAAGCCTGCGAGCCTCTACCACAAGTCTGTCATGCGCAAGGAGTTCCGCAAGATGGCCAAGGCTGTCAAGAACCAGGTATTACCCCTATAACAACCTTATGGTTCTTAAATTGTTGTCTCTCTAGTACTTAGCTCTTGTTTTATTTTGATGTCTGGTACTAGATGATCTGATCTGGAACTTTAAATGCCCTGAATGATAGAGGATTATGTAAATATTGATATTTTAACTGTTATGAAGCTGCTGTGATGAGCCATAACATGTAAGAAGATCCATTCATCTGTTTGGGTCATCAATGAAATACATTTGTTACGCTTGGCTTCTGAGCTCAAACATTTTTTTGCATTACCATCAGGGTCCTCTCTGCCCTGAATGATAGAGGATTATGTAAATGTTTATGGTTTAACTGTTATGAAGCTGCTGTGATGAGCCCTAACATGTTAGAAGATCCATTCATCTGTTTGGGTCATCAATGAAATACACTTGTTACGCTTGGCTTCTGAGCTAAACTTTTTTTTTTTTGCATTACCATCAGGGTCCTCTCTGCCTATGTTGTTGAGTCTTCAATGATTTTCTTCAACCCTTTTTCATCTTGGAGCTTATATATATTGGTACAAATCTAGTTGACACTAGTGTTTAGCAAGAATTAAATTACTTGTCAATTTTTGAAACTGTATGGTAGCATGTGAGAATCGTTTTTGGGGGAATGTCTGCTGTTTATTGTTTTGGTTCTCTGATATAATTGTTGTGATGAGCCTTAACATGTAAGAAGATCCAGTCTGTAATGATTGGCTTTCAATGCAATGTACTTGTTACGCTTGGCTTCTGAGCTACCCTACCATATTCTTTTGTGTTCTATTTTTAAGTCACTGGCTATAAATGACCAGAAACTGTCCTGTTTGTTGCTTTACGGTTACCGCTTATTTTGAATTGGTGAAATGTTGTCTGCAACCTGAGTTTTTGGTAGACCAAGTTTGTGCCATTGATCTAATGGTTTTGCTTCTTGCTTCAATAGGTCGGTGACAACTACTACAGGCCTGATCTTACCAAGCCAGCTCTTGCAAGGCTAAGCGCAGTCTACCGCAGCCTCCAGGTTGCCAAGTCTGGTGTCAAGAAGAAGAATAGGCAGGCAAACTAAAACACAAGGTCAATGTGCTTGTAGGCAGGCAAACTAAAACACAAGGTCAATGTGCTTGTTTTGTGGACGGGTGCCGGTGGTTATGTTTCCAGCTTTTCATATTTGTTCTTGGGAGTATGGTACTCGAAGTATGATGAATGATGTGTTCACAAGACTGCGACAAATTTTCGTAGTAGGTTCCGTGATTGTACCCATGACATAAGCCTCTACATAATTATCGGCTGTTGAAAACTGTGTTGCTTCTATTGTCGCCGATGGTGTTGTTTTGACATGTGCTCTGACGAGATGCTAATTGGTCCGGCACTGGATGAAGAAATTATGCTAGTACTGCTGAATCCTGTCTGCAAAGTACCAGTCTGCGACTTGAATTTGTCTTTTGATTGTGATACGGATATTCCATTGTTCTGTGGATTATTATGTTACACGGTTTCTAACATTCAATCATAGGATTTGTTCGAGGAATTTCCTGGTTACCTCACTTTAGACTTCGGTTACACACACGGTTTATAAATATTTCGATCGTTGCATTTTAGAAAAAGGCTGTCGTTGCTGTCTGTTGCCTCGACTGTCCGTTGGAGTCTGAAAGCAAAGCTGTACTTGGGAATTTAATATTTCAGACCACATTTATAATCAAATTCCATAGTCAAAATTTGATTATTCTACTGTTTCGCTCGTGTGCAGCCTTTGCGTGCACCGGAAATTGCGAAATTGATCTGCACAGCCAAAATAATCGATGGCTTGGACGCGATACCTTGTCGCATCTTGGAAGGAACCACGGGGCCAGAGTCCAGACCCAGTCTTCACCAGCCGTGCGGGACACCACCATCTCTACCACTCGCTGCCATAGAAGTATAAAACCGAACTCCACCCCATGATCCACCCAAAAACCCGATACTCCTGACGCATGTCGGCCGGCGAGAAGGCGGCGGAGGCGTCGGCCGAGGACGCCGGCACCGGCGCCGGCCTGCCGAAGCCGTCGTCCCGCAGCGCGCGGTTCGACCGCCTCTTGTCAGGGCTGGGCGCCGGCACGCTCGTGGACATCGAGCCCGACAAGGTGAAGGGCGAGATCCGGCGATGGGCCAAGGCGGTCGCGGCGCTGGTGCGCCAGCTGAGCTTCGGCGCCTGGCCGGAGAAGAGCAACGACTCGTCCGAGCACCGGAGCGGAAGCCATGATGGATCAGCTAGCTGAACAGCTGACGAATTCACAGGCATCAATCCAAAAACTCCCTTGCTATGACTGCAAAAACGACGCCAAACAACGGCTAACAAGATTGTCGCAGACGATAAAAACAGTTCATTGATTAGCATCATATATTCTTCCATTCTTCCATTCAAACGATCGGCGACGCAGGTGGTTGTATGTGCTCAGAATCTTTCCTCCATTCTGCTAAACATAATAATTTGGGCTGCAAAGATAATCGCTGTGAATAACAATAAGCAGCAGCTCGCAAGATTCCGTTTACCTGTAAATTGATTATTGTTTTACAAACAAAGACTTTGCCCAGACGTTTATATGCTCATCCTTGTCCCGAGTTAACTATACTTTGTTAGTGAACCATAGTGCTGATGTACAACTCAAAATAGGCAACATATCCAGTGCAATTAAAGTTTTCATGCAACCACCGTGCAATCATACTAAAAAAAATTTCAAAAAATTCTGAAAAAAATCATGAATGTACATCTCAACTAACCCCATCTAGGTTTAAAATTTCATGATCAAATTCGTCCTATACTAAAAGTTACAAAAAAGACAAATTTTGAGGTGTAACTTTTAGCATAGGACGAATTTGATCATGAAATTTTATACGTAGATGGGGTAAGTTGAGATGTACATCTATGATTTTTTTCAGAATTTTTTGAAACTTTTTTTAGTATGGTTGCACAAAAACTTTAATTGCACTGGATATGTTGCCCTCAAAATAACCCACACCACATACATATTGTACTGGCAAGAAAAACATCTTACATCCTTACAATTACGGGCAACATGCCCTACTTATACTCCTATAAATTATGTAGTGATGTCTACATTTACCAAGTGGAACAGTTAACAACTGCAGGATGTTACACCTCTACAATTTCTACACTTGTTGCACGAGACAATCCGCTCTATCCAAATCTACAAAACTAGCTTTGCCTTTTAAAACTGTACCTAATGTTCCTCATTCCCATTTCATCTCCAATTTTGAAATGCTACTCAAGAGTTGTTTGGAGCAGACATTCTGTGCCTGAGCTACATATCGCACACGATTTGCTTTCACCCATGCTGGCTCCTAATTGATCAAGAAAGCCAAGAAACCACATGTAGGTGCTTCACTTATAAAGAAAAAACAATAAATATGCACAGAAGAAACAGAACAGGATAGAGAGTCACCTCAGGCACAAAGTGTGAGAATCCAAACTTGATTAAGAGGAGAGCATGCTCCATTATGAGGATTGCTGCGAGTCCTGGCTCAATTCTCCATTTCCCCTCCTCATCGTACAAGCAAACAAGAAGCAAGCAGTTGGTGCATATTGCCATCACAACCAAGAACTGGAAATAATTTCGCAATGAACATCGAGACATGCATGCACAGCTGAGTAGAATAGAACAATCAACTGTTAATGAACCTGGAATATGTTCAACCACGCCCCAATTGTAGCTGCAGCACGGGGAACAGGTCTTTTCAACATAACTAACAGCTTCAATGCATCTGCCCTTATTTCAGTCACATTGTTCTATCATGAAAATAGTTGAGAAAGGGCTCAACACATAAGTAATAGCAAGAACGCAAGGCGCACACAAAAGTACTGTTGTGAGAAAGACCACATACCAGAGCAGCAAAGCAGAATATCAATGGAAATGCACAAGCAAACATCATGATCATCCCAAATTGAAGAGTTAGTTCGAGAAAATCTGTAATGGATTCAACACTGTAAGCACAAAGGTCATTTTTTTTTCGAATACAATGCCATTGTTAGATCAGAAAAGGTGCTACAAACAAACCACATGACAACCAAAAAAAACTGGACAGGGTGCCTACGAATTGTTATTACCATCAAATAAACCATCTTCAAGTTCTTCTCCAATGCTCGCTGTGTAAGAGGGTTTTAAATATTCTTTCTCCACTCTCGTTGATAATCGAACTGACTTCCCTGCTGGAGATTCTTTCTCATGTTTTTTCTTGCTACAAAATGGGAGACATCTCTTATCTCTCTATTGGTTTGGAAAAAAGAATAGGACAATGGGTTTGGCTGAAACACTTACTGAACAGCTCTGTACTTTTTGTAGCTGTACTTGAGGTAAGGAATAGAATTCTCAATCAGATTTTCCAATACCTGGAAATTAACATATATCATCAGAGGGTGACTGTGATATTATCATATCCGATAATGAAACAGCTACGTTGCAGACATGCCTGCGACACAATCAGACGCTGAATAAGGACTTGCCGGAGCGTCAAAATGTCACGATACAGAGTAGCATGATAAAACAGCCCAATATATGATTGCATAAAGTAAAGACCGAAGACCTGCAATTGCAAAACGAGTAAGAAGGATAATCTAAAGCATGAACCATCCTCCTTATATCATAGCGTTTACCTTGTAAACTAAACTATCCGCACTAGATTCTTCTCCTTGGTTGTTTTCATACTTGATTAGAATGACTGACACCTTGCCACCTATTCTTGTGTAATACTGAATTGCAACAAGATATACTGCAGTCAATACATACCTGCATGATACAATCCTCAATAAGAATTCATATAATGCATATGTTACTCACAGCCAAAAGCGACAAAAATAAAGCGAATGAATGATGTAAAATACTCATGATGAAAAGCTAGCTAGCAAATCAGTTGCACATTGCTATGAAACTTAAAAACCACAGATAGATCATAGTGTCATTCTTACCTTAGCGCCTCAGTTTCTGAAATCTCATATAAATGAGCATAGGCCAACTCAAATGGCAGCTGAAGACAAATGATAGCCAACACAATGATCGCATTGTTCCTAATTCTAAGGAGGACACCAAACCACTCATTTCTTTGTAATCTTCTTTTCTCAGCAGGCACATCACCAAATTTCTTTTCCTCAACATCCTCAACAGTCAGAGAATGGCTTAAGGAGTTCAGTTCATTGCCCAAACTTTTGCATTCAGAAAATGAATAATTAATACCCCATCTGTTGAAATGCATCATAGAAGGAAGAATAAGGTAGTGAGTGCGAACTTAATTAGCTTGAAAGTATTTAGATTGAATAAAAAATTGCATGCCCTACCTAGCAAGAAGTGCTGAATTCTTCCGTTTCCAAAATTGCAAAAAGAAGACAGCCCACGAAATTACAAAAATAAAGAAAGCAGGAAGAACTAACCACTGCAATGGCCTGAATTCAAAGTGCAGACATGAAATGTTTAGAATTAGGCTGAAAATATTAGTTATATTTGAACTATATTTTCAAAAAGGGCCAGAGTACAATGCATACCCAAAATCTATAAGTTGAGTTGCTAGACCAAATACAGCTGGAAAGAACAGCCAACGCGTATACATTCCTAGGAAAGAAAAATACGTTGCAATCTGCAGTTCCAAAATGGAGATTTTAGGGACCAAAAGAAAAGGCACTCGTTAATTGACTAGCTTCAGATATAATGGTCCATAAATTAAATATGGTAGGTGTAAAATGTGCTGTTACACTGTTCTACCTTCGTTCCAAAGTATGAGTAAATTTCATCAATAGGTTGCCATGTGAAGTCAAGCCAGTTCAGTGCCCAATTTCTCAGGAGTTGCTTCCTTTTAACTTCATCTGCAACCATAATGTTAGTTGGCTAACACTAAGAATTTCACAAATATGGGTAAATTTAGATTAGTTTACCGTGCAAAGGGAAGAGTAGCTTTACAACTCCCTCATCTTCCAGCCTGTTTAGTAGAGACTCATTCTGATTCCAGTGGAACCCTTTATCATCAAATTTGAGCGCTATTCCAGAGTTAGTCTTGTTCACCTGCATAGCTCAATATGGACTTACTGTCACATAAGGATATCCAAATTAAATAAGCAGAAGAAAAACTTAACAAACTCCGAAATAAATCCATTTTGAGCAATATCCAACGAAGTAATAAGAAGAATACTAATTTCCACCATATCTTATATCTCAAATGTTTTTACCTTGCTGTTTAATTGATAGGTATTCTGATGGTTACTATTTATCAACCTGGAAGACAATCAAATATCCAACGAAAAGCCATACAGGAGACACATAACATTTTACTAAAGCAGGACACACTGACACCAACAAAGAAGCAAAGTTCATTAAGAAAAATTATCACTTTGTCCTTGGTAGTTTAATGTAGCACTTTGCATTGATGTCCAAACAAGTAGGTCACAGAAACAAAAGTATATAATGCATTCACAGCTACAATGTAACCTATAGTTAACAGAAACGTGATTCGTCTGAGTCGCGGTGCGGGATTTGGATTCGTTGTTCGCCACTTCTTCCAATTTCCAATACGAACACAAACCCCATACCCTAAAACGGTTTGGGTTTGATGGATCTGGTTCGCAATTCGCAGGGGTTTACAACGAATCCGGAAACAATGATGTAACCGAAGTAGCAATAATGATAACTGACTATACAACGTAACAGAATTGACAATACATGTAGCAGCAATGCATTGCAAATTGCGATTGGGAACTGCAGTAGTTATACTGGAAGACAATGGTGTGCTTACAATGCCGTATATCAAGTGGCGGAAGCAGGTAAACCTCTCTCGCCAGCTAAACAGGGACCCGTCGGGCTGCCTCACGAACGCTGCGACCTGGTCCCACTCAAACTGCAGCTCCATTCCTGACCAGCAGAACAACAGCACATGAACACATCAGCGGACCAACCAGCCCAACAGACGCCAAATTTCAAATAATCCTAGGTAGATTGGTTGAGTTACCGATATAAGTTAGCTTCTTCATCTGCATCTCAGCAGCGGCTCTCCCCAGAGTCCCCATGGGCGCAGACAGCTAAATTCAAACAGCAAATCGACAGGCATTAGAAATAATTCGAAGAGTAAGAAGCACGCGTCGTAGGTATCACAGCACAACAAATCCTAGGGCTTTCTCTCCGGATCGCCTCCAAAGTTCAGATTAGGGTACCACGGCACACCAAAATTCAAAAAAAAAGCAGCACCGGCGGAGCCACTCGGCGCAGACCTTGATGAACTCGGCGGGCACGCCACGGACGCGCTCTACGAGCAGCCCGGCGGCCTCGAGCTCGCGAACCAGCCGCGCCACGCAGTCTTCTCCCTCGTCGCCTTCGGCCGCCGCGGAGCGGGAGAGCTTGGGCACGACGATGCCCACCTCGAACGCCGTGGCCTCCTCCACGTCCCCTTGCCCTCCTCCTCCCCCTCCCATCTGCTCGGGTCAGACGCCGGCGAGGCGGGGAATGGCGGTGGATACAAGGAAACGGATCCGCATATGGAGAAATGGGGAATGCGGGGAGCGAGGAAGAATAAACAAAAAAAAAGGAAAGGGGAAAAGTTTTGTTTGGTCCTTGGGAATGGCGGAGACGGGACGGGGAGGAGGGAGAGGCGAGGACGCGGGGGGTAACGTATTACTAGGAGGGACTGGTTTTTGTGTCATTAAATTTAGAGAGGTTTTGATTTCCAAGTTAATTAAAGGAGACGAGGCGAGGAACGGGAGGAGGTGAGGAGGTGTGATTTTGAAAACCGTGGCTGTGCGTGGAGACGTGGGCCCCACAGCCCGTACTTCGTTCTCGCGGACAAGTGGGCCCATACATCAACGGTCCACACGACATGCGGGCAACGAAGCGCAGGTTCTACTTTGAGTTGGTCTAAACATAAATCTTGGATTTAGTTTGGCCGGCTTAGTTAGGTAACAATTAATAATTCAATGTGTATCAATTTTCAGTAATACAAGAAGTTTAGGCTTGATTCGAGTACTCTAGGTAAAAATTACTCCCTTGTTTCACAATAGTTATAGTTCTAGCATTTAAAATTTTTATCAAAATAGTTGTAGTTCTCATATTCCAATGCAATTTTAGATGCAACATGATATTTGTATTTTTCATCAATGCAGCCATCTATTTAACTAATCTGTTCAGCTACCCTTCATTAATCACAAAAATGATGAATTAAATGAGGGTAGACAAGTCATTTTTCACGTTTCTTTATTTTGTACTCACTCCAGTTTGGTAATAGCTGTCGTTTTGGACACAGTGATAGTCAAACTTTCGAAACATTGACTATCGGTATATTTTTAAATATTTAAATTGGATACATGAAAATTATATGTGTAGATTTGTCTCGAGAAGTACTTTCATAATATTATAATTTTATTGGGTTTTATAAATATATTATAATAAAAATTAGCGGTCAAAGTTGTGTTTTGAAGGACATGAACGACAGATATTACCAAACTGGAGGGAGTATGAATTTAGCTAGAACTACAAGCATTATGAAACGGAGGGAGTAATTTACAGTGAATTTCAACGAGTGATTCATACAATATAAAATTACTCAGTCCTATTTGAGATCAACTCATTGAAACTCGTGAGCTCGAAATCAAATTCGAGTTCAACTCATTTAGAATTCGAGTTCCAAGGTGGAGCTGTATTTCAGTCTACAAGTTTCAGCTCCAAGGTGGAGTTGTGATTTGGAGCTCTGCCAAACAGGGTCTTAATATACCCACAGCTCTAGCTTCACGAATCTAGTGAAGCTAGGAATACCCCAGCCCCACCAACTCTACGAATTTGGGAGAGCTGGAGCTCTGCCAAACACCCTCTAAGCTTAAAGCGAGTCCTGCCTGCTAGAGGAGCTCGCAAGGCTCGAACTTTCTTAGGACAATATATATATATATATATATTCTACTCCCGGGAGTTATTACTCCCTATGCCGTATCTCACAACGTAAGGAGTATTTCGCGCAACGGAGAGTATGTACGTGTAGTATATAAGTATATAAGATCATCTAGGTGGTATTTACATTTTTTTCAGAGGTGGTATGTACACTTTTTAGACATACTTCTTTTTATATGCGTATATGAAGGTATTTACAAAATATGCTAAAAACTATGTACTCATTTGCAATTTTTTCATGTGGATCTCATTGGAATATCTTATAATTAGTATACGAGTGTATCCAAATTGATAAAGGAGTATTTCAAGTACGTTTGGGTGGTATTTCAGATATGGGAGTAATTACTCCTGGGAGTACGAAGTATTTTTCCTATATATATATAAGCATATTATCGGGAGTATATACTCCCTACTTCCTATACACATTAACTAGTGTTACGTAAGTGGAAGCATACTACATAAGTGAACGTTGTTAACTAGTTCCTTCTGATTAGGAAGTTGTTATCAACCAAATAGAGATAGAAAGTACATACACCCAAGAGTACAAAATGGGCTTCATATGGGAAAATGGTTCCATACTTCAGAGAGTGAGTGTGCAGAAGTACACAGCAGTTCTAGCCAGATGAGAACACTAGGGTTAATTCTTCAGAGAGTGAGTGTGCAGATATGAGTTTCCTTTTTTTTAAAAAGGTGTGCAAATATGAGTGTAGTAGTAGCCTCGTAGGGAGTACTTATATTGAACTGAACTAAATTTTTTAAGAGGGGGTTAGTGGATACCGGAAATAGGACACGGTTCTTAGAGCATCTCCAACAGTTTCATATAATTTAACTCTCGATAATCCTGGATTGGGAGCTTCCCAAAGTTTTTTGACCTTAAAAAAAAGCTATTCTCCAACAGTTCTTATTTTTTTTTGGGAAAGCACACGAGCAACAGTTACCAAAACTTATTCCCAAAATCATTTTTTGGAACAAATGAAAAAATTACCGCTCCAACAGTTACCCTATCCGAATCTCAATCTCGCTGTACGCCCAAAAACTCCGGCCGAAGTGGCCATATATTGGCCGCTCGTGTGCTTTCCCAATAACTATTTTTGGAGGAAATAATGGGAACTATTGGAGAATGGTTTTTTTTAAGGCCCAAAAACTTTAGAAATCTCCTAATCCAAGATTATTGGAAGTCAAATTATAGGAAACTGTTGGAGATGCTCTAAGGGACTGTAATTTAAGGAGTCGCGCACAAGTCGTTGGATTGAAAAGTGATAGTTCAGATTGATCTGAAAGTAATGTAGCTGTAGCGCACTGCAGCAATTACTGTAGCATATGGATTTAAAAGATCTGAGCCGTTCATTTGCTCGATCGGACGGTCTCGATCTGCTTCCTGGAAATAGATAGTCTCGAGTATAAGCTAAGAGCATAATGTACTTTAATCTGTTCATCACGTGGGACGACCAGAAACTTTGTCATCTGCTGTTTGTCAGCAGGACCGTAGATGAGGATCACTGCGCTACGTGATGAACAAGTATCGATCAGGCGAATACGATGCCAAGTGGTTGGGCTGTGGCATATTAGGTGAGCGAAAATCACATGACTATCGTATATTACCTGTCATTATTTTGGCTTTAAAACTTCACTGGTATGGAATAGACGGTCAGTTAGTTCACTCCACTCCCATTGAATAGATTCTTCTGTGACGTGTCCAGTAAGCGGTCCAAAGAAAACACGAGCCGATGAGGAATCAGAAACTCCCTCATCCCATCCGTAGTCAATAGTAGCAAACCAGCATGCTTGGAGAATCTTAGCTACACTGGCAACACGCAGAATAACAAAACACTTGTATGAGAGGACCCCAAGAAGACTGCAATTAGCAGCGCAAAGGAAGCATAACAATAATGTTATCCACACCAGCACACACAGGACACAGCTCACCAAACTAACATCAGCACGAATCCAAAACGAAGATAACAAGGTATATATATATATATATATATATTGAACTGTTACGTATCTCGATTTTTGATAGTTGGACTAGACTAGGCCTGCTGTGTTATGGGCTAGACTGACCGATTGGATTAGAGTGTCACAATGAATGGACTGGAGGTATCATCTAAAAAGACTTATATACAATACATAAGAAAAATGAAAATCTAAGAGGATGTCCAATGCACCTTCTGGACCTTCTTGGTCTGCCCGTGACTAACATAACCAGTTAAGATTTTAGTTGTGCTAGTTTACATGCATGGCAACCAAGCAACATAAGTCACAACAAGAACCGAAATGTCGCCATCATCCTGTCCTTTGGCAGTGATTTGCTGACTCGCAATAGCAAACTAACTAGCTGAAATAACCTAGATTATTAATAAAATAAATAAAAAGTATTAAGTAGCTAATTAGCATAGTAATCAACATTTTTATTTATGTAAATCTAGTTGCGAGTAGAGCTAATAGTATTAGTTTAGAGGATTGTTGTTAGATTCGCAGGGAAGGGTATCAATTACCGAGATACCAAACCCGTCCAGAGCCGGTCGGTACATTTCACTAGTTTCGGAGTTCATCACGCGATAATCGTTTCAAACCTAGTAGGATTGCTGGTATCCTTAGCAATAGCAAACAGTAGCCATTACCCTCTCAGTAAAACAGTGAAGGGACTAAGGGGTAAATGATAGTTTTGACCAGCCAAGACCAGCCACAGCGGGGCACAACACAGAGTGCATCCCCTTTGGCCTCTCTTCGATCGAGGCAAAGCTTAGAGCACCCATTCCTTCTCTCCAACCGAGGACAACAAGTAGCGCACTCCCATTTGACCACTCCAGCCAAAGCAGTCGAGAGCTCATTCCCCATTCCAAAGCCACACCGAGAGCCAGCTAGCCATTTCCCCCATTCCACCTCCAAACCGAAGGCAAGGAAACAGAGAGCAAGAGCCAGGAGCAAGAAGAAACTCAAGCCGAAGCACCCACCAGGAGCTAGAAGGGAAGGCCGAACCAATCAAGGAGTAGGGAGACTGGAGGAGGAGCCTAGATCCAAACCAAGACCTCGGCTACCTTGTCATCTCCATCCCAGCAACCACACCAACCCAACATTTTCATCCCCAAACCCACATCCATCAGGTGCACAATAGCAATAGTAATACTAGAATGAAGAGTGCATAGATGGGTAGATCGGGTGAAGTAACTAGTGGATCGGGGGGAAATCGTAGTTGTCTCGGTAGAGGAGGAACCCTAAGGGCACGCCGACGTTGCCGGTGTTGTCACCTTGCCTTCGAGCTTAGAGCCCTTGCCCCTTAGCCATCATTGACCATCCTCACCTTTGGATCACAGTGCAAACCCATATATAGAGAACACCTCCTTGGAGTAGATCGGCTGTTGGAACTGCGGGTTGTCAAGGGATCGAGTAGGAGCAGCACCGCTAGGGGAACCAGCGGCCATGGCTAGGTGCGGCTAGGTTAGAGGCCGCGGGGGGGGAGAGGAGTAACCGGGCCTGGGGTTGGCAAAGAACCGGGGGGGAGAGAGAGAGAGGGTTCGAAGTAGAGATCGACATGAGAGGGGAGGAGGTAGCCAAACTGGGAGTCAGCGCTGGTAGAGGCAGGATCTGGAGGTAGGAGGGAGAGGGAGTAGAGTAGAGAGGGGAAGAAGAAGCGGGAGAAAGAAAAGCGGGAGAGGAAAAACCGAGGGAATAAAGGCCGGAGGGAGTTCAGCCAGAGAGAGTAGAGTAGAGATATTAGAGGAAGAGGTAGGCAAAGGAAGAAGAAAAGAGAAAAGGAAAGAACCCAGTGGACTAGAGAGGCTTCAATCAGGGAGAGGAGAGGGATAAAAGAAGAGAAGAGGAGAGATGAAAAGAAAAAAAAGGAAGAAAGAAAAGAAAGGGGGAAAAGAGGGGAAAGAAGGGAAAAATTTAGAAATTTTGTATTCCGTTGCGAACCAATTAAATTAGTTGTATCTTAGTCATATGAAAGTTTTGAAAAGAACTCGAATAGCTACGATTAATTAGGTAATTAATATCTAAAATTGCAAATCTTGTGGTACTTAAACCTGTTGATTGTAATGCCTCACTAAAATGAAATTGTGTCAAACTAGTCAGTTTAGCTAAGAGGGCAATACCTCTTTAATTATCTTTAGCCCTCCTGAAAAGGTTGAACACCATAAAAACTTATTATAGATTGATTGTCGTAGATTTAATACCCTATATTGCCAGGGCCTGAACTGAACCTGTCATACTACCCATCCCAGAATTCGAGCGAGACCATATCTTTCAATTCTATACCATGCAAGTTTTCTTTGATCAAAATTTTATTAAATGTCTTTAAATGATTTTAGTATGTATATATATATGTATACACACACACACACATATCATTCATGTCTTGGAAAATATATGTTTCAATTGAAAATCATAAATTGGACACGAATGGAAATATGGATTGATGAATGAATTGAGGAATTGATAGTTGTATTAAATTGAGGAATTGTAAGTGGATTGAATTGATGAATTGATAATTGGATGTGGCGTATGATTATTTATGGTGGGTATAGTGTGCCAATGAGAAGGTTTGTTGCCGGTGGGGCCCTCTACATAGGCTAGAATATAAGGATAAACAACTAATACTCGGGCAATGAGTCGTATTTTCAGTATCGACCATAGTGTGCGAAATCACTCAAAAAATGTTGTCTTATGAAAGTATTGTGATCTCCATATGGTGGTTAGGTAGTTACTAGTGCGTAAAATCCGAGGATGCCAGTAGTCTTGGAGAGACCGAGCGAAATGGGAACTCAGCCATGTGACTGACATTGCCCATAATAGCGTCATATGTGAAGCCAGGGGGGTAGTACTGCTGACATATTGTTGGAGTACAACTTTTAGCAGCAAGTCTGGTGGGATGGCCTGGGATAGGATCCCCCACTCGAGTAACAGGGTTGGAAATCCAATATTGAACTAGTGATAAACATTCTGGGGCCTCACATGATGGGGTTACTATGGGTAAAGTGGTACAAACCTGTGCAGAGTTAAATTATGAATTCATGCCTGTCTCCTGGATTGGAGGCTACGAAAGGTAAGTCTGCCTCATATACGAATACTAGTAGTCAATTTCTAAATTAAAATATCCAACCCTTAAAGAAAACCAAAAATCTACTTTTAATAAAAATAAGAATTTGAGAGAATATGAGCTTCAGTTGAAATGAGAGGAAAATTCATATCTTGCATTCATTGTTAAAGCTTGCTGAGTACACCTATAATCACTCTTGCTTAAATCCCTCTCTACTTAGAAGGTGGTTCCTATGGATCCACCTATGAGGAGTGGGGTGAGGGTTATGCGTAGGATCAGGACCTACAGGAGGACGATCACGACCACCACTATGTGAGGACCCCTCTTCCTATACCGTACTGTACGCCGTCTACTGTAGCGTATAGCACCGTATAGCAACAGGAAGCCTCGACACCGAAAATCTGAATCTAAAAATTCGATCGACGGGATCGAACCCTTAACCGGATCCGGTGCAGACGCATCGATCATCGATCTCCTGGATCAAGAGCCCAAGATCGCTGCACCCACAACCCGAGTATCAATGCAAGAAAAGATAAACTAATTTAATTTACATAGCGGGTGTAAATCTGGGTACAAGTACAATCTGAGACTCCAAAATAGAGCAGCCAGTGGAAACAAAAGAAAGACAACCCGGTCTGGTGGCGACAACACCCCACAAAGGCTAATCGAGGGAAGACCTACGGCCGCAACACTCGCGAGAAAAGGGGCTCGCCATCATCCGGACATCATCAATACCTTCCTCTGTGGAAAAAGGGGTTAGCGACAACGGTGAGTACACGTATGTACTCGCAAGACTTTAGTGTATGCAAATATAATTAATATGCGGTCGATACGATTGAAATGGCTACTACACTAAGTATATTGCTAAAAGCAGGATTTGAAAGCAGTTCATCGAAATGTAATACATAATTTGAAAGACGATTTTGAATAAAACATATTTACAATATATGTAACATTTGAGTCTCTCAACCGCCACCATCCATGATCGCAGCTTGAGATACGAATTGACATCCATATATTCATAAATCCTCCAAATACCATATTCACTCATTCATAAATCCATCAAGTACCATATCGATCCATATACTTTAGATAGACTCCGAAATAGATTTTCATTTTCAAAACCGAACCAAATTTCTATACTTGATATGATTAAAGAAGATTTGCTCATAACCGTGAGCATGGCTAATCGATTAGAATTATTTGATACTCTGCAGAGTTTGCGCACTTTACCCAAACACAACTCAGACTTGCATCCCTGTCATCCAGGGTACACGCGATACACGAGGTATCCGATATACAAGAATGATCTATTCTTTCCCATCGTTGAGGTTATAGCCACACTCCAGCACCGGTGACGGTAAAACCCACTGCTATGGCGATAAGAGGCCAACCACCACTCAGGCGGCCACGAAATATCCATCGTGACGACGACGAATTGTTTGCCGCGGCATTATCCCATAGCAAGGCGTACACCGGTTGTATCAACAAACATGAACTGGAGCGATTCCCCGCTGCAAAAGTACAAGCGCACTCACGAAGGTGCATACGGCGGGTCGTGAGGACACACACACCGCGCTTGACTGCTCAACACGAGAGAAAAGGTCCACACTTCGGCCTACCAACAGGCATGGCTATCCCCTCACACTTCAAGTACTAGAATAGGCTGCCCCATCCCAGCATTGCACGGTGTTCATTCAAAAACCGTCACAAGTTCGGTCCTTATATTTTTGCCTAATGACTCAAGCGGGGAACTCCACTTAACTCGCCAACCAATCGCCACCATGTTTAACTAGCACATATTATACCTCCCGCCAAGTCTAATTACCAATTAGACACTTCACATTTTTATCAATTTACCTTTAGAATTCACATTTCCAAAACCTTTCCAAAACCAATTACAATTATCATAATTTTGAGCATTTGGTAAAGACTGACTTTGCTCATCTCTATTGCAGTGTTTAAGCATATGCAATTACTAAATCGTTTATACCTAAGTGACATTTTATTAAATTGTCTAACCCTACTAGGGTTATCAATGATCTCGGGGAATTAAATTGAGGAAAACCACCAAATCAGGGTATATCTACCATTCCCACAAACTAGCAATTTACTGAATATAAACAATGCATATAGTTTGAGAAATCAAAGTAAACACCGTAAAATATAGGATTCAGAATGGTCAAAGGAGGTGCTTGCCTGTCTGCTGCTGCTCTGATGGATCTGGGACGAACTCAGGATTGTTCGATGCGACTCCGGACTCACTCGCCTCTAATCGAATAAAAACATCAAAAACAGTGAACAGAGAAATAATTTAGCAAAGAGTGACTTTAGAAGCATAAACACCAACTTAACATCAAATAGAACTCATCTAGACACTAAGAAAGCAAAGAAACGAAACAAGCGAGAAAAATGGCGAAATCGCGATTCGAAACGGCGATTTCGTAATTTCGCCAACTTGAACAAAATGCGTAAAATAATTTAAAATTCAACTAAATTTTGTTAAACACCTAGAATTAGGTATAATACACCTAATGGAACTTACGGGAACTCGTTTGGATTTAAAACGAACAAACGGAAGCCAAAACAGTGAAAATCAATACACAAAATGCTGAAAAATCAGAAAAAAGAAAAATGGCACTATTCACCGTAAGGCATGAGCCACTTCTGTCCAGAATCCATTCGATCGACTTGCGATCGATCCCAGTGACTCCACTAGGTACTTTAGGATGTCTAGGACCTATCTGGACCTTGTCCCATGAAAATTCACTCAATTTGCATCAAAATCCGATCGAAAGCGCAAATTAAGCCGAGGTTTACGCCTCGCTTCGCACAGGGTCCGAAAACGGCTCAAACTCGATTCCACTTGCGCGAGGAGCATGTTTTTGACTTTACTAAGTCTAAATGACCCTAAATGACTCATTCCGACAGCTAACTGGCGAAGAAACCCTTAAATGTGGAATATGGCCAAAATGGCTATTTTGCTCGAAAACGAGCAATCTCGCCCAAAAGGGCCGTTTTGAGCTGAAATGCCGCGAGACATGTTTTAAGCCCTCGGCTAGTTGCTTAGGGATACTTACGACCTATCGGAGCTATTCCCCAGCATATATGACTTAATCTTCTCTGACTTTTGATCAATTACCCGCTTAACTCCGGTAATTACCCGAGAAACGGCAAAAGCCCGAAAAGTAACTTGAATGCGATCCAAAGCACGCGGAAAGCATGCTATCGACCTTAGTGACCTTAAACGAAGTTAAAGGAAGCGAAAACGCTCTAATTGGCTTTGATCACTATGACGATTAAAATAAAATGGAAGCTAGGAAAATGCAAATCTAGCTCTTCTGAGCTCATCTGCAAGCACCAGGAGGGCTAGTAGCACTGTCCATGCATGCTACAGGTCCTAGGTATCTTATAAAAATAATTGGGACATAGAGTAATAAAATAAAATGCGGGCTAGCAAAACGCAAATCCAACGATTCTGATAATCCTTTTAGCATCTAAGAAGACTAACGGTATACTTATTACATGCCCTGGAGGTCTAGCATTTTGCAAAAATACTAGTGACCTAGAGCCGACAAGTGCTAAAGGTGTTTCTTTAATGCGATTCGATTCTTCCGATCGCGATTAATGCTATCGTAAGAGATAATGGAAGCTGTCGAATTATGTTTCGGACTTCTAGAATTTTGTAAAACAATTAATGCCTAAAGGAATAAAATAAATTTCGGCTAGGCGTAATTGAATTCGATTCTTCCGATAGCGGCTCCACTACCGAAGTGCTAACAAAAACACTACCCATGCTTTGCTCCACTAGAACTCAGACAAATCGAAAACCTAGCGATAGTTTGCTAGATTTGAAGATGGCCAAAAGCTAGGTCAACGATGAGAGTTAAATGGACCTAACGACGGCCTGAGTCCGATTTCTAAAGCCAAATTACCATGCGATGCTCGAACACATGGCACTGGACATGACCTAGGCTAGGGTTTGAGGGACATGATGAAATGCGGAGCTACAGAGGGGAAACTTCGTAGCTACGCGACGAGGACGCCCCGGAGCCGAAATCAAGTCGATCGCAAAAGCACCACGGGAACTCCAAGAGACATCGATGAATCTCGATGGAATACTCACTTGAAGGGGTTGAGAAGATGGGAACGCGATGAGACGCCGATTCACGCCTCGGATCGATTCCGTCAGTCGGATCGCCTCCAATCCGCAGATTTGGGTGTTCTTCTTCTTCTCTTTCTCCTTCTCCTTGCTCAAGACGTGTGGGAGGTGGAGAAATGAGGAAGTGGCTGGTTGGAGGCTTGGAGATGGCTTAAAACACATGTGGGCACTATGCACTTATGGAGGGCATTTTGGTCAAGTGGCAGCTTTTGAAGATTAAACCTTCCAAAGTTGATTTTTATCGATTCTAAGATATTTAGGAAGGTTTTTAGGTCAATTAAACACTTTTCCAACTCAATTTGCAATTAATTAAGTTGGGCGGTTAAACGTGACCACGATCAAAGTTCACGAGCTCCGATTAAATAGATCCCTAACTCCTTTTGAAGATTTTTAAGTTCCCCAGTAAACTAGGTAATTTGTACTTCAAAAGGACAGAGGAGTGAGTATTTGGATCAAAGGCTAAGACATTATGGCAAGAGCTCGAAAACTGAATTCAATCACCGAAAACACTTGTCGGCGATTAAATGGGAAATTGATTTTGAGCGAAGTTAATTAAGTTGAAGGGTTCTTTTTGATCCCATTTAAGTATATACAGCTCAAATTGCAGAAGTACACAAGGACAGTGTATTATTGAACAGTGTTTGAGTACAAATGTACAGTGACTCGAGTATAGAAATACTCGGGATATTACACACTACCAGGAGGATTAGAGGGTTTAGTAGACAGTATTCTCATTTTGGACGGTCATCAGGGTAATGAGACCGTTGTAAGATATATTAATTGTTGTACTTGTATGTGATGTATAATTATGTAATGGTCATGTAGCCCTGCGTGGCTTAGAATGTAATATATTTTCCATTCAGCCTCTAATTATTGTTCTGTTGCAACACTTTGACACACGGTTTAGTAACTGATAAAGTGGCGGGTCGCTCGATGTTTTGTTAGCTACTATATCGAGATTCGTATAATTAATTCAGTGTGATGATAATGTTACTGCCATTACCTTAGGCTAATCATGTGAGTCGCCGCACTAGCTAGCTAGCAGCTTTACCACAGGTAATTATAGCAACCGTAGCTTCAAGTAAACCTCTGCAGTGACAGCTACTTGTGACCTGATAGCTCCTCTTACTGTTCTCTGATGCACCAAGCTCTTCTTGTTCTAGGACCGATGAATGATTGAAGTTCTTCCATGAGACCATGACTAGGCACCCGATCCACATCCGATTTGCGCTGTCAAAGAGGCTAAATTTTCCACTCTGCTGGGACATTCCACCGCATATCCACTGTTAGTTGGGGCCCTGTGTCGCGCTGTAAGATTCTTCAAGCGGTTCAAATCTCCCATTACTCCCACTGATTTGTCCCAGTGACGCTTCTGATAGCGTAGACAAGTGCTTAGCTCTGTTCCTAATTAAGTAGCGCCAGTAGTAGCCTGAATTCGGAACGCAGTGACACAAACGAATAGTAATTTAAACAAGAAATCACATCGACGAGCTGTTGGAAGCGATACATCAAGATCAAGCGAAGGATTTGTGACTATCATCTCTGACCGAATGGATCAAGTGGTACCTGTTCTTTCCAAGCCTGTTGCTTCAGGCTTGGTGTTACTGTTACCCTACCCCCGCACGGATCAATGAAAGTTGAAACCAACGCCTCACCTTTTGGAAACTAATTTAGGAGCTAGGAGGCGACTGCTCCCCCTAACATGCTACCAAATCCACTGTTCCAATATTGCTTCGCTTGTGATCTTCAGTTGTGCTCAGGATCAAACGGGTTATTGTCGAGACGCCGGCTGCTTTCCCGAAGCCTGATCTGGCGAAACGACGAGGGCAAGCTAACAATCAGCCAAGGGACAAGTACAGCAGAGCGACAGCCACCTTTCGTGAGACGAGATGATGATGATGCCGTGTGTTTCTCCCCGGCCGTTGCACGCCGAACCGAACCAAACCGCGCGCGACAACACCTAGCGCTTCGGCCGGTCTGTCGTCTTTGCGAACGGGCGGACGATGACCGAACGGAAACCAAGGAATCAAACGCAACGGCGCCCAAATGCATGAGAGCGCGCGAGCCCCACCCCACCGGAGTTTCATCGTTGGGGAACACTTTGGCATTCGTTGGCTCCGCCGGGATTCGGACCAAAGTTAAAATCGTTGGAACCCACCTTGTTGGAAACTGAATGTGGGAGGAGGCAAAGACTAAGGCCATGTTTGTTTGCCCTATGAATTATATAATCAAGCTTATATAAGTTAATGGGGAAACAAACAGTCTAGATTATAATCTAGATTATATAATCTAAAGCATGAGATTATAATAATCTATAAGCAACCATTATGGTGCTTATATAATCTCAAACTAATAATCCAACACAGTAATAATCCAGGAAAACAAACAACCCACCGGCTTATTTAAAGATAGCTTATATAATCCAGCTTATATAATCCAACACCAAAAAGCTGGATTATATAAGTTGGAGAAGGAAACAAACAGGGCCTAAGACCCTGTTTGTTTCAGCTGAGGATTGTAGAGACCAGTTTTTAAAAGCTGGAAGGTCAACAAACATGAAACTTTCAATCTGGATTATAATAATCTGGAGGCCAGATTGTAGCAATAACACAATTCACTCTAGAGGAGCTTTTCTCAGCTTTTTTTTTTTTTTTTTTGCAAAAGACCACAATACACATCTAACTTCAGTGAAAATTACCCATCATTGCTCCTCACTGTTCACATAGACTTTTCAACCTATAATCGAGGGTACCACAGACTTTTGCTAAGCAGAAATAGCAATCCAAACACACTATAATCTGGATTGCCAAACAGCCATCAGCTTTTAACAATCCAGCTTTTACAATTCAAATTTTAAAAACTACTTTCTACAATCCTCAGCTGAAACAAACAGAGCCTAACAAGGCCAACTTACATTCGCAAAACGCGAATGCCATTGCTTGCATTGTAGTAGTAGCTTGGAAGCAATGATCACCGCCTATTTTTGAACCATGGACGGACAGTAGCAGCCATGCAGATGGTGGTGCCCTCTGGCCCTACCGGCCGTTGATCGTGATGAGCTGTCTCGGCGAGGCAGGCTGCAAATGCGGGGCCGCCAACCCAACTGCGTTGTGCTTTTTCTTTTCTTTTTTTTCCTAACAGGGAGCTCCTCTGTTCTAATGTTCTTCAGCCATAAAACGCGCGCTTCGTCCCCGCTTTCCTCCGGCCTTACCTCCCACCGTCACACGCTCCTCGCATCGCAACGCGCCACCTCTCCGGCTCTTGCTTTCCACCAGCGTTTGCAACACTTCTTGTAGGATCATGGCCTCCAAGATCTTCCGCGCCGCCGTCGTCGCCGCTGTCGCCGTGTCTTCCCTCATCGGGGTTGCGATGGCAGCCGATGGGCCTGCGCCAAGCCCGACGTCCGGTGCCCCCGCCGTCTCGTCCTCGCTCGTCGCCGCCGTCCTCTGTCCCGCCGTGGCGCTCCTCTTTGGCAGCCTGCGCCACTGAGTTGGCCAAGGTCGCAGCCGCGCGTCCCGGAGGCTCGCTCCATAACAGATTTTTTTTAGTACAATTAATTATTGGCCATAAAGCTAGCGTGCAATTGATGATTTGTCATATAATATCGTCTGTGAGTGAAACATTTCATGGCAAATCATAACTACACGTCAACTTTATGATAAATAATCAAATCTTCAAATTTTTTTTATGGCCAAGATCGTGCTGTTCTAGCAAGATCACTTGCCTAAGGTGCTTTCTTTAGTCTTTACCCCCTCCTTCCTACGTGTACTTAGCACCCTTCTCCTTCTGTTAGTTTGGTTGTGTCCTTCCCCTTCTTGTGCTGCCCTGCCCATCTACTATTTGTAATGATTCAGGTAATTTGATATCAGCATTCGCTCTATTAAATTATATCTGCTCTGTTTTGGTCCCACTACGAAATTGATCTTCGTATTTTCACTTGTTCGATTTTGTTCACGCTCCATGCATGATTCAAGAACTCGTTACAAATTATGGATTTGCTGAACACCCCACCCGGTGATATCATCTTTTGAACTGTGTTGAGTTGTCCTATCCCACAGTCTCAAGCATGTTTTATCCGATACAAGCTAAAGACATGGATGCTAGGGTTGGCAACCAACCTGTCGCGTGCTCGAGCCTCAATACGAACACTTACGGACTTATGGTCTCGCCCCCGCCATATCTGTGCTCGCCGGCGACGAGGCGGTGGTTTGTACCGGCCGCCGCCTCTTCCTGCTTCGAGTATATCGCTGCAACGAGCAAGTGAAGTTTCTATACGAATTTTTCCTAGCAGAGTGTCGTTGCAACGGATCTCAAATAAACTTCGTACTTTTGCTTAATGAGGAATTATGTATTATCTATATCACACATCTATTTAGTATAAAGAAGGTTTATGCTGCCAACCATTATCCGATAACTCACAACAACCAACACCATCTCTGCAAAAAAAAAAGAGAGTGACTAGGGAACGGTATACCGTTGCAACGGTATAGCCATGAAACTTATGAAACTTATCAGTTTCAGTGCTGGTTTCATGAGTTTCAGTGTTTAGTTTCATCAGTTTCATGTTTTATCAGTTTTTAGTGCTAAGTTTCATGAGTTTCAGTGCAAAAAATCATAAGTTTCATGAGTTTCAGAGGTATACCGTTTTTTAGTTTTTCTGAAAAAAAAGCCTATCGACGATGGTTTTGAACATGCAAATCTCATCTACTGCATTGTAATACTTATGTACATGCATACACTAGGAAAATAAAAAATAAAGAGAGTACTCAGATCAAATTTGTAGGATCGATATATACTAATATAGCAATCAGAGGGGGGTGAATGATTGCGCGGAAGCTAAAATCAAATTTTTGATCTACTAAAAATTCACCCCAATTCGGAATCAAATAATCGCTTCGATTTCACGCAAAAACAGATTGACCTATGTTCACTAAAACATGAATTCCCGCAGATCCAACCGTTAGAAAGATGTGAAATTTTTACTGTAGAAATTAGATTCAATTTACAAACTAACCCAACAAGAATCAACTCAATCGGATCTACGGATCAAAAGTTATAGGCTTTGCAAGTTGACTGTTCCAAAAGTGACGCGAATTAATTAAACCCTAATTTCGTGATTAAACAAAATCTAAAAGGAATTAACCAATCAAACTTTTTAGATCAATTACTTGATGCCCTAGGAAGGTTTGGAATAGATCAAATCAAAATTGTTACGATGAAATAATAAACCAATCTATAATTAAAATGAACGTGCAATAGAAAATTACCTTCTTTTTGTCGGAAAACTAATCGTGCGACAATACCTTTGTTGCTACAGCAATCACAAGTTACTGTAGCACTTTGTGTGGATCGGTTTCTCCTTTGCTTATTTCTGATCACTAGATGACAATAGCAAAGAAGAATTATGAAGCTAGCCATGAACACGTACGCCCCTAGCTTGATACTCCATGCAGCCAGATTGGATAGTCGTCGGATTGGTCTCGGCTTGGCTTTTGGTTCGGCGTTTACCAGAGCACGTCGCACAGCTCCCGATTGATGGTCATTTGCAAGTTTTTGTTCTGCTCACGATGTAGACGAGGAAGCAAACCGGCCGGCCAGCAGAGCAAGCAATACGAGCGGACGAACAGATGTACTCACGCCGCCGTCGGTTGCTTCTCATGCGCTCTTGATTTTCTTTTTGCCGCTTCGAAGAAATTAATCTTTATTTCTTTTTGTCTAATCTGGTTACAGTACTCCCAACAAAATAGTACAAACCCTAAATCTCAAAGACACACAAACAGGGGACACCTCCCCCTATTTATAAGAAAACCCTAGAAGAGTTCGCATGCATATCCACTTGGCCCAACATGGCCCAATACATGCAAACTACATCAAAACGAATACAACTGCATGCGTACGGCCCACCTGCCGTACTCACGTGACTCACTAGCAACCACGTGCACCGTTCTCTAGTCCGAACGCCCCGCATGACATCCTCGACCACCAAGACCTCGATTCCTCCCTGAACCTAGGCCCGAACCTCAGTTCCTCCATGAACCTAGTTCGGTCCCACACCGACCACGCTCGACCTCAAGCAACACTGCACATGAACAAACACACAACTGCACGAGCACAAGTCCACGACTTGACTCAAGATCAATCCATGCAACCACTCACACGAGCGCATTGCATCAAGCAAAACCATTACCATGCTATGACAAGCATATCAAATAATCATCTGAAACAGCACATGCACATGCATCACACATGCCATGAGAACAACCACTTTGCAATACCAAATTCATCATTAAGCCAATTTTTCATCACATGATTTCACAATCTCCCCCTTGATGAAAACATTGGCAACACCACTTAGAACTGAACATTGGCATTCACCTCACAAGAAAAGTTTTTGAAATCAAAAAAGTTTAAAAACAAAAGCCAAAGTGAAAAACACAAAATCTCCCCCTTTGACAAATAAGCAAAGTAAAAACTCCCCCTAAATCAAAAAAAGTGTGTATGT
This sequence comes from Rhipidocladum racemiflorum, assembly GCA_036346355.1. NCBI lineage: Eukaryota > Viridiplantae > Streptophyta > Magnoliopsida > Poales > Poaceae > Rhipidocladum > Rhipidocladum racemiflorum. The sequence continues at coordinate 75,566,590 of CM070569.1, read as the reverse complement.
GAATGTGCAATGTGCTCAAAATTCTCCCCCTTTGACAATAGATTCATCAAGAATACAAAAGAGAGAACAAAATCTTTTTATTTTTTTTTTGTTTTGCCATTTTTTTTATGTAATGAGCATTATAAATCATCCACAAATGTAACATCTTCCAAGTCATGCTATCAAAAGTACTTGCACCCTCAAATCTACACATAAACAATGTAGAGTAAGCACAACTAGAAATCAAGTACTATTAACGATTTTTTGCATGGCATGATCTCTCTTTCTCAACTATCTCAAAACCTGAAAACATTGAACTTTTGTGCACTTCTTTGGTGCTTGAAAAGCTGATTTATTTATTGATTGCAATAAAATATAAAATTGCAAGGAATTATATGCACCATCAGCCTTACTTTTCAACCATGCCAAGCAATGAGCTTAAGGTTTCATGGTTTCGGTCATACACAACCTCTTCCAAGTTCATATCAGAGTGCAATGATAAGCAGTCTCGTAAAGAGGAAGTGCGACAGTGCATAACCTTGATCTTGCATCTATCAAAAATCACTTTTTGAGCTTTTAGCTCTTTAACTTTGAAAACTTTCACATTTAGCATCTTTTTAAGCAGGATCAAGATAGTCAAGAAAGTTCAACCATGACAAGATTTAATTCAAGTTTTCATTCCATTTAAATAGTCATGTCATAAACTACACCATATATGCATAAAGATGAAGTTACAAAGACTTTGTAGCATAGACATGGCTTCAAATCACATATGTGTATCAAATATAATGCTCAAAACTTTTTCATTTTCCCTTTTTAATTTTTTTTCATTTAAAAAAGAAAGAAGAAAGTGTAAACAAAGAAACACAACGTTTTCACAAACTCCCCCTCAAAACAAGCCTGTTAGGTGAACAACCCCAAGTTCTCCCCGAATAAAAGCAAAACAAGAAGAGAACTACCCAATTGATGTTCAGTATCCACATGATGAAGCACAATATTTCCTTTTTCTACTTAATCTCTAAGAAAGTGAAATTTAATCTCAATATGCCCAAGAAAGAGAACTACCCAAGAAGTGGCATGAACCAGATGTACTTTTTCTATCAATTCTACATCCTCCAAAATCAGCATCAGAAAAAGCTCTCAAACTAATGCATGAGGAAGCAAAAAGCTAAATGCCAAAATCTTGAGTACCAAAGAGATACTTGAAAATTTCGCTTGATGATTTGTTGATGTGAAGCATGTGGGAAAGCTTGAAAACGAGCACACAAGCACACAGCAAATTCCAATTATCTCCTCCTCAACAGCATCAACATCTTCATGAACAAAAATACTCTCCCACTGAACATATGCACCTGTACCTGCATCATTTGGACTAGTGTCTTTTGCGAAAACAGAGGTGGAAGAAGCATCTTCAAAAATAACACTTTCAGCACGAGATGCACGAAAGAACCAAATCTTTATCACCGAACATGTGACGTGAACATCCAAAATTTACTAGCCATATGTTCTCCTTCCTCGCTTGAGAAGCCTACATAGAAGCAGAAAGTGTCGAGGTCTCGGTACTGGGGTTAGAAATAAGATGTTTAGGAATCCAGTACTGAGACACACGACACAAAACAGTAGGCACAACACGAGCATTCTTATGCACAAAAATAGATTTGTCTTTTCTCGTGTTCTTAGCAACAAAAGATGTTTGCATCACCCTCGGCACATAATGAGAAACAAAACATGCTTGTCTGAAATTAGACCTAGCCTTAGCTTTTTCTTTCTTTTGTTGTTTGGCTAGTCTAAAGCAAAAATCTACTAAATGTCCATCTCTACCACAATGAGTGCAAGTGTACTTAACAGGATGTTTGGCTTTAGAAGTAGAAGCAACATTTGCATTCATCATAGTAGAAGATAGCACTCCAGCTGACTTAAAGATAGTTTTCTTAGGCTCATTGTCAATTTTAAATTTTCCTCCTTCAAGTGCTTTAACAACAGTGGGAACATGTGATTTATGATAAGCATAAGAATCAAAACCTAAACCTTTATTATGAGTGCTGACTTTTGATTGATCTAAGATCATGTTTAGGTTTTTCTTTCCTTTAGTGAAACGTTCTAATGACTTTTCCAAGTAATCAACCTTTTGAGAAAGAGTTAAACAGTTATTACAGAGAATATCCACTTTTTCTTTTTGCTTGCGACAAGTTGAGCATGAAAGAACATCATGTGTAAGCAGATCATCAGTCAATTGAGAAACCCTAGCATTTGCATCTTTCAATTTCAATTCAAGAGTTGAGCATTTAGAACAAGAAATTGAACCATGCAAATCATCAGTGGAACAGCTAGCATGTTTAACATGTTTCTCATTTTTCTCATTTAGATGTAACAGAAGAGCATGTTCTTTCCTAAGACATGTGAGCTCATTGTAAATTAAGTCACATGATTTGCAAGTATCATCATCAGGAATCAAAGTCTTAAGTCTAGTAATTTCAGCATTCAATGACTCCGCAAGAATATCATGTTTCTTAATTTTTCTATCACGTTTGTCAAGAAATTTTCCAAGACGGGCAACAGCATTGGCTAATTCATCATAAGAAGGATCTACCTCATTGAAGTCGCTGTCGTTGCTGTCCTCAGTGAAGCTGTCGCTGCTTTTGGTCATGAGACACAATCCCGTCAATTCATGCTTGCTTGGAGTTGCATCATCCTTGCTGCTCTCCGAGTCCACATCGCTCAAATTGACTTGTTCAAGAGCGGAAAGAACTCGGTGAACCACCTTGCGGTTGATGAAGCTCTTCTTCTTCCTGTCATTTGAAGAGAATCTTTTCTTCTCCTTTCTTCTGTCGTTGTCCTCCTCCTCTTTTGATGCTTTTCCTGCAAGCTTAGGACAATTTGTACGAATATGATTGAGGTCACCACATTCATAGCATCTTGGAGGGCCACCACCACCTCTCTTCCTCATTCTCACATTCTGCAAAGCTTTGTTAAAGCGAGAGACGAGTAGTGCTAAGTCTTCTTCAGGAATTTCTTCAATCTGTTCATTGGTTAGTGAAGACAAAGAAGACAAAGCAAAGCTTGAAGAAGTATTGTTAGGAGACATGCTAGTTTGAGAGGATAAAGCAATTGATTTATGTCCATTCTTCCTAGCAAGGACATCCAACTCATGAGTCTTCAGCTTAGAGTAAAGAACATCTAATGTGAGTGTGCTCATGGTAGTAGATTCTTGTATAGATGTTACTTTCATCTCCCACACTGACATGTCCAAAGCACTAAGCAATTGTCGAGCATTTTCAGCATCAGTGTAGCTAACTCCAACAAAGACGCAGATTGCTAAGAATTTTATTGAAACGCAAAGAAGTCATCGATGATTCACTAGGTTTCATCTCAAAACGCATGTATTCTTTTTTGTAAATATCTTGGCGAACCTCTTTGACAGTGTTAGAACCCTCATGATAATCACAAAGAGATTTCCATACCTCATATGCGGATCGAAGATGAACCACTCGATCAAAATCGCTGTGTCCCAAGCCTTGGATGATCAAGTTGCGCGCCTTACTATTTGTTTCAACATGTGCGCGATTGGTGTCGTTGACGTTGTCGTTTGCAGGGACTTCATATGGCTTGTAAACCTTCTCCCAAATTGCGAAGCCCTGCGCCTGAATGAACGCCTCCATCTTTGCTTTCCAAAACTGAAAATCAACACCATCGAAAACACAAGGTTTTGTCGAATACCTATCCATCGCTACGGTTTCTAATCACCAGTTAAGATTAATTAGAAAAACCTTGCTCTGATACCACTTGTAGGATCGATATATACTAATATAGCAATCAGAGGGGGGTGAATGATTGCGCGGAAGCTAAAATCAAATTTTTAATCTACTAAAAATTCACCCCAATTCGGAATCAAATAATCGCTTCGATTTCACGCAAAAACAGATTGACCTATGTTCACTAAAACATGAATTCCCGCAGATCCAACCGTTAGAAAGATGTGAAATTTTTACTGTAGAAATTAGATTCAATTTACAAACTAACCCAACAAGAATCAACTCAATCGGATCTACGGATCAAAAGTTATAGGCTTTGCAAGTTGACTGTTCCAAAAGTGACGCGAATTAATTAAACCCTAATTTCGTGATTAAACAAAATCTAAAAGGAATTAACCAATCAAACTTTTTAGATCAATTACTTGATGCCCTAGGAAGGTTTGGAATAGATCAAATCAAAATTGTTACGATGAAATAATAAACCAATCTATAATTAAAATGAACGTGCAATAGAAAATTACCTTCTTTTTGTCGGAAAACTAATCGTGCGACAATACCTTTGTTGCTACAGCAATCACAAGTTACTGTAGCACTTTGTGTGGATCGGTTTCTCCTTTGCTTATTTCTGATCACTAGATGACAATAGCAGCAGCAATTATGAAGCTAGCCATGAACACGTACGCCCCTAGCTTGATACTCCATGCAGCCAGATTGGATAGTCGTCGGATTGGTCTCGGCTTGGCTTTTGGTTCGGCGTTTACCAGAGCACGTCGCACAGCTCCCGATTGATGGTCATTTGCAAGTTTTTGTTCTGCTCACGATGTAGACGAGGAAGCAAACCGGCCGGCCAGCAGAGCAAGCAATACGAGCGGACGAACAGATGTACTCACGCCGCCGTCGGTTGCTTCTCATGCGCTCCTGATTTTCTTTTTGCCGCTTCGAAGAAATTAATCTTTATTTCTTTTTGTCTAATCTGGTTACAGTACTCCCAACAAAAGAGTACAAACCCTAAATCCTCAGCACACAATAAACAGGGGACACCTCCCCCTATTTATAAGAAAACCCTAGAAGAGTTCGCATGCATATCCACTTGGCCCAACATGGCCCAATACATGCAAACTACATCAAAACGAATACAACTGCACGCGTACGGCCCACCTGCTGTACTCACGTGACTCACTAGCAACCACGTGCACCGTTCTCTAGTCCGAACGCCCCGCATGACATCCTCGACCACCAAGACCTCGATTCCTCCCTGAACCTAGTCCCGAACCTCAGTTCCTCCATGAACCTAGTTCCGGTCCCGTCACCGACCACGTTCGACCTCAAGCAACACCTGCACATGAACAAACACACAACCGTGTACGAGCACAAGTCCACGACTTGACTCAAGATCAATCCATGCAACCACTCACACGAGCGCATTGCATCAAGCAAAACCATTACCATGCTATGACAAGCATATCAAATAATCATCTGAAACAGCACATGCACATGCATCACACATGCCATGAGAACAACCACTTTTCAATACCAAATTCATCATTAAGCCAATTTTTCATCACATGATTTCACAAAATTCTAGGACAAGCTACAACCTACTTCCACAACAAGCTACAACGAGAGCTTCTCAGATGATAGCAAGAACACAAAATACAACAATAAGCTGAGAACAAATGAATTGTCACCATTCGAACGTCCTCAACAGTTTGTTCCACCTCACCACAACGATCATATGGGAGCCGTTTCTTCAATACAGCAAGAAAAACATCATCTTGAAGTTAGCCCTTTAGGATTAGTTGTAGGTACATCTTCCGCATTTTACCAATTTTTACAAATTTTTACATGTGCACACGTTGTAATTATAAGGATCCTAGTCAGTTCGAACACCAAGTTCAAGTTAAACACTACAAAAATTGCTGATTGTGCACCAAAAAGAGTAAAGCTTGGTCCCTAATATGACTGGTACTGGTGTCAAAAAATAATATTGTTATAGATTTATGCAAAAAAAAATGCCATCGCAGCAGGAAAAAAAAGAAGAAACATAATGAACACACACCATTATAAGAAGCTAAATTAGACAAGGCAAGAAATGCTCACACTGGGTAACAGATGAGCCACCAGTCACCATGTTATTCTCTTTCCCCTTGCATTTGACCTCTATTTGCATGTCTCTTCCTTCTGCCTCTTTGGTCTTGTAGAATTTGTGACATTTAGCACTGCAGACCAATTATTCCACCATCAATTCGTAGTAGCAAAGGACAAAAACAAAGGGATGAAAATTTCAAGTCTAAGATATAGCATTGTGTTAATGAACCAGAGACATTTGAGAACTGCTACACGAGGCAAAGCAGCCAACCATAACAATTATTTTGGCTTGAATCATTGGCCAACAATCTTGCACATATGTGAATTTCTAGTATAGCTTTATGTACCAACCTGGCTTATTTTTTCCTCTGAATTTTCTCTAAAACTGTAAGAACAAATTGCGTTGGCTTAGTAACAAGAAAAAACTGTCAAACAAAGGAGCAAACCTACTGATTATTATTTACGAAAGAACATTTCGCAAACCTAAATATATGATTCATGAAAGGGCTGAAATGAAGCCACACGACCAACATGTTCGAGCATTAAATGACAACACACCAACCCGTCCACTAATATCGGGGCTCGTTTTCCTTGTCATTTTGCTCAGATAAGTAATTGATGCTCAAATGCATACACACAGAATGGCGTAGCAAGTGAGGCTCAAAATTTCAGCATGCAAATCATCCTTCTAATGAAATTGGAAAGTATATCTCAACCAGTCATTACCATGCACCCTCAACAATAACATAGAAAGGATCCTATCATAAATTAGAGAGACATTGACAAAACTGAAGCAAGGTAAGTAGCCAAACAACTCACCTTACTGCTGGTGAAGATGAGCTCGCCGCAGTACTTGTTCTTTCACGAGAAGATCTGCCCACCGTGCATACCGATCTGCAAACATACCAACCAAAGACACACATTAGACTATCACAAGCCAAACAAATGCTAAGCCAATCACCCATTAGAAACCCACAAAAAATGTAGGCTCTGGAACAGTACAGTGCCACACCCACAAAATTTCACACAAGAACTTAACTAGGTTCAAAGGAACACGAAATGAATATCTGCCACAGAGAAAGAATTTGAGCAACAGATTATTTTTCGCAACATCAATGAAATCACTTCTGAGCTGGTCGTCAAAAATTAAAGTGTGTTAAAAAAATTTATCATAAAAATTGACATCCAAGATTAAAAGTTTGAACTTGTAGCTAGTGCAGGGAAACTCCATTTTATGAAGACAATTTTGCTAGTCCACTACCACCACTAGTCAACGAACTACAATAATTGTATGGTCTGTGGCAACAGCAATTCACACATGTTGAGTAAGAGTATCACTCTTAAACCCGTAGTCCTGATTTACAGTGTGAAACCAAACTGGGACCAAGTCCTCAAGGGCCCTAATCTATGATGAATTGTCCAATCATAATTTTCTTTTATGAAGGTGGTTTATATTTCTATGGATTACTCTAGTAGAAGGCTAGAAGCTATCCAATTGGTCCAAAGAGATGTGCATTTTGACAAGTGCGCATGTATTAATTTCCAAATAACATTTGCTATGGTCCATTTTCTAGAAAAAGTATTTGCACCAATCAAAAAGAGGGCGGAAACTTTCCCATTTCCCACAGTTATTGCCGCTGGCAAAGCAATGTCACCAGAGTAGAGTAGCAAATTGTAGGATCGGATGGCGTCAATCAGAGGGGGGGTGAATGATTGAGCGGATGCTAAAACAAATTTTTAGTGATTCTTTAAACCCCCTAAACTTAATATAAAATATTGCTTCGGTTTAACACAAAAACAGATTAACTAACGTTCATTAAATCGTGAATTCCTGGAGATCCAACCGTTCAATTGATGTGAAATTTTTACTGTAGAAACTAGATTCAATTTAGAAACTAACCCAACAAGAATCGACTCAATCGGATCTACGGATCAAAAGTTATAAGCTTTTCAAGATGACTATTTGAATAATGACGCGAATTGATTAAACCCTAATTTCGTGACTAAACAAAATCTACAAGGAATTAACCAATCAAACTTTGTAGATCAATAACTTGATCCTCTAAAAATATTTTGAATGAATCAAATCAAAATTATGATGGTAAAACAATAAATCAATCTAAGATCAAAAAGCATGCAAACAAGTGAAGAAAAACATTAATTCACTTAGTATAAAACAATGAGTACTGTAGCGTTACTGTAGCTTCGAAAAGAAGTGACGTGAGAGGATCTGGCTCTGTCGCTGGATGCTTCGCTTGTTCTGGTCTTCAGCGAAATATGCCGCCACCTCTCCTTTTTGCGTTCGGCTGGATTGATCACCGGCTGTAGCGCAGGAAGTCCAGTATTGTCCTCTGCCTTGTCTCTTCACGCGACGTCTCTTTTTCTTTCGTGTGCGTGCACTTCCCTCTAATTGGTACCCTGCCCTTCTGTCGCTTTTATGCTGATCACATGCCGTGTCCAAGACTCCGAGTCGTACTCACGCACGCTTATGGCCGGAGGCCAACTTGCGTCCGAGTAGTGCTCGCACACGCTCATGGCCGGAGGCCGATTTCCATACAACTAAAACTTCCTAATTTTTCATCTCTAATTAAATACCTATATACATATATATCTGACCCAATAACACATGGCCCAATACATGCATATAGCCCAAAATTCTCGCATGCACGCGTACGTCCACCTGCCGCTACCGCGTGACTCACTCTCCCTCACATGCAATGTTCTCTAGTCCGAACGCCCCGTATGACATCCTCAATCATCTGAACCTCGATTCATCCCAGAACCTAGTTCCGATCCCCGTCATCGACCACGTTCAACCTCAAGCAACACCTGCACATGAACAAACACAAAACCATGTACGAGCACAAGTCCACGACTTGACTCAAGATCAGTCCATGCAACCACTCACACGAGCGCATTGCATTAAGCAAAATAATTATCATGTTATCACAAGCACATCAGATAATTATATGAAATAGCACATTTAGCAAATTCAATTCTAAACCAATTTTTCAGCACATGATTTCACAATCTCCCCCTTGATGAAAACATTGGCAACACCACTTTAGAATTGAACATTTGCAATTGACATTCACTACACAAGAAAGGTTTGTGAAATCAATAGGTTTAAACTCAAAAGCCAAAGTAAAAAACACAAAATCTCCCTCTTGACAAAATGGAAAGTGAAAAACTCCCTCTATGTGAAATGAGACAAATCTCTCCATAAGAAGAAAAATGTGAGTGAATGTGCAATGTGTACAAAATTCTCCCCCTTTGACAATGAATTCATCAAGAATACAAAAGAGAGAACACCATGTTCAAAAAATTTTCCTTTAGCAATGATTTAACAAAAGAGAAACAAAGGGGTGCCAAGATAGGAAAAGATGAGCTCATTCGATCATATAACCTTATATATCACATAATATGCAAAATACATGAACTTGATGTGATTTTAACAAGTTAGGGAATGACATGCATCTCAACCCTAGTTCAGTCTACTATAGCCAAGTACTAAGTAAAACCTCAGCAGAAAAGCAAGGCTCAAAACTGAAGCAACTAACAACTCATGGCGAGCAAGTAGTTTCAACTCCAATCTAGTAGGCCAATTTAATCTTTTTTAAAAAACGATTAACTGCATGTGGCATGCTTGAAGCATACTTCTTTTATTTTATCGGAGTGGCATGCTTGAAGCATACGTCTTGTCTTTTTAGGGAATGGCATGCTTGAAGCATACATCTTATCTTTTTAGAGGAAAGCAAGTCTGAAGCGCACAACTTGAGACATTTGCTTTTAACAACCCCTTTTTATTGATTCCTTTTGCTTTTTCTTTTTCTTTGATTGTAAACATGCACAGAGATTAAAAGGCCTTTTGAAAGAGTAAAGCTGAAAACACACTTGCTCCATAGCCCAAATTTGTCAAGAAGATTCAATATCAAGCCTAGAAGAGTAAGATATCACAGAGTATTTAGCTATAGACAATCTAACCAAGGAATTCCACAATGTCACTTTTAGTTCTAGTAAAGCAATTTAGATTGTCGTATATCAGCTCAATTACATAATATATAAAGAAATATGATAAAATAAGCTCATCAACTAAAGGACTTGGCAAGGAAACTCCCCCTCAAAACAGGCTCATGGGATGCACAACTCCCAATTCTCCTCTTAGAAAAGCAAATCGAGAAGCATCAAGTGGTTTTGTGAAAATATCAGCAAGTTGCAACTCAGAATCAACAAAATGCAAAACAACATCTCCCTTTTCCACATGATCTCGAAGAAAATGATAGCGAATATCAATATGCTTTGTTCGAGAATGTTGCACTGGATTTTTAGCAATATTGATAGCACTAGTGTTATCACAGAAAAGTGGAACACTATCTAAATATAATCCAAAATCCTTTAAAGTTGAAATCATCCAAAGCACTTGTGCACAACATGCAGCAGCAGCAACAAATTCAGATTCATAGCTTGAGAGAGCAAATGTAAACTTGTTTTCTAGATGACCAAGCAACTAAAGATGTACCAATAAAATGACATGTTCCAGAGGTACTTTTCCTATTAATTCTACAACCCGCAAAATCAGCATCAGAATAGGCTCTAAGTGATAAACAAGATGATGAAGAGTACCATAAGCCAAACTCTAAAGTGGATTGTAAATAGCGAAGAATTCGTTTTACCGCTTGTCGATGAGAAGCACGTGGGGAAGCTTGAAAACGAGCACACAAGCACACCGCAAAGTGTATATCTGGCCTTGAAGCAGTGAGATAAAGAAGCGATCCAATCATCATTCGATACTCCTTTTGATCAACCGTTTCTCCTTCTTCATCCGGATCCAAAACAGTTGTTGTACCAATTGGTGTGGAAATTGGTTTGCATGTATCCATCTCAAAACGTCGAAGGAGATCTTTTGTGTACTTCGTTTGATGAATAAAGATACCTTGCTTTGTTTGCTTGACTTGTAAGCCCAAAAAGTATGTGAGCTCACCCATCATACTCATCTCAAATTCCCTGCTCATAGTGTTTGAAAACTTGGCAACAAGAGCATGAGAGGTACCTCCAAAGATGATATCATCCACATAAATCTGAACAAGTAAGAGATCATTGCCATGCTTGAGTGAAAATAAGGTTTTATCCACTTTGCCCATTACAAAATCATTTTTTAGCAAATATGATTTAAGACGCTCATACCAAGCCCGAGGTGCTTGTTTTAAACCATATAAAGCTTTTGATAGTTTGAAAACATGATCTGGTAACTTGGGATTCTCAAAACCAGGTGGTTGCTTAACATAAACCTCCTCATTGATGAAACCATTAAGAAAAGCACTTTTAACATCCATTTGATACAATCTAAAACCTTTAGATGCAGCAAAGGCCAACAAAATTCTAATGGCTTAAAGTCTTGCAACAGGTGCAAAAGTTTCATCAAAATCAAGTCCTTCAATTTGAGTAAAACCTTGAGCAACCAACCTAGCTTTATTTCTTACAACAACCCCATCTTCATTTTGTTTATTCTTAAATACCCATTTAGTTCCAATAATATTATGACCTACAGGAGGAGGAACTAAGACCCAAACCTGATTACGCTCAAAATTCTCAAGTTCCTCATGCATGGCATTAATCCAAGACTCATCAGATAAAGCGTGACTTACATCTTGGGGTTCAAACGATGCAACAAAAGCAGTATGAGCATATGAGGCATTAGTATTGTACCTGTTTCGAAGTACACGCACGTTTAACTCACCAATCATCTGTCCAGGAGGATGTCTACGTTGTATGTGCATTGGTGCAGAAACTTCTGGAGTCTCATGTATAGTACCATGTGAGGATTCTGTAGTTGCTTGAGTTTCTTCCTGTGGGTCGGTCCGACTGGGCTGGGTTGTCAACTTGATTGCCACTTTGTCATCTTCATCTTCATCATCACTTTCTTCCAAAAAGATACTTTCAGAATCGCAAGTCACCTGTGTCCCTGAAGAGTCGGGTCTAGTACTGGGGCTAGCCTCATCAAAAGTGACTTCACAAGTCTCAACAATTTTGCTAGTCTCTAAATTCAGCACACGGTAACCACGAGTATGAAGAGCATAACCAAGAAAAAGTCCATCTGAGCATCTAGATTCAAATTTATCAAGATTTCCATGTTTGAGAATAAAGCATTTGCAACCAAAAACACGCATATGAGAGATGCTAGGGGTACGACCAAAACGAAGTTCATAGGAAGTTCTATGTAGCTTTGCTCTCAAAAATACTCTATTTGAAACATAGCAAGCAGTAGATATAGCTTCAGCCCAATATTTCCTAGGAGTTGAAAATTCATCAAGCATAGTCCTAGCCATCTCAACCAATGTACGATTTTTCCTCTCAACTACACCATTTTGTTGAGGAACACGAGCAGAAGAAAATTGATGCTCAATACCATGTTTGGAACAAAAGGAAGCAAAAAGAGTATTCTTGAATTCTCCTCCATTATCACTCCTAATTACTTTAAGTGCTTCAGGCAATTCCCTAAACAACCTTAATGCAAGCTCTTGAAAACATTCAAAAACTTCATCTTTGGTAGACAAGAAATATACCCAAGAGTACCTAGAGTAATCATCCACAATAACAAGAACATACCACTTACCTCCTGCAGATTTCACTCTAGCAGGTCCAACAGTGTCCATATGTAGAAGCTGACCTGGAGCATTAGTCATAACAGCAGAAATAGGAAAATGTGGAGATGCAGTCATTTTTCCATGTTGACAGGAGGAGCAAACCAAATTACTTGTTTTATCAATCTTTAATTCAGGCAAACCTCTAAGCAAGTTTGATTTACTTATGCGTGAAAGATGATCGAAACCAATATGACCAAGTCTACGATGCCAAAAAGTTAAATCTTTAGAAACTTGGGAGACAAGACATGTAGTTTCAGATGTTGGATATGAAAAATCACCTTTAAACAAGCGACCAATGCGAGTGATATTGCATACTAGATTTTCAGAAACATCTAATATACGACAAGAATTTTTCTTAAATCTCACCTCAAGATCTTCATCAAGCAACTGAGAGACTGAGAGCAAATTATACTTGAGCTTACTTACCAAAGCTACATCCTTGAGAACGAAGTTTTCATTGACTCGCACAATTCCTTTTCCAAGAATCCGTCCCTTTGAATCGTCGCCAAAAGTGATAACATCATCACCTGAACTTTGTGTGAGGAGGAGAACCATTTTGAATCTCCAGTCATATGACGTGAACATCCAGAATCTATGAACCATATGTTCTCCTTCCTCTCTCGCACAACCTACACAAAAGGGAATGTCGATGTCTCAATACTGGGGTTAGATAAAAGAGTTTTAGGAATCCAGTATTGAGACATACGACCAATGAAACCAGTAGACATAACACGAGGATTTTTATCATAATGAGAAGCAGAGTGTGCCTTTCTGACATTAGACTTAGCATTGAACCTTTCTCTCCTTTGCTGTTTAGCTAGTCTAAAGCAGAACTGAACTAAATGACCATCTTTACCACAGTGAGTGCAAGTGTATTTAATATGATGTTTAGCTTTAGAAGTAGGAGCAACATTTGCACTCATCATAGTAGAAGATAAAATTCCAGCAGATTTAAAAACAGTTTTCTCAGGCTCTTTGACAATTTCAAACTTTCCACTTTCAAGAGCTTTAACAACAGTAGGAGCATGTGATTTGTGATGAGCATAAGGATCAAAACCTAAACCTTTGTGATGAGTGCTGACTTTTGATTGATCTAAAATCATATTTAGGTTTTTCTTTCCTTTAGTAAAACGCTCTAAAGACTTTTCCAAGTAATCAACTTTTCGAGAGAGCACAAGACAATTATTGCAAGGAATATCAACTTTCTCTTTCTGTTTGCGACAAGTAGAACATGAAAGAACCTCATGAGTGAGCATATCATTAGTCATCTGAGAAACTCTAGCATTTGCATCTTTCAATTTCAATTCAAAAATTGAGCATTTAGGACAAGAGATTAAACCATGCAAATCATCAGTGGAACAACTAGCATGTTTAATATGTTTCTCATTTTGATACAACAGGGAAGCATGAACATTCCTTAAAGCAATAACTTCAGATTGTAGCATATCACAAGATTTGCAAGAATCATCATCAGGAATTAAAGATCTAAGCCTTGCAATTTCAGAATTGGAACTATCAATTTCTAGATCTTTTCTTTAAGAGCCTTCTTAGATTTTTAAGTTAAGCTAATTTAACCATGGCATACTCAAGCTCATCATAAGAAGGTCTCACCTCTTCAAGGTCGGAGTCGTTTTCGCAATACCATCTAGCCAAGAAACAAAACCCGGTGAAGTCATCATCGGGATCTCCTTCTTGTCCTTCTTCTTGTCATGTGGCTCATCATCACTCTCAAAGTCCACATCGCTAAGATCACACTCCTCTATGGCGGCTAAGACTTTCTTAGCAACTTTTCGAAAATTGGGCGCCTAGGGGTAGTGTGTCTTGAGCTGCGTTGTCGGTTCTCTTTCTTCCTTCTTCTTCAACTTGGGACAGTTTGCTTTGATATGCCCGGGAAAGCCACACTCAAAACAGTTGAAGGACCTCGAAGTTGTGCCTCCACGCCTCCTCATCCTCACATTGTTGAGTGCTTTAAAAGCACGTGAGGAGATGAGCACAAGATCTTCTTCAGAAGCATCTCAAACTGTTCATCGAAAAGGAAGCCAAAGGCATAAGGAACAAAATGGTAATCCAGGCGAAGTCTTTGGGGTTAGCAACAAGTGCATGTGTAGAGGATTTATTATCACTAGGTGACAAAGAATCCATCTCATAAGTTTCGATCTAGAATAAAGATCATCCATGGTCAAAGTATCCAAGTCAACAGTTTGATTAATTGCGGTAACAACCATGCGCCATTCAGGACTAAGAGATCTCAAAATTTTACTAGCGTTATCCTCAACTAAATTAGTAACTCCAACACCACGCAAATTACACAAGATTTTCTCAAATCGAGAGAAAAGATCATCAATTGATTCGCGGCCTCATAGCAAAATCAGAAAAATCTTTTGGTAAATATTTTTGCGCACTTTCTTAATCTTAGTAGAACCTTCATGATAGTCACATAATGTCTTCCAAACAGAATAAGCGAGCGTAGATGAGAAACTCGATCAAATTCTTTTCAGAAATTCCTTGAAAAATCAAATTTCTAGCTTTAGCATTCAGGATCAACGTCTATTTTGTTATCATTGGTGACTATATCAGAACATCAAAACAGTAGAAACTTTGTGCCAGACATCATTACCTTGAGCTTCAATATAGGATTGCATGCGACTCTTCCAATAAGAAAAATTTGAATCATTAAGCATAGGAGGGCGATTAACATACTTATCTGACGCCATACCTTAACCTCGCTCTGATACCACTTGTAGGATCGGATGGCGTCAATCAGAGGGGGGGTGAATGATTGAGCGGATGCTAAAACAAATTTTTAGTGATTCTTTAAACCCCCTAAACTTAATATAAAATATTGCTTCGGTTTAACGCAAAAACAGATTAACTAACGTTCATTAAATCGTGAATTCCTGGAGATCCAACCGTTCAATTGATGTGAAATTTTTACTGTAGAAACTAGATTCAATTTAGAAACTAACCCAACAAGAATCGACTCAATCGGATCTACGGATCAAAAGTTATAAGCTTTTCAAGATGACTATTTGAATAATGACGCGAATTGATTAAACCCTAATTTCGTGACTAAACAAAATCTACAAGGAATTAACCAATCAAACTTTGTAGATCAATAACTTGATCCTCTAAAAATATTTTGGATGAATCAAATCAAAATTATGATGGTAAAACAATAAATCAATCTAAGATCAAAAAGCATGCAAACAAGTGAAGAAAAACATTAATTCACTTAGTATAAAACAATGAGTACTGTAGCGTTACTGTAGCTTCGAAAAGAAGTGACGTGAGAGGATCTGGCTCTGTCGCTGGATGCTTCGCTTGTTCTGGTCTTCGTGAAATATGCCGCCACCTCTCCTTTTGCGTTAATTGGATTGATCACCGGCTGTAGCGCAGGAAGTCCAGTATTGTCCTCTGCCTTGTCTCTTCACGCGACGTCTCTTTTTCTTTCGTGTGCGTGCACTTCCCTCCAATTGGTACCCTGCCCTTCTGTCGCTTTTATGCTGATCACATGCCGTGTCCAAGACTCCGAGTCGTACTCACGCACGCTTATGGCCGGAGGCCAACTTGCGTCCGAGTAGTGCTCGCACACGCTCATGGCCGGAGGCCGATTTCCATACAACTAGAACTTCCTAATTTTTCATCTCTAATTAAATACCTATATACATATATATCTGACCCAATAACACATGGCCCAATACATGCATATAGCCCAAAATTCTCGCATGCACACGTACGTCCACCTGCCGCTACCGCGTGACTCACTCTCCCTCACATGCAATGTTCTCTAGTCCGAACGCCCCGTATGACATCCTCAATCATCTGAACCTCGATTCATCCCAGAACCTAGTTCCGATCCCCGTCATCGACCACGTTCAACCTCAAGCAACACCTGCACATGAACAAACACAAAACCATGTACGAGCACAAGTCCACGACTTGACTCAAGATCAGTCCATGCAACCACTCACACGAGCGCATTGCATTAAGCAAAATAATTATCATGTTATCACAAGCACATCAGATAATTATATGAAATAGCACATTTAGCAAATTCAATTCTAAACCAATTTTTCAGCACATGATTTCACACAAATATTGGAGTGTCCTATCAAGGAAAACAAAGCTTCTAAATTAGTTCAAATGGTGTAGTCATTTTATTGAGCATGGCAAGAGCACAAACTTGAAACAACAAAGATATCCAGACTGACAGCTGAATAATCTCCCAACTGACAAATACACCCTTAGGTACTCGGTAGAACAATTGTTAGCATATGATTAAACAACCAAATTAACACAGCAACAGCTGGGCAAAAAATTCGCATGCTAAATTCCAATATGCAGTAAAGAAACAAACCAATTTAGATCGTCTGTAAATTTTGCATAGCGCATAATCTTTTACATCTTGTACCTCGAACTGGATCGCCACAGGGGTCACTGGAATCAGTCTGTATTGCCCTCTTTTTGCGAGGGTTCCATTGTGGTGAAGGTACCATACAACCAACGATTTCAGGCAGCATCAGTGTCTAGTTGTTACAGGCTTTCAGTCAACTCAATTTACCATAATTTGAAGATTATGCTCCAGCTAAGAAGAATTCAACACAAGCCAGTTAGATGTACAGAGAAAAGGAAATTCTTACATTAGGCAGACGGTGATCCACCGTCTTCACAACCAGCAAGAACGATTCCACCATCTCCCTCACATTCTCATTGTTAGCAGTATGGACGCCACAAATAGATCAATTAATTTTTTTCTACCATTTCATATTCGCATATTTTCTTTCTTGTACTTTTATTTCTTTCTCTTCATTCAAGAGAACAATCATTAAATATATCATGTTAGGAAGTGATATAATTGAAGATAGATATGCCATGAGATCGCATAATTCAGCACATTTACTATAAATGGAGTAGATATTTCTTAAGGTCGTGGTTCAATGCTCAATAGAATCAAGCACTCTGATGAAGTAAATGCAAGTGATAAAGAAAAAAAAAAGGCTAACATTTCTTTTAAAAAATGCCCAATAGGGAGCTCAAGAAAAGCCCATCCTCGTTGTTGACAAATAAGTCATAAGTTACTAATAGGAATAGAAAGAAAATTAACTTGAGCATGAAATAAAAGAGCGTTTAGTACAGGCAAGAGAAGAAGACAACCATTTTAGTCGTATGTTCATGCCAAGTTGCCAACAATAAAATGTGGCAGATATTTTATAACTAACTGATGGCCAACATGAAGACTCCAGTTCTGGTGGCATAATTTTGGTGACATTTGAGCATATAAAAGAAGACTTTTATTGCAAGAACTTAGCTACAAGAAAGATATTTTATAGTGAGACCTTAGATTCATTTCAGAAGCACAGGATATGGAGAGGATCATTCAAAATGGGAAGACTACTGTAGCATTGAGATGTCTTTTAACAAGAATGTTCATATACCTAAGGCTAAATGGCAAATTCTTTAGTCCCAGCTACCCAAGGAGTTTACATTAAGTGAGATCTGAGCAGTTGACATGCCACTATAAGACACTCAAAAGAACCAGGGCATTATTTACAACAGAAGATTCTACACGATATTGTAAGCTGATTTCAGTTCAAGGGCAAGAAAATCATGTGCATCTGAACCTTCTAGACTTGTTGGTGGTCGGAGGCAATTGATGCAAACTATCCCTAGAATCAAAACACATATAAAAAATTGAGACAAACTGTAGCATAGAAAGTTCATGTCAAAATTATGGCGGAGGGGCATTTATTCTGTGATGCGCAACAAAGCAAAAAAAAAAAGTCCTTGTTCTTTTGAGCTACATTCAGTCAAGCTGAGTTCCTTCAAATGTTAGCAAAGAATGACTTCAAAATGCATTAGCATCCAGCTACATTCAGCTACTATTCCGTTACAATAGAATAGTAACGGAAGTTTTTGTCCCAAAAAATATCCAAAATTTGAACCGTACGATCAAAACACACATCCGTAGGATCAACCCACCTCAAATTTAGAGGGACCGTGCATTGATCTGAAAGCAAATCCAATGGCCAGAAATTTGGATGATGGTTACTAAAGAAAACATCCGAATGAAACTTATCAAAACCCCAAAAAATAATATCTGCACCTCCGTCTCCCACCGACCTCTAATTCATCCTCCCTCTCGTGCACTTCTGCTATTTCTCCCTTCTATTTCTCCCCTTCTTCTATGCAGCACGCTATGTAAAGGGAGAGAAGCCTCAGCGTCAGTGTGTGCATCCTTCTACGTTGGTACGGATGCGAAACCACCCCTCCATTGCCCACTTTCGATCTTTTGGGTTGTGACGTGTGCTTTGATTTATTTTCTAGGATTTTGATAAGTTTTATTCGGATATTTTCTTTTGTACAATGGATTTTTTATTTGTCGCAACAATAATTTTTAGTTGTTGTGCTGGAATCGATGAGTCAGAGTCACCGCACGAATTATTCCCTTATGTTGCTATTGTTTTTAGTAGTATTTGTTTTTGCAACAAGGTTTTATTTATTTGTACTTTTTATCTGTTCCATGTGACAAAAAGTTATTGTAAACTTAGTAAATAATTGCTGCATTTTATAGATTTTCGTTGCGATCCGGTAGAACGGGTCAGATTGATCTCCGTAAGTGAGATCTGATGGCTAATGAAGCCTACGATGGGGATGTGTCCGTATTACGTTCTATTATTGATGTGGTTTAGGGGTACGAACTATATTCTAATCCAATCGAAAATCCTTCCATTTCCCAACTCATTCCTGCAATACACTGCGCATGAGCGAGTGATCGCCTCTCCCTTTTCTTCCCACACCATTTCTGCGTCCAATTGATCAGCTTGACAGTTGACACCGCGCGCATTGAACTGCATAATCAGTCGCTCTACATTCCTAGTAGGAATGTCCTGTGCGTTTTTATCTGGATCCCAAGGAGAATCCCGACGAGATTACTCGACGATGGTAAGCGCCGCCGGTAACATGGCCATCTTGAGCTCGTGGAGCCACCGTGTGCGCGCGCGCGCAGCCGACGCCGTGGCCGAGCAGAGGTCCCGACTCAGCATGCAGCGACAGAACCTACAGCTCCTCGTGCGAGTCCTCGCGCTCGTGAGGCGCCCCACGCTGGCGCTGCAGGTACGTCATGGCGAGGCTAGCGTGCATCGCCGCGCCGTACGGGAGAGCGCCATCGTCGACGAGGAAGTGCGGCGAGTGCGCGTCGTGCACCGACCCGGCCGACTCGTTCCGTATCCCGACGAAGTAGAAGTGGGAGGCCGGCACGGCCTCGGAGAAGGCGGCGAAGTCCTCGCTGCCCATGCACGGCTCCATCGCGCCCCGGACGCCGCCGGCGCCGAGCGTCCCCGCGGCGACGGCCTCGAAGTGCTCGTGCAGCTCGGCGCTGTTGACGGTCGGGGGCAGCAGCGGGCTCCCGCCGGCGTGGAAGTCCACCGCGGCGCCGCACCGGTGCACCGCCGACTGCGCCACGATCACCTCCTCGATCCGCCTCTTCAGACGCATGAACCCCTCGCTCGAGAAGCACCGGAACGTGCCGCCGATCGTGACGGAGTCCGGGATCACGTTGAACGCGCCGCCGCCTTGGAACCTCGTCACCGTCACCACCTGCGGCCATAACAAAAAGTACGTCTCAGAGATGCCATCGCGACGACGAAGCGCGAAAGGTTCTTGTTTCGCGGCCCGCGTCCGTGCCTGCGCGTCGATAGGGTCAGCCTCCCGCGAGACGAGGCTCTGGAGGCTGAGGACGACGCTGGACGCGGCCACGACGGGGTCGACGCTGCTGTGGGGGATGGCGGCGTGGCCCCCCTTCCCGGTGATCACCGCCTCGAAGAAGCCGCAGCCGGCCAGCAGCGGGCCGGCCCTCGACCCCACCACGCCGGTGGGGAGCCTCACGGTGACGTGGAACCCGAAGATCGCCTCGACGCTGTCCACGGCGCCGGCCTGCACCATCTTCTTGGCCCCGCGGCCGACCTCCTCGCCCGGCTGGAAAAGAAGGATCACCGTCCCCTGCGAAAAACACACGCTAATCAGAATTCAGATGCCTAATGCCCGAGGCATTAACATCTCCAAGCTAGAGCTGGACGCCCGCAAGAAAGGAAATGAAAAAAAAAAGCCTTTTGATTTGCTGCGGCTTCATCATTGACAAACATTGGACTCCGTGGGGTAATGGAAAGGTTGACAGCCTGACGTGTCCCGTCGAAAATCTTGTTTGATGCGCACGTTGCGGTGTACAGGGATCTGTTTCGAACTATGCAACGTGTTTGTGCTCCATCGAAGAGCTGCACGTTTTAAATCAGGAGTGCCATGCAATGCACCGGTCCATTTCAATTCATCTCTTCCCTTCACTTTGCCATACGAAATTTAAATGGCCGTGTCCCCGCGATCAACACTGCTCGGTGTGGACGAATCTGAATCTATCTCTTGTTGGCAACTACTATATATTTAGCAATCCCTTATACAAGAGAATTAGTCCAATAAAAAGAGAGAACATTTTTGCCTTTCTATATCGTGTGTGCTCTCTTTTTTACGTTTGCTATTCTATTGTTGCATCGTGGTTGAAGCAAGGTAGTTGTCATCGTTTTACAACACGTGTTTAATCTAAACTGAAATTAAGGTCTTTAATATTAATGCTCATCATACAAAAAAAGGAAGGTAGATGAAGGGGAGCAGGAGCACGCCCGCACTGGCCTCCGTTACGCACTGGTGGCCTGTGGGTTGCCCTGTAGGTGCACCGTCGCTTCTCACCTCCTCACAGCATCATCTTACTTCCACATCGGCAACCCGAGGCTTGCCCTGTAGGTGCACTGCCGTGTGCTCAAGCCATCACACTTGCAACCATGTCCCTAGCTGCTAGCGCGGCTGCACACTTGTGACGTCGCAACTGCAGGGGCGTCCGCGGTCACCTACGCCACCGCGTGCCCGCACCCGCACCCGCGGTCATTCTGTGTCACCGCACGCTCGCACCCATGGCCTCCCGCGCCACCGCACCTTGGTTGCTCACGGCTGTAGCACCCGACCCGCAACCAGTCGTCTACGCCCAGTGCGCCGCCGCTTGTGACTGAGTGGCAATTAGGGGTTTTAACCCTAGCCGCCCACATCTTGGTTGCCATGGGCTCTCATGAGCCGTCGTGGGCCATGGGGCAAAGCAGGTCAATATGGCCCGATAGTTTTTCAAGAGAAAAAAAATTGAAAAAGGTATTTTTTATGTTTTAACCCCTTAATTATATTAAATTGATACCAAGCTATGAGATTTTTGCTTCAAGTACATTGAAGTTTCACGTAATTGTGAAAATAGTTAATAAATTTAGAAAAAATCTAGTAAAGACTAGAAATTGATTTTTTAGGTATGTGGACTTTCGTAAATTATTTCATTTTATACTTAGCATACATTGGAAGCTCCATATCTCTTGGTTTATTTTTTCTAGCATTATTCCATGTTTCTATATGCTGGAATTTATTTTTTTATTATTAATAATTCTGAAAATTGCTTGACAATTAACGGAAAATGATTGAAAATACTAGGAAAATTATGGAAAAGTAGAGATAATATATTGGGAACTACATAACTTTGGATTTATTTTCCTTGGCATTATTCCATATCTATATATGCTGAAATTTATTTTTATGTTATTTAGTAGTTCAGAAAATTGCTTAATAATTATCGAAAAATTATGAAAAATGCTAGAAAAATTCTAAGAAATTTTAGACAATTATATACCGAATAGGTATAGACTAAAATTTACTAATTCAATGATATGAAAGCAAAATAATATTTTATCAATAGTAAAATTCAATATTGCTTGCATACAGGAAATGTCGGACATCGCCAAGAGGGAGTTTACTGAGTTCGCCCTGAATGCCATCAATTACCTCACTTAGGCAATGGATGCCAAGATTACCCAAACAACTCGATCTCTTGAAGCTGTTATTTCCTAGTCTGAAGCTGTGTAACATCCCCAAAAATCTCAAATAAACAAAATGTGAAATTAAAATATTGAATGTGATTCATTTTTGAATTTTCTTCTTTTTTCTTATTTTATTGTATTTTGGCATTATTTGCCGAATTCTCCTGCAATAATAGCTTCCAGGCTAGCCTCCAGATGTCGCCTTTTGAAGCACTTTATGGAAGAAAGTGCAGAACTCCTCTTTTCTAGTCTGAAGTGGGCAAAAGAAAATTCTTTGGTCTAGATCTGATTCAAGAAGCTCAAGAGCACGTGGATGTGATCAGAAGCCGACTAAAGGATACCAATCCTGCCAAAAGAGTTGCGCCAACAATCATTAACATAAACTTAGCTTCGAAGTTGGTGATCACATTTACTTAAAGGTCATGCCACTTCACGGTGTTCGTTGTTTTCAAATCTATGAAAAACCGACACCTCAATACATTGGACCGTATCGAATTCTTGAGAAGAAAGGTGAGATAGCATATAAGTTGGAATTGCCACCTCAGCTATCTAATGTTCACAGTGTCTTCCACGTGTCTCAACTCAAGAAATGTCTATGTGTCCGCACCAAACTCACTTAATTGGAAGATACCGATTTGTAACTTGATCTATTGTATGGAGGACGTCCAATTCTTATTCTAGAAAAAGCAGAACGTCAGACGAGGAATCAGTCTCACAAGATGTTGAAGGTCAGTGAAGCAATCACACTAAAGAGATGATGAGGCAACATAGAAACGAGAAGATCACCTTAGGAAAGAGTTTCCTGATTTCTTCTAGACTCCGTCAAATCTCAATGACGAGCTTTCTTGTAAGGGGAGTAGATTTGTAACATCCTCAAAAATATCAAATAAATAAAATATGAAATTCAAATATTGAATCTGAATCATTTTTGAATTTTCTTATTTTTCTCATTTTATTGCATTTTATCCTTTTTGGAAATTGATTTTATAAATAAGTTTTAATGTTTAAACAATGGAAATTAAAATCCAATAATAATAAAATCTGAAAAAAAAATTATATTTAAAATCTGGAAAATCTCTCAAATATCTTAGCTGAACCCCAAAGTAATATGAACATATTTAAAATATATAAGGGATTAAAAACAGTAACTTTGGACTAGCAATAGAGACCTTGTCAAAATTTACCAAAAATGTACTTACATTATATCCATATGAAAATTTTACCACATAATATAAATGACTATTTTATTCTAAATAAATTTTTTGCAAAATAATAAAGTTGATTTGATGACCCTAAAAATTCAAAAATAGAAACCTTGGAAATTCAAGAAATACAATGTTTGAATTTTTATTAGAAACTCCTAAGGATCCATCATCTCATAATTTTACAGTGGCATACTCAGGAAACTATGGACCACCAAAAAAAATTCAAAAAAATTTAGAAATGTTTTTATCATAGAAAAATCAAAAAAAAAAATCTAGACATTAGGATTGTTAGAATTTTTGAAAATTGTACCCACAATATTTTAAGCTGAAATTTTTATAGAATGACAAATATTTCTTAAGAATTAATCAAAAAAATTCTTTAAAATTCTAGGCATGATTTGATGGGCCATTAAATGCGAATTTTATCTCTGATCAGGGGGGATGAACTTAATTCCTCACTCTTCTTCACTCACATTTGGGCCATTCCTATAGCTGACCCCACATGTCAATCCCTGTTCCTCTTTTCCTCACTTCTTCCCAAGTGCTTCCCTTCTCTACTCTTTCTCTCTGCCACAGCATGGGAAACACCAAGGAGTTGCTGCCACTGCGCACTCTTGCATAGGATTGCGTCTTTGCCATCTCTCACACTCTGACAAGCACATCCTCCCCATGAATTGCGCTACCACAGCCATGCTCCACCCTGTTCTAGCACCAGAGAGCCGCACGCAAATCATCGTTGAGTTCACATGGAGTTCGAGCTTTGCTACAACACCAAAGCCTGCCTATAAAAGCCACCTAAATCCCTCATTTCTATTCCACACCTGCCCTACTGCCTTCCTTACTCGAACTCCAGTGAATCGCCTCCATTGCCGCCACTACCAAAGAACATCCAAAAGGGGAAAAGACGAACTAAGCTTCCTTGGTGATTTATTTTTTGATTCAATCAAACTTTAGCATCTTGGACATCTAATGAACTAATTCCCTCAAGCAATTTCAGCTTTCATCGACCAAAACACCACCAAACCGTGCCCTCATCTTCCCCAGCACCAGCGCACGGTGATAGACCCCCTCAAACAATTTCCATCGCCATTAATCAGTAAAATGAGACCCCCAACCCACTGATGCTCCAATCGAGCTCACCTGAGCTTAAAACCCTTTCTCCCTCACCCTCGGCAACCGCTACCGCCGCGCACAACATGGTGCCCGCCGCAACCATCTCTAGCCAATTTCCCCAGCCACCGAGTGTCGCCCTGGCTTCACCACACCTCCCTCATGCTCCTCAACCTACCGACCGGCCGGCACTGCCCTCTCTCGCCACCGGCAGAGCCCACGCCCGAGCTTTCCTGCCCTAGGTCAATGGCCAGTGGCCCGGGATGTCAGTCGGTGTGGCTTAATTCAAAATCTCGCGTAAAACAAAAGATGCTTTCACTATTGTGAAAACGTATTTTCCATTTCCTTAGCATTTTTCATACCCGAGCCACTTCAAACTTAAATAACTTTTGCATCTTAACTCCAAATCCAGTGAAACGTGTTTCAAAATTTGTGTAAAATCATGAAGAATATGGATATGGAAAAATATTTCAAACTTGACTTTTGTATATAGTTTAAATTCAAATTTACATAGGAGGCTTAAAACATGCTCTATGCAAAAATTGTGCGAATGGACTCTAAATTAAATAAGACCAGTTTTATTGGGTTTCTAAGGTCATAAGGATTCCAAATTTATAAAAATATTTATATTCCAAATTATTTTCAATCCATTTCTTAATAAACCAATTTCAAAATACTTAAAATTCAAAGTTTTACATTATGTGCAAGTGAACTTTAAATTAGATGAAACAAGTTTTTACGCTTCAACAGGATAGCAACCTATCAAGTCATGCAAGAACATTTAGGGTTAAGTACTAGATGCATATAACATGTTACATGGTAACTTTATGTCTTAAATTTATAAATCCAAATAATTTTAGCCTCCTGAATTCGTAAAAACAAGAATTTCAAACTTATGGAGATGATGAAACCATGCCATAGAATGAGCCTAAGGATTAATTCATGCTAAAATATTATAAGGGATCAAATTATGATTAAAGGACTGAATAGACCGATACACATAAAATGATGACACCAAAAACCCTAACCCTAGCCAGACCTCAACCACCCATGTTTTCTATAGCAGAATTCAATTTGATTTTCTACCTATCTTCCTTTTGCCCTTATTAAAACTTGCTATTTGCTATGTTTCCCTTTGAACGGCGAGTAGACTCCGACATACCAGAAACTGTCGACAACGACTTCAGCAATGACCCTAATTATGTTCCAGACAACAATTAGCAAGGCAAGCACCCCTTTGATCATATTATTTTACATTGTCTATCTTGTTTTATCAAAACTATTATGCATGTGCTATGTACCAAGCTCATGAGATTTCCTTAATAAATATTGGCATATGAACCTTGATAACTAAAGATTGTGGATATACACATGATGATGTCAAAATGGGTATACACGATTATTACATGCATTTGTTTAGTATGCTTTAGAAATGGGTACATGAACATGCTGGTTATACTGTTTGTGATGGAAATGGAATATTGACATAATGGAAAATGTGGAATGGTATTTTTTTGGCAAAAATGACAATAAAACTATGATTTGACGCGGGCGAGCTATTGGCAATAGCCGAATGTGCAAGGGATGGACTTGCATGTAGATAGGGGGAGATTTCTCGCCCTGGTTGGATTAAAGTCCAAACTATTGTGTTGTTTTCTGGCTAAGACAACCGTACAACCACAAGTGTTGGTGTGAGACATCCTTAACCTATTAAATTACTTAGAACTAGCTTTGCACTTTAGAAGGCTGCACTAGTACGGTCTTCCGGTTAGAGGTTGCTCGAAGGGGTGCCCTCATCGAGGTGTTGGGAATAACGTCTGCTGATACAATGGTGTGTGCCTTACTATGGGGCGAAGTGGGGCTCCACATGAGTAAACTGTGTGAGTAGTACATAGTGTACGAATATCTTCTGCCGCCATAGCAAGGGTTTGATGTCATCATGCTGGTGCAAAGTTAGAGCTAGGTAACGCCTAAGGAAGTGTGTTAATAGCTTGGCAACAGAATTGATCATATCTTATGGGTAAAGAAGTACTTTTGCAGAGTGTAAATCTTTTCGAAAAGCCACGCCTGCGGTGAAGGGTACTTGGTAAAGTCATCACACAATTAGATGTTTTAATATTTTCATAAAATGGAATAGTATTGGAAAATTGGAAAAAAATGTTGGACAATATTTATTCCAGATGATTTAATGATTATGGTGCTAGTGATTAGCTATGGACAATTGGGTGTCTCAATCATGGAAGATTGAGTTGTCAGTTATACTCATTTACTGTTATTTACTTATCAGTCAAATTGCTTTTATCAATTCCAGTTTGCAATATATTATTTTGTATTTACAATTTGAATCCGCTTCATGCAAAATAACTTAGTAGCCTTTCCTTTGGCATAGCCTGCATTTTTTATTTATTTGCATACACACTTCTAGGATGCAAGATGACAACATCTCTGATCCTACGGTAGAGTTCAAAGAGGGCCTTCTAGGATACAGGGACTCCTATGAATGAAGATGACATTCTTGGGACCGAGTTCACAGAATTCCAGAAGAATACCAATTATTCCCAGGAGGACATAAATGATTTCTATGGAGACTTGCATAGTATCCCTGTTACTCCTTTTATTTAGGTAGTCGATGACATATTTTCCCTTTTAAATCTCCTTAAGAGTCTCATTTATTAGTTTAGTGTCTATGTTTCTGAATGAACCACACTCATGTTAAGCGATTATCAGTTAAAATTCAATAAATTGTTATTTTTCGAGATATTTGTTTAGTTATGTTATGTTTGTTCTATATTCAATATATTCCTGATGCAATAATTGTTTAATTGAATTCATTTATTTAATATGGAACAATAAAAAATCCAATGGTGGAGAAGAAAATCTATCTTGTAGACAGTTGCACTACAAATACAATTCTTAGAGCGACTAAATATTTCTGGACTTTGAGTAAGAAAACTGAAAATAGTATGACCATCGCTGAAAACAATGCTCTCATAGTTGGCGTTAGAAGAGTCATCATAGTTCTCCCAATAGGGACTCATATTATAATAGAGAATGCCATATTATACCTTGAGTCTAGTCGTATTCTTTTAAGTTTTAAAGACATCTGTCTGAATGGTTTTCATATGATACAGAAAATAAGGATGGTATATAATACCTACTCATGACTAATTTTAACGGGTGTAATAAACGTGTGGTTGAAAAACTTCCTTCCTTCTCCTCTGGGTTATTTTATATATATATATATATATATATATATATAATCTGGAGTTTATGCTGCGATGAAAACTATACTTAAAAACCCAAAAAAATTTAAGATCTCGCATGATTGACTGAGTCATCCTGGGTTGCATATGATGCTAAGAATAATTAATAATTCTGCTGGCCATAACATAAAGACTACAAACTTTTCTAAACATGAAGATTTCTTGTGCCCTATTTTTGTTAAAGAAAAGCTCGTAGTTAGACCTTCTTATCTAAAAGTAATGGAAGAATCACAAAATTTTCCGGAGAAAATTCAAATTGATATTTGTGGAGCTATCTAGCCCCTATCGGGTCCTTTCAGATACTTTATGGTATTGATAAATGCTTATGCTAGATGGTCTCACGTATGTCACTTATCTACTGAAAGCGGATGTCATTGTTTTACACCATTAACCAGAATGATCTCAATGTTTAACAATAGAGACAAAGCGGATGTCATCGTTTTACACCATTAACCAAGATGATCTCGCTTCAACTGGAACACAACGATCCGAAGAATCTGCCGGGGATCGAAAAGGACACTGCAACAAACGAATGCTCTTGAGTCTTGATAACTGTGCCTAAACGAAACCCGATATTTAATAATGGTGCGAATATGGTGCAACCAAACCCTACGCTAATTAAGGATTTCAAATCAGGCAGCTGAAAAATCAAGCTAACTGTTCAAAGGTGATGTGCACACACCACGGTGGTTCGTAAAGGTCAACTCGTGGGACGGATGTTGCAACTATTTGGGAAAATAATTTTGAGAATGGCTAAGTAACACTCGAGTGTTTTTTGGTTCGTGAGCACTTAACTTGGGGGCCTATAAAGAGAAGGGTGGTGGAGAGATATGGCAAATTGATTGCATCAATGGATCTAAATCCAAAGGCTACAAATTCGAGTGCTCACAAACCAAAAAACACTCAGGTGCTCCCTAGACACCCCCAAATATTTTTGTATGTTATTATAATTGTTTTGGATCTCTAATCTGCCATTGCAAAATAACCTCTCCCTCGTATGCCATTGCAAATCAAAATTATACAATTTTAATTACCTTTGCCGTCTTCTTCTTCCTCTCACTCCCTCTTCACACTCTCCCTTAGCCTCCTCCAGCTATGAGAGGGCCGTCACGGCCAAGGGAGGCCACCGCCAACCAGAACAATGCGGATTCACTGACATCACCACGTTCTCCAAGAAAGTGAAGATGCTACCTCTGCCTCCATTACCGCCGTGCATGAGCTCGACGCTAAGCTCAACAAGATGGGAAGGTGGCCGAAGAGGGGGGGGGGGTGGAGGGAGGCGAGGATGCGGCCGAGGGAGGGGAACAATGGGCAAAGGGAGGTAGGCAAGGGGAGGGTGGGAGTGTAGGGATGTGATTTGAGGTGACGGTAATTTTGGCCTTTTGGAAAAATCTAATGCAGTTGACAGTGATAAAAAAGGTAACGTTTGTGAAATGTAGTGGCATGCAAGAGAGATATTGTTTTATAATGATATATCAGGGATCCGTAAACGTTGCAGTTGCCTACAAAATTTTTCCTAACTTTTAGATTCTATCTCTCTTTAATGAATAGGTAGAGTTTCTGCCGTTGGCCGTTTCAAGGGGGGAAAAGCTAACTCGGCAGAGAAAACAGATATCGTCAGTCGCTCCGTGATTCTGTCAAGGATGTGTGGGGAAGACGGAGGAGTAGTTGCAGTAGTAACCTGAAGTTCGTGGCGCAGCTCATGGAGGATCCTGGCTGAGCCGAGCAGCATTGCGGTGTGCGCGTCGTGGCCGCAGGCGTGCATCTTCCTGGCCACCTTGCTCTTGTGCTCCCACTCCACTTCTTCCTGACATTTTGTTGGACAGTTTTAACAAGAGAATTAATGCAGCTTCAGAGCTATATGTGGAGTACTTCAGAAGTTAAAAAAGGTTGTTTTGGTGCATTGAACTTCACCACCAGTACTTTTCTGGTTCAAAATGTGTCTCAAATTCTCTTATGTTACCTTGCATAACTACACAGTTTGCAATAGGAAAGAGAACATATTGCACTAAGCATGAAATCAACTGAAAAATTAACAATTTTTTTCTTATAGAATAGTTCGCTTTCTCATTTTCTATAGCAGTGTAGCCTAGCGCTGCTCTTTTTCTTTTTGAGAAAGCCAGTGCCATTCTAGCGCCATGCTAAAACTTTGACTGTTGGCTTTCAGCTGTTCAAATGGCACTGCACTCCGCTAGGAATCTGAATTTACCGTACGTCATCCAATTTACTGTGATTATTTGATTTTCAAATGAAAATTATAGCACAAAACCTCTTCAGGTACCCAACTCCAAAACACTTGCGTTTGAAATGCAGAACTGAAGGGTTCAATTCCCACGGGAATCGGGAAAAGATTCTTGCGTTCCAAACGTAACTAAGCGAAAACGAAGAAGACCAGCGTGCGCATATATGAAATCCAGTAGTAGCCTAGGCAGCTTGCACGCGCGCGCGTTACCTGCAGCGGTAGCGCGTCCATGTCGGCGCGCACCGCGACGAACGGTGGGCGCCCGGTGCCGACGGCCGCGACGACGCCGGTGCCGGCAACCGGGTACTCGTACCCCACGCCCATGGCGTCGAGCTCCCTCCTCACCAGCCTGCTCGTCTCGTGCTCCTCGAACGCCAGCTCGGGCCGCTCGTGGATAGCCCTCCTGACGCCGGCCATCCACTCCGCGAACTCCGACCGCTTAGCGCGCCGGAGCACGCCGGCGCCGCCCTCCGCCGAGGCGTCACGACACCACAGCGCGACGGCCACGACGACGAGCAGGGCGCGCGCGAGGAGGCTCATCGGCGACGACGGCGGCGCTGCCATGGTGGACCTGGAGGTTCTACGGACGTGCACGCGTTGTAACGACCGATCGAGGACAAACGAAATTGAAGCGGCTTGTGGTGGAGGCGGTGCCCCCGGCGCGTGCGGTGGGTACATGTACGCGTGCGCACGCGGGCTCGACGTCCCGTCGTGTTTGAGTGATGAATCATATCAAACGGCGTCAGTGCTGGATGTAGGGGTGAAAATGGTACGGGTTAATCCCGACCGATCCGGCACCGAATCCGTTAAAAACCGTATCCGGGAAAAAAAATCCGTATCCGGCCGGATTCGGATACGGTACCGGATACTTGCTACCGGATCTGATGAACGGATCTGATGAGCGGGATATCCGACCGAATAGCTGCGGTATATGGTAACCGGATATTATCCGACCGGATATCCGAATCAACAAAACAAAGGGTACTCCGTACTCAAGTCAAGACTCAAGAGTCAAGGGCTTCCCATTCGATTCCCGCAAGCCTCAGTCTTTGCCTCCCCATTCGATTCCCCAACCCGAAAACTAACCCTAGTGCTTGAGCCTCCGCCGCCGCCGCATGAATTCAGTGTGTTGGCCTGTTGGGCGAGCGGGACTTAGTTGTTCAAATTATGTATGAATTTGATACCTTGTTATACTTGTGTTTTGTGAGTTGTCAAATTTATGTAATATATATGAATTTATTGCTTGTCAAATGTTTCAACAAGTATGTATCCGTTTGTATTATCCGTTTCCGAACCGAATCCGGTATGTATCCGCTCCGACATTACCATATCCGAAACTCCGAAATATCCATATTCGTATCCGTATTCGGTCTTACCGTATCCGATTCCGAATCCGGGAAAAAAAATATGGGTTAGGATACGGGAACAGCAATATCCGACCGTATCCGATCCGTTTTCACCCCTAGCTGGATGGCACACGATAAAATGGAAAAGCCCTTATAACATCTTAAATTTTGCTCAAAAGTCCATTCGACAACTCGAACCATAAAACCGGATATTTAACCCACTGAACTTTGTAACTCGGTTCAACACCCTAATCCTATTTTGCATAGGTGGAGCCAGGGGCGAAGTTGGGCCTCGGACCACTGGGGCTTGGGGCCAGGTCCATGTGAGGACCCCCTCTTCCTATACCGTACTGTACGCCGTCTACTGTAGCGTATAGCACCGTATAGCAACAGGAAGCCTCGACACCGAAGATCTGAACCTAAAAATTCGATCGACGGGATCGAACTCCTTAACCGGACCGGTGCTCAGACGCATCGATCATCGATCCCTGGATCGGTAGCTCAAAGATCGCGTACCCACAACCCGAGTATCAATGCACGAAAAGATAAACTAAGGTAATTACATAATCGGGTGTAAACCTTGAACAAGAGTATTACGAAACCAAAAGAAGTAAAGCGGCAGTGAAACAAAAGAAAGACAACCAAATAAGAAATTTGGCCCGACCACCCCACGTGCTACCGATCGGGAGGGAGGGACTACGGCCGCAACACTCGCAGTAAAAGGGGCTCGCCATCATCAGGACATCATCATTACCTTCCTCTGTGGAAAAAGGGTTAGCGAAGAACGGTGAGTACACGTATGTACTCGCAAGACTTTAGTGTATGGAAATATAAATAAATGTAGGCTGATTCAACAGGATAAAGCTTCTACATCGGGTTAATTGCGAAAAGCTGGATTTAAAATAGTTCATCGAAAAGTAATACTTAATTTGAAAGACAGCAGTTTGAATAAAACATATTTACAAAGATAATCGTAATAATCGAGCTCCACAGCTGCCACCATCCATGGTCGCAACTGGGATACGAATCGACATCCATACATAATCCCATCGAGAATCATATACACATATCCACATTTCCATCAAGTACCATTCCACCACATACTTTATACCGACTCCGAAATAGATTTTCATTTTCAAAACCAAACCAAATCTCTATACTTGATATGATTAGAGAAGATTGCTCATAACCGTGAGCACGGCTAATCGATTAGAATTATTTGATACTCTGCAGAGTTTGCGCACTTTACCCAAACACAACTCGGACTTGCATCCTGTCATCCAGGGTACACGCGATACACGAGGTATCCGATATACAAGAATGATCTATTCTTTCCCATCGTTGAGGTTATAGCCACACCCCAAAGACCGGTGACGACAAATCCACTACTATGGCGATAAGAGGCCAACCACCACTCAGGCGGCCACGGAATACTCATCGTGACGACGGCGAATTGTTGGCCGCGGCATTACCCCATAGCAAGGCGTACACCGTTGTATCAACAAACATGAACTGGAGCGATTCCTGCCGCAAAAGTACAAGCGCACACACGAAGGCGCATCTGGCGGGTCGTGAGGACACACACACCGCGCTTGATCGCTCAACACAGGAAAAGGTCCACTCTTCGCCTACCAACAGGCATGGCTATCCCCTCACACTTCAAGTACTAGAATAGGCCGCCCCATCCCAGCATTGCGCGGTTGCACGGTGTTCAATTCAAAAACCGTCACAAGTTCGGTCCTTATATTTTTGCCTAGTGACTCAAGCGGGGAACTCCACTTAACTCGCCAACCAATCACCACCATGTTTAACTAGCACATATTATACCTCCCGCCAAGTCTAATTACCAACTAGACACTTCACATTTTTATCAATATACCTTTACGATTCACATTTCCAAAACTTTTCCAAAACCAATTACACTTATCATAATTTTGAGCATTTGGTAAGGACTGACTTTGCTCACCTCTATTGCAGTGTCTAAGCGTATGCAATTACTAAATCGTTTATACCCAAGTGACATTTTATTAAATTGTCTAACCCTACTAAGGTTATCAATGATCTCAGGGAATTAAATTGAAAACCACCAAATCAGGGTATATCTACCATTCCCACAAACTAGCAATTTCTTGAATATAAACAATGCATATGGTTTGAGAAATCAAAGTAGACATCGTGAAATATAGGTTTCAAGATGGTCAAAGGAGGTGCTTGCCTTGTTGTTGCACTTCGGTGATGTCCGGGATGATGCTCGGGTTGTTCGAGGCGAAGCCCGACTCGCTAGCCTCTAATCGGTCAAAGCAACAAAAGCATGAAAGAAATACAACTTAGCAAAAGAAAGTTTTAAATGCACCATGAAGTGCATGCAATACACAAGAATGAAGTACAACCAAGAAACCCTGAAGAAACAACGCACTCGGACAACACAACACGGTGGACAGAACAGCCTTTAACCCGGACAAATCGGTTTTGCATCCGACAGTCCGGATAGGCCGGACACTCGGACCGTTTCGTCCGGATACTCCGGACAATCCGGACACTCCGGACCATATGCCGGATACTCGGTCCTAGGGCATTTGGTCCAACTCGGCGAGGAGACGGAGACCTTACCACTTCCTACAACTTCACCGCGACCCGATCTACGACTTTCGTACACCTAGCGAACCGGAAGGAGTTCGAACTAGCCGATTCTACGAGCAAACGTCGCTCACCCGCCAAACCTCAACCGCACCCCCCCACCTTCATAAATCGACATTACTACTACCCGATCTACCACTCTAGCCTCCCACATTCACGAATCCAAAGCCCAGTTTCAACCCTAGAACCACTACACCCAAAACCCTAGAATCCAAGTTCAACCCTAGCCTCCCAAATCCAAACCTAAGTCCTAATCCCACCATGAGCGACTCTAGAACCCAAGAATCCCGCGAATCAAACCCTAAGAGAAAAGCTTACCTCCAAGGAAGGCGGAGGAGGAGCAACGCCGGTGGAGGATGGGGAATGACGGCTTGGGGAGGAGCACACCGAGATGGAGGAGTCACCGGGGAGGGTCACCGGCCGGTGGCTCATTGGAGAGGAGCTCGGGGTGGTGGAGAGAACACCAAGGAAGTGGGAAACCAAAGTAGAAGAAGAAAGAATGGAAGGGAGCCACGAAATGGGACTTTTATACAAAACCCCACGCCAATACGGACTCTCGGACTCAACCCGAGACTCCGGTTGGGGTCTTCAGTAACACTAACCGGACACTCCGGACATTGGTCGGACACTCCGGTTGGAGCGCTTCGGCCAGCCCAATCGGACACTCGGACTTTGTCGGACATTCGGGTTGGATCCGGATACTCGAGTGTGGATCCGGATACTCGGACATCCCGAACTTTTGAACTTGGGCCTTGACGGCTAAAGCTTCCAGGGTTGATTACTAATTGTTCCAAAGTATTTGGAAGTTAATAGGTCACAGCACTTGCCCAACCTAATTCGAATTTACTTATGAGCGAAATTACTTAAGTTGAAGGGTTCTTTACGATCCCAAGCAAGTATGTTCACTCAAGATACGGAAATACACAAGCACAGTGTATTATTGAACAGCGTTTGAGTACAAATGTCTGATGGCTTGAGTATAGAAATACTCGGGATATTGTGATCTACCCCCTTACAAAAATCTCGTCCTCGAGATTGCTAATCCTCTCGAAGAAAGTCGGGTATTCTGCTCGAATATGGTCTTCACGCCCCACGTGGCTTCATCTTACGAATGGTTGCTCCATGGACCTTGAGCATCTTGATAACCTCGATTTGCGAGTGTGACGCCAAATTGTCTCGAGAATACGGACTGGATACTCGTCGATACGAAAGATCAGCCGCAAATCAAGATGGTCCAATTGGGTAACTTCCGATGGAACCCGAAGACTCTTCTTCAATTGGGACACGTGGAACACATCGTGAATGTCAGAAAGATGTGGCGGTAGCTCAAGCCGATAAGCCACAACACCAACCTTCTCAAAAATCCGAACGGACCGATGTATCGCGGGCTAGCTTCGCGGACTTGAAATCTGCGAGTACCGCGGAGTGGTGAGACCTTGAGGTAGACAAAGTCACCCACCTCAAAACTCAACTCGCGGCGTCGACGATCAAGATAGCTCTTCGACGATCGAGCTTCTCTCACCGGTCTCGAATCAAGCTAACTTGCCTTTCGGCCTCTTCAATCATGGTGGCCGAAGAATTGCCTCTCACCAACCTCGGACCAAAACAGTGGTGTCGCACTTCTTGCCATAAAGAGCCTCGAAGGCGACATCTCAAGACCGACTTGATGACTGTTGTTGTAGGAGAACTCGGCAAATGGCAAGCATTTCTCCCACGACTTGTCAGTAGCACAAAGACACAAGCCCTTAGCATGTCTTCAAGGATTTGGTTTGCCCTTTCCGTCTGTCCAGTCAGTTTGGGGATGGTAAGTCTTGAAGGATAGCTTAGTGCCAAGAATGGACTGCAAACTCTCCCAAAATCTGGAGGTGAACTGCGAACCACGGTCGAGATTATGACTTTTGGAACTCCATGGAGCCGAACAATATTCTCGCAAATAGAGTTCCGCTAGCTTGGCCTGCAGAATAGGTGGTATGAATCGAATGAAATGAGCTACCTTGGTCGACGGTCAATGATCACCCAAATAGAGTCGTGGACCAGGTGGAGGACCTCGGTAGACCGGTAATAAAATCCATCCCAATCTCTTCCCACTTCCACTCAGGGATCTGCGGTGGCTGAAGTAATCCGGTGGCCTTTGATGTTCAGCCTTGACACGCCGGCACACATCACAATGTCGCCACATGAGCCGCGATCTCCTTCTTCATACCGGCCACCGTAATTGCTGCGAAGGTCTGGTACATCTTGGTGCTGCCAGGATGGGCGAGAGAGGAGTATCATGAGCTTCGACAGGATCAACCCCTTGATCTCAACATTATCGAGGACATACACTGCTGCCCATGCAAGATCAGCCCATTGGACTTCACAGAAAAACACGGAGATGCGCCATTTTGATCAATGGCGTCTAATCTCAATCACGGCATCATCTTGTAGTTGAGCTGCACGAATCGAGACTCTAGAGTGGGTTGTACGGCTAAAGCGTAAACGTAACCATACTCAACCACTTCTAGATTGAGCTTCGAAACTCTTCAACGGTGAGATCGGCCAATGACACCCAAGGCATTCAGCGTGTGCGACTTGCATCGAGGGCATCTGCAACCACATTTGCCTTGCCAGGATGGTAATGAATACCCAGATCATAGTCTTTGATCAGCTCTAGCCATCGACGCTGTCTCAAATTTAGATCTGGCTGCGAAAAGAAGTACTTTAAGCTTTTGTGGTCGGTGTAGATCTCACATCTGTTTCCTATGAGATAATGTCGCCACAGCTTGAGAGCATGAACAACAGCTGCAAGCTCCAAATCATGCGTCGGGTAATTGGCTTCATGAGGCTTTAGTGTCGAGAAGCATAAGCAACCACTTTTCCCTCCTGCATCAACACACAACCAAGTCCAAGACGGGATGCATCACAATAGACATCGAAGTTCTTGTGAATGTCAGGAAGGACCAACATCGTGCGATGGTGAGTCTATTCTTGACTCTTGAAGCTGGACTCACAATCAGGCGACCACTCATATCTCTTCTCCTTCTTGAGTAGCGCTGTCATTGGTTTAGCAATTTTGGAGAAATTCTCGATAAACCGGCGATAGTATCCGGCAAGACCGAGAAAACTCCGAATCTCGGGGACATTGCGGGCTGCTCCCAATTGAGTACGTCTTGTATCTTACGTGGATCAATTGCTACCCCACCTTACGACAGGACATGCCCGAAACTCCACTTGCTTGAGCCGAACTCACACTTACCGAATTTGGCATACAAGCGATGCTCGCGAAGCTTGCTAAGCACCATATGTAAGTGAAGTGCGTGCTCATCATCATCCTTAGAGTATATGAGGATGTCATCAATGAACACCACCACAAATCTATCAAGGAACTCCATGAAGACTTTGTTCATCAGATTCATGAAGGTGGGTGGTGCATTGGTGAGGCCAAACGAAACAACTGTGTACTGCATGCAGGCCAGTAGCGAGTGGTGAATGCGGTCTTCACGATATCCTCCGGACGGATCTTGAGCTGAAAATAGCCGGATCTCAAGTCTATTTTGGAGAAGACTCGAGCTCGCCTAATTGGTCAAACAAATCATCGATCCGAGGGAGAGGATACTTGTTCTTGACATGACCTCATTCAACGACGGTAATCAACGCACATGCGAAGAGTGCCGTCTTTCTTCTTCACAAACAGAATCGGGCTGCCCAGGAGAAGAACTGGGACGAATGAACCCCTTCTCTAACTGCTCCTTGAGCTGAATCTTCAACTCGATCAGCTCATCAGCAGGCATCCTGTACGGACGCTTAGAAATTGGAGAAGTGCCAGGTAAGAGATCGATGATGAACTCCAAATCGCGATCGGTGGCAAACCTGGCAGCTCATCGAGGAACACATCGAGGTACTCACACACCACCGTACTGATCGTGGTCCGAGCAGAAGAGCACCGAGCAAAGGCTTTGCCTTCTTTGGAGCAGAAGAAAAGGTAACAAAGAATGCCATCGGGGTTGACTAATGAAACGGATCTCCTGGCACAATCAATATGCCCCTGATGCTTGGACAGCCAGTCCATACCCAGAATCACATCAAGACCTGACGTCTCAATGTTGATAAGATCACCCCGAAATTCTACCCCATTGATCTCAATTCTAACCCCTGGACTCACAAGCTCGGCAGTCAAAAGCGGATCCAGCGAGCGGATCAACAAGTACTTCTCGAGGTACAAAGAATAACCTCATCTTTGAACAACAAGCGTGAAGAAATAAAGGAATGCGACGCTCAGAGTCAAATAATACTAAGGCGGAGTGCGGAATGAGCAGATAACGCACCCAACACCACATCTGAGGCTGCTGCCGCTTCCTCTGCGGTGGCTACATTCAGCGGCCATGGCCCGAGCCGCGACGGAACCGGGCGCCCCGATCGCCCACTCCCACGCCCACCAGATCGACTGGGACGGCCGGTGCACTCGAGCTGTCACGCCGCCGCCGCCGGACAGCATCGCGAAGTGGCCCTTCCGCCGCAGCGGCAAGTGATATGGTCAAATGGGTTCTGGGACCCCAATCGCTGCATCGGGCGGCTTGGTGATCGCACCGAACTCTGGGCAGGGCGAGGAGGTAAGCCACAGGACCTCGAATGGCGGCGCCAAGGCCGGAGGCCGACCGAGTGAAGGTGCGAGTCTGGAAGGTCCGGCGTGGCCGACCGGCCGAGCTGCCCACTTGCGCTATGCGGCTCTCCATAAGCGCCTTGGCGCCATCCTCAATGCTAATGGCCTTGCCCACCAAGACCTGCAGGCTAGGAATGTCATGACCGGCGAGCCGAAACGGATCTCCTCGGTGAGGTGCTCCTTGAACAATGTCACTCTCCTAGCCTCGGTGGTCACCTCATCGACAACATAGCG
Organism: Rhipidocladum racemiflorum; assembly: GCA_036346355.1. Lineage (NCBI taxonomy): Eukaryota > Viridiplantae > Streptophyta > Magnoliopsida > Poales > Poaceae > Rhipidocladum > Rhipidocladum racemiflorum. The sequence continues at coordinate 75,527,555 of CM070569.1, read as the reverse complement.
TGACAAATGGTTGAAGCGGTGGAGGTAGTCCATCAACGCCATAGACCTGGCGAAGGTCGTAGAACTCCCGCTTCTTGATCTCGATCAAGCCCGCTGAACATGGAAGGAGCGAAGGCGCCTTGAACTCTGCCCATGTGGTGACTGATCTGCAGGCGAACAGCCTTGAAGCCGCTCCACCACGGCCGCTGGTCCCTGGAGGTAGTAGGCGGTGTCTTGAACCTTCTCCGCATCGGTGCAACCGACTAACTCAACTTCCTCCATGTCGCTAAGCCAATCCTCCGCCTCCATCGGATCAGAGCTGAAGAAAAGCTCGGCGGTCGAGTTCGCTGGAACTCCGACAACCGAGGCTAACTGCTTCTTCTTGGTATTCTGCCCTGGACAGCTGGACCATCAGCTCCATGAGCTGAGTCTGCCGCAACATGAGTGCAGTCATATCGGGAGCAGGAGGAGGTGGAGGGAGCTCCTCACTCTGGGCATGTAGCTGAGACTGAACCCCAGCTGACCCACCAGTAGGGACCCGCGACTGTTGGGCCCCGCTCCCATCAGATTGCCACGCTCCCAACATCATCAATTTCTGGAAGCGCATACAGCTATTCTCTTTCGGGAGGCATCTGAAATGCCTGATTGAGTCAACTAATCGTGCAAATCAAGTGCAGAATGATTGATCCCAAAGGATGCACTCACAAACACAAACACACTACAAGCATTCATCCAAAGAAGCATAAGAACCAATTCAAAAACCAACTCAGGGAAACGACAAATAACCCCTAATTACAACCACAAACCTCTATCCTTAACCCATTCTTAGCTAACCCCGCATTCCTCTTAATCCATTTGAACAAGATAGAAGAAGGAAACAAATTTGTGAAATTTGGATTAAGATCGATTCATTTTGAAGAGTAGATAAGTTTAAAAGCTATAGAATGGACAAGAATAGCATTCTACACTTTGAAAATAGAGTTTTGTACTTCAAAATAAATTTTGAGAAGAAAAATCTGTCCCTAAGTCTAACGTCCGAGGCTAACTAAGTCCTCCTGCAGTCAATGGCTCGATACCAACGCTGTGAGGACCCCTCTTCCTATACTGCATCAGACGTCTCATCAGAGCGTATAGCACCGTATAGCAACAGGAAGCCTCGACATCAAGATCTGAACCTAAAAATTCGATCGACGGGATCGAACCCTTAACCGGACCGGTGCTCAGACGCATCCGATCATCGGATCCTGGATCAAGAGCCCAAGATCGCGTACTCCACAACCCGAGTATCAATGCACGAAAAGATAAACTAAGGTAATTACATAACTGGGTGTAAACCTTGAACAAGAGTATTACGTAAACCAAAAGAAGTAAAGCGGCAAATGAAACAAAAGAAAGACAACCAGCGGTGGCCTGACCACCCCACAGGCTCTTGGCGGAGGAGGAGGGACTACGGCCGCAACACTCGCAGAAAAGGGGCTCGCCATCATCAGGACATCATCATTACCTTCCTCTGTGGAAAAAGGGTTAGCAGCAACGGTGAGTACACGTATGTACTCGCAAGACTTTAGTGTATGGAAATATAAATAAATGCAGGCTGATTCAACAGGATAAAGCTTCTACACTGGGTTAATTGCAGAAAATTTGGATTTAAAATAGTTCATCGAAAAGTAATACTTAATTTGAAAGACAGCAGTTTGAATAAAACATATTTACAGTATACGTAACAACTGAGCTCCACAGCTGCCACCATCCATGGTCGCAACTGGGATACGAATCGACATCCATACATAATCCCATCGAGAATCATATACACATATCCACATTTCCATCAAGTACCATTCCACCACATACTTTATACCGACTCCGAAATAGATTTTCATTTTCAAAACCAAACCAAATCTCTATACTTGATATGATTAGAGAAGATTGCTCATAACCGTGAGCACGGCTAATCGATTAGAATTATTTGATACTCTGCAGAGTTTGCGCACTTTACCCAAACACAACTCAGACTTGCATCCTCGCTATCCAGGGTACACGCGATACACGAGGTATCCGATATACAAGAATGATCTATTCTTTCCCATCGTTGAGGTTATAGCCACACCCCGACCGGTGACGACAAATCCACTACTATGGCGATAAGAGGCCAACCACCACTCGGCGACCACGGAATACTCATCGTGACGACGGCGAATTGTTGGCCGCGGCATTACCCCATAGCAAGGCGTACACCGTTGTATCAACAAACATGAATCGGAGCGATTCCTGCTGCAAAAGTACAAGCGCACACACGAAGGCGCATACTGGCGGGTCGTGAGGACACACACACCGCGCTTGATTTGCTCAACACAGGAAAAGGTCCACTCTTCGGCCTACCAACAGGCATGGCTATCCCCTCACACTTCAAGTACTAGAATAGGCCGCCCCATCCCAGCATTGCGCGGTTGCACGATGTTCAATTCAAAAACCGTCACAAGTTCGGTCCTTATATTTTTGCCTAGTGACTCAAGCGGGGAACTCCACTTAACTCGCCAACCAATCACCACCATGTTTAACTAGCACATATTATACCTCCCGCCAAGTCTAATTACCAACTAGACACTTCACATTTTTATCAATATACCTTTACGATTCACATTTCCAAAACTTTTCCAAAACCAATTACACTTATCATAATTTTGAGCATTTGGTAAGGACTGACTTTGCTCACCTCTATTGCAGTGTCTAGCGTATGCAATTACTAAATCGTTTATACCCAAGTGACATTTTATTAAATTGTCTAACCCTACAAAGGTTATCAATGAACTCACCAAAATAAATTAAGGGAAAACACCAAATCAGGTATATCTACCATTCCCACAAACTAGCAATTTCTTGAATATAAACAATGCATATGGTTTGAGAAATCAAAGTAGACATCGTGAAATATAGGTTTCAAGATGGTCAAAGGAGGTGCTTGCCTTGTTGTTGCACTTCGGTGATGTCCGGGATGATGCTCGGGTTGTTCGAGGCGAAGCCCGACTCGCTAGCCTCTATTCGGTCAAAGCAACAAAAACGATAAAGAAATACAACTTAGCAAAAGAAAGTTTTAAATGCACCATGAAGTGCATGCAATACACAAGAATGAAGTACAACCAAGAAACCCTGAAGAAACAACGCACTCGGACAACACAACACGGCCGGACGAAACGGCCTAACCGGACGAATCCGGGTTTTGCATCCGACGATCCGGATAGGCGGACACTCCGGACCGTTTCGTCCGGATACTCGGACACTCGGACCATATGCCGGATACTCCGGTCCTAGGGCATTTGGTCCAACTCGACGAGGAGACGGAGACCTTACCACTTCCTACAACTTCACCGCTGACCCGATCTACGACTTTCGTACACCTAGCGAACCAGAAGGAGTTCCGAACTAGCCGATTCTACGAGAAAACGCCGCTAACCCGCCAAACCTCTAACTCACACCAACAACTTCTTAAATCGACATTACTACTACCCGATCTACCACTCTAGCATACCACATTCACTAATCCAAATCCCATTTTCAACCCTAGAACCACTACACCCAAAACCCTAGAATCCAAGTTCAACCCTAGCCTCCCAAATCCAAACCTAAGTCCTAATCCCACCATGAACGACTCTAGAACCCAAGAATCCATGAATCAAACCCTAAGAGAAAAGCTTACCTCCAAGGAAGGCGGAGGAGGAGCAACGCCGGGTGGAGGATGGGGAATGACGGCTTGGGGAGGAGCACACCGAGATGGAGGAGTCACTGGGAGGGTCACCGGCCGGTGGCTCGGAGAGGAGCTCGGGGTGGTGGAGAGAACACCAAGGAAGTGGGAAACCAAAGTAGAAGAAGAAAGAATGGAAGGGAGCCACGAAATGGGACTTTTATACAAAACCCCACGCCAATACGGACTCCGGACTCAACCCGGAGACTCCGGGTTGGGGTCTTCGGTAACACTAACCCGGACACTCCGGACATTGGTCCGGACACTCCGGGTTGGAGCGCTCGGCCAGCCCAATCCGGACACTCCGGACTTTGTCCGGACATTCCGGGTTGGATCCGGATACTCCGAGTGTGGATCCGGATACTCCGGACATCCCAGAACTTTTGAACTTGGGCCTTGACGGCTAAAGCTTCCAGGGTTGATTACTAATTGTTCCAAAGTATTTGGAAGTTAATAGGGTCACAGCACTTGCCCAACCTAATTCGAATTTACTTATGAGCGAAATTACTTAAGTTGAAGGGTTCTTTCTGATCCCAAGCAAGTATGTTCACTCAAGATACGGAAATACACAAGCACAGTGTATTATTGAACAGCGTTTGAGTACAAATGTACAGTGGCTTGAGTATAGAAATACTCGGGATATTACAGTCCATCCCAAATAACAGTGTATATTACTATTTATATTTGACTTGGGCTCGAGGTCTGCTACTGCTTGATCGGCCCGGCGTCCCAGCCCAGTCCTCCTGGGCTCCCGACCACTAGAAGAGGAGATCACGCCCTAGCCATCCACCGATCCATGCGCAGCCTCACATCGCCGCCGCTCCCGCTCGAGATGAGATTCACCACCGGCCGCCGCTCCCGCCCCCACTCGTCGCTCAGCTCCCGCCCATCGGCCACATCACCCGCCGAGGCCGAGGTCTGCCCCCACCCGCTGAGGTCCCCCGCTTGGCTCCTGCCCACTAAGGCCGAGGTCCGCCCACACCCGCCTCCTGCCTGCCGGCTGCTTGGCTCCCGCCCGCTGAGGTCCCACCCCCGCCCCCGTCCGCCGAGGTTCCCCCGCTCGGTCCCCGCCCGCCGAGGTTCCCCCGATTGGCTCCCGCCTCCCGCCTGCCGGCCACTTGGCTCCCGCCTCTCTGAAAGTGCATCTAGGCCCCTAATTTGGTTTTGGTTGATTAATGACAAACGATTAAAAGGACTAATGTCTTCAATGAGTTTGTGAACAGGTAAAAGAGTAAATGTGAGATTCTCTACATGCGAAGGAAACCCTCAAACGAATTCAAGCGAGTAAAACGGCTTCGTAATTTAATTTTTTCTATGCTTTGTGTCGTAGGAATGCCGTACTATTAAGAGGGATGCATCGTAGATGATCTAGAGTAGTCTCTATGCTCAGATGAATGTTACTTCAAATCTTATTGAGACCCTAAGTTATCGCGCATGCACCGGAATGTGTTTTAATCAAAGTTCAAGTCGGACATTCCGATATTACATCGGAAGTTCGATGTGACCGGACATTCCGATGTGCATGTTTGCTTGATCCGATGCGTAGAAGATGTATCGGAAGTTCCGATATTTACGATCGGAAGTTCCGATACGTTGTAAAGCTTTCTAGGTGCTCTCTGTAAAGATCGGAAGTTCCGATATTTAACATCGGAAGTTCGATGTGTTCTAACCTGAAAAGGAGCTCTGGATTGATCGGACATTCCGATATATTGATCGGACATTCCGATGATTAAGTCGGAAGTTCCGATGTTGATATCGGATAGTCCGATGTGGACTTAGAAGCATTTTGTCAAGGGCATTTCTGGGAACATCGGAAGTTCCGATGTTGACATCGGAAGTTCCGATGCATCTTGTGTAACGACCAAAGTGCGCTCGAGTTACGATTATTTGTACATATCGGACATTCCGATGTTGATATCGGAAGTTCGATATGCATTGAGTGGGAGTATAACGGCTAGTTTTTGCAAGAAACTATAAATACCCCACCCCTCTCTCATTTGAGGGTTACACACTCTATTTGGCAGAACTCTAGTGCACCTTGAGCCCTCTCTAGTCTACTTTTGAGCCTTCCTCTTTGATCTTAGGGATCATCCAAGGAGTGAGGACTAGAAGTGAGATTTGGAGCTAGAGTGACAAGCAAGTGTCTTCCATCTTGAGCATTAGAGTGTTCCTCCAAGATCGATCAACGTGCATTTGTTACTCTTGGAGGTTGAAGGACTCCTAGACGGCTAGGCGTCGTTCACGAGCTCCCAAGGATTGTGGGTTGCCGTGAAAAGTTTGTGAAGGCCGGCTCCGCCTCCGAAAGGAAAGGAACCAAATAGTGGAACCAAGCCTCAAGTGTGACCGAGGTTTGGGAGGAAAGGGTTGGAAAAGACCCGGCTCTTTGGAGCTTCCTCAACGGAGACGTAGGATTCCCTCAAGAATCCGAACTCCGGGATCAAATCCGCGTCTTTGTCTTCTTTACTTAAGCTTGTCTCTTTATTTAGTCGTTTTATCGTTCTTAGATTGTTCTCAAGTTTATTACTTTCAGTTTTAAATCGTCCGTGTCAAAAGTCGATCGGACATTCCGACCTGGAATCGGAAGTTCCGATTATATCGGAAGTTCCGATACTCTTTCCGCTGCGACAAATTTAGTTTAAATTTTAAATTGCCTATTCACCCCCCCCTCTAGGCAACTTTCTCTTCTTTTCAATTGGTATCAGAGCCAAACCTTCTCGAAGGCCTAACCGCTTGAAGGAACGTGATGGCCAACACCGGATTGAAGGTTGTCGTGTCGGGGGAAGAAGATAGTCCAAAGGCCGGACATGGAACTCCTGCGAAGACCAAGGAAGGTGACACCTCAACGTCATCGCAGGGAGCTCAAATTCCTTTTAATTACGAAAAATTAAATACTTCCTCTTCGCATTCCTATATTACTGTGCCCTCCGGGCGTGCACCATTTTTCGATGGCACGTACTACTCCGCTTGGAGGCACAAGATGAAAATGCATTTGATGTCACTCCACCCTAGTGTTTGGAAGATTGTTTGCACAGGTTTAGATATGCCGGAAGACGATATGGAGCTCACGGCAGGAACAAGAGCAAAACATCCACCGCAATGCTCAAGCCGCAAGCGTGTTGCTTGGAGCGTTGAGTCCCGAGGAATTCAACAAAGTGGATGGCTTGGAAGAAGCCAAAGAGATATGGGACACACTCCAAGTTGCACATGAGGGCACATCGAGTGTAAGGGAGTCAAAGATTGAATTGCTAGAAGGCAAGTTGGGGAGATTTGTCATGAATGATGATGAGACGCCTCAACAAATGTATGATCGTTTGATGATCCTTGTGAACAAGATTAGAGGGCTTGGAAGCAAGGATATGACGGAGCATGTCGTGGTGAAGAGGATGCTAAGAGCCTTTGCTCCAAGGAATTCGACTCTCGTAACCCTTATACGAGAGCGAAAAGACTTCAAGAGGCTCACTCCAAATGATGTGCTCGGAAGGATTCTTTCACATGAGCTTATGGAAGAAGAAGCAAAAGAAGTGAAGAACCTTGCCAAGCAAAGCTCGAGCTCAAGACCGAAGCAAATAGCTTTGAAGGCAAGTAAGAAGGAAGAATCAACATCAAGTTATGATGAGGAAGATGAGAGCGAAGACGAAGAAGACTTGGCTCTATTTGTAAGGAAATTCAAAAAGTTCCTCAAATATGACGGGTCAAGCAAATACAAGAAGAACTTCAATGACAAGTCAAGGAGAAGAAGAAACGAGAAGAGGGCTTGCTATGAGTGCGGTGAAGTTGGACACTTCATCGCCGACTGTCCAAAGAAGAAGAACAACCCAAATGAGACCAAGAAGAATGAGCCGCTCAAGAAGAACAAGACGTACAAGAAGAAGTACTCGGGGCGAGCTCACATTGGAGAAGAATGGGATTCAAACGACTCCGACTCCGACACTGATGATGGAGTCGCCACCCTCGCCATAGAAGCCACTCCACCGACAAAGTCGCTATTCGGGGAATTGAGCGACAACGACTCCGACCATGACGCGCCTATTTGTCTTATGGCCAAAGGGCGCAAGGTAATGGCTAAAACCAAACCCCCTAGTAGTGATAGTGAATTAGAGAGTGATGATGATGATGATGCTCTATTTTGTGATTTGAGCAAATCGGCTATTGCTAAAATTCATAAGCTATTGAAAAGAATAGATAGTCAAGAGGAAACTCTCGAGAAGCAAGAAGAGTTGCTAATTTGTGAAAAGAAGAAAACTCTTGCTCTCGAGAAGGTCCTCACTAAAGAAAAGGAGACTATTGAATTGTTAACCAAAAAGCTTGATTTGGCTAATAATTCAATTGAAATGCTTAAGGGTTCAAATGAGTCGCTTCAAGAGAATGTAATAAGTCTGGAAAACAATCTCCAAGCTCTTGAAGTGCAAATTGAATCTCTTAATGATATTAGCTCTCCAATTGTTGATTCACAATTAACATCTATTCCTTCCACTAGCAATGGTTGCTCTCGTTGCTACAATGTTGATGTCAATGCTTGCTCTACTAACTCCCAATTCATGCAAGTATTAAAAAGCGAAAACGAGAGACTAAGTGCCTTGGTACGGTCCGGTTGCATGAAAACTTATCAATCCAAGGATGCCTTATATAAGACCATAAATGGTCGAGGAAACAAAAATAAAGAAGGGCTTGGATATGATAAGAATGAATGCAAAAGCAATGACCGTGTGGTGGTAAGAGGTAAGGAATGCATCCAGTTTGTCAAAGGAAATGACAAACAACCATTGACCACCACACATGTCATCAAGACCGGGCAAGAATCTAAGAAGCATCCTCAACATCATGCATCTTATTCTATTCACTTTGCTTCTTATATGTTGAAGAGAAATCACCGTGGTAAAGTGATTGCTCATTTTGTCGGTGCCCACAACTCTAGTGAAAAGAGCAAGAAGAAGGTGTGGGTACCAAAAGTTTTGATCTCTAACATGCAAGGACCCAAAAGGATTTGGGTACCTAAAAGCAAAGTCTAATGTGATCTTGTAGGACTATACCTCCGGTGGATCAAGTTGGGTGCTTGATAGTGGTTGCACAAACCATATGACCGGAGAAAAGAAAATGTTTTCATCTTTTGATGAAAAAGGGTCACAATATGAAAATATTGTGTTTGGAGATAATGGTAAAGGTGAGGTAATGGGATTAGGTAAAATTGCTATTTCTAATGATCATTCCATTTCAAATGTTCTATTAGTCAAATCTTTAAATTACAATTTGTTATCCGTGTCGCAACTTTGTGAGATGGGCTATAATTGTCTTTTTACTAATGAGGATGTGACCGTCTTTAGAAGAGACGATTCCTCAATTGCTTTTAAAGGATATTTGAAGGGTAAGCTCTATTTGGTTGATTTCAACTCAAATAGCGCTAAACTTCAAACATGCTTAATGGCAAAGTCTAGCATGGGTTGGTTGTGGCATCGCCGGCTAGCCCATGTTGGCATGAGGAACCTCGACAAGCTTCTAAAAGGTGATCACATCATTGGACTAATGAATGTTGAGTTTGAGAAAAATAGGATTTGTAGCGCTTGTCAAGCCGGAAAGCAAGTTGGTGCGCGTCATCCCGCGAAGAACATCATGACGACGACAAAACCATTGGAGCTTCTACACATGGACCTCTTCGGACCCGTTGCTTATATAAGCATCGGAGGTAACAAGTATGGTTTAGTTATTGTTGATGACTTTTCACGCTTCACGTGGGTGTTCTTTTTGCAAGAGAAAAGTGAAACACAAGGGATAATCAAGAAGTTTGCAAGAAGAGCCCAAAATGAATTCGAGCTGAAGATCAAGAAGATTCGAAGTGATAATGGAAGTGAATTAAAGAATACTCAAGTCAAAGAATTCCTTGATGAAGAAGGAATCAAGCACGAGTTCTCCGCTCCATACTCCCCTCAACAAAATGGAGTGGTAGAAAGGAAGAACCGGACCTTAATCGAGATGGCAAGGACAATGCTTGATGAATACAAGATCTCCGATCAATTTTGGGCGGAAGCTGTCAACACCGCTTGTCATGCCATCAATCGATTATATCTCCACAAGATATTGAAGAAAACGGCATACGAACTCCTCACCGGTAACAAACCAAATATTTCGTATTTCAGAGTTTTCGGTAGTAAATGTTTTATCCTAAACAAGAAGCCTAAGAATTCCAAATTCGCTCCAAAGGTCGATGAAGGGTTCTTGCTAGGATATGGATCAAATGCCTACGCTTATCGTGTTTTCAACAAAACCTCGGGTTGTGTTGAAATAGCGAGAGACGTGACATTTGATGAATCTAACGGCTCTCAAGTAGAGCAAGTTGATTTAAATGTGCTAGGAAATGAGGAAGAACCGAGCATAGCGATCAAGAAGATGGCATTAGGAGAAGTGAGGCCGCAAGAAAAGGTACAACAAGACAATTCATCTACACAAGTCGAGCCTCCTACTTCAAGCCAAAGTCAAGACATTTCTCAAGGGAGTGCAAGCAAACTCATGGAGGATGTTCAAGATGAAGCCCTAGAACCAATCCAACATGTCTCTCAAAATCCACATCCAAGGGTGCATCAAAGTATCCAAAGAGATCACCCCGTCGATAACATCCTCGGTGATATCCAAAAGGGGGTAACTACACGCTCTAGAGTATCAAATTTTTGCGAATTTTACTCTTTCGTGTCTACTTTGGAACCTTTGAAGGTTGAAGATGCACTAAGAGATCCGGATTGGATAATGGCTATGCATGAAGAGCTTAACAACTTCGTTAGAAACAAAGTATGGTCACTAGTGGAAAGGCCTAATCAAAACGTGATTGGAACCAAATGGGTCTTCCGCAACAAACAAGACGAGAACGGAGTTGTCACAAGAAATAAAGCTCGGTTGGTGGCTCAAGGATTCACTCAAATTGAAGGTTTGGATTTTGGTGAAACTTATGCTCCTGTTGCTAGATTAGAATCAATTCGTATATTGGTTGCATTTGCTACTCACTATGATTTCAAGCTTTATCAAATGGACGTCAAGAGTGCTTTCTTAAATGGTCCAATCGCCGAATTAGTCTACGTTGAGCAACCGCCGGGAATGGAGGACCACAAGAACCCCACTCATGTATACAAACTCCATAAGGCGCTCTACGGGCTTAAGCAAGCACCTAGAGCATGGTATGAATGCCTTAAGGATTTTCTTATTAAAAAGGGTTTCGAAATTGGTAAAGTCGACCCTACTCTCTTCACAAAATATGTTGATAATGATTTATTTGTGTGCCAAATATATGTCGATGACATTATATTTGGGTCTACTAATAAAGACTTTTGTGAGGAATTTAGTAGGTTGATGACGAAAAGATTTGAGATGTCTATGATGGGTGAATTGAAATTCTTTCTCGGATTTCAAATCAAACAACTCAAGGAAGGTACATTCCTATGCCAAACAAAGTACATCAAAGATATGCTTAAGAAGTTTGACATGGAGAACGCCAAGCCAATCCATACACCCATGACGACAAACGGACATCTCGGTCTAAATGAAGAAGGTAATCCCGTGGATCAAAAGGTATATCGATCCATGATAGGTTCATTGCTTTATCTTTGTGCATCTAGGCCTGATATTATGCTTAGTGTGTGTATGTGTGCAAGATTTCAAGCCTCTCCGAGAGAGTGTCACCTAGTAGCCGTGAAAAGAATTCTTAGATATCTAGTTCACACACCTAGTTTAGGGCTTTGGTATCCTAAAGGATCAAAATTCGATTTGATTGGTTATTCGGATGCTGATTATGCAGGTTGTAAAGTGGATAGAAAAAGCACTTCGGGGACTTGTCAATTTCTAGGTAGATCACTAGTGTCTTGGTCCTCAAAGAAACAAAATTCAGTTGCTTTATCCACCGCAGAAGCGGAATACATTGCCGCAGGAAGTTGTTGTGCACAATTGCTATGGATGAGGCAAACCTTGAAGGATTTTGGTTTTTGTATGGAAAAGGTACCACTCTTATGTGACAATGAGAGTGCGATCAAGATAGCCAACAATCCCGTTCAACACTCTCGGACCAAGCACATAGATATCCGACACCACTTCCTTAGAGATCACTCTCTGAAGGGAGACATAGATATTACCTATGTGAGAACCGAAAAACAATTGGCCGATATCTTTACCAAACCTCTAGATGAGAAGCGCTTTTGTGAGCTTAGAAGTGAGCTAAACATCCTAGACTATCGGAATGTGTCTTGAAAGATTGCACTCATTGACTGCTGAAAAACTAGCTCAATTTCAAAATAAAATGATTGAAAAAGTTATTGAGTGAATTTCAAAAGCTTTTAGTTGGATCTTAATCTCGGATCAATTCACTTGTAATCATAGTTTTGATTGCTTGGATGCTTACTGATGACAAGTGGAATGATCCTCCCTAAGTTCACATGACTCAGAGTTTTCAGACTTCACTCAAAATCATTGTATCTTTCTCAATGATTGGAAAACTCAAAGCACATCGAACATCCGATCCATTCATCGGACTATCCGATGTCCGGCGATTGTTCCACATCGGAACTTCCGATATTTTATCGGAACATCCGATGTGGGCTCCGCACTTATAAGTGCCCGTTCCCTTTCACTTTCTTTTGTCCTTTTCCTCGTGTCTCTTTAGCCTCTCCTTCCCCTTTTCATCTTTGTGCCGTTATCGGAGTTTCCGACCTCTCGGAACTTCCGATCTTCGCTTGGGAAGGATTGCATCTTGAAGAGGACCCTCATCTCCGCGCGATTTCTCCGTGTTCTTCGCGAGGTAAACCCTAGGGCTCAATCCTTTCCTTTGGATCTAGGGCGTCTTTTCGAGAAATCGTTTGGTGAACTTGTTCATCTATTCCTTTGGTTCAATTACATCAAATATCATTCCTTTCTATCGGTTGGTTTTTGAGAAAACGTTGTGTTGATCTAGATCCGTAGACATCGGACATTCCGATCGAGAATATCGGAACTTCCGACCACATGTCGGAACTTCCGATGTGAAATCGGAACTTCCGATGTCAACAGAATGAAAATCAATCCAATGCTGTTTCTCTCATTAGCTTAATCGATTCCGCTCTTGTCCTTAGAACAATGGATCTCAGTCAAGGTGGCTCTCACTTCACCGAGATCCAGCAGTGGTGGGCTCCAAAAGGCCAAGGCAGACTCCAACAGGAACAAGAACCAAAAGGGCTGCGGGTAGAGGAAGAGGTGGAGGCAGTGGAGGACCAGGCATCCAGATTCGTGACCCTCCATCTGACCCTCCTGCTCAGACAGTGAATGTACCTCGAGGAGCGCCATTGCCTTCTAGGAAGGGCAAAGGCGTGGCGAGAGCTTCTCAACCTCAACCGATTCTGCACTCCAGCAATTCCAAGGCTCGTGCAAGCGAGAGAGGAATCCTCGTCTCAAGAGGAAACCCATGAACTATAAAGGAAAAGCCGCCAAAGTGCGCGAAGCCAGAGAGCAGAACCCCAGGGCAGAAGCACAGTTCTCGACTGACTATCGCTTCTGGACTTTCTTTCAGCAGGATTTCTATGAATCTATCATTCTAACAAGGAAGAATCCAGTCATTCTGATGCAGTGGGTTGACTGGGATTACATGGCCGCAGCTGATGATGCCACTTTCACAGAGGTCATTGCAGCTTGTGAGAGAACTGGGACTAAGAGAATAATGAGTTTTCAGCATGATTGGAATATTGAGATCATCGCTCAGTTCTACTCCACTTTGTATATCTCCAGGGACAGAGTCTCCACCTTGCATTGGATGACAGAAGGAGTTTGGTATGAGATCTCCTATGTCAATTTCGCTCGCTGTCTTGGATTCACCGAAGCTGACTGCCGTGACAAAGATCAGATTCACAATGAAGCCTCGCTCGGTGCCTCCAACCTGAACTTTTTGTATGATGAGGATGCAGACTTTGAGGAAGGAAGCACAAAAGGCATGAAGCCGTTCTTTGCCTGTCTCAACAGGCTTTTCAGGAAGACGCTGGCTCCCAAGGAAGGTGACGCCTCTCACATTACATCTTATACAAGGAACTCTTTGAGTAGAATGCGAGTTGGACAAATGGCCCTTTTGATGTGTTTGATTTCATATGGAATGAGATCCGGTTGACTGCTCAGGAGCCGAAGAGAAGTTGTGGTTATGCTCATTTCATCATGCATATGATTGAGCACATTACCCATCAGCACTTTGAGTATGATGCTAGGCACGCTGGATTATGGTCAGGCGATCAAGGCCCAGCTCGGCGCTAGGCGTGCTTCGACTAGAGGTGCTGCATCCTCCTCCACAGCTCCTCTGCTGCAGCCATGATGGATCATCCTCTCCAATTCTCCGCCTTAAAGTCCATCTTTGTCTGTGTAAGGGCAATGCAAAGAAGCACAAGAAGAACACCAAAAGACTAAAAGACATTCAGAGGCATCCGAACTGGAGTGTTCGGAGGATGAGGAGAGCGATGAGGAGGTTGAAGATCCTTTTGCTCCAGCGCTGCGACCTCGGATGAGTCCGAGGACGATGAGGAGTCCGGCTCTGATGATGCTTCCGAGGAGTCGGACTAGTCTTCTCTCTCTCTCCTTGTTCTCCTTTCTGGTGCTTGATGCCAAAGGGGGAGATGAGAAAGAAAGCTTACCTCGTTTTATCAGTCGATTAGATTAGTTTCTTTTCCAAACTTTGTTATCATATGAACTTGGGACTTGTTACGCTTGATAGTATGCTTTACTTATGCTCCGTTGGCTGATTGTCTCTATGAATGATTTAATATTAATGGTTTTTCAATATTTAGCTTCCATAAGTGCTTATTTCATTATATACTCCGTTTTTGGGGGAGCTCCTGCAAAATTTCCTTTCAAAATTGTGCTTTTGCGATGTTTTCCTATCCATTGCACATCTTTAGGGGGAGCTCAACCAATACGAAATTCTATTAATATTCTTTTATTCAGAAGCTTTAATCGGGTTGTCATCAATCACCAAAAAGGGGGAGATTGAAAGTGCATCTAGGCCCCTAATTTGGTTTTGGTTGATTAATGACAAACGATTAAAAGGACTAATGTCTTCAATGAGTTTGTGAACAGGTAAAAGAGTAAATGTGAGATTCTCTACATGCGAAGGAAACCCTCAAACGAATTCAAGCGAGTAAAACGGCCGTAATTTAATTTTTTCTATGCTTTGTGTCGTAGGAATGCCGTACTATTAAGAGGGATGCATCGTAGATGATCTAGAGTAGTCTCTATGCTCAGATGAATGTTACTTCAAATCTTATTGAGACCCTAAGTTATCGCGCATGCACCGGAATGTGTTTTAATCAAAGTTCAAGTCGGACATTCCGATATTACATCGGAAGTTCCGATGTGACCGGACATTCCGATGTGCATGTTTGCTTCAGTCCGATGCGTAGAAGATGTATCGGAAGTTCCGATATTTACGATCGGAAGTTCCGATACGTTGTAAAGCTTTCTAGGGTGCTCTCTGTAAAGATCGGAAGTTCCGATATTTAACATCGGAAGTTCCGATGTGTTCTAACCTGAAAAAGGGAGCTCTCTGGATTGATCGGACATTCCGATATATTGATCGGACATTCCGATGATTAAGTCGGAAGTTCCGATGTTGATATCGGATAGTCCGATGTGGACTTAGAAGCATTTTGTCAAGGGCATTTCTGGGAACATCGGAAGTTCCGATGTTGACATCGGAAGTTCCGATGCATCTTGTGTAACAGCCAAAGTGCGCTCGAGTTCTGATTATTTGTACATATCGGACATTCCGATGTTGATATCGGAAGTTCCGATATGCAGCTGAGTGGGAGTATAACGGCTAGTTTTTGCAAGAAACTATAAATACCCCACCCCTCTCTCATTTGAGGGTTACACACTCTATTTGGCTTCAATCTTGTGAACCTTGAGCCCTCTCTAGTCTACTTTTGAGCCTTCCTCTTTGATCTTAGGGATCATCCAAGGAGTGAGGACTAGAAGTGAGATTTGGAGCTAGAGTGACAAGCAAGTGTCTTCCATCTTGAGCATTAGAGTGTTCCTCCAAGATCGATCAACGTGCATTTGTTACTCTTGGAGGTTGAAGGACTCCTAGACGGCTAGGGCGTCGCTCACGAGCTCCCAAGGATTGTGGGTTGCCGTGAAAAGTTTGTGAAGGCCGGCTCGCCTCCGAAAGGAAAGGAACCAAATAGTGGAACCAAGCCTCAAGTGTGACCGAGGTTTGGGAGGAAAGGGTTGGAAAAGACCCGGCTCTTTGGAGCTTCCTCAACGGAGACGTAGGATTCCCTCAAGAATCCGAACTCCGGGATCAAATCCGCGTCTTTGTCTTCTTTACTTAAGCTTGTCTCTTTATTTAGTCGTTTTATCGTTCTTAGATTGTTCTCAAGTTTATTACTTTCAGTTTTAAATCGTCCGTGTCAAAAGTCGATCGGACATTCCGACCTGGAATCGGAAGTTCCGATTATATCGGAAGTTCCGATCCAATACCGGAAGTTCCGATACTCTTTCCGCTGCGACAAATTTAGTTTAAATTTTAAATTGCCTATTCACCCCCCCCTCTAGGCAACTTTCTCTTCTTTTCACTCCCGCCTGCCGGCCACTTGGCTCCCGCCTCCCACCTGCTGACCACTTGGCTCCTACCCGCCGAGGTCCCGCCCTGCTAGCCGCTCGGCTCCTGCTCTCCGATCACTCGGCTCTTGCCCACGCCCGCCGAGGTCCGCCCCTGCTCGCCGGCCGCCGAGGTCGCCGCCGACCACCCTCGGCCCACGCACCGGCCGGAAGTCCGCTCCTTGCCTATGTGACCTTCTACTACCACTGGGTAAGATGATTCCTCTACCTCGCATCCAAAAATCAAGAAAAGCAAACACGCAAATTATCCAAATGCAACTGGTACTCTAATCATTGTCCTTAGGTTGTTCTAGATTGCGTACCTGTTCTAGTAGTGTAACACTTGCAGCTTTCAGCAGCATTTTGCTGTTTGTACCATTCTGACTTTTGAGGAAGGAGAAATGTTGTCTTCATTTCAATCTTTACTTAGTTATCTGCAGTTTATTTGAGTATTTCATCCTGCATTACTTTTTATAGATAATGCGACTATGTGAGTTTCGATTTGATACTTGATTACTAAATGGTATTTTGATCCAGGAACATCTAGGCAACCTAAGGGCGTGGCAATAAGCCATGCATCTTTGACCATTCAATCCCTTGCGAAAATTGCCAATGTTGGTTACGCCATTACGAAAATGTATAGAGAGCAGCACCAGTCCGCAATTTTTTGGTGACTAGTTGATTCTGGGTAGCTTCTCCATTAGGAAAATGAAAATATCGGACTGTGGGATAACGGTGAACAAGATTCTCAACGGTGGTGGCGGGTTGTTGGATGAGCTGATAAATGGTGCTTCTCACTTATTTCATCATGCATTCATGCTGCTGTCTTCTCAGCTTATGGTATATCTTCTTAACATTGCTTGCCACTTCCCTTTCGTTGAATTTCTATATAATTTTTTTTTGGAAACATAAAATTTATTTATAATTACATTTGATCTAGAGCCGTTTTGATGCTTAGAAGAACACCATTTGTCAGATATGAAACACTCACTAAATAGATAGCAGGATTGCCTAATGAACTATTGCACAATCATGCTGTTGACTCTCATATGTTTCTATTTATGTTCTTGTCACTGATACCTACGGAGGTGTAATACAAGGTTATTTTTGACAGGGATGACTGAGGCATGTTCATCTCTTACATTCATGGCTCTCAACAAACCATTTTCTATGATCATTATTTTTCTTAGTTTAATTGGATTATATCTACTTGGTTTAATTGGATTATAAAAGGCCCAATAGTCCTAGGTAAGAATTTAAATGCTAGATTGCTCTACTTGGTTTAGCTTAGTGTACATTCCTGATTTTTTTAACCAACAGTTTATTGGCAGGATTTTAGTTACTCCTATATTTGTCACATTGTGGCTGTATTCCGAATTGGGTTTGATTGATTGCACTCAATCTGGTTTGAATGCATTGAAGATTACAAGATTTTACAGCGTTTTCAAAATATGATGCTGCATTCTTGTTTTGCAATTTGCACCAATTATTAAATTTGTAATTTTGTATCCCTAATTTACATATGCAACTTCATTTTTGCAGGTTTAGGTTATTGTACTATTGTTGATGATGAATGATTTGACTCGAATGCACCAAACCTTCATCGATTAGGTATTAAATTTTGTATTGCTCTAATATGTTATATTGTTTTTGACATATTTTATCTATTTTGTTGTATCGTTAAGCACGAAGTTTAAATTTATTTTTAATTGTGCATTTGTGTAGTATTTTTGTTGTACCTTGGTGTGGGTAGTATTTGGCATTAGTTATTGCCGCTTAGTTGTCGGCCCGAGGCTTGATAGAATCCTGGCTCCACCACTGAGGCTTGATAGAATCCTGGCTCCACCACTGGGTGGAGCTCACAAAGATTGCTCCCCCAAATTGAAACAAGGGGAGGAAGCTATAGGGGCTGACAGCCATAAAAACATGGCCGAGAGCTCGACAGGAGAGAATCCTATGTGGACTCTACCTGCTATTGGCCTAACTAGACCAACATACTATATTACATTGGCAAAACTCCTCACATATTATGCCGCACAGGAATTATACAAAATCGGGTTATTGTGTTATTTGAACCGGATTATAAAATTCGGAGGGGGACAAATATCCAGTTTCATAACTCGAGATGTGTCGGAGATAACTCAAATATCTCAACTTACCATATCTTTTAGTTCTATCTAAATATGATGTTAGTACAAGTCTACTACAATTAGGACTCTTTGGCTATATAAGTCAACCCCTGTACATGTAATCATTAAAGCATTATAGTGGATTGTTTCCCGTGATTTTTTCCCGCAAGGGTTTTTCCACGTTAAATCTTGTCTCCTTATTTCGTGTGCCGTGCTAAACCTAACAAGTGGATTTATTCGAAGTTTTATTGTCGGTTTCTTCGACGTTTCATCGTTGATTTATTTTGACGTTTCATCGTCTACTTTTGAAAAAAAAAATGTCAGTCGAGGAGACAATTGATTTGGTGTTTTATCACCGTTACTTTGGCGTTTCGTTACCGATAATTTGGTGTTTCATTCATTGTTTGGATACGTTGACCATTATGGGGGTTTTGGCAATATTAATTTGGAATTTGATGACACCCTGATGGTAGCATTATGCTCTTCAGAGTTTTTCTAGTGAAGATTTTGCTCTAATGTCAGTTTGATGTGAAGATTTAAAGTGCAAGAAAGAGTTTTGCTTCTTAGTGGTTACTACAACGTTATCCTGTTATCTTTGCTTCATATGAGGGGTCTATTGCAATTTACTCCATTGACAGCATGAAAGTTCTTTTTCATCTTGACAATTTCGCAGGAACAGTTTCAACTATGTCATAGAATTTTAGTAGGCAGTTGTGAGACCCCGGATCGGCTATCCGAAATCTCCTGTGTATTTCCGTACTAGTCCCATATCAGTAGCTAGTACACACAATCACAGTGATACTTCATTGCCGAACATAACGAAAATTTGCAATATAAATATTCAAGTATGGGCCACATGGCCACTTATTACAATACTCGGTCCAACGACCGGACACAAAGCAGCGGAAAACGAAAGCAAAAAGAACAAGTGCACGCCACAACTCCACAGGCGACGACTAGCGACACAACTAGTTCTCCTGGCAATCCTCCTCGTACTCCTCCTGGACGAACTCGCCCTCCTCGGCGGCATCTTGACCGTAGGCACGGCTATTCGAATAGTTTTAACTTTGCAGAGGTGTACAACTTTACCCACAAGACACGATCATCTCTTGTTACCTCCGGATCAACACACTTCCTTTGGTGTGCCGGCAGAGAGATCGTGACAAGGCCGTTACAATGTATCTACCTAACTTGACCCACCCACTGAGGTTTCACCGCTGTTAGGGTTCCATCCGCCCAGTACAGAAGCCCCCTCTTGCGCCGTGTGAGAAAAATAACAATGCCTCTGTCCGGCACTCACATTCAACCGAGTGGTGAGTCTAAGCTAGGCTTCTACAAATTAATTGGCCAGGTCGTACCATTATAGACTTGTGGTAGTACGGTTATGCTTAGAATGGACAGTCACAAGCGTCGGCCCTTAATTGACTTGGGGCGGTACTTGCACAAGACAACTAGTGCTCCATCCGCACTCACCCGACAATCCAATCCGCCCAAGTCCAAATCATTTTCCTTTTCCTTTTTATTTTAGAAAACAGTACTAAAATCATAATAATAACCTTCAAATCATATTTGAAAACATTCTTTTTGAGTCATCCCACCCATGGGTTGTTTTCATCGAAACAGGTCCTAAGCAATTCTACCGAACTACATAGCAAGGGATACCATATAAGCATAAGCATGGTATAAACAATGTCCTAGAGTTACAATGGATATGATTAACAATGTCAAGGAGGAATCAACAATTTCGGAATAACTAGCACTTATATTTGACATATTTCATTAAACATAGCCATGCAACTTTATAAACAATTTAAATCATTTCACAAACATAGGATCAAAATGCGTCAAAGAGACTTGCCTTCTGTCGCAGCGGAGGTGTCGAACTCGGAAAACTCGGCGGCGGCAAAATCAAACTCCAATTTTTGAATTTACTTTATTTAAATTAGGTTTTTCTCCAGAAAGCGAAAATGAGGATGTTACAGCAGTTTTTCGTATGTAATGACTACACGTGCAATTTGTTCTTTAAATGAGCATTTTTTGCCGAATTTTATGTTTTAGGTGGAGCATGTCATAGGTCCATGATATGAGTTTTTCGCTATTTATCAAGCACCACAGGTGATGTCTTGGCTTATGCCATTTGATGATTGGGCATTTATTCAGGAGGTTAGCTGCATAGACTCAGACTTTTCTGGGATTATGAATTGTTGAAGACCCATGTTTCTTTATCTGCTTTGTTATAGCTGTGTGTTTGAATTAACGTTCCAGTCTCTTTCTTGACCTACTAGTGGTTTGCTCAATTTTGCTTCGCAAGAAGTATTTAGATTGATTGTTCTAGTTTTTCATATTCGCACTGTTCTTTGGACTTTTAGTGCTTAATTACTTTTCGGGGTTTTCTGGAGACAATATCATTATGGATTTTGAGTTAAGGGACATTTGTTGGAGATAACTCAAATATATGAACTTACCATATTTTTTGATTCTATCCAAATATGTTGTTAGTACAAATCTACTATAACTAGGACTCTTTGGTTATATAAGTCAACCCCCTGTACATGTAATCATTGAAGCATTATAGTAGATTGTTTTCCGTGGTTTTTTCCCGCAAGGTTTTTTCCATGTTAAATTTTGTCTCCCTATTTCGTGTGCCGTGCTAAACCTAACAAGATGTTTCATAGACTTTTGGTCAAAGTTCGGATATTATATGGATTTTTTCCAAACCCTAAAAACCTAGAAAGAGCATCACGATATAACACAGGTGAAACCGATGTAATTGGTCTTCGTTGAGAAAAGCAAAAAAAAAAAACTTTTTCAAATTGCGGTTAGGTCCCTCGTTCGTTACTTTACGAAAAATTCCCCGCTAAATGCAAATCTTGAGCGAGCCATTTTCTAATTTTTCAGGTTAGCGAACAGGTCCAAAAAGATAACAAATAGGTCCTCGTTTCTTATGTCCAGGCCATTTCTCTGTTTTTCCCGAAAAAATGTTTTTGTCAGCAGAAATTTGTGTACAACTCTATCTCTACACTTTTTTCCCAACTCGATCTCTGATCTCTAGATTTCTTTCCCCAACTCGATCTCTAATATTTTTCGAAACATGTATTGTTACTCGGTGAACACGTAGAGTGTTAAACTAGACAAAAGAAGGTTGGCATCTCTAATAATTTCCGGAACATGGTCCTTTCGCCATTTTTCCCGGGAAAAATATTTTCGTCAACACACATATGTGTATAGCTCTTTCGCTGGACTTTTTTTTTCCCAAATCGATCTCTAATCTCTAGACTTTTCCCCCCAACTCGATTTCTAATATTTTCCAAAACATGTATTATTACCCGGTGAACGCATAAAATGCTAAACTCGACAAAATAAGGTTGACATCTCTAATAATTTTCTGAATATGTATTATTACTCGATTAACACATAGAGTGTTAAACTCGACAAAAGAAGGTCATCCTCTTCGCCAAAAGTCCATCTGAAAAAAATTAAATTACGTTTAGATCCTTACGTTGGTTATTTGCCAGAAAAAAATTAGATCAAATTCCGCGCGGCGTGCCAACACGCGCGAATCTATCTAGTACAGTACATACACTATCCAGACAGGCAATGGCACGGATCACTGCGTGTAGCGTTGGAGGACATGATGCCCCCTTTGCCTCGTTCTTACACGTGCAAGCCTAGTATTTGCAAGTCGTAGCATCATAGCATTAGCATCGACCTCAATCATTCACGAGTGTTTTGAAATAGACCAAAAATTTCAAAATGCTTTTTTTTTAGATTTGATTTGGTTTTTATTTGATTTTATTGTTTTGGCCTCCTGCGCTTTTGGGCCATTTTCCTGGCCCGACCGCTTCTACCGCCACCTTCCTCGCTGCCCGCCGCAAGACGCCTGCCTCTCGCTTATGGCGCGCTTGCACCGCCGCCCCTCAAGGCGCTGACGCCGATTGCCTGCAACCACCTTGGCCGCCTGATCTCCCCTCTCTCCTCCTGCTCCGCTGGTATAAAAGCCACCCGAGCCCTCAGTTATCCTCGCCCCTTCCCTTGCACCGCGGTAAGCCTCCACCCCTCTTCCTCTCCCCCGGCGCCGCGCCACCGCGCTCGCCTGCCGCCACCATTGTTCAATACCGTGGTCGAACCCTAACGCCCTGTTGCTCCTTGTTAGTGTTATGCCCTTGAGGCAATCGTATGGATAATTATAACATGATTATGTTTATGAATAATAATATGATTATTGGTCCAATAAATGTATATCATTGTTTTGATCAACAAGTGTGTGACTTGTTTATGAAGCTCTTTACTTATTGATATAATTCGATAAATATCTCTGATCGGATATCATCGTATAGGACAACGATAAATAGATCAGCACATGTATTGTTCAATGATCATGTTTCATAGATCATGGGATATGGAGATATCATCAATACATTGTGGATGCATGTTGAAGAACATGGGTTAGACCCACAATGGGGCACTGCGAGAATGTTACATTCTTATGTGTCATCAGTGTATCTCATACATATTAGATGTATGATCCTTAGACCTGAGATTGTCATATTCCCTACATGTGTAATAGTTTACCTTGGGGTTACCAAACACTATTTCCTAACCGGATAGTTATAAAGGTAGCTTTCATGTTTACTATGAAACATGCAGAGGGAAGTGAGCAGTCAAGATGGAATTTGCCACTCCAATGTAACGGAGATATATGTCTAGGCCACTCGTGTGATATGATTAAGGAGGTGCATGGCCATGCCGTGATTGAGAAGTCAATTACAACTTATTAATATGTCACAGATACGAGAGATGGATTGAACTGTCAAAGGATGACATGCTTCTCGCCTTGAGTTCGATCTTTATATAGTTTGGCAAAGGGATTATTACATCAGTACTTTAATCATATGCGTTTGGGAGTTGGCATGCTCTGCAAGAAGCTGCTACCGACTATTGGATTAGAGAAGGGTTTTCTGAATCCATGTCCAAATGCGCATGAACCTACAGGGTCACACACTTAACGGGCTGGGACGCATTAATTCGGATTGGATCCGTAATTAATGGACCTCGTGGGCTTAGCGCGTAGATGGGCCCTGACCGCCTAGGGTTTCACCTCGTGGCTATATAAGGAGGGGAGGAGACTGGACGCAGAACACACTTTTTCGTGCGGTTTAGAGGTGTTTCGCCAAAAACCCTAGCCACCTCCTCTCGTTGCCCCTGCCGAGCGACCATGTGCTTACACACCGACGCACGGCGTTCCATCCTCGGACGTGTGGACTGCTGTGGTGACGCTGCTGCTACTGCGGCGTGGAGAGGACGATCCGCAGCAAGGACGATCCACACCGATAACGATCCACTACAACGACGTGCGAAGGATTCCGCAACTGCGCGTCTAGTGGTAATAGATCTATGATCCCCTTCTTGCGAGTAGCTTTTCTGGTTTGCGGTAGAAATTTTAATTTGTGCTCGAGTAGCATACCGCGTTCCCCAACACTCCCGTGCCGGTTCGCCTCCCCGGCCCCACCCGCCAACGACCGCCTCACACGGCCCCGCCTGCCAGCCTCCCCCACGCCCAACCCTACCTGTCAACCGCACCCGCACCGTGGGCCAGCTCGGCCAGGCCGCGCGCTTGCCCCTGTGGGCCGTTTGGCCGAGTAGGCCTTGCCACTGTGCAGCCCAAGTTCTTTTTCTTTTCCATTTGGATTTAATTAATCCGAAAATTCCAGATAATTCCCAAAAAAATCCCCAAAAATCCAAAAATGCAAATTCTTGACCCGTTCGAGCCACTGGGTCAAAAAACGACCTCCGCTCCGCCAAACAAAGTCTCCAAAATCTCAAAAAATGACCAAAATGCCCTTCGACTCCTTCTCCGGCCCTCGTTCCAATTTTCGTTTCCGTTTTTCTTTTTCCTATTTTTCTATTGTCGTTTAATTATCGTTTTTCATTCCTTTGGGCTAAATCCGACCGTCGAGCCGTACCCAGAGCAGGAGCAGTACCAGGAACAGGAGCAGGACCAGTCCAGAGCCGAGCAGGACTACAACTTCTACGAGTTAGACGACCCGTCAGCCCAACCCAGTTCGTCAATAAGATAGTAGTATTTACTTTTTAATGCATTATTTTTACTCGCATTTTAAATACTAAAATGATAATTTAGAATGACATGATGCTTAGTTACAACCGATCAATTGTTTAGCCCTCCTTCTGTTATTGAGCCCTATTACCTTGCATACCCTTAGTTTCTTGATGTTACCGATGGTTTCACTATAGAACCATCAGTGATGTTCCTCATCACAGATGGTTTTTCAAAATAGTCTATGATAAGACGTCTAATATAAGCCTTTTGTATTAGTGCTTATTGCTCAACATTGTGACCCAATTTTCGAGTAATCAATAAAGTTCTCTTTTCCTAAAAAAACAAGGTTCAGCAAAAATAAGAGTTACACAATACAGCCATATGTATGTGTCTATTTATTCAGCTCCTCTTAATGATATGTTCCAAATCATACTTTCCACTTGAACTTTTCATGATATCATGATATCATTCTGTCTTCTCCCTTTTACTAGTGTTGGCTGATAAAGCATCTTTTTGGCAGGCTTATATGTGACAACATCATGATTTGATTTAGAGATTCTTAGTTTACAGCTGAAATTTGGTCAATGGCAAGAAGATTATTCATCTAAGGATCACAGAGATCTACAATTTTGTGAGTACGTTAACGTTGTAAAATTGACTTGGGACAACCTTGTGCCAATGGGTCACGTATTATGTTTTTTCTCTCTCACATAACTTTGATTTTAACACAAAATTTTAAAGTGTTGTAAGCAATATGTATTCTTTGGTTTAATCCCTTCCCATTTGGAAGGGAAATGCATCATGTTTTTCGTCCATGCTAACTTTGCGATGCCGACAACTTCATGATTGTTTTGGATTTAATTCACTTTGCAGTAGAGCCATTACCTTTGGACGATATGTCTTCTCAGTTTTAGCTTATCGGATGGCCGCACAATCTTGTAGTTAGTAATGACATCAGAATGTAGTTTATTGAATATATAAAATAGCTAAAAACTATAATTTTAATTCTAAAACAATGATGTCTAAATTGTTTGGGATAATTCCTTCAGGATGTTTCCGGTTAGTTTTAGATTTACGAAATAGCTGGGGCTAAAAATGAGGATCGTCCTTCAAACATAAATCTGCTGCTAAGAATAACTATTGATCGTTGGACAATGTGTGATATGTAATTGTTGGAAATATTAGCATAAACTAATGGTTTTCTTGAGTATATCATTGTATGTTTGCTTTCAAAGATATTTTATATTTCTATTCGATGTTTCTTCAATTTTTCACTTGGTCAATGTTGATGGTTCTTTTTTTTTATGAAGACAAAAAAGTCTTCAGAATCAGCGATAAATCCAATAGGGCATCTGTTTCTACATATCAGTTGTTCTGGTTTACATGTAAGTCAATGCATTCTCCCTGTTATATGCCCCAGTCTACTGTCTACATGACCTCATGTGTCATCAAGCCTTTCATATTTTTTCTCCAAATGAAAGGATTGTAGTTTATTTAGGTAAGGATTGTAGATCATTTAGGTAAGTTTCTTCTACTACTACAGATCATTCACCCCATAAATGCAATGCACTTTTATACTAACTAGTGAGAATAGCGCGCTACGCCGCGCCGTGTGAATTGGCAGCAAATAATGGAGAAGGCAATAATGGTGTTGTTTTATTTACGCAAAACGTATTTTAGGAGTAAAAAATCAGTAAGGCGGTTTACAGTACGTAGTAAACAAAAGGAAGAAAGCAAGTGTGAAACATACTACGCATGAAGAAATGTAAGTGTCTTACGTTAACAATTTCGATGGAAAATAGTATACAAGAATATTGGATAAGAGAGCCTTACATCGGGTACGATTGTGTGGTTCTCTATCTCAAAAGGTTCAGCTTCGGTGATAATACAGTGCTGGTCAATGTTATCCTGTATAAGTTTGGGTATGCGGTTAATCTGGAAGCAGCATAGATGATCAGGTCTTCAGTATTTTCAGGCATAGTTAGGTCATGTATGTGGGGAACATCGGAGGAACGAGATGAATCGAATGGATGAATCCGCAGGAAAAAACGAGATGATCTTATGTTTGGGAACGAAGTGGTAAGAACGAATTAAAGAAGAAAAGTATGTCTACGATGGTTGATCCATGTTGAAATCATGAAAATCCAGTCCTTGACAAAACTTGAACCAAGACCTTCAGTTCTGTTCTTCATAGAAAGACAGAACAAATAGCAGATTCGGTTTTGTTCTTTAGAGAAGAAGAGAGATAAGGAACAAATACAGAAAATCAATTTGTGTTGCCAATCCTGCACACATTTTCAGATTTCCTCCTTTACTTATATGTACCGAAGATTACAAATGAGTTTAGGTAGCAATTACAACTACCAATCTAATCAAAATCGGAACAAAACCGAACTGAGGTCGTAACATGTATGTACTGTATCTGTCCGACAACAAGCAAACAGACTCCAAAACCTGAAGACTCAATAATAGAATACACATAACGGAATTAATCATAGAAAACGAATGAAAACAGAAAGGATGTACAGATAGAAAATGTATAATATTCATGGACATAGCTAAAAATAAAGCTAGGGGAACACATAGTACTAAGCTAGGTACAATACATCTGCAAGAAAAGATAATAATATGTAAACATAGGCAGGAATTCTATGATAAACCAACTCTAAGACGAATCTGTAACCGATGTGACTCCTATTTTACATCCACTTGCAAAGAACACTCTATCTACGGAGAAGGAAAAGCGAGAGCAGAAATATTAAAATAAGCAATGGGTAGATCATATACGTATAACCCATAGTAGTAGGCATGTATTGTAACGATCGAACAGGGTATGGAGACCATACCAAAGCGATAGAGTGAATTAGCCTAAAGAAGGACAATGCAAAAGAGATACGCATGCAACAGTAATCACAACCATACGATCGACATATATAAAATAGAAAAGATCCTCAATGCATAACACTTAATATGGATGAAACCGCTAAATGAAAATAATCATAATATCTAAAACGCAGATCCTCAAGTCCTCAGCAATAGCATTGGCCGGCACATACCGTCATCGTGGGCAAAGTGACGACGTTGTGGTGCACTTGTGCCTTCCATATATCATGACTATGGAAACCTTCTTAATCATATATTGAGCACCACAGTCGGTCACAGAGCATTAATGTCTTTTATGTACGATGGCTACGAAAATCCTCTTAACGATATACAGATCACCATCGCGGCACAGCTAATAATAAAGTAATCCAACTGCGAAGCCTAAATAAGATCAACATAGTCCAATGCCAGAGGAAAACAACTGGAAGGCTAACAATAAGCTGCATATACCAATCGGTGGCATTTATAATAAAAAAAATAAAAAACGTAGTCTCCCAGGAAAGCAACCTACACTGCCAAGCAAGAAGTCTGTATTAAGTCTCAAAGACCAAGTGCACCAAACGGGGAAGTACACTGAAAGGACCGGGATGTCGGCCTAGAGGGGGGGTGAATAGGCGATTACAAAATTATACCCAATTTAAATTAATCTATCAGAGATAATGCGGAAGCAATTGGGATAATTAAGTTTTGCAACTTAAACAATTCAGCCCGAGATAGTCAACTCGGAGACTCCGGATATTTAGTCCGGATACTCCGGATCAATATACCGGATACTCCGGGTTGCCTGTTTCGGTCGTAATGCAGAGAGTGCAACAAAATTAATTACTTCTTCGATTCAAGAGATACAAATTACTCTACTGCAACAAAGTAAGGATACAAGCAAGAATAGATGCAGTAGACACAATCTAATTGATCTAATCACAAGAATCGAAAGCAAATTAAGCGGATGAGCAAAAGAGGAAACCGAAGTAAGGAAGGAGACACGAAGATTTTATCTCGAAGTTCGGATCCTTGAGGGGATCCTACGTCTCCGTTGAGGCGGCTCGGTCACACTTGAGCCGGGGTCTCTTTCAACCCTCTTCCTCCCGGTGTTGCACAATGCACTCGCCGGTCTTCACTTCTTTGATTCCTTTCCTTGCGGAGGCGGAATTGGACCTTCACAAACCTTCGGTGGCCTTCCACACAAAGCTTGGAAGCTCACCGGCAACTCCTAGCCGTCTAGGAGACCTCAACCTCCAAGAGCAACAAATGCTCCCGAAGAACTCACTTAGAGTCCACCTCAAGTGCTCAACACACTAATCACACTCAATCCAATCACTACCCACTCTCACACCCAAACCTTCACTCAAAAGGGACCACTAAGATCTAGGGTTATAGGGGTTTTTGGGAGCTCAAGATCACTAAGAATACACCTCAAAGCACCAAGGAAACTATCTCCCAACCATCCACTCTTCAAATCACTCCTCAATCCAAACACCTCTCTCCTCTACCCAACCCTTCACAAAAGGGGATCACTAAGATCTAAGGAGTAGGGAGGAGTATTGGGGGCTCAAAAACTCACAAAGAATACCTCTAATACCCAGCAAAACATCCCCCAACGGCTACTTTGAAGTGGGCAAGAAGGGGGCTTTAAAAAGAGGAACCCCAAAAACTAGCCGTTGGGACCGAACTGGGCAACCCGGAGACTCCGGATATTTAACCCAGACACTCCGGATCATCCGGATACTCCGGATTGTCCGGATACTCCGGATCATCCGGATACTCCGGAGATTTAATCCGGATACTCCGGATCTCGTGCAAAGCACGCAGCAAATGGATTTAAAACGGGCATAACTTTTGATCCCTGACCGATTTCGATTTAATTCGGACTTTTCGGAAAGCTAAGAACGAGGGCTACACAACTAACAAGGTCTCACTACCCAAATCCCAAAGGATAAAAATTTATATCACAAGGAATCCAAGAGAGACCTACAACCCTCACTTTCCAGCACCACCAACACTTCTAACCCTCACACCAACCCACCTACACCTAGGTGAACAAAGTGTGACTTGGGTTTCTTAACCTTAGACAAGGATAGACCACTTTTGAGCACTTGAGATATGTCTAAGTAATTTCAACGATTGCATCCCTCTTAATAGTACGGCAATCCTTAGACTCAAATTTAAACACAAAAATCTAAGTCTTACACTTAGCTTGCATGCCGACTTCTTGGATGCACGGTGCATGATGACGCTTCCACAAAGATTGATGACGCTCTTTGTCTTGTCAACCTCGACGCGATTCACCTCATGAGACTCTCGTCCTCTCCGACCTTGACCTCGATCATCACCAAGACGATCTTCATGCCAAGTCGTTCTTGACATAGTCCTCAGCTCTTGGTGACACCGCCGTCTTATTTGACTTTGACTCGTTTGTCATCCTTCAAACCATCTTGGTCATCATACACACAGCTTTGGGACCTAACTCTTATCAAAGCACTCAGCAAACATATTAGTCCCACAAGCTTAAAAGATATATTGAATAAATTGATAATAACAAGTGTTTCATATCAAGAAGCACAATATGAATGGAAACACTTGACAATAGAAATATTCTCTGCTAAGTGCATCATGATGAATATATGTTTGATCTAACTGCACTAGAGAGATAATTGCCAATATGAAGAATCAATTAAATCATGGCAATGACCATAGACTTTGCTTAAATGAAGCACATGATAGAATATACACGAATTACACATGTGCAAACAATATTTGGAATGAGAGTAAATAATGTGATCCAATTCTAGATTAAACTTCACTAAGAGGTACATTAGAAGATACACAACTAAGACATGTATGCACCAAGTCAATATGAAGCAATGGAGTTTAACTCTAGTTAACACAATCATATTAAAAACAAAGCACATAATGAACTCAAATGAATATATATATGCACAAGCAATTATGACAAGAATCAATGTGCACATATGAAATCAACAAGTTACTTAGAGTTCAATATGCATTTGCTAAAGAGGAATGCAATGACAAATGTGGAAGGAATACCGAGATTGCATACCTCATTTTTGCTTAACCATCCCAATTGATTTTCCTCTAAAATAGATGAGACTAATATTCAACTAGGCAATAAACATGTTAGTCTCATAACAATATAAACATATTAGAGGTTTGTCATTTGTTAAGCACTAAGTTAAGCATTTGTACAATTACATTGATTGACATTACATGCGTTTGTCATTAATCATTTGTCATTAATCACGAAAACAACATAAGTGCCTAGATGCACTTTCAATCTCCCTCTTTTTGGTGATTTATGACAAACGATTTAACAAATGCACCAAAGGACAATATAAAGATATTTAGCATTGAAATGAATACGGAGAATGAGTAAGAGATCATACTTACAAATATTCTCCCTCTTTTTTAT
Source organism: Rhipidocladum racemiflorum (assembly GCA_036346355.1). Taxonomy (NCBI): domain Eukaryota; kingdom Viridiplantae; phylum Streptophyta; class Magnoliopsida; order Poales; family Poaceae; genus Rhipidocladum; species Rhipidocladum racemiflorum. The sequence goes on along the minus strand of CM070569.1, from coordinate 75,496,761 downwards.
TGTCCCTTTTTGTCAATCGATTAGGGGGCATTTGATAAGTCCATAAATTCTCCCCAAATATTCTCCCTCTTTTTGTCAATCGATTAGGGGGCAATTGATAAATCTATAAATTCTCCCCCTTTGTCATTAATCCCAAAAAGAATAACCTTTTCTCCCTCTAGATTGAACACTCAATAAAAAAAGCTTAGGAAGAACAAAATAAAACAAAGGAGCTAGTAATAAGACAATGATATCAATGATATTAAGCTCCCCCTAAATCTAGGCAAGATATGATATCAATTATATCCAAGATTTAGGTGATTGATATTTCCAATTGAACAAATTTAAAGTTGTCATGATTAACAAGATAAAGTGAAGCTCAAACATGACAAATGAATAAGATACCAATCGATGATACCAATTAAAATGAAGTCATGATTCACAAAAATGTAAAAGATGCTTAAATCATGACAAAGATCATATAGCAAATATGTGTATCAGAGCATAATAACTATCAATATCATATAGCTACTGTATGGAAGTGAATTACATGCTTAAGATCAATGTAAAGAGTAAGGTATACCTCTTACTAATGTGTTCTTGAACTTACATTTCCTCCTCCTTAAGCATGGTGTCATCCATACCAATCATACTCATATGGAAAAAAGTTAGATGACACTTAAATAGAGAGAAAATGCAATTTACAATGAGAGGATACCAATTGATAAGCAATTGAAGTAGTATCAGAGCAATCTAATTACCAATTGAAATACATAGTGATTGAAAGAATTGATATCAATTTGAAGACTTAACATGATAAACATTACACCATTTAAAATTTAAGACAATTAGCATAATGGTGTACAAAGACATTATTAAATATGGTCAGAAAGAAATACGTCCCTTCTTTCGGTTCTTGTCTATTGCATGTTCGAATCGGTCATGGTCAAGTCGCACGGCCTCGGATCCCTCGGACTTTGGAGCTACACTCCTTTCCTTCATCTCACCGTCGAAGTTGACACCTTTTTTCGAAACCTTGAACATCAACAGACAAGCACATGATTTCCGCGAACAAGTATCTTTCAACTTGACCCAAGTTAGTTTGATAATATCTAGGTACAATATGCAAGATATAGATGATAAGCATGATAGTACCTTTTGCATGCAATTTTTCAAATTTAAGAACCCAAAGGAAGATCTTGTAAGATTAACTTACAAGAAGGATTGAAACACATTCAATTTTGAAATCCTCTTTTAGCAATAAAACATCAATTCATTCAAAAGAGGAAACACTTTGATGCTAAGATACAATTAAGTCCAGTTTCTAAAAGAACTTAGCCAAAGGATGCACTTTCAATGGAATGAAAACTTAAATAGATAAGCTCCACTTAGAAGCTTGGAGCAATGAAAAAGCTCGCTTAGTTTTCATCCTTGAAAGGCTTGCCAAGATACCAAATGAAAGAACTAAAGCTCAAAGCAAAGGAAGGTATCTCAAGGTTATTTGAAACTAATTCAAATAACTCACTTCATTTTATTAGGCTTTACGACAAACATCGTGATTCTCTTGCAGAATCCAAACTCTTGCCTAATAGGGTTAAGCGAGAAACCCAACGCAAATACCACTTGAGAAATTAGACACCAATTGAAAAAACTATCTCAAGGGAGATGCTTGAAGAACTTCTTTCGAGAAAGAGCATAAAGAAATTTTCATTAACGAACAATGCTCAAATGGAATTTCTCCTCTTTATGCATTTCAATTCATAAAGAATCTCACATAGAGAGTTCTTAAGCGATTGAACTTACAATTTAAGCTTATGGAGAATTGTCGGGACCCGAATTTGCAAATCCGGACCCTCTGTGTATTCAGCACTAGTCCAGGAACGCGCTAGTGCACACAGTCTTAACATCGGTAAATATCACAATCATACTACTCGATACTAATAAAGTACTTTAATTAAATAGTCAAACTGGTTGCTCGACCTTATGGTCAAGTTACAAATATACATACACGCAGGCTAAACTTATTAAGAGAGAAATAATAGCAGCGGAAAAATAAGATAACTTCGTGGCGCCATCCAAGATACCACAGTAACCGATCGGGCTCGCTCCCTAAGTAGAAGGTTCCTCTTGGAGCTCCTCCTCCAAAGCTGGTGTAGTCTCCTCTTCAACTGGTGTTGTATTGTGGCAAGGGTGAGTACTTGGTACTCAGCAAGTCATGCACAGAATGCAGCTAATATACTACATGCATGGCTTTGTACAATGGAATAGTTCAAGGTTTATTTGCAGTAAACAAAGATTTGACAAGTATCATAAGTAGATTCGAAAGCAGTAAAAACAAGTATAAAATCAATAACTTTTCCAGGAGTTTAATAAGCATCTTTCCCAATCCTAGTCCACATTTCCATCAACATCATTCTTTAAACCAAACTCTCTTTCTAAGTCCAAGTTATTTTTGATAAAGTCTAACCCTTGACTGTAATTCCCGAGCGATGTCCAATACCGCGGACACGGCTATTCGAATAGATTATACACTCTGCAGAGGTTATGCACTTTACCCACAAGATACAGTCAAACACCACAAAGGCGAGTTCCCGTAACAAAGTCTTTCGGAAACTTCTAACAGTACAAGTGGTCCTCTCCGGTGTTGCACACTAACCCTTCCCTTAGCAAAGGCGAAGTTTAGGTCAATCCACCGTTAGATGGATACCTGGCTGCAGCCCCGGTACGCTTCCCCGTACAACATACACAAAGGGTGTAGTTGACATCCTGAGGTCCCACAGGTACGTTATTAGCAACTTAATCAACTAGGTCCGTCCCATAACAGACATGTGGTTGCACGATTGACCCAGTTCACAGGCTTGCAAGGTTAAGTCCTTAGGGTGACCACAGCAAGACTACCCGAAGAACCAAACCAACGTTTCCGGTGCCACAACTGGCCCACCCGATCATTCTTGCCACATGCCCCGGTCGAAAACTATTTATCAAACCCCAGTTGATTACCATGCACCACGTGCCAACAACATCACATGATACCTTCCCAAAACAGGTTCAATATATCATTAAGTCAATATTAACATTTGATTATCCAAAAATCATGTCATGAGCACGAAAGTGTGTCTAAGCGATATACTACAACGGTCTAAATTCCCATGTTGGCAATTTAATAATGTCTAACTAGTAAACCACAACTAGGGTGACAAGGGTCATGGCACATATATATAATTAACCAAGGTGTCATACAGCAATTTGGCATTTATCTAATTTCCCATATTTAAATAAAGTATTTTCTAATTGAACTAGCATGCAATAAATTAAATCAAAATAGGTTTCAAAATAGGATCAACATGGTCAAAGCACAACTTGCCTTCAAAGAGTACTTGTTCTTGGTCCTGAGCTGGCTCCTGGGTCAATATTTCTCCTTCGAATCCTTCCGGCACTTCAACGTCTACTCGTAACGCGTGCAAATAGCAACAAATGAATAAAACAGTAGACAAAAAGTGTCCAAACATCCAAATAAAGTTCATAAACAGAGAGAGCATAATTTTATAAATTTTTAGAAACTGGAATCGCTCAAATCGGAGTTAAAACACAAAAGTTATGATTATTTAAAGTTTAAATAATCAATTAAATAATATTACAGAGAAAAAATTTAGTCCAAAAATTAAATAAAATTCATATTTGAGTAGATCTGAATTTTATGAATTTTTAGAAATTTGAATCGTTCGAATCGGAGTTGAAACGCAAAAGTTATAAGCGTTTGAAGTTTTGAAATTCAAATCAATTATTAAACTGAATTATTAAATCATTTTCTTTTTCGGAAATTATTTATTGCGTCATGGGTGACACGTGTTGGCTCCTGATTGGCTGGCTGACATCAGCCAGCTCACGGACTCGGCGCACGGTGCGGCTCGGTCCACCGTGGACCCGGTCCACGGCCGGTCGCCGACACGCGGTCCCACCGTCGCTGGAGTCACGTGCACGGTGCGATTTCGGCGAGACATCGACATGCGGGCCTCGCATATGCGTGACGCCGCAGCCACGCCAGGCTCACCGGCCGCACGCCGGGCCCTACCGTCGCTGACTCAACGCACGCGCGGCGGCGCTACGTGGCATGATCACGGCCGTTGGATCTAGATCCAACGGCCTAGATCTACCCTAGGTTAACTCCGTTATAATCTACACGGTGATCATGGGCCGCTCGATCTAGATCGGACGGTCCGCATCTAACCCTACGTTAATGCCGCTACGACGCGTGGTGATCGTGGGCCGTTGGATCTTGATCCAACGGTCCGCATCTAATCAGGTTTGGAAGCACGTGAACTCACCGCAGCGGTTGGATCGAATCGGACGGCCGAGAAGCTTCGCGGTGATGGCGCCGCGGCGGGGCTCGCCGCCGAGTCGGGACGATGACGCTGCGGAATGGCGCTCCGAGGGTCCTCCGGCTGAAGTGAGATGTCCTCACCGACGCGCTTGACTGGGGTCTCTGATCCGGGCTTAACGGCGGCGAGGGCGACGGATGACGGCGGGCGCAAAAACCGTGGGCGGAGGTAAGATCTAACTACGGCGAGCGATTGCGGCTAATCGCGGCGGCTCAAGCTCAAGACTAGGGGCGGAAGGTGTGCGCGTAACGGCAACCTCGGAGATGTCCCACGCCTTAAATACCCCGGATGCGTGCTAGAATCGGAACCCTAGCGGGACGCGGCGTTACGCTGGCGGAGGAGTCCGTCCCGGACTTCGGACGGGGACGACGACGACAGCCGGCCCACGTGGCACGATCAGCGCCACGATGCGCTAGAGATCGGATCCGAATCGATCCGGCCGAAGCTGACGGAAATCTCGGCCGCTGGTTCTTGATCCGACGGCCCACACCCGATTAGGGTTTGGACGCTGGCTCGATCAAGTCACGTGGCTCTGCCTGACTCGAGTTCGACTTCGACTCGGTCCATCGGATGAACAGTACTTGACCCGACTCGATTTTTCCAGCGATTTAATAATTAAAATAATTTCCAGTAATTCATTTAATTCAAGAAAAATAGTAAAATACTCAGAAAAATTCCAGAAAAATTCCAGAAAATATTTTGGGGGCATTTTGGACTCAAATAAAATATTTCCAACAAAATTTTATTTGCAAAGTTAAATTCTTTAATTATTTCAAAATGGAATAAATTCCAAATAAATCCAAATAAATTCCAGAAAATTCCAAAAATTCACAAATGTGCAAAATAATATTTAATTTCATGAAAAGCAAAAATTGGGGTGTTACAAGAATCCAACTCAAAAGACTTTGGGTATCAAAACAATGCTCCAAAGAGGCAACATATACCACTTGTAGGAAACTTGAAGTTCATTGATACCAATTGGATGAATCAAATAAGATGAAACCCCTTGGAAACACGATAAATGAATAACGCTCTCTTGATACTTCTTATTGGATCAAATCACAAAGATATTGATACAAAAAGAAAAAAGATATTCGATTGAATCGATGAATATCAGAGCAATTAACCATTTAAGGGTATCAAAGAGCAACTTGAAAGCTTTAGAGTCAAACAAATGAGGATACCACTTGAAAACATGTAAATGCTCAAAACTTGACATAAATACACTCCTCAAGATATTCAATAAAAGAATCATGGAGCTATTTTGCATTTGAATTGCTCAAGTTTTGTCTAGCCAATGATACCACTTAAAAGAAAATCGATAAGCCTGAAGGGTATCAGAGCAATAAACACTTACAGGTAACAGGGCAAATGCAAACACAAGAAAATCTAAATCACAAAGATTTAGAAAGGTATCAGAGCTGAAAAATTTTGAGAACAAGCAAAGGGGTACAAGGAAACCACTTGAAAAGAACAAATCCCCTTGCAACCAAATAACTCCTCAAAACTGATACCACCAGTAAACTCCTTCAAATATTTTCAAAAACATTTGAATTTGTGAAAAAAGATGCTTTGGGATTGCAAGAATCTTTTTCTAAAAAGAATTCTTGAAAAAAGGAAGTACCAAATTAAAGATATCCCAAAACCAAATTCGAAAATCCGAAATTTTCAGAATTTTCAGTCTTGTTCACAGACCGCACTATCACAAGACACAACGCCGGTAGTGCCAGGGATCCAGATTACCGCCATTCAGGTGCGGTAGTGCCGACTCTCCAGACTACCGCTTGTCAAAGCGGTAGTGCCGACTTTGGCACGACTGAGCTGAAACTTTTTGCAAATTGTCAAATTTGATTCAAATGAAGTCCAAATGATTTGAAATTTTTAGGGAACTAACTTTGGACATTTTGAAGTTTTTGAAACAAGTTTTGCTTTAAAAGAATTTTCTTTTAACTCAATTTTGGCGAAATGCGCTTTAAGGCATAAAAATGAAATCGAAACTTGAAAAGTCTTCAAAGAGTTATTTCAACTCGGATTTCATCCACAATTGAACCCTCATGGCTTGAAGGATTTGAAATACATTTTTGAAGCCATGACCACTTATAAAAACAATAGAATCCGATTTGAAAGCCAAAATCCTATATTAGGTATGTTTGGGTTAAAACACAAATTGTTTTAGGCCAAAATATTTTCTAGAATAGGAATTTTTATTTTCAAAACTTGTAAAACCTTTCAAATACAAAGTAGGATAGTTTTAAAAACCTTTATGCAAATTTAGACCTTTTAAACAAGATTTTGACTTTTGTCCAAAGAAGGTCCTTTTGAAGAACCAAATGAAAACCAACAAAGTCAAATTCAATTAACACAAAGAATCAAATCCATCTTAAGAGAATGGGATAAGATTTAGAGATTTGAAACTTTATGTATGAGTTTGAAATACCATTTTGTACTTAGATATAGCAAAGGATCCGGTCCAAATGGCAATACTCATTAAGTGCAATATTTTGACCGATATAGGTCAAACTAAGATTTTCGGGGAATTTCGTAAGCAAATAGCTTTTGTTTGGTTGGTATTTTGAAAAACTTTTGAACACAAAAGATATTAAGAATGACCAACTCTAGGAGTTTTGCTTTAAGATTATTTTCAAAATCCTTTTACTTTTAATTCTATGAAAAATATAAGTTTAAATCCAAAACAAGATACTACTATCTAGATTTTGGGCTTGAAACTCATTTTCTTTTCAAGATAGAATTTGAGAAACCAAAACTAAAACATTATAAAGACATTTGTATATCAATTTCAACTAGTTTTTCAAAAGATTACTAGTAAGTACACAAGTTTTGAGTTTTGGCTAAAAGGTTGATTTTGAAAATATATATTATGCACTTATATACGTATGGGCACATGTAGGGATGTGATACATATGAATATGAATTAGCACTCCCCCTAAATGTGCCACTTTAAACTTGCTCAAGATTGCAATAAGAGAATAATACTAAAAACAAGAGCAAGTACTACTAACAAGCAATTAAATCGATTTTCATGATACTAATGCATCTAAACCTACACAAGGCTAGAAGCAATAATATAATCAATTTAAATACTTGTTACCGAGATAGCATTGGCTCATGATTGTCTTGATTATCTTCATGCTTGGCTCCGATTGCAATTAATAGTTCCTTTTTCTTCTCGAGAAGCCAAACGTCCAATCCATCTCTTAGTACCTAATAATTCTTTTAGGCACTTTTTGGTACCCAATCTTTGTTGGGTCAATCAATGTTACTCACAATAGATTTAGGAACCCAAATGGCCCTAATATTTGCATTATTGACTTGACTAACACTATTAGAAATAGGTTTGCAATAATTATTCCTCCTAGGCAAAAGATTGGCATTTTTATTAAAAGGCTTAGGAGGACAATGATACTTTACAAAACTATTTCTAGTTTGATCTCTTCCAAGCATATGATAATTGAAATTAAGCATTGGCTTAGAGGATCTAGTATATCTAGCAAATGTTTTGCTATCGTTATTTCTCCTAAGCAATTTATTTGAATTGCTTTGTGTAGGCTTAGGAGTCTTAACAAATTTAGCAAATCTATTTCTAGATTTACTCTTCCTATGCAAATGAGCATTGTCATTTTGAGCGGGCATAGGGGACTTGACAAGCTTGGCAAATACATTGCCATTCTTGTCCTTCCTAAGCAAAGAATAATTTGCATTAGTGATGGGCTTAGGAATTGTACCTTTAGGGCAATTCTTACCAATGTGCCCTTTTTCCCGACAATTGAAGCAATTAGGCTTTGAGCGTCTCTTCCTCTTGTCTTGCTTCTTGCCGGCTTGCCTCAAGGTTGGAGTTGTGGCCTTGTTATCCACTTTATTGGGGCACACGGAGGCGAAGTGGCCATTCTTATTGCATCCGAAGCACACCATCGTCTTCATTCTTGTATTGTGCTTCTTCTTGCTCTTCTCCCTCTTGGAGATGTAGCCAAGTCCTCTTCTATCTTGAGGTGCCCGAGGCTCACTCAAGATCTTGTCGAGGACGGCTTTGCCCTTGTAGCACTTCTCCAAGTCATTTTCCAATTGAATGACTTGTGCCTTTAGCTCATTGTTTTCCTCTACAAGATTAGCATCCAAACAACTAGAGGAACTAGAAGCAATGTTAGAGCAACAAGGCAAATCAGTGTTAGAAGTAGACATATCAATTTTCAATGAAATGCAAGGAATGACATTTGAGCAAAGCATTTCATCAATTAAATCACATTGAATGCTAATGTCTACTCTAGGCTTAATGAATTCCTTGAGAAGTATACTTTTGTGATTTTCCTTAAGAACATCATAATTCTTTTGAAGTGAGTCATACTCAACCTTCAAAATCTCGTATCTAGTTTTCTCCTTCTCAAGAGATTCATTTTTCGCCTTTTCTTTAGCAAGAGCACTCTCAAGTTTAAGATTTCTTTCTTTTTCAAATATTAGCAAATCATCTTGCTTCTCGAGAGTGTCCTCTTGCTTTTCTAACGTTTCAAGCAATGCTAGCATTTTAGGTAGTGATATTTCTCTAATATCACCAAACCTACCATCATACTCGGTATCACTATCATCATCACTCTTACCTAAATCATCTATATTTTTAGATTTGGATGAGTGTGATACCTTCTTCTCCTTTACCATGAGGCAAATAGGATTGTCGTCATTGCTTGAGGCGGAAGAGGAGGTAGATGGTGATGTCGGTTCATCATCACTTGATGTAGAGGTTGAAGAATCATCAACCGACATCCGTTCCTCAATGCAATCCTCACTTGATGATGTGGACACATCATATTTGTCTTGAAGCATTGTCCACATATCATGAGCGCTCTTGAGATTGCATATTTCATCAAATATATTTTCGCTCACAACATTAAATAAAGCATTGTAGCTTGAGCGTCGAGATGTAGGCATTTCATCTCTCCATTAGTTGGATCAACTTCATTCAATGGAGATGAAAAGCCGACATCTACGATCCACCAAATTTGGGGGCTCATGGAGTTAAAATGAGAAATCATGATTAATTTCCATGAAGCATAATTAGATCCATCTAGCATAAGTGGATCATGTGAGTGCACTAAACCTCTAGTCGCCATCCCTTACTCTCTAGCCGACATCTACGATCCACCAAATTTGGGGGCTCATGGAGTTAAAATTATTTCTGAATTTAATTTAATTAAGATACCGTTTGTGTTCCAAACTTTATTTTTATTTTTGAATTTAACATTATTTCATACTTCTTTAAAATTATAAATTCGTCTGAGATATGTAATGCTAATCTTGTATGTTAATTCCTCTTAATTTTGGTTCCAATTTTGAATTAAACTTACTTCGAAGTCTCTCTTTTTTTTCCCCTAACAAACACACATCACACGCATGCATGTGTTACAGTCCGTTACAAACACTTGCCGTAAGCTAGCTAGAGGTAGCGTGTTGCGAATAGTAGTCCATCGCAACAAAAAAAAAAAAAAAAAAAGGTTTCCGTGTTTGCCAAAAAAAGTCTGGGCCATTGATATAACCTTACATATAATTTAGATGGTTAGATCGTTTCTTTCCCAGGATTAATATGAGAATTTCTTTCTTTTTTTCTTTTTCTACGATTAACGTGGGTTTCTATGAGAAGCTCTAATTAGTATAGTTATAGATAGATTTTAGTGTTATCATGTTACATTGTTTGAACAAATATATGGCATGAGATACCACTTTTAACCAGAGGTGTAATATTCATATTCTTTTTGAGCTGTTTAAAATTAAGAATTTGGGCTTTGTGATTGGGGATAGGGCCTGTGTATGAGAGTGGGAAGGGGACGATCTCAGCTCGCCTACCTGTCGAGTCCGTTCTGGAGCATCTTTTTTAAAGTTGTATAAATATTAAAATATGAACGAAGAGTACATAGTGATTATTTATTTATTTTACTTGTTTTAAGATTTGTTCAATTTGTATGGAAAGGGAAAGCATAAAAACACTGCTCTATTTTAGTCTTTACATGGTATGTTCCAATCGAGCTCCTTTGCTATGTACTTTTTCAACTATACGACGATTGTGATGGCAAAGAACAAATTTACACATATTAGATTGTCAACTAAATGAGGGTGTATAATCAGTTCCCTCTTTTATATTTGCCTGATGGGTTCTTCTTTCTTGGCATTGCCTTGTTCTGGGTGCTTCAACTCGAAGTCTCCAACAGCAAAACTTCGAACCGTTCCTAACGCTTATCTTTTTTGTGGGGATTGATCGTCCAGATAGCTTTGTAAAGTTGACATCTCGACCCAATGCAATGGTCAAATGGCAGTTCAAATGCTATAGTAAATTTTATAGATCATACCTCATTTTTTACAAAATCTAGCTAGCCCTCTGTCGAATATCTAAATATGGAATATGCACGCGTATTGAAAAGACAAAAAATATACCGTATACCTCGGACGCCAAAAGCCCTATCTCTACGGGGGATAAGGATAACGGAAAGGGTATACCTATGTTAGGAAGGACTCGATCCTGCTCCTGTAATGAGGAGACCAGATCGAGTACGTCGAACAGATAAGGAAAATCAGTTCCCTACGAGGATTTTGGAACGAAGATCCCCGATCGGGAATGATGCAGAGTCCTCATCCGGTGACATCTTGAGAAGACGGTGTGCCCAGCTATAAATACAGGAGAGATGCACAGAGAAGAGGACCGGACTCTGGATCCCAAAACCGAGAGCAAGGAGCCACTAGAGCACACGCAAGAAGACGCCCGGGAGAGAGCACCTGCTAGACCTTAATCATCAGATTAGATTTAGCTATAGTTCTCCCATCTTTCTTGTAACTCGAGATTACACCCCCCAGATTTGTACTTCGCGTTCATCGATCCGATAGTGCAACACAACAGGAGTAGGGTGTTGTCGGTGTTTCGAGCACCGGCAATACGATTTTTAGTCTAAGGGGCCGCGCGTTCCCTCTCCCTGAATGGTCGACTCGGGGAGCCCAAGAAATATACTGGTTTGGGCTGAACGTCCGTACTCCAGTTCGTGCGATAGATTCGTGTTGCTTTTGGGCACACTATTACAGGTGAGGGCTAAGGGCTGACCTTGAGCACCTCGGTGTAGGTGGAGAGGAGTGAAGAGAAAAGAGAGAGAGAGTGAAAGTGAGGTTGATCGCCCGCCCCCTTTGGGGGTCATGCCTCCCCTTATACAGTCAGAGGGGCCATGTTACATGGGAATCCGAAAAGAGGAAAAAAGAGTGGGACGTCCTGCGCCTGGGAGTCCTGGTCTTCGGTAATTGACCGATGCTTGCTTGCATTGCGCTGGGTTTGTAGACTTGCCGAACGACAAGGCTCTCCACTGTGACGGGAAGTGACGCACCTACCCTCTGTGCATCTGCCGGGCGCTGGCGTAGCACTTTGACTCTAGCGTTGCCTCGGGAGGGAGCGCACTCTTCTACTGCACACGTCCCGGTGGACATCCCACTCTTTTTTCCTCTTTTCGGATTCCCATGTAACCTGCCCCCTCCGACTGTATAAGGGGAGGCAGGACTCCTAAGGGGGCGGGCGATCAACCTCACTTTCACTCTCTCTTTTTTCTCTTCACTCCTCTCCACCTACACCGAGGTGCTCAAGGCCAGCCCTTAGCCCTCGCTTGTAATAGTGTGCCCGAAAGCAACACGAATCAATCGCACAAACTGGAGTAGGGACGTTCAGCCCGAACCAGTATACTTCTTGGGCTCCCCGAGTTGACCATTCAGGGAGAGGGAACGCGTTGCCCCTTAGACTAAAAATCGTATTATCGGTGCCCGAAACACTGACAGGTGTTACTCTTCTCAGAGGCCCGAACCTGTCTAAATCTTGCTTCGCCTGTGTTTCTTGATCCTGCGAACGCCGAAGGTTCCCGTTACAAATTTGCTGTCGATTTCTTAACCTTCGACACCCTCATACGTGTATTTACAAATTTAACCTCTCTTCAACCATAGAAGGTGCGATAGGCAACACGACAGGAGGCATATTGTCGCGTCCGGATAGCACGAAAGGAGTTCTGTCGCGATTGGCCATGCTCTGCTTCTGTAGTCAGCCGAGCTTCTGGCAAGCCGGTGGCCTTCCACGCTCCCTAGGCGCCGCAAGTGACACGGGTCACCTGCCGCGTCTTCCGCGGCAGGAAAGGAGGTCAAATTTATAAATACATACAGGAGAGAATAGATTTGCAAAAAAAAAAAAAACTTACAAAGGGCTAGGTAAGCAGTGATTTCGAAAATTTATCTCACATTTTTTTTAGATATGCCATATTCGAATCATAATTTGAACGACCTAGCGTGTACTACAAATATGTTTGTGGGCAAATTACTCAGTGACACTGCAAAGATCATGTGAGCTAGAAAATAGCATCCATGTGTCCTTAGCATGCGGCACTAGGCCCCACATGTCATTATCATATTAGATGTTAATTTTTAATTTATACATATCGCAACATTGTTGAGTAAATTTTCCAAATGCTCCAAGGCATTTTGTTGACGACGAATTACACACTGCGATGACGTGCAAAATGCTACTACAAAACAATAGAAACTACTCCTGAGATACCATGGATTTAGCTTCTGCACGATGCAAAGCATTTCTCACGCTAGCGGCAAGAGGTGGTAGGTCTCAAACAAATGTAATATGCAGGCAATAAAAGTTGTGCCTGTGACGATCGTAGATGAGACCACATTGTTTGCACGGCATATATCGTAGATGGAATAAGTCTTGGTCATTTGTGGGCAGCTTTTGACTAGCCTTTTGGGCAGCTTTTAGGCAGCTTTTAACTAGCTTTTGGGCAGCTTTTAGGGCAGCTTTTAGGCAGCTTTTGACTAGCTTTTGGGCAGCTTTTAGGGCAGCTTTTAAGCAGCTTTTGACTAGCTTTTGGGCAGCTTTTAGGGCAGCTTTTAGGCAGCTTTTGACTAGCTTTTGGGCAGCCTTTAGACTGGTATTATTGTATGCTGCGCCAGCAGCTATAAATATGGCACTTGCCCAACCCCTTAGGGTGGCAATAGCACTGGTATGAGCAATAAAATTCAGAAAATTTGCCCCAATTCAGTGTGTCATTCTCTCTCTCGATGATAGTAAGAATAGTGCTACTAACAAGTGGTATCAGAGCCGTTCTTTCTTGCAGCCTAAACATCTCTTGCTCATCTCCTTCCCACGCTCCTCCTCGCTCAAAGAAGCAAGAATACAACAAATTGTCGCTCACCCTTCATCTTTCGAACAATGAGCAAAGAAATTGCCTGAGGCAGCTTTCTTCCCCAAAGAAGCAGCTTTCACTAGCGCCATGTCGGAAGAGCGATCTCGGCCGGTCGCTGAGCGCTGCAGCCGGCAGAGGCCGGTTGCCGCGCAGAGGATCGCGAGCGAGCAAAGAAGAGAGACTGCAGCTGACGGCAAGGGCGGCAAAGCCGGGCGGCGGCGAATCGGGCAGCGGCAAGAGCAGAGGAAGGAAGAAGCGGCGGCATGATGCAAAGACGCGGCGGCAGCAGAGCTCGAGGCTCTGCGCGGCAGTAGCTCCAGCAGCTCTGCTTCGGCCGACGGCGGCGCCGACGGCAGGCTCAAGCGGGAGAGGGAGGCAGCAAGTGAGCGGGCGGCGCAGTGGGCAGTTGCCCACCCTCATGAGCGCGATGGGAGCCCAGACGAGCGCAGACGCGCCGGCAGAGCTCCGGGCGGGGACGCGCGCGGCGGCGACCGCGCTCCCGGCAGAGCTCTGGGCGGGGACGCGCGCGGCGGCGATCGCGCTCCCGGCAGAGGCGGCGGCTGGGCTGACGGAGATCGTGGGTTCTTACAGCGGCACGGCTCTCCTCCCTGACCGATACCATGGTCACCGCGGGCCCCAGGCCATTATCAGGGACATCGGCCCCGGTAGTGGGTGGCCTACCCTCACCAAGTCCAACTATGTCGAGTGGGCCGCGGTGATGAGGGTAAGGCTCCAGGTGCGGCACATGTGGGAGGCAGTCCGGTACGGCGACGTCGACTACGACGAGGATCGACGGGAGCTGGATGCCCTCATCGCCGCAGTCCCGTCCGAGATGCAGTTCACGCTTTCCAAGAAGCGAACTGCCAAGGAGGCTTGGGATGCCATCGCTGCGGCACGCATCGGCAGCGACCGCGCCCGCAAGACCACACTGCAGGCACTTCGCAAGGAGTGGGAGAACCTGGCCTTCAGGCCAGGTGAGGATGTTGATGATTTTGCTCTCCGTCTTAACACTCTACTGCAGAAGATGGTGCAGTTTGGTGACGACACCTACGATGAGGAGAGAGCCGTCGAGAAGCTCTTCCGTTGCATCCCCGAGAAGTACAAGCAGATCGCTCGCTCAATCGAGTCTCTTTTGGACCTCTCCACGATGTCGATCGAAGAGGCGATAGGTCGTCTCAAGGTCGCCGACAAATGACGAACCACGCCTCTCTCGGGCCTATCACCATCGGGCGGAAGTTACATCTCACTCGAGAACAAAGGGGAGGCTTGCCAGGGTGACGGAAGAAGGGGAGTCCTTCGCCGCGACAGCGGTCGCAAGCACGCCAAGCCACGCAAGGCGCCGCGGACGCTGCCCAGCCGGGCGCGAGGACGTGCCAAGGGCGACACCGCGAGGCGCCAGTGGCGGCGCCGCAAACCAAAGGCGCAAGACGAGATTTACTCCTCGCCACAATCGCGGGCAAGCGTGGCCATTGGGCCAAGGAGTGTCGCCAGCCACGACGTGGCCAGGCCCACATCGCACAGGTGGAGGAAGAAGAGCCGGCTCTGCTCCTGGCACACGCAGGCATCGAGCTATCTCCAGCGGCATCAGCCGCAGCGAATCTCCTTCACCTTGATGAACCGAGAGCACACGCCTTTCTTGGCGACAGCTCCAGCGGTGACAAGATTGACGGGTGGTACCTCGACACTGGCGCTACCAATCACATGACCGGTCGACGGGAGTTCTTCACCGAGCTTGACTCCCACGTCCGAGGCTCCGCTAAGTTTGGGGACGCCTCCAGTGGAGATCCAGGGCGCCGGCTCCGCCATACTCACCGCCAAGTCTGGTGAGCACAGTCGCCACCGGAGTCTACTACATCCCCGCGTTGAGGAACTCTATCATCAGCTTGGGACAGCTGGATGAGAATGGTTCGGGTGTGCTAGTAAAGAACGGAGTCATGAGGATTTAGGATCGCCATCGTCGCCTTCTTGCCAAGGTAACCAGAGGCACCAATCGACTCTACATCCTCAACGTGCAGGTGGCACAACCCCTCTGCCTCGCCGCTCGTCGGGACGACGAGGCGTGGTAGTGGCACGAGCGCTTCGGACACCTTCACTTCGAGGCTCTGAAGCAACTCAGTGCCAAGGAGATGGTACGAGGCCTGCCGTGTCTCGACCACGTGGAGCAGTTCTGCGACATCTGCAGAATAACGGCTGCAGGCGGCTTCTTTCCCCAAAGAAGCCGAACTTCCGAGCCAAGGAGCGGCTCGAGCTCGTGCACGGGGACCTGTGCGGCCCGGTGACACCGGCCACACCGGGAGGACGACGCTACTTCCTGCTGCTCGTCGACGACCTCACCCGCTACATGTGGGTAACGGTCCTCGGCAGCAAGGGAGAGGCTACGGAAGCCATCAGCGACGCAGTCGCCGCGGAGGCAGAGCGCGTCGCAGCCGCGTGTAGGCCGCAGATCGACAACGGCGGGCGACCACGGCGCCGAAGTTCGCATCGTATTGGCGCGGATGAGGGCATTCGCGCCACTATTCCGCTACCAGACAGCCCACAAGAGAATGGCGCCGCCGAGCCGACGTAATCGACGGTTGTGGGGATGGCTCGCCCTCCTCGCTGCAGGGGGATGCCGGCTATTCTCCGGGAGAGGCAAGTGGTAGCGGCAGTCTACATCCTCAACCGCTCGCCCACCAAGGCTCTCAACGGCAAGACGCCGTACGAGGCCTGGCACGGACGCAAGCCGCGGTCTCTCACCCACGGGTTTTCTACGCCTCGCGCTCGCCAAGGAGCTTGGACATGTTGGCAAGCTCGATGACAGGAGCACTCCGGGAGTGTTCATCGGCTACGCGGAGGGCTCGAAGGCCTACCGCATTCTAGACCCAAAGACACGGCGTGAAGACGGCGCGCGACGTTGTGTTCAACGAAGGGCGAGGATGGGCGTGGGACAAGGCAGTTGACAATGGCTCGACTCCGACGTACGACGACTTCACCATTGAGTACGTCCACTTCGAGGGAGCTGGGGGAGTAGGCAGCACCTCTTCGTCGAACGCGCCTACCCCAGTCCCCGAACCCCCACAGACTCCGGCCCGCTTACTCCAAAGACTAACGGTTACCCTCCAGGCACGCCCTCTCCGACACCACTGTGTCGAGCACACCCGGTGGAGTTCGTTACTCCACTCTCCCACGACGAGGAGCGATCGACGCGTACCACGACGGCGAGCCGCTATGTATCGTGACGATGGAGGACCTTCTCGACCACCGGTGCCAGGATCGGTGCCTCACGATCCGAGGCGCAGCTTGCATCTTGGCGGCGACGATGGTGAGCCTCGGTCTTCGCAGAGACCGAAAGACACGCAGCATGGCGTGCCGCGATGCAGACGGAGATGGACGCCGTTAAGAAGAACCGCACTGGAGCTTGCCGATCTTCCCGTGGTCACCGCGCGATCACCCTTAAGTGGGTGTTCAAGCCGAAGAGGATGAAGCCGGCGCCATTGTCAAACACAAGGCTCGCTTGGTGGCACGTGGTTTCGTGCGGCAGAGGGGATCGACTTCAACGATGCCTTCGCCCCGTGAGCACGGTTGGAACTGCGGCGACTCCTCCTCAGACCGCTCGGGAGAGGGTGGCGGTGTTCACCACATGGACGTCAAGTCGGCATTTCTAAACGGAGATTTGAAGGAAGAGGTCTACGCAGACCACCACGGATTTACGATCCGGCAAGGAGGGCAAGGTGTTGCGTTTGCACAAGGCTCTCTATGGCTTGCGGCGGGCACCAAGGGCATGGAATGCCAAGTTAGATTCCACGCTCAAGGGATGGGCCTCGAGCAAAGCTCGCGACGAGGCGGCCATCTACCGGCGGGCCAATGGAGGAAATGCCTGGCTGGTGGGTGTCTACGTCGACGACTTGGTGATCACCGCACCAAGGATGCGAGGTGGCGGTATTCAAAGAAGAAATGAAGGCCACTTTCCAAATGAGCGACACAGGGCTTCTCTCCTTCTACCTGGGGATCGAGGTGCACCAGGGCGACTCGGATGTCACTTCAACAGATCGCTACGCCAGCGTGTCGTTGAGCTAGCCGGGCTCATCGATTGCAACCCGGCCCCACTCCGATGGAGGAGAGGTCAAGCCGAGCCGCGACAAAGACAACAGAGGAGGTGGACGCTACATGCACGGGCGCCTTGCGGGAGCCTTCGCTACCTCACCCACACACGCCGGACTTGGCATTCTCCGTCGGCCACGTTAGCCGGTTCATGCAAATGACCGACAACGGAGCACCAAAGGCCGTGAAGAGAATCATCCGCTACGTTGCGGGGACTCTCGATCACGGTCTCCACTACCCGAGGTGCCCTGGGAGGCACACTTCGCCTGCACAAATGACAGCGACCACGCCGGCGACGTTGACACCAAAGAAGAGCACGAGCGGGATGCTCTTCTTCCTAGGCAAGTGTCTCGCTTACCGGGCAATCGGTCAAACAAGCAGTGGTGGCCCTGCCCACCGTGGAGGCCGAGTACATAGCGGCCTCCACCTCTCGCAACTCAGGCTCTCTGGCTTGCCCGATCGCTTGGTGATCTCATTGGCGTAAACACTAGCACGGTGGAGCTCGGGGTAGACGACAAGAAGTCCGCTCTAGCCCTGGCAAAGAACCCTGCTTTTCATGAACGGAGCAAGCACATCCGGGTGAGATATCATTTCATCCGGTCGCCTGGAGGAAGGAAGCATCAAGGCAAGCTACATCAACACCAAGGACCACTTGCGGACTCGCCACCAAGCCCTGGGAGGATCAAGTTTCTTGAGCTACGCCCAGACCGGATGGTCCAACTTTCCCACAAGACGACAAACAAGACTTAGGGGAGAATGATGGAATAAGTCTTGGTCATTTGTGGGCAGCTTTTGACTAGCCTTTTAGGCACTTTTAGTACTTTGACTAGCTTTTAGGCACTTTTAGAGGCAGCTTTTAGGCGACTTTTGACTAGCTTTTGGGCAGCTTTTAGGCGACTTTTGACTAGCTTTTGGGCAGCTTTTAGGGCAGCTTTTAGGCAGCTTTTGACTAGCTTTTGGGCAGCCTTTAGGCAGCCTTTAGACTCGGTATTATTGTATGTCGCCAAAGAAATATAAATATGGCACTTGCCCAACCCCTTAGGGTGGCAATAGCACTGGTATGAGCAATAAAATTCAGAAAATTTGCTCCAATTCAGTGTGTCATTCTCTCTCTCGATGATAGTAAGAATAGTGCTACTAACAATCGTCTGCTAAGACGAAAAATTAACTTCACAGATTACAGTTTGCCCGGACGCAGCCGTAGGCCCGTAGCCATCCGTCCGTCCGCTCACGACCAAACGCCGTGCCGTGCCGGGGCCGCGCCGGCGGGGGGTACCACTTTGCTTGACGGCGCGACAACCACAAACCGGACGGTCCCACCATACAGTCTCCCAATCAACACACATTTGCAACTTACGATGCGCTTTAGCCCGCGAAGCAGTCTCGCGCCCGGCGCCATCGCCGTCGGCTAATCCGCCTATTTTATTCGACTCCCCCGTCCCCAACCCCAATCCTGACCCGATCAAAAAGCTTCCACTTCCACCAAAATTCCCCTTCGCCAAGCCGCCCGGATCGAACCGTCGTCGAATTCGCCTCGATTATCTGCTCGATTCGAGGCCGAGGAGTGATTTGGGTGCGGGATTCGGAGGGGCGCGCGCTGGTATTGGAGATCGAGGGGAGCAGCAATGAGCGAGGTGTTCGAGGGCTACGAGCGGCAGTACTGCGAGGTCTCCGCCTCCCTCTCCCGCAAGTGCACCGCCGCCTCCGCCCTCGATGGAGGTACCCGGCCGACCCCCTTCCCGAAATCATATTTGCCCCCCCCCCCCCCCCCCCCTCTCTTATTTTTTGGTTGGTTTCGTCTAACACGGTGAGATATCCGCATACAGAGAAGAAGAAGCAGAAGCTGTCCGAGATCCAGTCCGCTGTGGAGGAAGCCGAATCGCTGGTAAATATCACATGACATTTTGTTTTTTTGGCGGGATTCCTTCCCTGCATGGCTATATGATTCTAATCATCTGATGCCTCACATTCTGCTGTGTGGAGAGCGATTAGAATTGGGGCTGGTGATTTTGTGAGGTGGAGGGCTGGGGGCACCGTTTTAATAGATGTTTGGGTTTCTATCGTTGTAATTTGTAAATGTGTGATTTTGGGGGAGTCCTATAGATTGGCTTGGAGACCTTTCCATGTTCGTTTGTTTTTTTGGGTGTGTGTTTGCAGATTCGGAGGATGGACCTGGAGGCAAGGAGCTTGCAGCCGAGCGTGAAGGCGGGTTTGCTTGCGAAGCTGAGGGAGTACAAATCTGACCTCAACAGCCTCAAGAGCGAGCTCAAGAGGATCTCGGCGCCCAATGCCAAGCAGGCTACACGGGAGGAGCTCCTTGAGGCTGGCATGGCTGACACGCTTGCGGTGAGCCCCCCTAATTCCTGTTATTAGTAGTTCAATTGTCGCACAGATTCCGTGTGCAGAATGTGGGTTGACATTGTAGATTTATAGCCTCCTGAGGTGTCTAGTTTTATTAATTACATTTCTGCTGTAGTATGTAACCTGTATCGGTTCAGGTTGTTTGCTCTATATTGTATGGGAACATTAAGGTGCTTGTAAGCTCATAATTGCCGATAACTAGATATACTTGTACTTTTAAATGCCGTTCTTGATGTTAGATGATTTGGTTGGTGCCAAAATTATGATCAGGAATCGTATGGCTGTGTGTGTGTGGGCGGTGGTCGTGCGCATCCGTGTTTTAATGTGGCAGTAGCCAGTATCCTTACATGTCACTGACAGTATTATGGAACCTTAAGGTTTGTTATTGGTACCCACAATTAATATTTAATATGTTGTATTGAACTTCAATTAGGTTATTAGCTTGTATAATTCCATTTCAGTCTTTATTTGAGTGTCATTAAAGTTGTATTTTTAACGTTGTGCACCAATCATGGTAGATTGTGTGCAGTGACAGGCAGTAAATTTGGTGATCAATTGAACAACGTATCAATTATGAACAGATATCTTTTCTATGTTATAGTTTGATTTCTTTGTAAAGTGGGTAATTCAACTTACAACTTTTTTAGGTTTCATAGTTAAACAGATTTGGATGTTGATCATGCTAGCTGTGTTGCATTATATTTTCGATGTTGCTTGTACTACTGGGGCATTTGGGTTTATAATTTTAGTGTTAAGGGATTAGTATTAACACAGCTTCATGGCATGATAATGAGTTTATGTATATTCTTGCCAGTCATGAATGTTAGACTTCTTCTATGACTTATCTTATGTGTGCATGATTGGCTGGCTAGAAAACTTTTATTTTGTTCTATAGGTAATGCTGTTCTAAATGTGGGGATTTGGAAGCATATCACAGATTATTTCCAATGCTGATTTATTTTTAGATTTGGATTCTTAATGGCCATTGTCTTCTACTACACCATTGATTTCTTATACAAGATATTTCCATTCTGATTTCCAGAATGTGGTTCTGTAGCCTGACCAAAAAAAAAACTGTAGAATCATTTCTACATATGCTCAAGACTTAAGAATTGGTACCAGCTGAACTTAGGGAACTTTTATTTCAATCCACTTCTTTTGGAAGCCTGCTTGATGTTTATGGAAAGGATTACATTGCCCATCTTAATTATTCTTATATATCATTGTATTCTTCTAGGAATGGTGCTTGTATTCTTGAAACGTGGTCTGTCGTATCTTTCAACTGATGTTGTATATTTGTATATGATAATACTACATTGCTACATTGGTTCCAATTTTTAAAGCGTTATCTCAAGGTTTGTGCCATTTGTTGTTTTTGGTACTCATGGCCTAATCGGGGCATTATTGTGTGCTTCAGGTGTCTACTGATCAGAGGGGAAGATTGTTGATGACAACAGAAAGATTGAATCAGTCCACTGACAGAATTAAAGAGAGCCGAAGAACTATGTTGGAGACAGAAGAACTTGGTGTGTCAATTCTTCAGGACCTTCATCAACAACGGCAGTCACTGCTGCATGCTCATACTACTGTATGTATTATGTCATAACTGTTTAACTTATTATTTAGGTTTATTTTTCTCGTAATGTTAGATGACCCATCATTGGATCAACTTCGTGTTTCTTCTATTCATCATTCCAACTAACCTGGGTTGTCCTTTTTTTGGCTTTGATGGTAGATCAGGTGCAATCAGGGTTAACAATATAGTTTTTTCGGTTTTCGGTCATTTTTTTTGTTTTCGATTATCGGAAAAAATGGTCGAAAATTGGTAGAAATCGCATGAGTTTGAATTTAAATTTTTTGAAATCGGCGGTCAAACTTCGTCGAAAAAAATCGAAAATCTACCGATTTCACCAATTTTTGAGCTCTTTTTTCGATTTTCGATTTTGAGCTCTCAAGGAAAATTGGGGAAAAAATGCAGAAAATTGGGGGGGAAATCTGAATAAATCCAAATTAATCTGTAAAACACCTCAGAAATTTCAACAATTTTTGAATTCATTTAGTGCTTCTGGAAAATAAAAAACAACAATTAATGAAAAGGAACAGAAGCACTTTTAGATTTTTATAAAAATTGAACCTTGATTGTGCTCTGAAATTTTAATGGCATCATTACTAGTGCCCGAGGATCATGTAGTAAAATTTTCAGAAATATTAGACTTTATTTAGTGCCCCTAAAAAATCAAAAACAGAAGAGCATATATAAAGAAAATAAAACTGTCAGATTTTTTTTAAAAAAAATACACAGATTTGATCATCATCTGAAAATTTTACATAATCATTAGAATTGCCTCAGGAACTCACACAATTTTTTTTAGAAATATTAGACTTCACTTAATGCCTCTAGAAAATAAAAAACAGAAGAGCATATACGAAGACAGTAGCACTGTCAGAATTTTTTAAAAATTACAAATTTTACAGCATCATTAGCATTGCCTCAAGACCTCACACAAAAATTTTCAAAAATTTTAGCACTTTTCATAAATTTTCCAAATTTCCTGAATTTTTTTAATTTGAATTCCACCGGTTTACCGAGCGGTTTCAGAAGTCGAGCCACCTTGATACACGCAAAAATCGAGATAATCGAGCGATTATAGATGATATTGTGAACCTTGGCTGCAATAATATTCTACCTATTAAAACGTGGGGTTAAGAATGCTACTAGTTAGATTCTAGATTTGATTAGTTTACTCTATCTTGGCTTTACTTAGTATTTAGTAAGTTATATTTACCCGTTTGCTTTATGAAGGATGTGTTATGAAATTAAAAGGCAGTGGTTCTGGTCGATTTAACATTCTATTAGGTTCAGCTGCTCTGAAAATGTCTCCAACTTGAATAATCTGTTATTTGATTTTTTTTATTATCCAACGTTGGAACTTGCTATCCATGACTTAATATAGCTTGTTCCATGTGCAAACTTCATTTTTAATATACACATTTTTAATACATGAATAATTTGCACTTTGGTGAAAGTGCGCTGTTTCTGTAATGCTTCAGTGTGTAAACGTTGAGAATTATACCGTAGTTCTTTAAGAATTTAGAGCTCTCTTTTAGGCCTGTTAGTCTATTCCGTGAGGGTGAACCTGTGTTTTGTTCTGCATGATGTGCGATTTTCTTTATTTGTACATGAATTAGGATGAGATTCTCCTACTCTATTTTGTGCCTGTATAGGGTTGGTGACAGCATACAAAAGTGTAAAAGGTTCTTTATTCAGTTATAGGTGCAAGGACTGGGGGTTAGAACAAAAGATCTTATTGCTTAACTCTGTTGGGTATAAAGAGGAAATAGTGGCATCTCTTTTAGTAGAACATGCACGTACGCAACGACATCATTGTTGATTCATTTGTTGAAATTGAATATCAGAATTTATGTTTCCTGCAGAATTTATCAGTTTATTAAAGCATTTAAAATTACTGTAAAAAATTGTGCTATATAAAATACTTGCAGCAACCCACATCCTTAGTATGTTAATCTACTATGTCTTGTGATTACACCTTTACTTGCATGCTAATGCGAGCAGTAATCATACTTTTCTTTTGTTTCTATTCATATCAGTTATTGGCATTCTCATGCTCTTTTCCATAGTTGCATGGGGTTGATGATAACATTGGCAAGAGTAAAAAGACCCTGGCGGCAATGTCAAAGAGGATGGACAGGAACAAGTGGATCATTGGGGGAATCATTGCAGCTCTTGTTCTGGCCATCCTTCTCATCCTGTACTTTAAGCTCACTCTTTAAGCCTGCTTCCAGGTAGGTTCTCTAAACTATTGCTGCTCGGTAATTTTTTTATGAGAGTTGTCTGAACGCTGTGTATTGGGCAACACAGGTTCATTTGTTTCCGCAGACATCAAATATTTGGGTGGCTCATGTCATGTAATGTATAGTGACACATCTATTACGTAAACTGTTTAAAAATGAGAAAATAGATGACTTGGGATTGAGTCCTCTTTGTTTGAAGAGGTCTGAAAGTACCAAGTCCTGGTACACCTTAGGTTGAGCATCTTTCTTTGTTACACCATAGAGATTAGAGAACGTGTACCCCAGGACATCTGAACTGTTGTCTTTGTCTACCTTCCAATTATTGTGATTGGCCAGCTCGCCTCTATGGCCAGTTTGTTATCGTTGTCGAGTTAGGGTAGCGACAGATGCTTTCTGAAATTGTGCAGTAAGTGGGGCTCGTGTTCTGGTGTGCATGCAAGAGATAGCGCGGAAGGTGCAGGTCTCTCATCAGTGCAGTTGCTGAGCTAGGCTGGCAAGTGGGTTGTATGCGATATGGCCGTATCTTATGCCTGATTTGCTGCCCACTTGGGGAATGGACGGGAGGGAAAAGGGTAAGGCCAGCATCAGGGGTTGATGGTGATAGCCTGATGATACCCAAAGGATGTCCAAGCTTGAAGATTGCTAGCCAGGGTTAACAATACCATTCAGCCTCGAAAATTGCCAGCGCCTTGTTACCAAAAATCATCGAAAATCGCAATCAAATGAATACTGAAGTCAAACACATTGAAATTGGCGGTAAAAAAATTCGACAATTGACTGGTTTTGTTTGATTTCTGACTGATTTTTTTATTTTTGATTTTTGAGCTATTTTACTTGATTTTTAAGCGATTTTATTCAATTTTCAACACACAAGGAAAATTGAAAAAAAAATCAAAGAGAATTGGAAAAAAATTGTAAAATTGCATAAAATCATAATAAATCCCAATTAATCTATAAAAGACATGAGAGAAATTTAAACAACCTTGAATTCATTTAGTGTTTTTGAAAAATAAAAAAATATCAATTAATGAAAAGAAACAGACATATTATCATATTATTATAAAAATTTAAAAGTTTGATTATGCTCTGAAATTTTTATTGTATTATATAGAGGTTCCTAAGGATCATTTAATAAATTTTTTAAAAATATTAAACTTCATTACCCCTATAAAATCAAAAACTAAAAGTGTATACAAAGACAGTAGTACCGTTAGAATTTTTAAAAAATATACATGTTTGATCATCTGAAAAATTTTACAGAATCATTAGCATTGCTTTGGGATCTCACAAATCTTTTTAAAAATACTAGACTTCATTTATTGCCATAGAAAATCAAAAATAGAAAAGCATATACAAAGACAGTAGCATTGTTAGAATTTTAAAATCCATAAGTCTGATAATGATATCATTAGTATTGTCTTAGGACCTCAAACAAAAAATTTCAAATATTTTTAGCACTTTTTGATAAATTTTTCTAAATTTTTTATAATTAAATTTGAATTCCACTAGTTTACCAAGCAATTTGAGAAATCGAGCCACCTCGATACATATGAAAATTGACGATATTGTGAACCCTGATGCTAACTGGTGTTATTATCATATCCTCGAAGGAAAGGAACACCGGAGAAGTCTTCTGAAGGAAAGGCACCATTATTGTCAAAAAATTTCAAATATGTTTAGCACTTTTAGATAAATTTTTCTAAATTTTTTATAATTAAATTTGAATTCCACTAGTTTACCAAGCAGTTTGAGAAATCGAGCCACCTCGATACATATGAAAATTGACGATATTGTGAACCTTGATGCTAACTGGTGTTGGTATCATACCGGAGAACTCTTCTGAAGGAAAGGCACCATTATTGTCTTGAAATTGCATCTTGTCATGGAATATATGAGTAGGGAATGAATCAAATAAGAACAATCGTTAAGATAGGATAACAATAACTAACAACCTTAGCCATTGGGTTGAATCTGGATGGTTACAACTTCAAACACGAAAAGCCACCAATAATTTCAAAAATGCCCTTGGATGATCTAGCTTTGCAATAATATCCTCACACCGAAGAGAATTTGGTATGCACAATCCACCCGAAACTACACCGCTAAAACTAGATATAATTGCTGAGATTTTAGTTTCACTGCCCGATTTTAAATCTAGTTCCTACCCTATACGCTCCCTAGATGAATATAGATAAAACGTTCTGAGTAGGAACAGAGATATATAGTGCCGTGCGATTCTTCATTTCTTTGGTGGCCACTGGATAAGGGAAGGGCACTTCAGATCAACACGGGACACCGTATTAGTGGTCCTGGTCCAGCAACAGTTGATCCGGAGCATCCAAACTTTGACCCAACGGACGAAAGGAGTCCATTGCGTCGTAGCACGCTACATCTCTACCATTTCTTTACGATGGCGATCTTTACACTCTTACTCCCTTCGTCCCCCCAAAGAGTACATTTTTAATTTTTTTTAAGATAAATTAGTGTGCAAGATAAATAACTAATATGACCCTCATTACTCTATGCATAAGCGTGCTAGTGCTTTGGTTTTCACCGGCACTTAAATGTGCATGCATACATTTACAGCTCTGCATGCAGAAGATTAGTGGGATATTACTCTACGCCAAGTCACTAAGCATGTAAAGGAGCAAAAAAATTTCAAATCTTGGAGTGGAGTTATGAGAATTAATGGGTTTTGAGTGGGCCCTACGGACTAAAGATACACTCTTTATGGGATAAATTTTGACACTAAAAATGCATTCTTTATGAGACAGAAGAACTACTCTTTTGCAAGGCGTGCGGAAAGGGCTGCCCAAAGGAACCTGCCTGCCAAAGTGCCAAGTCTTAATGCAACGCCAAGTCCATTCCCTACGAGGCGCGGAATTAATTGTGAAGTGTTGGGTTTTTTTTTTCTCCCTCTTGACACCTTTTTTTATATAAATTTAGCTTTCTTTCAAATAAATTAACAAAAATAGCCGTCTCCTCAACCGTGAAAAACATGGTAGGTGATACTCATCACACATACTGTGCCACAATTCGTCGCGGCAGCAACACCTGTGAACTCGGTAGTAGGGACCTGCCGAGCAACCCTAACTCGATAGGTAGGTGTCGTGCAAGCCTAGCTCAGTAGTGACTTAATTAGTCACTTAATTAGTGACTTAATAAAGTAATAAAATAATTAAAAGTGATTAATAAATAGACTAATCAAAGTGCTTAATTGATGAATATGGCGATGAAATGTTGCTCGGTATGAAAATATGTCATGCTACTGTAGCACGGCAGATAGTATGTGTTATTTATCGTGTCTTTTGTGATTAAAGGGATGGTAACTTTTACGACTTTATTCGAAAGAATGCTATATTTAAAAAAAGTTACAGAGCTTGAAAGAAAACGTTTCTAATTCGTTATGGCTCCAATATATACAGCATGACACCCAGCACTCGTCAGAGAAAAAGAGGAAACGGGGCGATCCTGCTGCGATTCTTCTTCTTCTTCTTCTTCTTCTTCTCCTCTCTCTCTCTCTCTCTCTCTCTCTCTCTCTCTCTCTCTTCTGGTTCTAAACAGACAGCTGGCTGCTGATGAACAGAGTGATCGATACCAATGCGTGCAACGAATCAATGCGTTGAGTCGTGGTCGACGGTTCCTGATCAAATCAGCCGTGACGTCGTGCGCAACGGCCGGACGAGCCCAAGCTCAAATGTATACGCGGCTGACCAGTGAAAGACGTAGTACTCAGGACTCGGGAGAGCAATCGATGTAGTTCGTGGTTTGGCATGAGACCTACTAGCTAGCCCGACTCCTGCCCAACTATTGAGAGTCCCGAGAGCTCAAGTCAGGTGATCGATCAGCAAGCGAACGCGAACGCGAACGCCGGTTGCCAATTACCGGCCGATTTCTAGATGCGTCATTTAATGGCCTAGCTAGCTAGCTTGTCAGTTATTCAATCGATAGGGAACCACCTCTTGGTTGTTGGTATAGTGTAGTCGTAGATATACGACTTCACCTATAAAGATCTAAGTTCTGGTGCTCATATATATTTCGTATACACAAGTATATTTTAATAGTGATATTACAATATTGTGGATTTATCTCTATTCTTTATCTTTATATACATGTGCCGAGAAAATGCACTCGCGTGTGTATACGTGATAGTGTGTGCGTCTTCTTTATAACCGCGGAAAAAAGGTTAATTACCCAATTAAGAACATGTACTTGTAATAGAGCGCTCTTGTAATATTATTCCCTTCCCTCTCATGGTCAGCACCTTTGATCATTTCCGGTCATTTGAATGACGTAAGTACCAAACGACCGGTCGTCGAGTTTGTTACATGCAGACACGGAGGCAACGGGGGAAAAATATTGAGGTCGCCAAACATGCCCGCTGAAACGAAACGTTTGACGGATATGCACAATGGACGTGCGCTAGCTAGCTTCGCGAAATCATGAAGGGAAGAACTCAATAAAGTCACACAACTGGAACAGATCTATATATTCCGTGCTGTACTTTGCTTCTCATCAGCCAGCAAAGACGGAGACAAAAATTTGTAGTGGGTAGTAGAAATCAGAACTAATCATAAATTTATTAAGAGTATTATAGAAAAAAAATGCTCAAATATACAATAGGCAACACAAAATTGCAAAAATATACAACATCCAAAAAATAGCAGGAATAACGTGGCAGCCGCCACGCCGGACGGCGGCAACCCTGGCTAGTGTCCCCTCGCAGGCGCGCCAGCTGGCCCCCGCACCAGCACCCTCTCGTGGAAGCCGAAAGCAGCCAGCGGGGCCGGGGGAAATGCGCGCGGGGATGACCTGGCTGCCTCCACGCCGCACGGCAAAGACGGGCGGGCACGGCGGGCTCTACCGAGCATGCGAGGAGGCGCCACCTGGCTGCCGCCGTGTGGCGTGGCGGCCGCCACGTCATTTATGCAAAAAAAATTTCCTGTTGTATATTTTTGCTATTTTGTATTTTTTTTGTTGTATATTTGAGCAATTTTTTCAGAGTAATACTACTACTCTACTACCGAAAGAAGTATAAATAAATACTAGCTAATCTGATCCATTTGATCGAAAAAATAAACGATCCATATTAAATGTAGTGTAACGTAAAAGAGCTAAAATTTTAAGATCTTTCTATACATCAACTAACTATTTTTTTCTCCCAAAAATCAACCAAATTTTGTTGTCATTCGATGAAGATTCAGCTCCAGATCTATTCCCTGTCTCCAATATAAACCAACACCCAAACTCTAACCCCCCCCCCATCTCCTCTATCCAGCCATCGCCCCTCCCGCATGCCGCCTCCCGCTGTGTCACCGGCTGCCATCTTAGACGCCGGTGAGCACCTCCCCCACCATTACCTCTTCCCACCACCATTGACGTCGTCACTACTGACGCCGACGCTGCTGAAAGCATCTAGCCCCCCCCCCCCCCCAAATTTAAACTATGCTTTATATTGATTTTGGTGTTGATGATCAAGTCAACTACCCTTGTAAAATGAAAACTTTTTCTGATTGAAAGATAAAGGCTAAGGATTATTGTCTCTAGTTCTGGCTTGAGAGTGGATTCAAACCATGTAGCTAGGATAGTTATAGATTAGCCGCACTATAAAGAGGGACTATGCACAACTAAGTATCTTGGTTCATAGGTTAAAATCTTTAAGATTACTTGGAGTAAAGGTCACTTAATCTCATTTCCCCTCAAAATCTTAGTCCTACACTCACTAAGCCAAAAACCCTTTCATGCTGGACCGACTTTTTCAGTCCGGCGCTAAAATCCTCACTTCAAAAATTCATACCGAGCGTACACCGTTCACGCCAGACTGATTTGGGTTAAGTCTAATTCTTAGTCTGACGCTCAATTCCTTCTACACTGGACCAATTCTTTAGTCCGACGCTGAGTTTCATCTATTCAAGAATCAAACCGAGCGTGAGTCATTCACGACAGACCAACTCTTCAAATTTACGCTGGACCAAGTTTTTCGGTCTGGCACAAACGTGATTCTCTTTGGAAGTCCTTTTGAAAGTTAGTTGGTCCGTAGGATGAATTCCAGTAAGTTTCCCTTGTACGCCGGGCTAATTTTTTCGGTTCAGCGCAAATGCTCTTTCGATGGTTTCACGATGAACAAAATTTCGCTGAAAGCATGTGTACGACGGACCAATTGTTTTCGGTTCGGCGTAAATGGGATTCTTAATCAATTTGGTCTGACGTGCATTAGACAGTTTGAAAAGTTTATCAAACCTAGTCCATGGCACATTTGTTTATCTTATTTTGTCTTTCTGACAATGTCCAACTGCTAGCAAATGCCAGTAACTGTTATATTTCTTTTGCGGGCTATATAAGCTGTGCCACGATCTTCTTTTAGATGAACTTTTGCATCTCTTTGACCTTTTAGCATACTTGAGCACAAAAGCTTTCAAAGAGATCGATTTTCACTTTAATCAAAATTCCTAAGTGATCTTGCTCCGAACTTAATCTAGACAGTATTGTGCTAAGTGAACCAAAAGATTAAGCTTATGGATAGTTTATTACTCTTGGAACTTTAAGTTCTTAGACGGCTTGAAAGAATTTTGGTGAGACCTGTCCAAAGGTGTTTGTGGAAGGCCACCATTGTCGGAGTGGTGAAAGAGTCACCCCAGTGTTTTACCAAAGCTATTGGTTTTAGTTTTTAGTGGAGCTACACTTCTTAAGAAGTGCTCTAATGGGGATGTAGGAGTTTTACTCTGAACCTCGGTGAAAAAATCATCGCGTCTCTTGCCCTTTACATTCAGTTTCAGCTTATTGTCCTGTTTTTCTTGCTTGGCTGTCTCTATTCGTTCTGTTTTTGTCGGTGCACTAGCAGAGCCAAGATATTTTATGCCTTATTTGTCAAAAACTTAGTTTACTCTTCCGCTAGCTTTGTGATTTCTATATTAAGACTGTTTATAGCGTTTTAGTGCTAGAAAATTTGAAAAAGCCTATTCACCCCCACTCTAGGCTCATCCTTGATCTTGCAGCCGCGCCCTCCTCTTTTGCCACTTTCTCGCCGTCGGCGTGCCTTCTTCCCCGTCTCCGGTGGCTCGTCGCCACAAGATTCACCTCCCCACCACCACCTGTCACTGGATCTGTTGGCGCCACCCTACCAATCCTGTCGCCGCCCTCCTCCTCCTCGCCCGCGTCTGGCGGTGCCACCTGCACCTTGACGCACCACCACTACCGCCGCCCATCGCTGGTTCGCCGTCGCTTCGGTCTCACTCCAAATTCAGGTCCCGATGAATCCATTAATCCCTAACCCAGTGAACCCCAACCCTATTCCAGTGAAGGCCCTAACTCATCTTTGGTCAGAGAAGACAAACACGTCGGTCGGAGCTCAGATTTCACCAAAAAGTTCATGTGACGGATTTTTAGCTCTTTCGAAAATGTTATACGAGGGACGGAGGGAGGTTAATCTAACGAAAAGTTTCAAATGTTTTCGAGCAAGAGTACGTGTTCTAAACAGGAAAGGGGGGCTAGGTTCTATTCCCAGACGGTGCAGTCGCACGAGAAAGACGAGACTTCTAAAATTCTTTTAATCATAGGCCCGGAAGCCAGGGCTGCCACTGGCTAGCTAGCGCTGCTGATCTGCCCTCATTTTGAGAGGTGCTTCTATGCTCTTCCTTTTAAAAGTTGCACAACTATTAAAGCATGAATGAAGGGTAGATGGTGATTACTTACCCCTTCGCTTGCTTCAAGATTTGTGCTACTTGTACTAGAAGGAAGAGCATAGAAGCACCTCTCATTTTGCTGATGTCCGTTTGGAACATAGTAGAAATTTCACACGAAACAATTTAACTCCCGCGAGAGTGAACACGGGAACCAAAGGTTCATACGACGAACTTTTACTACTTCGCTTCTTCTCTGGTCTTAATTACGTCCGTCTTTAGTTGTAGCGCAGGAGATTAAGGGGGAGGGAGACGGAGAAGGGGTCGTGTCGTGTGTGCATGTGAAGAACACCTTTTGGAGGGTGTTCTTCTCAAGGCGCACGCCCCATCTCGACTCGAACTCAGGGGAGGAGGCAGAGGCAGAGGCAGGGCGGGCTGCCACACATGGGGGTCGGCCCCAAAGGGAATGTCTTTTGGCATCGATCGCCTCATCGAGAGGGCAGCAGCGCGCAGTGCGTGCGGTACCGATGCCATTAATTCTCACCACTGCGCTGCGCGCCCAGCCCAAAAGCGCGCTGCAGAAGTGCATGCATGATGCAAACTGCACTGTACTCTCTCTCTCTCTCAAGTGCATGCATGATGCAAACTACTCCCTCTGTCCCACAAAGAATGCATTTCTAGTGTTCAAATTTTGTCCCACAAAGAGTGTATTTCTAGTCCGTAGGGCCCAGCTGTAAGTGTATGCATACTCATTTAAGTGTTTGTGGAAACCGAAGCACCAGCATGCTTGTGTATGGAGTAATGAGAGTCACATTGGTCATTTACTTTGCACACTAATCTGTCTTAAAAATCCTAGAAATGCACTCTTTGTGGGACAGAGGGAGTACTGCACTGTACTCTCTCTCTCTCTCTAATTGTGTGTTTGGTTAGTGGGATGGAGTGGAATGGAACCATCCCATCCTACCAAGTCTAGTGTTTGGTTGGAGAGCTGAGGATGATTTGGTTCCAGAAAAGAGAATATTCTCTCTAGATTCGGGACGGCCAGGTTCTACAAATTTTCTGGAACGCAGTCATCCCACTTGGAATGTGAGAGTGACAGTGGGCCAAGTTTGAGAATCTAGGATGGAACCATTCCATCCCTAAAATCTGGGAAACCAGTCCATTCCACGCACTCTCCAACCAAACACACAATAGTTCTCTCTGCTCATGGCAGGCACACCCATCTCAAAGATTATGATTCTTTGATACGAGCTCGAAAGGGAGAGGAGGCTAGCGAGAGGGAGGAGGAGACCAAGCTAGCGTGAGATAGGAAAAGGACGTGCCCAAACTCCGATGCGTTCTTGGGCTCTTAATGATATGCGCTATGATTCCATCTACTTTAGAGCAAGTAATTTTTTAGATAAGTCTACGTATATAATTTTTATGTATCTAATTTAAATATTTAAAAATATATTGTAGTTAATGTTTTGGAAATTGATCATCACTATGTTCAAAACGTCAGCTCTTTTAGACTGGAGGGAGTAATAGTAAGCTAAAAGCCACCTTGTATAATAACTATTTCTAAACCTTATCTTTAGATGTTATACAATAACTATCTCTTTTCTCTTGTACATAAATAATTTATCTATATTCTTATATAAAACCGACTACTAAATAAAAATCAATCCTTTGCTCTTTTTTTTCTTCTTACTACTCCCTCCAGTTTGGTAATACCTGTCGTTTTGGATATAGTGATGGTCAAACTTTCAAAATTTTGACTAACGATATATTTTTAAATATTTAAATTGGATACATGAAAATTATATGTGTAGACTTGTTTCGAGAAGTACTTTCATAATATTGTAATTTTATTGGGTTTTATAAATATATTATAATAAAAATTAGCGGTCAAAGTTGTGTTTTCAAGACCGTGCCGATGTACAAACTGACAGGTATTACCAAACTGGAGGGAGTATTTTATATAGGACAAAGATGATCTATGTAGACTCTTTATAGGTACTCCACTACAACAGGCACCACCTACAGACAGTACTACGCTACTGCTAGTACTTTAACTAATGATGAAGCCTATGAAATGAATGGTTCAGTGTGTACGTCGTCTAGGGTTTTTCCCCTGCTAGCTTTGCACGCATTGATCGATGCATGCATGGCCAGCAAAAGGGCCTTTCCGTGTTTAACTTAATCCCACATGCACTTTTTATCATCAGCATGCAGGCCTGGCCCAGCATACATGCATGATAGATAAGATAAAAAGACGAGATTATATTCATACAAGAGAGAGAGAGAGAGAGAGAGAGAGAGAGAGAGAGAGAGAGAGGTAGCATCTAGCTCATCTTTGATCGAAAAGTGCAAGACTTAATATCTCTGTCGCACACACGCTTTTGCACTTGAACGTTGGAATATAGATTTAAAGTCTTTGGAACACTTTTCTCTGTTTATTTCTCTCTTATTTTTCTTACTTGCTTCTTGTATTTACATGTTATAATCTCCTGCTTATATAGCAGAACATCAAGTAACAGACTACGTAACAACTCATTGTTCGACTCGGACTCCAAAAGCTTTACAAAACAAACTTACCTAAAACTTGGACTCTACTCTATTTACAAGATTAATTCTAACATTTACCTCCTTAATCTTGTAACATCTAACACTCATCCTCTGATTTTGATACACCCCTTCGCAAGTCGACGTCTGATCTCTTGATGCATCTCCAAAGATTTCTGTCTTCTTCTTTCTAGCGAAACTCATGTCCATCGAAGATGAGTCCAAGACGTAGAAGATATGTGTTCGTCGTCTTGAATTAAGTAAGTTGAGTATGGGGTGTCGAAGAGATGCGTTCTCCATCCAGTGTCGAATAAAAGTTAGGCAAATCATAGATGAGACCGATTGCCTCAACAAGTTAGAGTTGTGCTAGAAATTAGATGTTACAAGATTAAGGGGGCGAATGTTGTAACTAATCTTGTAATTAGGAAAGTTGAGTCCGTATGAACAATGACTGTCCAAGTTATAGACGAGTCTGGCTTGGTTGCCGTGTTCCAGTAGGAGTTCGAGGACGTGTGTTAGTCGGAGGGTATAGCCTATATAAACAGAGGCTTTATAGCTATTTTACAAACAAGCAAGAGAAAAACAAAAAGTAATAAAGAGACAATTGCTCTAAAGAATTTTAGTGTTTTGTTACAACATTGGAATAATCGAGATTTTGTTGCGTTGGATTAGATACAAAAGGGGAAGAAAAACAGCAGCTAATCATGCCGAAAATGGGAATCAGAAATATGCACCAGTGCCAGCACAAATTAGCATGAACCAAAGATTGCCAGCCTCACGATGCATCCAATGATCGATCGATCGATACACATCTGGAACGATCTATCGGATGGCCAGTTGCAGCTCGTAGCTCAGCAACTGTGTAATAAGTGACGCCATGCATGCATGAATGCGCAACAACCAGTTGTTGAAGAAAATCGATATGACTATAGATCTCGATGAACTTCAGTTCCAGTAGTGATAAATTTGGCAATTAATTCATGTAAGAAACTGAAACTCGATCCGGCTACAATTTCACATGCATGTCGTTCGCCCAGACATACTCGTATTCTAGAGCACAATTGAATCTCTTCTTTTCCCCAAATTAAGTGCCGGCCCTCGTGCATTCAGTCTCTCACTGCACTTGAATTGCTTCAACAATGCAGCGGATACAAATAATTATGCGCAAGTACGTACATGGACATGACTACTACTACAGCCTTAATTAGTATATGTACTAGTACCATTAACAGATGATCACTAAGCACGTAATAAGTACCAACTCTAAACACCAAGACCTGAAACGATACACAACAACATGTATAGACGAGACGACCACTAATACTAGAAACAGTACTAGCTAGCTACAACAGTTTAGTAGAATTTCCATTAGGATTTGCAAAGCCAGAAGTGTTGTTATTATTCCTTGCAAATCCAAGAAACCCTGGGGTGTTGCTGTAATAATGCTGCTGTAACCTGGCCGTGCTGCTGGTGCTGATGTTGCCTAGGGTTTCCAGCGCCTGGACCTGGGACTTGAGGAACTTGAGGTAGCTTGCCGCCTCGTCCAGCATGGACGCCGTGTCCATCTTGCTGCCGCCGGGGACCAGCTTCTGCAGCACGCGGAGGCGCTCGCTCACGCGCTCCCGCCGCAGCCGCGCCGCGACGGTCTGCGGGTCGCTCGAGATGCGCACGTTCTTGCGGCGGGGCTTGTCCTCGGCGGCCTCCGTGCCGAGGTTCACCGGGCGCATGGCGGCCGTGCGGTAGATCATCTCCTTCACCTGGGCCATCGCCTCCATGTCCGGCTCGTACCCGCCGGCTGCTCCGGCGGTGGGGTCGTGGGGGCCCTGACCGAAGGTGATGCTTGCTGTTGTGGTGGTTGCCTTCCTCTTTTCGCCGGGGCGTGGGATCGGCGGCGCCGGCGGCGCGGTTGCTATGGTAGGGTAGTTGTCGGCTAGCTTCCGCTTGGGGTGGATCGCCTGGGCCGACGTCGTCTGGGGAAGCAACTGCGCGGTGGGCGATATAGTGGACGTTGGCGACACCACCTCGGCGTCGTGGCCACCGCCGCTGTAGTTGTTGGACTCCCCGGAGGAGATATTGCCGCCAGTGGTGCCGCTGTAGCTGGAGAACATAGCGCCATTCGAGATGGCACCGCCGTCGCCCTCGACGAGCTCCCTGGAGAAGGCGAGCGCCGTGTCGAGCAGGCCGTCGTGCGCTCCAGCGGCGCCATCGACGACAGACGCGAACACGTCGGCCCCCGAGCTCAAGAAGCCCAGCGGGTCGCTCGCAAGGCCCGCGGCTCCTCCAACTCCACCAAAATTCGAGCTCGCATGGCACGCCCCAGCGTCGCCACCACCGGCGCCGTCGCAGTGGAGCTGGCCGAAGCACGCGCCGAGGAAAGCGTCGTCCAGCAGCTCGAACCGGCCGCAGCTCACCTGGCCCACCGAACGCGGCAGGTAGACGTCGTCGTGCTGTCCGCCGGCCCAGCCAAACGTATCCATCGCTTCGCCGCGCCGCCGCCGCCGCCGCCGCCCGTAGAATCAGGGAGCTAGGCTAGTGGATCAAACGACCGGCGCAGGAATCCTAGGACGACGATGCAATAAGAAGTGTACACGACTGCACGTAAAAAGGAAGTGAAAGTGTCAGGAATTTCTCGGCCGTACGAATCATGCGATCGTTGGGAGACTGATGGATCATGAGGCAGTAATCAAAATTGAGTTTTGGAGAGCGCGGCGGTGGAAACGTCAGGAAACAGTCACAACTCACAAGTCACAACACGGGAAAGGCATTGATGGGCGGACAAGGACCGCAGGGGAGAAATGTATCGACACTCATTTTAGTCATTACTACACTCTGTATCCTATTTCTACGCCTAGCCCAGCCTAGCTCAACATATGCATCCATTATTTCAAACTTTTTTTTTTAGAGGAATTTATTTCTTTTTTTTTTTTGCGACGAATTTATTTCTGCCTTACGCGATGCAAAAGCATACTAATCTAGAGTGCTTTGCTAGCTAATTAACGAACAAAGTCATGCGTATGCATACGCATCTCTCTCGCGCGCGCGCGCGCGCGCGTTTTTAAGAGAGGCCGGCGTAGATTATTGGTTTCTACTACTGTATAGTAGGAGTAATAAGTTGCTTTTTCCAAAGTGAATGAATTGTTATTACTGACCACCAAGTAACTTAAGTTTGCAAGCATGAAATCACATGTGCTAATTATGGAGTAATTAATATGCATACTTGTGAGATCAAGTGGGATCGATGATTGATGGCAAGGGGTGAAACAACAACGGAGGCAGCTTCGCCGATGGAGCACAGCTTGAAAGATTCAACTCGACGGGGGAGACCCTCGGGAGCACACCGTCAACAACGAAAAGAATCAGCCCAAGGCTGGCCTGTGCAAGAAGCAAATTGTTACAAAATTTTCTTCAAGAACCAAACCAAGCTCCGGCCAATGAAAAGAAGACATACATATATATATTGGAGTATTAGCAGCGTATATGTACGCTAGCTAGGTATATATCTATCTACGTACGGTACCTGTGTGTTTGCTCTGCTCAGGCTGTAGCTACTAGCTAGTGGCTACTGAGAGGCCTGAAGAACAGCGGATGATTGATCAATCAATCAGCTGTGCTACTGGTGTCCGGCCGGCCGGCCTAGCTAGCTTCCGGCCTTGAAGCTCTCTTAGCTTGGAGATGGCAGGCAGGCAATGGCAGGGAGAGAGGAGAGGAGACAGTACAGATCATTTGTGTGGGGTGTGTGATATGGTCCTCCTGTCGATGACTGTATATGGGCTTCTTTTATAGATGGCTAGGCTGCCAGCTATGTCAATGTGAGAGCTCCTGCCTGTAGCTAGCTACTTAACTCTCTCTCTCTCCTTTTTCTTCTCGAGAAAAAGAGAGTAGTAGTAGAAGGAGTATGTGGTTTCTCTCTCTAGCTTTCTCTGTTTC
This sequence comes from Rhipidocladum racemiflorum, assembly GCA_036346355.1. Taxonomy (NCBI): domain Eukaryota; kingdom Viridiplantae; phylum Streptophyta; class Magnoliopsida; order Poales; family Poaceae; genus Rhipidocladum; species Rhipidocladum racemiflorum. The sequence continues at coordinate 75,458,847 of CM070569.1, read as the reverse complement.
TGTGTGGGGCTGTTCAGTTGAGAAAGGATGATGATGAGTGGGCAGCACATGAACATGCACAGGAGCTGACGCGCTCTCATAAATACTTGTCCAAATCTGTAATCGCTTTGCAACTAAATACTAATTAATTGGTTCATGTTTTACATATCTTCAGTGTTAGATTCTGTTATTACAATGCTTCATTTTGTTTTGCGAGCGGGGATCTTACATGTAGTATCTAGCATAGTTTTTTCCTGAAGGAAAAAAAATCATATATGCACCCAAAAGACTCAAAGTAGTATACTCCTAGATTTGGGAAAGGCTTCTTCTTCCTTTGGTCTCTGATCTATGCATGGCTCCTCCTTGTTTCTTGGGCTCTGCAGCTAGCTTTTTTGCCTTTGGCTGCAGACTGGAGAATCGGCAGGGGAAAAGAGCTAGACTGTTGGCTGCCACACTCTCCTGTCCGTTTCGTGCAGTCAATTTTGGTTACTTGCATTTTGCCCATTTGTGAGACGAGGAACAAGGATCAAGCCATCTTCTGTTTACTTCATCTGTTTGCATTTGGATGGTGCCAGGTACATCACATGGAAATTTGTAGCTTTTTTCTTGGACATGCACGCACGATTCGCTTACCTGTAATAGAGTTGATGATTGACTGCAACCGGCAGTATAAGATAACAGTAAAGCAAGAAACTTTTACTGAAATGCACGTATCTTAGCCACTCCAGGAATGTGAATAGGTGGTAAACCTTTTACAGAGGAAAATGACAAGAAAGGTACGACAGGATGCTGAAGTGGATGCAAATTGGGGATATACAGACAAAACTACGACAACAAGCAAGGAGAGGAAAACAAAATCCAGAGAGAGAGAGAGAGAGAGAGAGAGAGAGAGAGACATTTAATGCTTACATTTTTTTTCTTAGATGTAAAAAAAGATAGGAGACCACATCAATCAAATCTGTATATGATAGGGTGATTTAGAGGACCACATAGATGATGATAGCTAGGCAACCAATTTAATTTGCGAGATTATATTTTAGAAGCTAATTTGTTTACATGTATTTTTTCCCATCAAATGGAGACGTTGGCTAGTTTGGAGCAAACCACTTAGCTGTGACAACATGCTGCTGGTTAAACCCTCACCCAACCGTAAAGCATATATAGTGGGACAAACTAGTCTCATGAGTTTTGGTGCACATGCATAGGCTTTAACTCCCTCTAAAATACAATTATGTAAGGAAAAGTACACATGTAGAAGTAAAAGGAGATCATAGGGAAGATCTGGATCTTTTTTTTTTAGGTAGTTGTCTGCAATGATAAGTTGGGAGAACAGGTGGAGACGATTCAAATGTCCCAAGAAAGTAACATTGTTTAAGTCGCATGTAATTCAACTTGCTCCCAGAATATTTGTCATGTACCACCTCATTTGATTGGGAGGGAGAGACATAACCTTGTCTTCACATGCTTAACACCATGCGCACCTAAATATAATTTTTTTCAGCAACTTAATTAACGAGCTTGTTTCCCCTCTTTTGTCTTTAGAAGCATCAATAATTAATTGGGCTCGACAAATGTTTTTTTTGAACCAAAAGTTAGGCTTGAAAAATGCACCTTTTGAAATGATTACATAAGCAAATAATTAACCCAAAGTTTATAGGTAGGAATTAAGTCCTGGTATTGTCAATTTCGAACACATGTGTACGTGTGTTCCACAAACCGGTACGTAGTAGTCAAATTAAAATACACACCGGAGTTATTAATATATGTAATTGCGCATAATGTTGCTAAAAACACTTGCAGTTATTATTTTTTGGTAGTCATACTTGATAATTAAAATAACTTCGTATTATTTATTTTTTCTAAATCTGAGGACAAAATAGAGGAGCACACGCGCCTTTTTAGGCACTCATGTGTTACCCTACAAATTAAATTCTGCACAAACATTCTATTAACGTGGAATGCATAAAATATTTTGATTAGACATTTCATCTATCTCTACGATGTTTATGCTGTTTCCTTCGGTCGAACTTTATACATTTAATTAACATGCAATCAGCTTCCTAGAAATAAACAACTCCAAAACAGTCTATACGATCGACATGCTGATCGAGCAGTACTCTTTTCATGGACTGCTTTAATATTTGTACTAGATAGCTTTATTTAGAATCACATCCCACGCATGTTTGATGAGGTGCTTCTATGCACATGCATAGTGAATTGCACAAATATTGATGCACATCCAAAGTTTGATTCTAGCTATGTATCCTTTGGACTGCATCAAGATTAGTGCACCTCGATTAGAGGGAAGGAAAAACATGAAAACATCATGCATATGCCTTTTCCTTACTACGTAGGAGTAGCTACCTAGCTACTCCAAAGTCTCTTACAAGTTATGAGATAATACATAACTTGGTTTGAGGCCAAATTTACCAAGCCAAGCCTTACCAAAAATTGACCAGCTAAAATTAATTTGGTGCTTAAATTGGTGGCCAAAACTTGGCCAATTATTGGTAAGAAAATGAACTTGAAAAATTTGGCATAGCAATGGTGAAGAGAATCTAGCCAAAGTTTGGTTGCAAATCAAATGCTTGCCAAATTTAGTCAACACTACCAAAATTTGACATGGCAAGCATTGGTAAGCAATGGACACAAATCAAACAGCCCCATACATATATATCGCCCACAATATATAGAGGCTATGCATACGAAGTATACAAGTATGTGAGACAACACCTAGGTGGCATATTACTTTTTGAAAGTACTATATCTACTTATTTATACATACTTATTTTTATGATGAATATCAAGGTATACATGGAATTTTTTCATAGGATTAATTGGCTTTGGGATATGTTAAAACTAATTAGTACATGTGCATACATAAAGTGAAAAGAAATTTATTGAACTCATTTAGGCCCATTTAGAACGCAAGAATTTTCTAAAATTTCTATGAGAATTGAGTTACTCCTGTCAAATTCTTGCGAATTCTACGAAAATCATGTGTTCCACACAAGCCATTAGGTGGTATATCAGAGGTGAGGTACGTATGTAGCAACACCCATGCCGGGAGCACTGGAGATGGAATTATCCTTTCAAATAAAATAAACGATATATTGTATTTTGAATACATACTATGCATGTTTAGTTTCAAGTAGTATATAGTAGCACCAAACAAGTACTGCCTTTTAATTATGCCAACTGTCGTTGAAGAACACAAAATTTTCGGAATTTTTTGTGATCATTTGCATTATTTTTAGATGAGTAGGAGAATGTGCACCACCGTAATATTTAGAGCACAAGATATTACCTCCGTGGATAGTCCATGCAATTAGTTTGGCATTAGGATTTCTGGCCAGGAGCTAGCTAGCTAATTTTGCCCAATTAGCATAGTACAATTTGATTATTGATCGATTTTGTAGTAAGGTTTCATTATTATTTTTGCATGCCAGAGAATTAAGCCATTGAAAAGCGCTATCGATCGATCTCGACAAATTTTCCTTTCATGCGTGCATATGCATCTTAATTAGCAGCCAGTGAGCACGGTGGGTTGGCTAAATATCCCCCCTGAATAAATCAAGTCGACGTAGGCATATCGTACTTGCAGTGTTCCATAGAAAGTTAATCGCAACTAACTAAATGTAGGTCCAACAACTTAATTTTTTTGCCATCGACTTGTCCTTTTTTGTTCTTGCAAGTTGCATGTACGTATATCTCTACGTCGAAGCTGCATCATTGCATAGTCTATCACGGCTCCGCTCTCAGCTGCTAGAGATCAATGCATTTGCTCTACCTGACGCATAAAATAGTGCCCTTGGAAACAGCCAAGGCACTTAGGTACTAGGCACCCGGCCGGTTTCTTCATTTCGTCATTTGCATCGGTTGCCTAAATCCACAGTTTCGAGGAGTGCATACGTGAGGACGTCGAACCGCACGGCACTGAGATGACGATCGTGCAGCTGGTAAAATTAAAGTAGCTAGGCAGAGCCGGCCGGCAATGTCGCAACTTTCTTCTCTTCACCCTGACCGGTGAACGGTTTCACGCACCGGCGTCATCTCCGAACTGCAGAAGAAAAAAATTTCTAAGGTCAGGCAAGTAAACTAATCCGCACATCAAGACTTCACGCCTGAATTAGAAAGTGAAAGATACATGCAAGTTAATCTGTACTCGGTCGAGCGGGGGCGGGCTCGAATGCGCACCTATTGTTCGCGCCATTGAGCGTTACCGTGCGCTACAGTATCTAAGGGTGCGTTTGGTTCGTGGGATGAGGTTGAATGGGATGGGATGGTCCTGTACCATTTGGTTCCATTATTTTGGGTGAACGAGATGGTTCAGCATCTAGAGGGAATATTCCTCAAAATTGTACCACTTGGTTCAGGATGGGATGGTTCCATTCAACCAACCAAACGCATGGATGAGCTTTTTCTTGAACCATCTCATACATGTACCACTTGGTACATGCAACCAAACACACCCTAAGTGGATGAGGCAAGGAAACAATTTATTTAGGCCGTATGAACAGGCTTTTCAAGCGTCGACGTGGATACGAGCATACACGGCAGCGCAAAAACGACATGGATGTCGTGAACAGGGTTTTAAATCTTGTTTTGGTATAAATCTCGGAGGTGGTTGAAATCCGAAATCTTACTAAGATTTGGAAATTTCGGACAAAATCATGACGAAATGCAAAAACTAAATTTCAAATCCGGTTTTTTTTCCAATCAGGAAATCCGAGATGTCAGCCAAAATCATCGTGATCTTGGTCCACATTGAACCGACCCAAAAATGATCCAAAACACGTCAAAATTTTTTAAATTTTTTTGTGTGGTCTTACACATCACTAATATTTTCATAAAATTTTCAGATGATAATCAAGCATGAGGAATTTTTTTTAAATCTAACAGTGCCATTGTCCTAATAAAAATTTCAACCGAATGGAAAATGGTGCAAATCACATTAGAAACTTCTGAAAAATTTTGTGAATGGTACTAACATATTCATAATGTTATCATAAAATTTTTAGATGATGATCAATCCTTAGGAATTTTACAAAATTCAAATAGTGCTACTAAAGATGAACCGACAAAATTCACCTGAATGAAAAATAGTACAAATCACTTTAGAAATTTTTGAAATTTTTTGTGAATGGTCCTAACACATCCATAATATTCTCATAAAAATTTTAAATAATGATCAATCTTGAAAAACATTTTAAAAATTCAGACAGTCCTAATCGACAAATTGAACCGACCAAAAAATAGTCAAAAACATGTCAAAATTTTTTGAATTATTTTGTGGATGATCTTGACCCTAAATCCAATCAAATCCAATGCACAAAATTTAAAATATGGCAAACAAATCACCAAATTTCGACCAAAATCACCGAGAAATCCAAAATTTAAATTTTTTTATCCGGCCGAGATTTTGAATCTCAGAGGGGTCTGAAATCCGAAATCTCCAAGATTTCGGATTTCGGTATGAAATTTGAATCCTTGGTCGTGAGGAGCCCGAAAACCTTGCAGACTTAATATACGGAGTATGCTACAGACAATTAGTGAAATTATTAAAGGCATCTCCTTGGTCTAGAGGGTTAAAAAAAGTCTCACATTAATTAATCAATAGGAAATGATAAATTTCTAGAAATTCTCTCATTTGTATATATCTACAAATAAGCGGTGAGATTTAAGGCATCTTCTTGGTCTAGAGGTTAAAACACTACTATACAAACTCTTATCACAGACGGTTCACAAACTACATCACAGACGATTTTATGAACCGTCTGTACCAAAGTGTCAGTGATGATTTATAGTCATCATAGACGGTTTTCCAACCGTATGTGAAAAAAGTTATCCTAGATGGTTCTAATTTGAACCGTCTGGGATGAGCACATAATCACGGACGATTCCTAGTTGGAACCGTCTTGGATGTTGATTTTACATTTTATTTTAGTAATTTTGATTTATTGGCTAGTCTCAGGAAATGCTAGCCATGCTCTCTGAAACAAAAGATAGTACATAGCATCACCAGTATATTATTATGTCATACATTTCAGAAATGAACTCGATCGGATCACATATTGCAACATACAACGCATCCATTTTAGAAATCAACTCTGATCGCACATTACAATGTATAGCACATTCATTTCAGAAATCAACTCACATATATAAGAGCCAATTGAATTCAAAACTACAACTAACAAATTCACAGCACAAGGTTCACAAATTAATTCAAATGGTATCTAACAAATCACAACTCATCAAGCGAGGCTTGAGTGGTATTCACCTTTTGTATTAATGACCTCACGATTCAAGAAGGCACAGAGTTATCCTTGAATACCCAGCACACAGATTCAGCGCATTGCCAAGCCTGGCGATGAGAAGAGTAAAGTCTTTGCATTTATATAAATTAATAAGTGAAAACAATTGTTTCAAGATTGATAAACATCTATGTCATTGGTCTTCTTTGAACCAATGAGGAGTTGCATGTAGTGGCAAATGTAGAATCCACATATGTTAGTGGCCTGTGGCTGCTGGTGGTACTGCCAAAATATAAATATGTTAATTAGTTCGAAGGTTTCATTATGGTGTGTGTGAAGGATTATTGCGTACTAGCGGATATCAGAAAGTTATAAGTATGCTTTAGCTACGCTGGGTCCTTCTTATGTGGCCCTACACGAGCTTTGTGGACAGTGAATGACGCGTCGATTAAGTTTTTGATAGGCACCAAGTCGTGGGTGCCACCCTTTTTGGAATGAAGGTAAATTATCCGGTTCTGTCTTGGTATAATTACTAGTAGAACCTAGTGAAACCTACACAAGTATGTCGCCATGGTCATTCAATCTAACTTCAAGTTGCGTTATATAGTACAAATCAACAAGTATAGCAACTGAATGAAGCACTTACCCCGGGTTGTGAGGTAAAAGTATGTAGTTTTTGTCACATTGAGCCAGCAATACTTTTTCCACGTAGTCGTGGACGACTTGTATATTTTCATCCATGGTTTGCTTGGATACCATGTGTGGTTGAAGAAACCCACCGGTTCTTCCCTTGCTTTTGCCTCCATGATCATGTATGTATATATATATAATCAAGGATCATATAATATATATATGCCATTTATCGGTACAACACAAATCTACACCGTGATTGCACATACTTACAATGTCCAGCATCTAATGAGTGAAGCGTCGAGGGCGTTGAGGTTGTACAGATCGAACAAGTCGTTGAAGCCGACCACAAAGAAGCCATCCAAAAACACCGGTGTAAGAAATGCTCCTCCTTGAATTAGACCGAGATACTCGATGCCTGTTGTGCCGCTGGCTTGTTGGCTTGTTCCATGCACCAATCTTGTAATCTAACGCAGGCTAATGTAAGCATCTCCGCGTGCTCTTTCAGTACAAACGGCTGTCCCAGCTAGAATTGTCGCGCCAATGGGGCAAATGGAAAGTCATGAGCTGACCTGGTCATCCCTTTCGATTTGCCCTTATCGCTGCGTCGCCATCTACTAAATGTCGTCTTCACGGGAGATGATTTGGGTTGTGCCTAACGGGACACGATAGTCGATTTGCTGGGCTCCTTCGGTGTAGCACATGGCTCTCCTTCGGTGTAACACATGGCTCTGGTAGTGCTTGTAGCTGATCTGACGCATCAAGTAGCTCAGGTAGTGCTTGTAGCTTCGGTGCTGCAGGGCGGGCATCGAAGGAGATGTCCTTCTCGGACCACTGGATGATTGTGCCGATGGCATCCCCTAGTGAGACGATCTCGTCGTTTGGAGGCATCTCCAGTGTGATGGCCTTGCAAATTTCATGTACACCATCAACATGGACCTTCGCGTAGCCCGGATTTAAAGTACGACCATGCATAAGCGCCCCTACACTGGATGGATATCAGCGCCCCCAAGCATCCTGCAAGGGAACAGAGCCGTTGGCAAGCCTCACTTCGAGATTGAGATTGCATGGCATGGCCACCTACATAATGGTACACAATTAATTACTAACACGTCAAACAAGTCTATCTACGGACCATTGCAGACATGTATATTACCCCGATGTCGTCGAGAGGAAATCTGGCATCGTCTACGTCCGTCTCAGGGGCAGACACGCCGCTACTCCGACGGTTAGTTGGACTGAACTGCGCATGTGCTTCTTGGGCTTGCACATTCCGTGCCTGCATCTCAAGATCGGCCTTTTGCTCCATCCTTTCTTCAAAGCATCTTAGCTGAATATCGAATTACACTTTTAACCTTTCCTCAATCATGGCTACTAACCGTTCCTCACGTTCGGCTTTGCTTCTCTTCCTACTCCGGTACATATCGGAGTCTTATGGGAATCCCATTTTCCAGGGAATGAAAACATCTAGGCCTCGGGTGCAACCCGGGTGCTCCTTGTTTTCCAAGGCCATGGAGAGCATATCTTTTTCTCTATCTGGAGTGAAAGAGCCCTGGGAAGATTCCATGCTCAACGATACTAGGCGTTAGGATACTTCCTCATCAGTGGGGTTGGCAAATGACACACCGCCCGTAGATGTGGGACGTGACCTTGCTCTTACCCAGTTTCGAGCACGCGGGTCCAAGATCGAGGCAAACAGCAGCGCAACCTCCTTCTGGATTGCCTCATCGTCCTCCCTTGCCCATTGCGTGATCTTGCCCGCGTACCCATTGGAGCTAAGTATATGTGGGTGGATTTTTTTTGACTGTACAACCTTGTGCATCACACTTTGATGCACGAACTCTTCTGTCTTCTTCATCTCAACAAATCATTCCCACACGGTTTCAGTGATGAACCCGTACTTCTAGAACGTAGTCATTTCCTAATTCACGCAATTAGTGATAAGGATGCTCTTAAAATTCTTCCACGCCTTTCCCACCACTAGCAACGCATACTGTCGCAGTGTGGGCATGGCATCTTGTGGGAGCTCGAACGACCCGAAAATTTGTGTCAGCAAGATGTCACGCTCCTCTTCTATCAGTGTCTTCCATGATGGATTCGTTATAGGGACCCTTTAATGCTCAATGATCCCGCACAATGTCCGAAATGCTATTGTGACCTTAGGAGGTGCGGTAGGGGCCCCATCCTGTAGATCAACGTCCGTTATGGTATATTGGCTCTGGGGCCTTCTGCTAAGCCCTCTTAGAGTGCGCCTTTGTTTTCCTACGTCGGGCGCCTCATCAGATCCATTCGGCGAGGAGGAGTTAGGGGACGCCATCTTGTAATGAATATCATAGAAGAGGCAAGTTGGTCAACCATATCTAATACGACAAATTAACGAAGAATTTGTTTTATATTGCTATCAGAAATAAGGCTCGATTGAAGATTTTAAATCTTCAACCCCAATCACAAATGGTCTAAACAATTAATTAAGTGAATAAAGCCTCGAACCCTTACAACCTTAACATGCACATTAAAGAATTGATAATCAAGCTCACTGTTAATAGATTATATTCAGTTCAGCATACATTCAGATCAACAGATTGAATATTTGCTAAGCAAATCATCAAATGAAGTTCAGATAAGTTAGCTAGCAATTAAATGAAGTTTAATTAAAGTCTACTAGTTTGAGGCCTAAATCACAAAATTAATTGTCACTATCATCAATTTACCCAATATCATCACAAAGCAATTCCCACAGGTAACAAAACAGTAAGAATGATTCAAAGAACCAATTAAGAGTTGATGAGCATTAAAATTGAGCTGTGATCAACCTTTAAAGTTGAACAGAAGTTACATCAGTATTAATGTACAGTCAAGGGATACAAATTTCAATTTAAAGCATAAGAACCAAGCTACTGGAGAAATAAGTATCAATGCGAACCATGCATGACAGACATACTTAGTCTTGGAGAAACAAGTATCAGAATGCATAAAAAAGAATAGACAGAAGACAGAATTAATAATTACAACATTATTAATGACAACAACAATTAAGACTCAGTAAAGACAACATGTAGAATTAGTAATATAGTACAAGACTTCAGTTAAGACTCAGGTCAGCAAGAATAAAATAAACACAACAAAACAGATATAAGCACCATAACATAATTCATAAATTACATTATTCAAACATATATTGACCTGGACCTAACATCAAATATTTAATAATTATCAGATTAAGCAAAAAATAGTATAAAGTCTACTGGTTCAAGCCCTAGTTCACAAAATTAATTGTCATTATCATCAATTTACCCAATATCATCACAGAGCAATTCCAACCGGTATAACAAAGAACCAATTAAGAGTTCTGGGAGAAACTCACCGGGAGGGGGATGTGCACCGCGGAAGGGGGGATGCGCGTTGCCAAGGGAGGGCTCACTGGGAGGGGGGATGTGCGCCGCCGGGGGGGGAGGTAGGGTTTGGCGCCAACGGGGAGATAGGGTTTGCCGCCAAGTGTTGAGGGAGGCACGCGCACATGCAGGTTATAGATTTGGGGAGGTTATCGCAGACGGTTCATGGATTGAACCGTTTGTGATGACTACATCACAGACGGTTCAGCCCATGAACCATCTGCGATGAGTGTTTTTATTTTACTTAGTTCGGGGAGGCATGGAGGTCATTGCAGACGGTTCATGGATTGAACCATCTTTGATGTCTACATCACAGACGATTCAACCCATGAACCGTCTGTGATGAGTGTTTTTTATTTTAGTTTTTTTAGTTTTTTAACTAGTTTTTTAAGTAGATTGTTTAAGCATGTTTTAGTAAGTATTTTATTTTTATAATAATATCATTTATTATAATTAATTGTGATACATACATCGCATTAAATATAATTCGAACATACATATCATTAATTATAATATGGACATACATCTCATTAGTTATAATACAGGTACGTACAATTGGAATAAACATGAGGATCTCATCATAAATCCACTTGCTTATTCTTTTGTATAAAAATTAGCCCTTCATGATGATCAATGCTTTTGTAGCTAGCTTCCTCAGGTTGTTCTTCCTAGACTATGATGCCAATACCAATAGGAGGCAACTCATCAAACTAATTGTATTCTTCCTCATCAACCACATTCTCGACTCTGATAATCCTCCTTTTCCCCTAAAGAACCACGTGACACTTCTTGTTGGACGGGTCGATTACATTGAATAGTTGAACAACTTGGTTAGCGAGAACAAACAGTTCATCTTGGTATCCGACACGTTTGAGGTCCACATTAGTGACACCGTACTTGTCAACCTTCACATGTTGCAAGTGATCCCAATGGCACCGAAATAAGGGGATCTTGAATAGTATGTAGTCAAGCTCCCAAATTTCTTCAATGAACCCGTGGTACGAGCTCCTCGTAAACCCAGCGGTATTCAGCGCATCTATGCGAACACCGCTGTTCTGATTTGTGCTCTTCATGTCCTGATCTCTCGTGTAAAATGTGTACCCATTTAAGTCGTATCCTTTTCATGTTACAACCATAAATGTTGACCCTTTTGCGAACCATGTCAGCGTATCTCCAGGCGAGCTTCCAGTGATGGGTTGTCGCTCCTTGAACCATATGTTGAATTGAAGGTTATGTTGTCTGATGATCCAGGACTCCTGCCACGGCAGATTCTCTTGCTGTAGCCAGCTCTTGTGCTAGTCGATATACGGGGCCACAATAGCCATGTGTTGCAAAACCATGAAATGGGCTTTAACGCAGGCAGCTGGATCAGGCGTGATTGATTTTCTTCTAATGGTCTTGATATCCTGGCGCCTCTCCACATGGCGGGATTAAGGCACACCTATCGGCTCGACCTGAGCCATGTAATCCACGCAGATTTCAACGGCATCTTAGGTTGCATAACCTTCGACAATGCTACCATCCGTCCATGATTGATTCCGTACGTAAGACTTGAGAATTCCCATGTACCTCTCGAATGGGTACATGCTACATAGGAACATAGGCCCGCACATCTTTATCTCCCTCATAAGGTGAACAATGAGATGGATCATGATATCAAAAAATGATGGAGGAAAATACATCTCAAGATTACATAGAGTTATTACCACCTTAGCCTGCAGAGAATATAGTCCTTTGGGATCGATGACCTTCTAAGCAATTGTGTTAAAGAAATAACACAGCCTTGTGATTATCTCTTAGACCTTGCTCGGTAAGATACTTCTAATTGCCACATGGAGCATCTGTGTCATAAGCACATGGCAATCATGAGACTTCATGCCGATTAAACTCTCGGTATCATGCAAGCAGTGAGTACAGGCTTTGGCTCCTTTTGTACTCTGCCCCGATAGGTTAGCAAGGGCAGGATAATCATTTATGGTGCAGAACAACAGGCAGTGCAAAGCGAAGTACTCTCGTTTGTAAGCATCCCATACCTGTACCCCAGGAGCCCACAACGTTTCATAGCTTCCACCAATGGTGCTAGGTACACATCAATATCATTTTCAGGTTGCTTTGGGCCTTGGATGAGTATAGACAAAAAAATGTATTTTCGCTTCATAGACAACCAAGGAGGAAGATTGTATATACAGAGATTCATAGGCTAAGTGCTATGACGACTACTCATGTTACCGAAAGGATTCATTCTGTCCGTACTCAATCTGAACCTTATATTCCTCGGATCCGATGCAAATTCTTCAAACCTCCTATCGATGTTTCTCCACTGGATGGAATCGGTAGGGTGCCTTATCATTCCATCGTTCTTGTGCTCATACGAGTGCCACCGAATCAATTTTGCCTCTTTTGGGGATACCACGCCACCTTAGCGGGAGGTCCTTTCTTCACCTCGATGCTCTCATCGTCATCATTTGATCTATCTTTACGCTTGTGCCGGGATGCGTTGCACACCATACATGCATGCAAATTTGCATACTCTTTGCGGTAGAGGATATAGTCATTCGGACAGGCATGTATTCTTTCTACTTCCATTCCCAAGGAACAAAGAACTTTCTTGGCTTTGTAGGTGGTTGTCGGTAACTCGTTTCCCTCCGGAAGCATGTCCGCTAACAGGCCCAACAACGTCGTGAAACTCTAGTCAGACCGATCGTTGCTTGCCTTTAATTTCAGTAGTTCTAGCACAGATGACAACCTTGTGTATTTAGACTAGCAGCCCAGGAACAAAGGTTTCTCCGAGTCGTCCATCAAACCCTGGAATTTTACATACTCCCGCTCATCACAGTTCCCTTCTGCATCCCATAGCATCTGATCCATATTGTCATCGTGGAACCTATCCTTATCGAAAGCACAGTCAATATCATCCGTTGTATTGTTGATTTCATTAACGATATTAGTACTACTTGCTGCCTACATAATCTGCTCTTCACCGTGACTAGTCCAACATGTATACCTCCTTTTGAAACCCCGTAGAATCAAGTGTGCTTCGATCTGCACTGGGTTTCGAAGCATCCTCAGATTCTCGCAGTCAATGCATGGAGAAGGCATAAATTCCACCCCCCTTGTTCAACATATCTTCCTCTGCAGCTCTTCTAAAAGTGGAGACACCATTAATGTATTCGGCGCTCGCACGGTTCTCATCATACATCCAGCTTCGGTCCATCTATGCTACGTATGTAAAAATAGCTGTTAAATAATGAATGAAGTACACTAGGAGAGCACATGCACAAATATGCTACATATAAGCTACATTTAAACTTGCTGATTAACTAAAAAATATATCTCCTTACATCACAAATTACAAATGGATATATAAACATATATATATATGTGTGTGTGTGTGTGTGTGTGTGTGTGTGTGTGTGTGTAAGCTACAGTTAAACTCAGCATCTTCAATTCTCTCTTTACATAGCTAGCTACATTTTGAGTATAATGCAATTAGAACCAATTACTACTTTAGATTGAAGAGAACAAATGGATCTACACCAAGCTAGATCTAAAAACCATCTCCATTTCCCTCTTTACCAAGCTAGATTTTAAATATAATGCAATTTTGAACCAATTACTAACTTTAGATGACCTAGAACATAATTGTCGGCTTACTGGCCAACAGGCACCCTAAGATTGGGTGCTTGAGAGATTCGGACTGGGGGCTTTTGTGGTAACCGCTCAAAGATGGGAAGAACGGGATGTTGGGAGCAAGCAAGAAGACAGTCGAGTTTACCCAGGTTCGGGCCCTCCTAAGGAGTAATGACCCTAGTCCTGCTTGGTGGTTTCTTCTGAGTTCAAGGTTCTTACAAGGCTGGGGAAGACGACCTTCTAAGGTTCCGCCAACCAAAAAACAACAACAACCCTTCTCCCATGCACCCTAGCTCCCTTTTATACTCGGGCTGGCTGAGGCGCATGGGGCTTACAAGCTTGCGTAAAGCAAGCGTCTGACACGCTACTATAGTGCATTTAATGCACCCGTCACACTCTCTTACATCACATTTAATGCCTGTCCTGGCCGACTTAGACTTCGCCTTGGGTCCCTTTGTCTGTCACCCCTGCAGGCTCGCCGAAGAGAGGGGATGTCGACTGGGCCACCATCATTAATGCGCGCTGGGAAGACGCGCCGCCATATCATCGCCTACATATCTCGCAATTAATGCGCACGTCTCGCATTAAAGATCCTTGACCCTTTGCCTGTAGCACAGTTACGGGGTTGATTCTTGGGAACTACGCCCGAGGAGTGGCTCGAACGCCACTGTCCTCTTGGCGAGCACCTTTGCTAGTCGCCTGAGGAGTGGCACGAACGCCACTGTCCCTGGCGAGCACCTTCGCTGTCGCCGAGGAGTGGCTCGAACGCCACTGTCCTCTTGGCGAGCACCTTTGCCGGTCGCCCGAGGAGTGGCTCGAACGCCACTCGCCCCTGGCGAGCACCTTCGCCGGTCGTCTCGAGGAGTGGCTCAACGCCACTGCCCTCTTGGCGAGCACCTTCTTTGGTCGCCCAGGAGTGGCTGAACGCCACTGTCCTCTAGGCGAGCACCTTCGCTGTCGCCGAGGAGTGGCTCAACGCCACCGCCCTTCCGGGCGAGAGTACTTAATGTGGCTGCGTGGGGACCCCAGCGTTTAATACGCTGACAGTAGCCCCCGGGCCCACCCAGGAGTGTCTTTATTCTTTCCTTTTCTTCGTCGAACGGCTCAATCTCCCGGGTGGGGCCCATAAATGCCCACGCACGCCGCGATCTTTAAAAACTTGCCTCTTTTTCCGGTCCCGAGGTGAATCTGCAGCCCGTTCCGTGGCCGTGGGGCGTGCCCACTTCCTTGAAAAATGCTTTGGTTTTCCCGCATCCGAACCGCGCGTCTCTTCGACTTTTTCCCGCCAGGCTCTTCCTTGAATTCTTATAAATAAGCAGGCGACGGGGGGGGGGATGTTCCCGGTTTCGCTTTTCGCCTCTGCTCCTTCCTGCCTTAGCTTCCTTACGCCTCGGTGATTACGATGGCTTCTCCGACTCTGTCCTCCCTCCTTCAACCGTGGAAGAGAACGCCGCCGCTAAATGCTCCAAGGTGATCGCTCACGGCGCTCTCCGCATCTGGCCGGATCGCCGCTCCCCACGGCCAGCCCGGGGAAGTCATCTTCTTTGTCTGGGCGATGATGGCGGGCTTGGTCCCGCCCATCTCGGACTTCTACATCGCCGTCCTCAACTTCTACGACATTCACAACATCCACCTTCCCTCTAACTCCGTTGTGCTCCTCTCCGTCTTTGCCCACTTCTGTGAGATGTTTATAGGGGTAATGCCCAATCTTCTCCTTTTCCGCTACTTCTTCTCGCTCCGCGTCAGCCAGGGCTCCAGCATCTCCGGGTCGCCATCTGCGACTTAGAGGCGGGGCCGTTGCGCGCTACATTCTAATGGAGAACCGATCCACCGGAAAATGTGGCGCCACGAATGGTTGTAATGCGTTGAAGACGACAGCGGCATTGAAGCCACAGGGCTTCCACCGAGCGGTGGGCAGCAAATCTGGCCAGGTATCTCCGTCGCCGACACGCCCGAGCTACTTGCAATGTTGGCTCGGGTTGATCGGCTGCAGACAACAGTGGCCGGAGGCATGGTTCTCCGGGACTTCGTGTCGGAGGATTAGCCCTTTTGCGCCGCCCGACCGCCACCTGGCACTACCTGGGCGTGGGCGACGGGACTCGGACGGTTCCAGGAGAGTAAGCTCTACGCCTTCCTTCTTCATCATCATTCTTTTTTAACATCGCCTTCTTCTTCTTTTCTTTGTGCGGTACCGTGGAGAGCTGGGCGCCGCGCAGATCGCTTCTGGATGGGGCGGCCCGGGCGGTCGGCGACGTTCCACCCTTCCCGAGGCTGCGCTTCCACTCTGCGACATGCAGCCTCTGGATCGGCGGGGATCGTCGAGGCGATGCCCAAGATGGACGCCATGGGGCGCCCATCATCGTCCATCAAGGGCCTCGATAATCCGCGGCACTCCTTCGGTGGCGGCCAGGGAGGAACAAGCGTCTGCCGGCGACATCGCTTGCCCCATCGAACGTCCGGCCGACCACGGCTATCGGGGCCATCTTCGTCGGCGGCCGGATCTTCAGCAGCGGCCAGCCTCACGGGGACTTCCTCTCACCGGTGCGGGGCTCTTCATCAACGGTCGCGACGCTCGCCTCGCCATCACCGCTTTGCATACGGTTGTTGGCGCCGCGCCGGCCGGCCGACCAGCCGGCGCGCCTTCCTCCATCGCCATCGCCACGCCGGCGGTGACGCCGGCGCTACGATGGCGGACCGGCCGCGGCGGCCTCGTCGCCACCGCCACCGCCGGCGGCTGATCGCCGGCGCGATGGTGGACCCACCGCGCAAGCATCCTCGCGCCGCCCAGCCCGGCCGTAAACCGCCAAGATCGCCCGATGGCGAACCGGCCGGCGACATCTCCGCCGCCACGCACCGCGGCGGCAAACCCGCCACAAGATCGCGATGGCGACCACCGGCGCAACATCCTCCGCCGCACACGCGGCGGCCGACCGCCCGCTCGCGATGGCGAATCACCGGCGCGAAGATCCTCGCCGCCATCGGCACCGCCGGCGGCCGACCGCCACAACGCGATGGCGGACCCACCGGCGCAGCATCCTCCGCCGCCACCGCACCGCACGGCGGCCGACCCGCCCGCTTGCGATGGTGGATCCACCGGCGCGCATCTCCGCGCGCCACGCACCGCCGGCCCGAAACCGCCAAGCCTTTGCGATGGCGATCCACCGGCGTTGACCGCTGCTCCGGTGGAGCGGTCCACTGCCTCGGCCGCTACCGAGGCCGCCGGTGCCTCGAGGGGGCTGGCTCTCACTCCGGAGTGCCTCGGTTTCGAGGCCTCGGCCAGTACGAATCCTTGAAACACACAAAAAAGCGGTAAAACTTTTAACCTTCGAATGGAGCCTTACCTTTGCTTGCTTTTGCTTTTTCCAGGGCACTGCCAGACTTCAGCTCTTGCCGGGCGATCGGGTTGAGGTAGCTGACGGAGCAAAGAAATGATCCGCCAGACAAGAAGAAGCCGGCGAACAAAGATGCGCCGCTGCCGCCACACAGATGTATTTCAGAGGCGCTGGGGCTACAGCCACTCCGGATCCTCCGCAGACTCTGTTCGCCGGGCGCAGATGCCTTGCTGGCCGCCGCTTGGGCGACTCTACTCCCACACCACCACCGCCTTACGTCGAGCAAGCAACGGTGGCCGCCGCCATCGAGATCGGCGCCTCGGCAGAGGTGGCTGATTTATGACCGGATGGAAAGCGGGAGCGGAGCCGGTGGGGAGAGCGGGAGCGAGGCGCTTCGCTGCCGAGCTCATGGAAGAGCTCGAGGCGCAATGACACACCGCATCGATCCGAGGCGAACACTCTGCAGAATCCGAGGTACGCCTTTGACCGGATGGAGGGCAGCCTCGCTCGGCTGGGTTGGTGCGGCAAGCGCCATCGAAAGCGGCGCACTCGCCTATACGCCTCGGTCGGATCGCGGACTTCACCGCCGGCTTCCGCCGCCCTGGCCGACCGGTCCACTCAGGAAGGACGCGCGATGGCGGCGCTCTGCGACGTTCGTTTTGGCGTCTTTGCGCGCCCAAGGGCGCCAACTTTGATCCACGGCTGCCGTCCGGGATTGAAGGAGACTGGGCGGAGGCGGAGGCGCGGGTGCGAGCATTGCCGACCACGTCATTGCCACCGAGATGGCCAACCTCGCTGGAGGCCGCGGCGGAAGAGGTGGCATGGCCGACGTCGGGCCCCTCGC
The DNA here is from genome assembly GCA_036346355.1 of Rhipidocladum racemiflorum. Classification (NCBI taxonomy): domain Eukaryota; kingdom Viridiplantae; phylum Streptophyta; class Magnoliopsida; order Poales; family Poaceae; genus Rhipidocladum; species Rhipidocladum racemiflorum. The sequence goes on along the minus strand of CM070569.1, from coordinate 75,440,783 downwards.
GGAAGACCTGCGATGCTTGATGTGATGGCGACGAGGAGGAAGAAGGATAGGATAACCTAGACCCTTCTCCCTTTTGCCTTCTTTTTCCTTTTAACTTGTCATCTGCAACAACTTTTGTAAAGCACTTTCATGGAATAGACATGACACTTTTTAGACTTATTCAAAGCAATGTTTAACTTGTCTTCTTAGCCTTCCACCTTCACCACAAAGATTAACTTGAGTGCTCTTGCCGGCTTAAGGCTTAGAAGGAAAAAGAAGGGAGTAAAGTATCCCTTGTGTCCGGCGATTCTTTTCGTTGCCTTACGATCCTGCAAACAACACGCACCCTTGTGGCCTCGCGGGCGGGCTGATGTAAGACGTGGCGGGGCGTAGGCTTTTGATAGCTTGATGTTTAAATCGCCAGCCCCACGGGGACACCCGGAGTGTCATGACCGTGTCGGGAGCTGAGTTCAAACCAGCCGCCCAATTGCCCAATCCTGTTCGCCGCACTTACATAGTGGTCCCGCCTTTGCCACTGGGCGCTCACAGGACTGAGCGGACTAGAGTGATCGCCCGAACACTTCGCCACAAAGCACAGAACCAGAAAGGCATGAAGTAACTGCTAAAAATAACGGAACTTAATACTTAATTTCTGAACAACGGTGTTCCCGGCTAGTCGAAGCGGCACGAGCATGATTCGGCCAAGCACGAGGAACAAAACCTGAAACTTACAACCGTTCAGGGTAGAACTTGCGCAGTTCTCTATATTCGCGAGTTCGCCAGTTCCTCCCGCCCTCGGTGGCCAACCCGACCGCCCGGGTCGGCGAGACCACCTTAAAGGGGCCCTCCCACTGGGGAGACAGTTTGTGCAACCCAGCCTGCGACTGAATCTTTCGCAAGACCAGGTCGCCCACTGCCAGTGTTCTCTCACTGACCCGGGTGGCGTGGTACCTCCTGAGGCTTTGCTGATACCGCGGCGGCGCAGGCCGCACGATCCGGGCTTCTTCCAGGAGATTGGCGTCGTCTTGGCGCATCTCTTCACGATCTTCTTCCGCGAACGCAACAGAACGCGGCGACCCAAATGTCAATGCGAAGGGAGGGCGGCCTGCTCCGTAAACGAGAAAGAATGGAGTCTCTCCGTGCTTGCCGTAGGAGTGGTCGGAGTGACGAGCAACTGCCGGAGTTCTTCAACCCACCGCGAGCAGCGTTGGTGAAGTCGATCAAACGCCCGAGTCTTGATGCCCTTCAGCACGGTGCATTGGCTCGCTCAACTTGGCGTTGCTTCTTGGATGGGCAACGGAGGCAAAGCAGACCTTCGTGCCCATTTCTTCGCAAAGTCCGTAAAAGCGGCGGTGAATCGGGCGCCATTGTCGGTGATGATACGGTTGGCGACCCGGCGGGCGAAGATCCTCGCATGAACTTGACCGCGGCTGCGGCGGTAATGGTTCTCACGGCTTGGCTTCCACCCACTTGGTGAACTTGTCAATGGCGACGAGCAGATGAGTGTAGCCTCCTGTGGCCAGCGAACGGACCAGGATATCCGGCCCCAGCACCGCGAAGGGCCATGAGAGCGGGATGGTTTGCAGAGCTTGGGCTGGTTGGTGGATTTGCTTGGCGTGGAATCGCACGCCTCGCATCTCCTCACCGGCCGCAAAGCATCCTGGAGGGCGATTGGCCAATAGAACCCGTGGCGAAAGCTTTTCCCACCAGGTTCGGTGGAAAAATGGCTCCCGCGACACGCCTCCATGGATATCGAAAGCAAAATGCTTCCCTCTTCCCGAGTGATGCACTTGGAAGAACTCCGTTTCCACCCGGTGATACAGGTCCCCATCTACCAGGGTGTAGCGCTTGGCCTTCGCGCTATCTTCTCGGTGGCGCATCATCGTCGGGGCATACTTGATCCCGCGGTAGGCCAGGATCGGGTCCATCCATGTGCCTTCCGGTCAAGCACGGCGACCACGCAGTGATCGTCCGGGTACTCCGGCAGCCAAGCGTTTCCGCCGGTGCCACTTTTCCTCCTGCAACGTGGGCTGGGGCGGCGCCACCATCGTCCCCACCAGAAACGGGGGTTGCGATAGGCAGCGTCGCCTTCCCATCCGAAGTGAGGGCTGAAGCGGCATCACCATCCTCCCCACCAGAGACGAAGTGAGATGGACGGTCGCGGAAGCCTTTCTTCAAAGACTCCGGCCGAACAGGGGCTCTTGTCGAGGCGGTGAGCGAGCTCGTCCGCTAAATAATTGTCGCGCCGGGGTATGTGTGTATACCCTAGCCCTTCGAAGTGTCTCTCCATCTTTCTAACCTCCGCCAGGTAAGCTGCCATGACGGGATCAGAGCAGGTGAAGTCCTTCCTTGCCTGGTTGATGACCAGCAAAGAATCGCCTTTAATCTGTAGGCGCCGTATGCCGATGGCTGCGGCAGCTCGGAGCCCAGCCAGCAATCCTTCGTATTCCGCAACATTGTTGGTAGCTTTAAAGTCGGAGACGACTATATATTTGAGGGGGTCCCCGGTCGGGGAGACCAGGAGGAACCCAGCCCCCGCGCCTTCGAGCCTGAAGGATCCATCGAAGAAGAGCGTCCAAGGCGTGGGCACGGGGACTTCCTTATCTTCCCCATCTGCCGGAGTCCATTCAACAATGAAGTCCGCCAGTCTTTGACTCTTGATAGCAGTCACGGGGGGCAAATTTGAAGCCAAATTCCCCGGCTCGGCCAGACCACTTAGCGTCGACCTTGACTTCACGGTTGTTAAGGATCTCCTTGAGAGGATACGAGGAGACCACAAGTGATCTCCCTTCCTTGGAAATAGTGTCGCGGCTTTCTTGATGCCACCAAAGACAAAGATACACCATTTTACGGGCACAGGGATACCTAGTTTCAGCATCATGCAGCACCTTGCTCACATAATAGACCGGCCGCTGCACACCCTCTCGCTCTGCTACTAGTGCTGCACTCACCGCCGAGGGGCTTGCCGCTACATAAAGGAGAAGCGGCTCACCAGGCTCAGGGGCGACCAGCCACGGAGGCGAGGAGAGATACTTCTTCAAATCTTCAAATACTGCTGGGCTTAAGTCCACTCGAAGGAATTAGTCTTCTTCATCGGCTTGAATAATGGGAGACTTTTCTCCCAGTAGGGCTATGAACCTACGAGGAGGCCAGGCGACCAGCTAAGCTAATCAAGTCGCTTGAGCCGGACAGGTGGCTTCATTCGTTCAATTGCTTCAATCTTATGCGGATTGGCTTGATCCCGCGGTGGAGACCAGGAAGCCAAGCAACTTCCCGACGACACCGAACACGCACTTCTCAGGATTCAGCTTTAAGCAGTAGTGCCGGAGATGGGAGAAAGTTTCCTCCAGATCTTCAACCAACCCATCAGCGGCCTTAGCTTTTATCACCAAGTCATCAACATATACCTCCAGGTTCTTCCCAATTTGTGACTTGAATACAATATGCATGGCTCGCTGGTAGGTAGATCCGGCATTCTTCAACCCAAAAGGCATTCGAACATAACAGTACACACCAAAAGAGGTCACAAAGGCCGTCTTTTCTTCGTCTTCCTGCGCCATTCTAATCTGATGATATCCTGAGTAGGCGTCTAGGAAACATAGAGCTTCACATCCTGCCGTAGAATCGACAACGAGGTCAATCCTTGGCAGAGGGTAAGGGTCCTTAGGGCAGGCTTTATTGAGGTCGGTAAAGTCTATACACATTCGCCACTTCCCATTGGACTTCTTCACGAGTGCACGGGTTAGCCACCACTCGGGGTAGGCGGCTTCCCGCACAACTCCGGCTTGCAATAGCTTCTCCACTTCTTCCCGAATGGCCTCTTGTCGCTCTGGCGCTTTGCCTCGGACCTTCGCCGGATGGAGTGCGCTCGGTAGCGTTGCCAATCGGTGCTCGATCACCTCCTAGGGACCCGGTCATTTCGAGATGGTTCCCAGGCGAACACATCTAGATTAGACCGGAGGAAGGTGACAGCGCGTCTTCCTATTTGGCCGAGATCGGCGCCAATTCTCTGACCTTGCCCGAGCCTTCCTCACCCACGGGGACCACCTTCACCTCACCCAAGGAATTTGGGTGAAGCGCGGGCCTTGGCCGAGAGGCGCTCGAGGGGTCTTGTGCCACGCTTGGCCGAACATGCGGCTCAGCGAAGTCTTGCACTTGCTTACCGAGGCGCAAGGCTTGAGCTTGTCCACCTTTACCACAATTGGGCCCTCGGCCAGGGATCTTCATCGGCAAATAAGCATGATGCGTAATCGCCATGAATTTGACTAGCGTTGGCCGGCCAAGCGAGGGCATTGTAAGGGAGGTCGAAGTCGGCGACCTCGAGTTGATGAGTTCCGTCCGGGAAGTTTTCGCGCTTCCGAGCGTGACGGGCAGCTGGACTTGTCCCAGGGCATTAGGCCCATCCGGGGCAATTCCATAAAAAAGCGGTCTTGGGCGCGATTCTTCATAAGGTATTTGGAGTGCTTGATACGCCGATCGGCCAAGCTGAGTTGATGGCACTTCCTCCATCAACGAGTACTCGCCCAAGCTTTGCATTCCTGACCGTAGGGGCGACCACGATCGGGAGATGGTTTGGGCCTGAAGTGTTCGCCGGGTGGTCGGCCCGACTGAAAGTGATCGATTGATCCGACCACTTCAGCAGCCGACTCGTCCCGGGCTCTGGCATGGTGGCACACACCTGTCTCAGCTCTCGCTTATCTTGCGAGTTGGAAGAGTAGGTGGCGAACCCCATTAATGTATGAAACCGTGTGATCTGCTTGTTGGAAATCCAGAGTTGTGTCATCTTCGTCGAAATCATCTCCGCGATCCTTTTAGAGGCGCTTCTTGAGCCTATTTTCCACCAACTTTGACACAACCTGGCAATCTTCCAGGTCGTGCCCATTTGTCTTGATGGATGGGGCGATATGGCTTGCCCTCGTCGTCTTCACGGCGGGAGAGAACGGCGGTCCCTGCGATTGTCTCGCTGGTCGGCGATCTCTCCTTCGCTCTGATCGTCGCGCCCGAGGCTTTGCTTCTTGATCGGCCACCAAAACCTCTCTGGCGACGGCCTCCTTGCGCTTCTTCTTTTTACTGCCGGAGGACTTAGAAGCTCAGGCTTAGTCATGGTTTTAGGGCCCTGCTGAACCCTTCCGAGCCTCACGCTGCCGGGCACACTTGTGAGCCAGGAGAAAAGCTTCGGAAGTGGTAGCGGCAGTGCGGGTAGCCATCTTCTCCCGCATCTTCGATCCCTAACTCCCCTCAGGAGCATAATAATAACCATTGCTCGGAGATCAGGGGATCGTGTTGCGGCAATGGCTAAACCGCCGAATAAACCCCTCGGGGACTCCCTCCTTCGCTCCAAAGCGTGGAGGTCGTCCTCCACACCCGGTTGAGCGTAGGAGCCCTGAAAGTTGGCTACAAAAATGTCGCCTGATTCCTCCCACGAGCGTGCGAACCTCGAGGAAGGTTCAGCGACCGAGGAAGCGGGCGAACTGTCGGCGACATCGGGAAGTAGTTGGCCATAACTCTATCGACCCCGGCGGCCACGCACCACCGTCGTATAAATCTGCAGGAATTCTTGGGGTTGGTGGTGCCGTCATACTTCTCTCAATAGGCGCGGGGCGAAATCTCTCAGCCACGCCGATTAGGCGTAAACGGAGGGAAGCGCTGGCACCCAACATTATATGGGGAGTGGTGTCGCCCACGGCCCACGACCCTGAGATGGGGTCGAGGAATGCGAGTCTACACTCTCCCCAGTCGGAAGGAAGCTCGCCTTCGGTGGCCAAGCGGGGGTTCGGCGCGTCGTTGCGGATGACGCCGAAGAACTTAGCGCGAGACCATCTTCATTGGAGCCGCCCCTCGAGGCGTGCCCTTAGATCCCAGCGGTTCTCCTCCGGCATGGGAGTACCGCGGGAAGATCTGAAGCTTGTGCACGTCCCCATTGCGAGAGGCTGCGGCCGATACTCTTCCCTTTATCCGGCTCCTGCGGCCGGAGAGGTCGCCAAAGAGCTGGAAGCTTGTGCATCCACCATACGAACTCCTTGGCGGAGGGCCGGAAGCCCCGGCTGAATTGCCACAAAGAACTCTTCTTTGGCCGAGTCCACTAGACGGGCAATGTCCTGGAGCCAAGGGGTGGCTGGGTGTCGCCGTCGGTTGGGCCGGAGGATGATCCAGAGCAACAGCGGGCCGCATGAAGGCTTTGCATTGGGGTATCTTCCCCAACGACAAGCGCCGTGGGCCGGTGAACTCCGGGCTTGGATGCGACTCGCGCCCCTCCGCCATGAAGGACCGGTGACCGACTCACGGGAGCCGAGATCGGCCGCGCCGCTTTCCTCGGGAAGGGCGCTCTGTTGGCGATGAGATTCCGCCATACCGGATGATCTTGATTCTTGCAAACTCCTCAAAAGGAATGGAAGAAGCGAACGATCTAACCACTAAGCCCCTACAGCGCGCCACTTTGGCCGACTTCTTGGCCAGCAGGCACCCTAAGATTGGGTGCTTGAGAGATCTTGACCGGGGCTTTTGTGGTAACCGCTCAAAGATGGGAAGAACGGGATGTTGGGAGCAAGCAAGAAGGCAGTCGAGTTTACAGTGTTCGGGCCCTCCTAAGGAGTAATGACCCTAGTCTGCTTGGTGGTTTCTTACGAGTTCAAGGTTCTTACAAGGTGGGAAGACGACCTTCTAAGGTTCCGCCAACCAAAAACAACAACAACCCTTCTCCCATGCACCCTAGCTCCCTTTTATACTTGGGCCGAGGCGCATGGGGCTTACAAGCTGCGTAAAGCAAGCGTCGACACGCTACTATAGTGCATTTAATGCACCGTCACACTCTCTTACATCACATTTAATGCCTGGCTCTGGCCGACTTAGACTTCGCCTTGGGTCCCTTTGTCTGTCACCCCTGCAGGCTCCACCAGGAGAGAGGGGATGTCGACTCGGGGCCACCCATCATTAATGCGCGCCTGGGGAAGACGCGCCGCCATATCACTGCCTACATATCCTGCAATTAATGCGCACGTCTCGCATTAAAGATCCTTGACCCTTTGCCCTGTAGCACAGATTACGGGGTTGATTCTTGGGAACTACGCCCCGAGGAGTGGCCTGAACGCCACCTGTCCTCTTGGCGAGCACCTTTGCTAGTCGCCCTGAGGAGTGGCCTGAACGCCACCTGTCCCCTGGGCGAGCACCTTCGCTGGTCGCCTCGAGGAGTGGCCTGAACGCCACCTGTCCTCTTGGCGAGCACCTTTGCTGGTCGCCCCGAGGAGTGGCCTGAACGCCACCTGTCCCCTGGGCGAGCACCTTCGCTGGTCGTCTCGAGGAGTGGCCTGAACGCCACCTGTCCTCTTGGCGAGCACCCTCGCTGGTCGTCTCGAGGAGTGGCCTGAACGCCACCTGTCCTCTTGGCGAGCACCTTTGCTGGTCGCCCCGAGGAGTGGCCTGAACGCCACCTGTCCTCTAGGCGAGCACCTTCGCTGGTCGCCTCGAGGAGTGGCCTGAACGCCACCTGTCCTCTGGGCGAGAGTACTTAATGTGGCTGCGTGGGTACCCCAGCGTTTAATACGCTGACAATAATGATCTACAATCACAACTCCAAATTCAGGGTCACTTTTCACCAGATCGCCTCTCAATCGCAGCCACCTAAAAAATAGCTCGAGAAACCCTAGAAATACAGAGAAGATCAGGGCTCTCTATTCTTATTTAGCTGAAATGGTCATCACATACGGTTTTAAAAACAAACCATCTGTGATGAGCCATCACAGCATAGACAGTTCGTAGCTAAAACCGTCTGTGATGTGGGCCTCTTCACAGATGGTTTTAGCCATGAACTATTTGTGATAAGACTGACACCGCATCTTTCCCGCCAATTTAAACTGATCGGTTGAATGCACATGCGATCGGTTGAATTCAGAACATCAACTCTTTGTTAATCCCATGAATTAAACCATCGATCAGTCGTAGACTCCTTGTCTTCATGAAGATAGGCCATCAATTAAGCGCTAGCCATAGTCTAGCTCTTCGTCTTCATGAAGCTGATAGGCCATCGATTAAGTGCCTATATATATTAAACCAATCGATTAGAACACTTCTAATTAGACCGCCGGTGCTAGTGTCTCTCTGATTGTCTCTCCTTTTGTCTCCTCTACAGTCTTGTGCGCGCGTGATTGCTCCTATGGCATCGCCTCCTCCTCATGTGTGCTCTGACTCCACAGTGGAGTCAAGGTACGTACTGTTACCACCATCACCACCGGCGGTGCTGCCTCAGCCCTCGGCGCCGCTGCACTGCCACGTCGACATCTCTCCCACCGCCTCAGCTCCGGGCACCTCCGTCACCACCGCAGCCCCTCACACCGTCACCAGGAAGTGCGCGCGAGAGGACGAGGCAGAGGAGGACAAGGAGTAGGAGTAGGAGGAGGAGATACGAGGAGGCGGTCACCGTCATCCATTGGGGGACTGGTGCTTCTTCTTTGTTGACATGAAGGAGGAGGATGAGCCACGTGCCGCCTCCAGCGATGACAACATGAACGTCATCGATGACTTCAGCGACTCCTTACCCTCGGGTAGCAACAGCGAGTGGTGATAGCGCACGCCATGTGTTATATTGTAATTAATTATAATGTGTTTATGTTATAATTATGTTATGTTAACCTTTTGTATATACAGCTATGTTTTTGTTAATTATGTTATCTTATGCTAGATTATTATTTGATCATTGCATCTGTTTCATCTCCTTCTGTTTGATGTTTTGTTGCTCCTTTTTGAATTATAAGTACGCGCATGCTGGTTTGGGGCTATAGAAGGTATAGAGTGATGTAGCGGTCACACCACTAACAGTTTTTAAAAAAACCGCATGTGATGAGACACGAGCACATCCTTGATGGTTTTAAACAAAAAAACCATCTGTGATGAGGTCCCCCACATCACAAACGTCTTTTTTTTAAATCGTCTGTGATGAATTCCTTATCACAGACGGTTTATTTCCAAAACCGTCTGTGATGTGGGGGACCTCATCACAGACGGTTTGTGGTTAAAACCGTCAGTGATGTGCCCCTCAGTACAAACGGTTTTTGTTAAAACCGTTAGGGATGTGCCGGGGTCTCATCACAGATGTTTTTTTAAACTGTCAGTGATGAGGTGTCTAATATAACCTCTTTTGTAGTAGTGAAAATTCCAACAATAATGTAACATCTCAAATTTTTGCACCAAATTGGAATAGTAAGTTTCCAAGTTATTTTTTGAGTTACTATAAATTTTTAGAATTTGTTTTGGCTTTTCTTGAATTTTTGGTATTTAAAGAAAATATTTATAATTTCGTAGTTACTACTTCTAAACTTTGAACTCTAAATGAAAGACCATGTGGATGTCTATCTATGTTTATAATGAATATTTGATTCTATTTGAGAAAGGTGTGCTCTGGTTTGAGTTTGATTTGGATTGCATTTCAATTTAAAGTAATTTGAGTGTTTTCAATCAACAATCGGTACTACCGCCCTTAGGGGGCGGTAGTACCGACCTGCGGCACTATCGGACCCTGGCGGCAGTAGTACAGACCTGTGACACTACTAAACCGAGGCGATAATGGTGCCAGTCTGCGGTTATACCAGGTTTACCTCTAGTTTGAGCGGAGTGGCAGTACCAACCTTTGGGGGCGATAGTGTCGGTTAAGCGGCAATACTGGCCCAAAGGCGTGGTAGTTATTTTCCAGAGGGTTCTTCGCTGAGTTTACTGAGCAATCGGCACTACTTACCACTAGGGCGGTATTGCCGATTGAGTGGCACTACCGGCCCCTAGTTGGCGATAGTGTTGATTTCAACTATGAAGTGATATTTAAATTTTGTCCTTGGATGATTATTGCATATTTTTGTTGAACAACGCTATATGGTGTGTTTCCTTGTCTTTGATGGTTGTAGGATGACGGTGCTTGGTCATGGTGAGGCGGAGGATGACCGGTACTAGGCGAGGTGCACAAGAGGTTCAAACGGTCGGGGATCGCTGGAGGATGACCAGAGACGGAGTCGCTGCAAGCCATGGAGGCAAAGGAACAACTGGATGCTAGCTTAGAGCTGCTTGAATCAGGAAGAACCGTTGGATCACGGTTTAGAGGATAGAGTAGTGGTCAAGTTAGCTAGCTTTGAAAAGCATGCGAAACCCATTAAGTTATAAGGTTTCGGGTTAGCCCAAGTTTGAGTGGTTGAGTCAATCCTAGCCCTTGGAGAGGTTGCTTAGGACTGAAACAACTCATTTAAGGGTGTAGGATGATTCATGAAGGCTATAAATAGAGGGGCAGGGGTAGCTCTCCCCTCTTAAAGGTCCTAGTGATCCTTTGAGCTTTGCCCACCTTATTGTGAGGCTTTGTAAACCTTCATTCAATGAAATAAAATATTATTTCCTTCAATTCTGAATGTACTTTCCGTATTTACATTGTCTTAAATTAAGCATTTAAATTCTGCAATTTAAATTCTTACAATTTACATTCTTGTATGTTGGATTTGCTTCCTCTCCTTGTACTTGCTGAGTTGTTGTGCTTCTTGTGCCGAGGATGTATGTGTGACACCCCAGGATATGATATTTTAGAATTTGGCATTTTGGTACGACTTTATAGCGTGTTTTTGGGCCGTTTTCGGGTGTTTGGGCCTCTCCGGGGGATTTTGGGCCTTGGGGGTTGAGTTGGGCCTCCGGTGGAAGGGTTTGGGCTCAAGGGGGGGACTTTTGGGTAGCCACATCTGGCCCCCACCCCTTGGTGCGCCCCCCACTCCCTTTCCCAACCCTAGCCGCCACCCCTAGCCCCCCCATGCGCCTCCACCCTTCCCCTTCCTCTCCATCTTCCCCCATGGCGCCTCCACCTTCCTTGCTGCCCTAGGGGAGCCCCTCACCTCGCGAACCCGCTGTTTTCACCATTGGAGCGCTCTGCGACGAGGAGATCCAGTGGATTTGGAGCGAGGAAGGAGATCGCGTGAACCGGGAGGAGATTCGTCGGTTCATCGTTCGTCGGGCGAAGGTATGGCTAGGGAAATCCTTGGGGTTGGTCTAGGTGCTGTGTTAGAGGGTATTTGGATGCTTTTAGATCAAGCGGTGGTGCTGTGATTGGGTAGATTAGATAAAAACTAGAGTTTGCCACGTTCTCTGCTTCAGGCAGATTGTGCAGTCGACCTAGGGTTTGAGTTTTCGTGACCTTAGGTTCGGAATTTGGTCGGCCGCCTGTTGAGAAAGTTGTATGTAACTTCAATAACTTTCAGTGGACATAAATAACGTCCAATTCCACCCAGCCGTTTGAAAGTTATGGTCGTTTTACCGAACGTGTTCAAAACTGTGACGAGATTGGAACAGATTATGTTGTTCTATAGATTAAACAATTTTAGAGGCCGAATCAGCTTTTCCCAATACTTAGAAAAAGCTAGGAAATTTCCTAAGCTTCGCGATGATGTACTCATTTACTTTATTTGGAGTCCTATAACCCAAGTTATGCTAGTTTGAAGCCTGTTGTCCCAGCGGGACAGATTCTCTGTTTTTCAATTTTGGGAGTAGTTTGCGAAGTCGGGGTAGATGAGCGAGTGGGTACTGTTTTGTGGGCAAGTTTTGAGTGTGTGGTCTCTATGTGCAGGTGGTGTGACCCCGGGAGTGCCCTCAACCTCTCGCCAATCCGTCGCCCGAGGTTAAGGCAAGTGTATTGTAATAGGTAGCGTGTTGAATGTTGATAATTGAGACTAGGTGCAAATTATTTACATGATGTGCTATCTTGTCATGATTACATGTTGTGATATCTTGCTATGATTAGTGCTTGCCCATGTCATGATGAAAATGGATTAATATGATGCTATGCCATGTTTAGTTCGGTTTGATGCAAGTTGTTTATGTTTATGGCATATGTTGCATACATGGCATGAAAGCTGGCTCGGTCGGTGAGAACGTCATAACTAGTCCGGTAAGGTCGGTGAGAAAGTTATGACTAATCCGGAGCGCTATGGTTGTAAGACCTACCTCGTGATTCCACCCACATGGTGAGTGGAAGCGATGCGTAGGCACCCTCCATCTACGGGATGGAAGGGGGAAGAGGGTGCACACCGACGGGTGTGCACTCAGCAATACCGGTATATGCTTCCAGGAGACATGTGCATCGCATTGCATTGCATACATGATGATGAAAATGAGTTGTGAACAATGTGCTTGGTCATGGCTATGATGTTGTGGATGAAATTATGATTTGATCATGATGTTAAAGTATGATATGTATTGTTGTTGGCCTTGATTTATTCTTTATGACCTATTGCGATATACTTGCTGAGTGATGAACTCACGCTTGTATTTTATGTTGTTTTTAGGTACCATGAAACCGACATGCGGGAAAGGGGCTGAGTGGCACATCATCACAAAGTTTCACTCATTAAGATATATACAATTTTGCCATTCGTAGTTATGATTATAAGTTAATGCGTTGATAACTTGGAGTATGACTTATTTGTGTGCTTGGTCATATTATTTACTTCGTTTTAGATCATGGAGTGGTTAAATTCATTATGCTAGACTTAAATAGTTGCTATGTTACCTGTTATTGCTGCTTTAGATGCTTCCCATTATGATATAACTTGTGATATTATTGTTGATGCTCCGTACCATGGAAAAACAAAGGAGATACTGCCGAAATTTTTGGTTTTTGCATGTACTCCTTTGCTGTAATTTACCTTTAGATGTTGTTTAGTCTATGTTTGGTGACATCCAGGGCATACTAGATGCCGGGGTGTTACAATATGATCGATGGATAAGTCTATCTCAGATCATGTCCCAATCATCTAGGCAAATCTCATCTTGAACTTTGCAAGAAATTGTTCTTCTTATGTGGAATGAAGAAAACTTGGTAGATAAGGTTTCTAGGGTTCATCTCTTGTGTTCTTGCTTGGTTTGACGCGTGGGAGGTTATCCAAGATCATCTTGATCATCAAAACCCCATGAGCAAGTCCAAGACTAAGATTTCAGTATTTGCTCGAACTTTGTGAACTCATTCGATTGAAAAAAGGTCAAAACTTTGACGTCAATCCCTTAAATTGAAGGTTGGAATAGGTTCCTGACATCAATAAAAAGGTGTCAAGTAAGCTTCATGAGTTTTGGATCAATAGATCAAAAGATCCATCAATCTTCATTTTTCAGGTCGTGTTGATTTTAATGTTTTGAGACAATCAGCATTACCAATTTTCATGCTGATTTTTTAGCACTACCGATTGCTGACTATGGTAGTGCCGTTTGTGGTGTAACTACTCTAAAATTTGTTTTCTCTATTGCTCTTTGATCGTGAGATGTTTTGGTTGGTTTCTTGGGGGGGGGATTTAATTGGGATCATTCACCCCCCCCCTCTGATTACTATTTTGGTCCTTTAATTGGTATCAGAGCTAATTTTGCTTTTCATAGATCTTATTCGGTCTCAAGAACCATGGCGATAGACAAGTATTCCACCAAGTCTCTTATCATTTCTAGAGTTGATTTTTCTTTTTGGAAATCTAGAATGGAGTCATACATCAATGCGCAGGTGTCGATGTTCAAGACCCAGGGGTCCCTAGATCGAGCTTATGAATATATTTTTGGTTGCCTTAGTCTATAAAACAATGTTGAAAGTGACAGGAAAAGGATGAAAATTGTATTGCGGGTGTTTCTTTACAGAGTACTGACTTCTTTACACCAAAGAGCTCTATGCTATTACACACTTATGCACTTATGCGCTTCTGCACACATCCACTTGTGTCTGAACCCTTGTGGGAGTAATCTATTCATAGCTTCAAAGGGATGGAAGTTGTCATCTTCAGAGAGGTATCTTCCTATCAAAAGGTGTCTTTTGGTTAAAAAGTGTCTTCTCACCGAAGAGGTGTCGTTTCGTCAAAGAGGCATCTCTTCGTAGTATACCTATCAGAGAAAGCTTCTTCTGGACATAATCCCTATGGAGAGATTCCTTCCCAACCTGATTCAGGTCAAGGTAGTGATTTACCCGATCTTTGCTTTGGTCGATGTGTAAAGGATACTATGACCAACCGGTAATGGTTTCCAAGTCGGTCTGTTGCCGATCAGGCCTTTTCTCAACCTAGTAGAAGCTCAAGTTTCATCCGACCTATATTCTAGGTTGGGTAGTTATTTTCATGGTTAACAGTAACTTTTGACCGAGAAATTTAATGTATATCCTTGTTATATGGGCCGCATTTATGAGAATGTGACCAGCTTCTCAAAAATCGTAATCATTTAATAGGTCTCAGACAATCATCGTCAGTTAGCCCCCAAGTCTTGAGAGAACACGTGTATTCTCTTAAGGCTTTTCAACTTATAAGAAGTTTGGGATGTCGCGCTAATCATACCGCCGGTTACATCTCGAGAAAATCTTTTCAATTTCCTCAGTAACCGAAGCAATGGTGAAAAAGTATAAATGTAGGGGAGAGGCTTCTTTTGGACGCTTCACGTTGCTAGTTGCTTGAAAACTGCTTTCTGAGTTCTTTTGCTTTCCTCTCAGTTCTTTGAAGCTTTTTGTCTTTTCGCTTCAGTACTTTCTCCTCTTTCTTTGCTTCTTTTGAAATGGAGAAGTCGATTCTTACTGAGGCGAAGATTCAGGAACTTGTTAATGAAAGTTTGAACCCTCCACGCGAAATGTTGTGTTGGGATCCCAGTAGAGAAGACACTAAACCCGTTCCTAAAGAGGGGCGGATTGTTCTTTTTTGCTTCTTTTGTCAGGTTAGGACTTCATCTCCACGGGAGCGAATTCCTAGCCGACATTCTTGATCATTACAAGATCAAACTTCATCATCTTCCCCCTAATTCTATTTTGATTTTGAGTGTTTTCTCGCATTTTTGGGAGGCTTTTCTGGGCATTCGTCCTTTAGTTCATATTTTCTGCTTCTTCTATCAATATACTAGAAATAACAACACTTTTGAAGTTTTTGGAAGTGTTTATTTCAAGCTTTAGTCCAATGTCGTGTATACTTTGCTCCCTATCAAAGATGCATGGAAAGACTATCGAAATGAGTGGTTTTATGCTGAGGGCCTAGGAGGCAGTCGCCTTTGGCTGTCTGGTAAATCTGCTACTTCCTGGTCAAAGGCATAAGCAAAATTTGAGAGGGACTCCTTAGTACTCACCAATGAAGAAAGCAAGATCATCGATACTGTCTTCAATTTGGTGGAAGGGGGGCTTACGGGACACAAAATTATTTATGATTTCTTGTTCCATAAGTTGAGCCCTCTAAAAAGTGATTCCAATACGCTTGGATGATTGAGGGTAACCAAGATCCAACTAAGGATGAATCTGTAGGTTATAATATTTAAATTCCGACCTCTATTTTCTCTTTATCTGATAAAAATTTTTACTTGCATATTTTCTTTGTGTGTTTTAGTCCTGACTAATAGGGAAGTATGTGCGAGGGTTGAACATTTCTTGTGTATTTCTTCGGACAGATACAATCAGGTTGCGTTGGATAAACAACCGGCCTATCTGATTGGTCAAAAAGATGAGTTTATCAATAAATGCATTGAGGTAAGTACCAAGTAGTACATTTGGTCTTAGAATCAAATTGACATTTGTTCTAAATTTTTATTTCATTTTGTCATCCTCAGATGCATGGTCGAAAACGCATCGCTAACCAAGCTGAGGTTTTTGTCTGGGCTCCTGTGACAAGGAAGAAAAGAGCCGTAGACAAGATGACCTCGACTGTGGTGGGTATGACATCTACCACAACGGTCGGTGCCAATCCAACCAACACCAGGTCGGTGCGGAGCACATGCTCCAAAGGAAGTACCGACCAGCCTCAAGTCCAAGGGACTTCGCTGAAGTAAATAAAAAACAATATGATATATGGGATACTTCATATAAGAATTATCCCATATTTTCACATGTTCAGGGTGAGGAGGAGGAAGAGAGTGATGACATCCCTCTTGTCATCAAGGGAAAGAGAGCTCCTGTCCCGACCATTGGAAAAAGTGTCTCTTGGCAAAAATGGATTCTGGAGTATCTTAAAATTAGTAAATTTCATCTTTATACTGACTTGTTTTTTCTTCCAGCCCCCCTGGCTACTCCTCAAATTCAAGTAGAATCCGAGATGGCTCCTTTGGTCAGTAATGAACTAACTCAAGTAGTTTTGCCTTTGGAGCCTACTATCGAGGAGATCTCGCCGATCGTGCTAAGCGCAAAAGTTGAGCCGATCATAAACAAAGGTGAAATTTCTCCAGTTGTTGAGGTCGGTAGGCCATCTACCGCTGCAGAGGAGGTTATCACTTCTCCCAAGGCAGCAAAGGAAGAGGTCGGGGTGAGCGTAACAACGCTCTCCATCACTGAGACTGAGCGCGTACCCTCTCTTGATACTACCAATTAGGAGGGGATAAATCCATAAGACCTCAACAATGTGTTGTTTAAGGTATTTTTTCTTTCTATTGTGAAATTTCTAAGAAAAAAAGTGTAAATTACTTTTTAATACTCTGCTTGCTTTTACAGTTTTCACAAGGAGTATTCGACCTGGTTGGTCGGCAAGTAAGAACCGAAGTAGAGAAAATCACAAAAAAGTAAGTCAAGTGAAACTTCTTCTTTATGTTTATCTTCTACTATTTTCTTTTCTTTTCTAACTTGTCTATTTGGAAAGCTTGAAAAGAAGAAAGAATAATGGAACTAGAGAAGCAACTTTTGGTGGCTCAAAATACCGTCAAAGGCTTCGAGTTCGATCTCATTAAACTTCAAAGGCTATATTTAGACAATGAGGAAAAATCGATTATTTCAAACAGGACAATGAGCTAATAAAAAAGCTTAATGAAGAAAAACTTAGTTAGAAAGAAAAATGCTTTTTCCGACCTCAATATTTTTGAGAAATAATACTTATTGATTTTGTTTTTTGACAAGATTAAATGACCTTGTAAATAGTTAGGAACATCAGGTCACCGAAGGAAAGAAAGAGAAAAAACAAATGGTCGAGCTGAATTCCAAGACACATGTGCATATTTCTAAATTGAGAGAACAAATAAAGGTCTCCACCGATGAAGTAATAAGTATCTAGGCAGTAAGCAAATCTTCCCTGGGTTTTGTGTTTTCACAATTGCAGAAAATATCGACGGATTTGAAGGGAAAGTAAGTAGAGCGTATAAATCAAAATCCGTTAGTTAATGAACTAGTCGTGGAGGTAAAAGAACAATTTGCGAGGTTTACCCAGGTAGTCCGAACATATTCCTGTGATGCTGAACACCATCAGGCGTAAACGACTAGCTAGAACGCTAGTTCGAGGTTTACCAATTACCGAATTTGCGACGACAATAGCATTCTATATTGTACTATTCTACTCCTGGACCGCTGGTTGCATATTAGCCGCCTCACGCAAGAACAATGCACCACAGATTAACGCTTCAGTCGAATCTAAAGTGTTGACTTCGCATCTCCCATTAATTCAACCGTATACATGTCTAGTGCTGCATACGCTTCTGTACATGTTGACTTGTTGAGGGTAGTACTAATTAAGCACTACGGGCCAGCTAGTATCGAGCCAGTCCAACAGTTTTTCCATGTAAGCATGTGGCACCAGCTAGCCAGATAGCGAACGGCAATAAGACCAGATATCACAGTCCACGCTCTCCGTTTTCCTGTCAGAATGAGAGGAGAGGAGAACCGAAGCGAGAGAAAGGCAGGTACGTACGTGGAGTACATGCATGGCAGTGGCCAGTGGCACGGCCGGCCGGAATGGCACAGAAAGAGAATCCTACGTACATCCCCTGCAGGCAGGCACTGCGCCGTACGTGCTCTCAGCATCAGGCGAGCGAGCCATCGAGCTAGCCAGGCGGAGAGGTTGGTGCACCAATTCGCGCATCGATCTCGGGAACGGACGCGTCGTATGATTGGTGCCGACGCGCCCATCGATCTCCATCCCACTCCGTATCCAAACTGGTGGCGTGGAGGCGCTCCGAAGGGAGCGGATTGGGATTCTCGCGAGGGCGACGGCGATGGGGACGGCGGCCGGAGGCATTAAGCCGGGACAGCGTGCATGAACAGGGGCCGGTTTTGGAGTCTAGGGAGGGGGGTAGGAGCTGGGCGAATGCAGTGGGCGGGCGGAGTAGGACTGACCGAGGGAGAGCGCGCCCGCCATAATTGGGGTCTGACCTGCAGCCGGCGGGTGGTCCGCGCGGGCGAAAGGGACGTGTCGTAGCAGCGACCGCCCCGGCCCATCTCGCGTAGCTCTCCCCGCGCGCGACCGGGGCAGAAGGCGGGGCGCGGGGCGAGGGATCGGAGGAGCAAGCGGCCATGCCCGATTAAATGGCGGGCAGAGTGGTCGATCTCGGCACGCTCACTCGGCGGCGACCGCCAGGCGCGCGTATCCAAGGGGATAAGATCTGCTCCGGGTTCCTGCCAAACGGAAATTATGGGGTTAAAACGACGTGTGCGGTCGTTTCGTGGCAGATGGATGCCGGCTCCGCGCGCGCGGGCGGTACGTGTCGTGCGCCGAACTGCCGCGGCAGATTGGTGCCACTTGGTCTATTCTATAAATGCACTTTACCTCGATGGATGACTGTATATACGGGGTCTTGCTTCCAAATCCTGTATCAACTACCCTCCGGTCACAACTACTTATTACCCCTTCCGTACATTTTTATAAGACGGGTTTTCACTTTGCATAAGGATTAAGATTGCATTAAAATTAAGAAAAGTATGAGAAAAAATAACTCAGATGCATGCCCTCACTACTTAATTATCTTGGAAGATAAAATATATATGTAACACTCCGGCATTTAGTATGCCCTGAATATCACCAAACATGGTAGAAGCAGCATCTAAATACCAAAAATAAAGCTAAATTACAGCAAGGGCGCAAATGCTAAAACCGAAAATTTCGGCAGCATCTCCTTTGTTTTTCCATGTTTCGAAGCAACAGCAATATTATGGCAAGATATATCATAATAGAAGACATCTAAAATAGCAATAATAGTTGATATAGCAACATGTTAAGTCTAAAAGAATGAATCCAACTATTCCATAAACTATAACGAAGTAAACGAGGAAATCAAACACACAATCTAGCAATACACCAAGTTTCATCGCAACAATCTTATTATCTTGACTCCAAATGATAAAACTGTCTAATGTGTGGAGCTACGTGAAGAAATGTAGCTAAACCCCTTTCCCGCATGCCGGTTGCAAGGTACCTAAAACATCATAAAACACAAGCGTGAGTTCATCACTCAGCAAGTATATTGCAATGGACAAAGAGAAACAGCTTTCAATGCTAACATCACTACATCTCATACTTAACATCATCATCATGGTATATTCTCATATTCATCATCATAACCATATCATAATCTCATTGTGCACATATCATTAACATCAACATATATGCAATGCAATGCACATGTCTCCTCGAAGCACATACCGGTATTGCCGAGTGCACACCCGTCGGTGTGCACCCTCTTTCCCCTTCCATCCCGTAGATGGAGGGTGCCTACTCTTACTGACTCGCTCCCATACACAACCGTGGATGGGACTACGAGGTAGGTCTTTCGTGTTCACTACGTGTGAACACAGAGGCCCGCATCAGAATGGGACGCCTCTTTCATTATGAATGCACATATGACATGAACATGTATCATCTCGCATAAACATTTAATTCAATGAATTCATAACCAATATATAAAACCATGTTCATCATATCATAGGAAAACATCAATCATGGCAAGTTAGCATATCATGTAATCATATCGCACTAAAGCAAGTCTAGCAATCATACAGCCCAAACCCATTCCAATACACTTGCCTTCAACCGCGGCGACGGATTGGCGAGAGGCTGAGGGCACTCTCGGGGTCACGCCACCTGCACATAGGTACCACACACTCAAAACGTGTCCACAAAACAGTACAAGATCGAACCTCTAACCCGACTCCGCAAACTACCCCTAAAACCCGAAAACAGAGAAACTGTCCCAACGGGACAGCGGGCTTCCAACAAGCATAACATGAGTTCTAAGACTCCAAATTATGTAAACGAGTATATTTTCTCGAAGCTTAGGAAATTTCCTAGCTTTTTCTAAGTATTGGGAAAAACTGATTCGGCCTCTAAAATTGCCTAATCTACAGATCAACACGATCTGTCCCAATCACGTCACAGTTTTGAATACGTTTGGTAAAACAGCCATAACTTTCAAACAGCTGATCAGAATTTCGCGTTCTTGCTGTCCACTGAAAGGTATTGAAATTATCTACAACTTTCGTAACAGCCAGCCGATCAGAAAACATCTCTAAAATTGTGAAAACTTAATCCCTAGGTCGGCCGCCCAATCTACCCGAGACAGAACGTGGGACAATCATAGCAAACTCCCTAATCTCCTCTAGAGGCAAAACCTAAACATGGATCTAAAGCATGGAATACCCCATCTAGCAGCACCTAAATTACCCCAAGAAAACCACGATTCGTTACCTCTTCAAGAAGATCCGAATGATGACGAAGCCTTCCTTCCTTCCGGCCGCTCCTTCCTCTTGATCCGCAACGATTTGCCGAAGATTCCCGAATCCGGCGATCCTCCGAGCGGGACAACGATGAATGCCATGGGGAGGACGTCGCGGGGCTGCTAGGGGAGGGAGGTGGAGATGCAATGCAAAGGGGAGGGTGCGGCTAGGGGGACGCAAGGGGGGAAAAGGGGTGGCGGCTAGGGTTTGGTGGGAGGGGAGGTGGCGCAAGGGGCGGCAGGGCAGTAGCTTTGCTGCCCAAAAACACCTCCACACGGCCCAAATCTCCCCCACCTTCGGCCCACGAAGGTCCCCCAGGGCCCGAGTTAGGTCCCCCAAGGCTCAAACTCCCCCGGAAAGCCCAAATTCTTCCCCGGAAAGGCCCAAAGACCCGGGAAAAGCCCAAAAACATGGTACCAAAGTTGTACCTTAAAGCCGACCTCGAAAATATCTCATACCGTCATTCCGTAGTGTCACATTCTCCCCCCCTTAACAGGATTCGACCTCGAATCCGAAGAACGCCAAGAACAAGACAAAGTCCCCAAGGGACTGAAAACTTCTTTGAAACACAAGACAACCACACAAAAACTCAAACCGAAAGAACGACAAACAAACTCCCAACATCAACACTTAGCGAGAAAGAGTTATTTAGCTCAACTAAGTGCAGCCTTTCACGGTTCCACCTTTCCTTCCAAGTTCCCATCCGAAATCCTCGATTTCACCCACTAAAGGGCTCAATCAAAAGTACTAAATACGCCCAAACCTCACCTCGAACATTTCATACTACTATCGCAAACAACCTGACTACCACATGTCATTAAACTCAATAAGACACACTCACCGCGAGTCGTATCTCTTTAACCACTACTCGACTACCAAATCACTAATGGTAACTGATTGAATGGTTAGAGCCCGCAACGTGAACCCCCAAGAACCTGGAAAAACATTGATTCCCAACTGTTCCAATTGATTGACCTTTAAAACGAAAAGACCATTACTAAGAAATGTCATCAAAGCTATAACTCATTAAGGAACAACTTCCTTTCCAAGTCACAAATCATGATACATTTTTACTCCATCCTCTCCCAAGCATATCTCATTCCCAGCGACATTTAGCTAAAACAGATGTTCACGACCGGACACCTAAAGTCAATTACCATCCCCTTCTTCCCAACCAGCGATACTCTCAAAAGATTTAAACCAACATCACAACTACCCTCATGGTCCACCTTTCAACTCACAAACAAAGTGTTACACCTAGCCCAAGCTAGGTCTGCAGCTCACTACCAAATTGTACTTGATGTTTTTCCTAAGAGGGTGTCACCCTCACAGTCTTTTCACGCAAACAATCAAGCCTAAGAGTATAAATCTTTATTATACTCAACCATAAACCATGAACACTCTTATTCTTATCGTCATCTAGAAATGCAAAGAAGTACAATTCCTTTGAACCCAATTGTTCCACTTGCATTGATTCGAATCCAATGCGCTAACATACACTTTTGGAGAGAATTCGACAACACCCAAAGAACACTCATTTTATTTTTATTTTATTTTTCTAAGCCAAGACACAAAGGAGACACAAATCTCCTACACCACAACCAAAGTACCAGAAATCCTTCATTCTTTCTTTTCATACTAGAAAGAAATGGACATCTCGATTCATGACATGAATGCAAACTTTTCAGGAGCACTCCGGATTAGTCTTATATCCATATATGACTTTCTCACCGACCTGGCTCATCAACCCTTTTATGATTATGCATACATATAAACGTCATGTTTCCTTTTTCCCATTCATTCTTCATGTAATAACAATCCTGAATAATCATTCACAACGAGACTTCATTTTCCTTACCACATGATCGAAACAAAAATAACATCAATGGTTGCGACAATTCATATAAACTATGACGGCAGCATAGTTTACAGGAAAACACCACATCATATCATAACCCACCAACAATTGGAAGCTAAATTTGCAAAACCTCATTCTAACCAAAATCAACATTTTGGAAAAGAACATCGACTCCAAAGTCAAACATCTGCACACACAACCACCACAAATTACCTCGAAGAGAGAGGGAAGCTCATTCCCATAAGAGAACACTTCACTAACAAAAACACTGATGAAACATTCATGAAATCCACCTTTTGAAGCACACGCAACCCCCGGACACATTTTCCACTGTTTTGACTAACAAAAAAAGAAACAAACCGTATGGGTTTTTTTTTTTTTTTGTTTATTTGCACGGTTTTGACTAACAAAAAAAAACCCTCATACCCGGATTTTCAAAAATCGGGTATGAGGGCAAATATGCAATACTCAAGATCCGGGAAACCGTATATGCCATACCCGAAATTTGAAATTCCGGGTATGCATAACCGGAATTTCAAATTTCGGGTATGAGTGGGTTTTTTGTAAATACGCGAAAGCGGTGTATCGTTTTGTGAATACGGATCAAGTCTTGCATCAAATACAAAAAAAATTCCAATTTTTTAAAAGCTGATTCTGGATTGTGGTTATAGAGAAACTGATTCTCTAAAAGCTATAATCCAAAAGCATTAATGAAGTGGATTGTAGATTCTAGTGTATATTGATGGGCTTGATTGTGAGAATCAGATTCTAGAATCGAGCTGTTTGTTTTCTATTTAACTTTTGGAGTCAAAATCTAGAATCAAAAGCAAAAACAAACAGCCCAAAGTAGGCTTTGAGAGAAGGAACAACCTCTCGAGCCGTGCCAACGAGCAATGTCTCCATGACTCCATCAGCCTATGTAAACTACCGAACAAACCCACATGCAGGCCGTGCTTGGGATGTACTACTAACGGGTAACGATCGTAGGATCAACGAGCTTAAATGACGGAGATTTGCACGCTTGATAGTTGGTACACAATGGACCACTAAAAAGCATGATCTCCTTTTTTTCTTCTCGGATCGTTTCATTTGGTTGGAGAAACAGGCGCAATGATTGTACTTGTGTTAGGCCAAACCTTCCCGGAGAGTTGAGAAAACAATTCCTGCAAGTAGGCGATCGATGGCGAGTACCAGAGAAGTATGCAATTGTCTACTTCTTCTCCATCCATGCATGTTGCTTGCATCCTCGGATGGACGCCGGATAAAGTGGCTCCAGAAAACATTTGGACATTGCGGCCAACAAATTCCGGAGGCGATCGATCTCCAGATTGGTCTCCGCGAAGATCTTCTCCTATCTCTCTCCCCTCAAAACAATTCCATGTTGCAAGATTTTAGGGGCAGAGATTACAGAGCCCCGACAACAACAAGTACAATAGCAAAGTTTATTACTTACTCCATTCTCATTTATGACATCTAGAGTAAGTAATAAAGACGGTTTGTACAATAACTATATCTAAAAATTATCTCTAGAGAAACACTAAAGCATTTAATTTGTGCATTCAACACTAAGAGTCGCTTATACCGGCTCCAACACCAGCTTTTAGCCGACGATAGCACATATTTTTCCGTACGATGTTTGCTATTAAATAAGAGCCGATTCTTTTCTTTCTCCTCTTTTCTCATTCTTTCGTATAGGACAAAGTTAACGTATAGTACATGCTAATAGTAAATTGAAATGACTTTATTGTACTTCTCTACCAACCTTGGCCTGAAACGAACAAAAAAAGCCTCCTAATCATTTACACACACACGCGCCAATCTCGCCTAACAACCACTCCCTCTCCAATGGGCGGTTTGGCTAGTGAAGCACGAGCTTGTCGCAGTTGGGCAACGCAACACACTTGGAGCAGGAATCAGGAGAGCAAATTAAGTCGCACATCGTATATACGGCCGATCAATACTATATGCGATTCAAGTACTAGCAAGTCTTAGGTGAGCTAATGATGTCCATGTCCACATTGTTCGTTGCACACAGCCATATCTCTCTCTCAGCCATCTCTCTCTCTCTCTCTCTCTCTCTCTCTCTCTCTCTCTCTCTCTCTCTCTCTCTCTCTCTCTCTCTCTCTCTCTCCTGCACTGTTTATCGCAGTTGACAGATCACTACCAAGATGCGAGACCTGCGCCCAAATAAAATATGTACATTTCGCGGTGTGCCATGAGAGAATTGATCGGTCGGTCGAGGTAAAGCGAACCCAGCATGCGTGGTCCGTTCCGGTACAATTTCCGCAAGATTTGCCGTCAGGATCGGTGTGAACTAGCTAGCTGACCGACCGCCCCAGCCATCAATCGATCGATCGATCGAGCTCAGCCCCGTACGAACGGTGCCGTCCTTGTCGAGACGTCCTCGTCGGTTGCGCCCATTGATCCCGATCCGCGTGTACGCTGCACAGCTCTGTTGCGTTGCGATCGGCCGCGTCCCGATCGATTAGCTGGGGCGAACCGACTGATTGAGAGCTTGACCCAATCGCGCGTGCTCACGAGCGTTCGGGCCTGGAAGAACCCGACTGACTGCCGAGGAGGAGGCGATGAACCTGAGCTGCGGCAGCACCTGCAACCGCTGGGAATTAAAAACGGGGGATCGGAGTTGTTCGGGAAGTGGCAGTTAATGGCGGGCAATAAAAGTTGCGGCTGTGGAGTGCCAGCTTACCGCCGTGCCATGTTATTACCGCCGTGTATACTCCTGTAGTCACGTGTGGTTTTAAGAGTAGGTACAAAGGTTATCTTTTAAATGTTATCTCTAAGGATCATAATTCATCTAAACATAGTATTAGAGACAATATCTCCAGCAGTCTATCTCTAAATTCATTTTTCTAACTATTTTATATTATTCTTTATCACATTATTTCTCTCGTACTGTATCACTTTTTACGTTGGTTTACGTGATTAGGTTATCTCTTCCATGAGAGAGAGCATATTTCCTTTCCTCACATTCCCTCTCCTCTACATAGAATTTTTTTAATATTATATTGTTAAGAGACAGTCGAAGTGGTACAATTGAAAATACTCTTTCCTTTCTGGCTTAAAATTTACCTCTAGCTAAACTAATATTATCCCTAGAGGTGAGAAGAATTGGCTCTATCTAGTTGCTACCACTGTCAGTGAGTGGCAGAAGATGAATTGTTCACTGTAGTAGCACCGTTAACAAAATGTTTAATGAAAATAGCCTCAGTACCATATAATTGACAAAAATAGCCCCGTGCACCGGGCCAGGGTGTTGCAGCCAGCTTGCAGCGGGTGGGAGGCGCTGCAAACTGGCCTGCAGCGGGTGGGACCTCCACACCACCGCAAGCCTTTTTTTTTTTTTGCTTTTTTTAGTTCAGTTGCCTTTTTTTGGTAACTTGCCGTGCCTCCACACCACTGCAAGCCTTTTTTTTTTACTTTTTTAATTTCGGTTGTTTTTTTTTAAAAGAAAGTAGGGGAAAATAGAGCGAATATTATTTTTTTGATATTTTAAAAAAAGTGGGGGGGGGGGAAATATAGCGAAATCAAAAGTGAATACAGCCGGTTGGATATGTCATGGTATATCAAGATCGGGCTTGCAACCTTACACACCATATGTAAACGAGAAACTTGCACATGGGCTAAGCATGCAAATGGCGGTGCAATAGGAGTTTTATATAACAATGCAAAACAGAAAAACACACAGCACAGTGAAGTAACTCTTTTCTCCTAGTGAAAAGCACACAATAAATTTTGGCTTGCCACCAAGCATTCGATGCAAATTGCACTAATCCGACGTAAGCAAGGAAACCACTACTTACAAAAAAAAACAAGGAATCCACTGTTCAAAAATAACCCAGCACGGTTGACGATTTGAGTTCATTTAAGCGAAAGGATTGAGTTCGTTCACGCATCGACCTCCAACACGAGGTAATACCCGCTAGAGAGAAAAAGAACTATAGCTGTATAGCCTCATTTGCGTGAACAAACTCAATCCTTCTGCTTAAACGAACTCAAATCATCAACCGTGTAGGATTGTTTTGAACAGAGGATTCCTCGTTTGTTTGTAAGTAGTGGTTTCCTCGCTTACATTGGATTGGTGCAAGTTGCATCGGATGCACCGTGGCAAACCAAAATTTGTTGTGTATTTTTCACTAGGAGGAAAAAGTTACTTCACTACGCTGCGTGCTTTTTTTGTTTTACATTCCTTTGTAAAACTGCAGTTGCACTACCATTTACATGCTTATCTCAAGTGAAAGTTTCTCGTTTACATATGGTGTGCAAGGTTACAAGCCAGATCTTGATATGCCATGATATGTCCAACCGGCTATATTTATTTTTGGTTTCGCTCTATTTTCCCCTACTTTTTTTAAAAAATCAAAAAATATTCAATCTATTTCCCCTGCTTTTTTTTAAAAAAAATTAACCGAAACACAAAAAGCAAAAAAAGGGCTTGCAGTGGTGTGGAGACACTACAAGCCACCAAAAAAGGCAACCGAACTAGAAAAGCAATCGAAATAATAAAGCAAAAAAGGCTTGCAGTGGTGTGGAGGCACTACAAACCACCTGCAGCGCCTCTCACCTGCTGCAAGCCAGCTTGCAGCACCTCCCACCCGTTGCAAGCCGACTGCAGCGCCCCCGACTCGCTGCACGGGGCTATTTTTGCTAATTATATGATACTAAAGCTATATTTTGTTAAATATTTTGTTAACAATACTACTATAGTGAACAATTCGCAGAAGGTAACTGTACATGATCAAGGCGAACTTTGTGTTGTCCTTGCGCATAATAAATTAGGCGGTGCATGCAGTTGGGTTGAAGTTCTATTTGTTTTTTTTAAATCTATCTTGATTATTCTCTTTCCTAACTACAAACCTCTAAGCATTAATTTTGGGCATGTTCTTGTATATCACGCAAACATTTTGATTTCATTTTGTTTCGCGTGTGAGCCAGATATTAATTAACATGATTTTAAATAGTCACGAGAGAAACATCCAAAAAAAAGGATTAATCACCAAATAGTATATAGATATGCGATTTCATATCCCCTTGCAACAGCAACATCAATGTAACTAGTTATATGCCCGTGCGTTGATACGAAAAACAAAATTGATAACGAAAAATAAAGATTAAAAAATAAAAAAAATACTATTTCATAAGATCAAACATCTATCTTTAACGCTTCGTTTCTTGCAAAAGCTGGCTAATTAAAACAACGCTTCGTTTCTTGCGTAGGGCAATTAAGCAGGGCAATTAATAGGGCAATTAAGCAGGGCAATTAATGTGACGTGGGAAGAAACTCTCACTTTATATAGTAGAGATTAACAGGGACGAAGCAGTCAACATAATCATATATATATATATATATATATATATATATATAAATAAGCCTTTTTTGTACTCCTGGGAGTACGTACTCCCATCTTTAATATACCACTTAAACGAATGTATTATACCCTTTTATCACTTTCAGTATACTCCAATAATAATTCTAAGATACTCCAATACGGCATGAATGAAAAAAATTCATATGAGCCATTTATTTTTTGTTATATACCCTTTTCCGCATATAAAAAGAGTATATAAACAAATTGTGCTATAAATGATGGATTTTAATGAATTTTTTCGTGGAATTCACTTTGAAGTATCTTATAATTAGTATTAGAGTATATTCAAACAGATAAAGAAGTATAGCAATATCACTTATGCAGTATATTGAGAGTGGTAGTACGTACTCCCAGGTGTATGGAACCATTTTCTATATATATATATATATATATATATATGTATATATACATATATATATAGGAAGCCTTTTCCGTACTCATGGGAGTACGTACTCCCACCTTCAGTATACCACTTAAACGAACGTATTATACTCCTTTATCATTTTCAGTATACTACAATAATAATTCTAAGATACTTCAATACGGTATGAAGGAAAAAATTTATGGGAGTCATTTATTTTTTGTTATATACCATTTTCCATATGTAAAAAGAGTATATAAACAAATTATGTTATAAATGGTGGATTTTATTGAAATTTTTCGTGGAATTCATTTTGGAGTATCTTATAATCAGTATTAAGGTATACTCAAAAGGATAAAGAGGTATAATAACATAATTTAAGCGGTATATTGGCAGTGGGAGTACATACTCCCAGGGGTATGGAACCATTTTCCTATATATATATATATATATATATATATATATATATATATATATATATATATATATATAATATTATAAAGCAACGATTGGTAGCGATGGTGAGTTCTACCCACGTCATTAATTGACTTGCTTAATTGCCCTACATAAAAACGAAGCGTTGCTTTAATTAGCTTGACTTTACGCAAGAAAGCGAGCGTTAAAGATAGATGTTTGATCTTGTGAAATAATTTTTTTATTTTTTAATCTTTATTTTTCGTTATCAATTATATATATATATATATATATATATATATATATATATATATATATATATATATATCAATTCCTTGGAAAACAACGCGTAAGCAAATTGTCATCCCATCGCGATCGATCATCTTAAGTGCCAGCCGCAACATTTATCCATCAGAGTACAAAACATAGATCAACATCTTGCACACCACTGTGTACAGTACACCACTCTGGCTAGTAAATGTTGTCAACTCGTGCTAAACTACACCAGCATACAACAAATACTATTGTCTGAATTGATTCCTCAAAAAAGAAGAAGAAAAGAACAATCAATATTAACATGCTTATGACAAAAAAAACATAATTATGCCATGGCCATGGCTGTTTATAATTTTAAATTTTTAATGTAGTTAGCATCACCAATAGAGATAGCACAGCACTTGAGATAACTAATCAATAATTGTATCCACAACACTCTTAACGAAAAGAAAAACAGAATTAAAGAACTGTACTGCAATTATTACTTGACGTAGACAAACAGTTTCGCAGGTAAGGGCATGTATAAATCTATACCTTAATATTGTCTCCAAGGATTTTTTAACTTACGTAAGATAGCATCAAAGACAATATCTTCAGTAGTTTGCCTTTAAAATTATTTCTATAATTATTTTCATCATATTGTTCCCTCATACTCCATCACTATTTATGTTGATTTATGTGATCAGTATAAGAGACAACATATTCTCTTTCGTCACCTTTTCTTTCCTCCGTATACATTTTGCTCATATAGTATAGCTAAGAGGCAGCTGAAGTAGCACTATTGAAAACGTCCTAATACCGCAATACTATATCTATTCTTAACAACTAGCAGCTCGTCTGCCTATCGTGCAATAAATAAACTAAAATACATAATATTTGTTTGTCAAAAGAGAAGTCCCCTTTTTTCTAAAAAAAACATTAATATAACACTGTAACATCGTTAGTTAGCTTTAAGGGCCAATTTGCGGTTGATATGTTGTGTGTTGCAATGTGATGTGCGGTGGATTTTATTTACTTACGGGGATATATATTTATATATTTACCAATTGGAATAAGAGAGTTTGATGTATAACTGAAAAAATGCTTTCAAGCAGTTTATACGCAAGAATAGAAAATTTTAAGTGCTTAACCCCATAAACTCAACTATATATATATAGCTTACCAGTTGGACTACCAGTTCTGTCATAAGAAATGCCTAAATCAATAAACAACTAACAAATATCATACTTCAATCATCATCGTAAAATGCTTTAATAACCGTTGTCACGTGACAAAGAAATCGATCTAGCAGTAGAATTCTAGGAAGTACCAACCCAAGGTTACAAATCTCGTTTTTGGAAAAATCTCGGAGGTGGCCGATATCCGAAATCTCGACGAGATTTGGAAATTTCGGACAAAATCCGGACGAAATGCAAAAACCAAATTTCAACTCCGTTTTTTTTCAACCGGAAAATCCGAGATCTCGGCCGAAATTACCGAGATCTCGGGCGAAATCACCAAGATCTCGGTCCACATTGAACCGTCAGAAAAATGGTCCAAAACACGTCAAAAAATTTTGAAATTTTTTTTGGATGGTCCTCAGGCATCACTAATGTTCCCATAAAAATTTGAGTTAATGATCAAGCATGAGGAATTTTTTAAAAATCTAACAGTGGTAAAGTCGTGATAAAAACCGTATATAAAATCAGTTTTTGATTTTTCAAATGTAACAAATGAACTTCAAGTCATTTGAAAAGTTTTATATATGTTCCTATGTATTGAGGGAGGTTCTTTCTTTGAAACCAGCTGCAGTTCTGAGGAATGTTCTTTCTTTGAAACCACCTACAGTTTTGAGTTTTGACCAGTAAGAAAAAATCTATTGAGCTCTACTTCAGGTTTAGTGATATGAAGTTCAAAGCTGACCTAGCATGACGTGCATGTGATTGACTTGATGAAGGCCTGATCAATGCCATAAATATGAGCACTGATCATGTATATGTGAATCCCCGCTCATATATACATAGGTGAGTTAGTACTGTACCCATTTATAAATACATGTTATCTTAGGTTTTAAATTTTGTTTTTTAAATATTTGTCATTCAATAATTTTGAAGTGGTTTTTGTACTACTGTTTCCACTCCACTTCTCTCTCATAGTCATACGCAGATTGATTCCAATTTCCAACTATCAATGTCAGTATCAGATATCATTTCTCTCTGCTGTTTCAATGCACTAGAAAAATTCCTATGTATTAAAAAAGTTCAAACCATTTTAGAAAATTTTGAAAAAAAATTTGAATGGTCCTAACACATCCATAATATTCCCATAAAATTTTTAGAAGATGATCAATCTTTAAAAAAATTTAAAAATTCAAAAAGTCCTAACCGACAAATTGAATTGACCAAAAAATGGTGAAAACATGTTAAAATTTTTTGAAATTTTTTGTGGATGATCTTGATCCTAAACTCAAGCAAATACAATGCACAAAAATCAAAATCCGGCAAAAAACTATCAAATCTCGCCCGAAATTGCCGAGATCTCGCCGAGAAATCCGAGATTTAATATATTTTTTTAATTTTTCGGGATTTTGAATCTCGGAGGGGTCCAAAATCCGAGATCTCGCCGGGATCTCGCCGAAATTTGGACCCCTGTACCAACCATAATGCTAATGTGGGATATGCTGAATTCATCTGACTGGCAAATGGAATATTCGTCAATTCATATATCACAATTAAGCCTATACTGGATCCAATGGTTCATCTAAATCACCAGAGTTTGACCTTAATGGCGGTGTTATGGTTAGTTGGTGGCCTGCAGTGGGTCTGAATTTAAGCAGGAATAGAGCTTCTATTATATACTATTATTAGGCAGCGAGCGCCAAGCAACTAATTAACCCCAATAGTATTCGTACAAACACGAGCTTTTATATGGAGCGAGTTATACACACATATCTTGAAAACCATTTTGGTTTGAGCATTACATTTAC
This sequence comes from Rhipidocladum racemiflorum, assembly GCA_036346355.1. Taxonomy (NCBI): domain Eukaryota; kingdom Viridiplantae; phylum Streptophyta; class Magnoliopsida; order Poales; family Poaceae; genus Rhipidocladum; species Rhipidocladum racemiflorum. The sequence goes on along the minus strand of CM070569.1, from coordinate 75,409,133 downwards.
AAAAAAAAAAAAAAAACAACAACAACGAAGATAGATATTAATTTAGAAAATATCCATTTAATGTCAAGTTCAGATACAACTTGGAGGGTGAAATAAAAAAAATCCCTAAAAAAACTACAAGTTAAAAGAAAATGGAGAAAGAAAAGGACAAATGTTTCTTACCAAATTTATCTTTTTCGTTTCTCCTAACTCGTTTTGATTTAAGATCTGAAACCTTAAAGGGTGATGCGATACTCCATAGAATCGATGTTTCCACATAAGAACACAGCTCCCTCCATTCTTCTTTACTTGATGTCCTAGAATTTATGCACTCAAAATTTCTAAAGTTTAACTGCCAATAGGTTTAAAACTATATAGATTGTCCATACGATATTATATCATTAAATTTTTCATCAACAATAATTTTATTAATACATCTTAATCTAAATTTATAAAGAGTAACAACCAAAGTTGTATCTTGGAGAACATACAAAAAAAAAAAAAAAAGTCAAGTAAAAAAGAACGGAGGGAGTAGCATAGTTACACCTAGACATGAGTATATATGTCCTCTTTATATAGTCATGTTGAGATTATCCTTTTGAGAAAATGAAAATTCATGAAAAAATGAATTAATCTCTACTATATAAAGTGAGAGTTTCTTCCCACGTCACATTAATTGCCCTGCTTAATTGCCCTACTTAATTGCTCTGCTTAATTGCCCTACGCAAGAAACGAAGCGTTGCTTTAATTAGCCAGCTTTTGCAAGAAACGAAGCGTTAAAAATAGATGTTTGATCTTATGAAATAGTATTTTTTATTTTTTAATCTTTATTTTTCGTTATCAATTTTGTTTTTCGTAGCAACGCACGGGCATATAACTAGTTTATTAGAAACGAATGTATAATGATGTGTTAGACAGGATATGTTACATGAGTTTTTCACATATATGCTTACTCAGCGCTCACCCTGACCGTACCTAAATCACAAAGATAAAGAGAAAATCGACTCTTATCTTGCTGAATGTTTATTACCAACGGGCTCAGTCTCAAGATAAGAATCTTTACAGTACCATCTACTTAGAAAGAAAATGCAGTATTTGAAACTAAGGTCATTCATTTTAGTTTCTGTATAACTTCTACTTAAAAAAAGTGGATTATTTGCCGAACAGGAGAATTTCGGATAGCTTCTCTAAGAATCATAATTTATCCTCTACATAGATCCTGTTTGGCAGAGCTCCAAATCCCAGCTCCACCTCAGATCTGAAACTTGTAGGTTAAAATAAAGTGAATTAACTTTATATTTTTATTCTAAAATGTAAACAAGATGATCGTCTAAACACTCTTAGGCCCCGTTTGGCAACTTAGAAACGGACTGTTTCTACTAGATTCTGGAAGAAACCCAATCAAATGGGCTAAAGCTCGGAACGATTCTCCTCGGATCGTTTCTTCTTTTTTCACTATGTGACCGAATCGGTCTCAACCCCGTTCCACCCGATTCACAGAATCTTACCTGAAACGTTTCTACTAAGAATCTGGAACCGTACCAAACAGGGTCTTAATATACTAAGGGCCTGTTTGGGAGAGCTCTGCTCCTCAATTTTCAGCTCCACTCCAACTTCGTTTAGCCAAACACCTCAGCTACACAGAACTCCAGCTTCAGAAAAAATGCGAATCTAGGGGGCTGCTTCATGGTTTTTGTGGAGCTCCTCAAGGGGTACTCCAAGAAACACTATTTCATACCCACTCGTGAAGTTCATAGGTAATTACCCACCTTTGCCACTAGTTACACATATGAGGTAATTACCCACCTCCATTCAAAATCCAAGGGCACAAATGGGTATCCACATCAAACCCATCTATTCTTGAAGCTAGATATAATTTGCAAGCCAAACACCTCCTTTCCCTACTTCAACTTTATGATGGAGCTACTCTATGGTGAAGTGGGTGGAGTGGAGCTGATTTTTTTGGAGTGGAGCTCTCCCAAACAGGCCCTAACAGTTCCAGCTCCACGGATTTGGTGGAGCTAGGAATACCCAGCTCCACCAGATCTACAAATCTAATGGAGCTGAAACTCTGCCAAATAGGACCATAGAATCAGAATCCGACTAGAACCTGATTCTCACTTATTCTCGACGGCCAGTTCAAAACTTAAAAGTCATTCGATTCGATCCAATTCTCCCATTATTAAGAACAACTTCTCCCAGACTCTGCTCTAGCAATTCTGTATAAGGGTATCGACTTTTATTTGAACATGGTCTTTAACCCATCTTTTTTTTCTCGTACGAACGCGTCATAGGTACGCCACCACCTCGTACGATGGTCATACGTACGTGCGCCACCAACGCCGCCTCGTCTCGTACACAGCCTGTTCGGCCCATCCTGTACGCCGCCGCTGTGTTCCCTTTGCAATTTGACCGTTCTAGGATTCTACTGCTTATACTGCAATGAGTAACGTAACTAAATCCTTAACTAATGTTAACCATTAGATTAGATAAAAAACAATAGACGACCCATATTCGAGATACGTAGTTGGGACCATATGGATCTTGTAATTAAATATATTTTTTTGTACCCCTTAATTTAATATGGACCGTTAATTTCCTGAAAATCTGAAACTAATAAATGATACAAAAGGTCCTGTTATTCATTATTTTCTGTGGAAGTCGATCTACCATTAATTTGGATCTTAGATGTCTACCACGTAGCCAAAATTATCCTGTTATTCATTAATTTATGTGGAAGTCGATCTACCATTAATTTGGATCTTAGATGAAACAACCCGAAAATTCAAAATGAATTTAGTTGGAGTTCTTTTCGATTTGATCCGATTTTAATTTTTGGTTTGAATTTGTTTTGGTTTTGGGCCAAATCTCTTTTGCCTCTTGGGCCTTCGGCCCGTTCCTCGACCCGGTGGCCTCGTCGCCCCGGCTGCTCAGCGGCCAGCCCTAGCTGGCCCGTCCGCCGCTGCGCTTTGCTCGCGCCGCGGCAGCGCCCGTCCGTCGCCTTCGCCTCGCACGTCCGCGCCCACACCCACATGTCCGCGCGCTTTCTGGCTGCTGCTGCGCCCGCGCCCATGCCGTCTCGCACGTCGCCGCCCGCGTTGCCGCCGCGCCAGCATCGCCTCACCTCTCTCCTCGCCCTCGCGCGGCTATAAAAATCGATGAGGGCCCCGAGCTCTCCGCGCCTCCATAGTGAGCCCCTCACGTCCCCGTGCCCTTGTCTGCCGTGCGCGCGCCGCCGCGACCAGCCCGCCTCGCCCGTCGAAACCCTATCCCGCCCACTGTCGCGCGCCGATCGGCGGACTAAGCTGCGCCGAACCAGCCGGCCCGGCCAGCTCGCCAGCCAACCGCCTCCGCGTGGGCCGGCCCAAGGCCACGGCCTCGCCCGCGCCATCCAGGCCGCCAGGCCAAGTGGGCCGTTCGGCCATTTTCCTCGCGAAAGCCAGCCCCCCTCTGTGGGAACAGTAAACTCGTTTTCAGATTTTTTTAATATATTATTAAATCCAAAATTCGTTTTAAAATTCCGTAAATCCCAGAAAAATCCCAAAAATTTCCAGAAATCCCAGAAACTCCACGAATACATTTTCCGAACTGTTTCAACCCTCTGAGTCCAAAAATGACCTCCGCTCTGCAATTCGAAACTCCGAAAATTCCCGAAATGCCCAAATTACCCTCTGTTCCCTTCTGGCCCGATTTTCGGTTCCCGTTTTAAATTTCCGATTTCGTTCTCGGTTTTTGTTTTCCGCTTATTTATGTTTCTATCCTCTTCCGCGCTAGATTCGACAGTCGAGCCGCCGTTGGAGTAGGAGCAGTACCCGGAGCCGGATCTGGACCAGACGGACGCTGGGAACGACTACTTCCCCTGCGGTTCAGCCGATCCGATCGCCGAGCAAGGCAAGCCGTACACCATTGATTATGTTGAACCCAATCATGCCATGTTATAATTAGTAATTATTTTCTATCGCAATATTTTACTGTATGTTGAAATATTGAAAACTGTTACTTTAGAATGACATGATACCTAGATAATACCGAATTGCTCATGGAACTTCCTTGAAAAATATTGAACCATATTAAATCCTTGTAACCCTAAATTATTAACTTATGCCATGTTAAAGTTAGTTACTATTACTCTGTTAGTCAGTTCAAATGCTTTTAAAATAGAAATAAAATGCTGTCGAGCCGCCGGCTCGGATGTTTAAAAGTGCTACAGTTAGGGGGACAATATTGGGCTATCCACGAGGTGGAATTGAGTCTGATCCCCGGCTGATGATTGATGCCATGGTTGGAATGGTGGCTGGTACAGTTGGTACCATATGGGCTATGAAATGCTTTTAAGGCTTAAATCTGTGGCAAGGTAAGGATGAAACCCCCTTGAGCAAAGTAAATAACTTAAGTTCCCGCTCAACCGCAAGTCGGACTGGTCAGTGAGCCTGTCTCTAACATAGCTCAGTAAATTAATCATTTCCTGGAAAACTTAATAAATTGGTGGTACTATTCTCAGTGGAGAATAGGGATCGGCCTCCCTAGCAGGGGAGTATACCGAAGGGGTGGAACGGGAATGGACCGTAGTGTCGTTCGCCGGTTCTCACAATGGTAGGTGCTAGTTGGAACAATTTGGGTTCCAGGATAGCGTTCAGGCCTATCGGTAAATAACTGAATCCAGGAATGATTTAACGAAATGCTGTGATAATCTCGGCCCGGCCGCATGCATTTAAGTTGCATGTTAATTCGTACGTTGGCATTAACGGTCGTAGATATCTTATGGGTAAAGCTGAGCACCTCTGCAGAGTTAAACTAATGGTATTCGAATACGCCGTACTTCCGGATAATGAAGTTAAGTTGAACTGGGGTGATTACCTGTAACCTACACTCAAGTAATATGTTGGAATTTTGAATGAAGTTGATTAGTGATGTTGTTTAACTTGGGAACCCCCAATTTACTACTTAATTATGGTTTGTGTTTCAAATGTAAAATAAGTTAGAAAATAAAATGCCATCCAAATACTTACAACACTACTACCGTCTATCCCACACATGTAGTATTCAGCCGTTTTCGTACGACTTGTTGAGTACCCCGTACTCACCCTTGCAAAACCCTACCCGTTTCAGAGTTGGAAGAAGCTGGAGCCTACCAAGAAGTCGTAGATGGCTACTTAGTGTGGTTTTAGGTCTCGTCTTTCGCTCAGGCTCTGCATGTGGTGTTCTTTTGGTAATGTACAACAGGAAGCTTGGATGCTTCCCCTTTGTAAAAACTCGGCCGTGAGGCCAGATATTTGAATAAAAATAGTTGGAATTGCTCTTGTCAGGCCAAAATACTCTTGTTTTCAACAGTTAGTCTTTTTGGGTAACTATTGTGTTCTCCCGACTGACCCCTAGCAGGGCGGTCCGTCACATTAGATGTCTACCATGTAGCCAAAATTAAGCACGTCATATATGAGCATGCACAGTGCCAAAGGACATTTCGTTTTTTAATTCAAGTGAAACATATCCAATATAGTAGTATTAAGAGGAGCACGGGCTTCTAAAATATGAGATGGCTTGAGCTTATATATGGATCAAAAAAGAAGAGAGGTGCAACTAGAAATAACCGGCAAGAAGCCAAACTGTTTAGAGAGGTATAGCTCATGACTTTTCCTGAACTCAAATCGAAGTCGCATTCGGTTTGAAACTTAACTAGGGATTTGACCTTTAATTCCTATATATGGTCGACATACAGATGTCATCTAAAAGTTCATAGCATGCCAGCCATAACATAAGTAGATGCTGCTGCCGACATGGATGGTTGTTTTCGGGAACTTATTGTCCTGTCGATAGATGTACGTACGTAATTTTGGAAAGGAACATATTCGTATCGAGTAAATGCAGATAGCTTCCGGTTATGAACATCATTGCTGTACTTGCATGGGAAAGTCTTCTGTTCTTTCTTTGCTAGCTTCATTCGGACTTAACTATAAACAAAAGAAAAAAAAAACTCGAAAAAAAAAAACAAAAGAGCTGTATTCGATTGCCGACTTATGTTCCTTACATATGCATACGAAATAGGCCACCTCATAAACGATCCTCACCATTATATATAATTATTGTGGGCCACCTCGCGAACGTGCAAGATTTTTCCTTTTTACCTTGACAAATGAGATACTTTAATTCCAGAACTATGCTCTCTTTTTTGATGTTAGGATTATGAAATAATTGATTATTTGTCATAAAGTTGATGTGTATTTGATGAATTGTCACACTATATCTCACTGATATTTGGGCTCAGGGGCCACATGTTAATGAGATATGGCGTGGCAAATCATCAAGTGCACATCAACTTTGTGGCAAATAATCAAATATCCCTAGAATTATTTGTCGGACCCTCCCTTCTGGTGTGGAATACCAGATAATCTCATGTGCATACCATACTAGTCCCATAATCAGTGGCTAGTATGCATATTCACAACATTGTTATCACATCCATACAATATAACATTGATATATATCATATTTATACAAGGAAATATTGTTCTTACAACAAAAGAGATCTTTGGCCAAATAAAATGCAGCGAAAAGTAGTAAGGTAAAAGTCAAAGTTTAGCGGTATGCCTCATCCAAAAAATCCACATACAACCGATAAGGATTAAGTTGAGAAAAACTCGTTTTTGTATTCCCCATAACCTACGACAAAGTAAGAGTCATCGAGGGCCTCAGTTTCTTCGTCCACTGAATATTAACAAGCAAGGGTGAGTATATTTGTACTCAGTAAGACTTGTAGTGTATCACAATTATAAATAGATGCTTAGCTATGTCAAGAGAAATGGCTATCCTACCATTTTCTTTTGTTTAAAGCTAAATTTAGTCTATAATAACATGTATAGCAAACGGATATGTAAAATAACAAATATATACATATCATAAATATGAATAAGTCACGACCCTTCATGATTGTGATCTCACCATTTTTTAACGCAAGTTTTTTGCATAAAATTTAAAAGCTAACTAGTGTCAAACCACCAAGTCTTTCGTGACCACGAGCACGACTTTTCTAAAAGATTTATAATTTGCAAAGGAGTACAACTTTATCCACAAGATATGATCAACTCTTGTTACCGCTATTTTCACACTTCTTTTGGTGTGTAGCAGAGAGATCATAATAAGAACTGTTACATCACCTAGACCTAAATTTACACAAGTCCGATGATATTTGACCCTTACTATGGCGACGGGAATATTTGTATGCACAGTACTAACGATAGTTTATACCCTATTGTGACCATTCCCCCACAGCAAGGCATACACCAAAGTATTGGCAAACGTCATTCCCAACACCTCAGTGAGGGCACCCTTTCGAGCAAACCTACCCGGAATACACATACTAATTCGGCCTTTCAATGGACAAAGCTAGACCTAAGAAACTTAATAGGTTAAGGCCACTCCACAATAGCACTAGTGGTTGCACAGATTGTCTTGGATTGTAGCAACACGACGTTCGATCCTTAATCGATCCGGGTGAGAACTCCCCCTACACTACATGCAAGTCTATGCACTTCACAGATTATATAAATAACTCATTCGCGTCAAAATATGATTTTAAATTTTGATTTTATACCAAAGTAACATAGGTACCTATTCTGGTTCATCATATCAAAAATTTCTATTTTTGAACAAATGTCTCAACCACTCATTTGTTCTTCTCAAATCTAAAGCATGGCTAAGAAAGGGTATGTATAATCGAATATACCCAAGGTTGACATTTGATATAGCCTAAACCTTATCTAATGGATTTCAAGGTTAAGGATTACGCATTTATCAAGGAAGATACATACAACAAGTATGAATATCTATCGATACCCATAATATAGCCATTTTACAGAAAGTACATGTATTCATACATATACTTGTAAACACAACATACATTAAGTGAAATATTAGGATAAATATGGTCAAAGGAGGTGCTTGTCTTGCTCATTGATTTCTTAAGTTGGTTCGGGGTCGGTGTGGTAGGTTTCTTGAGCGTCAGTATCTACACGCAATATATCATAAAGCAATAATAAGAACCAAAAAATTCAAATAGATACCAAATTCAAATATTTTCATTATTATTGTTGGGGAACGCGGTATGCTACTCTAGCACAAATTAAAATTTCTACCGCAAACCAGAAAAGCTACTCGCAAGAAGGGGATCATAGATCTATTACCACTAGAAGTGCAGTTGTGGAATCCTTCGCACGTCGTTGTAGTAGATCGTCCTCGCCGTGGATCGTCCTCGCCGTGGATCGTCCTCGCTGCGGATCTTCCTCTCCACGTCGCGATGCGATGGCGTCACCACGCAGCTGACCCACACGTCAGGGGATGGAGCGCCGTGCGTCGTGTGCAAGCAGGGTCGCTCGGCGAGGGAACGCAGAGGAGGTGGCTAGGGTTTCTGGCGAAACACCTCTAAACCGCACGAAAGTGCGTTACTGCGTCGACCTCCTCCCTCCTTATATAGCCACGAGGTGAAACCCTAGGCGGTTAGGGCCCATCTACGCGCTAAGCCCACGAGGTCCATTAATTATGGATCCAATCCGAATTGATGCGTCGGCCAGTTAAGTGTGTGACCAGTAGGTTCATGCGCATTTGGACATGGATTCGGAAAACCCTTTTCTAATCCAATAGTCGATAGCGGCTCCTTGCGAGCATGCCAACTCCCAAGCATATGATTAAAAATGCGATGTAATAATCCCTTTGCCAAACTATATGAAGATCGAACTCAAGGCGAGAAGCATGTCATCCTTTGACAGTTCAATCCATCTTTCGTATCCGTGATATATTAATAAGTTGTGATTGACTTCTCAATCACGGCATGGCCATGCACTTCTTTAATTTTTTTAGGGTTGACCCTAAGGTGGTACTGAACACTACTACAGATTATAACATTAAAGATAGTTCGAAACCGTCATCATAGATGGTTTTTTAAACTGTTGGTAACCATGTGTCAGTGATATAACAACGTATCACAAACGGTTTGGAAACCATATGTGTACACTGTCAGGAGCCGCCCAGATCGTCCTCGAGTTACTGGATGAACAGTCGTACCCGGCGGATTTGGATCCTAGCAACAGACCACCGGAGGTGATCCCGATGCTAATACCCAAGCCCAAACGAGACAACTCTACAAACATCCAAACGACTCGACGACAACCCCGGTATTCCCCCGGTATGCGATCCGAAACTCGCCCAGGATCCCCACATACCGGTTTCCAATGCCATATCAATAATCAATTCGCACAAAGGGGCATCAAGCCCCCAAGCTCACTACCAGAGACGCAAGAACGCGGAAGCAAACAAACACCACACGGCACAAAGAGGCCCAACAAAGACAACCAACAAAACAACCAAGCGAAAAGCAGACAATTCCATTACAGAAATAAAAGTAGCAACTGCTCACAAAAGTAAGACCACCCACTCTATACAAACAAAAGTAAAACACCTCCGGAAGTGTCATGCCCTGAACACTTAGGGCGCATAACGTCGGCGACCTCTACTCGGTGCCCTTGGAGTCACCGATAGGTAGTAGGGGCAAAACTTCGCACCATTTGGATCCTCACTGCAAAACCACAAAGCGTAAGCTTTGAGTACAAAGGTACTCGCAAGTCTTACCCGTGGTCCATATATGACCGACTCCAAAGGACATGCAATTGGATGTAGCAAGGAATAAGCTAGAGGTAACATTTGCGGAAATGCTTAGGTTTATTATTTAGTCACTCAACTACTCAATTCACAAGTTAAGCAGTTTTAACAGTGCCTACTTCTAAAAATGAAGTTGCAATCTTTAATTCTCAACAATTAATCTCATCACCAATTTATTTGGGCTCAAGCTCGGCGAACCTCGGTTCAAGTTCTTACTACGTATTTGTGCGATGAAAGAGCTTGCTCATATTCGAGGCGCGGCAATTCGAATCGCTTAATTAACCTGCAGGAAGCATTGATCGCACAACACTTACCACAAGGGCCTAGTGTCAACCCCTCCCAATCATACCCAATCATTTGGCGTCCTCCTGTGGCCGAAAACCTAGCACCCCTCGAGCAGCCCCAAGCCCGGCTTGGCGCTCGAGAGTCGGCCTAAGCCTCGCCCTCAACCACGTCCAACCACAGGAAGTTACGGTCCATCGATTCCGTATGAGAGAAAGAGTGGCTTACCGTACCATAATCGGGCATGCGACCAACCGGGGTGTGCTCAATCAAAGGGCAACCATCGAATCGGTCCTTAATCAACTCAGACGGGAACTACCACATCGGGTCTCCTTACCCAATGTCCCAACCTTCCCGCCCGGTCTCCAATTCATCTTTTCTTTTCCAACTACCCATCCATGCCCACTCTTTTAATCATAGGTAAGGTAACGACCTCAAGCGGCGGAACCTTCCGCCACTTGGCCCAAATCCCGACCTCTAAGCAATTCTAAGCAGTGACTCATTTAATACCCATACTAGATCCAACGGAAGTATTCACAAATCCAAGGGATGAATGTGTAGCAAATAGGATCTAACCCTAACCCAATTCAACTCCTAATGCAGACTTATTTCACCAATTAAGCAGTTTATTCACAAAAATACAATTAATATAGGTTCAAGATGCATAGGTGCTTGCCTTGTTCTTCTGCTGGTGGATCGACGGCGATTTGCCCCTCGGCAACTCCCTCAACCACGGCCACGTCAGTCGCCGCGGGATCGTTCTCTACACGAGTACAATGCATAATTAAAATGCATGCAATGCATATGAATGAAGTACAACTAAAAAACCCCGAAGAAATAACGCAACCGGACAGACCAGCCTAACCCGGACAGTCCGGGTATTTGATCCGGACTCTCCGGCCCATTCGGTCCGGATACTCCGGGCAGGGCGGACACTCCGGACGGGGTGTCCGGACACTCCGGCCCAGGCGCCTCTCGCCTAACTACACGAGGGATCGAGGTGCCACCAAGCCCTACGGCACCACGAGACCCCGATCTATGACATTCCTACACGTGGCTAAGCCGGAGAAGCTCCTAACTAGCTTACTCCACGAGAAAAGACACTAATCCACAGAACCTCTAACCAACCCTAATCAACCCTTGGATCGGCATTACTACTACCCGATCAACCACACTAGCACCCACATTCATCAATCCAAGCCCCACACTAACCCTAGGATCACTACAACCAAAAACCCTAAAGCTCAAGATCCAACTCCGAAACTTCAAATCTAAACCTAAGCTCTAACTCCCACCATTGATGACCCTAGAACCCAAGAATCCCACAGATCAACCCCCAAGAGAGAGACCTACCTCCAAGGAAGATGGAGGAGAAGCAATGCTGGGAGGAGGAAGGAGGATGCCGGCGTGAGGACGAGCTAGAGGACGCCGGGGAGGAGCCACGGAGGTCGCCGGCCGGTGGGCTCGCCGGAGTGGAGCTAGGGGGTGGTGGGGAGAAGCACCAAGAAGTGTGGAAGGCTAGGAGGTATGAGGAGGAGTGGTGGGGAGGCTAAGAAAACAAGTGTTTATAGCCCCACCCCGAACATACCAGACACTCCGGACATTAACCCGGAGACTCCGGGTTGGGGTCCTCGGTGGAATCAACCCGGATACTCCGGATCTCTAACCCGGACACTCCGAGTTGGGGTGTTCGGTCAGCCCAATCCGGATACTCCGGACACTTATCCGGACATTCTGGGTTGGATCCGGACACTCCGGATGCTGATCCGGATACTCCGGATGCTCCAGAATTTTTGAAAGTTTGGGGCCTTGACATACACAACATCACAGACGGTTTTAGTTAGAAACCTTCTGTGATACTATAATATCATAGACAGTTTTTATCTAGAACCATCTGTGATTCCCTTTTTCCCTACATCCTTAGCAGAACTTTCATCAATAGTATCTGTTGTTTGAAATTTTCTTCTATTTAGATGTTTCTACAATGATATTTACAAGACACAACCATTTATATATTTTGTAATTGAATATTTAAACATCATAGATGCATCGAGGCAATAGCTTGTTTGATCAGGATCATCTTAAAATATGAACATTTATATCGCTTTCATCTCGTTTTTTATTATAAGTTGATGGCTTTCAAGGCAAAATTCATTTCATAGTTCATCCTGAACGCTGTCATGCTTTGATTTATCGCTTCCACTTCATCCACATCCCCGAACGAGAATACCATGGGTAGACTATTTTCACTCTGGTATTGTGCAGGAATAGAATTATTTTGATGGTTCTCTATTCCATCTAATATAGAGTTGATTAAGCCATCGGGTATACGATGACTTAATCAACTCCATATTTCATGAAATAGAGAACATCGAAATAATCCTATTTTTTGCACAAAACCAGAGTAAAAATAGACTACCCATGGTATTCTCATTTGGAGATGAGGATAAAGTGATAGCGATAAATGAGCGCATGACAACTTTTAGGATGAACTATGGAATGAAATGGATTTTGCCATCGAATCCATCAAAATTATAATAAGAAGGGAGATGAAAGTGTTACAAAACATTATATTTGAAGATGATCTTGATCAGATAAGCTGTTGCCTCAATGCATCTAGGATGTTTCGATATTCAATTACAAAATCTATAATTCGTTGTGTCTTATAAATATCATAGTAGAAATATCTAAGTAGATGAAAATTTCAACCGATAGATACTAATGATGGAAGTTCTACTGAGGGGTGTAGGAAAAATACTTGGTTCCAACAAGCAAGACACTATTAAGTTATTGCATTCAAGATGAGCAAATATTAAGGATAATGTCAGGTGATAATACATTGACAAGATATATATTTCGTAGATCAAGACAAGAAGGCCTCTGGCCTTTTTCATGTCTACCATCATATGTATCATAGCTTCTGTAACAGAGGTTTTTTTTTTGTTCTCCTTGAAGTTCCACAACTCTGGCACAATACCCATTTGTTTAACACCAATAACCGATTGACTTCCAGTCATATATCTTAATCCCAACCAAAGCGACCATGTTGTTGTGAAAAGGGTGTCTTGGTATATTATCAGCAACCACGGTGAATTAAATGCTAGAAACCCTTATATTACCTCTATAAGCTTAGCTTTGGCTTCTTCTAACTCTGCATTTGCCCTACAGTCCTTAATGATGAGTGCCGTGTTAAGAGATTCAATAGCTTGCAATTTGTCATCTATGTCTTTCAGTTCGTGTTTCATCTCATAAATCTTTTCTGTTAACTTAGACTAGCCCTTTAGTTGTTTCATCTCCACCTCAAGTTTTTGTTTAGCTTCTAACAGCTTTTCCATGTCGTCTATTTTACCAAATCAGATTTCAATTAATTTAGATCAGACATATATAGGAATAAAGATAGCATGCTTATATAACATGATGACTGATGCTCATCATAAGTGCTACTTATAGAAAGTAAATGCGTAAGTGTAATACTTCACATAACATGTACTTGTCTAAGTTTTGCTTGCCTCTGTGATTACTTCACACAGCATATACTTAAGTAATGACATGTGTTGACATAGCCTTCACATGATCACATATTCACGTCCAACAATAGATGGTTCTATGTCGACATAGTCTCACATTCAAATCATATGACTTATATTTCTCACATAGTCTCGCATTAAAACAACCATGTCGATGGCATTGCATTTTTCTTCCTAACATATGGCTCTAATAATTGGAAAGTTATCATGAATTATTAACTAATTCTTAATGTCCCTATTAATCCCTATTAACGTAACTAATAATATTTTTCAAAACATTACTGATCCGTAGTTGTACATGTTGTTAACCATAGTTTCTACTGTGTTTAGCTAAGAAATGCATCATAGTCACTAACAACATGAAGAGCACAAGTTTGAATCCACGTGGTTAGGACATCAGCTATACTTGCATCAAGTATTTACTAATGTGTCGGTATATAATGATATGCAAGACATTAATACCTAGATATTATGACATAATAGAGGCTTGATCAACCAAGGCCTTTTTGATTAATTCTAAGATAACCCCGGCATAATAATTATAAGATACTTCCAGGGATTTTATGAGAAATTCCTTTCTAGTCAACTTAATCCAATTACCCTAATTGGATTAGACCAGCGACAAAATTTATACCCAATCCAACCATGTCGACGGCATCAATATATGGATTTCCAAAGAAGGATGAATTAAGTGCTTGCTCCCGAGGGGGAGCTAAGTTGCCGAAGGGGAGGATGCTGAGGTGGAGACTGCCAACAGGGAGATGGCCACGGGGGAGGATGCCAAGGGTGAGGTCGTTGATGGGGAGACCGCTGCGGGGGAGGATGCCAAGGGTGAGGCCACAACAGGGAGGATGCCGAGGGCAAGGACACCTATGGGGAGGCCACCGTGGGGGAGGATGCCATGGGTGAGGTCGTCGACGTGGAGGCCACCGCGGGGGAGGACGCCGAGGGGTGTGGCTGAATGGGCGAGGAAGGAGGCAAACAGTTTTCTATTTCATTTTGCTGAGTGTGGTGAGCACAAAACCTAGAATGATATATATACACACTAAGGGAGTGTTATTGCAGACAAATCTATTAAAAAATCGTCTATGATAATGCAATATCACAGACGATTGTAGCTAAGAACCGTTTGTGCTAAGAACCGTCTGTGAAGTATCACAGATAGTTCTTAGCTAGAACTATCTGTGATATTGGCTTATTACAGACGGTTCTTAGCACATCATGTAGCTTTTGATGATCATGGTGCAAAACCATCTGTAATTAGCTTTAATACAAACAGTTTTCGACAACCATCTGTGATGAGGTATCTTATATAGGCCTTTCTGTAGTAGTGGATCTTTCTGTAAAATTTCCAGTATTTTAACATCCCTATGATTTTCTTATAAAATCTTTTAGTGCGTAGATTAAATAACAACTGAGAGTTTAGATTTTTTTTTCAAACATAGTGATTTAGCGCCAAAATTCACAAATTTTTTTGGAGATTCTCTCTAAACTATTTTAAACTTAAGTAAAATATTTTCAGACTTTGTGATATTGAGAGAAGGACCAAAATGGCGATCAGATGGGGGTGAATGATCCCAATTAAATTTGTCCCCAAGGAAACCAACCAAAACATCTCACGATTGAAGGGAAACAGTGAAAACAAATTTTAAAGCAGTTACCCCACAATTGGAACTACCACAGTCGGCAATCAGTAGTGTTGAAAATTTAGCATGAAAATCAGTAGTGCCGATTGTCTAAAAACATTGAAATCAGCACAACCTCAAAAACGAAAAATTATGGATCTTTTGATCTATTGGTCCAAAACTCGTGAAACTTGGTAGACACTTTTTTATGGTTGTCAGCAACCTATTCCAACCTTCAATTTAAGGGATTGATGTCAAAGTTCCAACCTTTTTCCAATCAAAGAAGGAGAACACCAAGTTTGAGCAAAAATAGAAATCTTAGTCTTGGACTTGCTCTTGAGGTTTTGATGATCAAGATGATCATGGATAGCCTTCTACACATCAAAGCAAGTAAGAACACAAGAGAAGAACTCTAGAAACCCGATCCACCAAGTTTTCTTCATTCCACACAAGAAGAACAATTTCTTGCAAAGTTCAAGAGAAGATTTGCCTAGATGATTGAGATATAATCTGAGATAGACTCATCCATTAACCATACATCCTTGGCACAAGAAGCACAAACAAGTAGAAAGAGAGGAGGCAAATCCAATTTGCAAAAATGTAAATTGTGAGAATGTAATTTCCAAGAATTTAAAATGTTATTTGCAAGAATTTAAAATGTGGAATTTAAATGCTGAATTTTAGACATAATGTAAATGTAGAAAGTAAATTCAGAATTGAAGGAAATAAGATTTTATTTCATGGGTTGAACATTTATAAAGCCTCACAAAAAGGTGGGCAAAGATCAAAGGAGCACCAAAACCTTCAAGAGGGGATGAGTTGCTTCAATCCTAAGCGACCTCTCCGAGGGCTAGGATTGACTCAACCACTCATACATGGGCTAACCCAAAACCCAATAACTTAACGAATTTTGCATGCTTCTCAAAGCTAGCTGTCGGTGTTTCGTGCACCAGCAATACGAATTTTTGGTTAGTGGGGGTCGCGCGCTCCTCCTCGAATGGTTGACACAGGAAGTCAGAGATTTATACTGGTTCGGGCCGAATGTCCCTACTCCAGTTCGGGTTGTTGGGGCGTATTGTATTGGAGAGACGAACCGAAGGTTACAGGCGAGATAGGGGGTTCGAAAGGATCGAACTCCCTTGTGCTCGATTAGGTTTCGCTGGGTTGCTTGCTCTATCTGTCCGTTCGTCCAGTTGTCTGTCCGATCGCCCCCGTCCCGGAGCCCTGCTTCTCCTTATATACTCGGAGGCAGCAGGTTACATGGGAGTTTGGAGAGAAAAAGGAATGGATATTGTATGCCTTGGAGTCTGGTTTTCTGTCTTGTCGTCCGACCGACCTCCGCCCACCCCATGTTGGGTTGGTAGTCCTGCGGCGAGCGGTCTTCGACCGGGCTGACGACGTGACGCACCGCTCCGTACGAACGTCAGCTCCGGCAGTTAATGGTGTTTGACCTCAGCTTGGCCTCGGGAGGGAGCGCTCTCCTCCGTGGTGTGTCAGTGACGATGGGACCAGGGCTTGACTCCCCTGCACACCCTCTGACATTCTCGGGAAGGAACCGCCTACCCCGGTACGGACGTCAGGAGACGTCGCGTGCATAGGGCAGTTGACTTGACACCAGCGGGCCTGCCGCCCCGCTGGTGGAGCTGGCCGACCGCGCGCTCCGACCTGAGAGGTCGGACCCTGCCGGTCACCAGGGGCTGGTTCTGAACTCGGGCCGGACCCGCTTTTTACGGCCTTCGGGCCTCTTGCCAGAACTGGGCCTTCAAGGAGGTCAGCCCGTTCGTGGTCCCGGGCTGATGGGGGTACCCATGGTATGTGCACTCGTCACTAGCTAACTTGACCGCTACTCTATCCTCTAAACTGCGATCCAATGGCTCTCCATGATCTAAGCAGATCCAAGCTAGCATCAAGTGGTTCCTTTGCCTCCATGGCTTGCAGCGACTCCATCTCCGATCATCCTCTGGTGATCCCCGACCGTCTGAATCTCCGGCACACCTCGCCTAATCCAGGTCATCCTCCGCCTCACCACGACCAAGCACTGTCATCCTGCAACCATCAAAGACAAGGAAACATATCATATAGCATTGTTCAACAAAAAAATATGCAATAATCATCCAATGACAATTTAAATATCACTTCACAGATGAAATCGGCACTACCGCCAACTAGGGTCAAGTAGTGCCGCTCAATCGGCAATACCGACTCTAGTGGTTGGTAGTGCCGATTGCTTAGTAAACTCAGCGAAGAACCCTCTGAAAAATAACTACTGTGCATTTGGGCTGGTGTACCGCTCGGTTGGCACTACCACCACACAGAGGTCGGTACTGCCACTCTGCTTAAACTAGAGGTAAACCTGGTACAACCGCAGGCTGGCACTACCGCCGCTTGGGTCAGTAGTGTCGCAGGTCGGTACTATAGTCCCCTAGGACCGGTAGTGCCGATTGCCAATTGGAAACACCCGCGTGTCAGTTGTGTCGTAGGTCGGTACTATAGTCCCCTAGGACCGGCACTACCGATTGCCACGTGACTACACCCGCGTTTTGCCGCGTGTCAGTGCTTGCACCAGTAGCCGCGTCACCTCGGGCATCTGCGACACTGGCCAACCTTTCATGGACAGCATCCATCGTGAACTGGCGAGATCCGTGGACCAGGTCTATGGTCCCGTGGTCCCACCTATCAGTCTAACAACAATTTTTAGATTTATTTTATTTTCGGTTAATTAGCCTTGCTGATGTCAGCATGACATCATAAATAGTATTTCTTTTAGAAATTTAATTTGGCCAAAAAGAAAATAGAGGATGGCTTCAGCAGTGGCATCATTATTCAGTTTTTTAGTAGAAAAATAATTAGAATAATTACTATTTATTCTTTTTTATTTTCAAACTTTCGAGAGCCTATTCTCATCACACGAGCTCCGATTGAGATGATTCTAGAGCCTAACAATTTGTAAAATTGAGCTCTATTTAATGAAGAATTTTATTTAGTTTCCGAAGTTCATTTGCTCTCTATTTTTAGTGTTTATTTGTGTTTCCTCTCGATTCACGTAGATGTTGAAATACCGAGAGTGTACGAGAGTGAAGTCTCGACTCAAGACCAAGGTCCAGAATCAGAGCAAGGACTTTTCTAAGGAAAGTTACACATTCTTGACCATGTTGAACCTAATCTTTAAAATGCTATGTTGAATTTAAATTATTGCATGCATAGTTTCTACAAATGTATTTTAATCCCAGTTTTAAATCAAATAGTTATGCCATGATTGGTAAAGCTATATTTGATGATTGAATCCCTTGTGCCATTGTCACCTTAGAAATATATTTATGATGTTTGATGAATACCAAAACAGTTAGGAACGTGCTTAGTCTTGCTTAGACATAAAATTTAGGTTATTTTTGGGAGTTTTGTGCCAAATGAGGGTTTTACTAAAATTAAGAACTATGTTTTGAGGATTATTGAAAACTGTGCCATGAAGTTCTATGTAATGCCATGATAAAATTGAAAATATGATTTAGATTGGGAGAGAAAGGTTTACTGGGTTGTTGAAAGCACGCCTAGTTAATTAAGGATCAGTCTGTGAGTTGCTGAATGTAAAGCATTACCGTACTACCACATGTCTGGTATGGACAGACATGGTTATCCATAATATAACACACCATGGATAGTCATGCCATTAGGTGGGAAGTGGTGTGAGGATGAGGCTACCACTTGGCGCAAGAGGGGGCTTCTGAATTAGGGTGATCCTTTCAGCGATGAAACCTTAGCGGGCATGACTACATGAGTGGAACATTATATGGGACCTTGTTATGATTTTTTTCTACCGTACACCAAAGAAAGTGTGTAATTTGGCACAATGAGGCAATCATGTCTTATGGGTAAAGTTGTACAACCTTTGCAAAGTGTAAAACTAATCGATTAGCCGCACCCACAGTCATGGTTATGTTGAGCTGGCCTTTCACATATTAAATCTAACTATTTAAAAAAAAATGGTTTCGAGAAAAGTGTTCAGTGGGGATGGAGTGAGTCCATTATGGTAAAATTTGGTTTAAGTTCCAAGAGGAATTCCTGAGTTGGTTCTAGGAGGGATTCCAGAGTCCAAAAATATTGAAAAATAAAATTTCCTATTTAAATAAAATTGTGCCTTTGGAAAAATTACTTAGAATAATTGTGAACTTGCTACTTTATGCTAAAATGACCATACAGCCTTCAATTGAATCCTTTACATTATTAATGCATCTTCTGTGTGACTTGCGGAGTACTTTTGTACTCAGCCTTGCTTACTTTGCTGATTCAGAGGAGGAGTTCTACGATGGTGAGGACTAGGATAACTAGGACCGCTGCCCCAATTGATTGCTAGTGGCAAATTTATTGAGTTTTACTCCAGTTTAATTTATTTTTGTTGCTTTACATTTATTTGGCTTGTGAGCTAATCTTATTGAAAAAGATCATGTCAGTTAATGAATAAAGGTATGTTTGATATGTTGTGTTACCAACTTTGTTTATTGTGTACACTAGCTTGATTCTGGATCAGTGTGTTTTACACATAGGGTTCAGAGGTGTTACTTTCGGGTTTGACAAGCTAGCATCCAAGCCGTTCCCTTTCCTCTGTGGCTTGCAGCGACTCCGTCTCCGGTCGTCTTCCAGTGATCCCCATCGTCTAGACTTCAGCACACCTCGTCTAGTCCTGGTCATCCTTCGCCTCACCATGACCTAGCACCGTCGTCCTACAAACATCAAAGACAAAGAAAACACATCACATAGCATTGTCCAACAAAGATATACAGTAATCAATTCATCTCAAAAATCAAATCATACTTCACATATGAAATCAACAGTACAACCAACTGAGGGTCGGTAGTGTTGCCCAATCGGCAACACTACCCCTAGTGGCCGGTAGTGCCAATCGCGCTTAGAACCAACGAAAATACTCTCTGAAAATTAACTACCACCTACTACAGGTCAGTAGTGCCACTCCTCTGGTAGTTCCGACCCCCAGGTCCAGTAGTGCCGATCGCTCACCGTCTAGAGATGCCGCTCACTAGCACTACCGCTGAAATAGGCCGGTAGTGTCACCGACCGGCAGTACAGCCATTACAAGGCCAGTAGTGTCGCCAACCGATAGTACTATTGCCTGACGGCCGGTAGTGCCGCTCCTGACTGAAAATAACTCAAATTGCTTCAATTTAAAATCCAATTCAAATCAAACTTGTCATAAATATGGGGAAACCTCCACATGGTCTTTCAGACTCTTGCCATTGTATGCGACACCTATGGTATTCAATATTTGATCACTCGAGAATGAAGATTCTGATGGCTTTTCAAGCACTCCACCTCCAACAAATATGCAACTAACTCGTTGATGTTGAGAGTGTTTTTTGAAAAAAAATATATTTATTATTAATTCCTCCTAAGATTGTGGTAGAGATGATGCTAGGATGATGACCTTGTCATTTTTCTCAGTTTTCTCATCCATAATAGTCATTTGTGTGATAAGCTTGTTGAAGACATTGAGATGGTGAATGAATCATATACATTCATCCATGCACAACTTATACAGTTGTCGCTTTAGCACCCACCAGTTTTTTAGCAACTTTGAATTATACAATTATTCTAAATCCTTCCTAATTGCTTCAGTGAATTCTCCTTGATCACCGAGTACTTTACCTCATCAGAGAGATATAAATGGATTGTACCAGTAGCCTTTCGCTCCATCATCTTCCAGTCTTCTTTTGATGTCTTTTCCGGTTTATCCCTTTCAAGAACAACGATTAACTCTTACTGGATAAAGACATCCTTAATCACACACTGCTTCATGCTAAAATTTTCTCCTCTATTAACTTTCTCTACTTGATTCCACATTGTCAATATCGATCATGATTTTATGCCACCTGACACTTTACCAATATTTTCACAAATCTGATTAATCTAGTCTTAGCTATGATATCACTTGTTACACTTTGATACCCCATTTTATGCATAGCAACCCCTGAATCGAATTAGAGCTTTGTGAGATACTGTCACGAGCGTGCACGGTCTCAAGAACAAAGAAGATGAATCTCGTAGCCATTGAAGCAACCAGAATGAGAGAGAAAATATTTGACGAAGCTGATCACAAATTCTTTAAGCGCAACATCAAAAGAGTAAAACGGATTGTCGCTCCCTCATAACCCTCTCAAACCTTTTAGGGCATTCAGATCCTTGTGCTATATAAGAATCTAGTGCTAAAAAATAATCTAGCTTCTAATCCTCTTATACACTTCTACTTTGGATGAACTCCACTTGCTTGGTTCTTGTTTGCTTGGGTTCTCTATTACCACCCCGATGGGTTTATATAGCCCCCTTAGTCCTTATCCAAAAGGATTATGAACCCTAATTCTATTATGATTTATTTAAGACTCCTTGCAGCACACATTTCTAAATCCAGAAAGACCAAATATAAATAGAGGTGGGCGTCGTGCTATGCCTAAATTATTCTTCGTGTTTGAACCGTGCTTCGTGCCTAAATAGTGCCGGGCCACGATGGCCCATCGTTCCAACCGCGCTAGCACGGCTCACCTTCGGCAAGCCTAGGCATGGCCCATTGTAATTTGTGCCGGCCTCGTGCCTTGCTGACATAGGCCCAGCCCATTTGTACTATTGCGATGAGAGGAAAGGAACCGGAGACGCACGGAGCTGAGGTAGTGGACACAAATATTGGGGGAATAGGAACTAAATTTTTTGTATTCTTAAAAAGGTACAGAGTGATATTACGGTGCTTACGTGAGTACACGATGCTCTTTAGTACAAAAGACTTGTACATTGTAAGAAGCTGCTCTCTTTCGCCCTTCTCTCTCAGCTCTCCCCTATCTCGCCCATCTCTCTCTCTCTCCTGTTGCTCCCTCTCAGCTCTCCCTCTCTCTCTCTCAATCTATCTAGCCTGTCTCTCTCTCTCTCTCTCTCTCTCTCTCTCTCGCCCATTGCCCCCTCTCTCAGCTTTCTTCGCTCGTCGCTCTCTCTCGATCTCTCTCAGCGATGAGCGAGTGAGGCGGTGAGAGGAGTAGAGAAAGCGAGGATCACCGTCGACCAAGGAGAGAACAAGAGGGGGAGGGGAGAGAGAGAGCCATGAGAGGAGCAAAGAGAGCTAGGCGTGGTGAGGGGGTGAGCAATGGTCAGGGAGAATTTCCATACGAGCGAGGCAACTTTTTCAGGAGTCAGAAGGCAACGACTAAATGCAAACGAGCAGAAGGTGGTGCAGCGTTCTTCTTCCCCTCCATGGCACAAGCAAGCACGCCCTCAAATACCCCAACTAGTTCTCCTCCTGAGCATTCTAAATATTTAAGTGTCCATAATTTTATTTAATTACTTAAATTTCATTATTTTATTTTATTTTCTCCCTTTTTTCCTTTCTCTTTTCCCTCTTTCCCACTCCCCCCCTTTTCCCCTTCCCCCTTTTCCCTCCCCCACGGCACCCCCCTCTCTCTCTCCCCAACATCCTTTTTTTCACTTCCCCCCTTTTCCCTCTCTCTCCCTTTTCCCCCTTTCTCTCTCCCTCTCACTCAATGCCCATCCCCGTAGCCCCCGCCCCCACTGGCATCCCCCAGATCGCCCCCTCCCCTCCGCCCCGCTGCCTCCCTTGGCCCCTCCCTGCGTCGATCTGCCCCATCCCCATCCCCCTTCTCCTCCGCACGCTGCCTTCCTCCCCCCACCTCCCCACCGCCTCCCGCTGCCCCCATCTCCCTACCACCTCTGGCCTCCATCCCTACCTCCTCTCTGGCCTCCCCCACGAAGCGACCAAGGAACAGGCGTGGGCAACGGCATGTTCCACTCTTTGCGGCAGTAGGTACTCTGCCTCCTCCTCTCCCCACCTCCGTGCCGAGCGTCAGGGTGGGCCATGCTGCGGCACGATCGCACTATAGCGTGTCGTGCTGGCATGAGCACGGCCCACATCGACGTTTTTTCGTGCCGCTCGGCGTGTCTAGTTCCCTGGCCCTGCATGGCCTGGGCAACTATGCCATGTCGGAACGGTCCATCCGTCTTTGTGTTGTGCTGGGCTTTGGCCCTTGCCATCCCTTGTGCCTCAAGTCGGCCCAAAAAAGACACGTTCAATGTCCACCTCTAGATATGAATCTCTATATTCAACGCTTTCAAACATGGTAAATTCCAACATTTGAAGTAAATTTTTCAAACTTATATACTACTTTCAACCAGTTTGACTTTAAACTTTTTTTAAAAATGATTTGACATTGTACTTTTCATATACAAAAATCTTCCTTCTGGCGGCGGCACCACGCGCTACGACCGAGGATGAGGACGTCGAGGAGTCAGGGTTGGATTGAAAGGGGGAAACAAGGTGTGGCAGCTCGAGCGAAGGCAAGGCGGCATGCACAGCGGTGAGAGGAGTGGGGAGTGAGAGGGAGTGAAGAACGGGGAAGATAGGATACGAGCGCGCGATGGGGAATAGGGAACCAGCAGTCACCGAGCGGGCTTCATCACGCATGGACGGAGATCCCTGGTAGCTGCTACCTACGAGATCCAACGGCCGATGGTATTTAGGGGCGCCGGGTGCTCACCAATTAGCAAATCGTATTCTTTTTGTTAGCCATGGTATTGAGGTGTAAATTACCGTTTGCAAAGTTGGAAGAGAAAGAACCACCAAATCGATGGGAAACACATAGACCTACTCTCTGTTTTGCGCTGCGTTGCATGCCTCTGTGTACGGTGCTGGTAACCATCGTATATAGCCTCATAGGATAGTTGAGGCATCAATTTTTATCCATGTGCTGGTCTTGCTTGTGTAAGCAAACCCATGTGCTGCCGACCTCTGCTAATGACTTCTGGCGGAGTATTTTTCTTCTACCAAACAGGATCAATTGCATTTTTGACGACAGGTGCGATAGAGGCTTGTTGAGGCCGGCCGCGGGTACGACAGAGACTTAACGTAACATACATCTTGACAAATTTAAGGTGGATGATAGGCGCTAGCTAGGTAATACTTGACAAATTTACTTACACAGCTCTGTACCCAAATATTTATGCCGCCCCAAATACATGATTATTTTTTACCAGGCGGTAGCGCCTAGAACCTTGAGAATGTTTTCTCTTTTCCATTCGTGTTAACAGAGGTGGCACTAAGCTATGTGACCAGGAATGGTATACTAATATACTATACGTCTATATCTCATCAATAATAGTATCTACACAATTAACGCGAGCCACAGTTAGCTAGGTGGTCCAAGAGATGACCTTACAAATTAGCAACGGTCGCATCAAAGACTAGCCACATAGGCCGCTAGCTAGCTATCCACTGTACCACACCAAGTAGCTAGCTAGCGGTGGGGATCGACCACCTACAGATGCACGTGCGCGTTTAATGATCCCGCGCTCCCCTGGCTGACGGACGGACGGATCGCGTCGTTCGGCCGGTGGCCTCCGCGCGGGCTAGATCCGAGCGCGCGGACGTTGGCTGCCGATCCAGCTCGCGCAACAGTGCCGCGCCCACTGTTGCGCGCCGTAGCTAGTGCTGCGTTCGCGTCGCGCACAAGCGATAGACCGAACGACCCACCGACCGCGCGCTCCCAGAATCTCGTGGTCCTCGCGCGCGCGCCCCCGCTCCCCCGGCGGCAGCGACGCACCGCGCGACCGATGGTTACTGACGGGGCCACGCGCGTACGCGTACGGTTTTTACTGGCGCCGCGTACGTGCGCACTCGCCGATGTATTCGCGGGCTCGGGCGAGGGCCAGGCGTGATGCAGATATATATAATCGGCGAAGATTATATATATAGATGGACATAGTTTTGGTTTTCTTTGCTGATCGAGCCAAGTACACGAGCTGGATAGGTCCAGATCTCTTTGTTCTCTGGGGTTTCTGCAGTTCCTTGATTGGTATAGAACACCAGCAAACTGACTTGCCATGGGTCATGGGTCATGGGCTTCCATTATTTTGGGGAGATAAATGGCTTGGAATGGGCCATATAGTATAGTGACGATTTAATCAGTTTTGGGCATGGATATTTTCGTTCCTAAACTTAGGCCTTTGGCCCATTTCTGGTCCAGCCTCTTGGGTACAATGGCTTCGTATCCAGTTGATGACGCAGTGGTACGAGAGGAACCAGTGGTTGTCTGTTGAGAAACAAATTTATTTAATATTTATTTTAATTTTTTTTCAAAACTAATCGACCGAAAAAAGAAATAGCATGACTAGGCACTTGTCGCCTCAGTACTGGGCGATCGCCCCAGTACTAAG
Organism: Rhipidocladum racemiflorum; assembly: GCA_036346355.1. NCBI lineage: Eukaryota > Viridiplantae > Streptophyta > Magnoliopsida > Poales > Poaceae > Rhipidocladum > Rhipidocladum racemiflorum. The sequence continues at coordinate 75,383,854 of CM070569.1, read as the reverse complement.
CGATAGCAGCCCGCTGTTAACGGTCGTGGTGTGGCAGACCGCCAATCGTCCCAACCAGGGACAATCGCCCTATGCTCAGGCGATAGTGTCTGAGCATTAGTTTAGCAATGGTTAACAGGTTTATCAATTGATGATAATATGCAAGCCATATTACTTATCAAATCCATTAAGTTTATTGTAGGATGTCCGAGACCGGGGTCCCGCAGGGAAGCCCATGGCCGACTGGGCTAGGACGGTGCTCCGAGCCTAAAGTTCGGGAGCGCCACAAAGAGCCCATAGCCGGGCCCAACTTCTTCTCCAAGGCAGCTGGTTACCTCCCCGACGAAGCTTCGTTTCACGTCAGGACAACCCCGCCTAAAGTAAAGCCTGGCGCCTGGCGCCTGCAGCCTGCAGCCACCAGACCCTGGCGGATCAGCAGGCGCGGGTCGGGAAAGAGACGACCAAATCTCCTGGCGATAGTTGGGTTCGGCAAACAGAGACAAATAAGATACTCATGAGTCCCCCTGGTCCAAGGTCAGGTGACACCCCTTTGTAACGTGCCCTCCCCCAAGTATATAAGGCGGGAGGGGACAATCCTGTAAAGGAGAGGAGAAAAAAGAAAGAAGAGAAACTCATACCAACAAGAACACAGGACTAGGGTATTATCTCCATCGAGAGAGTCCGAACCTGTCTAAAAATCGCCCTCGCATCCTGTGTTACCATCTAGCTCTGATCGCGCACGAATCCCCACGAATCCCCACGAATCACAAATCTCATTGCTGACGGCACCAACCGTCGACATTTATTATATTTGGATAATGTTCTACAAAGAAATCCATGATAAATTGAGCTAAAGTATAGGTATCATTTTTTCCTACAACGCCCTAAAAATGTAAAAAATGTTATTTGCCATGCTTATCGAAGATTTACCATATATCACCGGCAGAAAGAGTTTTTTTAATTAAAGTACGATCAAATGCTTTACATATTATATCATAATATTGAGGTTTTATTTCCGAGAAATGTAACTTCAAACATTGAAGAATAGACTCATACTGCCAAAGACGAAACAGAGGAAAGAGAGGACAAAGAAGAGAAAGAAATGCTAAAACCGAAAGAGAAAAGAAAAGACATAGCATTTTAACAATTTAGCGACTTAGCGTTTTAGCAATTTATCGCCCCAGCGACTCAGCGTTTTAGCGACTTAGCGACATAGTGTTTTAGCGATTTAGCGACTCGGCGTTTTAGCGACTTAGCGACTAAGCGATTTAGCGACTCAGCATTTTAGCGATTTAGCGACTCAGCGTTTTAGCGATTTAGCGACTAATCGTTTTAGCGACCTAGCATTTTAAGCGATTTAGCGACTCAGCGTTTTAGCGATTTAGCGAGTTAGCGTTTTAAGCGAGTTAGCAACTTAGCGATTTAGCGACTTAGTGATTTAGCGATCATCCCCCTAGGTATACTAGGGGGTGGTGCCGCGGTGGCGTGAGAATGGCTGTCGTGGTAGCGAAAAAGGTCTGTCGCGCTCAGGTTTCAGTTGCCACGGCGGGGTTTCAGCGGGAAACGTTGGTCGTGTTGCCATTTGTCGATGTCAGGAACTACCGTTCAATGCCGTCAATACTGTCAGGGGGCACACTGCCCAGGGTAAATATCCCCCTAATATGGGGCGATCGCTCCATATCCAGGCGATCGCTCCATTTCCGGGCGATATCTACCGTTTATAACCTTTGTTCTCGCTCGCGGTCTCGCAAAGGCAGCAGCGAAAGAGGAAGAAATAAAAGAAGAGAGAAGGGAAGGAGAGAGAGAAAAGAAGAAGTAGATGATCAATCCAAAATGCCGAGGCGTGCAAGTGGAAAGGGAAAAGGGAAAGCAAAGGAAGAGGGAAGCGCATGGCCGCGCAATTCAGCGTACCAGGATCTCTTCGTACCTCCTGGAGCTGTACCACCGATGTGTATGTGCGAAGATCCTTGCAGGTTTGTCCGCTCTTGGGAAATGCCAACTTGGAAGAGGAGGTATTGGAAGTGCCGCAACTACGCATTCGACCCGCCGGAGAAGAGCCTGAAGAATCGCCAAAAGGTAATAAGCGTACTTGTTTTGCAATATTTGTACATGAAACTTTGTTATTTTTTGTTTCATGTAGTCGTCTCTGCTACTATGTGAATTTGACGAATGGTTTGACATGGAGATCAATCCCAAAGATCAAAGGCCCCTTCATCAAGCCAAACGGGTCGGGGAGTTCACGCGGCAGCTTCAAGAGCAGCGTGATGCCGCACGCGAGGAGGCACGTAGATAGTTTTTTTTTTAAGCAGTGCTGCCATTTGAGGAACATGAGGAAAGTATGTCGGTTCAGTTGTTAGTGCTTTTTGTTCTCTTTGACTCTGTCTGATTGAATTTTTATTTGGTACTTTCAGGACAAATGGAGGAATTTGAGTTTTAGTGCAAGTGGACTGGGTTCAAGGGATAAAATAAGGGTTCCGAAGATAAAGGGACCTTCATCCTCCCCTTCACCTAGCTCACAGGCTCTACTTCTTCCAGCCCCAAATTAAGTTGCTGAAGCTTCCCCACCTGCATATTCTGAAAAAAGCCCACAATCACAGGATGGGAAGTCTCCCAAGTTGGCCTCTCTTTATTTTCATACTGAAGTCCAATTAATCAAATTGATCGTAACTATACTTGATGTTATGCCTTTAGACTTTGGTTTCAAACGCACTCCTAAATGGTTAGTTATTCTGAAATACAAACATAAATTCCTATTGATTCAGTGCTTTCATTCAAGGGTTAATGCATGATCATATGACACATCTAGGATGTTTTCATTTATCCCATGTTATGTAAATTGCCTCCTACATTGTCTACTTGTCTCTATTCTGGATGGATATGATTTTGGCCAATGATTGCAAGATGATTTTTACACCAGTAGGAATGGCCATGGTAAGGATACCTGATATAAAATTAAGATGTCGGTTTTATTTCGATTAGATTGAACAGCATATGGTTTAAAACAAGTACTTTTTTTTGGGTAGCAAAATACAAAGGAAGAGGGGACTGAGTTAGCAAGAGTGTATGTAAATGAACTAAACAGTACGTGAAAAAGTAAAATAAGGTGAACAAGATCGAATCCATCGATATCACGGAGGAATGGATAGAGTTAGCAAGTTCTTATTTCATTTGCGTTGAAAATTAGGACTACATCAGTGCCCCCCCCCCCCACCCCCACCACACACACACGGGCATTTGATTTTGCAATCTCATTACCCTCTACCAAAATTTTCTATTAGGTACAGTTCTATTATCCTCGAAGCTCTTTCTGAACTGAAGGAGCCAACTGGTTCAGACGTTGCTGCAATTTTCAACTTCATAGAGGTTGAGTAACCTCACAATTTTGCTATTTGATTTCATTGTTTTGCAGTAATTACTGTCTTATATTTGAGTTCATTCAACTTTTGTTTGTTGGAACTATTTACAACTTATTATGACTCAGATATACAACTAACATGATATGATAACAATATGCCATCACTTGATTTATTTGGAGGGGGAAATTAATTATGTTTTGATGTTTTTTTCTGTTCTGAAAATATTGTTGGTTATAAGAGTTATCTTAGGCGAAACAGATCAGTCTAGCCTTTTTTCACATGGATAATGTTATCATCACCTGATCTTCAATATGGTGTAAAATTTGACCCAAGTCCCATGATACATCTAATTGATGGCATACACATGATGTTTTCTTTATTTAAGCTCCCTTGACATCAAGGACGCTCTAAAGTGCCTTGATTAGTACGAGATTTTTTTACTCTGTATTTGGTAACTTCTTTTTGTACCAATGTACCATATAGTGGGGGGCTTGAAGTGTTTGTTAGGGTTCAGAGTGTGATGGACGCCAACGGCCAATCACACTGAAATTTTGTATGTGTCTTGTTTTGCACGTTGCAGTATTTAGATTTCACTCAGAATAGATTGATACAAATAATTACATTACTAGATTGATGATAAATTACTTAAAAAGTAATTGTAGCTTGTTCTCATCAATCTTCCTTTTCTTAAATTAGACTATAGTAGTTTGTTTGTTTATTTTTTTCCATCTGAGTGTAGCCATTTCTCTGCATGGATTGGGCTGGAATCCCACCCATTCTGAACCCATCCAAATGAGGCCTTAGTGTTCCCTCTGGCTTCCTTGCTTAATCAACAGCTAGGTTAGAACGCATTTAGTGCATGCATGTCAGTTTGGCAGAATATTGGTGGGAATATAGGGAAGCCTCATGGAGCTAACTTTGCAGCAGAGGTTTTGATTTGAGTAAATTATACAATTTATTATTTGACATTTTGCAGTTGGTTAATCAAACCCAGAATTCAGATCCTCTAGATTGCTTGTCAAAATTGGCACTCATCTCAATTCTTTAGATTGCTTGTCAAAATGGAATTCACGTTTTAAATTATATATTCTGTATTACTATTTTTTTCCCTTAAGAAGGAATTCCAATCCAAAATTCAGGATGCTTGATTTTTTTTTATAGGAATACTTTGGGGCTTGGATCCAAACTATTCCTTTTTTTGTTTCGCACACATGTAACTTTCTGGAATTCCCTCTAATCTTTGGAGCTTCTTTGTATGTTTAGAAGATGGCAAAGGGCTTTAGATGCAACTAACTAGTGGTGATCTAATTACTTTCTTTCTATCTTGACATAAAACAGATTGACAAGGCCTATAGGCTGGCTCGAAGGGAGAGGTACTAACAATATTGCAAGTTGCGCAAAGGGAATTTTAAAATCAAATCTATCAGCGACATCTGTTCTTTTTGTACATGGATAGGTTGGCTCGGCTTGCCATTTTGCCCATACTGGCCCTTGTTGTATAACTTGAAACAGTTTCTGATGTACTTGGGGGATATTGCCTAGGGTTTTAACTGAAGTACATTTCGTGTACCGTCCATCTGTAAATCATAATGTGCATCCCATCTTTTGCCTTGGCCTGTGGGCTACTGCAAGTGTGATCATATTGCAGCCATTTTTCTGGCGTGATTAAAGAAAAGAGAAGAGGGAATAAGTGATTCAAAGCTGATGCATCAAGGTGAAGTATCTTTGCTTGTTTATCATGAGCTGTTTCTCTCGTATGTTTCACTTCCACAAGGTTGTGTGCTAGTCGGCGCTTGTTCCTCGCGAATGTGAGAACCACCTTTCGTGGGTGCTTAACTTGTAGCCTGTCATCTGATGCAGCCTTCTTGGCATATGGTCGATGGCCTTTGTCAAAAGAAAGCACATAAAGCAGATTGTTCCATGGTTCGTGTCCTCTGCGGTGTACATGTTGCGAGCGTACGACAATTATAAGCCAATTATAAGCCAGATGTTTGCATCCAACGTAGCACTAACAAATTCTAGGGAAGTGATTCTATTTATCACTATTAAAAAGTTATATGAATATTAAAGCATAAATGGTCTATCACTATTAAAAAATTATATAAATATTAAAGCATAAATGAGATATAGATGGTGATTACTTTATTTTATGGTTTGTGCAACTTATATTGAAAAAGTAAGGCATATAAACACTCCTCAGAATTCTAACCTAAAAATATAAAGCTCTATTACTATAGCACTATAGTAAACAACGAAATGTATTGTGTGTTGAGAGGTGCTTCTATGCTCTTCCTTTTAAAAGTTGCACAACTATTAAAGCATAAATGAAGGGTAGATGGTGATTACTTACCCATTCGGCTTTCAAGATTCGACTTGTATTCAGACAAGGAAGAAAGCGTAAGACCTCTCGTGCTGTACTAAACCTAAAAAGAAATGAGTAAATAAGGGTATCTTGGCTTAGCTACGCTTACGAGCCTACGACACGCGAGATCCGCACCCTCGCGTTCCCCTCCGCCTCGTCATCTTCTCCCCACAAATCCCTCAACCCTACCGCCGATCCAGCCCCGCCGCCGCCCCGATCGCCATGGCCGCCCCAAACAACAACGACGCCGCCAACGCCAGCGCCAACACCAGCGAGGGAGCCCCGGCGGCGTCGGAGGAGACCTCGATCGAGGCGCTGGCGCGGCGCGTGCAGGAGCACATGACCCTGGCCTCCAACCCCACCGCCCGCCGCCACAAGTTCTGGGAGACGCAGCCGGTGCGGCAATTCCGCGACGCCGCTGACTCGTCCCTCACCGACGGCGCCATCGAGCTGCCCACCCCGCTCTCCGAGGTCCGCCCCGACCCCTACCCGCTCCCCGCCTCCTTCGAGTGGCTCACCTGCGACCTCGACGACGATGCCTTCCTCGCCGACCTCTACTCCCTCCTCGCTCACAACTACGTCGAGGACGACGAGAACATGTTCCGCTTCAACTACTCCCCCGCCTTCCTCCGCTGGGCGCTCCGCCCCCCGTCATTCTTCCGCGCCTGGCACATCGGCGTCCGCGCCAAGGAGTCCAAGAAGCTCGTCGCCTTCATCTCCGGCGTCCCCGCGCGCATCCGCGCTCGCGACGACGTCGTCCGCATGGCGGAGATCAACTTCCTCTGCGTCCACAAGAAGCTCCGATCCAAGCGCCTCGCGCCCGTGCTCATCCGCGAGGTCACCCGTCGCGTTCACCAGGAGAACATCTGGCAGGCTGCATACACTGCGGGCGTCGTCCTCCCAACCCCTATCACCACCTGCCGCTACTGGCACCGATCCCTCAACCCCAAGAAGCTCATCGACGTTGGGTTCTCCCGTCTTGGCCCCCGCATGACCATGAGCCGCACGGTCCGGCTCTACAAGCTGCCTGACGCGCCGCTCACCCCTGGATTCCGCCAGATGGAGCTGCGGGATGTTGCGGCGGTCACACGGCTGCTGAGAGCGTACCTTGCCAGGTTCGTGGTGGCACCGGATTTTGATGAGCTGGATGTGGAGCACTGGCTGCTGCCCCAGGAGGATGTGGTGGACAGCTACCTTGTCGAGAGCCCTGAGACGCATGAGGTCACAGATTTCTGCAGCTTTTACACGCTGCCATCATCAGTACTGAACAATGCCAATTATGCAACACTCAAGGCCGCATACTCCTACTACAATGTTTCCACCAAGACCCCATTGCAGCAGCTGATGAATGATACGCTGATTGTGGCCAAGCAGAAGAACTATGATGTGTTCAATGCACTCGATGTCATGGAAAACGAGTTGTTCCTCAAGGAGCTCAAGTTTGGACCTGGAGATGGGCAGCTCCACTATTATCTCTACAACTACCGTATTCGCAATGGAATCAAGCCATCAGAGCTTGGCCTTGTGCTTCTATAGGGCAGTCAAGGCCCAGGACAGTGTTTGGGTTATACTCCTTAGCAGGTATTCCTTGTGTGGTTGGTTTATTGTCTTTCCTGGTTGCTATAGATGATGATTTGATTCACGTCATGCTGTAGTTTGCTCAGTGTGCAATCCCATGGTTGCTCATTTTGTTTATTGCAGTAGCGAATCTCCTTTAAATGATGCCATGCCTTTTCATGGGAATCCAAGATGATTTGCAAATGAGGAGACTGGAATTAGAAATTCTTTTTCTTAATTTTGAGACTGTTGTTTTCAGTTAGTCACATTCGGCGTGTATGGTTCAAAGCATTGTATGATGGCACTAGGTTTAACAAGAAATTTTGAAAGAACTTGTGTTATGCCAAATTATTTATGTGCTCCCTTGTGTTTGACGTTATAATCCAGCAATGACATTCAGCTAATGCTAGGACATATGCCTACTTTACCCAGAAATGAGTTAATTTTGGCCTTGTGGGAGGTAACTAAGTATCCTTATTAGGTTTGTCCAAGTATCTGACAGTAATGTTTGGTGCACTATTGCAGCACTAAACCACTTTATCAATGTAGTTCGTCAAGCCCTGTTTTCTACAATTTCCTCAAATCGTTGCATTTGTGTACTTAATGTTGATTTTCCAGTTTTCTCCATTTGAAACATGCATCATTATATTAATGTGGCCATCAATTTCTTTGGCAATTCTTATCGGATGACATTAGCTGATGTTTACATTGTTTTGTTCTACTTTGCTCAACTGGAATACGTGCCAAAACTCATGACACTTGTTACCCTTACATAAATAAGGGGAAACAATCCAAGAAAACTTTCCTTGAATTACAAAGTAACATTTAGCAAAGGGCAGTCATTTTATAGGATTTCAGAAGTATTGACAGAATCCCATTATGAACTCTACTTTTTTTCCCTAGCATAATGTGGCATTGTTCACTCCAATATATGATCATAGGCGCATTTGCTGCGAAGTCGCCGGTTGTTTTGTGAATGCCCTTCATAAAACTGTCTCTGCTGAATCATTGTGGAAGTGTGGTAGCGCAGCAGGCCTGATCTTTAATTGAATTGAAATGGATGACAGCGTAGTGAATCCAAAATGCTAGAACATATAATACTCGATCAACCCTGCACTAAACGTTCAAAATGCTAGTTGCTGGTTTGTACCCCTAGCTGTCAGGCGGCGGAAGTGCTTTGGTGTTGTCTTGTCATTTTGAGCATAAATAGTATAGAATGATGAGCTTTCGGTTCCAGTTCCCATCCTCCATTCGTTCAATCCGACTAATTACCTCTATGTTGTCTTATCGGTTGCTCCATTTGTATTCTATTATCCAGCAACAACGGTGATCACGATTATGTCCATCCAATGTGGTTCGTTCAAATTATAAGAAGAGATGACCAGAGGGACTACCCATCTGAAACAAATTCCAGAGCCTAACCCAGCCAAAATCAAATCTAACCCAGCCAAAATCAAATCGAGTATTGCTTCTATGTTTTCCTTCCAATATAAATTACATAAATATTGTTCACTCCAATATGTGCTCATAGGCTCCAATGATGTGCTGCCAAGTCGCCGGTTGTTTGTGAATGCCCTTCATAAAACTATCTCTGCTGAATCGTTGTGGAAGCGTGGTAGTGCAGCAGGCCTGATCTTTAATTGAATTGAAAAGGATGACAACGTCCAAAATGCTAGTTGTTGGTTTGTACCTGTAGCTGTCAGGCGGCGTTAGTGCTTTGGTGTTGTTTTGTCATTTTGAGCATAAATAGTGTAGAGTGATGAGCTTCCCGTTCCCATTCCCATCCTCCATTCGTTCAATCCGATCAATTGCCTCTACGTTGTCTTATCGGCTGCTCCATTTGAAGGTTGTTTACTCGATACGTTTCCATTATCCGACAACAATGGTGATCACGATTATGTCCATCAATGCGATTCGTTGAAATTATAAGAAAAGATACTCGTGACCAGAGGGACTACCCATCCAAAACCAATGTTCAAAAAGGCGCTAGGCGGGCGGCGATCCATAGCCTAGGCGGATTAGGCGGGGATTAATCGAAATTAGACGGCAAGTCCTAGGCGAAACACTATAACATAAAAAGATATAATAGTTGATCAGAAGGGTACAAGCAACAAGTCACATAAGCAACATAGGCATAAGTTTTCACATCACAAATAATGATAAAAGGTTTTAATCTCAATCTTCCTCCTCTAGCCCATAATCCTTTGTTGGAATCACTTCTCGCTCCGATTCAAACTCCACTTCATCGTCATCTCTCTCTTCCTCTTCCTCTTCTTCTCGCTAGGCTATGGATCACCGCCCGCCTAGCGCCTTCTTGAACATTGGATTTAACACTTCGCCAAGGTAGGCAATAGACGGTGTGGAAGGCAACAGAGGGGAGGGGGAGCCGCGGCTGGCGGGGAGGGGAGCAGAGGGGAGGAGTCGGCGAGCAGACGGGGTGGCGCGGAGCAATCGTCGTGCCGGGAAGGTGAGCAGAGGGGAGGGGCGCCGGCAGACGGCAGGGAAGGCGGCATAGGAGAGGAGGAGCCGCGGCCGGTGGGGAGGGGAGCAGAGGGAAGGAGGAGCCGCGGTTCGCGGGGAGGATAGCAGTGGCGACCGAAGAACGGAAGAAGTGTACCTGAGCAGCGGCGGTGGATTCGTGCCGGTTGGTGGCGGCGGCGGATTCGGCGCGGCTGGAGTCTCTCCTCAACCCGCGCCCGACTGCTCCTCAACCCGCACCTCAACCCTAACCCGAGAGGCCGAGACCATGCAGGTAAACCCCTTTATCCCGCCGCCTCTTCTCAAAATCGGCCGCTTAGTCATAGATTTCCCTCCGCCGCGCTGCCGAATCGCCTCCGAGCCGCCTTGGACCTCCTCGGGCCGCCTAGACGGGGTCCCCGCCTAATCAGCAGATTAGCTCGAAGTCCGGGCAGGTGGCCGGCGCCCAGCGCTTAGGCGCCGACTACCCCGATTTTTAGAACACTGTCCAAAACAAATTCCAGAGCCCAACCCAACCAAAATCAAATCGAGTACAGCTTCTATATTTTCCATCCAATATAAATTACATAAAATTGAGATTTCATTTATATTTTAATATTTATAAAACTTCTAAAAAGAAAAAACATGAAAACACTTCTCAAATCATAATCCCCATGGAGCTTGGAACATAATATACTCGAGTAGAGCTCCGTTCCCACACACACAGCCCACCCAACAGCGAGAACGAGGACGCCACCAACAGTGGCTGCGGCATCTACAAGACAAGAAAAAGTCGGTGCCGTGGTGGACCGGTGGTGTAGGCATGCACGGACGCGCGGCCAAGAAAAGCGCAGGCAACTCAACCACCTCCTCCCCTCGTGGTCTCCTCGGCTCCTCCTCCACCCCCACCCTTCCAAGAAGTTACGAAAAAAGAAGGGGAAACACCCAATCCCACGCTCTCTAGACTCTAGCTGTTGGATCGGATCGACGGAGGCGGGCGCGTGATGTGGTTTTGAGACTGTTGTTTTCAATTAGTGACATTCGGCGTGTATGGTTCAAAGCATTGTATGATGGCACTGGGTTTAACAAGAAATTTTGATAGAACTTGTGTTATGTCAAATTATTTATGTGCTCCCATGTGTTTGACGTTATAATTATACGGATGTCTGGATGCTAGGATATTCAGCAATGACATTTAGCTAATGCTAGGACGTATGCCTACTTTACCCATAAATGAGTTTATTTTGGCCTTGTGGGAGGTAACTACGTGTCCTTATTAGGTTGATGCAAGTATTGGACAATAATGTTTGGTGCACTATTGCAGCACTAAGCCACTTTAGTGTTGATTTTCCAGCTTTCTCCATTTGAAACAAACATCATTATATAAATGTGGACATCAATTTCTTTGGCAATTCTCATATTAAATGTATCGAGGTTCCTTCTTATCGGATGACATTAGGTGGTGTTTACATTGTTTTGTTCTACTTTGCTCAACTAGAATAGCTTGTTACCCTGGCATAATAAGGGGAAACAATCCGACAAAACTTTCCTTGAATTACAAAGTAACATGTAGCAAAGGACAGCCATTTCATGGGAAATCAAAAGTACTGACAGAATTCCATTATAAACTCTATTTTTTTCCCTAGCATAACGTGGCATTGTTCACTCCAATATGTGCTCATAGGCACCAATGATTTGCTACGAAGTCGCTGGTTGTGAATCATTGTGGAAGTGTGGTTGTGCAGTAGGCCTGATCTTTAATTGAATTGAAATGGATGACAGTGTAGTGAATCCAAAATTTTGAGTTGCCCCCCCCCCCCTCTCTCTCTCTTTTCATAACGAGGAGCTACTCAGTTGTGGTGCAAGAACATATAATACTCGTTCAACCCTGCACCAAACGTTTAAAATGCCATTTGCTGTTTTGTACCCCTAACTGTGAGGCGACGTTAATCCTTTGGTGTTGTTTTGTCATTTTGAGCATAAATAGTGTAGAATGATGAGCTTTCGGTTTTCATTCCCATCCTCCATTCGTTCAATCCGATCAATTACCTCTACGTTGTCTTATCGGCTGCTCCATTTGCAGGTTGTTTAATTGAGATGTTTCTATTATCAGGCAACAATATTGATCACGATTATATCCATCAACACGGTTCATTAAAATTATAAGAAGAAATACTCGTGACCAGAGGGACTACCCATCCAAAACAAATTCTAGAGCACAACCTAACCAAAATCAAATCAAGTACTGCTTCTATCTTTTCCATCCAATATAAATTACATACATATTGAGATTTCATTTATATTTTAATATTTATAAACTTTTTGAAAAGAAAAAAAATGTGAAAGCACCTCTTAAATCAAAATCCCATGAAGGTCGAAGCAAAAGGCAACATATCCAGTGCAATTAAAGTTTTCGTGCAACCACCGTGCAACCCTATTAGAAAAAGTTTCAAAAAATTCTGAAAAAAAATCATGGATGTACATCTCAACTTACCCCATCTACGTATAAAATTTCATGATCAAATTCGTCCTATGCTAGAAGTTAGATCATGAAAATTTATACGTAGATGGGGTAAGTTAAGATATACATCTATAATTTTTTTTCAGAATTTTTTAAAACAGTTTTTAGTAGAATTGCACGTTGGTTACATAAAAATTGCACTGAATATATTGCCGAAGCAAAATATACTCGAGTAGATCTCCCCTCCCGCACACACGGTCCACCCACCTACCCAAGCGACAACGAGGACGCCACCAACGGTTGCCGCGGCAGCTGCAAGACAAGAAAAAATCGGTGCCGTGGCGTTGCAGGCAGGCACGGACGCGCGGGCCGAAATAAGCGCAGGCCGCCACGCGACTCGGCCGCCTCGTCCCCTCGTGGTCTCCTCGGCTCCTCCTCCACCCCGTCCCTCCAAGATGTTACTTGTTAGGAAACGGATTCGTATCCGATATGGACTCTTCCTTATCTCTAAGCAGAACCACTATATATAGGAGGCAGGGGGTCACCCCATTGTACACAAGCATACATAATAATAAAGCAGGCCCGTTCCTCCTCATATTGTGTCTCTCGCCCTCTCTCTCTGTTCTCCAGTTTAGATCTATTAGGCAACCCCGGACTATTCGATAGCGAGGTTGTCTAACACGTTATCAGCACGAAGCTCTAACGGAGAAAGATTGAAAGGTGATAAAAAGACAAGAAGTGAAGGATCGTCGACAACGACGAACGACTACTACCGGCGATTGATCGCCCGATCCGATCTGCAATCAACTCGCCATCAAGCCGGCATCCACTCGGATTGCCGAAAGAAAAAGTCCTACGCGACTCTATCCTACGCGATAGCCTACCGAAGAATAGATTGGAAAGGTGAGAAACAGAAGATTGAATCTAATAGCTCGTTCAATTCTTTACGCGCATCTAATCGTGGCACGAAGCTACGAGTTCGCGGTGTTTCTCTAGTACATAGTATGAATGCATCTAATCGTGGCATGAAGCTACGAGTATGCATCTAATCTACGCATCTAAGTACCGTGTTCTTCAACGTGGCACGAAGCTACAAGTTCACAACAACTTTCGCAGATCGTAGCATGAAGCTACAGATCGCTATAGTACATCGGCACGAAGGCCTATCACGAAACAACGATGCGTGGGCACGAAGCCATCACTACATGCACGTTTAATTGGCAACAGAACCTGAGTGGTTGGGATTTGATTTTGGTAATGAATAAATAGATATGAGACAATTGGTGTCTAGGAAAACACACATGAGGCTTGGTTCTTTAATTGGTATCCGGAAACGGGAAGTGCTCCCTCCCTCATGTGAGCCCTAGGGGCAGGTTGACCTGGCCAAGAGTCGAATTGACGGAGATATTCGTTACCTGTTTTCGCTCCCAACCAACGAGAGTTACATAAGTTGTAATTAGCATTACACCGCATTTAATTTATGTTGGAACTTATTTTCTGTTATCAAGTAATGAGGAAAAATTACCTTAATATAATTCATTGGAAATTCAAGCATGCCGCACGAAGCGGCCACCGTCGCGCCAAGAAGGCCGACGTGCATGGAACTGACAGCGCCGCACGCATGAAGCCGCGCTATGCCGATCGCACGAAGCCGATCGCACGTCTGAATCCGATCGCCTGCACGAAGCCGATCACGCACATGAAACAGATCGCATGAAGTCGATCGCGCGCATAAATCTGATCGCATGCACGAAGCCGATCACATACATGCACGAAGCTGTATTTATGAATCTTTATGAATATTTATGAATCTGTGTATATATGAATCTTGCATTTATGAATCTCGTAATTATGAATCTTGTATTTATGAATCTTGCAATTATTGTTTTCTTTTAGTTTACTGGAAATTCATGAGAATTTGTTTTATGCATTTATGAATTTTTGCAACCACTATCTATTAGATTACACGAAGTAATCTAAAGAAAGAATCTTGTGAATATGCAAATACCTGGCATTGTCAAACGTGAGTTTGAAGAACTGACCCCGAATGAACAGAACTATCTCACATGGGCATCAAATTTGAAGATCATGCTTGCGAGTAAGAAGCTCCAAATGTGGCTTAGGGTCCTCGTAGGACGCACAACCTAATGCCGAGCAAAATGATCAAACTTTGCCCTTTCTCAGACATCACCTTTCAGCCACTCTGAAGAATGAATACATGGCTGAGGTGAGTGTACTTGAGTTATAAACTGCACTTCAGAAGCGGTTCGAGAAGCTCAAGTCCACCATCTTGCTCTAAGCACAGCAAGATTGAATTCGCCTGAAATTTTGCAGACTACAGAACAGTGGTTAATGAATTTTGAATAATGAATTGTAAGCTCTCGAAGAGCATACATTTTCTTTTCTCATGAATAGAATTGCAATTTATTCTTTATTCCAGTATTCTATATTTGCAAGTAATGTTTTTGAATTACTTTGCCACTGTATGATTAGAATTATATTTCTTTTCATTGAGAAATTGTGTAGCGCCCAAATAGAGGAGATATGCATTGTTGATAGTAGGCAAAGCTAATACCATCTTAAGAGAGTCGAAATACTTCCAGACGATCACGAAGAACGCTGGAAGGATTACGAAAATCGCAGGAAGCGATACGCATATAATAGGCTCTGGAAAAGCCACAATTATATTGCCAATGGGTACAATTTTGGTAATTGATGAAGCCTCCTTGTACCCTGAATCAACACGCACTCTCTTAAGTTTCAAAGATATCCGCGCCAATGGGTTTCACGTAGAAACCAATGAAGAAAATGGCAAAGAACACTTGTGCATTGTGAAGCACGCGGAATATGGAAAGATGGTACTAGAAAAATGTCCCTCATATGAATCTGGGTTGTACTACACGAAAATCAATGCACACGCAGTGTATACTTCTTTGAAGACTGTCTTTAGAAGCTCTGAATTATTTGCTTTATGGCATTGTAGATTAGGTCATCCTGATCTTAGATTGATGAGAAATATAGTTAACAACTCACAAGGTCATGGCATTAATGTTAAGAATTTCCCGAATCACGAAGATTTTGTGTGCCATGCATGTGCCACCGGGAAATTAATAACTAGACCCTCTGTTATGAAAGTGCAAAATGAAATCCCCGCATTCCTGGAACACATTCAAGGGGATATTTGTGGTACGATTCAGCCCTTGTCGGGGCCGTTTCGATACTTCATGGTGCTCATTGATGCTTCCTCGAAATGGTCACATGTATGTTTGCTGTCAACGAGGAATCATGCATTCGCAAAGCTGATCTCGCAGATCATCAGAATTAAGAATGCTTTTCCTGATCATCGCGTGAAGTCCATTCGAATGCACAATGCCGACGAATTTACTTCCAAGGCATTTGATGATTATTGTACAAAGAACGGGAATAACTGTTGAGCACTCGCACCGCACGTCCATACGCAAAATGGGCTAGTGAAGCACTAATAAAAAGGATTAAGTTCATTGCCGGACCAGCTCTTGCAGAGTTGTAACTTGCCCAACACTTGTTGGGGACACTTAGCCTCGCACGCAGAGCACTCATCAATTATAGACCATCGGCCTACAAAATCCATTCACCTTTTCAACTAGTGCAAGGGGTCATCAAGTAGATTTCCCATCTAAGAAGATTTAGTTGTATGTTATATGTATCTATACCACCCCTACAGCGTATTGCAATGGGCCCTCTCCGCAAGTCTGGGATATACGTTGGTTATGAGAGTGCATCCATAAAAAGATATTTGGAACCCATGACTGGAGACTTGCATACACTCGATTCGGCCGATTGCATCTTTGACGAGGACCATTTCCCGTCATTAGGGGAGAGAATCAACCATTGGATGAAAAATGCCGGAAATAGTATGGCATTCCACTGGGATCCCAGCGCATGACCCTCGCACTAATGAAGCAAATCAAGAAGTCCGTAAGATAATTGATTTGCGAGAATTTAGCAAATGAATCGCTGATCATTTTGTGATCTCAAGAGCGTGGTTAAGTCGCATGTACCGCAAGAAATGCACCAGAGAGGGTGGAAATACCAAAGAAAGCGAAGGTATCCCTCATCCTGCTCAGAGGCCTCAAAGAAAAAGAACAGGAGATCTGGCTTCTCAAACCCAAAGTACCGGAGACATCTGGGAAAATCGGGCGAAAGGACTTACCACGACCAATCACAAAAGTGCCCCAAAGCAAGAAGGGGAGCCAGTTGAGACACGGCACTTTGGAAAGAAGCCTGTGGAAAAGGCAATTCCAGATCTGAACCTTCCATTGGAAGAAGCCAGGAAATAATGTGTGCGCACACATTGGCGGAGAAAAACTAAAGGAACTTGCTCTGGAATGGGAAATAGCAATGAAGAGCAAGTAGAAGTGCACGAAGCACCCCATGATGAAATGGCCATAAACTTTGTAATAACGGGAGAATCGATGAATAGAGCAACGACCAATGTCGATGCATACTTTGCAAAGAAGATTGCCACGATCATTAATCATGATCCCGAGCCCGCATCTCTCGCAGAGTGCAAGAAAAGGCTCGATTGGGAAGATTGGAAGAAGGCAATCAACTGCAGAGTTAGTTTCTCTAAACAAAAGAGAGGTGTTTGGGCCTCATGCCGCACGCCTCCCCATATAAACCCGTGGGGCACAAATGGGTTTTTGTTCGGAAGAGGAATGAAAAATGAAGTTATAAGGTACAAGGCAAGGCTTGTCGCTCAAGGTTTCACTCAACGCCCTGGGGTTGATTATGAAGAAACCTATTCTCCTGGTCATGGGTGGAATTACCTTTAGATACTTGATCTCAATGGCGATCAACTTGAAGTTGAAAATGAAGCTAATGGATGTTGTCACAAAGATATTTGTATGGAAACTTGGATTCGGAGATTTATATGAAAGTACCGAAGGTATCCCTATCCCGAACCAAGACGGAGCAAGCAGAAACCTATACAAAGGTGAAATTGGAGAAATCACCGTATGGGCTAAAACGATCGGGAAGAATGTGGTACAATCGTTTGAGTGACTTTCTCTGCAAGAAAGGCTACACGAACAGCGAAGATTGTCCATGTGTATTTATACAACGATCCACGAATGGATTTTGTATAATCTCCGTCTATGTAGATGATTTGAACATCATTGGGACGGATGAGGAAATTGAAGAAGCATGCACATACTTGAAATCTGAGTTTGAAATGAAAGACTTGGGTAAAACCAAGTTCTGTTTAGGCTTGCAGCTTGAACATGTCTAAGGCGGAATCTTGGTACACCAAGCATCCTACACGCAGAAAGTGTTGGAGAGATTTGGCTTTGAAAAGGCCTACCCCGCAAAGACCCCAATGGTCGGAAGGTCACTCCAAGCAGACCTAGACCCGTACAGGCCTAAAGAAGAGGGGGAGGAAGTCCTGGGAGCGGAATTCCCATACTTGAGTGCAATTGGAGCGCTCATGTACCTTGCGAATAGCACTAGGCCGGACATTGCGTTCGTCGTGAATTTGCTAGCGCGGTACAGTGCAGAACCCACCAAAAGGCATTGGAAAGGGGTGAAGGACATCTTCCGTTACCTTCAAGGAAGCAAAGACCTCGGCTTGTTTTACAGAAGAAACAATGAATTGAATTTAGTTGGCTACGCCGATCTTTGGTACCTATCGGACCGCATCTTGGCAAGTCACAACCGGGTATGTTTTCCTTTGCGGTGGAACGGCAATTTCTTGGAAGTCGTCTGCTGCACTCTTGTCTCGACGCCGACTAACCACTCGTAAATCATTGCATTGTATGAAGCCTCTCGGAATGTGCATGGCTTGAAGAATGGTTCACCACATCCAAGTCATGTGGTGCGAACATGGAACAAACCCCACTATTATCTATGAAGATAATGCAGCTTGTGTTGCACAAGTACAAATGGGATATGTGAAGAGTAACCTTACAAAGCATATCAACCCCAAGTTCTTTTATGCTCATGAAATGCATAAGATGACCGAGATAAAGATACTGCATACTAAGTCGTGTGAAAATCTCGCAGATTTATTCACTAAGTCACTCCCGGCATCTTCCTTTAAAAGATGTATTAGAGGAATCGGGATGATGAGGCTTAGAGAAGTGCAGATTTCAGGGGGAGATTTTTCACATACTCCTACATAAATCTCAAACATGAAGTTTGAGTACCCAACGTAAATCTTGAAGATTAACATTGAAGTTTGGGTGGATTGTACTCTTTTCCTTAAGTAAGTTTTTCATTGAAGTTTTCTTACATAAGGTTTTTGATGAGGCAATCCGTGCAACACAGCAAGCGTGTGCTATGTACTTTTTCTCCAATTATTTTTCCTACTGGGTTTTTATGGAGTTTTAATGAGGCATATGCATCTCGCAGTGAAGAGTCCAAGGGGGAGTGTTAGGAAACGGATTCGTATCCGATATGGACTCTTCCTTATCTCTAAGCAGAACCGCTATATATAGGAGGCAGGGGGTCACCCCATTGTACACAAGCATACAGAATAATAAAGCAGGCCCGTTCCTCCTCATATTGTGTCTCTCGCCCTCTCTCTCTGTTCTCCAGTTTAGATCTATTAGGCAACCCCGGACTATTCGATAGCGAGGTTGTCTAACATTACTAAAAAAAAAAAGAAGGAATCCCACGCTCTCTAGCTGTTGGAAAATTTGATAATTTGCCCTGAAGTTGATGGGCATTTGATCATTTACCCAAAGTTGATGAGTATTTGATTATTTGCCCTACGATGTCTCATTGACATGCGGGTCCTAGGGCCACATGTCAGTGAGACATGGTAGGGCAAATAATCAAACGCCTATCAACTTTGGGCAAATAATCAAACACCCATAAACTTCTGGATCGGATCGACGGAGGCGGGCGCGAGATGTGGGAGTCGGTGGCGCTCACGCTGGCCGGCGCCGCCGGCAACAACATCGGCAAGGTGCTCCAGAAGAAGGGCACCCTTGTCCTCCCTCCCCTCTCCTTCAAGCTCAAGGTCCGGGCCCCCTTCCTTCTCCTCCCCACGCGCGCGCGCGCGCACCCACCCTCCTCCTTCCTTCCGTTCCAGATCGTGGCGGTGACTCCCTCTTGCTGCTGCGCGCAGGTGATTAGGGCGTACGCGCTCAACAGGCTCTGGATCAGCGGGTTCCTTCTGGACATGTGCGGCGCGGCTCTCATGCTCACCGCGCTCTCGCAGGCGCCGGTGTGCTGCCAGCTCCTCCGCTCCCTTTCTCTTCTCCCCCACTTCTATGCGTTTTTGCGCGGTCGTGCAGTCACTGGATGGCTTGCGCTGATTGGCGCTTGCTTTCTTCGCAGGTCTCCGTCGTGCAGCCGATTGCCGGCTGCGGCCTCGCCATCCTCTGCGTCTTCTCGCAATTTTACCTCAGGGAGGTCATGAACGGCCTCGATTGGGTGGCGATTACGCTGGCCGGCCTCGGCACGATAGGTGAAACATACAACCTTCACATTACATCTAATGGCGACAAGATAGAAATGGAATTTGAACGGACCTTTATTAGGATTCACGGTAGTATCTTAGGCTAATGTACATGCATTTGACTGGGTGTGCTGTGCGTTCTCTAACTTCAGGAGTTGGTGTTGGAGGCGAGGAGCAGAAAGTGGATAAGATTCCTCTTTTCAATATACCTTGGATAGTGCTCTCCATTGTCATCTTGTTTGTAGGTACCATACTCTTTGCTGCATAAGTTTTATTACATCCACTAAAGTATGCTTTCTACCAAAAGAAGTGAATTTCTCGCACCACAATTTGTTATATCCATTCTGCATCAATATTCTGGAATTTTAGGCATGCGCTATATAGGTACTACACTTGCATTTCCATATATAAATTATGTTTTGCCTATACCTCTTTGTTACCTCCCAACAGCCTGCTGGATGAAGTAGAGTGTTCGAACTGCGCTTTTGTTGGACCAATTTGTTCCCATTTGATTAAAAAAAATCCTATATATATTTCTGTCAAAAAAATCCTATATATAAATATCAATACAAAACATGATTCTTTTTGTAGGGTACTAGGGTGGTTTTTATTATCATAGCTTTGATGAACTTGAATTCTAACTTGAGATTGATGGAGGATTTTAATGGTTTATGCCAATTAAGGTTCTGCTCAACACTTGGCTTCATATCTACAAAAAGCAAAGGCGTGAACAAGAGTTGGTGAGCATTTCTAAAATTTGTAACTCATGTTTGCGCATTGCAAATATTGACACCATGCATCAATGCAGACTGGACCCGAAGTGATCGAGGAGATCATATATGGATTAGAATCAGGCATTTTGTTTGGGTAATTTCTTACTATATATTTGCATTTATCATTGTATTTTACGTCCTTTAATCACTGAGGTCATATATAACTTAAATTCAGGCTTTTCTTATATTACTTCATATTATCTATTTCCATTCGTTGAGGGCATCTTAAAATGCTTAGAATCATACATTTATCATGAAATGAACAAATGTTACTTCAAGGTGCCTCAGGACCTTTTTTCTTTTAGTTTACAGTTATTTAATGACCCAATGTATAGGGATAGCTTATAACTGTTTTTAATGTATAGGATTTCATCAGTGATCTCTAAGATGGGATTCGTGATGTCTGAAATGGGGTTTCCGAAGATTGTTGTGCCAGCTGCCATTTCTTGTAGTGTGACCTGCAGTGCTGTGGGATTTGTTTATCAGGTATATCTAGCTTCCTGGAGATGTGCCTCCCTGCTTCATAAAGTGCACTGTTGCGCTGATAGAATGTATACAGTGTTTGTGTGGTGTTTCTAGAAAACATGTAGATATTAATTGAAGTCATACCAAGTTTCTGATGCCCACTCCTTGAAAATTAGGGTACACCACATGGGGGCACGAGGAGTGTTAATGTCTGTTGTCTCTGTGAAGCAGGACCAGGGGTGTGAACTGTGAAGTGGGGGGCACGAGGAGTGTTAATGTCTGTTGTCTCTGTGAAGCAGGACCAGGGGTGTGAACTGTGAAGTGGGGCTGCATAGTGGGTTTAGAGACAGGAGATAGATTTTGTTTCTTCTAAAAATGCATAAAGGCTAGAATATGATCCACATAACTTGTGATGCCACATAATGTTCAGTAATACTAAATTTGAGCTATGAAAACTTCACTTGCAGGTGTTTACTCAGCATTGATGATATGCATAATTTTAGCTGTTTGCCTAATTGCAGGCATTTTTTTTGTTTGTTTTGTTGTTTTAAATTGCACCAGTATGTTGGACCCATTTGATGAAAGATCTGTGTTTTTAAAATCTGCCTTGAGGACTTGTCTATTAGTTTTGAATTATTTTTGTTCTGATCTCGTTTTATTTTCCACTAATGGGTCATTTCATTTGTGCAGACTCGGGGTCTCAAGCATGGGAGGGCAATTGTAGTGTCCACATGTACATCAGTGGCGTCTATTGTGTCTGGTGTTGTAACCGGTATGGTTGCACTTGATGAACATCTTCCAACAGCTCCCACTGGCCGTTTTTTTCTCTTACTTGGATGGTAATATTTTTTTTACACTAAATTGTGTTTTTCCACTGTATTGTGTGCTTGTTGTTGACTGATTTGGGTCCCTTGTCTCTGGCTTCCATTCTTAGCTACTACAATGTACAATTTCATTTAATGCTGCATTTAGAGGTTGCTGGAAATAGTCTACAGCATGTCCTTGTTACATAAGTTGTGTTGGTTTCACTTTTATCATCCAATTTACTCCAATAAGCCTGCTAGTTTGTAAATTCAGCTTTGCTGAAATAACTAATGGATACTGGTAGTAAATCAGCAATATATTAGGACAATAATATCAGTACTGGACACTTGGACTGGAGGCATATTCTCTTGATTGACAAATTTCCATTGAACCAACAATGTGTTGTCCCTCCTTGTGCTCTCCACTTCAATTCGGAACACACTCCACAACTTACAAATAGAGCATTGGCTGCTACGAGAGAAAATAAAGAATTAATGTACCTTGCAGGTTCTTCATTATTACAGGAGTGATACTTCTCGTTACTTCAACCCGATTGATTGCACGTCTACCTAGGCCCGTGCAGAAGTTTTTAAAGAGTAATGTGGAGCGTACCCACAGCATCAGGAGGGCTGGCTCAGCCCGAGCGAAGGACCCCATCCCAACCACAACAATCCATGCATCATCATTACATCTACTAATCTCTCCAGCAAAGGAAAAGGCCTAGAAAAGCTGCTGCTGGAGCAAAGATTGTTTTGGCACCTCGGATGCATCATGTCGTTGTTTAATTGAAATGTTGTGTGAATGTAGAAGTCTAGAGTAGCATCTTAAAAGTTTGGGTTGGTTTCATATACTACCTTTGTAGGTCTAACAGAAGTTTGGAAAATCTGCTGTGAATTTTGATCTGGTTACGTCTTTTCCTTTGGTCAGTTGGTAAGTGCTATATTAGTTTGTTCTGTTACTCCTATCAGGTATGCATCATATGTTTGCGGGTCTCTGCTGTGTTTGCGGCAGCGTGTCTGGGTGGAGCCGTGGAGGTTTCTCAGGGTTGTTTGGTTTATTGCCGCACTTTTTCTTACTGAATCAGCCGCCATAGTCGTGAAAAAAAATTTAGCCAAAAAATTGTTGTCGTCAGACGTAAAAAGCCGGCAGCAGTAGGCAGTAGTCCTGCAACAGCTCTCGACTGCTGACTGGTTGCAGTACATGTTTGTCTAAGAAATGAAATTTTCACAATTACAAGTATTTATCGTTCATCTAGCCTAACATGACTTCATAGGGGATTTTTACTATCTTATGGCATCATCTTCGTTTTACTAAATTATGCGAGTATATGCTTACCAATTTCGATGAGCCTACAATCTCTCATTGGTTTTTTTTTTTGGGTGAAGAATTAAAGATAGGATAGGTTGATCTCAGACTTGTCTTCATTTTCCGTACTGACAAACGAAGTAGCGAATGGTAAATTGGTCCAAATCGAAATGTATTATTTGGAGGATTTGAAATTCTCTGTGCCCCAGGTTCCAAGTGTACTAGGAATTTAGGATTAGCTTGGAGATGCTTTTTTAAAATGGGGGTTAGCTTGCAGATGCTCCGTTCATTTCCCTTGTGACATAAGCTAAAAGCATTATCCTCAAACTTCCCAAGCCTATCATGATTAAAATTAGTCCTTGCTTGTGTCTGGTTAGGTGCTTGGCATGGTTGTCCAACCATTTGGCTAGCCAAGTTAGGTCAACAAATGTATGTATATTATAAGTCGTAATAGAAAAAACTAAGGGTCACTTCACATCAATCCCCTTGAGCCAGCATCCAGATAAGTGCCGTCCAGTGCCAAAGGGTAAAAGATTTTGTAGAATATGGAGTTGCCTCCCACAACTTTCTTGTATATCTTTAGACTGTGTAGTGTCCCAACCTTCTCTACAGAGTTGCATGAAGATGTGCTAAAGAAATTCACTTCACAGAGATATTTCATTAGCTATACTAAAGTTATCTCATGATACGTGAATAGCATGTTTTGCTAGTCGTAGTGATGTTTGTGGCCATCACTTGGACTTTATTTGCTAAATTGCTACAGTATTTTCTGAAATATCATCAAATTTCACCAAAATCTCGAATATTTTGATCGAATTTCAAGTTTTTTGGACCAAATTTGGGTCAATGCCTCTTAAGAATGTCATCTTTTATGAAAATTTGTTGAAAACCGATTTTTTTAGACGTTTTATAAAAATAAAATAAAGGCTGTTAGATTTTTATAAAAAATGTAAAAGCTTGATCATGCTCTGAAAAATTTATGGTACCATCTTTAGAAGTCCAGGATCATGCATAAAAATTTCCAAAATAATTGAACTTTATTTGTTATCTTTAATAAATCAAAAATAGAAGTAACATAAATGAGATAATAACTTTGTCAGAATTTTATAAATGTACTCGTGTGTGATCATGATCCAAACATTTTTATGAGAGCTTAAGATTGCTTTAGTACCCTTCTCTAAAAGTTTCAAAAATTCTAAACCTTTTTTGGTTGCTCAATCAAATCAATAGAAGCAATACATGTACTCAGCCAGGCTTTTATCAGGACAGTAGTATTGTATAAATTTGATAATCATCTAAACATTTTATGAGAACATTATTTATGCGTCATCACCATCCAAATTTTTTTTTCAAAATTTTCTAACGTTGTTTCAATTAATTTTCATTTAGTTAAATTTGCCAGTAAGGTTTTTATCAGGACAGTATCACCATCAGAATTTTTAAAAATTCCTCAGACTTGATCATCATCTGAAAATTTTATGGAAACATTAGTGGTATGTCAGGACTATCTAAAAAAATTTCAAAATTTTTTAAAGTGTTTTGAACTATTTTTCATTCGGATGAAATTTACAGAGATTTTGATGCTTCTGACCGAAATCTCGGTTAAAAAAATCAGAATTTGACATTTACTTTTTGGATTTTATCTGAAATTTTGAGATCTCACCGGAATTTCTCACTCCCCTACGAGATATAATTTTGAAACCTTACCTGTCACAACTTTTCACCTTGCGCAAGACTACATGCAACGCATTCCATGTAGACAAAGCACTTATCTTTTACTAATTTGATATCTCAAGCAGGCAGCTTTGGGCTGAATGCTGTTACATTTACAAATTCACGTGTCAATGTATTACAGTTACAGGTATTTCATCCATCCTAACTTATCATTTCTAGATGTATATGTCCTCAGTATTGTTATGAAAAAAGCCCCGAGAAACTACATTATTAAAATCAGGATGGTTTACTACGAATGTAACATAACCACAAATTCCTCTATTGAAAGAATACTGTCATTGTCTTTTCTCTACAAATAGTACAAAAAAAGTGGTGTTAATAAAAATACATAACAAAAAAAATGATACATGTAACAGCCTGCCTTTTCAGGTGGCGCATATAAATACCCCAACAGCTACGCAGGATGATTAGCTGTCAGAAAACCAAGTGCACATTGCCATCCAAAGGACAAGTTCAACTGTTTTTACATAACATAAGGTCTAACGGCAAAGCTTTTACAAAAAGAGACGCAGCAGGGCCTAAATAGCTTACATCCAAAACACTGCACTGGTAGGCCTGAGCAAAAGATTAAGACCTTAAAATCAAACCAATTCGTCATCTACGATTTCTTGATAAACGCCAGTTTCTTGGATTTCTTAAAGGGTTGGGTTAAGTAAGGGTGAGTATACAACCGTACTCAACAAGTCGCACGAGAAATGCTGAATATTACATACAGTGGATTAACAAATGATTGTCACAGGGTTAAGTATTTGTGGATGTAATTTTATTTGTAATACCATTTTATATTTGAAACACAAACCATAAATAATAGTAAATGGGGGTCATTCACAAAGTTATCACCATTAAGCCACCATCTCAAGACTTCCAAAGTCCACTTGAGCTCGGTTACAGGAGTCACCCCAAATCAAACTTAGCTTCATTAACCGGAAGCACGACGTATTCGAATACCATGTATTGGACTCTGCAGAGCTGCTCAGCTTTACCCACAACACATCTACGGCCGTTAGTGCCACACGCGAATCACATGCAACTTAAATGCATGCGGCCTGGCCGAGCCACATTCCAAGACTGAGTGGGTAACCTACGTTGTGAGAACCGGTGAATGACTCCTCATTCCTGTCCCACCAAACCCACCAGTCATTCTCCCACTGGGAATGACTGCTCCCCATTCTCCTCGAGAATGGTACCACCAAACATGTAAGTATTCCTAGGGGATGAACAATGTACTGAGCTATGTTAAGAAACGGTTCAACTGAACTGACCGGTCCCAACCTATGGTTGAGCGGGAACTTAAGTTATTTACTTTGCTCAAAGGGGTTTAACCTTATATTGCCAAAGACCAAGCCATCGGACCATCCACAAAACAATCTGGTACCAGCTGTACCAGCCACCCGAACCACACATGGCTTACGTCATCGATCGGGGATCGGACTCACATCCACCTCGTGGCTAGTCCAATACTGTCCCCTAACTGTAGCACATTTAAATACTCCGAGCCAACTGCTCGCCAACCTTTTGTTTCTCATTTAAAGATTTTGAATGATACTAATAAGACTAATTAATTAACTATGGTACTCATTGTGGGCCCCCGGAACGGCTTTTCGGAATCCCCTATGTAGTTCTGTGCTAGTCCCAGATCAACGCTAGCGCACACAGTTCACAGTGATGAATCATAACCGAGTAGAATGAAATATTATAATAAATATTAAGTACTAGCCACATGGCTATTTATTACATCTCGCGGTCACATGACCAGAGTTAACAGCAGCGGAATAAAACAACAAAAAGATAACGCCCAAAATGACTCCACAGGCAAACGATTGGAACGTACGCCTAGTTATCTTGGTGATCTTCAACGAACTCCTCGGCATAGTATTCACCATCTACGACTGCATCTTGGAAATTCTCTGATGACAAAATTTTGTGTAGCACGTGAGTATAAATGTACTCAGCAAGTCTGGAAAATTATGCAACATGTAGGGCTTTCCAAGGAAGGCTTATTAGGGTTCGCACAAAGCCAAGTTTCATGAAACTATATGACGAGTACCCATGCCATGGGTACCCCCATCAGCCCGGAAGCGCGAACGGGCTGACCAACCACGGCGAAGGCCCAGCACCGCCGAAAGGTACTTGGGCTGCGGGGAGCGAGCCCCGACCTGTGCAGGGCCGACCCCGAACGATCGGCGGGCTCCGGCCGCCTAATATTGAAGCTCAAGCTCCACCTGCGCACGGGCCAGCGTGGCCCACGCCAGTGTCAGACGACTGCCTTGTGCGCAGCGCCCCCTGGCGTCCGTACCGGGGTAGGCGGCCCTCTCCCAAGACTGTCAGAAGAGCCACCGAAGGAGTCAAGCCCCCGTCCCATCGCCTGGCACACCGCAGAGGAGTGCGCCCACTCCCGAGGCCAAGGTAAAGTCAAGCGCCATTAAAGCCGCCGAGGCGAGCAGAGCACCACGCGAGGCGTCATCCAGACATCATCACGCAAGACCACACATCGCAGAGCCACCAACCCTGCCTCGGGACAGGCAGGGGACGGTCGGAAAAGACAGGAGCCAGACTCCGAGACACGCACGCCCCCCTTTCTAGTGGATTTCCCAAACACCCGTGTAACCTGCCTCCTCCGTCTATATAAGGAGAGGCGGGGCAGAGGAGAGGAGGACAGAGAAAAAGGCCCTCCAAGAAGCCACGACTCCTAGCCAAAGCACGAAGGGGATCGGACCCGACTTCGCCTCGCTTGTACACCCCTTGTTCATCGCCCAAAGATCAATACATCCACACCGAACGAACTGGAGTAGGGACATTCAGCCCGAACCAGTATACATCATCTGACTCCTTGAGTCGACCATTCGGGGAGAGGGAGCGCGCGACCCCATCCGACCATAAATTCGTATTGCCGGTGCACGAAACACCGACACTATACTTACTAATAATTTTCACAAAGCATATTTTAACAATTATTTGAACTATTGATATTAATTATAATTCTAGTGAAGGTTCTATCCACCGATCAGTATCCGCCATTTCTCAAAAAGATCAGGGTTCAATCCACCCACATGGTTCTATCCACCATGGTTCACAAAAACATGTTCAATCCACCTATCTGGCTCTAGCCGCCAGAAGCACATCTGAGAGTTCTAACCACTCCTAGATCCCAAAACATCAATTTTTAAAACAAAAACAAAGTCTACCAATATGAAAGCATTCTTCACACGCCCTTGATCGTAGGCACGGCTATTCGAATAGTTTTTCACTCTGCAAAGGTGTACAGCTTTACCCACAAGACATGATCAACTATTTGTGCCAAGTACTATTAACACACTTCCTTTGGTGTGTCGACAGAGAGATCATGACAAGGCCTTTACAATGCATCTACCTAACCCAACTCCACCCACTGAGGTTTCACCGCTGTTAGGGTTCTATCCACCCATTACAGAAGCCCCCTCTTGCGCCGTATGGGGAAAAACAGTCTTGCCTTTATCCGGCACCCACATTCAACCAACTGGTGAAGTCAAAGCTAGGTCTATACAAATTATTTAGCCAGGTCGTGGCCACTTTGACATGTGGTTATACTGTTGTGCTTAGAATGGACAATCATAAGTGTCGGTCCTAAATTGACTTGGGGTGGTACTTGCACAAACCAAGACCAGTGCTCTATCCGCACCCGCCCGACATTCCATTCCGCCCAAGTCCAAAACATTTTTTGTTTTATTTTTATTTTGTAAAAATAGTAGTAAATACATTGCTATAATTCTCAAAGCATACTTTAAACCATAGTTTCGATGAAATCCCACCCATGAGCATTTTAATCAGTTTTGCAACTAAGCACATCTAACGTTCTAAGCATCATATGTCACAATATAATTTAAATATGACATAACATAATATCCTAGGGTTACAAGTGAACATGGATATCAATAACAAGGAGGTGACAGCAAGCTCAGAATAACTATCATCCTATATTTGACATAACATGTATAAAGATAGCAATGCAGGTTGTAAATAAATGTAAAACAATTGTAAAACATGAGATCAACGTGCGTTAAGGAGACTTTCCTTCAGTCGCAACGAGAGTCTCAAAGTCCTGCGGTTCGACGACGGCGTCGACGGCTCCGGCGGGTTCTTCGACTACGCGCAAAATGGTACAACCAAATAAATAAAATAAAATAAAATAGGATAAATCTAAAAATTACAACATTAATATTGGCAGATAGATCTTGAATTTAGATGAATTTAGAAATTTGAACGGGTCCAATCCGAGTTTGGACGACAAAGATATGGGAATTTGAATTCTAAAAATCCTAGAAAATAGAAAATAAGGGAATATTCCAAGGAATCTTCTTTTTCCTGATTTACTGATTTTCCTTAGACTCTATGGCAGGTGGGGCCCTCCTGTCATAGACTTAGGCCTTCTTATCCATAGCAAGAATAGAGGAACTTCTAGTTCCTCCTTGCACCGGCCATGGGGACTCGTTGACGGCTGTGGGGGGAAAAGGAAGGTGGCGGGGCAGCAAACCGGCGGACGACAGTAGTGCGGTCGGAAACGGTTTTCTCGATTTCCCGGAGGATTGGAGTGGAGGGACAGTACAAGGAGGTGAGCACAGCGTAGAGGGGATCAAGGCGAAGTTGTAGGAAGTGGTGGCTCGCAATTTCATGGAGTAACGCCTGAGATACGAAGGAGAGAGTGAATTTGGTTTAATTGCTTATTGCGACCGTTTCATCGTGATTTGGGGAGATTAAAGGCCGAGAATGAATTCTTCTCACCGAGATTTTTGCAACGCATCCGACCGTTAGTGATTTGGTGGAGTAAATAAGGAATTATGAAGATTTGAAGCTTAGGCACCATGAACGGGATAGCATTGGTCTTCTCTGGAAAGAAATCGATTGGAGAAGAAGTAGGAACAGTGTTCGCCACGTGGCACCTTATCGTTGGGCTATGAATAGTGAAAAAACAATAGCGCGCGAGATAAAATAGCAAATAGGGTCTAAAAATTGCGAAAAAATTTCTAAAAATATTAGAGAATATTTGGAACGAAATAAAATTGGTTTCACTGTTTTTGGATGAATTTTGGAATTTAGATGACACCGGGACGATTAAAGTGAATTTGAATAGTATTTCAAGGAAGAGCGCGAAAGATAAAATAGCAAAGGGACTATATAAATCTTGGAAAAATTCTCAAAAATATTATAGAATATTTGAAACCTAATGCAATAGGTTTCGAGATTTTTGGAGGATTTTGGAACTTAGGTGGGATTTCAAATAAGGACTGGAATTTAGAATTTTGACTTTGCGGATGGCGAAGGATTGAACTCCAATTTCGGAATGATAAGGATGCCAAGTTAAATAGAACATCGAAGAAAATCCAAAATTTGAATTTAATTAATTTAAATTAAATTTGGCAAAAGACCGAGATTAGGGATGGTACACTCATAATCATTGACTAGGGTTATTCAAGGGTAATAGGGTTCATCAATATCAAGGAGGCTAATCGCAAAACTGGGTATAGCTATATTGCATGTCATTCTAAATTAGCGATTTTTAGTATTTCAACATACAGTTCAAAGTAATACAATATAAATTAAATACTATAATATCATGGCAAATTGGGTTCAACATGATCAAGGACGTGCGCCTTGCCTTTCTGGGCTGACGGTTCGGTTAGGGCATAGTCGTTGTAGTCGTACTCGGCTCTTGTCTGGTCCAGCTCCTGCTCCGGGAATTGTTCCTGCTCCGGGCACTGCGCGGAAAATGAAAACCAAAAACAGTAAATAAATGATAAACGAAAACGGCGGACGGAAATGAAAACGGAAAAACAGGCCGGAGGAGAAATGAGGGTGATTTGGGCATTTTGGAATTTTGGGAGTTTCGAATGGCGAAACGGAGGCTGTATTTGGACTCAGTAGGTCAAAACAATCAATGATATGTATTTTGGTGTTTTGGGGAATCTTTGGAGTTTTTCTAGATTTTTTTTTGGAATTTTTGGACATTAAAATACTTAAATCCGAAAACAAAAGAAAAGAAAACGGGCCGCACAGGCTGACCAAAACAGCCCACGGCGAGCGCACGGCCCGCGACACAAACACGCACGCGCGGCCCACGCGAGGCCGAATGGCCCACTAGCGCGCGACAAAAGAAAAGGGGCCATGCGAGGGTTAGGGCTAGGGTGGGGGCATAGTGGCAGCGGGCGGCGAGCCGGGGCTGGGGCGGAGAGGAAGGGTTTCGGTGGAGAGAAGAGGGGGCGCAGGGGGGGGGGGCTAGGGCGAGGCGGCTAGCGACGAGGTGAAGCGACGGCTCGACCGTGGTCAACGGGGGAGGACAACGATGGCAACGCGATGGAGGATGGGAGCAGTTGGAGAAGGAGTGAAGGACGATGACGCGGGCGTGTGACGTGCGCACGACGTGGGTGCGACAAGGACGGTCGAGACGACACGCGGTGATGGAGGATGGTTGAAGACGGTGACAAGATGGCGGCAATGGACCTTCAAGCGGATAAGGGCTTCCAGGTAAGTTCAAAATCCAAACCCTAATTTCGAAATTGAAATTCAATTTTATTTTATTTTTTGAAATTTTGGGGCATTTCAATACATCACAACTCACGAGCAACCTATTCCAATCCATGAACCCAAACAGAAACTGCGAACCAACGTCAACGCTAGCCTTAGGATAATCGTAAATTATGTGTACATTAGGGTTAAACATTCAGCGTGGCAGGCAAAAATTTCTTTGGCCATGCTTCTTGCTTAAGCTTTACTAGTTACATGCCCGTGCATTGCTACGAAAAACAAAATTGATAACGAAAAATAAAGATTAAAAAATAAAAAAATTATTTCACAAGATCAAACATCTATCTTTAACGCTTCGTTTCTTGCGAAAGCTGGCTAATTAAAGCAACGCTTCGTTTTTTGCGTAGGGCAATTAAACAGGGCAATTAAGTAAGGCAATTAAGCAGGGCAATTAATGACGTAGGTAGAACTCACCACTGCCACCAACTGTTGCTTTATAGTAGAGATATGTACACCTGCTCCATTATTGAGATAATTGATCCTATATATATATATATAAATCAAAGTACAGTAGTGGAAACAGGGTTGTTTAATCAGATCTCTTTTAATTCCTAGGATCTAACGTGATGTGGCTTGTTTAATCGATTGTACATATGCGTACGTTCGGTGGGAAAACACGAACACATGCTCTGCGATGATATATGTGCGTTTAAATTTTTAAAACTTTAATTGCCATATATGTTTAAATATTTAAATTATATATATATAAATCATATATTTTTTTCTCAAAAAATACTTTTATAATACTTTAATTTTATTATATTTTATAAATATATTATAATAAATATTAATAGTTAAAACTGTATTTTAGTATTATATTAATGTCTAAGATGACAACCTCTTTGGACGAAAGAGATTACTATCCAACCAGCCACGAATCTCTCAAAACCCAAAGAGAGCAAACAAGAGAGGACACCAAGCAATAAACCCTATAATAAGGTTCTATCTAGTATAGCTTCAGTTTTACTAGATTTGTGGATCTGATGAAGCTAGATATTTCTAGTTTTACCATAGAACTAAAGCTATGTGTATATTAAAAATATTTAGATAAATCATCTTATTTACATTTTAGACTAAAAATATAAACTTAATCTATTTTATTTTAACCTGTAAATTTTAGACTTAACCTAAGAATTGGAGGAAGACGGAGACAGCGAAAGCGAGGAGAGGGAGGGATTGGAACGAAAAAAAAAAAACTACATGTAGGTAGGATAGAGAGGACAAACTGCTCCTT
Organism: Rhipidocladum racemiflorum; assembly: GCA_036346355.1. Classification (NCBI taxonomy): domain Eukaryota; kingdom Viridiplantae; phylum Streptophyta; class Magnoliopsida; order Poales; family Poaceae; genus Rhipidocladum; species Rhipidocladum racemiflorum. The sequence continues at coordinate 75,351,368 of CM070569.1, read as the reverse complement.
TTCTTTTCTGCTTGCTCTGCTCGCTTCGTCTACTTCTCAACTTCCCCCTGATAGCTAATCCAAGCGTGTGTACGCACGCACCAACACAACCATGGCCGCCGCCGCCGCCTCCTCCCCGCCGCCTCCCAAACCGTAGGTAGCACTAGCACGACTGCACGAGAGCCCCCGACCCCCAGATCCCCGAACCCGCCGCCCCGCGCCTATCTGGCTCCCGCCGCTAGATTTCCGGGGGGAAAGCGCGCGCCTTTTTAGCATTTTTTTCCCCCGGCTGTTGTTTGTGGAAGCTTCCGAGCCTTGGTGGTTCTTTTTCTGGGGGGCTGGATGGAGCCGCGGGTTGGGAACAAGTTTCGCCTCGGGCGCAAGATCGGGAGCGGCTCCTTCGGGGAGATCTATCTCGGTGCGGGTTGCCCGTGCTCAAATTTTTGGGTTTCTAATCCTTGATCGGTTTGTGATAAGGCTCTGTTTGTCTCTTCTGCTTGCAGGTACTAATATCCAGACGAACGAGGAGGTCGCGATTAAGCTGGTCTGTGCTCCGTTGCTGCGGATGAACTTCCTGGATCTTTGTTAAATTCCAGCTTTGTTATGCTACTAAGTAGTTTCGCTGTTTTTGTCTGTGTGATTCTGTTCATCGGGTGTTTGGGCCGCTGTAATATTTGAAGGCCACACCATGTTTAGTTGCAGTTAATTTCAGTCTGAGTGTGGGTCCCTGTAGGATAGTTCGGAATATGCTGCTGTTCCCGAAGCAATTCGAATTTTTGAGTTGGCCCTGGATTCAGGGCCTTCTCGCCCTAGCAGCTCTAGTTTGCCCATGGATGAATCATTTGGAGTAGTTGGTTGGTCCATGGGGCTTAAGTGGTGTGGTTGACTTGGTTGGACTTGATGCGTTTTCAGGTGCCTTCAGTTAATCTTGGCAAACTGATAACTTATATTCAGCTGTTGGAGTATTGGATGATAGCTAATCAGGAAATAAATGAGCGATAAAATGAACCAGGAGAGGAATGAGAAGAATCAGGAACTTGGTTTTTTTCCTTCGATGTATTGCAACATTCTTTGATGTGTGGAATGAGAGTCTAGAAATAGATTGGCATTCCCAATAGATACAACATAGATATGTTTGGTAGTAGCATGTAACTTTTATAAATTATTAAGTTGAGAGTGCAAGGTTATTCATCTTAATTACTAGTATCAACTTTATGGAGTTGACATTTGATTTCTTTGTTTCTTATGCAGGAAAATGTGAAGACAAAACATCCTCAGTTGCTCTATGAATCAAAGATTTACAGGATTTTGCAAGGAGGAAGTATGGAAGCTCTACCCAGCATAGTTTTATAGGAGCGTGTGATAAAACAAGTGTGTTTTGACTATCTTTGTTCTGGCAGCTGGAATCCCAAATGTCAGATGGTTTGGTGTAGAAGGAGACTACAATGTCTTGGTTATGGATTTGCTGGGGCCAAGCCTGGAGGACCTATTTAATTTTTGCAGCAGAAAATTATCTCTTAAGACTGTACTTATGCTCGCGGATCAGATGGTTTGCATACTCCAAGCTATTCCTTACCAAATCCTTAATACATTCATTTTTTTATATAGCAAGGAATTAACTCATAGACCAGTCTCTGTGATTCACTTTTGGCATGGCCTATTGTTTCAGCTTTGCTACCCACACTAACACTTTTGCTTGCGTAGACACTCAAATTTTCACTAGTTTTTTACATTTTCTTTTGTCCTTCCTACATTAGGCTTTCTTCCACTTGACTTTTCTACTTTTCTGTATTGTTTCTTTTTGTTTGTGTTTTCATTGCTAGCTTGTTCTTTGCTGATGAGCTATATGTGATCCCCTTTCCTCACTTGTAGATAAATCGAGTGGAATTTGTCCATTCCAAGTCTTTTCTGCATCGAGACATTAAGCCGGATAATTTTCTCATGGGTCTTGGTAGGAGAGCTAATCAGGTGGGTAAGAATGCAGCTTTTAATAAGCATTCCACTTTCCGTTGATATATTTTGTTGGGTTTATTACCACTTGATGTGTTGCTCTGTATGTTTATTTCAGGTTTATATTATAGATTTCGGTCTTGCCAAAAAGTATAGGGATACCTCAACTCATCAGCACATCCCATATAGGTACAACAAAAGGGGCAATTAGCTCAGGATTACTGAGTTATCCCTGTTTTCCTTTCCCCCCTGGGATAAGCATATTAATTCTTCTACTTAGCAGGAGTGAGTTGTATTTTTTTTCTCTTCTATCATGTGCTGAACCATGCCTGAGTTGATTTGTGTGTGTTTATCAGCATAAGATCTATGATTTATATAGGAAGCACTATACCCGATTAATTCATTTTGATAGTCATATCTTAGTCAACACTGGAGTGTGAATGGGAATGAGAATTATAATAATGCTGCCAACATCATTTCATTTTTTTCTAGTGCTTTCTCTGTTTCTTGAAGATATTATCTTTAGTATGTGTACCTTTTCATTAATTTTCTTTTATGTGATCTACTTCCCCTTGCGTTCTAACTTGCTATTTAATGCTGCAGAGAGAATAAGAACTTGACTGGGACAGCAAGATATGCAAGTGTGAACACTCATCTTGGCATCGGTGAGGATTTGATAGTGTATCAGTTCATGATTTTTTAACATTATAACTATCACCGTTTTGTGCTTCAATTTGTTGTCAATTGAAGAGACAGTCATACATCCTTGCCCTCCACAGTTTATTCTTACTATTACTTTTGTTCTTTTTTCTAATGATCAGAACAAAGCCGAAGAGATGACTTGGAATCTCTTGGATATGTACTTATGTACTTCCTAAGGGGAAGGTGAGTTTAATTGTTTGACCCTTTTATGTGCCATATATTGATAATTCAGGTCTAACATTGTTTTCTTTTCAGCCTTCCTTGGCAAGGTCTGAAAGCAGGAACAAAGAAGCAAAAGTATGAGAAAATCAGTGAGAAAAAAGTTGCAACATCAATTGAGGTGCTTTGAGTACTTGCAGAAAAAATTGGCACTCTGCCCTATAGATTTGGTTGGTTCTAATGTTACCGTTCTATTTCAGGCTCTATGCCGTGGGTATCCTACTGAGTTTGCATCATATTTCCATTATTGCCGCTCACTGCGGTTTGATGACAAGCCTGATTATTCTTACCTTAAGCGGCTGTTTCGTGACCTTTTTATCCGTGAAGGTTAGTTTCCTTTTAATGCTAAAAGAAGTACATGAAATATTAATTTCCTCCATGCTTGATAGAAGCCTGTTGTACTTCACACATTCTTAAAATAATAAACATCTAAAATGATTAGAAAAATTTTCCAGGCTGATGGTTGATAATTGGAATACTGATTTGCAGGTTTTCAGTTTGACTATGTGTTTGACTGGACAATACTGAAGTACCAGCAATCTCAAAATGCTAGTGCTCCACCCCGTGCTGTGGTGAGTCCCTCAAGCACCCACCCACCAAACATGCGTATTGTTTACATAGCCATCTGTGGGGAAAATTTTGATGCATTACCTATGTTACAGGGCCATGGTGCGGGACCTTCTGCATTGGCGCCACCTGCATTACAGAATGATAGGCAGTCTGGTAATTGGTCTACTTTTGAGAGTTCCATATGAGTATTGCTAGTGTTTTTTTTTTCAATATCACAGAGTACTTAGCTTATAAGTAATGTAAAACACTTTAGTTACTGCAAGGTTCAGTTGCTTCTATGACATTACATTGAACCAGAGGGGATTGATTTTGTTGTGTTTATATTGCAACAGTTGACGAGTTACTTTTCTTAACTATGTTCATTTATTCATTGTTTTTATCTTTTAGGTGCTGAGGAAGGGAGGACTAGTTGGTCATCAATGGATCGACGTCGTGCCCCACCCCCTGTTGTAAGCGCAGGGACTTTGTCTAAGCAGAAAGCACCTGTAGGAAATTATACTCCTGTTTCTAAAGATCCTGTGGTGAGTTCTCTCCCTATTTTATTTTCCTTTGTTGGTCATAGGGGACTGGACAAGATGATCGTGAGATGAGGCAGATAATATTTTTCATTTTCTAGTGCGACTGAAGAACAATGCGAGAACTAGCCAGAGTTTTTTTTAATCAACCATAACTTGTTTTCATAGACTGGAGTTCTGGTTTGCCGAATTCCTACCCTAACAGGAAATCGTAAACTGTCATTTTCCAATTCATCATTCAACCCTACACATCACATAGTACTGAATACTCGTGCTTTCTCAATCAGCAAGTCATGTGTCATGTGGCGAGCAAAAATGCTTCCATCATTTCTCAAGTTTGGTGTTGTTCTGTGGGTTGCTTGTGCTATGACTTTTAACCTTCCATCTTTTCGGTTGGTTGTGAACATTGTTGTTTTTTTTAATCGATGACGCTAATCACAGTTTTAAATGTTACTGTATCTTTATCGGCCCGAAGCATTGGTCATATTTCAGTCTTGTTACTTTGGTTGCTTCTATTCTTTAGATACCTGGTTTGAATTTTTTGGGACGGTCAAGTGGATCGTCAAGGAGAGCTGCTGTTTCAAGTAGCCGGGATGTGGTGGCAGCTGATACTTCTGAGCCTTCACGAACACGCACAACTGATGCTAGTCCTGGGGCATTTCGTAGAACCTCGGGTCCTCAGAGGAGCTCACCAGTCAATTCTGCAGAGCCAAAGCGTTCATCTTCAGGTCGGCACTCATCTAACAATAAGAACTACGAGTCTACTCTCAAAGGTATTGAAGGTCTTAATTTTGACGGCGATGAGAGGGTTCAGTATTAGCACTGAAGAAATTCAACATGTGCTCTGAAAATCATTATCTGGAGATACGCATAGCGTTTCCTGTTGAGTTTTGGATCACAGGAGATGTTAGGAGGATGTGGTGTGCTTTTGCCAGATGATGGTCCTCTGGACACGGTAAATAAGTGGTCAGTCTGAGGTGCATGAAATTTAGCTCATAATTAATGTGATGGTTCTGTAAATGTCTTTATAGCTCGTTTGTCTTGCACCTCTTGAGTTCGTCAGTCTATTCCTTGGTGTACACCATGTCCAGTTACTGTTCCTCAGGGAAGCCACGTGCAACTGGTAAAACTTGTATTTGGAATACTGAAACTTGAGCATGTAGAAAATTTTCATCTGTTCATTGAACAAATTTGTCTGAGAATATTTCTGGCCGCTAATGTCCCTTGGAAATATTGCGGATGCGATTTGTAGATGTGTATCTTAAATGGTGATCAATGGCTCGAAACGGCCGTGCTCTAATAATTCATGCAAATTTTCTTTACCCTCCGCATTGCAAAATTTAGCACTTACTCGCGTCAGACCAGGAGCAGCTGTACCGATTGTTTAAAACATGAATTTTATGTGTCAATGTGTGCCACGACAGCATGTTCGGAGGAAACCTGAAGCTATAAAACAACGCGATTGGGATTTGGAAAACCCATGTATACTTATTTAATTTGTTCCTGTGTCATCGTCGTATTTAGATTAGCAGCAATATGCAACTTCTGTTTAGGCCTCGTTGGGAATGACACAATTTTTCCAAATTACTGCATGAATCGAGTTATTTTCGATGGAACATGGTAGTACTGCATCATGACCGTCCATCTCTGAATAAAAGACAGCAGCAATCAGAAGGTTCCTGGTGGTTGGTTCAGCCCTTGCAGTCTTCCTTGCAAAGCAGGAAAAGGTCGCCATCATGGCGTGCTATTTGAAGAGCAAGTTTATCGAGACGAGGTGGTTGGGAAAACAACTCCTGTGGTTATGCTGTTTGTCAGTTCGCCAACGTCATTTCTACCAGCGTTTCCATGCTCCGGAGAGCAAACGGACCACGAAAATATTTTTTTCCGGGAAAAACGCCGCGCGCGTGAACGGAAAATATTTTCGGAGAAAAAACAGATCACGAAAACATTTTTTCCATGCTCCGGAGAGCAAACGGACCACGAAAATATTTTTTCCGGGAAAAACGCCGCGCGCGTGAACGGAAAATATTTTTTGTTTTTTTTCCCATGCTCCGGAGAGCAAACGGACAACGAAAATATTTTTTCCGGGAAAAACGCCGTGCGAGTGAACGGAAAATATTTTTTGTTTTTTTTTTGGAGAAAAAACAGACCTCCGGAGAGCAAACGGACCACGAACGTGAACGGAAAATATTTTTTGTTTTTTTTTTCGGAGAAAAAACATACCACGGAAATATTTTTCCCATGCTCCGGAGAGCAAACGGACCACGAAAATATTTTTTTCGGGGAAAACGGAGAAAGGACCTGAACGGAAAATGCAGGGACCTATTTGTTATAATTTTGGACCTGTTCGCTATTTTGAATAAGTAAGAAAGGACTCGTTCGCAATTCGTATTTAACGGGAGATTCTTTATGTAAAACGACGAACCGAGGACCTAAACGTGAACCGGGAAAAAATATTTTACACTCACAAGAAATTACAAAGGACCTATTCGTAAATAGAAAGGACCTATTCGTAATTGAAAAGAACCTGAGGGCCTTTTTGCAAGAAAAGGAGAGAGAGAGGGTGGGGATGAGGTGGGTGCGTGTGGTGGCCGGAATCCTTCGAGGAGTGTTTGGCTGGAGATTCATGCGCAATGGTAACAGAAGAAACGAAAGCCCCGTGGGTTCATTTCACTTGGTGCCGGTACTATGCAATCGCAACCGGTATGCTCCAACAAAGCAAAAAAATGTTCAAAAAGCCATTTTATTTGGTTTCTACAAAATTTAAGTCCCTAGGGTGTTTTTTTTTAATGGTTGTCTCTAAATATTTAGGGCGTATTCTATTTTTCAATATAAAATTCGTGTGATCTCCCCTCTATACCACTAATAAATATTCAGTTTTACTTTAAATTCTATTACATGTGCTTAGCCATAACAATTAGGATAGTCTAGTTATTTTTAATATCTTCTTAGCCCACGTGCTAATAAGAAATACACATTATAAACTCCAATGAAGGGAGTACTGAATAAAGCTTCAAACAGAACGTAACAGTGGTTTGGACCCTGGTACGGTTAATATGCAAGACCAAATCAAAGCTCAACGTAAATCTTGTTGCAGAAGTTCATACGAATACTGAAGCCCACCGCTAAATAAACATTTTTGAAAAATGTTATATAAATAAATTATATCTATGTGCGCACCTGATCACCTGTTACAGTCAACGGGTAGGAACACCTTATACTTTTTCACCGGATAAAGTAACAATTGAACGGACAGGTACCTATGAAAGGCAACCAAAAAGGGAGAACGAAAAGAGGAGGATAAGTGCAGACCGATGGCCAGTTCAGTAACACTAATGCTAAAGGAAGAACAAGAAGACGACAGCAGGAACGATGTCATATTGGCAAACGTAAGCTATGATCCTTCTGGTGCTTTTCCATAACCCAGTTCAGACATCTCCCAGTTTGTGCGCGGAGCTACCTCCCGGTGTGAACGAGTGTATTGCTGAACATAATCAAGGGAATTATTGAAACAATAACAATGATAGTCCTTGTGTTTGTCAATGAGGCTGAGTATTTAAAACTAAAGGATGAGTATTAAAAGTGGATAATGAGGCCAATTCACCTCCATCTTTGTCAGCAATTCATGGGCAGTCGGTGCCGAAACAATTATCTGTCGGCAATCAGGCTTAATAAAACCTTCAGCCGCACCATTGTCAAATAGTGCAAGCAACGGATCATAGTAACCGTCAACGTTTAGCAATCCAACCTGCAGTAAGTCAATGATCAGTGCCCTTAATTAGTTGCAGCGGACTTATCTGTCAATTGTCATAGCCCATATACTAATACTCACTGGTTTGTCATGAATTCCAAGCTGCGACCATGTTATCATCTCCAACAACTCTTCCATTGTTCCATACCCTCCTGATGTCCAGTCCAGAGAGTTATCATTATCATGTAAGCATGCTGGGTTGAAATATTAGCCTGTTCGTGTCGTGTTGGGCTGAAATATTAGCCCGTTCAATAATGAGAGAAGAACATGTACAACTGTGCATACCAGGAAGAGCAATGAATGCATCAGAGTGTCGTGCCATCTCAGCTTTCCTCTCATGCATATCGGAGACAAGCTTTACTTCACCAACACTTGCACCTGATATCTGGAAGAGAATTTCTAAATGTCAAATGGTAAAATGAACTAGGCCATAGTTTCAGGGACATAACTTTGAGATTCTTCCTATCACCATTCTTTAAAGTTCAAACATGTGCAAACAGTAACACTTTTACACAAGGATACATGCATAACGATGCAATTCAACCTCCCATTTACACAGCATACATGTATCTCCAAATATTGACATGTTCTTCGCCTTTGCCTTGTTCCAACTCTCCATGTGTTCGGTTTTGAACTATGATGTACAATCATTCCAGACCTATCCTCAGCTGCCTATCTAAATTACCTACTGCTTCTTACTTTTTTCTCTCAACTTGTGGTGTCTTCTTGGCCAGTTACAGATTATATTATTACATCCATGAGTGCCACAGACTATATAACTCCAAGTTGCACCACCCAAAAGTCTAAACTGATAGTTCTTTTAAAGAAAAGTCTAAAACTGATAGGCGGCAATTTAACCCACTAAAGTATAGTCCTAATTCCTTAATGATCACCTATTTCTAACCCCACAAGCAAAGGTGAATCAATCTGAACCAACGGACCATAAGAATCAAATGGTGAGTGGGTGACCACTAGTGATAGCACTATATAGTTGCTACATAATCGTGAAAATCTCATGACACCGACAGATGGGGCCAAGCACAAGGATAGAACTCAGATGGCCCATCTGTCAGTAGGGCTGTAAAAAAAAGTTAGAGGCTCGCGAACTACTTGAGCTCGGCTCGCGAGAGGCTCAATTCGAGCTCGGTTTGAGCTCCAAAAGAATGGAATTCGAGCTTGATTCTGAGCTCATGAGCGTCATCGAGCCGAGCTCGAATAGCTCGGGAGCCTAGTAAATTTACTATTCACTTGTTAAATATTAATATACATTAACTCTTACCGAGCTTACTCGTATCGAGCTCGAGCTTGAATATTTTTTATTGTTAAAAAATAGTGCATATCAAATTGCTTATTGTTACCGAGCTTACTCGAGCCGAGCTCAAGCCTGGTCCAGGCTCAAACCCTAACTTGAGCTTGACTCGTTTACAGCCCTATCTGTCAGTAATGTTCCAAAATTCCGGAACGAACTTTGTTTCAAACATAGTGCTATTCTTCAGTCTTCACTGTGTCATAGACCCCTCTCTCTAATGAACCAATTAAGTGATAAGAGTAGAAGTCTAGACTTTAGAATTACCAACGACGTGTAGCAACCAGTATTTCTGCACATCCACAAACAAAGAGGAAGAAAATCCAGAAAGAAATTGCTACACACCTCAAGGGGCACGAGTGCTCTTGGAATCACCCTGTAAAAGAATCAAACGGAGCAGCCACACATTTGAAATGTTACAGATTGCAGCATGAGGTATACTGTAGTACTACGGGATAAAAGCAGAGATTTTTCAAGTGCAGCGGCTAGCTACCCGAGGACACGGCAGCCGCCATCGAGAACCGTCCGCGCGATCAGGCCCATCAACCCGACGCTGCCGCCGCCGTAGACCAAATCGATCCCCCTCGTCACCTGCAAAAGGGAACGCATCGAAATCCCACCATGAACGCCAGAGCAAGGGCTGAACCAAGAAACTCAATAAACCGAGGGCGGCAACCCAATCCGGGCGTCCCGGGGCGCGCCAAGATCGAATTTTGGACCGCGGCCGGGGGAGCCCCGCCGCCCCGGCCCCGGGGCGCAATCTTGGCATTGGGACTGCATTACCATCTCGTTGCCGAGCTCGAGCGCGGCGTCGCCGAACACCGGGCTGTTGCCAGCGTTGCTGCCGCAGAAGACGCACATCCTGCCGAACCTGCTCGACGGCGCGGCCCCGGCGCTGTCGCCCATGCCTGGCTTCCTCGTGGTCGGGACGGAGAAGGGAAGGTTCGTGGAGGACAGGAGGTGTTTGGGTTTGGTTCTTCCTCTCTTCTGCCCTGTCCCCTGTGTTCTCTAAATTTGTATCTTTGGGGGCTTCAAATGAAGGCGGCATTAAGGTTTCTGGTGCAACTGTCCTTTTTTAATCCCCTAACTAATTTGTTGGAGGTCAAATGACCCGATTTGCACCAGAAGAGGGCCCCCGTGTCAGGCAGCTTTTCTCGCAGTTTGGCCCTTGCCATTTGCACGCTCTCACAATGGAGTCCTTTGTGCTTGTGAAATCACGAATTACCGTCGAGAGTGGGCGAGTGGCTTTACACACAGGGTTCCACTTTTCGAACGAATTTCGTGAATTTCGTTCGTACCACTCGCAAGCGAAAAAGAACACTATTTTGAATTTTGCTCAAATTCAAATTTAAATTCAAAATTTTGAAAAAATTGAAAAAAATTATCCATAATTAGTATTAATAGCCTTATGATCTTTGATGCGAATATTATTTTTAAAAAAATGAAGTTTAAAGACGTTTTTGAGCCATTCAATTTATTTAGTAGCAATATTTGTTGAAGTGTATTTAGTATAAATATTTGTTGAAGTATATTTAGTAGTTATATTTATTGAAGTATATTTAGTACCAATATTTTCTTGTAAGAACCAACAGTATGAGGCAAAAAGGACACTATTCATAAAATCATGACCTGTATTTAGAAAATACATCTGAGTTTTTCTTAAAATCATATGTAAACTGCTAAGAGATCATTAGACTAAATCAAAATTCCCGGTTTAACTTGTCAACAATCAATATAGAATTATATGAGACCTCTAGTGATAAACCGTCTATCATTTTTTTCTATTATTTTGAGGGAGAGCCATATCATAACTAACTATTCAACACGAATGCAAGTATTAAACAATCAATTGTAGTTGTGACATCCTCATTTTCGCCTTCTGGAAGAAAAACCTAATTTAAATAAAGTAATTCAAAAGTTGGAGTTTCATTGGTGTTTATATTAACCTGGCATCCAATCCAACCCAAAATCGCGATTCAATTCCCTTCCGGTCGAAAAATCGGATTTTCCAGTCCCGCCGGTACCCGAAAATTCACCCGAGTCCAGAAATGCTCCAAAAATCTCCAAACCACTTCTAAAATGTTCCAAATATTCCTAAATGATTTTAGGAATTTATCCCCGAATTTTTGGACCTCCGTTCCTATTTTATCTCGCGCGGCTTTTGTTAAATGCCCGCAATTCGCTCCGGAATATTAAATTCCACAAATTTCGTCCAAATTCAACCAAACCAATTCCATTGAGTTCCAAATATTCTAAAATGGCTCTAGGAATTTTTCCGGAATTTTTAGGCCATTTTTCCTAATTTTTCTCTAGGGCGGAACGTTTGCGTAAAAGAGGACCAATGAGGGAGTGACACGTGGCACATGAATAGTGTCATCTTCAACCTCTAGCCATGCATGGTGGGAGAGGAAGCTCCAAGCTCCATCAATGGCTACCTCTTCTTTAATTGCTCATAACTTCCTCCACGCAACTCCAATCGACGAACGGCCAGTTGCGTTGGATTCGGAGCGTCGTCCTCTTCGCATCCCCCACCACCCCTCGCTGGAGAGCTCGCCGGAATTCGCACGGGCGCCCAAAAACCGAAAACGGCCCTCATGGCTTTAATTGCTCATAACTCGGCCGTTTCTCGTCCAAACGCCGCGCCACCACTTCCAATCTCACCGTATAAAAGCCCTCTTCCCGGTGATATGATCCTCCTTTGGCAGCTCCCCTCCATTCAATCTCTAGCTCAAGAAAAACCGAGCACGGGTCACTTTTTCGGTGTTCTTCGCGTTCGTCGTTGGTTCTTCTTCTCCGGTGAGCCATTCTTCGAGTTCTTAGGTTCCTTGTGACCGTGAGGAGGTCTAGCATCTAACCCAAGCGTTGATTTTAGGTTTGATCAAGAATTGGCGACAAATTTCGTGTTTTACCGATTTTGGCCGAAGCTCCGTTCATCACCGAATTCATCCATTCCAGTGAGTTTCAATCCAATTCCTTCATCCTAGATGTGCCTTAGGTTGTTATCTTTTGATTCCATGCTTTTGTTTGGATCAATTCCATGCAAATTTGGTGGAAAAATCAAGTTTTTGGGAAAAATCGGGTTCTTTTTCCCATTTTGGAGCTCCCTGTTTTTGGAGCTCCCTATTTTTGGAGCTCGCCAGAGCCGCCGCCGCGCCGCCGCCTTCGCTCGCCGCCGGCGTCTTGCCGCCGCGCCACGGTGGCCCGCCGCTTCGCCGCGCGCCGCCATGCTGTGCGCTCGGCATGCGTGCGTCGTCTTGGCCGCCCGCCGGCTCGCCGGCCGGCGCCGCCGGCGACCCCGCCGCCGCCACCTCTTGCCGGCCGTGCCCCCCACTCCCTCTCTCTCCCTTCCTCTTTCTCTATCTCTCTCCTCCATGGATGGCATGGCAAGCTTCCAGAGGAAGCTTCCTCTTCTCCCTCTCTCTATGACACATGGGTCCCACATGTCATACTCTCTTGGCCAGTCAAAGTCCGGTCAAAGCGCAGTCATACGATTGACTCGGTCAAAACGGAATATTCCGGGAATATTCCCGGTTTTCCGATTTATTCGAAATTCAAATTTCGGAAGCTCATAACTTTCTCGTCCGAACTCCGTTTGATCCCATTCAAATTTCTAAATTCATCTAAAATCAAGATCTACCTGCCAGTACTAATTTTGTAATTTTTAGATTTTGTTTATTTTCTGTTATTTATTTATTGCCTCGTTTTGCGCGTAGACGCGACCGCCAACGTGACCGCCGACGCCGCCGCCGGACTTCACGCGTTCGACGACTTTTCCGCGAACGATGGCAAGTCTCTTTGATGCATCTTGATCCCAAGATTTTGAACTTGTTTTAAATGTTTTATACAATTGCATGCTATCTTTTATCATATTTCAAGCATAAGTATTTAGTTACTTCCATTTGCAATATTCCTCCTTTGAGATTGATATCCATGTTCCTTGTAACCCTAGAACATTGTTTATACCGTGCTTATGCTTATACGGTATCCTTTGCGATCTAGTTCGGTAGATTTGCTTAGGATCGTTTCCGATGAAAACAACCCATGGGTGGGATTATTCAAAAAGAATGTTATCAAATGTGATTTGAAGATTATTACTATGATTACAGTATTGTTTTCTAAAATAAAAAGAAAAGGGAAAATGATTTCGACTTGGGCGGCATGGATTGTCGGGTGGGAGCGGATCGAGTCTTGATCCTATTGTGCAAGTACCGCCCCAAGTCATATAAGGACCGACGCTTATGATTGCCATTTTAAGCAATACCGTACTACCACATGTCTATAATGGTACGACCTGGCCAACTAATTTGTAGAAGCCTAGTTTAGACTCACCATTCGGTTGAATGTGAATGCCGGATGGAGGCAATGTTGTTTTTCTCACACGGCGCAAGAGGGGGCTTCTGTACTGGGCGGTTGGAACCCTAACAGCGGTGAAACCTCAGCGGGTGGGTCTAGCTAGGTAGAAACATTGTAACGGCTTTGTCACGATCTCTCTGCCGGCATACCAAAGGAAGTGTGCTAATAGCTTGGCATTAAGAGATGATCGTGTCTTGTGGGTAAAGCTGTACGCCTCTGCAGAGTAAAACTATTCGAATAGCCGTGCCTACGGTCAAAGGCAAAGCAAGGAATGCTTTCATATTGGTAGATTTTGATTTTGGTTTTGGTTTCGAAAACTGAAAAGTGTTTTGTTTTGGGGTTCGGGAGTGGTTAGAACTCTCGGATGTTGTTTGGCGGATAGAGCCAACCAGGTGGAAAGAACCTGTGTTTGTATTTGACGGATGGAGTCACATGATTAACCCTGATTCTTTAAAATTTGGCGGATAGAGCCTTTTATATCGGTGATGGTGGATAGAACCTCACTACAATATTACATAATTCAATGATTAAAAAGAATTGCGACAAGTTGCTTTGTGAAATGCTATTACCTAAGTATGGTTTAATAAAATTTGGCTTTATGCAAATGAACCCTACTAAGCTTCCTTTGGAAAGCTGTCGGGACCCCGAATTTGCAAATCCGGACCCTCTGTGTATTCAGCACTAGTCCAGGAACGCGCTAGTGCACACAGTCTTAACATCGGTAAATATCACAATCATACCACTCGATACCAATAAAGTACTTTATTTAAATAGTCAAACTGGTTACTTGACCTTATGGTCAAGTTACAAATATATGCCTCGCAAGGCGAAGCTTATTCAGAGAAAAATAATAGCAGCGGAAAATCAAATAACTTCGTGGCGCCATCCAGTATACCACAGGCAACTGACTGGGCTCGCTTCCCTAAGTAGACGGATCTTCTTGGAGTTCCTCCTCCAAAGCTTGTGCGATCTCTTCTTCAACTCGGTGTTGTATTGTGGCAAGGGTGAGTACTTGGTACTCGGCAAGTCATGCAGAATGCAAGCTAATATACTATATGCATGGCTTGGTACAAAGGAATAGCTCAAGGTATATTTGGCAAGAACAAAGATTTGAAAAGTAATGTAAGTAGATTCAAAGCAAAGAGAAATAAGTAAAGCATAAGTAACTATTCAAGAAGTTTGGTAAACATCTTTCCCATCCTAAACCACATTTCCATCAACTTCATTATTAATCTAGCCCAACCTTTCAAACCAAAGTTATTTTTGAGAAAATCTAACCCTTGACTGTAATTCCCGAGCGATGTCCAATACCGCGGACACGGCTATTCGAATAGATTCTAAACTCTGCAGAGGTTATGCACTTTACCCACAAGATACAGTCAAACACCACAAAGGCGAGTTCCCGTAACAAAGTCTTTTGGAAACTTCTAACAATACAAGTGGTCCTCCCCGGTTATTGCGCACTAACCCTTCCCTTCGCTAAGGCGAAGTCTAGGCCAATCAACCGTTAGATGGGTACCTGGCCTCAGCCAGACGCTCCCCGCACAACTTACACAAAGGGTGTAGTTGACCTCACGAGATCCCACAGTGCGTTATTAGTAACTTAGTCAACTAGGTCCGTCCCATTACAGACATGTGGTTGCACGTTAGACCCAGTTCAAAGGCTTGCAAGGTGAAGTCCTTAGGGTGACCAGGGCAAGACTACCCGAAGAACCAAATCAACATCCCCAATGCCACAACTGGCCCACCTGATTACTCTTGCCACATGCCCCGGTCGAAAACTGTTTATCAAACCCCAGTTGATTACCATGCACCACGTGCCATCAACATCACATGATACTTTTCCAAAACAGGTTCAATATATCATTAATTCAATATTAACATTTGATTGTTCAAAATCATGTCATGAGCACGTAGCAGGTCTAAGCAGTATACTACAACGGTCTAAACCCATGTTGGCGATTTAATAATGTCCAACTAGTAATCCACAACTAGGGTGACAAGGGATCATGGCACATACTTAAATAATCAAGGTGTCATACAGCAAATTGGTATTTATCTAACCCCCATGTTTAAACAAAGTATTTTTCTAATTGAACTAGCATGCAATAGTTTAAATCAAAATAGATTTCGAAATAGGATCAACATGGTCAAAGCACAACTTGCCTTCAAAAAGTACTTGTTCTTGGTCTTGAGTTGGATCCTGAGTCAATACTTCTCCTTCGAATCCTTCCGGCACTTCAACGTCTACTCGTAAAGCGTGCAAATAGCAAATATACGAATAAAAAATAGGCAAAAAGTGTCCAAACATCCAAATAAAATCCATAAACAGAGAGAACATAATTTTATGAGTTTTTAGAAACTGGAATCGTCAAATTTGGAGTTAAGACGCAAAAGTTATGATTATTTAAAGTTTAAATAATCAATTAAATAATTTTGCAGAGAAAAACTTTAGTCCAAAAATTAATTAAAATTCATATTTAGGTAGGTCTCAATTTTATACAAATTTAGAAATTTGAATCACTCAAATCGGAGTTGAAACGCAAAAGTTATAAGCGTTTGAAGTTTTGAAATTCAAATCAATTATTAAACCGATTTATTAAATCATTTTCTTTTTCGAAAAATCATTTATTGCATCAGCAGGGACACGTGGCAACACTGGATTGGTCTGGCGACGCCAGTCCATGGACTCGGCCCACGCTCGGCCGGGTCTCTGTGGACCGGTCCCACGGCCACGTGTCGGTGACATGTGGGCCCGCTCGGGTGACGTCATCACCGGCGTCGGCGGGGCTCACCACGGTGGCGACAGTGGGTCCATCCGATGGCGTCATGGATGACGTCCGCGGTCGCGATCGGCCGACACGGGCCCAGCGTGTCGATGGCCAGCGCCGCGCGTGGCGCGGCGGTTCGGCTCCCTGGACACGCGTGGCACGATCGTAGCCATTGGTTTGAAAACCGGCGGCTAGGATTGGATTTGGGCCTCGATGCTTGGGCGCACGGGTTGATTCGGGCCGTTGGATCTTGATCTAACGGTCGAGATCCAATCTAGCCTGGTGCGATTCGCCACGTGGCACGACCTAAGCCGTTGGATCTAGATCCAGCGGTTGAGATCAGATCTAGGATTTTCAGCGGGAACTCACCGAGGGTGATGTGGCGCGATCTCGAGCCCTTGGATCTTGATCGGACGGTTGGTGGAGCTAAAGGTCGGCGATGGCTTCACGGCGAAGTTGTAGGCTGCCGTGGCCGAGGAGCGACCACACGAACAGCGTTTGGGGCGTGCTCGGCGAGGTGAAGGGTCTCTTCGGTGCGCCTGGCCGTGGGTTCGGATCTGGGGTCAATGGCGGCGGGGGCGGCGGGCGGCGGCGGAATCAAGCAAAACCACGGCGGAGGATGCTATGACTCCGGCGAGCGATTCCGGCGGATCTACGGCCGAGGCTCGGTGAGGTAGGGCAGAGAGTGCGCGGGGTCACGGGCGGTCCTTGGGGTACCACCGGTATTTAAATGCCCTCGGCTGCAAGACGGGCGGAACCCTAATCCTACAGCGGCGGCGGCGGAGGAGTCCGGCTTCGGACTTCGGCGGGGACGATGACGCACGGCCGCCCACGTGGCACGATCAACGGCCACGATCGCGTGGACGCGATCGGATCCGTCTTGGATTCGGCCGGCGATGCGGAAGATCCTGGCCGTTGGATCTTGATCCAACGGTTGGGATCGATTAGGTTTTGGAGTTGGTTTGGTCGAGTCACGTGGCTCGGTCGGACTCGAACTCGAGTCCGACTCGGGCTCGATCGGATGAACACGATACTTGACCCGACTTGAATTTCCAGCGAATTAATATTTAAAATAATTCCCGATAATTCATTTAATTCATTAAAAATAGCAAAATACTGAGAAAAATTCGGAAAAATTCTGGAAAATATTTTGGAACATTTTGGACTCAAATAAAATATTTCCAACAAAATTTTATTTGCAAAATTAAATTCTTTAATTATTTCAAAATGGAATAAATTCAAATAAATTCCAAATAAATCCAAATAAATTCCAGAAAATTCCAAAAATTCACCAAAGTGCCAAATCACACATGAATTTAAGAAAAGCAAAATTTTGGGGTGTTACAAACCTCCCCCCCTTAATAGAATCTCGTCCCCGAGATTCAGGGCTTACTAAAGGAATAGGTTTGGAAATTCTTTCTTCAAATCCTCTTCGCGCTCCCAAGTCGCTTCGCTTTCTTCATGGTTGCTCCACTGAACTCTACAGAAACGGGTTGACTTATTTCTAGTCTCTCGATCCATAGTGTCCAAAATCTTCACGGGATGCTCCTTGTAAGTCAAATCCTCTTGCAACTCAATTAACTCTAGCGGTGTCTGTTCCTCAGGAACTCGGAGACACTTCTTCAACTGGGACACATGGAATACATCATGCACTCCTGCTAACGACTGTGGCAACTCCAGTTGATAAGCAACTTCACCTCTGCGGCTCAAAATCTTAAATGGTCCAACATAACGGGGTGCGAGTTTCCCTTTGGTACGGAACCTCTTAACTCCCCTGAGAGGCGTAACTCTGAGGTATACAAAGTCGTCTGGTTCAAAACTCAAATCCCTACGACGATTGTCAGCATAACTCTTCTGTCGAGATTGGGCGATCTTCAACCTTTCCCTAATCATGGCGACCTGCTCTTCAGCCTCCTGAAGAACATCAGGCCCAAAGACACGGCGCTCGCCGGTCTCATTCCAATTCAATGGCGTCCGACATGGTCGTCCATACAGTGCCTCAAAAGGTGACATCTGTAAACTAGCCTGATAACTATTATTGTAACTGAACTCGGCATACGGCAAACTCTTATCCCAAGAGGTAGCATAAGCTAATGCACAAGCTCTTAACATATCCTCCAGAATCTGGTTGACTCTTTCGGTCTGTCCATCCGTCTGTGGATGATAAGTCACATCTTGAAGTTCAAGCGAGTTCCCATGGCTTCATGCAACTTATTCCGAACCTTGAGGTAAATTGGGTACCTCTGTCCGATACAATCCTCTTTG
This sequence comes from Rhipidocladum racemiflorum, assembly GCA_036346355.1. Lineage (NCBI taxonomy): Eukaryota > Viridiplantae > Streptophyta > Magnoliopsida > Poales > Poaceae > Rhipidocladum > Rhipidocladum racemiflorum. The sequence goes on along the minus strand of CM070569.1, from coordinate 75,332,987 downwards.
GCACTCCGTGCAAGCAGACAATCCTCGATCATGTACAATTACGCTAATTTATCTCCGAGTAAGTGGTCTTCACGGGGATAAAATGGGCTACTTTGGTCAAGCGATCCACTATAACCCATATGGAGTCATAACCTCCTTGAGTCTTAGGCAAACCGGTAATGAAATCCATTCCGATTTCCTCCCACTTCCACTCGGAGTATTTTAGTGGTGTAGCAATCCTGGTGTGTCGATGCATTGCCTTGACTCTCTGGCATACGTCGCACAATGCAACATGCTCGGCAACTTCACGTTTCATACTCGGCCACCAGAATCTTTCCTTCAAATCCTGATACATTTTGGCGCTTCCAGGATGAATTGAGTACTTGGAGTCGTGGGCTTCCTCCAAAATCAGTTGCTTTAACTCCTTCTTGTTAGGCACACAAATGCGATCCTTCATCCACAACGTGCCTTGCTCATCCAACTTGAAGTCCTCTGCCTTGCCTTCCTCCTTGATGAACTTAATCCTGCGGATCTTGTCATCATCCCTCTGTCCTTCTCGGATCTGATCCTCTAGGGTAGGCTTTACTTCTAATGCGGCCAAGAATCCGCTAGGTACAACCTCAATCTTCATTTTCTGAAGATCCTCACATAACTCATCCTGAATTGTGGCTAGCAACGTACTCACGGTATGGCTTTTCCGACTCAGAGCATCGGCTACTACGTTGGCCTTCCCGGGGTGGTAATGGATCCCAACATTATAGTCCTTGATCAACTCTAACCATCTCCTCTGCCCTCATATTCAGATCCGACTGGGTGAATATGTACTTAAGGCTCTTATGATCCGTATATACTTCACATCTGTTTCCGACAGATAGTGACGCCATATCTTCAAGGCATGCACTACGGCGGCTAACTCTAGGTCATGTGTCGGATAATTTTCCTCATGCGGCCTCAAGCGCCTTGATGCATAAGCGGCGACCTTTCCATTCTCAGACAAAGACACATCCAAGTCCTTGGCGCGATGCGTTACAATAAATATCGAAGCTTTGAGCAACATCAGGTAGAACTAACACGGTCTTGATGTCAATCGCTTCTTGACTCTGAAATCCTTTCTCACATTAAAGCGTCCAGGCAAACTTCTTTTCCTTCTTCGGCAATTGCGTAAGAGGTTTCGCAATTGTCGAGAAGCCTTCGATGAAACGGCGGTAGTACCACCGCCATTCCAAGGAAACTCGAACTGGTCACGAGTCTTTGGCTGCTCCCAATGTAACACGGCTTCTACTTTGCTTGGATCTACGGCGACTCCTTCTGCGGTCATTACATGTCCAAGAAACTCCACCTTGTCCTTCCAAAAATCACACTTGCTGAACTTGGCGAAAAGTTGCTGTTCCCTCAGCTTTTCCAAAACTCGCCTTAAGTGTTCGGCATGTTCATCCTCTGTTTTGGAGTAGATTAGGATATCATCTATGAACACGACGACAAACTTGTCCAAATATTCCATGAATACCTTATTCATCATATTCATGAAATAAGCTGGCGCATTAAATCGATCCAAAGGACATAATCAGAAACTTCGTAATGTCCATATCTTGGCGAGAATGCGATCTTTGGATCTTCAACTGATCGGATCTTCAATCGATGGTATCCCGATCTAAGATCAATCTTGGAGAAAACTCCGGCTCCTCTCGGTGATCAAACAAATCATCAATCCTGGGTAGCGGATACTTATTCTTCACGGTGACTTCATTGAGTGCACGGTAGTCGATGCACATCCACGAAACTTCCGTCCTTTTTCTTGACAAACAAAGCGGGTGCTCCCCACGGCGACGAACTCGGTCCGATAAATCCTCTCCATTAACTCTTCTATTTGTTTCTTCATCTCAACCAACTCCTCGGTGGACATCCGATAGGGTCTCTTTGCTATCGGTCTTTGTGCAGTACAAGCTCTATCACAAACTCTATGTCCCTGTCAAGCGGCATACAGGTAGATCTTCGTAAAAATATCTGGGTACTCCTTCACTCTTGAGACATCCTCTATGCTGATTGCCTTGGTACTGTTAACCATCAGCTGTCCATCTCTAAGCTGCAGTGGCTTGAAATTCCACTTTCTTCCCACACGGGCTCTCAATCGAGATAGTCCTTCGTCCACAATCCAATACTGACCTTGTGCTTGGATAACCAATCCATTCCCAAAATAACGTCTAAGGTGCAGGTCTCCAAAATAATAAGGTTTGCTAGGAACTCTATTCCATCTATTAGTATTCTCACCCCGAACATCCTACTTTCGTTCGGAGTTCGGAACCAGGGTTTGAACTAAAAGCATGCATCTAAGTCTTGCAATCCTCAAATCATTTCTAGTAGCAAAGCCTTGCTAAACAAACGAATGCGAAGCTCCGAGTCAAACAAAGCGTTGCAGTCTTGAGTTAACAAGTAACTTACCCAAGACTGACGTCCGTAGCATTGTAGTGCATCTGTGGTGACATGGTTGACTCGGCCTCTCACCACGGCCTGGGGTGTGGCTCTGGTCTTTGGCGTCCTAGCTGGGGTGGTTCCTAGATTGAAGCGAATCGGGTCACTCCTGCTGTCTTCTTTGGACAAGCTGTTGGCAAAGTGTCCTGGCTCGTTGCGCTTGTAGCAGCGTCTCACTGTTCCTTCTTTGATCGCTGGAGCGGCGTTTCTAGCAGGGTGGGTGCAGTAGTTACGATTGGCGAGTCTTGGTCTTGAGGATGGTGTCCTTGTTGCATTCGTGGTTGGAATCGAAGAATTGATTTGGTGCAACTCTCGGTATTGCGTTCCTGGCGTGATCCTTCTTTGTTGCATCCTGCGCTTCTGTTCTCATCCAGTTCCTTGCGCTTGTCCTCAAGAATAAGCGCCTTATTCACCACTCTTGGAAATCTGGAAAGGTGTGGGTGATCAATCCTACTTGCAATCTGAGTTAAGTCCCTTCATAAAACGACTGCCTGGCTTTATCCGTCGCTACATCCTCAGTGCGTAGCGTGCTAGGCTGTGTGAACTTGTTCAGTAGTCGCCACCGGTGATTACCTTGCTTGATACTCTGAACTCCTCCTTCTTAAGGTCCATGATTCCCTCAGGCACGTGATCTTTGTCGGAATGCATTTGTGAATTCTTCCCAAGTGATATCTTGAGGGTTCTCTTGCGTGGCATGTGAAGTTCTCCCACCATTCTGGTAATTTGTCCCTTCGGTGATGAGAAGCGAGAGTACCTTCTCATTTCCTATGCATTGAGCTATGTGTAGCTTCCTCTCGATTGATCTTAACCAATCATCGGCCTCCAATGGATTGGCATTCCCAGAGAAAGTGGGTGGGTGAGTTCTCATGAACTCGGCGGCCTTGTATTACGGCGTGGTCCTGATTAACTTGATTAGCAAGTGGCCTGGCGGTGGCGTGTTGCATTTGTTGCATCATAGCATGCATCAGCGAGTGCAGGCAGCAAGAAAAGCTCCGAAATTCTGCACATCCAGTGGCGGTGCTGGTGCTCCCTCATTGGGGTTTTCTACTGGGCGAGAACCGCTTCCATTGCCTCCAAAGTTTCCACGGGTATTCACCATCTGTCGATTTGCTCTAGGTTTAGAGATGAGAGGGAAACAAGAATAGACAAGTAATATGGAACTTTTGCGGGGCGAAAGGTGTACTTTAAGGTCCAACTTTATTATTGATATTAATAACTTGGTATGGTTGCTTACAACGCCTAAGGGCCTTGCAACACATACTGCACACTCAGCAAACAAATGAAAATCCAAATCGAACTAACACTGGAGTCTGACGCCTAAAGGGTGACTCTTTATTCTATGACGCGACTCGGCGAAGGAGTCTCACTATAGAACCTATGCTCACTCATCGAAAACCTCCACGGCCTGGTACGGTTCTTTGCGGCATAGGCGCGAAACGATTGCCATGTCCAAAGAATCGTGTCCTCTGTGGTAGTCGAGGAAGCGGTGTCCTCATCGAGATCGACTCCTCTGGATGCTGGCTCGTGTAGCTCGAAATCGGCTCGGAGTGCAGTCCGTACAAAGTCATCTCTAATTCGTCAATCCTTCGCAGAAGGTGTGCCACATACTCTTGAGCTTCCCGCCATCTGTTTTCTCTGTCGTGATCTCCTTGCGGGCCTTACGTAGCTCCTTGCTTGTATTATCTAGTACATCCTCTTGGCGACAACAAATCGTGCCAAGCTGTGTAACCGTGGCATCCTCATCTGAATCGCCGGGTCAAGAAGGTTATCGCTGCGCGGATGATAACGGAACACCGTGCTCTCCAATTCTCTGGCGTAGATACGGGTAATGTGCCGCATTGCTCGCCGTGATACTTCTTGGATACCCATCTGCATTGTAGACCTCCTGGCAGTGCAGTGTATCGGGCGATTGCCTAGGCCCTTCTTCCTAGCAGGTACCTCAATCTTTACGTCACAAGCCTTGATCAATCCCGCTTGTCTGATCACTTCTACTTGGTATTGGGGCTTCTCAAAATCTCCGAGAGTTTGTAGCATATGCCAAAGTTCCGCGGCGTGACCAACTCCTAGATCAACGTAGTTGAACTCTTCCTCCATCTGTCACAAGAGTGCTTTGCGTAAGAACTCGGAATTTTTAAAGTGTGACAAGGTAAGGGACAATTTCAGCAAGAGACAAGAAAAGAGAGAAGGAGATAAGTCGAGATGTCATTTCTTATTTTGACAAATTTTTAGCTTTAGAAAATAAGTTTTATCCTTACTACGACCATTCTAGCTAGGGTTGAGCCTACAGTCAAGTATGGCTCTGATACCACCTCTGTCGGGACCCCGAATTTGCAAATCCGGACCCTCTGTGTATTCAGCACTAGTCCAGGAACGCGCTAGTGCACACAGTCTTAACATCGGTAAATATCACAATCATACCACTCGATACCAATAAAGTACTTTATTTAAATAGTCAAACTGGTTACTTGACCTTATGGTCAAGTTACAAATATATGCCTCGCAAGGCGAAGCTTATTCAGAGAAAAATAATAGCAATGGAAAATCAAATAACCGTGGCGCCATCCAAGATATACCACAGGCAACTGACCGGGCTCGCTTCCCTAAGTAGACGGATCTTCTTGGAGTTCCTCCTCCAAAGCTTGTGCGATCTCTTCTTCAACTGGTGTTGTATTGTGGCAAGGGTGAGTACTTGGTACTCAGCAAGTCATGCACAGAATGCAAGCTAATATACTATATGCATGGCTTGGTACAAAGGAATAGCTCAAGGTATATTTGCGATGCTTGACATTTGAAAAGTAATGTAAGTAGATTCGAAAGCAAAGAGAAATAAGTAAAGCATAAGTAACTATTCAAGAAGTTTGGTAAACATCTTTCCCATCCTAAACCACATTTCCATCAACTTCATTATTAATCTAGCCCAACCTTTCAAACCAAAGTTATTTTTGAGAAAATCTAACCCTTGACTGTAATTCCCGAGCGATGTCCAATACCGCGGACACGGCTATTCGAATAGATTCTAAACTCTGCAGAGGTTATGCACTTTACCCACAAGATACAAATCAAACACCACAAAGGCGAGTTCGTAACAAAGTCTTTTGGAAACTTCTAACAATACAAGTGGTCCTCCCGGTTATTGCGCACTAACCCTTCCCTTAGCTAAGGCGAAGTCTAGGCCAATCAACCGTTAGATGGGTACTGGCCTCGGCCCCAGACGCTCCCGCACAACTTACACAAAGGGTGTAGTTGACCTCTGAGATCCCACAGTGCGTTATTAGTAACTTAGTCAACTAGGTCCGTCCCATTCTGAGACATGTGGTTGCACGTTAGACCAGTTCAAAGGCTTGCAAGGTGAAGTCCTTAGGGTGACCAGGGCAAGACTACCCGAAGAACCAAATCAACATCCCCAATGCCACATCTGGCCCACCTGATTACTCTTGCCACATGCCCTGGCCGAAATCGCTATCAAACCCCGGTTGATTACCATGCACCACGTGCCATCAACATCACATGATACTTTTCCAAAACAGGTTCAATATATCATTAATTCAATATTAACATTTGATTGTTCAAAATCATGTCATGAGCACGAAAGGTGTCTAAGCAAAGATACTACAACGGTCTAAACCCATGTTGGCGATTTAATAATGTCCAACTAGTAATCCACAACTAGGGTGACAAGGGATCATGGCACATACTTAAATAATCAAGGTGTCATACAAAGAAATTGGTATTTATCTAACCCCCATGTTTAAACAAAGTATTTTTCTAATTGAACTAGCATGCAATAGTTTAAATCAAAATAGATTTCGAAATAGGATCAACATGGTCAAAGCACAACTTGCCTTCAAAAAGTACTTGTTCTTGGTCTTGAGTTGGATCCTGAGTCAATACTTCTCCTTCGAATCCTTCCGGCACTTCAACGTCTACTCGTAAAGCGTGCAAATAGCAAATATACGAATAAACAATAGGCAAAAAGTGTCCAAACATCCAAATAAAATCCATAAACAGAGAGAACATAATTTTATGAGTTTTTAGAAACTGGAATCGTCAAATTTGGAGTTAAGACGCAAAAAGTTATGATTATTTAAAGTTTAAATAATCAATTAAATAATTTTGCAGAGAAAAACTTTAGTCCAAAAATTAATTAAAATTCATATTTAGGTAGGTCTCAATTTTATACAAATTTAGAAATTTGAATCACTCAAATCGGAGTTGAAACGCAAAAGTTATAAGCGTTTGAAGTTTTGAAATTCAAATCAATTATTAAACCGATTTATTAAATCATTTTCTTTTGAAAAATCATTTATTGCGTCGGCGAGGACACGTGGCAACACTGGATTGGTCTGTGCGGCGTCGGTAGGTCCATGGACTCGGTCCACGCCGGCTCGGGTCTCACCGTGGACCCGGTCCACGGCCACGTGTCGGCCGACATGTGGGCCCACTCGAGGTGGCGTCATCGGCGGCGTCGTGGGCTCAACCCGCGGTGCGACAGGTGGGTCCATCCGATGACGTCATGGGTGGCGCCACGCGGTCGCGATCGGCCGACACGCGGGCCGGCGTGTCGATGGCCACGCCGCGTGGCGCGGCGGTTCGGCTCCCTGGACACGCGTGGCACGATCGTAGCCGTTGGTTTGAAAACCGGCGGCTAGGATTGAATTTGGGCCTCGGTGCTTGGGCGCCGCGGGTTGATTCGGGCCGTTGGATCTTGATCTAACGGTCCAGATCCAATCTAGCCTGGTGCGATTCGCCACGTGGCACGACCTAAGCCGTTGGATCTAGATCCAGCGGTTGAGATCAGATCTAGGATTTTCAACGGGAACTCACCGAGGGTGACGTGGCGCGATCTCGAGCCCTTGGATCTTGATCGGACGGTTGAGTGGAGCTCGGGCTCGGCGATGGCTTCACTGGCCGAAGTTGTGGCTGCCGGCCGAGGACAGCGACCACACGAACGGCGTTTGGGGCGTGCTCCGGCGAGGTGAAGGGTCTCTTCGGTGCGCTGGCCGTGGGTTCGGATCTGGGGTCAATGGCGGCGGGGCGGCGGCGGCGGAATCAAGCAAAACCACGGCGGAGGGATGCTATGACTCCGGCGAGCGATTCCGGCGGATCTACGGCGGCTGAGGCTCGGTGAGGTAGGGCAGAGAGTGCGCGGGGTCACGGCGGTCCTCGGTACCACCGGTATTTAAATGCCCTCGGCTGCGCGACGGGGCGGAACCCTAATCCTACACTACGGACAAGCGGCGAGGAGTCCGGCTCGGACGGCGGGACGATGACGACGGCCGCCCATGTGGCACGATCAACGGCCACGATCGGCGTGGACGCGATCGGATCCGTGCCGGATTCGACCGAAGCGGTACGGGAAGATCCTGACCGTTGGATCTTGATCCAACGGTTGGGATCGATTAGGTTTTGGAGTTGGTTTGGTCGAGTCACGTGGCTCGGGTCGGACTCGAACTCGAGTCTGACTCGGGCTCGGTCGGATGAACAGTACTTGACCCGACTTGAATTTCCAGCGAATTAATATTTAAAATAATTCCCAGTAATTCATTTAATTCATTAAAAATAGCAAAATACTCAGAAAAATTCGGAAAAATTACGGAAAATATTTTGGAACATTTTGGACTCAAATAAAATATTTCCAACAAAATTTTATTTGCAAAATTAAATTCTTTAATTATTTCAAAATGGAATAAATTCAAATAAATTCCAAATAAATCCAAATAAATTCCAGAAAATTCCAAAAATTCACCAAAGTGCCAAATCACACATGAATTTAAGAAAAGCAAAATTTTGGGGTGTTACAAAAGCCCACATAAGCATACTTTCCCAGACTTGCGGAGTACGTTTGTACTCACGTGCTACACCAACATGTCATCATCAGAAAATTATCAAGACGCGGCAGAGGAGGGCGAGTTCTACGCGGAGGAGTACGAGGAGGGCTACCAGGAGGACTAGTCGCGTTCCTAGTCGTCGCCTGTGGCGTTTTGGCGTCTGCCCGTTTCGCTTTGGTTTCCGCTGCTTTGTTTCCGGTCTTTTGACCGAGTATTGTAATAATGGCCTTGTGGCCCGTACTTGAAATACTTATAATACAATTTCGTTTGGTTCGGCAATGATATATCACTGTGACTGTGTGTACTAGCTACTGATATGGGACTAGTACGGAAATACACAGGAGATTCTGGATAGCCTATCCGGGGTCTCACAGTAGTGCATAAAAACTAAATGGAAATACATTGTTACAGGATCTGCTACAGCCTACAAAAATCATAGTTGATCAAATAAGTACAACATTTAAATCAGAATTTTAGACTACACATCCACAACACACTGCATGTTTCAATATTCATTCAATCAGACTTAGTAGCAATATTTGTTGAAGTAATTCTTCAAATATCATTTTTAGCCTTTAATGGCTTCCAAATTTTACAACAATTTTTTTTACAATTTCCCCCTAATTTTTCTACTAGCATCGGTTTTTTGAACTTTCTGAGCGAATTTCGAGCCTTTTCGAGTGGTTTTCATTCAAAAACCACGAATTTCGTTCGGAGGTTTCGATCTTTTTTGACTAGATTTCAAATTCATTTGATTTTCGAACCGAACAATTTTGAGCAAAATTTCGTAAATTTCGATACCGATGGGATATCGAAATTTGAGTACGAAACGAAAAATGAAACCCTGCTTGTAAATGTATGCCTCATTTATCGTTCCATTGCTTCAATATTCGTCATACACTCAGGGAGGGGTGATGCACTTAGGGAGAGTAGTAGGATTATAAACATGTCCACCTTTCCTCTCTTCTCTCTTGCTATATCCTCCATTTCTCTCCTACCTGGAGCGAGCCATCTCTCTCCCATGCCGCACCTGCTATGTGTGTACCGACAGCTAATCAGGACGATCAGATTAGACTATAATTATCAATACCGGTACGTACCAGTCGGTATGTACCATTTTGACATCTAAACGGTACGAAATAGCCCTATGTACTGTACCGGCCTCAATACCGATCTGATATCGATCAATACCAGTCATGCTAATGAAATTGATAATATGGTCTATTGAACTATATATTATATTTATTAGTACTACTATGTATTTGGAGTAATATTATAAGTGAACATTGGTTTACATATAATTAACAATTGTATACTTATAAACACACACACACACACACACACACACACACACTGACACACACACACACACACACACTATTATACTAAACCCGAAACAGTTCGCCGGTATCAGAGCGTACCATTCCAATAGCCAAATTGGTATGAACTCCGATACGGTATTAACAAATTTGGATTAGACGGTGATGTAGCTCACTGGATCCGACCGCCGCTCCTCGCTCGCTCGCTCTCGCGCGCGCGCGAGAGAGAGAGAGAGAGAGAGAGAAGCAAAGTGGGAGACCATGGAGAGAGAGTGCTAAACAAAAGGGTTGCTTTTTTATGTGGGGTCCACACATGAGATTCCATCACTAACCCACTACGTTACCCCTTTCGTCCAAAAATATATGGTGTATTTTTTAATGATATTGTCTATAAATATAAAATTTATTTTACATTTCAATACAAAATTAGTGTGATATTCCCTTTCTATCCCTAATAAATATCCATATTTATTCTACATGTTTATATTGAATATAGTGCTTAAGAATAATAATTAGAGATAATTTAGTCATGTTTAATATCTATTTGATCTACATGCTATAGCACTCAAGGTGCAACGCACTACAGTGTTCAAAGTAGGGATGTGATCAGATCGGATACGGTCGAATATCGTCCTATTCATATTCGTATCCGTATTTTTTATCGAATACAGAATCGAATACGAATAGTGTCGAATACAGAATCGAATACGAATTATACAGGATAATATCGGTTACGAATACAGATCGAATACGGATCGGAATCAACATGGATACGAATAATATTAGTCGGATATTTTAAAATCCAATTTCAGTTTTTTTCCAAAATCGGTCCAAATTTAAATTCAAAATTCCAAAAGAAATATATTTGTATGTCTTTTTTTTTGCCTTTTTATCCCTAGCTTGTCATACATGTGACTCTGTGAGTAACAATGTACCCCATTGCAATAATTGAACCAAATGATTTGCAGCTGGCATATGCTGCTGAATCCTAAGTAGCCCTCCTGAAACGCCACTTGCCAATTTATGTACCACCTTTACCCAAATATCTCCAAATTAGCTTCTAGCACACATGAACACATTATATCTTGTCATCCAATGCAGACACCAGTCTCTGAAACAGTGAAACATGTTAAATTGTTAATGTGTTACTCTGAAACATGTTATTCGGATAATATCCGTATGTCATATTCGGATATTATCCGAACAAAAACTCGGATATTCCGTATCCATCGGATAATCAGTGTTCCATATCCGTATCCGTATCCATGTAAATTATCTGTATCCATATCCTTATCCGAGAAATCAACTGGATATCTGTGAAACTATCCAAATCATCATCCAAATCAATTCGGTCGGTCGGTCGGTCAGAAAATATCTGTACCAGTTCCATCCCTAGTTCAAAGGGAACCGTGAGTGCTCTCAGCAGTTCTTCAGTACCAAAATCAGAGCTTGTGGTTACTACATCAGTCTGTTGACTATAACGACAACGTCCCTGACGAGCTCCTGTGATCCTGTCCTTCGTGCCATTGTTTTATCACCAATCAGAACAGATGACTCTCGGAGCGGCGGTTCGTTGATCTCGTCGAGTTCTTTAGCATACTTGCCGGCTGCCACGAAGGTGACCACAGCAACCCCTAACTCCGTGTTTCCCAGCCGAGAATCGTCGTGCTGGGAGCGATTCCGTTGCCATGGCCGTTGTGAGTAACAAGATCATATATGGTAGGTCCCAAGTTAGGGGGGAATCCATGCAGAGACGGTGGTCAAGAGAGCTTGATGTACACACTACGGCCGAGGTGGCGAGCGGACGTGAGCGGCGGCGGCCTACAGGGGCTGAGTCGGTGGCGGACAGCAGGCTGCAACGGCGGACACGAGCGAGTGGGTGGGCATTCGGCAAACCGATAAGCATCATCTGGAATTTGATGTGGATCTACCACTGATCCATGCCCAAACTGTTGTAAAACGAGTAGTTCACCCACGTCGATCACCGGTAATCAACAAGAACACGAAGAACACACGAACAAAGAACACAAGATATGGGTGGAACAAAGAACTCTCTCTTCTTTATTGATCAATGTGTGTAAATACAATGGGAGGCACCCGGTATATATATAGCAGTCCCCTCAAGGAGAGTTCGGATTCGCCCACATATTAAGAGATAGACTCCTAACTGAATACGGTTAGGAGGTTATCTCATAACACTTCCCCTTGGGCGAATTCCGCGTAATGCATATGTCTCATTAAAAACTCCACTCAAAAACCCAGTGGGAAAAAAGAGATGGAGAAAAGAGTACATCACACTCGCTCTCTATGTTGCATTTATTGCCTCATTAAAAACCTTTATGTGAGAAACATCAGGAAAACTCACAAAGGAAAAAAGAGTACAACTTATGATCTTCAGGATCATGCAAAGGGATTATGGTTCAGGGGTTTACTTCCCCTGAACTATGCAAATCTCTAAGCCGCCTCATTCCAATGCCATTAACATACCTTGGAAGGAGAATTTGGCAAGGATTTTGTGAATAAGTCTGCTAGATTTTCACACGACTTAATTTGCATTATTTTTATCTCACCATTCTTCTGGAGTTTGTGGGGATAAAAGAACTTAGGAGCAATATGCTTCGTGATATTGCTCTTTACATAACCTAATTGCATTTGTGCAACACAAGCATCATTATCTTCATAGATAATAGTAGGGGAATTGACGGTATTCATACCATATAACTTCTGGACATGGTTGATTACCCGTCTTAGCCAAACATATTCCCGTGAGGCTTCCTTTATAATCTCTGAGTGACTGTACCACCACAGAGGAAAATAAAAATCCATTCTGGGATTTCCTCATGAATGCACAGGAACATTATTCCTTCAGGGATCATATTTCCTTTTCAGGAGGAATCTACTTAGTCGATTGTACCACATCCTTATCGACTGTCTTTAATCCGTATTCAGTGACCCAAATACATATGCGGTCACTACAATCATCAACTGTACTGAAAAGTTTAAGCTTGCTGCCATCAATATTAAATTTCGGAAAGTTATTCCACTTATTTCAGGAGAACAGATTTCATCGTAATCGATGATGGGTCTCTGCTAAAACCCTTGTGCTACAAGCCTTGCTTTATATCTCACCACCTGGATATTTTCATATCTCTTCAGGATGAAAAATCCATTTGATCCTACAAGGAATATTTCAGGAAATGTTACATCAGCGTGACCAAGAACTTTTCTCTCATTAAGCGAGCGCTACCTCAATTGCTTTTTCAGGTGAACCTAGATGAGCGCTTCTGGCACTCTGCCATGGACTTTGGTTCTGGATCCAGATTTTAGCAATTTTTAGAGGCAAAATATGTCGACAATTGTAGTCTTTATATATAATTCTCCTGCATCACTCCAGGGATGTCTCTTTATCAATTTCTTCCAGCTTCTCGTGATTTCCCACAACGATGAAGTTTGGGTGTTCCGACTTCCCAGCGTTGGATTGTGCGCACAAATATATGCTGGGGTTATCATCTTCAGGATGGATCACTTCAGGGATGTTACCATCTTCTAGATGGCTCACTTCAGGGATTTCCTCAACATCAGGTTGAGCTTCTTCCACTATCATGGGTAGTGTTCTCATTTATTTGGTTCTCCTTTTCTGCGGACGTCTCCGCGGAATTGAGTCCCGTGCACCTGGAGGCCTCCCCCTCATTTTATCATGAGGGTTAAGAGTGGGTTCAATATCCTTCTAGGATATTTTCACTCTTTCAGGTGCATATACTGCAGGTATATGAGATCTTTCCACTACCTTATGATCAGTGAAGGCATTTGGCAGATTATTAGCTTATTTGTTGTAGATTTATTTCGAACTTCAAGTTCGGTCTCTTTAGTGCGTGGATCTAAGGACTCGGCATTCTTTAAATGTGGTACTTATCTTCCCCTAATGCCGAAATATGTCCTTAGTACAATCAGTGCAGAACCATGTCTGAGACCCTCAACTTCTGGTGAGGTCCCATGGCGGTATGCTGTGGTGGAGAGATTGGCATGTATACAACATAACCGAATTTTCGCAGATGGGAAATACTTAATTCTTTTCCATGCACTATCTGCAACGGGGAAATTCCATTATATACAGTTGATTTGAGTTGAATTAATATCGCAGTGTGCAGCACTGCGTGGCCCCAACAACTGGTGGGTAGCCTACTATTCTGCAAAGTGGTCAAGCAATTTTATTCCCTTAATAATGACTCTGCAGGGCCATTCTATTATGTGGACATGAGGTATTAAAAGCTCTACATTAATTCCCAAAACCATATAATGCTTTTGAGGTAAACTCGTTAGCATTGTCCATTTGAATGGACTTGATTCTTTCTTCTGGAAAGGAGGCTCACACAAATTGGGCAATTAATTTAGGTAGAAGCATGGTTCCAACAGGGGCCGAAAAGGTCCACAGATATCACTTCGAATTTACTTCAGAAAATTCAGTGATTCATCTACAGGTTAGATGATAAGAAATCTTTAGGTCTAAGGAAATCTTTATGCTATGGCCAACAGAATTAGTAATTGTTTTATCATAGTATTCAACTCAAGATTACCCAGTCGATCTACAAGATCTTTAAATATTTCTGGGTTTTTATTGCAATACCAACTTCAGGTTGCATAGTATAACAATCAACAATTTATTGCACAAAATATTCTGGAAAACACTTTATTTAATTATCACTGATAATTGCTCAACAGGAGCATAGACCAAATGTTCATACAGGAACATAATTATTCAAACTGATGAGGCTCTTAAGGAGGCTCAACTAATGGAAATGCGACATATAGCAAAAAGGATGTAGGGAGACTATTCTAGATCTCCATACAAGTCATGTTTCATCTTCTGGGAAACATTGGTATCTTTCTGGAGCTCCATAAGCTCAGTGCCGAGGAGGTCATCCTCATCCATGGGCGAGTTACCATATCCGAGAAGGCTTTCCTTGAACTCGGTTGTAGGGTTAGTGACATTGTCTTCTTTCTTTACACCGTCTTGCTCAACATCTGGTAGAGCGGTGTAGTGTGCCTCAACCTTCTTTTCTTGATTCTTCTGGAATCTCCCCGGTGGTTTCATGTAAAGTTCTGCCAAATGCTTTGGGGTGCGACAATTGCGTGACCAGTGGCCAACGCAACCACACCTAAAGCATGTTTGAGAGTCGGGTGCTTTATTGGTTGGACCTTGCTTCTGGAAGGTTCCTGTACCCTTTCCTTTACTTTTCCATTGGGATTTGCCTTTTCCCTTTTGATTTCTGTCATTTTTCCATTCATTCCCCTTGTACATTTGGCCCTTTCCGCGGCCATGGCTACTACTAGCCTGCTGAGCGGTAGCGTGTGTTTCAGATAATCGCTTGACTTCCATTAGTATTTGCATGATGATTCTTCATCGAGGAGTTCATCATGTTTTTCTCGCTTCTAGCGTAACACTAATAAGCTCGTGAGTACTTCTTGTACTTTGCATGACGGTACTGTTGTTGTAGTATCATCATGTTGGGGTGGAAAGTGCACAAGGTTTTGTCGATCTTCTCAGCTTCAGTAACTTTCTGGTTACAAAAGATCAATTTAGCGACAAGTTTGTGCATTGCAGAATTATAAGCTGCCACAGATTTGAAGTCCTGAAAGCGTAGGAGGGTCCATTCCCGTTGTGCTTCTGGCAACAAAACGGATCTTTGTTGATTGTAGCGTTCCTTCAGGGAATTCCACAATACCAGCGAGTCCTCCTCCATCAAATATTCGGCCTTCAGGTCCGAATGAAGATGGTGCCTTAGGAAATGTAAAGCGGCGCATTTTGAGGGTTCAGGCACATCGGATGCACCGGCTTCAGGCCGAGCAATAGCAGCTCCAAATCCTCTAGCTGTTAGGTTGATTTTGGCATCCATTGCCCAGGTGAGGTAGTTGCTGCCATCCAGGGCAAGCACAACAAATTCCCTTTTTTCAATATCAGACATATCATGTATGCAAGCAATACGAGATTTTACTACAGGTAAAATACTATATTGCATGCATCTTCATTTAAACAATAAAGTTTTGGTCTATATCTATTCAGTAGATAATTATCATAATTAATTTTCCCAGAATTTTCCTAGTATTTAGTAAATTTCAGCATTACTAAATAACAGAAAATAAATTCCAACATCAATTAAATGTGGCATAAGTTTAATTTCAACTCATGTAATTCTTATTGGTTGGGAGCGAAAACGAGTAATGAATATCTCCGTCAATTTGACTCATGGCCAGGTCAACATGCCCTTAGGGCTCACATGAGGGAGGGAGCACTTCCCGTTTCCGGACGCCAATTAAATAACCAAGCCTCATGTGTGTTTTCTTAGACACCAATTGTCTCATATTTGTTTATTCATTACCGAAATCAAATCCCATCCACTCAAGTTCTCATAAAAGCTATATGAGAAATTCTAGAATTTTCCTAGTATTTATCATAATTTTTGCTAATTTCCAAGCAATTTTCAGAATTACTTTACAACAGGAAATTTTAAATTTCAGCAAAAATCAACATGACATAATGCTAAGGAAAATTAAAACCAGATTCAAGGCATGAACAAAATATTCTCATAATTTTCTAGCAAATTATGCAACCGACGGCCGACGCGGCAGATCGACGCGCCAGGCGCAACGGCCAAAGTGGCTTGCGGGGCAGGCGTGGCCCTTCATCGGGCGACCACAATGACAGCGGCGGCACACGGCAGGAACCTCGGCAGCCGGGTGGCGGCGGCGACTTTGGGTGCGCGCGAGGCGGCCGGCGGCAGGGCCGAGGTGGCAGAGGCGGCTTCTGGCCGTCATGCCAATTTTTTTTTTTTCAACATGATGATGAACAGTACGATCTAAACATTAGATTAGATCTAAAATCTAGCGAAACAATCTGCAGGATTTTTCGACTTACTTTCTTGATGCCGGAAGTGTTGGCTATCACGTAGGACTTTTTCGGCAATCCGAGTGGATGCCGGCGTGGTGACGAGTTGATTGCAGATCGGATCAGGCGATCAATCGCCGGTAGTAATCGTTCAT
This sequence comes from Rhipidocladum racemiflorum, assembly GCA_036346355.1. Classification (NCBI taxonomy): domain Eukaryota; kingdom Viridiplantae; phylum Streptophyta; class Magnoliopsida; order Poales; family Poaceae; genus Rhipidocladum; species Rhipidocladum racemiflorum. The sequence goes on along the minus strand of CM070569.1, from coordinate 75,316,354 downwards.
CGTAGTCGATGGCGCGATTCAAGGTCTGCGAGTCTGATCCTGCAAAGTGCAAACCGAGTCATGCATATCCATACGTACATGCATATGCTTCCTTGGTTAGCGCATGCACACGGCAAGGATGGAGTAGCACTAGATTTTCTTGTCCAAAAGTGCATGGACTACATGTCCAGAAGCATGTTTCGTGGACTTAAGTCCAGATTGGACTTTTGAGTCCATCCATCCCTCGGCGCAAGGAAACAATCTGGCCGGGCGTAGCGCGAGGGACGGTTAGACGGTTGACCCGGCGGTCGGTGGCCAGCGACGGACCCAGCGGTGCAGCCCGCGGCGACTTCATGCGCGACGGGCACGATAAGCGGCGGGGACGCCCGGCGACTCACGAACGACAATGGTGGAGGCGCGGCGGCTTCGAGCACGCAGCGATCGCCCGGCGGCGCTTCGGCACCCGATCGCTGCTCGCCGGCAGCTCGCACGGCAGCGAAGCGGGCGTAGCAGGCCGGCGAGGTGAGCGCGGCAGGGCGACGCGACGGCTATGGCGGCTTCGAGCCGTCTGCCGATGATGCTTTGCCGCGGCGACGGTGGCTTTGGGCTTTCAAACTATTCTCCGGCAGAGCTTCGTGCTGATAACGTGTTGTAAAACGAGTAGTTCACCCACGTCGATCACCGGCAATCAACAAGAACACGAAGAACACACGAACAAAGAACACAAGATATGGGTGGAACTCTCTCTTCTTTATTGATCAATGTGTGTAAATACAATGGGAGGCACCCGGTATATATATAGCAGTCCCCTCAAGGAGAGTTCGGATTCGCCCACATATTAAGAGATAGACTCCTAACCGAATACGGTTAGGAGGTTATCTCATAACACAAACATTCCACTGCGAATGGGAGGATCGCGCACGTTTTCTCAGCGTCCGATCGGGTTGTAATTCTTCTGTTAAGGATTCTCTACGTCGGCGTGGAGCCAGCAGCGGCAGACACCTCTCCCCAGGTTTGACATATCGACAAAAATCACGATTTTCGACCGTATCTGTCTGGCTCGATAAATAAAACCGGTCGATAAACGAGTTCAACTCAAATTCCAGAAATGGGAACTTTGAGGAAATTTTTATCCAAAAGTCCCCTAAAATTAGTACTCATAGCTTTTTTGACATTTACCAAGAAATTTGGGAAATTATTTTTACAAATTTTCCTTGAATTTTTTTACAATTTCCGCTGGTTGTTCCGATTTTCGATGTAAACCGGTCGAAAATCGATAAAACCGGTCGATTCTTGAATTATTTCGTCGCTATTTGACCGCCGAGCTCAAAAGTTTAACTTTGAATTTCGTTCGATTCTACCAATTTTTAACGAAAATCGATACTGTCATGAGAAACGATTTCCGAACTCGGTTGGATAATGTAAACCCTGCGTCTCCCTACCCCGAGCTGCACAGCGCATTCCGATCAGTTCCCTCTACGTGCACGCCTTACCACAGACGAAATGAGAAGAACACCACGTACGCTTCCTAGAACGAATTCCACGACCCTGGACATTCCACGTAGTTCTCTGATCGAGCCGCCGGCAACGTCTCCGGCGCCCGGAGCAAGAAAGTGCAGTGAACTCTCTCTGTCGACACCCGCATCGACACATCCTGAGGTGGAAATTTCCTTGTGTCTGAGAAACGCTGTCTTCAGTCATGGGACTTGGTTCAGCACGAGAATTCCCCGCGATGCTGCGGCGCTCCTTCCGGCCGTCCGGCGGGTGACCATGCGCAGGCAGAAGGCACGGGTTGGCTGGCCTCCAATAGGTTTTGCCTGCAGTGGCATGGGATTGCAGAGCATTTGGGGACAGCCAGTGCTTTGTTTAGTCTAGGGGGTCATATGATGATGGGTTAATCAGGAGATGGTGCGAACACATGGCGCGTGCATCTTCCAAATCGGACACCAGCAGGATATAAAGTGCAGTTGGATGATGCGCCTTGTCTCCGATCTCCGTCAGTCTCCGTGTATTTGATAAATCTTGAAGGATTCTGCAGTGGATCCAGGGACACTTGTCAGCCTCAGCAGGCTTCGGATCATGGTTCCAAATTTCATTTTTCGGCGCACGTCTCGTCACCCTCCGAAATCTGAAATTTCGCAGAGATCTTGAAATCTAGAACGAAATCCAAACGAAACGCAAAACACAAAAAATTCAAATCTGGCATTTTTTTTTCAACCTGGATTTTCAAGATCTTGGTTCAAAAACCGAAATCTCGGTGGAAAATGCCGAGATTTTGATCAAATTGAAATGACCAAAAAAAGTGTTGATACCGTGTTAAAAAATATTGAACATTTTTTTTTGTATGCTTTTTATCCCCCATGATATTTGTAGATAGTGATCAAGCTTGAGGATTTTTCTAAAATTTCTGCAGTGCAAAATACTGTAAAATGGTATCCCGTGGCTAGAAAAAATGGGAAGTTTTTTTTAAAAAATTATGAAATAATTTATCTGACATGTCCTATCTGTTTAAATGCAAATTACTAAATTTTTGCACATAAAATACCATACACTTGCATAAAGTCTTCGATCTTAAATGTAAGCCTAAATGCAATTGCAGCATGCATAAACACTTTAATTAATATGTTCGCACTGCATTAAATAGGCTCCTGAGAATTCTTATCAATTTAATATTATCTTACCACTATTCATAATAAAAAAATATTAATTAAATTTCTTTTAATTAAGTAATGAAGTCATGATAACTTTGCTAGCCATAATTGCATTCTAGAATTTTCTCACTTATTTAACATTATCGTCTCAGATTGAGATTTTTGCCTTCTAACTTTTTACTTTTAACTTTTTTACTTCTCAACCTTTTACTAATTCAATTTTATTGATTTTTTCAATCAATAAAAGATTTAGAAAGGACAATAATCCAGAATATGACCACGCTAAATTTTATTTTCTTAGCTTGCTCAAATTAAAAGACTTCAATTATGGTGATTGCTCTTTACTAGAATCCAAGATGGGAGGAAAAGATAATATTTTGAATTAAATATTTTGATTCTAATTAAAAAAACTTTTATTCAATTCTATTTTTAAATTTCAAGTTTTATTATTTTCTATTTTTGAAAATCTCAGGTTGTTACAATCTGAGACCACTTGCTTATAAATATGCCATTTTAGCGTATTTATAAATAAGCACACTCGAACGGGAGACACATAGGTTACGTAATCTAAACTCTAACATTCATCATATTACAGCGACAATAATAATATGTAAATATTGCAGTATTAGCAAATTTGTCATGACAATTATCCCAAGCATATTAATTAACCAAGAATTATCATGGTTAATAAAGCATAAGCAAAAATACTAAAGCAAGATATTTAACAATATCAAAGCATATAGGCTCATTGTTGATTTTTAGTGTTCTCAGATGTTGGGCTACCTTAAAAAGGCCTCCTTACCACTAGGGACAAGATATAGACTTATTTGTGATAATCTTACTATAACCACCTTGTGTGTTCATAAAGAAATCCTAAAATGGATTCTGTATCATCTCAGTATAAATCGATGAACTGAATGTCACCAGAACCACCAAGGAAATAAAGGAAGCAAGTGCTTACCTTACGACGGAGTTTTGAGATGAAAGATTTGGGTAAAACCAAATTTTTCTTAGGCCTGCAGCTAGAGCATTGTCCAGAAGTAATTTTTGTATGCTCTATACCAGGAAGGTATTGGAAAGATTTTATATGGATAAATCTCATCCTTTAAAGATTCCATGGTTGTGAGATCCCTTGAAGCGGATAAAGACCTTTTTCAGACCAAGGATGTAAAATAAGAAAGTATTAGGATATGAAGTATCATACTTATGTATCTTGCGAATCGTACAAGGCCTGGTATTGCATTCGTAGCAAATTTGCTAGTAAGACAGTGTAGTCCTAACCATAAGATATTGGGCTAGTGTCAAGAATTTACGCAGATGCCTCTAAGGTACTCAAATCTTGGATTATTTTTCCAGAAAAACCAAGACTTAACCATGGTGGGATATACGGATGCTGGCTATCTGCCTGATCCCCACAGTGCCAAATCTAAAACTAGTTTTGTGTTTCTCTGAGGTGGTTCAGCCATTTCTTGGCGGTCTTGTAAGCAGACATTGGTAGCTACTTCTACCAACAACTTAGAAATTATAATTTTATATGAAGTCTCACATGAGTGTGTTTGGCTGAGAAGTGTGATTAACATATCCAGAAGTCATATGGTTTTAATACCGTCGATACCCCTACGATTATCTATGAAGATAATATTACTTGTGTTGCACAAATGTAAATGGGTTATGTAAAGAGCAATATCACGAAGCATATTGCTCCTAAAATTTTTCTATCCTCACAAACTCCAGAAGAATAGTAAGGTAAAAATATTACAGAGTAAGTTATGTAAAAATCTAACAAATTTGTTCACTAAGTCCTTGCTAAATCCATTTTTCTAAGATGTGTTAATGGCAATAAAATGAGATGATTTAGAGATATGGAGAGTTCAATGGGAGTAAAACCCTAAACCGTGACCCTTTACACGATCCTGAAGATCTTATTTTATATCCTGAAGATTATATGTTGCGATCTTTTTCCCTTAGTGAGCTTTCTTGAAGTTTTCTCAAATTAAGGTTTTTATTGAGTCAACTAGTGTAACACGGAGTGCGAGTGTAATGTATTCTTTTCTCTATTCCCTTTTTCCCCATTGAGTTTTTAGGAGTTTTTAATAAGACATGTGCATTACGCGATTCGCCCAAGGGTGAGTGTTATGATATAAATATAATCCCAGTCCAAGTTTGGAAAGACTATCTATTGGTGGGCGAATCCGAGCCTATCTCATATTGGTTTTGTTATATATTAGGCACCCTCTTGTACAGAGAGAATTAATTTAATAAAGAGATAGTGTTTTGCCCTTACTTTGTGTGTGCTTCGTATTTTGTTCTTGCGATCCTATTGGTGTGATGTTGATTGATCGAGGGTGGAGACATTGTTTTGTAACATGTACAATACAAGATGTTTATATATGAGTATATAAAAAGAGATAATATAGCTACATCATCAAGCACCCATGTAAAAGCCACTTTCTCTAATGCAAGCATCTCTTTGTAGGTTCTTAGATGGTTTTATTATCTATTGATTACATACAGTTATATTCAAAAGCACCTTTGTTGTCCTGCATAGTAAGAAAAAAATCAATTATTCTTTGCTAAGCACCTCTCCAAACATCTACTTTGTTCATGCCCTAATCTCCTTTGTTCTGCCTGAGTGCATACCAACTCTGCAAAATCCCCTCTCCAGATTTCTTCTCGTATCATAATATGCCAGACTGCCTGCTTTTGTCATATACTACCTCAATTCCTTTTTTAAGTGATGCTCTAGAACTCGTGTAGTCAAATTTTCTAAAGTTTGACCACTAATATATTTAAAATTATCTAGATTGGCTACATAAAAATTGTATCATTAAATTTATTGTTAAAAATATTTTCATTATAATGTTATTAGTATATAATAAGATAAAGTTACACAAAGTAATGATCAAAATCACATCTCAAAGACCGTGAAGAATAATAAACGTCACTTAAGAAAGAATGGAGGAAATACTAGTAAAAGCACAGTTTTGACATGCATAATGCTTTATGAAAGGCCAATGGTACTTCAGAAAAAATTACTATCAAATGATTGCAGTAAAACAATAATAAAAAAAAAAGATTTGCTGGAGGAACTATAACATTGTAAACATTTGCTCAGCAACCTAGATAAAACATCGGGTATGTAGAGTCCAATCAAGAATTGGCAACAACAGATACGTTTGGGCAAAGGATTGAGACCAACATTTCTAATGGTCATGGACAGATACACTTTAACATCTTGTGGGTTGCTGCTGTTAAGGATATATTATCTCTTATAGTTATAGATAAGTCTCTGTTATAGATAGAGTCCTATTCCTATTCCTCTTCCTCATGTACACTATATATTGTGGCCATTGGCCCTCATATTCAATACAAGTCATATTCATAACATGGTATCAGAGCTCTAGGTTTTTCCTAGCCTCTCCCTTCCGCTGTTTTAGATCTAATCCGCTGCCCCGGGAGGAGGAGACTCCCGGGGCGGCTCCCGCGTCGGCGGCGCGTCCTACGGCGCCAGCCGAACCACCGGTCCACGACGCCGCCGCCACCTCCGAGCTCTCCGCCTGGGTTCCGCCGCCTTCGGCTTCCGCACGCGCTGCCGTCGCTGTGTGGCCTTCGCCCCGCGCCGGATCTCCGCCTTCTTCGCCGCCGATCAGGTCGCCATCTTCGTTGCTGATCCTGCCCGACGCCGTCGCTGTGGTTGTCGGCCTTGGCTCCCGTCAGGCGTGGCCGGCGACCCGGCGCCTCTGCTCCTCTGCTCAAGGATGCGTCCGCACGGGAGGATCTGCTTCGTCCGTGCCGGCGCTGACCTCAAGCAGCCAGATCGCGCCGCTCCTCCGCGCGCCGCTGACCGTCGCGCTCCTCCGGGTCGCTACCGCCTTCGTGCGCTGGTTCGGCTTCAAGTCCATCCGGACGTTGTGGAGGCTCACGTCTGTTGGCTTGTTTTCCCATTGAAGTCTTGCTTCAAGTCCACATACAAGGACAAGGGTCACGTGAAGCCGATCCGGTCACGTGAAGCCGGTCTGTGGCTTCAACGTCCAAGGTAGTGGCACGTGAAGCCTTCTGGCTTGCTTCAAGTTTGGCCATTTGACTCAATACAGTGAAGCTCCGGCCAACGAGCGTCAACCTCCCGCCTCGTCATCAACAGATCGGCTTTTGTGCTCGCCACCTTCGGCCAAGCATGCGACCGCGTTGCCCTAGGCTTCTCGTGTGGTCGCTGCAACCACTCGGACAAGGCGACCTCGCCTGGGCCCACCTCCTCGCCGGCGGCCTCATCGGCTTCATCTGGATCCAGTCGGGGTGGATAGGCACTAGCCCGGACGCATGCGCCGCTCGCCCCGCTGCCGAGCCTCGCTGAGATCTTCTCCATCGAACTCCAACCCTTCGCAGCGCTGCCCAGCCAAGCAGCCCGCCGCCGCCTTCTCTGCATCCCCCTGCGCCGCTCCTTTGGCGGCTCGGCTTGCCCTCGTTGGCTCTCGTCGGCATTGGTCTCCAGCTTTTCGGCTCTGCTTCAGCTCTTCAACTCTCCATCAAGTCCGCATCCAGATTCATTTCGTTGCAGCTATTATTCCTAATTTTCCTTTAGTCTTCCGTTGCGTCCATCCAAGTCTCTAGCATCTTGATTCTGTTGTCGCTCGGCTCTACTCTTTTATCAGCTCGACTTATTCTGTCAACTCTTATACCTCGGCTCAGCTTATTTTGTCGGCCTCGTCGGTTCTTCTTCGTCGACTCGTCCCGTCGGCTCTTCTTCGTCGACTCTGCCATACATTCGACTTTTCTTCGTCGATTTGGCTTCTTCGTCGATTTTTCTCCATCGATCCGGTTCTTCTTCGTCGACTCGTCCCGTCGGCTCTTCTTCGTCGACTCTGCCATACATTCGACTTTTCTTCGTCGATTTGGCTTCTTCGTCGACTTTTCTTCACCGACTCGGTTCTTCGTTGGCTATCTTCGTCAGCTCGATTCTTCAGGAGTTACATGCTACGACGGCTACTTCAAGACTATGACTTTGGATTTTCCCTTTTTAGTTCATCTCTTCCAAATGCAATGCTATTGCATACGCCTTGCATTTGTGGGGGGTGTTAAGGATATATTATCTCTTATAGTTATAGATAAGTCTCTCTTATAGATAGAGTCCTATTCCTATTCCTCTTCCTCATGTACACTATATATTGTGACCATTGGCCCTCATATTCAATACAAGTCATATTCATAACAGCTGCAAGGCAAGGGACACAAGATTATTTGTCAAAACAAACAAGCAAAAACCTCACATATCTTTTCTTGTCTAAACCAAAATTATCAATTCATTGCTTGTAATCCAGCAGAACCAACCATCACCATCCCGCATAACTTCAGTTAGAAACCTGAGATTTTACAATGCAGCAGGCAGAGAATAACAGTTCAACATTTGGCTAATTTTGCATTTTTACATCATAAATATAGATATCAAAATAAGCAATGAGGCATTGAACTCGTTAACATACGTACAGGTAAATATCAAGACCGCTAAAACATTTGAAGGGGCTAGATAGGGTTCAAGTCCTAAAAGACGGAACTAGGCTGAGCATCATTCTCCTTGTCCAAACTTCTTCTAGTGCCTCGACCTTTCAGAGTCAAACTGTTTAACCTCTTTGAAGTAACTGAAACCTCCGAGCCAGCAGTGCTTTGTACGTCTAATGACGAGAATGCCGCCCTGTTGTTATGGTGATCACCGGATCTTTGTCTTTGGAGTGGTGGCTTGTGACTGCCATGACCACTCAGCCTTGCTTTGGCTGATTTGGTCAGGCTCATGTAGTTCGATCCACCGCCCTGACCACAACCAGATCTTCTTTCTGATGTAAGGAAATTGGTGCCGGACACTGGAGTGACTGAAGATGTCGATGGAGAGCTCTCATCACACACAAAATCGGAAGATGAAGCTGAGATTATGGAAGGAGGCTTCACTGCCACCCTAGTCGTGACATTGTTTCTTCTGATCTTGACTGAGCTTGCATCAGAAAGTTTTGAGCTGGCTACGTTCATTTCCTCGACGCTCTCTGAACACCGCGAATTGGTGGAGTGTTCAGTATGGGTTTGCTCCATAAGGCGACTCTCCCAAGGTTTTGTTGCCATCCATCCTTCCAAATAGCTCCAACTATGACTGCTGCTATTTGGGCCACGGTTCTTAAGAGAGACAGCAGGAGAGCTAGGTCTTCCTTGGTGGTTTGAACTCCGCTGCTAAAACAAATACCACAGCATGTCAGAAGAAAAAAAATCAAGAAACTAGTTGTGTACCTATATTATTGCTGCAAGATGCACCTGGTGAGAAAGAGCATAAGCAATTGCCCTCTCTCTCTTGATTGCACCCTCATGCCTCATGTGTATCTTTGATCTTACGTCATCCACAGTGCCTTGACTATCACACCATCCTTCCTGCAGTGTGAACAATGCCATCCAAACATGCAGACATCATCATCATATATTACCTTCTCCTGTGCAGCACCACTATATTTATTGTGTTAAAAGCTAAAGAACTGTGCAGGACTGCAGGGCAATGGTCCAAGTCCAACCACGCAATACACTGACAAAATAAAAATCGACGAACGACAAACTTGACTTGGCAAGAACCAAGTTGCAAAGAGACCAAGATGCATTATTGGTAGCATCACCCTAGGAAAGCATACCTAACGATGCCACTGCCATGTTTCATTCAGACCTATACGGTCGATAGCTAAGCTAATACAATCTCAAATGATCACTTAAAATAAAGAGAGCTAAATGTCCGTACCAATCCTTCATCATGATGAGAGTAATCCTACTGCTGCAAGTCTCTAACAAGTAAAAGTAATTAATTACATCAACTGAGTAATTTACATACCTAAATTGTACTGCTGCAAGTCTCCATCAAGTGCATTCAGATATGATTCTCAATAGATGCTTCTATGCTTTCCTTTTTGAAAGTTACACAAGTATATAATGCAGAATGCACGTATAATGCAGTGTAGTAACTCATTCATCGTGAACAGAGTACAGCGCAACGCAATCATTCATTCGCAAAATTCGCGCACCAAGCGAACGTATGGCACTCGATGATTCGGGTAAGCCAGTTAGGAACTCCTAGTATGTACTATGTACAGTAGTGCAGTATATACCTCTGCTTGCTTGGTGGGATCAGCGAGGCTGCTGCGCTCGTCGAGCATGTCCTGCGAGTCGCGGCCGTCCGCCGACAGCCGCGCGCGCCGGTCCCGCGCCCGCGCCTGCACCCGGACGAGCGCGTGCATGCACTTGAGCGTCACGGCCAGCTGCTTGCGCACGCGGCGGCCGCGCACCAGCGCCTGCAGCCGCACGATCCCTCGAAGCGCCCTCAACGCCCTCCTCGCCTGCACAAGCACCGTCAAGAACCGCTCAAAAAGGTGACATTTTTTACTTAGAATTGAGCAACGTGAGCGACGGCGGTGGCCTACCAGGAAGGCGCGGAAGGCGGTCTGGATGCGGACGGCGGCCCACTCCTGCCTGATGAGGCGGAAGTCCCTGGGCGGCGCGCGGACCACGGCCGCGACGACCGAGCTGAGCGCGTCGGCGGCCGAGGACGACGTCTCGGACACCTCCGAAGCCGACGCCGCGGCGCCCCTCTGCCCGCCGGACGAGCTCCGCCACAGCCGGCTCCACTTCCGCGCTCTCCCCCCGCCGGGCTTCTCCTTCTCCGCCGCCGGCTTGAGCCCCACCAGCGTCCTGATCCACTTCCCCGACGCCCCCATCGGTGTGCCAACCAAACACCAAACCCTCCTTCTCTCTCTCTCTCTCTCTCTGGAACTGAAGGGCGAGCACCAGTGCACTGCTCCCACGACGAGGCGAGATGGGAAACTGGAGAGGCAGGCCTGACTTGTTGGCCGTTGTGCGCTTCGGTTACGACTCACGAGGCCAGGAGCCGTTTGGGCTCGAGTGGCGGTTCAAATTTTGAAATGGGGACGAGCCCGAAGCCTGGAAAAGCCGACCGGGCGCCAGGGCCCACCTTGTCAGGTCGCCCGTCCCGTCTAGGACGCTGGCGTGTGGTCCCCGGCTGCGACGGCCTATCATGTCGCTGGGCACTTCGGCCGAGTCGGAGCGGCGAAAAGGCGCGGCAATTGCGGCTCACGCCGTCACGCGCACGCCTTTTTGCAGCCCTCGGGCCTCGAGAAAGACGGCTTTGGCCCCCCTCGAGGGACGGGCCCGGGGGCGCTGCCATGTGGGCCAGCTCGGCGCCTTTGCCTGAGATGCATGTCGGGATCTGCGCCGTTGGCGAACGTCCAGCTCGAAAACTCGCGGCGGCTTTGCTAGCTCTACGGCATCGCCGAGACGACGAGGCGGGGTGCCGTGCGTCTGCAACCATGGAGCGAGCGCCGAGCGACCCCGTGTGCGTGGAGAAGCCAGTGGGCGCGGCACGGCCGCACGGGGCTCGGCGTGGCCGCGCCTGAGTGGGTGGACGGCACGCACGGCACGCTGTGCGGCGCCTGCGGGTTGGGCGGTTTCGCGAATCAGCAAGTGGCCGTGGAGCCGTGTGTTGGATGAGGATGGGATACCCGGGTCCGGTGGAATCACAAAATTATAGGAGCCACGTAACAAGTCTATATGCACATCACACAAGTCTATATGTACATCACACAAGCATAACTGAAAGCTGCAATAATTTTTGTACTGGAAGCATAGTCCAATGCACGTGAACATTCATAGATGAAAACAAAGAAATATGTGATAAGTACCTCACTATGATACTATCAATGCTTCGGTGATGCACCGACAAATGTCTAACCACGTACCAAAAGAGATTGCAAGATAAAAAAAAAAAGATTAATAATTCTTGTCAACATTGCATAATAGATAATATACCAAAATGTCAATATCAAAACAAGATGTTCCTAATTATTCTACTTCAAATCCATTTTGTAGGAGATAATACCACTATAATACCTAATAGACTGACTAATAGAGCAATCGTCTAATCTCTAAACAGTAATTCACTGCCCAAATCAAGTATCAATTTTGATTAGAAACTGAGCAGCGGGGGTCCCTATTGGCTGTTTGTAGCCTTTGACACGATATCAAGGATCCAACCAGCAGCAGCAAGTCTCTGTCTTGCAACATGGAACCCTGAATTATTTTTTACCAAGCACTACAGGCAACTTCTTCACTGCCCCTCAAGGCTCAAGCCTCAGTCTCCACTATCCTTAGCCTCAGCCGGTCACGCCTGCACCAAGCAGCCCGCTGTTGCTCCACAGCTCTGCCGGCCTATCAGAGCGGTCTTCAGGTCCGTGGAGTATGAACTTAGTGGAATACCATAGGGTTAACTAAAATTTTGATGTGGAATAACCTAGCAATATGGCTTAGGTTGAACTTAAAACTTTGTCATAAGATAGCAACATAAAAACTTGTGTAAGTGGATTAATTAATTTAAAATTTGACACACATGGATGCACAGTAGGAAAGGGTATGGGTATCGCTTCTTTACGCTTAAATGTTGTATTTAAGCCTTGATGTTGAATGCTTCATTTGATGATGCATGTTGCTATGTTTATGAGATAATTGATTAAATTGTTCTTGTTTTTGTGAAGAAGTGGGGTTGTGGTGCTGAAGGGCTTCGGTCACCTCTTTTTGTTCATAGTAAGGGTGTGGTTTGACGGTGTGGCCGGTTAACGCCATCACCGAAGAATTATTAACCCCTGTAGGAGAAGAGTGCTTACCCTTTCTGTCGTAGATCGGGTAGTTGACTGGAGTCAAATAGAAGAGATTGGTGGTGGATTCCTTCGGATGTTTTTTTATCATTCTATGGTCGGTCTTGGTTGGTTTTCTTGGTTTTAGTTGATTGAGACCAAAAGAAAAGTGTTTGGTATTGGATTTTCGCGGATTGTTCTGTATGCGGTGTGTGGTTTTGTCTTCCTTGGTTGAAGATGAAGAAGAAGAGTCTAGTGTTGCGCTTCTTTTGGTCGCCTTTCCAGCTTTGATGCTTAGTTTGTTGATTTCTTTAAGGGGAGAAGCATTCAATTTATTCCTGTGTTTGTCTTTCTCCGAGGTCAAAAGAGTTATTGCGGCGTTATGCCAGACTTGGTTGTCAGGGCTGAAGCTTTGTGGCTTTGTATGAGTAAGTGGTGTTTGATTTCGTTATTTTACTGGTTTGAGAAATCATCTTTGAAAACCCTTCTTGTTTCGTGAAAGTTTGGGGTTTGGTGTTAAGGTTTTATTTGAAAAGGATTACTTGATCGCTTGGTTCCATTTTAAGAAAATTGTCTTTCAACCATTTTCCTCTAAGGGAGTCTTTGAGATTGAAAAGTAATTTTGGAGAATTTCCTTTTGCATGACCAAGTTTGGGTTTGTCTCATTGCAATTTTGAGAGTCAAGTTTCCTTATGAATTTGGGTTGAGTTTTAAAAATTAAAATGCTGCAAACAAAGTAAGTAGTCTTTTGACTGAAATCGTTTGTCAATAGTGAGAATTGTTGATTAGCATGTTATGTAGTATGTACCAATGTGGTTTATGGAATGATGTATTGTTAAGTTAATTTGTGAGTTGAAACAATTCAATGCGGTTGTTATCTTTAGCTTGAGAATAAATAGGCTATTAGTGTTGTAGAGTACTCTATAGCGAGAATGATTAAATGTGTTAATGTACATGCTTAGAATCTGTTGCTTTGTTTTAAAAGTGCTTATGACCCCCGACAATGTTTAAAGTTTTAAACCCTGATGCATAGTTAGAACATTAAGATGATGTAAACTACTGATATTGTTAAAGGAACCTTGCTGGTTTGTTTAAAGATGTTCTAATTTAACGTGTTAATAGAGAAATTTAATCGGGTTGGCTAGCGACTTTAACTTGAAAGTTGTTAGAGTTGCTATTTATGTTGTTGCAAACTATTAGTATATTTGGAAGTATGCAGTGTGTTCCTATAATGCTAGTATTGATGTCAATTGGGCAGGCATAAGTTTTGCGGTTGCCTTAAGAGCTTTGTGATGGTTTAACTTATTCAATTTATTTTAAATAGTTGGAGTATGTTGAGTAGCGGCAACTTGTTATAACCTATGTATGGGGTAGCTTAAAGCAATGATTGTTGTTTTATGATTATGCCATTTATCGATAATGATGACTTAGAAGTGGTGTTAATTGTTTAGATTAATCGTTGAAGTACCATCATTAAAATGAAGGACATTGTAACATGCTGTGATGGAGTGAATCTTGGATAATTGATATGATGTAGGACTCTATCCTTATTGAGTGTACACCTCAGGCACCTACTTATGAATTTTGTTTATGGAAATAACATTTATGTGTTGTAGTCATTTGTTAATTGAAAAAAAAATTAATGTTGAGATGTTGACGCATAGGTGGTATAAAAGGGATAAGTTAATCATGCCAACGTATTTGTTGAAGTACTTGTTTCAAATCTAGAATATGATGTTATATGATATGTTGGTCTGTGGGGATCAAGTTGATGTAGTCTTGGATGGATGTCTCATGATAAGCATCATAAATCTTATTTATAAGTTTGGGAAAGGTAACTACAGAAAGAATTTGTTATGTGGTTTTTGTTAAGTCTTGTTGGGCCTTCTCGACGCGTAAATAGTGAAGATTGAAAAATCTTTAATAGAAAGCATAGTGGAACACTAGAGGTGGTTGTATCTATGTTGAGTTTGTGTTTAAAACCTTTGGACTGGTTTGGTTGTTGGCTATTTGGGTTGAATGCTTTCGGTTGAGGTGTTTCGTATGTTGAGTTTCAGAGTTTCCCCAAAACTCGTAGTGATTGGTGTCAATCTTTGGTTTTGGCCCATTTGTTTAATTTGTGCTATGAGTATGGATTTACACCCAAAAGTTTTTGAGTGGATCGCGCTCCTTCGCGTTCACACTGAATTATCCTTGAAATGAATTTTAAAGGGAGTAGATGGTTATAGTGGGATGTGTTGGAAATCTTTGAGATTTAATTTGTAACTATATTTGGCTAGAGTTGGAGTTATGTGGAAAAGGTGTGAGGTGTTTGTGTGTGCTTCAAAAAGGGTGGATTTTATGAATGTTTCATAAGTGGTTCTGATAGTGAAGTGTTCTCGTTTGGGAATGAGTTTCCCTTTTTCTTTGAGAAAATTTGTGGTGATTGTGGGTGCAGATGTTTGACTTTGGAGTCGATGTTCTTTTCCAAATGTTGATTGTGGTTAAAATGTGAGGTTTTGCAAGTTTAGTTTTTCAATTGATGTGGGTTCTTATACGATGCGGTGTTTTCCTGTTAATGGTGTTGCCGTCATAGTTTATATGAATTTCGCAGCCATCGATGTTAATTGTGTTTCAATCATGTGATACCGAGATTGTGCTTCAAAAAGGGTGGATTTTAAAGGGAGCATGACATTGTTTATAGATGTTTAATGATGAAAGAGTCGATGAGCCAGGTCGGTGAGAAAGTAATATACGGATATATGACTAATCCGGAGTGCTCTCGAAAAGTGTGCATGCATGTCATAAATCGAGATTTCTATTTCTTTCTGGTATGAAAAGAAAAAATGAAGAATTTCTGGTATGTTGGTTAAGGTGTAGGAGATTTGTGTTTCCTTTGCGTCTTGACTTAGGAAATTAAAATGAATACTCTTTGGTTGTTGCCGAATTCTTTCCAAAGTGGCTTTTAGCGCTTTGGGGTTCGATTTGTTGTATGTTGATCAATTGGGTTGATGGTTGGTGGTTGAGCTTACCCAATGGTGGTACTTTTTGTCATGGTCCTTTGAGTGGAAGGATGTGAGGGCGAGACTTTCTTAGTAAGAGAAATCTAGTGTGGCTAGTAGTTGATCGTAAATGGTTTAGAAATGAAGAGTAAAGGAAGGTTGTGTATGACCCAATTCAAACCTTCTTGGAGAATTGTGTCATCGTTGTGTTCCTCGGTGGGGCTGATTAAATTTTTAGTGGACCATTTGGTGGTTGCTACTAATTGCTTTTCCTTTTGGAAGTGTATTGGATCTTTTTGTCGCCGATCTCTGAGCGAGTTGTGTCAACCGATGTGGATTACTCGGTTGATAATGTTTTTGCGGGTTTTGAGGACCCTGGCTATAAAGTAGGTTTTTCCTTCGGTGGTAGTGGTGGGTATTGGTCTTTTGTAAAAGATCAATCTTTTGCAAGGTTTTAGCCGATTGTTCAAGCAGTTGGTAGTCTTGGAGTGTTGTGTCTCACTTGGTTCGCGTCGTCTAGAATACGACGAACCACAGTAGAGAGGTTGAGGTGTGAAAGCACTTTTGTGCGTGGGAGCTGAAGAGGGTTCTAGAGGCTGGTACCGTGTTCTTCTGGAGAGTAATTTCGATTAAAGGGATCAGGCACATTAGTGCCAAAGAATGTATGGAATGAGGAGTGGGAGATCGTTTTCTTTCGTGGTCTATTTGGGATTTGAAGTGAAGGTGGAACTGTGAGAGGTTGCACTCTGTTGAGCTAAATCAACATTTTCTCGCTAGCGTTGGTTTTGAGAACTCACTTGTCGTTTGTTCCGGTTTGAGTCTTTGTGTGAGTGTTTTGTGTTGCAAAGAAGTCTTTTGTCCCTTGGGGACTTTGTTGTTGATTTTGGTGTGTCTTGGATTCGAGGTCGAATCCTGTTGAAGGGGGGAGAATGTGACACTACGGGATGTCAAAACATTATAAAAATATGAAATCAGAGTTTAAAACTATACGGTATGAGGTTTAATCGCGTTTCCGGGCCGATTTCTGGAGTTTGGGCCTTTCCGGGGAAGTTTGGGCCTAAGGGGGACGAGTCGTGGGCTTTTGTGGAAGGGGTAGGGGCTCATGAGGGAGGAGGGACCAGGCTAAGGGGCTTGGTGCGCCCCCTCCCTGCCCTAACCGCCCCCCACACGCCCCTTCCCCCCTTGTGGCGCCTCCCTCCTCTCCCAAACCTAGCCGCCACCCCCCATGGTCGTGCGCCCACTCCATCCTCCACCTTGCACCACCACTTCTCCCCTCCTCTCTCCACCATCCTTGCTACCGTAGGGGAGACCCTCACCTCACCATCTCGCTGTTTTCACTATTGGAGCGCTCCGCGACGAGGAGGTCCGGTGGATTTGGAGCGAGGAAAGAGATCGGGTGAATCCGGGAGGAGATTCGTCGGTCCATCGTTCGTCGGGTGAAGGTATGGCTAGGGGAATCCTTGGGGATGGTATAGGTACTTCTATAGAGGGGGATTTGATGCTTTTAGATCAAGGGGTGGTGCTGTGATTGGGTAGATTAGATGAAAACTAGAGTTTGCCACGTTCTCTGCTTCGGGCAGATTGTGCAGTCGACCTAGGGTTTGAGTTTTCGCGACCTTAGAATCAGAATTTGGTCGGCCACCTGTTGAGAAAGTTGTAGGTAACTTCAATACCTTTGAGTGGACATAAAGAACGCCCAATTCCGCCCAGCCGTTTGAAAGTTATACTCGATTTACCGAACGTGTTCAAATCTGTGACGTAGCTGGGACAGAACGTAGAGTTTTGTAGATTAGACAACTTTAGAGTCCGAATCAATTTTTCCATATACTTAGAAAAAGTTAGGAAATTTCCTATGCTACGCGAGGATGTACTCGTTTAATTGATTCGGAGTCCTAGAACTAAAGTTATGCTAGATTGAAGTCTGCTGTCCCGGGGGGGGGACAGATTATCTATTTTTCGTTTTCGGGAGTAGTTTGCGAAATCGGGGTAGATGGGTGATGGCGTACTGTTTTGTGGTCACGTGGTGATTGTGTGGCATCTCTGTGCAGGTGGTGTGACCCCGGGAGTGCCCTCCTCATCCCGCCAATCTGTCGCCCGAGGTTAAGGCAAGTGTATTGGGATGGGTAGTATGTGGTTTATTTGCTTGTCTTGACTAGATGCAATTGTTTTCATGTTATGCTATCTTTCCATGCTTAGTGTTTGCCATGATATGATGAAAAGGGTATGTTAAGATGCTATGCAATGGTTTATGATTAATGATTATGGCATATGTTGCATACATGGCATGAAACTTGGGTCTTGCCGCATGAGAACGTCATAACTATTCCGGTAAGGTCGGTGAGAAAGTTATGACTAATCCAGTGCGCCATGGATGTAAGACCTACCTCGTGATTCCATCCACGCGGTGAGTGGAAGCGAGGAGTAGGCACCCTCCATCTACGGGATGGAAGGGGGACGTGGGTGCACGCCGACGGGTGTGCACTCGGCAATACCGGTATTTGCGTCGAGGAGACATGTGCATTGCATTGCATACATGATGATGATGATGATATGATTTCAATGAGGTTGAGATATGAATATGATGTTGCATATGAAGTATGACTTAATCATGATGTTAAGTTTTGTTATGTAGTGGTGATAATATTGAATTGTTCTGTTTATCCCATTGCAATATACTTGCTGAGTGATGAACTCACGCTTGTGTTTTATGTTGTTTTAGGTACCATGACACCGGCATATGGGAAGGGGCAATAGCTACACATCTTCACGTAGTTCCAGTCACATTTACCAATTTGAGTCATGATCATAATAAGTGCCATGAACTTAGTGTGTGGAATAATTTTGTGAGCTTGTGATCCTTATTTGCTTAGCTATAGTTTATGGAGTGGTTGGACTCGGCTTTATTGGTTTACGTTGATGCTTTATCCATTTATATTGTTGTTTTAGATGTCTCATGTTATGATATATCTTGCCATGTTATTGCTATTGTTTCAATTCTTGTTAAAACAAAGGAGATGCTGCCGAAATTTCGGTTTTAGCATTTGTGCCTTTGCTGTAATTTATCTTTATTTATGGTATTTAGGTGATGTTTAGTCTTTGTTGGGTAGCATTCGGGCATACTAGATGCCGGGGTGTTACACGGCCACACCTCCACCAAGCTAATTCTGGATTATGGTTGTAAAGAAACTAATTCTCCAAAGGCTGAATCTCCAAAAGCTAAGCTGTTTGGTATCCTGGCTTTTGGAAGGACTGGTTGGTAGCTTTTGAAGTGTGATGTCTATAATACCCCTAGCTATTCTGAGTGTAATGTACATATAACAACCGCATGCCAACATTGTAGCTAATTGAGAAATACGATTATAGGCATAAAAGGCATGTGAAATAGTAAACGACCCCCTCATTCATACAAATGTATTTTTGTCACTCAAAAATAACCTGTCATATACATCACAGAACATAACAACTTATAATCTCATAGAAAACAAAGCATTAGCACTACTATCATAGAAGGTGTTAATAATCCATTGATAACCAGAGATAATTGATTCTTTCTTCTTATATTTGTTTAAGTAGGTGTCACTATAGTATGTTCCAACAGCATATGCTATTACTACATACTGTTGAAGCGTAGATTGGTCTCTACATGCAATCTCAAATATTTCATACTCATCATCATTACCATCACTTGATCCATTGTTAGAAGTACCCCTTCAACTCATCTACAAATAAACACAAGAAAAGTTACACACTGACAGTAACAATGATCAAGCAACAATTTATAAATGCAGTGTCAAGGTTCAAATAGTATTGCATTAATGTAATCTCAAGGTTCAAGCAACAATACATAAATGCAGTAACAATGTTCAAGCAACAATTCATAAAGGCATACTACTTTTTTTTTCTATTTTCATAGCATCTCTTCAATCGGTTAAGCCTTCACTCATTGGTCTTGGAAGTGAGAAATATTGCACAATTTTTAGCTTTGACAAAAAGCTTTGTAGCCATGTAATGCTCATCACTTTCTTCTTGAGCTACAAACTGCACCACCAGATCCATCACTTCCTTAATGGCTTCAACAGTCAATTCACCTTACAATGCCCTCATAGTTAAGAAACTAGAACTTTGCCTATTTTTCAACATGCATTTCATTACCCTAACCATAGGATTCTTCTTTCGCTTCTTCAAGCTAGCGGTAGTGGTACAAGCCTTTCTTTTCATCATTCCTTCATATTTTTTCCTCCATGTCTACATCAGCAAATTCATCCTTACAGCCCACATTGATGGCATTATCTTCCACTCCTTCGCCAGGAACGCATGCAAAAGAACCAAAGACATGACTTTTCTCAAACATCCTCTCAAGGTCATTGAGGTTCTCAAGTGGACCCTGATGAAGCGTTTCTATTCTGCATGTCCCTGAAAACCATTCAAGATAATATTAACATTGTAAATGAGAAAAGAAATATAATGAAATAGATGTACACAAGATGAGTACCTTTGTGTTCTTTGCCCACCATTCGTCGTTTGCCACAGCCGTACCTTTTTCACTATCCACCCAAGTCCAGTTGCACGATTCATAGATACCCAGAAATTGTACAACCCCTTCAATGAATCCCATTGGTTTTAAATTTGTTATTTCTTGTAATCCTTCCCTGTCCTAGAGAAGAACTTTTCAACTAAGTTCTTGTACCCTTTGGCAGTCAAAGTTCCAAGAGACCTATTATCAGTAGCTATCTTCTCCACACAAATAGTTCAAAACACCCTAGTATGATAGGTATCCCAATTG
The DNA here is from genome assembly GCA_036346355.1 of Rhipidocladum racemiflorum. Classification (NCBI taxonomy): domain Eukaryota; kingdom Viridiplantae; phylum Streptophyta; class Magnoliopsida; order Poales; family Poaceae; genus Rhipidocladum; species Rhipidocladum racemiflorum. The sequence continues at coordinate 75,296,301 of CM070569.1, read as the reverse complement.
GCTTTGAAAGTAGTCTTGTCCTCCATCTAATTTTCAACAAGTAACCTTTAGATAAAGAAGGGGTCAGACTGGTCTACTAACATTGTAAATTTTTGGGAAATTTCAAACAGAATGTGTGGGTCTAAGTGGAAGATTTTAATATTGCATTTCCACTAATCCTTCAATAAGTCTACCATCCAAAAGATGAGGCTAACTAGGGGTGATAATGGGCCGAAGTCTAGCACAAGTCTAATCCAAGTCCAAATTTTTGTTTATTTGATCCAGTCTAGTCCAAATCTTAAACTAATAAACCTAGGTCCAATCCAGGCCCAAATAAAGGCTTGGACCTTGATCCAAGCATTTACATGTAAAATATTAATGTAGATGCGACTAGAATTAACACATAGTACATGGTATACAACGATTTAGTAGAAAAATGTAATGTCCAAGCCTGGTCCAATCTGGTCTAGATCTGATCCAAATAGCTATAAATCCAAAATGAGTCCAATCCATTTGTAGTTTTGGGCCGATCTAATCCAAAAATCTAGACCGGTCCAAGCCTATTGTCACCCCTAAGGCTAACCAACAAATGCAAATATGCAAAGACCATAAAACAACTTCATAGATGTTTGATTTTCAATCCAAATTAAGAATTGAACCATTAGATTCCTAAAGAAGAGGGTTCACTTTGTGTACAAAAATGAATAATGAGGGAATGCAGGTTCATTTAATTTAGCCATCCTTTCTACTTATAGAAGACTACATGCTTATATCTCTATATTAGAAAAATGAACAAAAGGTAAAAGTCTAAGAAACCTCTTTATCTTGTGACAATTGAGTTGTCATTCTCCAACGTTAACCAATGTTAATGTTAACTCATTACAATACCACCTTCCACCTTTCTAGAAGACTATGGATATGCAAGCACTACAACTTTTAAGATTTTTTCTCCAGCGAATATTTATTTATTCTAAAAAAATTGTAGAACACTTCCACATCACCCCATATCCCCGATACCCTTTTACAACTCTTACTTCCACCTCTATAGGTACTAAACCCTAATGGCATTTAATTGGCAGTAGGAACATCACTTAATCATGTCACCAACCAAGGAAAGTGGATCTATAAGTAAGAGGAGAGAAATGAAGCAATTAGGAGTGCCATGTTTAAACTTTAGATAACCCATTAGAATATCAAACTAAGAACTTGCCATAATAATTAATTTGAAAATAATACATGAGAAATACATTCAAATTCACAGTTAGAGAGCACCTCACATAACCAAAAGACACCTACCTACTATCTAGAATAAAAGATAAACTAGTTTTAGACTGTTATGGTCACCCTTATGGAAGACTAAGGGGAAAGTATTTGCTTCTAAAATACCAATAACAAGATCACACATGGCACCATTAGAGCCTCCTACCTACCGTCACACATTATGAATATGCTTAATCATTCATGAAAAAGTACAGAAAATGCTGTAATGAATGCTTTGGCACATCCTAACAATGTCAAAGCATTTGCACTATATCGAGTTTCACTATTACTAATCCCAAACAAAAAAGACACCCTTTGCAAAATCTGATTCGATGCCCTTTGCCCTTTCCATTTTCCATCGCAGGTAGAAGAAGATGAAATTGAATAGCTATCAAGTTCCTCTCAGCTCTTGAGAAATACATCTATATTTTTTTTGGGATTTTTCCTGTTGACATGCTCAACTAACTTATGCATCATACACAATGTAGATTAATTAGGAGCAAGACAAGATTACTCGTCATCAACGACAAATCAAGAGGGGATCCATCGAACATGAATACTTCTTCAACGATTCTTCTCTAGGGGGTTTACCTTTGTAGGGTCGAGGATGCGCCTAGAGGGGGGGTGAATAGGCGTTTTAAAAAATTCTTCTTACTAATCGAGGATCGCCTCTAATTACCCCTATGTCAAAACCTACACAAAGATTATGCGCAAGCGGAAGACTAAGGTTTAGACAATTAAAGCCTAAATCAACTAGGCTCACTAGTGCACTAACTAAATAAGTCTCTAACTAGAATTGCTAGGTTGATCAAGCAAGCTACACTAAGCAAATCTATTCACAATCAAGCAATTGATAATATTGCAATAAAGTAAATGCTTGAATGTAAAAGGGCAAGAGACACAAAACTTTTTACCGTGGTTCGGAGCAAACCCTCCTACTCCACGTTGAGGAAGTCCAACTCACTTTGGACCGGCCCACTCACTTGAGCCTTCACCTCGAATCCACTATGGTTGCTTTTCACCCCGCCGGGTAGGCTAAGCACCAACCTTCACAAACTTTCGCCGGGGCTTCTCACAAACCTCGAGAGCTCCCGCGCACAACGCACCGACGCCGTCTAGGAGGCCACCACCTCCAAGAGCAATAGGATGAGCACTCCGCTCAAGCTTCACCGAACGCACCTCCGCGTCTCCGGTGATCACCTAGTGCAACTCATGCAACTAGGGTCCTCTCAAACTCCCTCTAATTGCAACTCATGCAATTAGAATCACTCTTGAGCTCAAAACCAAATTGGAAGAGGCAAAACCATGCAAACCCTCCCACAAACTCAAACCTAGCTCAAGAGCACTCAAAACACCAGCAACCACATGCCCTTGCCCCCCAAGGGGGTCTTATATAGCCTCCCATGCCAAAACTAGCCGTTGGGGACAAAAACCCTGAAAAATCGACAAAACCGGCACTACCGCACTCATAGGGCCGGTAGTGCCGCTCTCAGCCCCAACGGTCGGCTAACGGCTATAAATCCGGTACTACCGCAGGCAAAATCGCGGTAGTGCCGCTCGAAGCGGCACTCAGGCCTCTACGGCGGTAGTGCCGACCTCAGGCAAACTCAGGAAAAAACCTTCGGAAAATAACTACTATGATTAAAATGGCGGTAGTGCGGCCTCGGCGGCACTACATGAGTATATGGGCGGTAGTGCCACAGTATATGGGCGGCACTACCTCTCTTCAGGGGCGGTAGTGCCACTCTTTTCAGATTTCAAACGACCATAACTTTTTACTCCGAACTCCGATTTCGGTGAACTTGGACTCTATGAAAAGCTTATCAAGAGGGCTACATTCTCCACCCTTTTTCAAGATTTAAGCAATCATAGATATTTTCCAAAATCACAAAAACTCCAAAGTGGCCACTCAAGTCTAAAACCGATTTTCTCGAAATCCTCAAATAGACTTGATTAAAACCATGACCACAAGCTAGCAAGAGTCAACAAGATTAAATCTTGAGCCATGAAATGATCAACTCATGCTCAAAATAATTTGCAAATCACATTTGCAAAAACTCAACTCATGCTTAAGGAATTTCATTCAAATTCCAAATACTTTGCGAAAACACCTTTCGCAAACTCTTCAAAGATTATATTTGCAGGAACGTATTAAGCAAATAAATCCCGGAGTCTATAAGGTTTATCCTCTTAGCCATGTGATGGTCAAACCACGACCCAAATTGACTTGCAAAAACCACGGTGCAAGTATCACATGCTTTCAGGACCGGAACCCATAGACATCCCATTTATTCGCACAACGAATATGCAAATAACAATTAAACCTCAAGGAATGAGCTATCTCTCTTTTGCAACACTTGCAAATCATAGCCTCATCCCAACTCCAAATCAACTTAATTTGCTTGAGCATCCTCGTTTTGCATCTCATGCAAAACCTAGCTCCAAGCAAGCAATAAATCCAAATCCGAGTGCATGAGCTCTCTAATTGCAACTCCTGCAATTCTCTAGCTCCATGCAACTAAACCAAACACTTGCTTGAGCTCTCTCCGTTTGCAACCCGTGCAAATATAGCTCCAAGCAATACCAAATAAACGCAATAAGGATTTTGTTTGTAAAACAAAAACAAAAGCATGAAGCTTCATCTATTGCAACACATGCAAAGAAATGAGCTTCACGCAAAAGCCAACGCATTAGCTTATCCTATTTGCAACTAATGCAAATCAAAGCTCAATGCGAAAACTCCAAGCACAAGCTTGACCTATTTGCAACAAATGCCAAATAGAACTTATGCAAAATCCAAGCACGAGCTTCACCCATTCGCAACACATGCCAAATGGATAGCTCTATGCAAAAACCAAATCCAAATAAGATTTGAGCTCGAGTGACTACAGGATTGAGATCACCAACTTATGATAAAGCTTAAAGCAGGAACTCAACCCCTCTTAATAGTACGACGCTAATAACTAGACTCAAAGACTAGGAAGGTCCTTAGCCTAACTAGTTATACCTTAGCCGCATAAGCAATCCCCTTTTGGGGTCTTTATGATCTTTAATAGACTTGTACCCCCGGGATCATCACTCTGGCTGTCTCTTGAAGTCTTTAGATCTTCAATCATCTTATCTTCAAGATCGTCACCCAGCTCTATAATCTTGTTCATCTCTTCTTGATGAACCTTCTTCTTTCAACCTTTGGAACTAACCTTGGCTCAATCATCACTTATAGAAATGGTTAGTCCAAGATGCATGGTTGTCTCAATCATCTAAGTACTCCATTAACACATAATGGATACCACTTACATCAATTGAGCACAACCTAAATCAATCAAATGAACTTATATGTGTCTTGAGTACATGATGCAACTAATGCTTCATCTTGCTCAAGAACTCTTCATTTGCCTTTAATCAATCACAAGAACACCATCAACACATGATGAAATGTTCTTTGATGATTAGAAGACAAATGAACTCAATTTAAACATTCATTTAAATTGATATGTTCCAATGTATTGATCCTTTTAAATATATGGAGTGAAGAATAGATCAATACATCGATACATCAAGTTCAAGTGTGAACTCCCCCTAAATATGTGCATCCATGTAATATATGGATTGGGAAACATAATGCACATTTTGTGATTAATGTCATGGAGAATTCAAACTTAAACTTGAATTCAAAGTATGCAATTTATACTAGAATGGATATGCATACATACCTTGGTTTTTCATTTTCCATCCAAATATGAGACTATTAAATGTAACTCAATAAACATGTTAGTCTCAATAAGATTAGATTTGTCATTAAACAAAGATTAATCATTAATCTAAACCAATCACCAAAACCAAATGGAGCTTGAACTTACAATCTCCCCCTTTTTGGTGATTGATGACAAATCCACTATTAATTCACTATTTGGATGAAAAACGCTGCAAAAGGTTTTGAATATCAAATCCGAATAGGCAAATAAATTTTAAGGCAAGACAAATTTTTCTTTTGCAATAAACACTCCTTCTTCTTGACAAATAAAACAAATTAAACACAAAGAAGAAGGTGGCTCTTATACCAAAGAAAATCAAAGAAAGCGGCTCTTATACCACTTAAAACTTTTACCATTTGCAAAACCAAAGAATGTGGCTCTCATACCACACTTTGAAGATAAAGCAATTTTAAACACAAGGGAGGTGACTTTCATACCACACAAACCAAATTTAAAAACTTTTGCACAAGAAGCATAAATTCTCCCCTTTTGGCAACTCCCCTTAATCCCTTTACTCCCCCTTTTTGGCACAATCCCCTTTTTCAAAGAGGCAAAGAACTCAAATCATCCAAAAGGCAAGCAGGGAATTAATAGCACTCAAATTCTCCCCCTTTTGGCATTAAACACCAAAAATGGAAAACCAATCCAAAAATGAGATACCACATGTAAACACGAGTGCCAGGGAAGTAGAGAGAATTCAATTCTCCCCCTTTTTCAAATGAAGGTCATAAAAGGATTATCGAGAAATCACATGACCTTGGCAATGAATTGAAGGATTAACTCGAATCAAAGATTTTTGCAAACATTTGAGATTGATACCAATTTTTAAAAACTTGATATCAATAGCACGAAGTCAAGAAGGTTTGCACTATTTGAAATATGACCTTAAAGAGCAAAGCAATTTTAAAAGAGGCCATATTTTGAGTTTGGATACCACTTTGTAAAATTAAGCTCAAAGAGTCAAGTAAGGGTATCACACGGGTTATTTGAAACTAATTCAAATAACAAACCTCATTTTATTAGGCTTTACAATAAACATCATGATTCTCTTGAAGAATCCATAAACTTTGCCTAATAGGGTCATATGAGAAACCCAACACACATGTCACTTGAGAAAAGAGATATCATTTTAAAATCTATCTCAAGTGTTGTGCTAGAAAATCTTCTTTCAATAAAGAGCATTCGAAAGATTTCAATGAAGAACAATGCTCAAAAGGAAATCTCCTTTAAATGTATTTCAATTCATAAAGAATCTCACACCGAGAATTCTTAAGCGAATGAACTTACAACTGAAGCTTAAGGAGAACCCAACCAAGAAAGAATGTGAGTATCAAAGAAATGCTACAAAGAGGCAATAGATACCACTTGTAGGAAACAATAAAATACATTGATACCACTTGTGAAATTGAATTGCAAATAAACAAGGATATCTCTTGAAGGAATAAACACTATCCTTAATGATACCACTTGTTGGCTTGATACCATTTGTAGACATCAATCAAGAATGATGCCACTAGTTAAGATCAATTAGCCAATGATACCAATTGAAAGAAAATCGATAAGCTTGAAGGGTATCAGAGCAATAAATGCTGACAGGTATCAGAGCAAAAGCAAATACAGACGAAATCTAAATCACAAAGATTTAGAAAGGTTTCAGAGCTGAAAACCTTTGAGAACAAGCAAAGGGGTGCAAAGAAACCACTTGTAAAGATCAACCCTTTTGCAATCAAATTTAGCTCAAAACTGATACCACTAGAAAACACTTCAAATAATTTTCAAATATTTTGAAATTTTGCGAAAAGATGCTTTGGGATAGCAAGAATCTTTTCCAAAAAGAATTCTTGAAAAAGGAAGTATCATTTTAAAGTTATCCCAAAACAAAATCCGAAAATCTAGAATTTTCAGACTTTTCAGACTTTTATCTGCCAGACCGGCACTACCGCGCACACAACGCCGGTAGTGCCGGGGTCCGGAACTACCGCCGTTCAGGTGCGGTAGTGCCGACCTCCGGTACTACCGCCATACAGGTGCGGTAGTGCCGACTTTGGCACGACTGAATCTGAAACTTTTGCAATTTTTGTCAAATTTTGATCAAAAGAAGTCCAAATGATTTGAAATTTTCAGGAAACCAACTTTGGACTATTTTGAAGGTTTTCAAATAACTTTTTCTTTAAAAGAAAATTTCTTTTAGCTAAATTTTGGCGAAATGCGCTTTGAGGCATAAAAATGAAATCGAAACTCAAAAAATCCTCAAAGTGCAATTTCAACTTGGATTTCATCGGCAATTGAACCCTCATGGCTTGAAGGATTTGAAATACATTTTTGAAGCCATGTCCACTTACAAAAACAATGGAATCCGATTTGAACGCCAAAATCCAATATTAGGCTCTTTTGGTTGAAAACAAGAATTCTTGAGTCAAAATAGTTTTCAACATAGTATTTTCAAAATGAAAGTTTGTAAAACATTTGAAATACTCATTATAATATTTTTACAAAGCTTTTAGCAAGTTTAGGTCCTTTTAAACTTGATTTTTGACTTTAGTCCAAAGAAGATTCTTGAGAAGAACCAAATGAAATTCAACAAAGTCAAATCCAATCAACACAAAGAGTCAAATCAAGAGAATGGGATAAGAATTAGAGATTTGAAACTTTATGTATGAGTTTTGAAATACCATTTTGAACAGAGATAAGGCAAAGAATCTAGTCCAAATGGCGAAACTCACAAAGTGCAATAATATGACCAATATAGGTCAAATTAGTTTTTCGGGCGAGTTTCAAAATCAAATAACTTTTGCTTGGTTGGTCTTTTGGAATTATTTGGAACACAAGAAATGTTAAGAATGACCAACTCTAGGATTTTTGCATTGAAATTATTTTCAAAATCCTTTTACTTTTAATTCTATGAAAATTATAAATTTAAATCCAAAACAAGATACTTCTATCTAGATTTTGGCTATAAATCTCATTTTCTTTGTAAAATAGATTTTGTGAAGCCAAAACCATTTAAAAACATTTGTATACTTTGGTTGAAACTAAGATTTCGATGAGAAAATATGAAATCCTTTAGGATGGATGTTAAGAGGGTAAGTTGAAGCCGTAGCTTGAGGAGATTTCCCCTCTATTTGCCCTCACTTGTGTGTTTCTTCAAAAGGTGAGCATTCCTTCAGACCCCTTCAAGGATGTCATTAGTACCATGCCGCAGCACCAAGTACGCTCCCCCATTCAACTACACAGAGGTATAGTTGACACCCCGAGGTACCACATGCAAGTTATTAGCAACCTACTCAACTAGGTCCGTCCCATTACAGATATGTGATTGTATGTTTGACTCAGTTCAAAGGCTTGCAAGGTTAAGTCCTTAGAGTGACCAGGGCAAGACTTACATTAATACTCTCAAGGAAATCCACCTCACCATCTCTCATACATATATCATGTTTCATACAATCCCCACTGCCAAACTGGCCCACCATCGATCTTGCCACTTGCCCCAGTCCAAATTATTTTACCACCCTAGTTGATTATTGTGCAACACAATGCCAACAACAGCTCAACATCCTTGAAGAAGCACGAAGGCCTCCACATATCAACATCATCGTGTCGGCAACACGTCATACCATTTCAAAATACATTGCATATTCCATTAATCAATATTGACATTTGTATTTCCAAAATGATGGCACTAACTCGTTGCAGATCTAAGCAAACTAATACATTCTATCTAACCCATGTTGGCAATTTATTAGCTACCAACTATTAATCAACAAACCTAGGGTGATAAATGAATCATGGCATATAAATAGTGACAAGGTGGCAATAACAAATAGGTTGCTTATCTAATCCCAAATTAATTGAAACCAGTTTAACTTAAACTAGCATGCAATAATTTGAAACAACATAAGTTTCGAAAATGGGATCAACATGGTCAAAGCACAACTTGTCTGGCCCTTGCAACTTTTACTGTTCTTTACTCTTTATCTTCGATCCTTGATCCTCGATCTTCGGCCTTTACTTCCTTGACCTTCAGCTCTGTAGAGCGACTTTCGGATGACGCGTCTAACGATTAAAGAAGAAGCAAATACAAACCCATTCAAAAGACAATCAAGTAGAACTCCAAATTAAGAACAAATAGCCTTGGGCACAATGGCTTGGAAGAATTTAGGAACTCGAACGGATTAGATCGAAGATTAGACAAAAGAGAACTGTTTCTGGAAAACACCAAAAAGGGAAAGACTAATAATTGAGAAAGAAAGAATAATATTTCAAAGAATATTTCTTCTGAAGTTATTATCTTGATTGGACAGACAAGGACATATGGGCTCTCGATCTATAGACCGGATCCATAAGGATACGTTAGTTCACAATGAAATAAAGTGATTCTCGATGTGGACTTTCGTTGACTAAACAGATACACAGTCAAACAAAAGAGGGATAGATTGATAGATAAGATCTGGGTACACGGACTTGATACATGGCCAATGGTCTATCGACCAAGTCCACGAATGAGTTCCAGGTCAACGGTAGATTAGATTTTCGGAGATAAGACAAGGACAAGTGTCTTACCATGATTGAAACAACGGGAAAGATTACAAAGATAACAATGCGGCTCACGATGAAATTAGTCCATCGAACCGGTCTTAGGTTAGGTTTTTGGTTCAGCTTTGAAGATGATAAGACGATGAGGCTAGGCTCACATCATGATGATAGAATAGATGAGGACATCGCACTAGGGCTCTTGCATGAATGCACGCATGCGATGACAATGAAGCGATGAGAGCCAAGCGTTAACGATGAAGCGTTAACGGCAAAACGTTAACGACGGAGCATTAACGGTGAAACGTTAACGGCAGAGCATTAACGGTGGAGCATTAACGGCAAAACGTTAAAGGCGGAATGTTATCGGTGGAACGTTAACAACGAAGCGTTAACGACGGAGCGTTAACGGCTAAATGTTAACGGCAAAACGTTAACGGTGGAATGTTAACGGTGGAGCGTTAACAGCGCACGTTGACGGCGAAGGTGAATGGCGGCGGGACGCTCATGAAACGAGGTAGCGACCGTTGGTGCAACGACATGGCCGCGATAAAACGCTACCAAGGAAGGCTAACCGAGACGCGAACCGGTAACAACGGGCTAGGTTGAAAGACGACAGTTTTAAGCTGGAACCGGGCTTTGTCGGTGAACGGAGACCAAAAGAATTCTAAGGATGGACCAAAACAGTAAGGGATGACCCACCGGATGTGACAACACGGCCGGAGCGAACTAAAATAACCGGCGTCAAAAGACGACGCGCGACGGCGGCACAAAGACGGCCTAAATATATAAAAAAAATTCCGAAAGATGGGATGGCAAAGGGGGAATGTTCATCACGTAAAACGCGACGAGACGAACTCAACGGTATAGGCGGATTTTGCGGCGCCTCAACGGATTGATCACAAACTGCCAATTAACGGGTTTCGGATTCAAACTTCAGACGGCCATAACTTCTAGAATAATGATCGGAACTTAAGCAAATTTGACCGAGAGCTAGGTGTGACCTAGAAGAACACCGTGACGTAGATGGCTCAGAGATTTACCTGCTGGAATAATGGGCAACGCACAAGGATGATTGTCGCTGTCTGCAACGCAGTCTGATCGGGGAAAATAATTTTCTGCGCAAAATACATAGAGCAAAACCATGGGTTAGGATGTGCATCATGTAGAGGACATCAAGGATAGTCTACAGTAAAAATTTCACGGCCAAACTTAAAGAATTGAGGGAGATATGACCTCGGCAATATTCAAGATTGAAACGGTCGTAACTTTTGATTTCTTAGGCAAAATTGGATCAAATCTGTAGGGACGACAGATGAGACATCATGTCTCACCATGGTGAAGACGGATCTTGAAAAGAGTCGACGAGTTGACGGGGGACGGGCTCCAAAGTTTGGCCGTCGTTTGGGCGACGTTCGGGGCTTCTCGGCAACGGCTCGGGTGTTTGGATGGGTTGATTTGGGGTGAGGACGTGGGAGAGGGCCATGGGAGGTCTACACAAGGTTGGGGTAGCGGCTAGGTCAAAAAGAATGAAGGAAAACGCAAAAACGGGGTCTCAGGCATTTTATCGAGCACCTTCCGTGCGTCAAACGGATTAGGGGTGACGTGGCGCTTCCTGGGCCCTCCGATCGCAATCGGGCGGCTGAGAGCGAGGGGATGACGTGGCCGGCTCGGGCGCGTGGCCGATGGCGTGGCCCACCAAGGCGCGGCCAAAGTGGCGCCGCCCATGGCGCGACCTAAGCGCGCAGGCGTGGAGGCGAGCGGGTTGGCGCGGGGCGAGTGGGCCAGCGCGAAGCGGTGGGCCGGGTGGCGGGGAGAGAGAGGAGAGATTAGGCCCAATGATTTTTCAGATTTTTCAACCATTTTCGAATAAAACAAATCCAAAAAAATCAAATAATTCATTTGAGGCAATAAAAATACCAGAAAATATTTTGAGACATTTCGAAATCAAATAAAATATTTTCAACAAAAATTTATATAAAATTTTTCAAATAATTAATTAATTTCCATAAAAGGGCTTAATACAAATCGATTCCGAATAAATCCAACAAATAGCAAACGAGCTCCGAAAAATCTCAAAAATTACAGAAGAATTTTTTGAAGCACAAGGAACCCAAATAAAATTTATTTTATTTTATTTCAAATATAAAATAATCAAATTAAATTATTTTAAATTTAAAAATTCCAAATCACGCATTATTAAAGCGACAAAAACCACGGGAATTTTTGGGAAGCTAAACTAAACCAAAATTTTTTGAAAAGCCAAATTTTGGGATGTTACAGTTTTCTTACATGAAGGTTTTTAATGAGACAACTAGTGTTACACGGAGTGCAAGTGCAATGTACTCTTTTATTTATCCTTTTTTTATTGGATTTTTGAGAGGATTTTTTAACGAGACATGTGCATTACGCGGTATTCGTCTAAGAGGAAGTGTTATGATATAGACAAAATCCTTGTCTAAGTATGAAAGGACTCTATCTATTGGTGGACGAATCCGACTTATCTGCAAGTTAACTTTGCTATTTATTGAGCACCCATTTATACAGGAAAGTCGATCTAATAAAGAGAGAGAATATTGCCCCATACCGTGTGTGCTTCTACTTTTGTACGTGTGTTCCTGTGTGAATTCTGTTGAGGGTGAACAACTAAGGGTGTGTTTGGTTCATAGGATGGGATGGTCCTATACCATTTGGTTTCATTATTTTCGGTGAATAAAATTGTTCAGCTTCTAGAGGGAATATTCCTCAAATTTGTATCAGTTGATCCAGGATGAGATGGTTCCATTCAAGCAACCAAACGCATGGATGACTTTTTTCTTGAACCATCTCATATATGTATCACTTGTTACATACAACCAAACGCACCCTAAGTTTCACAACAGCGTTCTTCCCTTTGTGGGCGTTGGTGCTGCCGGTGCCTCCCCTCTCACAATGGTGTTCGTAATTCTTTTATTCTTCGGTGAATTCGCGGAGTTCATTGTCCTTGGATTAAAAAAACATTTATAAAGAAATCCCCCTCGCCAAGCACAACTAAGTGCCATTATTTAGATAGCATAAATTTTTATATAAAAAAAACTAGTAGGAATTTCGTAAGAAAGACATTTGGACGCGTTTCGAATACTTGCATATTAGGCCATTCCTAGTGGAGGGTTTCATTTCACGGTTTCCAAGATTGCCATATCATCTAAAGAGATTTGTGTAGATGAATGAAACAAGAGTCACAATGCACAGTTTCATTTCACAGCTTCATATGCTAACCATCGCATTTAATTGCAAAGCACAAGATTGGGCGAAGTTGGATGAAATGAAACTCTATAGCCCACAGTGCTAGTTTCAACATGTTTCATGGTCTTGGAAATAGTGCGCGCCCAGTTTCATCCTAATGAAACTCATTTCCTCTCTCTCTTCATAATTATCATGCCATGTCATCTTAATTGCTGATGTGTCACATTATTTAATGGGAATGAAACCCCCACTGTGAATAGCCTTAGATCCGAAAATAACAAAAAATTCCGGGCACAACACGTCGACACGAGAAGATACCGAGATGCGTTTGAAGTCAGCACGCCATTCAAGGCCCGGTCCTCCTGCTTTCCTGGCAATTCGAAGATTCTCCCGCATATTACTCGTCGGCCACCGCCCCGCCCTAGGCTCATCCTCATTTTCTATCTTGAAGAAAAAGAAAAGAAAAGAGGAAACCGCAAGCAAACCCGTGCTGCTCGTCGCCGCGGTCAAATTCGGCGGCGGCGGAGGCCGGAGGGCTTAGCGGGCCGCGGTGTGCGTGCCCCGTCTGGTGGGATCCTTCGAGCTCAGGCCCAGGAGGAGATCCTTCGCGCGGGGGTTGCTTGATTTGGATGAGAGGAGCGCGCCTGCGTCATGGGCACCCCCTCGCAGGGCTCGGCTTCGGCGGCCGTGGCGGCGGCCGGGGTCGACCTCTGCTCGCTCGACCTCATGCCCGTCTTCGCCAAGGAGATGATAGCCGGAGGCGTCGCCGGCGCCTTCTCCAAGACTGCCATCGCGCCGCTCGAGCGCGTCAAGATACTACTGCAGGTTCGTCTGGTCCTCGTGCATACGGTACAAAAGACCTGGGTATTAGTGAGTCGAATTATAATATCGCTGCGCGGGCGCATCGATCGACAGATACATCGCTTGGGATTAGAGTTTGGTTTGCGGAGATTAACTAGTAATTTTGTTTGTGGAATTTCCGGGCGTAAGAGCCTTAGGCATAATTTGCTTGAGGATGCCAACGCCAAAATTGTTAATGGAAAGGTGATTTTGAATCCTGTGATAACGCGCTCTTTAATACTGAGAAGGACATATATTATCGATCTCATGTGATGCAATTGAAGGCAGCGATCGCACCTCCCTTTGTGTATGCACAGATTCTTGTAGTTGCAAGATGCTAGCACGTGAACATGTGTGCTACGCAAATGAAATTGATTCCAGAAAGCTCACCTAACATTTGCAGCAAATCAGGCTGTGCTAGATGGCTATCTAAATTCTCGACCATGCATACATATGCTTTGGTTTATTAGAAAACATACCTTGCTCTCATTCTGCATGTTTGGAGTTCACCCTTTGCTGCATTTTAGGGAATTGTAGATGTGATGGGTACAAAGGTCCACTTCCAGAAGATTGATAAGTTCTGGTTCTATTGGCCTTGTAGATGCAACATGATACAATAAAAACACCAGCTGCTTGATTACTTTTGCACATCTAGTTTGTACCTGATGTTATTTTGAGATTATTACATCTTATTACTCAGTCAAATTACAAGTTTGTAAACGATTGTGATGGCTAGCAGATGCTTAATTTCTGATTCTGCTTTTATAGACTAGAACAAATGAGTTCAGGTCTCTTGGAGTTCTCGAATCCTTGAAGAAATTGAAACAACATGATGGAGTCTTGGGCTATTACAAGTATGTAGCAATTCAACTAATCTACAATACTCGGACACAAGCAGTATATGATATTGTTCACTAACCAAGTATTTGTGCTACTTTCAGGGGAAATGGTGCCAGTGTGTTGAGAATTGTTCCTTATGCTGCATTACATTATATGGCGTATGAGCGGTACAGGTGTTGGATCTTGAATAACTGCCCCTCACTTGGGACAGGGCCTTTAGTAGATCTTTTAGCTGGCTCAGCCTCAGGGGGGACTGCAGTGTTGTGTACTTATCCCTTGGATTTGGCTAGGACTAAGCTTGCCTTCCAGGTATTGCATTGTACATCTCTTTATTGTCTTCTTTGGTCATCTCCTCAGTTTGCTTATTTTTTACAATTCTAGACTGCAGTCTACTTCTGTGCTTGCACATTTACACTTCATTGCAGAGCACAACCGAGTATGGTATTCAGTATTGAATTGGCTTGCTAGGGTAATTAATAAATTGAACAGTCAACAAAGCTGTGACAGTTTTATTATTTGTTCCCCTTAGTAATTACTATTGAGCTGTAGTACTCCTCCCTGTGTTGACAAGCAGATCTCATCAACTCACCAAGATGTGTGTGCAATCAAGCTTATATAACATTGACCACTAATATATGTATGCAAAGTATGTGAATTCCTTGTATAAAAATGATACCAGTGGATTGGTGAAAAGTACAATCATCACTTTTTTGCTAATCAACTTATGGTTAAAATAGTAGATTATGCTACCACAAGAAAACACATCTATTTGTGAATAGAGAGTGGCAGAGGATGTTGCCACGAAAAAATGCTGCCTAAATTGTGAATTGTCCATCAGTCATCTCTTGAGAATAAGTATGATATTTCCTTGGTACAGTTCGATAAATTCTTTGTGTTCCAGTAGTGCTGCTCCCAAGTTCTGGTCTTCTATTGTTTGTATTGCATATATGTATTCTTTTGCTTTGCATTGTGATGTGCTGAACTTGTTTGGTTTTCCTTAAAGGTAAATAGTCCGTACCAACTTAGTAGTGGTTTGAAAAGGATGAGTGCTCAACCAACATATGGAGGAATAAAGGATGTTTTTAGAGGTGTTTATTCAGAAGGTGGAGTGCGAGCTCTGTATCGTGGAGTAGGTATGAATATCCCCTTAATATATCTCTGATGCTTATTCACGCACTACAAAAATCTCTTAGTGAGCTGAAGATTTGCTGTCAGCTGTATATATTCCTATTTTGCTCTTGTGTCTGGATAATTTCAATACCTTTGCCACTGTAGTACTTATATTGTTGAGGCCTCTATCTGAACTATTTGCATTCAGGTCCAACGCTTATAGGAATACTTCCTTATGCTGGTCTTAAATTCTACATATACGAAGGACTGAAGGCACATGTACCTGAGGATTACAAAAATTCTGTCACACTGAAATTGTCCTGTGGTGCTGCAGCTGGTTTATTTGGGCAGACTTTAACTTACCCATTAGATGTTGTCAGGAGACAGATGCAGGTACTTCTTTTGTTCCATATAGCACATCCCTTTTTAGAGACCGTTGTTAATTTTCTTCCCTTTTTAGATATCCTTGTTAATTTTCATCCATTTTTAGAGATCTTTGTTAATTTTCTTAATAACTGTGTTCCTCAACAATTTATCATCTTTTTATCTGCTTCTCTTATATATGTAGGTTCAGAGTCAACTACAGAATGATCACTTTGGTGGCCCACAAATACGGGGTACATTCCAGGGGCTTACGGTCATCAAACAAACACAGGGATGGAGACAATTGTTTGCTGGTTTGAGCCTCAATTACATCAAGGTAGTTATGATGATAATACTTGCCATTTTGGATTCAACTGTACATTTATAGGAGCCTATTAGTTTGCAAATATGAACAATCTTTTATCGATTGTTTTGCAACAGTCCCATTCGAATAACTCCTTGGTAGTCTGAAAGTCCCGAGGACTTGTTCTCTCTTCTATTGTTAGAGCCTGAAACTCCGCACATTTACCTCGGATTTTTCATCTTGTGTGCACTTGCATTTACAGGCATACATTTTAAGATCAGATGATGGGGAAAAAAGAAAAGAAAAAGTGGTTTCACAATTTTATGAACACCCCTAAGCAATTTGCATCATAGTTACCAGAAACACGATTCGTTTGAGTCATGGTATGGGATTCGGGTTCGCAATTCGCCACTTTTGCTTTCAATTTCCACTACGAACACGAACCCCATACCCAAAACCGGTTCGATTTCAACGAATCTGGTTCGTGGTTCGTAAGGGTTTACAGTGAATCTGGTAACTATGATTTGCACGGCATTCTTGTGCTTGTTTTGCGTACAAAACTTTAGTTGTCAATTGGATTATTCTGGTTAATGCTATATAGTCTTATCTGGAATGTGGCCATTTTTGTGAGTAATTTGTGTTCTGATGTATATTCCACTGAAAAGTTTCACATGTTGCATTTGCTACTTGGTGTATAATTGACATGTGGCTATTTTTGTTCATAGGATTACCCAAATCTTTATCGTCCCTGAATCTTTGCATTAATTGAATCACAGCTTACCTTAAACTTTTCAACTTTCGACTACTTGTCCATGGCATTTTTTTGGCTTCAAATTCTACTCATTGATTAGTGTATTTCTTGTTCAGATTGGGTTTGTAGTCAAGATATATACAGTTGTGTTGTTTTACCAGGATGGCGCTTCTGAAATATGGATAATTTTGTAGGTGGTACCCTCGGTGGCTATTGGTTTCACCGCATATGACACAATGAAGAATTTGCTGAAGATACCTCCGAGAGAGAACAAAAGGTCTGACCATGGTTCTACTTGAAGTTCCTATTCGAAGAAAGGCACAGAAGAGCAACTACCTTTGTGAAGCCTCAAGCCTGCAAAAAGTCGATAACTCTGTCACGTAGTTATTGTGTTAGCTGCCAGTTGGCATATTCTTTCAATTTTATTTTTTTAATTCATTTTACCTTTTCTATTTGACGTGTATTTTATCCACTACGTGGAATATTGTTATTGGTTAATATTTGTTGATAAAATTACAGAGGCGCAACAAGACCTAGTAGCATTAGAGCATCTCCAAGAGAGAGCCCTAAAATCTACCCTTAAATTTTAATTTAGGACCCTAACTAATTAGATTTAGGGCTCCAACCAAATATTCACTCCAGCAATTAGGCTCTAAAACCCAACGAAGATAGAGCTCAATCACAGAGTTGCTAAATATAGCTACTCTCTTAGAGCATCTTCAAGAGGGGCCTTAAATATGGTCATAACTTGAATTATAGGGCTTTTAGAGGAAAAGATCAACTCCAGCAAGGACCCTAAATTGTTAAAATTTATCAAATTATTTTAGGGCCCATGGGAGAGTAGCTATATTTCGCAACTTTGTGATTGAGCCTTATCTTCATTGAGTTTTAGGGCATAATTGCTAGAGTGAATATTTCATTGGAACCCTAAATCTAATTAGTTGGGGTCCTAAATTAAAATTTAAGGCTCATTTTTAGGGCCCTCTCTTGGAGATGTTCTTAGGGGCCCTAAAACAATTTGCTAAATTTTAACAATTTAGGGTCCTTGCTGGATTTAATCTTTTTCCCTAAAAGCCCTATAATTCAAGTTAGCATCATATTTAGGGCCCCTCTTAGAGATGCTCTTAAGCATTACTTTTGCAGCTGTGCTTCAGTTCCGTGTGGTGCCAAACATTACATCCCCTTTTGCATATTGTAGTGTGTCATACCGATTCTCGATATTTTGTACTTGAAAGCCCATCTTTTGAGTTGTGTGAGGTAACTAGGGGTGAAAACAGGACAGGAAATATCCGTCCGATTCGATCCCGAATCCGTTTAAAATCCGTACCGATGTTATCCGTATCCGTATCCGGAAAATCCGATGTAATATGGGTTAGGATATGGGAAGAGCAATATCCGATCCGTATCCGAAAAATTTCATGTAATATGGGTTAGGATATGGGAAGAGCAATATCCGACCCGATATCCGGTAAATATCCGACCCGATATCCGGATAAAATCAGTTATTTTTCTATTAATTTGGTTCATTATTGGATAGATAGAGTAGTTGTTTGATACTGGCACTAAAAAACACTACTTTGTTATTAAGCGAGAACTTCAACAAATCTATCAACAAACAAATAGAGTGATGACATAATGCTTTTACCTAAATTGATTTGTTCAACTTATTTGATAAACTTCTTTTCTATTCAAATTACTGGAATTAGTTGAGTCACTAAATTGAAACATAGCAAACAAATCCGAGTAGTCCTCATTATGAGAGAAGTCTATCTTTAGTCTTCCCGCCATTTTGAGTTTTAGAACTGACACAAAAACTTTATCTGTGTCGGTTTTAAAAAAACCGGCATAAATAAACCGATACCTATTATGTATTTTGTAGTAGTGACACTACTGCATGCCAATTGCTAATTTGTATTTTATATTTATGCTACTGTGAATTTTTATATTTTATATTGAATAATTATTTTTGTAACTTCAAATATTTATTCTGCAAATCACTACTAGAAAACAGGATTTTTCTATCGGCACATCAGTCCAAATTAGATTTGAACCGGTACTGATGAGGGCATCAGTACCAGTTCGTTTTGAACTTTCCTGAAATGAGGCATCAGTACCGGTTTGTAACACCAACCGGTACTGATGCCACCATCGCGTACTGATATACATAGAATATGCACTCCTTTTGAACTTTTCTGAAACGAGGCCGATGGCATCAATACCGATTGGTGTTACAAATCGGTACTAAAGGCCCTCACCAACCGAGACTGAAGGCTTTTTTTTCTAGTGGTGAATCCTAGATCTGCCACTCACTGACTGTACGTGTTTTTCATGCAGGTATATGTGCATTTTCTTTTGCCCAGGACGTATATAGTAGCTATCAGCATTCATTCCCGTAGCATCGCGTACAAGTGCAGCAAGCGCTACGTTCACCGGTACTTCCTGCACATGGAGCGGTTTCTACGTACTGCCGGTTCTGAAGATTGGACATTTGTCATCTGATGGAGGTGTACCATATATGAATACGTACCGGATATACCTGGTCTCATATCTCTACTAGAAAAAGAGCCTTCAGTACCGGTTGGTGAGGACCATCGGTACCGTTTTTTGAACCGGTACAGAGGATGCATGGGAGAAGCGAGACTCGAACCCGCAACCTCTTGACTCCAGCCTCACACTTCTAACCAACCCACCCACCATCGCGTACTAATATACATAGAATAAGCACTCCTTTTGAACTTTCCTGAAACGAGGCATCACTACCGGTTCGTACGAACCGGTAGTGATGCCTCGTTTCAGGAAAGTTCAAAATGAATCGGTACTGATGTTACTATGAGTACCGATATATTCAAATCTAATTTGAACTTATGTGCCAGTAGAAAAGCCCTGTATACGGAACATCATCTGTCTGTTTGATACCTCACACGTACATGCATTTGCTTCCAATTAACGCAAGGGGGGAAAAGCGCTTGGAACTACGTACCAATCATGAACGAAACATATATCTCTACTATTCTAAAGTAGCACTTGGTGGCAGTGGTTCGTTCTTCTCACGTCATTAATTGCCGCTTAATTGCCCTACTTAATTGCTCTGCTTAATTGCCCTACACAAGAAACGGAGCGTTGCTTTAATTAGCCAGCTTTCGCAAGAAACAAAGCGTTAAAGATAAATGTTTGATCTTGTGAAATAATTTTTTTTATTTTTATTTTTCGTTATCAATTTTGTTTTTCGTAGCAACGCATGGGCATGTAACTAGTATAGTACTACTTGGGAGATCAGAAAGCTCAAATGATGCGCGCACACAAGAGCAAGAAAGACGAGAGACGAGAACGGAGGCTTGCCGGTGAATCGACCGCGGTGGGCGTGCAGTGTGCAGTGGTGGAGGACCACATCGCAGCCCGTCTTTGGTCCGTGCGTAGAATAGACGAGCGCAAGAAGAAACCACAAGAACCAAGCAGATACAGGTATACATGTACCTAGACACCTAGTAGCTAGCTCTAGCCTCTACCTAGTGTGAGTACGAGAGAGAGAGAGAGAGAGAGAGAGAGAGAGAGAGAGAGAGAATTGCTCACCAGCTTGCTGATCGTACTGTGCCGTTTTGCACTCCTAACGCACGCACTCCGTGAAGGTGTTTTTTAGACGCTTCTGTTTTCTCGTTTACGTTCTTTTGCATAGGACACAAATGCAAGCCGCTGAGCCGGACGTACGTGTACGCAGTGGTACATGGTTGTTTTCTCTTGTTTTGTCTCCGGTGAAGTAGTACCTGTACTTGCCATGACATGTCGCGCGGGGCCCGGCGCATTAATGGCACGAGGGACGTCGCGCGCACGGCCCGTGTGGTGCACGCCTCGACCGATCAGGGTACGTACTGGGTCGTGTGACGCATGTACGGTTCGTGCTACGTGTTGTCGCGTTTCCTGTATTCTGCATGGCCCATGCACTGTTGCAGTCACGTACAATCGATGTTCTTGTCCGAAATCGCTCCCCTTTTTTGCTTCAATCTTTGGCCAGCAAATACAGGGCAGGTCTCGATCAGCTTTTTTTATCTTGGTGTCGACCGAGTGCAATGGCAAGTTGAAATATGTGCTAAATTAACATTAATTGTAACAGTACTAGCTAGTGTTGCAAGAAGATTTTTTTTAAATAATACATTTTTGAAATAATTTTATAAAAACATTACACTAAAAAATACAAAAATATATAGCTCTGTCGCCAAATGATTTGGCGCCAGAGCTTCTGTCGTCAAGTTGGAGATAGATGTTTGTTTTATCATTGATTGAATTAACCAACATATTGTTTTGTGGTTGATTCATTTGGATGACAAGGCTAAGCCTTCTATCATCAAATGAATTGGCAACATAAGATTGTCACTCGGTCGCCAATTAATGACGGTGGATGTATATTTTTATAATTTTTTTGAGGTATTATTTTAATAAAATTATTTAACAAGTGTAATATTTTTTTTAAAAAAAAAATTCGTTGCAATAACTGGCTAGCTCCAAGCAGAAATCCAGAGCATACAATTTGCAGCCATTTTCAAGATCGTCTACATATCCTTGATTTGCAAGAAACCTTAATTTGTCCAACGTTGATAAATACGGAAGGCCACTCTGCTTAATTACAACTACCACAATCTTTTCAGGGAAGCTACCTAATTGTGTCCTCGAGAATATTAACACCCTTATAAGCCCTGCAGCCGAAGCCCAGCCAGGCCCCCACGTGTCATCCGGTTTTTTGCGAAAAGCCCCCCGGTTTCTTCGAAATTACGGCCGAGTCCTTGTGCGATTTTACGTGAGAGCAAAATATTTTTCCCGGTTCGCGTTTAGGTCCATGGTTTGCCGTTTTACATTGAGGGCCTCCCGTTAAGTACGAATAGCGAGCGAGCCCTTTTCTAATTTTTCAAAATAGCGAACAGGTCCAAAATTATAACAAATAGGTCCTCGCGCTTTACGTTCGGGTCCTTTCTCCGTTTTGTCCGAAAAAAAATGTTTTCGTGGTCCATTTTTTCTCCAGAGCATGTGTAACACCCCAAAATTTTGCTTTCCTTGAATTCATGTGTGATTTGGCACTTTGATGAATTTTTGGAATTTTCTGGAGTTTATTTGGAATTATTTGGAATTTATTTGAATTTATTCCATTTTGAAATAATTAAAGAATTTAATTATGCAAATAAAATTTTGTTGGAAATATTTTATTTGAGTCCAAAATGATCCAAAGTATTTTCGAATTTTTACGGAATTTTTAAAGTCATTTGCTATTTTTAATGAATTAAATGAATTACTAGGAATTATTTTAAATATTAAATCGCTGGAAAATCAAACTCGGGTCAAGTACTCGTTCATCCGGCCGAGCCCGAGTCGGACTTCGTGTTCGAGTCAGGCAGAAACACGTGACTCGTAGAACCATCTAACCACTAATCAATCCCAGTTGGATCAAGATCCAGCCGAGATCCGAAACCGAGCCCGAGGCCGTATCGGCCGGATCCGATCGCGCCCGTGCGTCGGGCGTTAATCGCGCCACGTGGGCGGCTGCGATGCGTCGTCCGAGTCGAGCCGGACTCGCCCGATGAAGCCGCCCGTAAGTGACCGTAGGGTTCGCCTCCCCGACACGCCTCCGGGGCTATTTAATGCCGGATCGCACCAGAGGATCGCCATCACGCCGGTCCCGAAACCCTAGCTCACGCCGCTAGGATCCCCACCGTCTCGCTATTGCTCGCCGGAGTTGGTAAAGCACTGGCCAGCGGTTCAGCGCCGCTTCGCCACCGTCGCCATCCTCGTAAGCGTTGACCGAGATCGGATCCCTTGCGTCAAAGCACCGTGTCTACCATCCACTTAGCCGCGGAGGAGCCTGCGGCCAGCCATTGGCGTGTCATCGTCGCCCGACGCTAGCCGCCCGCGCCATTCATGCCGTCGCCAGAGCCATCTCGCGTCCGATCAAGATCGCGCGATCCAGATCTTGCCACGCGTCATCGCGCGGTGAGGTTTAGTTGCGATCTCTAGATCAATCTCAACCATTGGATCTAAATCAGTCGGTCCAGATTAACGCGTTCACCCCAAACGCGTAACACGATCCAATCCGGGCGTTGATTTTCAAATCAACGGCCTAGATCTAGCCACGCGTGGCGAAGGCCAGCGCCGATCGGCGGCTGGTGGCAGCGCATGAGCGTGTCTCGACACGCAGGCCCGCATGTCGGCCCGGCCCAGCCAAACTGCACCATGGCGTCCGCGATGACGTCATGGCGGAACTCGCTGTCGGCCCGTATGTCCCGGCGGTGTCGGCGTCGGCAATGGCGTCACCCGAGTGGACCCACATGTCGATCTTCGTGGGTAGTGGGCGGAGTCCACTGCGTGGACCGTGGCGTGGACCAAGTCCATGGGCCGTGGCGTCGACCAGCCAATCGAGGTGACACGTGTGTCCATCTTGTGTAATAATTAATTTCCGAAAAAGAAAATGATTTATTAATTCGAAATATTGATTCAAAATTTAGATTCAAACTTCAAACGCTTATAACTTTCGCGTTTCAACTCCGATTTGAGTGATTCAAATTTCTAAATTTGTATAAAATTGAGATCTACCTAAATATAAATTTTATTTAATTTTTGGACTAAAGTTTTTCTCTGAAATATTATTTAATTGATTATTTAAACTTTAATAAATCATAACTTTTGCATTTTAACTCCGATTTGAACGATTCCAGTTCCTAAAAATCCAGAAAATTATGTTCTCTCTGTTTATGGATTTTATTTGGAGTTTTGGGATCTTTTTGCCTAGTGTTTATTTGTGTATTTGCTATTTGCAACGCTGCGAGTGAGCGTTGAAGTGCGGAAGGATTGAAGGAGAAGTATTGACTCAGGATCCAACTCAAGACCAAGAACAAGTACTTTTTGAAGGCAAGTTGTGCTTTGACCATGTTGATCCTATTTCGAAAATCTATTTTGATTTAAACTATTGCATGCTAGTTCAATTAGAAAGATACTTTGTTTAAACATGGGGGGTTAGATAAATACCAATTTGCTATATGACACCTTGATTACTTAAGTATGTGCCATGACCCTTTGTCACCCTAGTTGTGGTTTACTAGTTGGACATTATTAAATTGCCAACATGGGTTTAGACCGTTGTAGTATCTTTGCTTAGACACGCTTTCACGTGCTCATGACATGATTTTGGACAATCAAATGCTAATATGGACTTAATGATATATTGAACCTGTTTTGGAAAAGTATCATGTGATGTTGATGGCACGTGGTGCATGGTAATCAACTGGGGTTTGATAAACGCGGTTTTCGGCCGGGCATGTGGCAAGAGTAATCGGGGGGCAGGTTGGCATTGGGAGTGTTGATTTGGTTTTTCGAGTAGTCTTGCCACCAGTCACTCTAAGAGACTTAACCTTGCAAGCCTTTGAAGCGGGTCATACTTGCAACCACATGATTTGGAATGGGACGGCCCTAGTTGACTAAGTCCGCTAAGGACTCACTTGTGAGCCTCGGGGTGTCGAGTTACACCGTTTGTGTGATTGTGCGAGGCGTATCGTGGGTGTGGCAGTACCCATCTAGCGGTGTGTTGGTCCCATACTTCGCCTTGGCTAAGGGAAGGGATGGTGTAGAGCACGTCTTAGGAGAGGACCACTGTGTTGTTTGAGGCTTCCGAAAGGCTTTGTTCACGGGGAACTTCGCCTTTGTGGTGTTTATTGTATCTTGTGGGTAAAGTGCATAACCTCTGCGAGTGTAGAATCTATTTGAATAGCCAGGAGTCCGCGATGCTTGGACAATGCTCGGGAATTACAGTCAAGGGGTAGACTTTCTGAAAATAACTTGGTTTTGAAAAGATGGGTTGGTTTAACAAGGATGATGATGGAATTATGGGTTAGGATGGGAAAAATGTTTGTTAAACTTCTTGAAAAGTTATTTATGCTTTACTTATTTCTACTACTTTCGAATCTACTTATATTACTTTTCAAATGCTGTTTACTGCAAAAATACCTTGTGCTATTCCTTTGTACCAAGCCATGCATATAGTCTATTAGCTTGCATTACGTGCATGACTTCTTTGAGTACCAAGTACTCACCCTTGCCTCAACACAATATCGAGTTGAAGAGGAGTGCCCGACTTTGGAGGAGGAACTCCAAGAAGACCGTCTACTTAGGGATGCGAGCCAGTCGGTTGCACGTGGTATACTTGGATGGCGCCCACAGTTTATTTGATTTTCATTCGTTATTTCTCTTTTAATAAGTTTAGCCTTGCAAGGCATATATTTGTAACTTGGCCATAAGGTCGAGTAACCCTTTGATTATTTAAATAAAGTACTGATAGTATCGTTTTGGTATGATTGTGATATATACCGATGTTAAGACTGTGTGCACTAAGCGCGTTCGTAGTCTTTGAATACCGCAGAAATTCGGATTTGCAAATTCGGGGTCCCGACAGCATGCGACCGTTTCCTTTCTCCGTTTTGCCCGAGAAAAATATTTTCGTAATCCGTTTTTTTTCTGGAGCATGGGAAAAATGTTTTCGTTGGCCGTTTTTCCAAAAAAATGGAAAACCGTTTCCTTTCTCTGTTTTCCCCGGAAAAAATGTTTTCGTGATCCGTTTTTCCTTTGGAGTATAGGGAAAATGTTTTCGGTGGCTATCCCCCCCCAAATGTGAGATTGTTTCCTTTCTCCGTTTTGCACGAAAAAAACAAATTCGTGATCCGTTTTTTCTCCAGAGCATAGGGAAAATATTTTCGTTGGCCGTTACCCCAAAAAAAAATGGCAATTCGTTTTTCGTCCGTCGTTTCTCCGTTTTTTCCCGTTTTTCCTCATTTTTCACGGGAAAATAAGCGCATAGGGTGTTAAGCTCGGCATCTAAAATTTCTTTTGCGGCTCGATCTCCAATATTTTTTAGACATGTGTTATTGCCTATTGACCGCATAGGGTGTTAAACTCGGCGTCTATAGCTTTTTTGGCAGTTTGGGATCTAATATTTCTCGGAACATGTATTATCCTTTTTCCCCCAAAAAAGGGCCGTTGTTTCGTCGACGGTTCTCACCTAGCGTATTTTTTCCCAGAAAAACCCAAGCGAACAAAAAAAAAACTCGGATATTCCTACCTTTTTTTAGAGATAAAAACTTGGATCAAATTTCGCACGGCGCGGCGGAGCGCGCAACTCTCACTAGTACTACGTACACATAGTAGCAAATCCATGATAAAAATAGAGTGAGCTCAAATAACTAGGTTAACTTAGACGAACATAGCAAATATAGTCTCGTGGAGTTGAAATTCACACATCAATAAAGCCACACATTAGTTTCCGAAACGTGAGTTCACAAATATAAAGGGGCTAGAATCTAGATTTACCTAGGTGGTTGAAGTGCTCCAAATTAAAGAATGATTGCCCACTCCTCAGAGATTTTGGTGTAAGCTAGAGAGATTTTCTAATCTGTATCGCCCCCTTTTGTGAGTTATGGGAGAGAGTTTATATGCTAAAGAGCAAAGCATCAAACAAATACAAATATATACCTCATCCTCCTCCAGAGTTCAGAATCCAGATCCACTGGATGGCGTCACCCGCGCCCCATCGCCTGCTCCGACCACCCCATCGCCGGCGCCTCCTTGCTTAGCCGCCCTATCGCCTAACTGTCGCTCCGCTGCCACGATCGTGCTGCCTCGTGGCACGCATCGCCGCCTAACCAGCAGCACCCACGGCCCACTCACCCAGGTAGCTAGGCTCTTCGCGTCCACCGCCCTAGGCCCAGCTAGGCGGCTCCCCTCCTGCTCATTGCGCCACTAGCCGGTCGGTGATCGCCGACTTGCTCCTCGCGCCTGCCACCCTAGGCCCATCTTGGTGGCTCCCTCGATCCTCATCTCCAGGCACTTTCATCTCATGTGATTTGGCCCCGGTTTCTCTGTCGCCTCCCCTCCTTATGGCGCCGTCACGTCGTGCCACTGCCCACCGGCTGCTGCCCATCTAGCTAGCGTAGCCCCGCTTAGGGTTTCTTCCTCCACCCAACTCCCTTAGGTGCGTCTCATTGGTCGCTCTCCTCGATCAATTGGAGTGGGGAACGAGTGGTAGGATGTATGTAAGATACACAATTGGTCCTTGTGGGCTTGGCATAGGCCCAAAAAAGCATTTGTTGGCCAAGCATCCAATCTTTTGTTCCTCCTCTCCTTCTTCTACAAATCGGCAACTTGGGTTACTTGACCATGGCCGCCGGCTGCCGAAGGTTGGATGGATAGGGGGACGGGTCCCAATGCTGGAGGGTAGGCTTGAGCCAGATGGAGTCCCTGTCCCTCGTTGGATTCACCCCTGCGTCCAGAGACCATTTGTTCGATGGTTGCAATTCATGTTCCTTGTATTTCTCTTTGCAAGCCTATGCATACATGCAGAGGATCCCAAATCTTGATCTTTTGTCAAGGATGAATCAATGGTGGTGCAATGATCTCCGTATTGACTCTTATCTATTGAATTCATCATGCTCCTTCAAGAACTCGCTCCAAGTAGGCTCCATATTTTTTCTTTTTGCATTTTTTCTTCCCACCTTTGGGAGCGCCCCCACCATAGGGGCTCATGCACTTCACCACAATGTGCATGTATTTTGCTACTACCATTGACGATGCACCATTCATTTGTTTCAAACTCGGATAGTCCTTTATCATATGATATTCATTGTCACATAGATAACATACATACATGCATTTGCTATTGTACTTCTTCCTATAACTCTTGCTTTTGTTTGCAGCACCTACTATATCCAATGCTTAATTACCCGAGGGTGAAGATTTCGATAATTTTTTAAGGACTTTGCCTCCAATAGATATACAACCACCTTATTGAAATTGATAGTGCTTTTCCTGACGAGAATATTGATCACCAATTGCTCCCATAATTGTGGTAGAGATGATGCCAGTACGATGACTTTACTGTTGTCCTCAATTTTAATTTCTCATCCATATTAATCAGCTATATTGTTAACTTGTTGAAGTCATTGAGATGGTCAACGAACCGTGTACCTTCCTCCATGTACAATCTGTACAATTGTCACTTCAGCACCCACCGATTTTTCAATGGCTTGGACATATATAATTCTTCTAAGTCCTTCCATAATTTCTTCAGTAAATCCTTCTAGTCTTTTTCAGATACCTTTTTAGGTTTGTTACCTTCAAGAGCAGCGATTAACTCTTGCTGGATAAGGACATCCTTCACCATATATTGCCACATGCTGAGATTTCCTCGCCATCAAAATTCTCTAATTGATTCCACATTATCAACATTGATCTTGATTTTGTTCCACCTGATGTTTTAACGACCTTCTCACAAATCTGATTAATCAGTCTTGCCTCTGATACTACTTGTTGCACTCTGATACCTCTTCTTTTGCATAGCAGCCCTAGATTGGATTAGAGTTTTATGAGATACGGTACTAGTGTGCATGGTCTCAAGAACAAAGAATATGAATCTTGTAGGGAGAACCAAATATAATGGCGATAAAACAATCATGATGAGAGAGAAAAGAATTGACAAAGCTGACTGCAAATTCTTTAAGCACAACCTCGAAAAAGTATGAGGAATTACTCTCACAAACATCTCAAACCTTTTAAGACCTTTGAGTCCTTGCCCTATACAAAAATCTAATGCTAAAGAATAATATAGCCTCTAATCCTAGCAAGCACCTCTTACTTTGGATGAGTTAATTTATAATTTCTTTGCTGCTTTGGTTCTTTATGACTACCTATGAGTTTATATAGGTTCTTAGTCCTCATCCAAATGGAAGTAGAAATCTTACTCCAAAATAAAGTAAGAATCCTATTAAATTTTATTTAGCATATCTTTTTAAATTGTAAAAGAGTAGATATAAGTTGCTGCACAGCGAAGCTTTATTTAGAACATATGGATCATGAGCTAGACGAATTGATACTAGTCTAAATGGTAGCTGCTGGCATGTAGGGGCTGTTTGGTTTGTATCCATTTGTTGCCAATGCTTGCCATGCTAAATTTTGGTAGTGTTGACCAAATTTGGCAAGCATTTGGTTTGCAACCAAATTTTGGCTAGATTCTTTTCTCCATTGGCTAGCCAAATTTTCCTAGTTCATTTTCTAGCCAAAAGTTGGCCAAACTTTGGCCACCAATTTGGGCACCAAAATTTGGCTAGCCAAATTTTGGCATGGCATGGCTTGGCAAATTTGGCCTCAAACCAAACAGCCCCGTAGTTTGAAGAAAGCAAGCACTTATGGGCGTAGCGATAGAACAGTGAAATTTTTACTCATGCAAAGACACACACTCACTACTACAAAATGATACATCACTATCGCTTCATCTGTGTCGGTTCCAAACTTTTGACTAAAAAACCGATTGTGATACGTGTATGTCATTCGTAAATTTTGGTAATAGGTTATCACAATCGGTTCTGAGAAAGAACCGATTGTGATAAGAATCATCATCACAATCGGTTCTTTCTAAGAACCGATTGTGATAACCCGTTTCCTCATCACAATCGGTTCTGAAAAAGAACCGATTGTAATGAGGGGTCTCATTACAATCGGTTCTTTTCAGAATCGATTGTGATGATATACCACTTATCACAATCGGTTACGAGAAAGAACCGATTGTGATGACCTCATCACAATCGGTTCTTTCTCGTAACCGATTGTGATCTTCCGCTTCCTCATCACAATCGGTGCTTTCTAGGAACCGATTGTAATGAGACCCTTAACACAATCGGTTCTTTTGAGAACCGATTGTGATGAGACTTCATAAGGTTTATATCCTCTCGGGATGAACTCTCCTCTGTTGTTGGTGTTCTAGAGCAAAAATAACCGTCGCTACAGAAAAATAGAACATACTCTTGTTGAAACTTAGACTTGTGGGAGAAAAATCAAATCCTTAAGGATGTGTGTTAAGAGGGTAAGTTGAAGCCCCACTTGAGAATATTTCCCTCTATTTTCTCTCAGTTGAGGTTTTTAGCATATTTATAAGCAAGCACTTAGTGGTGACGCATTTACACACATGGAACAAATTACATGCGTGTAGATCATTAAAGAGGGTTGTATTGTAAATAAAGTTGTAAGATTGCCATGTCTAATTGAGACAAGCTAATGCCATTTCAAGGGTAAAGTACCAGCAAAGTAAAAGTACAAACTTGCCAACTTGTTAACTTGCTGTTGAACCTATTTTAGTTAAAATATACAGGACAATACTTCCATAAGGAAGGAAAGGGAAGAATTTTTCCACTCAACGCATAATTATTAGTAATTACTTGCACATTCTTTCCACTCCATCCAAGAACAACACATAATTCCAAACAATTATTAAAACAATACCAAGAATAATACCGGCACTACTAGTCCTTTCATATTGCAGTCGGTTTCAATTAAAACTGACACTACTAATCAAACCTATTGCTTTTTGTGAAGGCAATGAAAGGAATGCATTTCAATAGCATATATACAGAAAGTTTAGCAAAGTGGAGACCGACTCGGCTTGAACTTAAATTAGATGAAAATAGAATTAAAGGTGTAGTTCCTACTCAGAACCGATTGTGATAAGGGGCCCCTCATCACAATCGGTTCTCAACTTGAACCGATTGTGACAACGGTGTCATTACAATCGGTTCTTGTTCAGAACCGATTGTGATGTGCTCGTGACCGCCAAAGTGAAAATTGGGCGTCAAAGTGAAAATTGGGCGTCATAGTAAAATTTTGGAGCACCCAAGTCAGAGTAAATTCGAAGTATAAGAATACTAACATTAGTGTTCGGGTGCTTACTTTGTGGGGTTAAGGGGGGGAGACACGTTATATTTTCAAATGCTATCATACCAACACTACGGTACTAAATTGGACACTTAGTTAAATTTTGTAGCACCCAAGTCAGAGTAAATTCGAAGTATAAGAATACTAACATTAGTGTTCGGGTGCTTTGTGGGGTTAAGGGGAGGGAGACGCGTTATATTTTCAAATGCTATCATAACAACACTACGGTACTAGATCATATAAGAACTCTGAAGTTAAGCGTGCTTGGATGAGAGTAGTACTAGGATGGGTGACCTCTCGGGAAGTGCTCGCATTTGCATTAAAATTGGCGGCAAAACTCATTAGTTAAGCGTGCTTAGGCGAGGGTAGTACTAACTAGGATGGGTGAGGGTGACCTCCTGGGGAAATCTCTTCGTTTTGTGTTAAAACCGTCATAACAATGTTTAATAGTGAAAATGGCTGATGAGGGGGTCATCACAATCAGTTCTAGAACCGATTGTGATGACCCACCGATTGTGATGACCCCCTCATCACAATCGGTTCTTGCGAAGAACCGATTGTGATGATTGTTTATCATAATCGGGGAGAAAACCGACTGTGATAGCTATTCCTCATTACAATCGTTGGGCTTTCTATCGCCACCAAAACCGATTGTGATGACGAAAAAGAACCGATTCTAATGTGTATTCTTGTAGTAGTGACTCCACACATGCATCAAAGATGCGGCCTCACACCCGGTGCAGGTGTGTGTTCTCAAATTAAACTAACCAGGCATAGGGGCTCGACCCCATCACACAAGCTTTCACTTTGTTAGAGTTAATTTTGTGTCTGATCCGATTAAGACGAAGAGTCTGATTAGTACAAGAAATTGTAGAATTCTATTATATTTCTTAGGACTGTAATTTAGATATACATTTAAAAAGGTAGTCTCGAGTTTTATAACATAAGCACGAAAACAAAACAAAAAAGCAAATAAGAGAGGTATTAGCAAATAAAAAGATAGAGTTGAACCAATAATTGTTATAATGCCCTCCAGTCACCTCATCACCTTGGGTCGTCACTTGAGCCACTCACTTTTGCAGTAAGCTATGTAACATGCTCCTCGCACGCCTAGGTTCGATAGGGTCCTAGCTAGGGCTCAACTGCATGTACAGGTTTGCGTCCAACTTTTCATCTCCGTGCTTTCTATCTGCCTTGCCCTTCGATGCAGCCATTGCATGCATGCATTTGGCATATTGCTCTCTCTCTCTCTCCTCTTCTTTATAACCAAGTACGTGCTACTGCTACTAAAGCTCGATTAGTTGCGGTACTGCTTCTGCCTGTGTGAAGTGAGAGAGCATTCAGGCTCGAGTTCAGGAAGAGAGAGAGAGAGACGGAGAGAGATGGGGCACCACTCCTGCTGCAGCAAGCAGAAGGTCAGGAGGGGCCTGTGGTCACCAGAGGAAGACGAGAAGCTCGTCAAGTACATCTCCACACATGGCCATGGCTGCTGGAGCTCGGTCCCAAGTCAAGCTGGTATGCACATATATACACGTATGAAGTTCTGTAACTTCAGTACGTAGCTCAGTGTACGTACGACAGTTTATGCATTGCTGCATACGTGCGTGCTCGATGTGCTTGCATTTGCATACCTGCAGGGCTGCAGAGGTGTGGCAAGAGCTGCAGGCTGAGGTGGATCAACTACCTGAGGCCGGACCTGAAGAGGGGAAGCTTCTTGCAGCAGGAGGAGGCCCTCATCATTGAGCTCCACAGGGTGCTAGGGAACAGGTAATCCTTGGCCGGCCGGCCCTACCTGCAAATCAGCTATGCATGCATGTGAGGCCGGATGTAACTTCTTATATATCCTGCATGACAGTTACTAATCGTATGCATGCATGGCCTACATATACGATACTACTTATATACCCGTGCGTTGCTACGAAAAACAAAATTGATAACGAAAAATAAAGATTAAAAAATACTATTTCATAAGATCAAACATCTATCTTTAACGCTTCGTTTCTTGTAAAAGCTGGCTAATTAAAACAACGCTTCGTTTCTTGCGTAGGGCAATTAAGCAGGGCAATTAAGTAGGGCAATTAAGCAGGGCAATTAATGTGACGTGGGAAGAAACACTCACTTTATATAGTAGAGATATGTGAGTAATGCACAATCGCATTGACTTGCTTGAGACAAGGAAAGGGACACAAATGGCAGGTTGAGCCATCTAGACGTGTGTCATTGTACAATCACATTAACCATCCTGCATCTGTTCCTGGAGTGCCCTTTTGTCTCTAGGCTCTGGGGAATCGTCACCGATTGGTGCGGCAGACGACTTTGCACCAACGCCACCGTTCCCCTTAATTTCAGAATGGTGGCGGCAAGCCGTAAAACAATGAGCCAAACAAAAGCCATGTTCGCAGCATCATCCTTTCCACTCTCTGGCAAATCTGGAAAGAGAGGAACCGGCGCAGATCGCCTCCGACGGGCGAACGATGTTTTCAACCTAATCAAGGACAAGTGCATGTCGTGGCGAATCGCTGGCTCAAATTTCAACACTTACACTCTTGAGTTAATTGCTTTCGCGAATGTAAGAAGTTACAGACGGTTCATAAACTGTTGGGTTTTAG
Organism: Rhipidocladum racemiflorum; assembly: GCA_036346355.1. Lineage (NCBI taxonomy): Eukaryota > Viridiplantae > Streptophyta > Magnoliopsida > Poales > Poaceae > Rhipidocladum > Rhipidocladum racemiflorum. The sequence continues at coordinate 75,263,010 of CM070569.1, read as the reverse complement.
TCACGGATCATGAACACATAAACACGGAGGAGAACACACAAGTATTGAGGCCATTTTCTCTTGTATTATTGCTTCTTGCTTTTGCTGGCTTGTTTCTTGCTTACAAAATTCATGACTACCCATATATTTATACCCAAACTACAGCCCTAAGAGACGGAATAGGATTCCAGTTCCTTGTCCTACTTGGACTTCCCATCCTAAACTTTATTAATACAAACTTTTCTAAAACTTAAGACTCGGACTTTACTATGTTTACAAGATTAATTCCAACATAAACATCATCATAGACGGTTTTGTGAACCGTTAGTAAAAATAGATCACTGATGGAAAGAGATCATCAGAGATAATTTTTGACCCGTCTGTGAAAATAGAAATCACAGACAAACGGTTCTAATAAAGAATCGACTGTATTATGTTACCCATCATATATGGTTTCTAATTAGAATCGTCTATGATATTATAATATCACAGACGGTTCTAGTTTAGAACCGTCTATATTGTGGTACACATCACATATGATTTCTAATTAGAAGCGTCTGCGATGTTATAGTATCACAAAAGGTTCAAGTAAAAAAACCGTTTGTGATCCTATTTTTTTCCTGCACTCCCAGCAGAACTTCTATTATTAGTATCTGTTGTTCAAAATTTTTATCTGCTTAGATATTTATGCAATTACAATTATAAGGCACAACTATTTATAGATTTTGTAATTGAATATCTAAATATCATAGATGTATGGAGGCAACAGCTTGTCTGATTAGGATTGTCTTAAAATATGAACATTTGTTGCATTTTTATCTTCTTTTTTTATTATAATATTGATGGTTTCTAATGCAAAATTCATTTTCTTTCATAGTTCGTCCTGAACGCTGTATTGCTTTGATTTATCGCTATCACTTTATCCTCGTCGCCGAATAAGAATACCATTGGCAGCCATGCTTCTTGAACTATAGAGTTGATTAATATTGATGATTTCTAAGGCAAAATCCATTTTATTTCATAGTTCGTAAGAATGGGGAAAGATCAAAACTGCATACCTTGCTATCAAATCATGGTAAATTTCATTTGGAGGCCACAACATAAATAAATTTGGCAGTAAATGAATACTAAGAGACATGTTCTAGCTGACACATAAAGTAAGGAATACATCACAGCACGTACGGCACATCCATCTTAGTAATGAAGTCAGATATGTTAACCAATGGAACTTAATTTTATTAACCAAATAATTAAATACACAACTACAATTCACAAATCCACAGCACAAGTTTTATAAATCAACCCAAATGGCAATTCAGAAAAAACACAACTCCAACAGTTAGGCAGAGTGGAACTCGCTTTTTTATTTATGACTTCACTGAGCAGAAAGAAACAAAGACTTCCTTGAGTTTTGCTCAAATCGATCTATTTCAATGCAGTTATAACCTCATTGGTCTTTTTTGTAGTGACGAGGAGTTGCATGTTGTGGCAAACATAAAATTCACATAGGTTATTTCCCTTTCCCTACTGGTGGCACTGCAAATATTGAATAGGTTAGTTCTAGAATCATTATTACGGAGTTTGATATAGGATTATTGTGCATAGCGGATACCAAAAACTTAAAATTGTGATGCAGCTTCACCCCATCATTGTACACTTTGAACGACCTACGCGATTGCAAAAGGTTAGCCTCAGCCATTCCAAGAGTAACGTACACCTCGAACAACTTACATGAACATGTTATCTATGGAGGAAACGTGATTACCTGCTGAGTAATTTTGCGATAGGATTTAAGTTGTGGCTGTCGCTCTGTAAGGAATCGAAGTAAATAACCGGTTCATGGCTAGATGAATTACAATTTGAATTCAGTGAAACCTACACAGGTACGTCACCATGGTCAATGAATAAAACTGAATTGCGTGCACAGTACAAATCAAATTATAGCAAGTAGTGTAGCACTTACATTAGATTATGGGGTAAAAGTATGAAATCTTTATCTTTTTTGAGCCAGCAATGCCTGTTTCACGTATTCTTTGACCATATTTATATCTTCGTCCATTGTTTGCTTTGATACTATGTGTGGGTCATGAAAACCCAACGATTGTTTCTTCCTTTTCGCTTCTTGTACCATGTTTCTATATACAAAGACGAATTAAATATACATTGGCGGACATTTATCGCTACTAGATGAATATAGATTGTGATAGCGCACACTTACAATGTCTAGCATCTCAAGAGCCCAGCATCAAGGGCGTCAAGGTTGTAGAGATAGAACATGTCCTGGAAGTCGACTACGAAGAAGCCCCTCGATGACTCATTGAACAGATGCTTACGCTTGAAGCTGACCGTGATACTCGTTATACGTTGTTGCACTGACCTGGTATCTTGTTCCATGTACCAAGCATGCAATCTAATGCAAGCCATACAATGTGCATTTTGACGACCTCCTGTTACTAAAGGCTCTCCTAGCTTGTATACTCGGGCCAACGAGGCAATTGGATTGTGAAACTCTTGTCTGCCAATAGACATAACATCGTTGTGAAACTCTTGTCAAACCAACCATTGCTTGCCTTCAATTTCAGTAGTTCAAGCATGAATGATAACCTTATGTATTTCAACTTGCAGCCTATGAACAAAGGTTTCTCCGAGTCCTCCATCAAGCCCCGGAACTTTCCATATTCCCTGTTATCACAGCTTCCTTCTGCATCACGAAACATTTGATCCAGATTGTTATCTTGCAACCTATCCTCATCGGAAGCACAATCGATATGATCATCTGGCATATCGTTGACATCATCGATGATGTATACCCCCCTTTTGAAACTCCTCAGAATCAAGTGTGCTTCGATCTACGCTGAGTTTCAAAACATCTTCAGGTTTTCACAGTTAATGCATGGATAAGACATAAATTGCACCCCCTTATTAGACATATCCTCCTCTATAGCTCTTTTAAAAGAGGAGACACCATTAAGGTACTCGACACTCGTACGGTTCTCAGCGTACATCCAGCTTTGATCCACCTACGCTACACATGTAACATTTATGGTTAAATATTAAGTACACCAGGTGTGCGCATGCACACATTCTTAAATTAATTATGCAATACTAGCTACTTTTTGAATATAATGCAATTATATAACCAATTACTACCTTACACCATAAATAAAAAATTAACACAATCTTCAAATTCTCTCTTCACCAAACTAGCTAGCTAAATCTTAAATATTATAATGCAATTATAACCCATTACTAATCTTAGATCACCAAGAACAACTTGAATTGATCTATAAGTTAGATCTAAACAATCTTTAAATTCTATCCTTACCAAGCTACATCTTGAGTATAATGGAAATATAACCTATTACTAACCTTAGATCACCCAACAACACATGGATCTAGATCTAAAAAATCATTAAATTATTTCCTTATCAAGTTAGATATTGAATATAATGCATTTAGAACACATTACTAACCATAAATCACCAACAAAACGTGGATCTACAAGCTAGATCTAAATAATCTTTAAATTCTCTTTTAACCAAGCTAGATATTAAATATAATGCAATTAGAACCCATTACTAACATTATATCACCAAAATCAAATGAATCTACTATCTCCCCTCAAAATCAATGGTCTTCTTTTACACAATCGCTCATAGTCGCAGCCAGTCTCAAGATAAATTCCGAAACCCTAAAAAAGTACGAAGTGGCTCAAAGCTCTATATTATATACTGTTAGGAGATATCACAAACGGTTCTATTCGTACACCGTCGGTGATATATACAGAATCACAGACGGCTGTGATTACAGGAGATATCACAGACGGTTTTAAATTATAACTGTATGTGATATAGAACCAATATCACATATGGTTTTATTATAAAACCGTCTGATGACTCATGTAGCTATCACAAGCGGTTTTATAAAAAAAAACTGTCTGTGATGAGATGTATAATACAAGCCTTTGTGTAGTAGTGCTTTCTACTTCGGACTTTGTACTTTCTTCTTACTTGCATGAATGAATAAGCAGCCGTCCTGCTCGTTCGTAAAAACAAATGTGTGTCATTGTGCTTTACGCCTTTACTACGCTGCAGATGGGCCCAGATTGCCAAGCACCTGCCTGGTAGAACAGACAATGAGGTGAAGAACTTTTGGAACTCCACCATCAAGAAGAAGCTCATATCTAAGGCTGTGGGCAGCCTCCACCCCGGTAATAACATCCTTTCCCTGCAGGTAATCAAAACCTGTGTTATTACATTTTGCACTTCACTCTGTAAACATGCCACTGCTCAAACCTCTCTCTCTTTGGTAAATGGCACAAAATTGGAGCCCCCAGAATTTCCCCTTTGGAAAGAGCAAATTAATCTGGCACTAAACATGTAATTAATAGCACTAAGTATTAGCTCGAATTCTGTTGCATTGATCCAGACTTGTACTACAACATTCTGGACGGGGCCGGACAAGGCGTCGCAGCTGCGGGGTGCACATCACTGAACGGGGTGGACAACGCAGCTCAAGCAGTCACGCAGTCTCCTCCATCTTCAGTGCACAGCTCGGCGGCGGCATGGTCCAATTTCAGCTCTCAGCCACTCTTCATCCCGGGCCACACCGTCCACGGCGGCGATCCCCAATACGCCGTCGAAGGGGACTTCATCAAGTTGTGCCGCGCGGCGGATGCTTACCCGGAGAACGGCGCCGATGACATCGCAAGCCAGTGCAGCAAACCAGGTGATCTCGCGGCTCGAGAAGGCGCGGCTCGCAGCTGCCTCCCGGTGTTTGCCGAGCCGGTCATGGGTCCGGTGGTGGACTTCATGGATGCTATCCTCGGGTCGTCGTCGACGTCGGCAGCCATCGCTTCCTCTATCGACAGCTTCTCAGCGAACAACGGCATGCAACCTCATCACTGGATTCCCTGAATGTTTGGGTTATTTCGGTAGGTATGGGTTGATCTAGCTCACATCCTTAATTTCAGATATATATAATTTATGAAATAACCATATACTCATGTTTCTTAGAATATATTTGCATAAGTCACGTACTTACGTGTAAATATATTATATATAATGTATAGGAATGATCAGGGGCGGACCCACCAGTGGGGCAGCTTGGGCTGCTGCCCCACCTACAATTTACAAAGCCCAGGTATATTGTATATACTACATATGCATTCCCAACAAATTTGGAAGCTGGAACGTTGCACCAAGCAAGAAACGCAATAAGATTGCCAACAATTGGATGAATGACTTAATGGTTTGCTACATGGAGAGGGATCTTCAAATCACTTAATGATGAAGACATCATCCGACAATTTCAACGCTCAACATACAATTGCCTCGTCCCTCACCAATTGTTAACTGAGTAGTATGTTGCCTATTTGCTAATTCTTCTTTAACCGTATTAGTTGAACGTTATATTTATGCTTCTTTAATAGTACTATTGTTGTTACGGTACATTGCATTCTTTTTAGCGTTTTAATACTACTTTAAACCTGCCCCACCTATAATTTCTTCCTGGGTCCGCCACTGGGAATGATATAAGTATATATATAATTGGTGTCAGAAGATTCAGAAGTATTTGAAACTTATGATTGGCTATATGTGTTACTACAATAAAAATCTCGTGTTGAGGCACTTTTCTATAGCCATTTTTTTATTTATTTCTACAAACTGCTATAACCTATTGTAAAGAAATATTTTGTGGTATTTTGGAAGGTGCTTTAAATATAGAACACCATTTTTGAAATGTTTTGGATAAATAACATGAAATGTGAATCCTAGAGGTGTTTTTAAGGCATTTTTAACAAAGATCATATAGAGACATTATTTTTAAGGACACTTCATAAATTGATCTTATATTATAGAGACATTATTTGAAATATTTTTTATTCTTTAGATACATTCTTTTAGATGTGTAATACATGATATGTACTACTCATAAAAATTACAATATAAATATAAACAAGTTACGATGTGAGATTGGTTAGTCAGGCTACTTCTTGATCCACAAGGTCTTGAAATTAAGGATTGGTTCCAATATATTTTAAGTATAAAAAACAATATACTACCTTTAGAAAATATCTTATATAGAATGTAAGGATAGCACTGCATGTAAAGACACAATAGTATATCTCTATTTTACGATAAAAACATCTCCACAGAATATTTCTCCTGTAGTGCATGTGTGTACTTCTAATTTGCACGCGTAGGCGTGATCGATATATGAGCCACACGAAGTACACTCAAATCGTCCTAGATCCCTGCTTCCTTCAATGAATGACTACTAATTAAAATGATCAGGCAAAGAAAAATCCTGAAATTTACTTGTACAGTCAAAAGTCCAAACTTATGTAACTTAATTGTTATGTGTAGTAGTAGACGTTAATAAGGCATAAATAGTGATCTAGACAACATCTCTCAATCTTATAACCACATTAGTTGGCTGTGCCAATTAATGATCGAGGGCATGTTGGGAACGCAAAAATTTCAGATGGTTTTTAGGAAACAATATAGGTATATAACCCCCTATTATAGGCGAAAGGATTGGAGCCCAACCAGGTGCCCTACGTGGCACCTATTTTTTTTTTGCGAAAAACCCCCTCTGGTTCTTTGAAATTACGAATAGGTCCTTGTGCGATTTTATGTGAGAGTAAAATATTTTTTCCGGTTCGCGTTTAGGTCCCTGGTTTGTCGTTTTACAGGGAGAGCCTCCCGTTAAATATGAATCGTGAACGAGCCATTTTCTAATTTTTCAAAATAGCGAACAAGTCCAAAATTATAACTGATAGGTCTCCGCGGTTTACGTTCGGGTCCTTTCTCCGTTTTGCCCGAAAAAAATATTTTCGTGTTCCGTTTTTTCTCCAGAGCATGCGGAAAATATTTTCGTTGGCCGTTTTTCCAGAAAAAAATGGAAAACCGTTCCTTTCTTCGTTGTGCCCAGAAAAAAAATTTCGTGATCTGTTTTTTCTTCAGAGCATGGGAAAAATGTTTGCGTTGGCCGTTTTCCCAAAAAAAATGGAAGACCGTTTTCTTTCTCCATTTTGCCCAGAAAAAAATGTTTTCGCGCGTGGTCCGTTTTTTCTCCAGAGCCGTTTTCCAAAAAAAAAAAAAAATGGAAATTCGTTTTCCGTCCGTCGTTTCTCCGTTTTTACGCGTTTTTCCTCGCTTTTCCCAGTGAAAAATTAAGGGAGATAATTTTTTTTTTCAGCTCGATCTCTTATATTACCCCGTGAATGCATGGGGTGTTAAACTCGGCATCTATAATTTTTTTTGGAACTCGAAATCTAATATTGTCTAGAGCGATCTCTAATATTTTTCAAAAGTGTATTATCTTGGATATTCCTACCTTTTTTCAGAAATAAAAACTTGAATCAAATTTTGCGCGGCGCGGCGGAGCGCGCAAATATGCCTAGTATACTTGATCTCCTATGAAAACCCTTTAATCTAAAGGGGCCAAGGCCATGTCGGCAAGTACCGGCTTCATTTGCAAAAAAATTGAATCTTTGCCACACATATTTACCAGAAACTAGGGCAAGCCTATCCTTTCGCTGCCAAGCTGCCAAAGCATAGGTTTCATTTTTAAGTAAATTTGCTATCACTACTACAGGAATGTACATCAGAATCAGTTCTTTTTCGTCACCACAATCGGTTCTGGTGGCGATAAAAAGTTCAACAACAGTGATGAGGATGCTCTATCACAGTCGGTTTTTGCACAATAGTAATAATACGGTCATTACAATCGATTCTTTATAAGAACCGATTGTGATGAGGGGTGTGTTGTTTCTCATTTGTCCACCTTCCCAAAAACAACATATATTATACACAATATGCGCACATATCATATTCATATAGCACATATTACACATAGTATGCGCATATCATAAAAGTAAGGTTCTAAAGTGCATAATGTGCTAGTCCCATGATCAGTAGCTAGCACACATTTCCACAAAATGAAATCACAACCATACACAAAGTTGCATAATTTATTATAGTGGATGTAGTTTTACACATAATATTACATAAATCAAAATAAACCAACAGTAAAAATATTTTATCTTGCAGTGTGTCATTTAACCTAATATTCCCACAGGCAATTGTCAAGGTAAAGCCTATAAAGAATCATCGTTATCATTCCCGTTTTCATGCATCAAAATATGAATCGTCGGATATATAGGATTCTTCACCTAAAAACAATATTAGTAGCAAGTTGAGTACAAAAGTACTCGTAAGACTTTTGTAAAACCTAAAATACATGCAAGCAGAATCAATGAAAAAGCTACTATAGTTATTTTGTATAAAGCTAAATTGAATTGTAAAAATCGAATAATAAATTGAAAGCATAAATTTGTAAAAACAATTTTGATGAGTATATAAAATAATAAGTAGGAACATTATAAATATAACTATTAACTCACAGTCCTTCGTGAGTAATGAAATGTCCAATGCCAACACATGGCAGAATTTAAATATGTCATATTGAAAATTTTAACATCATAAATTTGTCCCATATTATCCATTCCATTGTATGAAAATAAAAAACATCTAACTATGTGATGACTTTACCAAGTGCTCATGACCGCGAGTGCGGCTAATCGATTAGTTTTAACTCTGCAGATATGTACTATTTTACCCACAAGATATGATCATTTCATAATGCCAGGCTATTAACGCACTTCATTAGGTGCACAACTGATGATCATAACATAACTGTTACATTACTTAATCCTAACTTTGCGCCAACCCAGTGACGACAAATCCTTATTAATGGCGGCAGAAGATATTTGTACACTCTTGTATGACAAGCGTTTTCACATCTCGACATCCCGCTTCTCCCCATAATAAGGCGTACACCGTTACATTGTTAGGTGTTATTCCCAACACCTCGATGAGGGTACCACTTTAAGCAACCCATACTGGAACGTACAGCCCGTGCTACCACAGCCTTCCAATGTGCAAAGCCAGTTTCAAGTAACTGGCATTCTACATGTCGTTAAATAAAAACATAGCAAATAACATCTTTCAATAAGGAAAAAAAGAAGTCAAATGTAAAATCAAATAAAAATTTCTACAACAAACAAGTGTGGGTTAGGGTTACATGATTTTATGAACGAGCATGTCAATCCTAGGTTTCAATATGTTGTTGTTGTTGTTGTTGTTGTTGTTGTTAGTCTTTAAGTTTCACAACAACAAAGCAACTTGTTCTTTATGTTTTGTCTATTTTTATTTTATGAATTCAAAAAGCTAAGATTGTGTATTTAGATATATTTTATTTCGAATTAGAGAGGCTAACATTATTTGGATTAGAACTTAGTAAGATATAAAGCAATACCTAAAGTAACAAATATAAATTTAATGGTACACCCTAAGTATTATTGCAAAATCAGATTTTTTTTACTGCCTAATTAACACAATAAAATTGGTTGAAGCTAATTTGGATTTTATTTGAACAAGTTATGCAATATGGAGTATTTAATACATTGAAATAAACCTAATTAAAAAATGATACAAACTAAGTTGAAATTTAAATTTCTTTGCATATTCAGGTTGCTAATGACATAAGGATTCCAGTAAAAAACATTTTTTGCTCAATTTGGATTTGATTTGCACAAAACTTGTATTGATCATTTTTCAAACCTTTTCTTTAAATTCGAATCTCAATTTTACCCAGTGATCAAAACTTAAATATTTTTACATATTCAGAAACTAGATGATTTATCATAAATTTAGAAACTTGTTTCATCTAATTTGAAGTTATGGCTTAAAAGTTATAGCTATTTGAATTTATTCAGTTTGAGAAAATGCATCTAAAATCGAAAATACGCATACTCCCCTCGCGTAGGGAAGCGTCTTTTGCTCGCACGTTCATCTAAATCAAGCCATGCCCAATGGCCAGCGGCTGTGCACGAGGGGAGACCGGCTGACTAACCAGGCCCGCTCGTTAGCGTACTGTGCATGCGCGCACGGCTGATAGCCAGGTCTCGCTTGGCAGTCTCTTCGACCAGGGGAGATGGCCGACGAGCTCGCCAACGGTGATAGCCAATAGGAGACCAGTGGGCAAAGACACCACAAGCTTCAACATGATCATGCACACCTAGGGGAAGTTTTGGTTGAGCTCGGCGATCATCGAAATATACCTTACGACGGTGAGTGGCGGCGGTGCTATCGGCGGTACATTGTAGCGACAAACAAGAAATCCCCATGCCTACTTAGGTATAGGATGAGCATCAATAAACCTTCATGACTCCTTTTTAAAGCTTAATTAGGAAAATGAATAGGTGAATCAAACTCTCACTGTGCAAGGGGCGGCGGTAGGCGGAGGAGCTTGGTGTGGTGGTGCTATGGTAAGTAATACTTAAAATTGCTGGAGGGGTTTTGTTCATGCACGGTGTAGATGCTTTGGGTGAAAGGAATTTGGGTTTGGAGCTACTTTGAAGGAGCTGGGGTTAGAATTTGGTTGTGACGAAGTGTTGGCCAGAAGTGAGGAAGAAAGAAAATTGTAAGGCTTTGTTCGGTGGTGAGGCTTCCAGAGAGGGGGTGGTGAGTAGAGTGAACTCACATCATGCTTAAATAGATGGTTAAAGCGGCAATAGAAGGGTTTGGATGAAGTGAATTGGGCGGCGGCCAGTCAAGACTTCTTCGAGTTTTCTTGGCTGTTTGGACAACATAAGGCATAGGCGGGGTCAATGTCGCGGTAGCATTGTGTCAGAGGCATTATGGGGTGGCCTTGAGTGGCGCGAGGTGGAGGTTGAAAGAGACAAACCCGAGAGGCAGTTCTGCGCTCAGCTGCTCCGTTGACTTCACGCGAGAGAAAGAAAGACAGAGAGGAGGGGTGAGTTTAGAGAGATGAGGCTGACATGTGGGGTCGGCCCCACATGTCGGTGGCTCACAAGAGAGTGAAGAGAGGGGAGAGCAAATGACGCGTGGGACTGGCAAAAAGGTATAGGTCCACCTGGCAATCAGCATGGGGTCATGAGCTGGTCGGTGGATGTATTTAATGAAGTGGGGCCCACATGTCGGTCAAAGGAGGTGAGTATTCTAGGTCTTATCTTCTGGCAGTCGACGAGATTCATTTATTCGAAAGGTCAAATTACACTTACAATTCTTAAAAAATTTTACTCAAGGTTCTAGGTACTTTTAATACTTTTTTTTTTAAAAGTTGGGGTAAAAATTACTTGTATACTCCCTCCATCCCATTATATAAGGCGTGGCGTAACTCATACCAACACAGAGACCAAGGAAGCAGTTACGTCGTGCGGGGTTCAAGGGGGTTAATGCATGCACATGCGCATGAGAGATGGGAGAGAAGCCAAAACAGGAGCCGTACCGCCATGAGAGTTAATACAACGTGCGTGAACAGGAGCCGAGGAGGCGTCGTGTCCTATATTTTGGAACTTGGAAAAAAAAACAGTTATGCCTTATATTTTGGGATGGAAGGAGTATTAGTTATTAAAAATCTGACAATGGGGACTATTCAATCTTTATTTTTGTATAAATGATTTATTTGAAGGTCCAAAGTAAGTTATTAATTTTTGAAACTTTTTGGAAAAGTTTATAATGACTTAGTTAATCTTACATAAAAATTTCAGATTTAATAATTAAGTATTTATTTTCTAATAAATCTTTCAAGCAAATTTTTAGAATTTTATATTTTGAAATTTTAATTTGGAAAAGGAAATGAATTCACTTATTAGTTTTTAATATTTTTTTAAAAGGGTAAATATTGATCTCAGGAGTGTATGGTAAACTTTTTGGTTGAAGATAAGTTAGATAAAATTTTCTAAAAATCTTTCTTTACACTGTTTGCAGTGAAATCACATTAATTAAAATATCATTTCTTTAATTAATTATGTTCACACATATTTTGACTGAGTAATATTGTTTCTATAGATTTCTAATAATTTAATAACATTTTTACAGATTTTTACCAAATTTTACTTTAACCTTTTTACTAAATCAATTTAAATGATTTTTCCATAAAGAAAACTCCAAAAAGGTAAATAAATTCAGAAAATTCAAGAATAAAGAAAATACACATTTTAGAATTTTATTTTATTCTTTATTTATAGTTTGGGATGTTACACACCTATGGCGGGCAGCGGCGGGTGGTGGCATGGTGTACCCGCGAGGGAGGTTGGATCTAGTGGCAGGGAAAGGCCGAATGCGGTCAGAGCGGTGGTGGCGACTAGGTATGGTGCTCCTTTCTCTCTCTCTTACTCTTCTCCATCTATGGTTGTTTAAAGAAACGGTGTTTCGATGTGGTTGTTTAAAAAATAATTTCTTTTTATACCCCAAGATGAGTTTGTTACGAAGAAATATGCCTGGACTGAATATTTAAGAAGATTGAATTTGTTGGGTTTATTAATAGTTTGTTAGGTAGTTTGTTGGGTTTGTTTGATACGGTTTCTTCTCTGATTTTTTAGATGTAGGACTCGTGCGTGAGGGTCAACAACGCTCACATGTATAAGACTGAGGCTCTGTTTGGTACGGTTTCAGATTCTAGTAGAAACGGAAACGGTTCCAGATTCTTGGTAGAAATGTTTCAGGTAGAATCAGAATCACTGTCTGGAAACCGTTTGGCTAGCTGTCTGGATTCTGTGAATCAGCGTGGAACGGGGTTTAGGGTGATTCGGTCCCGGCGTGGAAAAAGAAGAAACATTCCGAGGAGAATCGTTCCGAGCTTTAGCCCGTTTGGTTGGATTTCTCCTAGATTCTAGTAGAAATGGCCCGGTTCCAAATTGCCAAACGGGGCCTGAGTCTTTGTGAGAAGAGAAGAGGAGAGGAGAAGAGAACGAAGGACGCACTAACCACACTACCTTCTTGTTATTCCTTTTGCAGATTACAAGTCTGATTCGTCGCAAAACAATAGGATTTACAAGTCTGCAGATTGAGTTTTTGCCTTCCGTTTTTGTTACGCACCTGCGTCTCTTGGCCTTCTATGCGCCGATCCAACAGTAGCCATCTTGCGCGGTGACCCTGCCTCCCAGGCTCTCACACTCCCGCCCATGCGCCATCCAAACAGGACGGCTTTGCACGCGACCACTCGTCGGCGCCCACGGCCCTCGCGGGAGAATTGTGCGTGCAGGCAGGCAGCATATCGGTTTTGGTTTTAAGCCTGCATCGATTGCCTCCGAACTGGCCGAGAAAACCTACTGATTGCTGGGCTTCGACGCATGCTTGGCGGTAAGCCAGGAATTAATGAACGCACGTTACGCAACGCATCGCCGGTATGTGTTCAGGCCAACGACCCAAGAACAAGCATGAATTTTACGGGGAAGAAAAAACAGTTAAATTCTCGTATAAATCGAAAAGGTTTCCGGTGATCCAAATGACACCCCAAATATTTGATTGGTTGGTACACACCCACGCGCAGACAGAGACGCAAACGGCAAACCACAGTTAGTTTACAAATCTCGCACATGTACAAGCACCGTTAATTTAGTGCAGCATGTCTTGCTCGTCGGGGCTGAGCGGCTCCGCCTCGCAGGTGGGGATGCCCTCGGTGGGCAGCTTGGGGAATCCCTTGAGCGTGCAGGCCTCCTCGCAGCTCTTGACGCACGCCTTCTCCCGGCACTTGCCCTCGCACCGCTCCATGTCCGGGATCTGCGTCCGCATGCACAGCTTCATGCACTCGCAGATGCAGTTCTGCCCGGCCTCCGCGCGCTCCACCGCGGCCATCATCGCCACGACCATCACCACCGCCGCGCACGCCGCCGCCGTCCTCGCTGGTCTCCCCGCCATCTTGTTGCTGCAGGTTGCTTAATTAATTAGTTTCTAGCTAGCTCTCGTCCTGATTCGTATGCACCGGCTGGCTGCTGCCCCGTCGATCGGCTTGGTTTCGCGCGGTTTTGGCTTTCGATCGAGTTCCAGGGCTAGCGAGCGCGAGGTGCAACGTATATATTCAATATGCGGTTGCTTACGTACGTACTGTGTTTAATTAGCAAGCAGGCGGTTTCTCTTGTTCTAATTAAAGGTGTCGACGTGGATGCATGGCAGGTGCTTGTACATAAACTAGAGCTTAATTCGTTCGTTGGCAGCAATGGCAGGCCATGGAAAGCGGCATTGAAAACCAATCATGGAAATGCCTAATAATATAGCGCGCTCTGGAAACTGAGATCTGGCCGGCTGGGACAAATGCGTGTACTGATTATATTTTAATGAGTTTTACTAAAACTATCAGGAGGCCACATTTAATTTTAAGAATGCGTATCATAAAACTACACTTATTTTGACCGGTCACTTCACAAAACTGTACACTACTATACAAAGGTTTCTGTAATGAGAAACATCACTGATGGTTTTATAGTGCAACCGTCAGTGACAACATCATAAACTGTTCTATTAATAAACTGTAAGTAATATATATCAATATCACAAACGATTTTATTTATAAACCGTCTGTGATGACTCCTGTCGATATCACTAAGATTTTATATATACTAAAACTGTCTGTGATATAGATGTATCTCACAGATGATTCTCATTTAAAACAATCTGTAATAGCTACAAGAGTCATCACTGACGATTTTATAGTAAAACCATCTATGATATTGATTTATATCACTGAAGGTTTATGAATAGAACCATCTGTGATAAATTCTAGCAATATATAATACAGAGCCCCGAGCCACTTCATATTTTTTAGTGCTTCGAGATCTATCTTGAGACTGGTTGCGGCTGTGAGATAATATTGTGAAAGAAGACAATTGATTTTAAAGGGTGAATGTATATTCATTTGATTTTGGTGATCTACTGTTAGTAATGGTTCTAATTGCATTATATTCAATTACTAGCTTGGTTAGGTGAGAATTTAAAGATTGTTTAGATCTAACTTGCCGATCCATGTGTTGTTGGTGATCTGAGGTTAGTAATAGGTTCTAATTGCATTATATTCAATATCTAACTTGGTCAGGTGAGAATTTGAATATTGTTTATATCTAGCTTGTAGATCCATATGTTGTTGGGTGATCTAAGATTAGTAATAGATTCTAATTGCATTATATTCAAGATCTAGCTTGGTAAGGAAAGAATTTGAATATTGTTTAGATCTAACTTGCAGATCCATGTATTCTTGGTGATCTATGGTCAATTGATTTATGAAACTTGTGCTGTGGATTTGTGAAGTGTAGTTCTCTATTCAATTAATTGGTTAATAAAATTGAGTTCCATTAGTAATATAGCTAAGTTCATTTCTAAAATGGTTGTGCCGTACGTGCTGTGATGTAATTGAGTTAATTGTTGAAATGGATATAATATATATATACGCTTGTGATGACCTGTAATCTGTTTGTTTCACAGGGCATGGCTAGCATTTCCTGAGGCTACCCAATAAAGAGAAAAAGGTCCATATGTACAAAAACACATCACAGACAGTTACTATTTAGAACCGTGTGTGATGTTACTGTTACCGACGATTCTAATGTGAACCGTCAGTGATAACATTATTATTACAAACGGTTTTTAAATGGAACCGTCTGTGATGTATATTTTCACATATGGGTCAAAAACCATCTCTGATGTTCTTTTTCATCACTGACCCATTGTTACTGACGGTTCATAAAACCGTATGTGGCGTTTGTGACCCGTCTGTAATAAGGTTTTCTATACTAGTGATACTTTCGTCGAATCTAATAGGACTGACATCTCGAGTCTACTGGTCAGTTCCAATCCTCACAACTCAAAGACACGCCTACAAACAATGCAAAAGGGAGCTAAGGCTAGATCCAGCATTGTCATGTGCTATCAGTACTACAGAATGATACATTACTATCGCTTCATCTGTGTTGGTTCCAAACTTTTGACTAAAAAACCGATTATGATACGTGTATGTCATTTGTAAATTTTGGTAACAGGTTATCACAATCGGTTCTGAGAAAGAACCGATTGTGATGAGGAAATGGGTTATCACAATCGGTTCTTGAGCCTCACAAGGTTTATATCATCTCGGGATGAACTCTCCTCTGTTGGTGTTCTAGAGCAAAAAAAAATGTCACCACCCCGAAAAATAGAACATACTCTTGTTGAAACTTAGACTTGGGGGAGAAAATCTGAAATCCTTAAGGATGTGTGTTAAGAGGGTAAGTTGAAGCCCCAGGTTGAGGAGATTTCCCCTCTATTTTCTCTCATTTGAGGTTTTCAGCATATTTATAAGCAAGCATTTAGTGGTGACGACGACACACATGGAACAAATTACATGCGTGTAGATCATCAAGAAGGGTTGTATTGTAAATAAAGTTGTAAGATTGCCAGGTTTAATTGAGACAAGCTAATGCCATTTCAAGGGTAAAGTACCAGAAAAGTAAAAGTACAAACTTGCCAACTTATTCTCTATAACTTGCTGTTGAACCTGTTTTAGTTAAAATATACAGGACAATACTTCCATAAGGAAGGAAAGGGAAGAATTTTTCTACTCAAAGCAAAATTATTAGTAATTACTTGCACATTCTTTTCACTCCATCCAAGCACAACACATAATCCCAAACAATTATTAGAATAATACCAAGAACAATACCGACACTACTAGTCCTTTCATATTGCAGTTGGTTTCAGTTGAAACTGACACTACTAATCAAACCCATTGCTTTTTGTGAAGGCAATGAAAGGAATGCATTTCAATAGCATATATACAGAAAGTTCAGCAAAGTGGAGACCGACTCGGCTTAAACTTAAATTAGATGAAAAATAGAATTAAAGGTGCGATGGACATCACATCACAATCGGTTCTTATTCAGAATCGATTGTGATAAGAGGCCCCTCATCACAATCGGTTTTATTACAATCGCTTCTAGCTTAGAACCGATTGTGATGTGCTCGGGATAGTCCCGCCAAAGTGAAAATTGGGTGCCAAAGTGAAATTTTGGTGTCGAGCGGGTTCCAATTTCAAAATAATTTTACTGGAAAAATTACTTACATATATATTTATACACACCCTTGTGCTCACCACTCATCTCCTCCATTTGCTCCTCTCCCTCTCCTGCTCTCCCGCTCACTTGCACTGTAGATAGATACATAAACAGATAGAGAGAGTGCAAGAGATAGGAGCCAAGGTGAAATGCGATTGCACTAGGATATGGATCTTGGTTTTGCATTTCTTGGTTTTGGAAGAAATCACTGCATGGAGCACTTCGGTAATGGTAAGGAATTAAACTTTGATTTATTGTGATTCCTTCTTGTCCAAATTAAATTTATTTCTTTATTTGCCAATTATATCATGTACTAATTTTTCAGTCATTTTCAGATTCATAGTAATGGCAAATGGGCATAGCTACAAAGATGAGGAGGTGGTGTAGACCAAGTACAATGCGAACATGGAGTATCACTAGCTCTATAAAATGTTGTCAAGTATATTCCATAAATACATGCACAATATTTTGTCAAGTGTATCACCGTCTTTTAATTGGATGATTGGGTAGATGATACATGTATACTGAATGTTAAATATGTTTATAATGCTCTATATTCATGTAAACGGATGTGATATGTGTATTGTAAAGTGTTTGTGTTGAATATATACTGTGAATGATATTCATACCGTAAACCAATCAAAAATAGTGAAATGGCCGTTTATCACAATCGGGGAGAAAACCGACTGTGATAGCGATTCCTCATTACAATCGTTGGACTTTCTATCGCCACCAAAACCGATTGTGATGATGAAAAAGAACCGATTCTAATGTATATTTTTGTAGTAGTGTATGTTTCATTGCGGGATTTAAGATTTCAGAACAAATCCCGTCGAAATTACTGCAAACATTCTATCCATCTTCAGCAAGCCAGACGATGTGCCGTTGGCGTGGCAAGTATGTTCATGTCAACAAACATGGGAGTTATCAGATGTGGGACTAGCCACTGGGCTCAAGATGTCAGTCCCGTTGAATTCGACGGAAGTGCAGCTTTGCGAAACCATTGATCAAAGTAAGTGTGGTTTTGTGATATGTGTTCTTAAAAGTGTGGTTTTGTGATTGTTTGACAATCGTAGTGTGGTTTTACAAAATTTATTCTATTTTAATAGATGCTTCAGGTAATAGATCACTAGACACTACATAATTCATGCTAATGTCTCTATCATATTTATTTTCATATTTTTTCTTGGATGCGGATATGAATACGAATAGTTCAGGTATGCATATGAATATGAACAATATCGAATACAAATACAAAGCGAATATTAATCGAAACAGATACAATCACGAATATTTATCGGAACATGATAACCTTTTAGATTGTAAATAAGGAATGAACGAAAACACATAACTAGTTAATTTGATAAAAATGTACATTATTAAAAATTAAACAAATACAAATATTTTTATTCACTTAAACAATAGTTAGATACCATGTCGTAATCAAAATTACGAAAATCCTAGTTCATGACACACATATATAGAATTAGTTTATCTAGATCAAAATACATAAATAATAGAGCAGTAAGAAACAAAAATTTGATAATACATGTAGTACACAAGCACCGGCCTTGCTTCCCAGCCATGCTTATGGAGTTGAAGGCAATATTTAAGCCCAAGGATGAGGGCTATCTTGCAATTTTGCAAGAACAAAGTTAATTGTTTTCTTTAGCACATGACAAGAGGTGAACAAGCTGCATCGGGGGATATCACACGTACCTTAAATAGAAGCTCCTCGTGTCCAAGCTACAGATTCGAGAAACTACCCATGGTGGAAGAACCACATCCTTTATTTCCATGCTGTAGCAGACATTGCCTCCCGCAGAAACAAAAGCTTATCCATATTCCTCTGCGTCACACACCGGAAGAGGCCAGACCATGGCGTAGACAGGGCTCACCTTACCGTTTAATACAAGAATTTCGCTACTGCGTCTGTAACACCCTGGTGCCTTATGTACCTAAAGTGCTATCAAAACCTATCTAAAAAAATCCACAAAAAAATTCGGCAAGACCTCCCTTGCTAGATGGACATCCACTCAGCAAGCAAAAAGATCACAATTAACATAATAACCACAGTATCAACATGTCATGGAATCAATCAACCATCATGACATGTGAACATAATCAACTACGATAGCAAGTAGCAAAAGACAATTACCATGCATCAAGAGACTACCGATATAAACACATACATCTAAACATAAGATCATCAATCATCAATTAAACTTAACTACAACATGATTACAAAATGAATTCAACTAGTTAACAAGGTGAACCGATTAACCCAACTAATCTTTTAATATGACGTGTGCATGAGTAAAAGTGCAGCTAAGTCCCATCCCGGCAAGTCGCTCTCAGGGTACCTAAACATTAAACAAACAAGCGTGAGTTCAAGACTCAGCAAAGTGCATCACAAAAATCAATTAACATAATTAAATCAACAGTAAGAGCATATTTCTTATCTAGATGTACAAATTCATAAAACAATAATCTCAACAACCTTACCTCTTTTCACTTCATTACTTAATTCCTACACATACCTCTTTGAATCTCTTTGGATAAGTCCACGACTTGATCCCAAGTCTACACATTTCCATTTAACTCAAAACCATCGTTAGTATGCAATGCGATATGCATGCTCATGTATGCTTTTTTCGATGCACGTACCGGTATTGCCAAGTGCATATCCGTCGATGTGCACCCTCACGTCCCTTCTATCCTGTGGAAGGTGCCTGCTCTTACTGTCTCGCTCCCATTCACCTCGATGAATGGGACTACGAGGTAGGACTTTCGTGTTCACTACGTGTGAACACAGAGGCCCGCATCAGAATGGGTTGCATCTTCCATTATAAATGCATAAATGCAATTAACACAGTTAAATTGCAACTACATTCATTTCTAATATTTCACATAGCCAAATTTAAATGAATTATCACCAACAATACTCGCATCCAATACTTAACATTCATATGCATCTAATCGATTCACACACATATGCCATACTCATATATCTATGAACTTAGCATTTGCATCATCATAATTATCAATATAATCAAAATCACAATGCAAAGCATGCCACATTCCTTTTAGCATTTAACCGATATGATACGCTTGCCTTTTAACCTCACAAAGCGATGTGGCGCTAGGTTGAAGCAACCTCCGAAGCCACACCTCCTGAAATAAACACCGCGTATTCGTTTTCATACAATCTATAGCCGACAACAATAAGAAACAACACTTCTTACTCACTACAACAAAATTCACCCCAAACTCAGATTTTCATACAAACTAGTTTGGATAGCCCACTTCGCCAAAGCATAAATATTACTATACAACTTCAAATTAAGCAAACGAAGATATTTTACGTATCTACGCAGAAATTCCCATCTATCTCTAGGCAATTGCAAACTTCCAACTCGGCCTCTAACTTGTCCTAAAACACAAAACAAAACTGAATGTGCTACTAGTCACAATTTGGACAACAAAGGTAAAACTTGCACAATTATTTAATGGTTGAACCAAAATTAAAGTTCTTGGACTCTAAATGAGCACAAGAGGATAACCTATGATTAAACCACATCCATTTGTTCAACACCTGAAAGAAATGTCCTCAAATTGCCCTCTGAACTTTAGACCAAACTCTGAACATTCAGCAAAGTTTCAGTTCTACAACTTCAACATACCATAACTTTTGATTCCTAACTCTAAATCAAGAAAAAAAAATACATTTTCTAAATCTAAAGGAAATTTCCCACATTTATTTAGGCAATCAAAAATCTTAATTCGTCCTGTAGCTAAGTCTAATCTGCAGTTGAACATTTCAGCCCACAGAATAATCTACTCGGGACAGCCTGCGGTAAAAAGTTCATAACTTTTAATTGGCTTAACAGTTTTTTGTGTTCTTATGCTCAAATTAAAGGGGAAAGGATTATCTACAACTTCGTCTACAGCTAAAGACTCATGAGACCAATCTAAGTACCCCAAAACTGAGCTACAAAGTCGGGCAGAAAGCTGCTCAAAAAATCAGCAAAAGGTTTCCCTCCAAAAAAGCTAGTTTCCTTCCAAAATTTTCATATCTAGCAACCCTAGAACACTCCAACAACCAGAAAACTAACTCTAGAATAGCAAGGAACTCAGGATTGAAGAAGACCTCACCTCCAAAAATCCAAAAGAATGAAGGAGGATGAAGGAGGTGGAGCTGCTGTGCTGCATCCAAGGGGGAGAGCGCCAAGAGGGGAGCTTCACGGGGCAACCATGGCCGGAGGGAGGGGGTGGCGCCCATGGATGCTGGTCTCCTTGCTGGTTTGGAGGAGCTAGAGGGAGGAGAAACCAAGGCTTGGTGGTTTGGCTGCTTGGGAGGGGGAGAAAAACGTGAAAGGGGGGAGGCTACCGAGTAGGAGGGGTTAGGTGGAACCAGCTTGGGGGAGAAAAGTGCTAGTTGTTTGCCTCCCACACACGAATGGTTAAAAACTCTTCAAATCGCAGGCGAGACCACCGAACAACCGGACCAAATACTCAAACCTCAGAGGAAAACTTGAAGCATTACAACGTTGGCACCAAAAATCGTCGATTTTCGAGCAAAATCGCTAAAAATCACATAAACTCAAAATTCAAATTTTTTTGAAAAAAAATCAAAAATTGTGGAAAATCGACCGATTATCTTGAAAAATCGACAAACTTGTTGAATTTTTTTTGCATTTGATTTTTTTGAGCGATTTTCGTCGATTTTTAACGAAAATCGAGCGATTTTCACCTATTTTCGACCGGTTTGTGACACGTTAATTTTTTTGAATTTTTAATTATTTTTTTAAATTTAACCGATTTATCAACCGGTATTTGATACCGGACCGCAGCGATATAGACAAAAATCGCTAAAATCGCGTGATTTTCGTCAAAATAGTGAACCCTGGGCGTAGATGAGGATGGCATAAAGAACACCCTGAGCTGCGCTGTAGACAAACTCGACAACTGCATGTAAATATCACTCAGTTTCAAGGTAGAAGTTTTGGGTGCATAATTTTGTACAGGTAAGACTTTAATTCGTAACAACCATGAGAAAGAAAAACTATTTGTAAGATAACATGATGAAAATGCATATTACAGATGTTCTAAAAGCTCACCATATAGGAAGCTAACCAGATGCGCTCGCACATCGTTGGGAAAAAGTATAAATAGTAGATGTATATAAATGTAGTTATGGCTTATGCACTCAGTAACTTCAACATTTCTACACAACAATATATAATAATTAAATTTCCTCTTTCTCTATCAATGCTCTTCTGTTCAACATTTTGTTGGCCTGTTCTTGACTTGGATTAAGTACTTCGACTACTACAGAACACCTAATATATAGGTGTTGATTTATCTGTGTCGGTTTATTCCGTCTGAAACAAGAGCAATGTTTGTCCAGACGATAGTATCAGTCAATACATGGGTAGTAAAGTAAACAAGAAAAGACTACTCGTAAGAAAATTACCTGTGAAAACGCGAAGGACAGTGGAGAGTACATCCCTGCTGCTTTTTCACGATAGAAGACTGTCCTCTCAACTCAATTGACACAACAAGCAGAATTAACAGCAAACTAGCTTGCTGCCCCAAGGAAGAATATTGCAGCATAGGTGGCTCCAAGTACAATCTACTTATAGTTCACCAAAACGTCGTCTATAAGCCATGAACACTCTTGTTGCAAGTAAATCAAAGGCGCGACTTGTAGACATAGACTAGATCTGGATTGGGAGTTCACTGGGGTCTAGGGCCGATGATATTGATTAAGGTGGGGTCGCGTACTCCCGTGGAGACCACTCAGACCAGAGACTTGAGATGGAGAGGCAGTGCAATGCGCCAGATATCTGAACTCATTCTTTATCGGATAATCTGAATCCGTATTCGTATTTGACAGAAAGTGAGATATCGAATCTGTATTTGTATCCGATAAAAAATATCTGTATTCGTATTCAATCCGATACTATCTAACAAATATCCAATCCAACCTAATTCGTATCCAAATTTGTCCAAATCGATTGGAAACTATTCGATCCGTTTTCACCCCTATGTACTGTGCGATAATTTGACCGCTTTGCGTTGAAATGCTTATCGATTTCATTACGCATGTATATATATATGTATATATGTGTGTGTGTATATATATTCTGCTGCATCATAACGAGATTAAGGCTATTGGCTCTAGTAATGCATGTGATAGCCACGTCTCCTTGAACACACTAAGGGCCTGTTTGGATCCATGAAACACCTCCAGCTAATAGATCAGCTAACTATTAGCTGGGCACCCAGCTAATGGTTATCTCATTAGCTAGCCAAACCCAGCTAATAAGAGCTAATAGGTGGCATTTAACCAAAATATCCTTCTTGTTTATCACCAATAACATTTAATAGCCTGGGTATTCTGGACAATAACATCTATTAGCCACGTATTAGCTGGTGGATCCAAACACCCTCCAACTAATAGTTAGCTAGCTAATATTAGATAGGAACTATTAGCTGCTAATGGATCCAAACATGCCCTAAGATAAATAAGGTAGTGCGTTGAACGTGGCAAAAGCAGATGACGGAGAAAAGGAAAAGACCGAGCCCAATAATCTAGTGAGTAATTAGAAAGATTAATCGATGAAACTTCTCGACGGCGACTCTGATTAATTAATGTGCATGCATATATCAGTCATCATGTAAGTAGACCTGGGATATGGCCCGGGCTTTCCTCGGATGGCCCAAAGTCAGACTGGCGTAGCACGGCCCAAGCACGAGCATGGCCCGGCTGGATTCGGGCCGAGCCGGCATGGCCCGAACTATCAGGCTGGGTCGGGCCTAGAAATGGGACCCGTCGGGCGGTCCGGCCCGACCCGAATACATGGGTCGGGTTCGGGCCAGCCTGGCCCGAGCGGCCCGTGGGCTGTGACAGGAGTTGACTATTTATGTGAGCACACATGCATATGTCAGAAATGGTTACTTAACATCACTATATCAGATATCTTGCCATTCCAAACATTAAAAGAAAGGGAGTGTGTAGGTATCATCCGGATATTTTTGTTTTATCTAACATACAAATTTTGGACTGTTTGGATACCTCACCCGGATATCACCGGGCCGTTAGATCAAATCATAGGATCGGATGTAATTGATACTCCTGAATCTCAACAATGATCCGATGGTCCTAGATTTGGGTTACTTCAGCAATAAAAATATCCGGATGATGTTTATCAAATCCCTAAAAGAAAACCCAAAAATGAAGCATAAGTACTAAAGATAGCACAAAAATATTAGGCCAATATAAGAACTGTAACAAGTTTTGACTTCAAGAAAACACTGCATCGTTAAATAAACACCCTCTGGTCTGTATAACCTGAAAGCACTACTGGTCTGTATAACCTAAAAGCACTACTCCACATATATTCAAAAGGGCATAATACCTGCATTTATGTCGTTCATTGCTCTGCGCACAGCAGCATCAGGGACAAGACCATCACCTGGACAACAGCTAGGATTCGTTATTGCCAGGCAAGTCAGAAAAAACCAGTATGCAGCAGACCATCAAAGAAAAAGAAGATGTGTAGAACATTTGGATTACTTTCTCACGAGATGGTATTAATAAGAAACTACTTATCTTCTCATCGTTTTTACTGTCCATTGATCCATTCTACTGATTATACGATCCGAGCGCTTGTAGCTGGTTTAGGGCTGGGTTCGGGCCGGCCCGGTCCGACTTCAGCCCGCCGTGCATTCGGACCGGGCCGAGCTCTGTAAAACGTCTCTCGTTTGCCTTCCCGTGCCAAGCCGGGCTGGCTCGTGATGGCCCAGAACCCGCCGCGCCGGCCCAGCCCGGCCCAACTCGCAGGTCTACATGTAAGTAATTAGTAGTATGCATGAGAAGCTAGCATGAATAATTATCAGCACTAGCTAGATAGCTCGTCACTGGTCAATCAGCATACAAAATGATGACCGCTGTGGTGCTTGATGTGCACGGCATGTTTGATCTAAAAGTGCAACACCCCAAAACAATACATAGCTTGCTCAGGTACGCAAATTGCATGCTAAGCAAATCACAGGAATCGGAAAAGCGGTACTGGGTGGAATAGGCAGCGGGAAGCAGGGTTAACAAAACCGAAATCGAAAAAACCGATGGAAAACCGAAATTGGAAATTCGAAAATATCGAGCTAAAAATCGCTGGAAAACCGTTAGAAACCGAAGAGTTTCAAAACCGAGCATTTGAACAAAAAAACATTCAAAACAAATTAAAAATAACGAAAATCATTCGGTTTTCTCGAAAACCCATCGGTTTTCTCGAAAAACCGCTCGGCGAGTTGAACCTTTTGGACGATCGGTTTCTTGAGCGGTTTTCGTCGGTTTTCTCGAAAAACCGCTCGGTTTACATAGCATAAATTTTTTTAATTTTTTTGAATTTTTTTTTTTGAACTAGATCGGTTTACCGGTCGGTTTTATATTTCGGTGGGGCTCGAAATCTTGAAAACCGAACGAAAATCGAGAATATTATTCGGTTTTGTTAACCCTGGCGGGAAGAGATCGCCCGAAAAGCTCACGGTGCATGGGCCATAGTTATCGATGCCGATAGTACCGATCGATAATGTCTAGTATGTACTATTTTGATAATTAAATCGATACAAAGTAGTTTTATATATCGTATCAGTTTTGATATCGGTCAATACCGGTCATATTGGCTTGATATGATCAATATCGGCCATACCATCTTGATACAGGTGGAATTACTAATATAGTCTATTGAACTATATATCATATTTAATAGTATTCATGTGGTTCTTTTAGCGCCGGACTTAATTTCACAAAAAACAGTAAGTTTTCTATCTGCGCCGGACCGTTACTCACATCTACGCCGGACTAAATATTCGGTCCATCGTGAACATGTTTTTGAGACCTGAATTCACATCTACGCCGGACCAAATTGTTGGTCCGTGGTGAACTGCATTTTTTACGGCTGTTTCTGCATGCACGTCGGACCAAAGTTGTTCCGGACCAAATTTGGTTCATCGTGAACGCACTTTTTTGAATACTTGTGCCGGACCAAATTTGTTGAAAAATAGTAAGTCTTTATGTTACGCCGGACCAAATTTTCGGTCCGTCGTCAACGCATTTTTGAGCGTTGTTTTTGCATGTACGCCGGACCAAAAAGTTTGGTCCGTCGTGAACGTGTTTTTGAATATGTTTTCTCTGAATTGAACCGAGACTTTCGCATGTACGTCGGACCAAAAGTTTGGTCCGTCGTGAGCTGCACCGGACCGATGTTTGGTCCGGCGTGAATGGTATTTTGCTCGAGGTTGATTTTTGTGATTTTGAAAATTGTTTGGTGATTGATCTGTAGTTATGAAATTTGTTTGAATTTCATAATGCATGTTTTGAACTTATGCAATGCTCGTGTGAGTATTTGCATGGACTAATATTGAGTCAAGTCGCGGACTTTTGCTCGGAATCGTTTTGTGGCTTGTTCATGTGCAGGTGTTGCTCGAGGGCGAACGTGGTCGATGACGAAACCAGAAGTAGGTTCATGGAAGGAACTGAGGTTCGAGACTAGATTCAGGGAGGAATCGGGGTCTTGGTGATTAAGGATGTCATGCGGGACTTTCGGGCTAGAGGACGGTGCACATGAAGAATGGTTAGTCACGTGAGTATGGCATGGTGGCCATACGCGTGCAAAAGTTGTTAGTCATGTGAGTATGGCTGGGTTGCCATACGCGTGCAAGAGCTGTATTTGACCAGGTTGGGCCAAGTAGAGTTGTGTTGAATACATACTCCTTCTAGGATTAGGAGTAGGAATTGTATTCATGACTCTATATGTTTGCTCTGTATAAATAGGGGGAGGCGCCTCCTGTTTATGCAATCCAGATATTGAGAGCTTAGAGCTTTATTTTAGGGTTTGTACTTTTTTGATAGGAGTACTTTAGACAAAAATAAATAAAGATCAATTCTTCCAGATCCTTGCGTGCTACAGTAACCGCGTTGCTACATTGTTTTCTGTTTTGATTCTTGTTTGCATGCTTATTTTGGTTCTAAATTGGTTTTTGTTTCTTGAGTTTCATCTTGATTTGATTCATCAAAAATCTTTCTAAGGTATTGATTTCGGGTTCCTCAAAATTTAGTTGATTAATCTTTTGAAGATTTTGTTTAATCTTGAAGTTTTGGTTAGATTAATTCTCGTCATCTTCTGTCACAGCAAGCTTGCGAGGTTCATAACTTTTGATCCGTACGTCCGATCGGGCTGATTCTTTTTGGGTTCGATTCGTATTGGAATCTAGTTTTTTTTGTCCAAATTGCAGATCGATCCGACGGTTGGATCTCCAGGAATTCGTGTTTTACCGAACGTCTATCAATTTGTTTTTGTCGAATACGAGACAATTATTTGGTTCCGTTTTGGGATGAATTTTTAATAGATCAAAAATTTGATTAGCTTCCGCACAATCATTCACCCCCTCTGATTGCTATATCCGTATACTTCGATCTTACATAAGTAAATTTTGATGTACATACAATCAAACATGTGTATATTTATAAATATATATTATTATATTAAATTCAAAACGATACGCTAATATAGATCAATACCAAACCGTATTATATTATTCCAACCGCTAAACCAGTATAACTGATATATCGCCAAGTTTGCTACGGAGACATAAGAGGGCAGGACCATGCATGGTCCAGGCGTTTGCAACAACTTTGCTTTGCACGAGGAAACGGTAGAAGCACGCGGGCGACCACCGACGGACCAGCCTCTATTGCGCGCGCCGGTGCACGTGCATGTTTCCCATCGGGCCAGGCCGACGCGGGGCTAAAATTAGCCTTTTCCGCGCGCGCGGCCGGTGGATCCGGCGAGGCCGCCTCCCTCCTCCTGCCGCGAGGACGATGTATCGCTCCGGACCGGGCGTGCAATCGATGGAGGCACCGCCGACTGCTGCTCCCGGGCAGCTAGCCCCTCACGTAGTCACATCACATGACATCTGAAAAGGACTCACATGGGATGCTGCTACCGCTGCCCCCCACGACCGCCGTTGTCTGGTATTGCCGCTGGTGGCTTCGTGGCCTCGCCTCTTGAGCCTTGACAGGGCCGGCTGTGAGTTTTTGGGCGTAAGAGCGAAACTATAAACGGAGGTCCATCTAACATAAATATCAAAAATAAATTTATACTATCATGTATCAATTGAAAAGACAATATTCAACTGATTTTGAGACTTTAGAAGCAAAACAAAACTGACTAATTGACCAAACTGTAAAACAAACAAATTTATCTAATAGAGAAACCCCGGAAATTTGTTGGAAATAGTTTGCCAATTTTAATAATTAAAACTTGATTTCTAAAATAATTAAATTAGAAAATAATTTTAAAATTTAGAAACCTATTTGGACCAAAAGAGTAGCCTTGGCATAGCTTGTACGCCTGAATATTTAGATAATTTGTATCCATATTCGACGGATAGTAAGCTACCAAATCTAAATTCATATCCGATAGAAAAATTTGTATTCATTTCTGATCTGATACTATCCAATAAATATCTGAGCCAATAGAATTTATATTAAAAAATTATCCGAATCGGTCAGAAACTATCTGATCTATTTTCACTCCTAGTGGTGGTTATTGGACTGGACCGTTGGGGCGCTTTCGACAGACATGTAAATGACACTTTGACCACCATCAAAACAAACAGTGATATCGATCCCACCCGGTATAATCAGTATTGAGGTTGGAACAGTAACAGGCAATATTATACCATTTTAGACGATGATATAGTGTATACTGGTAGGATGACTAATAGGTACCGGTAGTATGACGACAGGAATTGTATTTAGGGGTGGGTATTCGGTTTTTTCGGTTCTAAACTATTTTGGTTTTTAAAAACCTAAAATCGAACCGAATAAACCGAAAACCGAACCGAATAAAACGAAAAAAATCGGTTTGGTTAATTCGGTACCACTACCTTTGTGTTCAAACGGCACGGCATGAGTGAGTGACCATCTGGTCAAAAATCACCACCATAAATTTAGATGTACTTTGATGGAGTATATGTGGATGGTTAGAGCATACGTCCACGCAAAGGAGGCGTTGCTGAGATTCTGGATGGTCTGGGGAGCGAGGAAGGTACATAATGGGGAAAAAAATCGTAAATAACCTACCCAAATCTACTGTTAGTTGGAGTCAAAATTAGCCAGAGTCCAGGTGCCACTCTATTGAGTTATTCGACGATTGACTATTAATTTCACTGTAATTTCCAAATTTATAGGATACTACTATAGAACCGTTATTTATTTGACTAGTAAGATGTCTATGCGTTGCAACGGATTTTAAACAAAGTGATACATTGATACCTAATAACAAACATGGCTCATTAGCCTCAGGGAAGAATGCCGCGATCTAAGAACCTAATTCCGACAAATTGACTACTGTTGCAATGTAATTTAATACCAAAGACGCTGATAATGCAATAAATCAAAGAAGAACACCATCTGTTAATTGCTGAAATGATGATTTTTCAAGCAATAAATTAGGGAAATTAGTGACAAATGTAGCAAGCATCATTATTTAATTCCATTGATAAATCATCAATTAGCATTTCTATAGCATTATTCATTCATTCATTCATTCATTCAAACATGCATCAAGTCATCCATGCATCATCTGGAACCCACGATCCTTGAGGGCATAGAAGCTAGAGGTGGAAGAGAGCAAACCTGGAGATTAGGTGTCGGGCCATAGTTGTGGAGGTCTAACACCACCATCATCTCATTGTATATTTTCTTTGAACCATCTTGCATTGGCATCCTCCATGGAAGGAAGCAGTCGCTGTCCCTCCTCAATCTATGTAACATCCTAAACATTTTAAAAATAGAAGAAATAAAAACTTAAAAATAGAATTGAATAAAATTTTTAATTAGAATAAGAAATTTTAATTCAAATATCATCTTTTCCCCCATTTCTTGAATTCTAATCTTAAGAAAAGAACAATCGCAGTAATTAAATTCCTTTCTTTTAAATTGATCAAACTAAGAAAATAAAATATAACAAGATCATATGTTGAATTAAAAATTTCCTTCTTTCCTGCATTTTCTTGAATCTTGGTTTTTAAGAAAATCCTTTGTATGGATCTAGTAAAATAATAAAATTAAATTATAACTAAAATTGGAAAAATAATATTAAAATAATGAAAACTCCTAGAAACATTTAAATTCAATCAAAAATCAGTTTGACCCCATTAATTAAAGAAAAGATATTTAATCAATGTATCGATTATGTATGATCTCCCTACAGCACACCAAAGAAAGTGTGTTAATTTGCAATGCAAAAAAAAGTCGATCATTCCTTATGGGTAAAGCTGTACACCTCTACAGAGTTTAAATCTTTTTGAAAAGCTGTAGCCGTAGTTATGGGAGACTTGGTGAACTGACACTAGTTAGATGTTTTGGTATTTTTATAAAATGATTTGGAATTAAAAATGGATATTGAAAATATGTTGAGAAATGATTTTAGGTATTTTTTCATGTGTTGGCATTGGACGTTGTTGCTCACGAAGGATTGTGAGTTCCTACATTTATGTTTACATACTTATTATTTTATATCTATCAAAACTGCTATTTTTCTTCTAAATTTCGCTTTCAATCTACTATTCAGTATTTACACTTCAAATTGGCTTTATGCAAAATAATCGTAGTAGCCTTTCTCTTGATACAGCTTGCATATATTGTAGGTTTTGCAAAAATCTTGCGGAGTATGTAATGTACTCACCCTTGCTATTATTGTTGTTTTTAGGTGAAGGTACAAAAAACCTCGACGATATGTTTTTTTGCGCAGGATACAGGGAAATCTATTGATGAGCTTGCTAGGAATTATACTTTGTTAGTTGCCTAAGGGTTATGTAGCACACTATAAGACTTCTGACTTTTTTGTTGTATTTTAATCGACCTTACAGGTAATATTGTATAAATGCTTCTGCTATTAAATGTAATATATTGTGTATGGATGTGATTTCAACTTTGTAAATGTGCATGCTAGCTACTAATTATGTGACTAGCATAGTATGCACATGGAACCCATTGTTGATATTCTGTAACAAAAATGGAGGCCTTACAATATAGAAGGTAATAGTACAAAAAAATTGTTAGGCCCTACTTCTATTCGTAAACTATGTAAAATAAAACAAATATGAGCAGTACCTAATAGAAAGTGTAACAAAATAAGTGATCTAAATTTGTAACCATATGTCACAATACAAAAAGAACTGTACTAAAACAATATTATTTCCATGAATTACCATGGAAAAAATTTTCACCTCTCTTTTGCTACATAGAATAGTAAAGTATTTTGACTTGTATTTTGGAAATAAACAAATTAATTTATGCAATATGTTCAATGACCACATATAGACAGTTGGCAAAACCATGAAAGCCATCTCCCTAGAGCAGCGACAGGAACTTCCAAAAAGGAAATGGATACGAATAGGTCTCAACAATTATTTTTATTTTATATAGAAGGTAACTCCATGGTTTTCCATACAGAAATGTTTGCACCTTTCTTTTTGCTATATAAAATGGTAAGCTTATCTGACTTAAATAACTATATGCCTTACATTTCATCTAATTTTTTTAAATAGGTACAGCTCAATATCAAGATGAAAAATAATGATAAGCTGGTGGTGAAAGATACCAAAACATGATTAATAAGATCAAAACTACGGGAATCATGCATAGTTGTAACAACATTAATTACCCTATTTTTTGAATATCATAATATCTCCAATCCTAATCAGACCTAGAAATACTTAATTAGTTGTGAATTATTGGATATATTTATATAACCAAACTAATCCATTAGATGTGCTAAATGGGCTAGTATTAAGTTAATCCATTAGATGTGCTAAATGGGCTAGTATTAAGTTCTAAACCATGTCAAGAGTCAAGACTCTTTTAAATCGGAATGCCCAGTAAATATCACATGTTTATGGCATGAACTAAAAATTTACATTCTTCATCTTGATTTATGACCCTTGATGGCATGTACAAATGCATTCAAAAATAAATCATCTAAAAAACAACAAAACAACAGTAGTCTAAGTAAGAAATATAGCTGCATTCGATGATCACTTGAGTCAAAACGGATAGTACCACAATCTATTTCCACTTCTCTATTCTTTCTAGTCTTCACCAAGAAAATATAGTGCATTTGCTTCCTTAGCCCAAAAACATTTATACAATAATATCATGCTAGTCTGCTAGTGGCACCAAACAATAAGTGGAGTATTGGTCTATAGATGCATTCATTGTGTAGCATAAGATTATGCATCATATTCCATTCTTCCAAAAATACAATACGTGGTCTAATATAACATCAGTAAACCACTCAAGAAAATAAAAGAAGAGAGCAGCACAAATGCTTCAACCCGTTATAATTCCTTGGCTTTCAATAAGGTTCCCAAGAAAAAGTAATCGATGCAGGTGTACACTCAAAATTAATTATGATAATAGCTCAGAGATCTTCAAGAATCACCTACAAGGACATATCTCATGCAAGGCTATAAAACTTCTTGGTTGCAGGCTACATGACTTATATAGGGTTGAAGCACATGGACAATTAAAAGGACAATCAAGTAAAATAACTTGTTCTCTCTCATAAGCATTCTTGAAAAGGAGTATGCAAACATGCAGACACTCAACACACCATCAAATTTTGACCACCCATCTTCTTTGTTCTCATCATTGAGACAACAAGAGGATTGCGAAATCGTTTCATAAGGCTTAGACGCTGAGTTTGTTTAAAAATAGTTCAAATTTCTCATGTGAACTTGTAGTCTTAAAAGAACAGGACAAGACTATAGTGGATTCCCTCTACATTCCCAATAAAGCATTCTTAACTATACAAACAATATTGGACTCCCATTACAGTGTTCATATGCAAACTATAAACTGACAGATGACATTAGAACATAGAATTGTGTAGTAGAAATTACCATATTCTGACCTAGAGGCGCAAGGAGTGCCAATTGGTGAAAGGGCACTCACTGCTTGCATTCACAATCAGGATCCTCACTGTCTCAGTGAACCTGAGGGCCGGCCACCTTCATCGCCGGCACCTCATAAACCCTCTTGTCATCGGATTGTTCCACCAATCTTATTGGCATTTGATTATGTTTTAGAGTAAAGCCATTGCAAAAGTCAGCACTATTTGGAACAAACTATGACATGAAATGAACATCAACAAAATGACATTTAATAAGAAAGCATTCATTTATCAACTTCAGAACAAAATTGTCTAGCTTCCCCTAGTTTAACATCAACAGAATGGCATTTGGCGAGGTCATATTAACCAGCTGGCCGGTTCTGGAGGTGGTGGCAATGGGCAGGGAGAACCAGGACGTGGCGTTGGGTGTACATTCGGTGGTTACAGTGGGTTCCGTGGCCAAGGTTACAACCGTGGCCGATCTTGTTGGCAACTGCGAATATCCGAATGTGGCCAAAGTTGTTCTGGTGGCAGTCACAACAATGGCTACTGTGGGCGTGGTCGTGGTGCTCATGACGGTGTGATGCTGGCTCCCAAGATAGATGGCATGCCAACTGATGTGGGCGGCTCGGTGGTTGGGTCAGCGATTAAATTCTCCTCAATGATAGTTTTGAAGATATTGGAGGTTGTCGATAACGCCAAGCTTTTTTGTTCTCACTATCAGAAAAAAGTTCATTCCAATACAGATTGCCAAGCTGTGGTATCTTGTGATATTTGTGACAGTGATCAACACATTGCCAACAAGTGCCCTCTCCTGAAGCTACCAAAGCCTACTACTAACTTATGTGGTTATGTAGTGGATGGTCTTGACTTCTATCAAATTCCTTTTTTAGGCAACAAGAAGCCCCCCAGTGACAACAATAAGACGGCTTTAGTTCATATTGTGGGGAGCCAATGGACTGCAGATAGGATGCGTGAGGAGATTCAAAGGGTGATTCCTATTAAGTGGCAATGGGAGGTTAAGGAGCATGGTCAGAATTCTTTCTTGATACCTTTTCCGTCCAAAATTGAATTGTTGCGGTTGATGAGCAATGGGGAGGTTAAGGTGAAGGATCATGATGGGGTGGTCATGTGTTTTTAGGAATGGACTCCGAGGGTAGATGCTAAGTTGCATCTTCAAAAAATTTGCTTTCAAGTTTATGGAGCCCTTGAGATTCGGGACTACTTGTCCTTGTATGGAGTAGGTTCCATCATCGGCACAACACAGTTTGTTGACATGGTGAGTACGATGAAAAAAGGAATTGTACGTTTGCACATCACATGACAGTTGCAAGCCTAGTTTTTGCTAGTACAGATATTTGTATTGGGAATGCTCTCTATGCAATTTTTTTTGGTGGAGAACAAGGATCAAGCAGGTCAAGGTAACTTAGATTAGCTGGATAGGGGAGGATCATGGAAAAGGCAAGCAACACATGGACGAGGATGAGGAAATGTGGGATAGGGATAGTAAGAGGGTTGAGGTTACTCAAGAGGTATCATCGAGTGCTCAGCACTCTTCAGCTCATGATGTTCCAATGCAATCAACAAAGAATATGGAGGTTCAAAGCTTGAAGCCTCTTGAAATCACGCAGATGCAACATCCTAAGATAGAAGAGGGGCGGTGGTCATCTCTGCTACCCAACGCGTTTTGACATGGAGGATGCAGTTGGGTGTGAAACAGATAGTGCTGCAGTAGTGATGGAAGGCAATGCTTTGCAGGTTGCAGCCGGGCTTGCTACCGATGGTGCTATGGTGGTGATAGAAGACATCACTTTGCATAATGCAATCGACATTGTTACTAATGGTGCTAAGGTGGTGATGGAAAATAGCTCTTTACAGGTTGCAACTGGGCTTGATCCCGGTGGTGTGGTGATGGTATTGGAAGACAGGGATCTGTAGGTAGCCATCGGAATTGAGACCACCGGTATTGTTGATCTTAAGGTTAATGGGGCTGATGACGAGCATGATAATCAAGGGGGACTGATCTTATGGTCACAATGCAAGAAATTCATTCTACAGGTGCCATGAACATGACCTCGGTTCTTGGAGTGACCAAACCCCCATTGTCACTTGTTTGTGTGGAGAATGCCAAGTATCCTTTGATGTCTGATGTGACGGGACCTCTTGTTGTCATCACCTCTTCAAACCCTTTGCTGACGGGACCACGCAGGTGTGGGAAGCTAAATAAACTCGTTGTGTCAAGTGGGGTGGCTTCATTAGAATTGGATACCATGGAGAAGGCTAAATATAGGGCTTCTATTCGCAACTTGGAAGTTCCCGAAGTTACCCATAACACCTCTTTCCTCTCTTTTTTTCTGAGAATCGAATATATTCAGACTTGCATAATGTAGGTATTTCATTGGGAAAAAATAAGAATGATGTTGGAAAGTCGATTGATAGGATAAAAAGCATAGAAATGGATTGTTTGAAGGTTTCAATGGAAAAAGCATTGACACATCAGGTTGCTCATCATGTTACAGAGGATATAGATAAAGAATTTCTTGATACTACTACTCTTAATCACTTATGTAGTGATTTATCTGATGAGATATTGGACAAGGAGACTGGTCACTTATGTAGTGATCTAGATTCAAATTGTCTCAAAAAGAATTCCAACTTTGTTAAGGCAAAGACTCGAAGGCATCGCCCACTAAAGCAAAAATAAATAAAAGGCCTATTTTGGAATAGCAGAGGTCTTGGTTACTTGGGTAAATATAGATAAGTTTCAAAATTAGTCAAGGAGCAACATATTGATTTTGTTGCACTTCTTGAAGCAAGCAAGAGCGAGTTTTCTACTTCTAGCCTAAATCATCTTTGTGGTGCACAAGAATTTCTGTGGCATTGTATGCCGCCATGTGGGCGATCTGGGGGACACTAGTTGGGGTCAATTTGTCATCTTTTGATATTAGTTTCATTGATGAAGGAGACTTCTATGTAAATTTCCACTTGATAAATAAGGATGATGGATTTCAATGGATGTTGGTGGCTGTTTATGGTGCAGCACAACCTCAGTTCAAAGAAAAAAAATTTAACTAAATTAGTTTATGTTTGCAATAAGGAATCATTACTTATATTGATAGGAGGTGATTTCAACATGATTAGGCGACAAGATGAAAAGAATAATGCTAATTTCCATCCCCGGTGGCCTTTCTTATTCAATGCCGTCATTGACAGCTTGGATCTGAGAGATCGAATTATCTGCCCGTAGGTTTACCTGGGCAAATACATTGGAAAATCCTACATTTGAGAGGCTTGACCGGGTGCTCATGAGCACAGAATGGGAGCAGAAGTTCCCTTTGGTCACTGTTAATGCCCCCTAATAGATCCTTCTCTGAACATACTCCGCTTTTGCTCAATATTGGAGCAGCCTTTCACACGGGGAATTAGCCAATGTTCAAATTTGAACTTGGGTGGTTACATAGGGAAGGCTTCTTCGAAATAGTGTCAAAATGTTGGCACAATGAGCACAGAGGGAACACATCCATAGTTAGATGGCAATTTAAGATCAGAAGTCTGAGGAAAAAATTATGGGGATGGGCTAAAAACATTAGTGGAACGTACAGGAAAGAAAAGAGAAAGTTACTTCGCATTATTGAGGAACTTGACAAAAAATAAGAGCATACTGGGCTTTCTAATGAGGAGATTAACCTTAAACAACACTCTGCTGAGAGGCTCATCCAGTTGTTACGTGAGGAGAAAATTAAATGGTACCAAAGAGCGAACGTGAAACATATGCCTGAGGGGGATAACAATACTAAATACTTTCATTTGATAGCAAATGGTAAACATAGGAAACAGCGTATTTTCAAACTCGAGCAAGATGAGGGTATAATAAATCGGGATGTACAGCTTAAGAAATACATAACTAATTACTATAAAGGTCTTTTTCAATGATTGAATCTTACTAGGATGATATCCCTCAAGTTTTTACAATGGAGAATGATTTCCTCACGCAGGCGTTCACTGAGGTAAGGGAGGCAGTTTTTCAAATGGAACATAACAAAGCTCTAGGACAAGATGGCTTCCCGGTCGAATTTTACCAAGCGTTTTAGGAGGTCATTAAGAATGATTTAATGTTAATGTTCCAAGATTTACACAATGAAATCTTGCCTCCATTCAGTTTGAATTTTAGAATAATCACGCTTTTGCCAAACAACAAAGATGAAAAGCAAATACAACATTATCGACTGATTTGTCTTCTGAATGTCAGCTTTAAATTTTTTTACTAAAGTTAGCACTAACAGGATTACAAGTGTTGCTGATAATGTTGTACAACCTACGCAGACTGCTTTTATGCCTGGTAGGAACATAATGGATAGTGTGATTATTCTTCATGAAACAATTCACGAGATGTACAAGAAAAAATTGGATTGGGTATTTTTAAGGTGGACTTTGAAAAGGCCTATGATAAGATCAAATGGCCCTTTCTTCAACAAACTTTAAGGATGAAAGGCTTCTCACCACAGTGGTGTATGTGGGTTGAGAGTTTTGTTACCGGGGAATGTGTTGGCATCAAGGTCAATGATGACATTGGTCCGTACTTTCAGACCCGAAAGGGTCTCTGCCAGGGAGATCCATTGTCCCCCATATTATTTAATATCATCGTGGATATGTTGGTTGTTATCTTAGAACATGCCAAAAATGATGGGATGATAAGTGGTGTGGTTCCTCATCTGGTAAATGAGGGGTTATCCATCATACAATATGCAGATGACACCATCTTATTTATGCAACATGATTAGAAGAGGCCAAAAATATGAAACTACTGCTATGTGCATTTGAACAACTTTCTAGTCTCAAAATCAATTTCAAGTGAACTCTTTTGTTTTGGTGCCGCTAAGGAGTACGAAGCTCAATATACCCAGCTATTTGGTTATGGGTTGGGCAATTTTCCCTTCAAATATCTTTGTATAACAATCCATTATAGAAAATTGAGAATTAATGAGTGGAAGGGGTAGAAGAAAGATTTGAAAAACACCTGAGTAGTTGGAAGGGCAAGCATTTGTCCGTTGGAGGTCGATTAGTCCTCCTAAATTTCATACTTACTAGCTTACCTTTGTTTATGCTGTCCTTTTTTGAGATACCTCATGGGGTGCTTAAAAGGTTGGATTATTACAGATCCAGATTTTTCTGGGAAAGTGACAACCATAAAAAATAGTATAGGCTAGTTAAGTGGAATATATTATGCCGACCCAAGGATCAAGGTGGCATGGGAATTCAAGATCGTGGTGTCAAAAATATATGCTTACTTAGCAAATAGATTTTCAAACTGCTAAATGAAGATGGTGTATGGCAAACTCTCATCAGAAGAAAATATCAAAGGAATAAATCTCTTTCTCATGTAGAAAGAGAACCAAGGTACTCTCATTTCTTGGCTGGCCTAATGAAAGTGAAACATCATTTCTTTAGATTTGGTTCTTTTCACCATCGAGATGGGTCTCAAATATGATTTTGGCAGCATGTATGGATTGGAAACAACCCCCTCAATGTACAATACCCTCGACTTTTTAACATTGTCTGAAAAAAACATGCTACGGTGGCTGAAGTAATGTGCTTTGTCCCATTTAATGTGTCTCATAGGGCCATTACGGGACAATTTACTATCATGGCATGAGATTGTTGCAAAGATTGCTGGTGTGCGACTATCACTAGAATGGGATATTTTCAGATGAAATCTTCATCAGAATGGACAGTTTTCTGTTCTGTCAATGTATACAATCTTAGTGCATCAAAATGTCTCAATTACAAACAGACAATTATGGAAGCTTAAGGTGCCATTAAAAATTAAGATTTTTCTCTGGTACCTTCGTCATGGGGTGATATTGACAAAATATAACCCTAGTAAAAAAATTGGAATTGAAGCAAAAAAATATAGTTTTTGTAATAATGAAGAAACTATACAACACTTTTTTTTTAACTGCCAGTTTGCTCTTTTTGCATGGTAGATCATACAAGCGCTTCTAATCTACAACCTCCTCATAGCATGTCTCATATGTTTGGGAGCTGGTTAATGGGGTTGGGAAAGGATTTAAGAGCTCATATTTTGGTCGGAGCTTCCGCGCTATATTGGTCCATTTGGCTATGTCGAAATAATGTGGTTTTCGATGGGAAAAAAACTCAAATCCTTTGCATGTTATCTTCATTTGCTCCAACTGGTTGCACGCGTGGTTTGTGTTGCAGGCTTGCAGCGTTTGGAGGCTCAGGAGGTGATGTTGTCAGCATGCAGATCGCTGGAGATTGTGGTCAGGGATCTCTTCAGTAGATATGGGTGGAGATTTAGTAACATGTTGTGTGCAGATTAAGACTTCATGTTTCATGTTTTATGCTTATTTAGCCCGTTGCAACTTTATTTACCGTTGAAATTACAACACACCAAGACCAGAAAATTCTTTATTTACCGTTGAAATTACGGAATGACGACAAAGTCATTTCGGCCACACATCGCAGGTCAAAAAAGTGGCTCTCTCCACACGTAAAGCGGGCCCGGCCTGGAAATCCATAAACTATGCGGGCCCACCCCATTTCAGTCCATTTTCCTCCGCTCCATTTCACCTCTTCCTTCGTTCGTACATCTCTCTCCGCAACACCCGTCCACCTCTCAGGCGAAGACGACGATGGCCGCGAGCTCCGGCGACGACGCCCCGAGGCCCAATCCCCTCCCATCCGCGCTCGTATCCAACCTTCAGTCCGTACTAGCAGCCCGCCGACCGCCTCCGGCCGAGGACGCCGGCGCCACCGCCGCCGATACATCGGGCCCGGAGGCGGAGGCTGCGGCTGCTCCGGGGGCTGATGAGTCGCCGGCAAAGCCCGCCGTACTTGTGACCTGCGCCAGCGGGATCCGGTCGCCGGGTCTCGCGGCTCTCGTCGACGCCCTCGTCGCCGGCGGCCGCTGCGACGTCCACGTATGCGCCCCCGAATCGTACGTCTCCTAATCCCAACACCCTAATTCTTGATTTCTCATTTGCATTTCTTTTCTCTTTGAACCCAGAAGATTATTCGTTTTGGCTGGATTTGTAATGAACTCTAGTAAACAACTAATCCACTCCCCCCTGTGGTGGTAAAAACAACTAATTTATTATCTTTTCTTGATTGGAAGGGACAAGCTTGTCTGCGGTCACTCCATTACCATCCGCGAGACAGTTGCGGCTACATCTGTGGAGTTGACAGGGGCGAAAGCTTTCGAGATATCCGGTGAGGGTTCTTCATCCATCTGTGCACCATTTGGATCATACTATTCCTCAGCTATTGACTATTGTTAGTTCTTGTCTTTGCCGATTTTGATGATTGTCAATGTAGGGACACCGGTGGATTGCGTCTCATTGGCATTATCTGGGAGGCTGTTTTCTTGGTCGGCGCCTGCTTTGGTATTGTGATTGTTAGCTATGTTTAGGAAGTGGATTTCCGATTTCCTCGCCTTGTTGTCATTGAAGATGATTTCATTTATTTTGCAGGTGATCAGTGGTATCAATACAGGGCCAAATTGCGGTTATGAGATGTATGCTCTTGTTTCAGAAGTGGCCCATTTATAGCCTATATTCTATTTTGTTGTGTAATTTATTGCAAATTTGTGTAGGTTCCACTCTTCTGCCATTGCTGCTGCAAGGGAGGCCTTAATGTATGGGATACCTTCAATTGCAATCTCATTGAATTGGTGTGTATGCGTGTGGTCACATTAAAACTGTACTTTAAATTTGCTCCATCATGGTTCATGCAACAACACAAGCTAACCATATGCGATGAATATCTGCAACTAGGAAGAAGAATGAAACCAAAGACAGTGACTTCAAGGATGCAGCTGAGGTGTGTTTGCCATTGATACATTCTGCCTTGGCAGATATTGAGAAAGGAACTTTTCTCAGAGGGTGCCTGCTGAATATTGGAGTTCCAAGCTCGCCGATTGCAAATGAGGTTATTTTGTGAACGGAACTCTGAACAGTGAATCATAACTGCATTTTAGGGCAAAAAAATAGCACCCTAGCTTTAGAAGTACATAAAATCCTTTTACTTGTTGTCCACTTTGACATTTAGTGACAACCGTACTGGACCATATTATTGCTATAGGCTAGAGCAATACATATAATGCTCAATTTAAGAGCATCATATACTAATGTGATTTCCTTGCGAGGCTAGTCTTAAGGGCAAAGAAACGATTTTCTTAGCTGTTTGCTGTGTTGTCAGAGAACAAGGTTTTGAAAGTGTTTAGCCCATCTGAAGGCATCTGCTGCTTGCACCTCACTTATGATTGAATGTTGAAGCTGCCTTGTTTTGAAAACAGAACTTTATTATTATTTTTAAAAAAAATCTCTATCATGTCACCCCTGGTTATCTCTCTTCTGCTATTGACTTACTGAATCATAACATAGTAATGTGTATCTGTCTATCAGATTCTTGACTTTGAACTTCCTCAAATACCATGGTCGTATGTTAGATCGCCTTTGATTTCATCCGTTCGTATAAATCATAAAAAAACAGTTGTTTTCAACTTTTCATTATGCTGCATCCTGCTCATTTGCAAAGCACTGGATCAATCTGTCTTCTTCTCCAAATACTCTGTAACATATCATGCATATTTTTTTAACTTCAAAATGGCCAAATGGGTTCATTGTTGCTTTTCTGCACCATGAGCTCATGACTTGGACTTTGCTGAGCTGTACAGAATGCTTAGCCATGTTGGTATTACCTAGCCGCAAGTGCAACAATATTCATCAAGCTTTCTTCATGAAGTATATACTGATTGTAAGGTCATGCAATTATCTGTACAGCAAACCAACCTAATTAATTGGAAGAACAATGATATTTGTTTAGATATTGATACTGATGAAATCAGTTCACTTTGATATCTTGTGTTAATTTGCGTTCTTTTCGACAACTGTGATGGAAAAAAAAGATATATAGCACTCACGTAGTTTTGGTTCTTTTTTTACACAATTTTTTTTTAATGTCTCTCTGTCGATGTCAGGGTTTCAAGTTGACCAAGAAGAGCGTATACAGTCCTGCTCAAAGTTGGCAAGCTGTGTCGACAAGCAGACCTTCATCTGCTGCTCACTTCATGGGCATGCATCAAAGCCTTGGTATCCAGCTCGCCCAGCTTGGGAAGGATGCGTCTGCAGCAGTATGAAGCCATTCTTTTATGTCATAGAAGTTTGTTATGTCCTCATTATCACATTCTCAAATTGGCTTTTCCTCTCATCTTCAGGGAGCTGCACGCAGAACTAATGCTCAGCGGAAGACAGTTGAGGTTGAGTCTGTAGCAGCTGCAGGGAGACCAGAGGCTCGAGAAGTAGTAAAGAAGTTTTTCCGTGCTGAGGTAAATAGCTTTGATATAGCACAAAACGCATTGTTCCACCTCTTTGATCATGTACGAAAAAAATGAACTTTTAAGCAGTATCACACTAGGTACATATATGGTCATATGGAAATTGTGAATAGCCTGGGGACATTTTAGTGTTGATTGTTTTTTAGAAGTGAGAACATATTTCTGAGCATATTTTCAGGGACATCTGGACACCATCAAAGCTTTCTGAGCATCCTTTTCTTATTTGGTTACATCAAAATGCAGTTCATCGAGAAGCAGCATGAAGGTTTAGACGAGGATATTGATTTGAGAGCTTTGGAGAATGGATTTGTGAGCTCTCTCTCTCTCTCTCTCTCTGTGTGTGCGCACGCGCGCGCTCACTCATGTTTTCGCGAGTGGCTAAAGTGTTTTCCCACTTTTACAACCTACAGATATCTGTCACTCCTCTGAATGTACACGGGCTTGTGGAACCTGAACTTGGAGGTCCAGCTTCGGACTGGCTCTCAGCAGCTGTGGCTCTAGACAAAGAAAAGGAAGCTTCTCCAGTTATACCTGAAGAACAAGATGCTCCGGTTGTAGCCGAAGAAAAGGAAGCTCCTTCAGCAACCTAACAAACATGCAGACATGTTCACTCTTTAGGTGTTTTAGTCCGTTGAATGATGTCTCTCTTTCCTCACCTTGCTTTATTGGTTTGATTCTTCTTCAGTCTTTTGCACTTCATATTTGTTCAGTGCAATCTTTATTTTTGTTCATCACCTCCGTTGGTTGCTGATTTTCCTTGTCATGTAAAATGATTCGATGCTGGAGCGCCTACAGTTTGGATGTAACCATGTAGGCGATGGCATTTCGGTGTGGTTTGTTCCCGAAAGTTGTTCTATTCATCATCGGATGGATGTGATTGGTTTTTGCTTTGTTTCCATATGAACGATGGCTGCAAAAAGTATTTTGACCTCATGTAAAATGAAATGCAATTCCATCAATTTAATGTGGTGATGTCATGTTGACCTGTGGTTCGTTCGTGGATATAAAGATATATGCGCGGATTTGAGATCCTGCTTCTTACCTGCGTATAGGGTTGAAAACAAAAAAGTTTCTAACAGTTCCGAAGAAAAACAAAAATGGAAGCGCTTTTTTGGAAATGGAAACAGAAAATGCCGATACAGAAATGAGAGTCAATTTCAATGAAAATGGAAATAGAAATTCCAAATAAGTAAAATCAAAAATTAAAAACAGAA
Organism: Rhipidocladum racemiflorum; assembly: GCA_036346355.1. Taxonomy (NCBI): domain Eukaryota; kingdom Viridiplantae; phylum Streptophyta; class Magnoliopsida; order Poales; family Poaceae; genus Rhipidocladum; species Rhipidocladum racemiflorum. The sequence continues at coordinate 75,219,600 of CM070569.1, read as the reverse complement.
ATGAGCCGAAAAGGGAAATGAGCTTGACCCAAAAGGAAGGGAGAGTTTACGTTTATTTTCAAATTAAAATAATTTTATAAATACAAATAGTTTTATATAAAATATCAAAACGAGTTTAAAATTTTGAAAAAATTCTCAAAAATATTTTGGAACATTTTGAACCTAAAAAAAATTATTTTTAGCATAATTTTGTTTTTATTTTTCATAGATAAATTAATTTTATAAATATAAAAATAGCAAAATAGTTTATAAACTCTAGAAAATCCATAATAAATATTAGAAAATAATAAATGAACATCGAACAATAATATACATATTTTAGGGTGTTACACCTTTGTAGTTGGTGGAGAAAGAGGATATCGATGATAATGATATAGAAAAGGACATAATGGTCTGATATGGAGGACAAATAACGAGCTTTTAGCTGACAAATTTAAGAAAAAACTTTTTAGTTTTAGTAATACTAGTAAATATAACATTATTCTTGTGTCCACCTTGAAGGTGGAATTAGTTGCATTGTTCTTGTGGTCATGTATAGTGTGATCCTGCACTATATTCTTGTGAAATTTTTCGTTTTCGTTTCCATATTCGCTCCGTTCAGTTCCGCATTTGTTTTTGTCACTATCCATTTCCGTATCCGTTTCCGAGGTTTCCGATTCCGTTTCCGTTATTGGTAAAACATATGAAAATGAAACCGCCATTATCAACCATTTCCGTACCATTTATATCCCTACCTGCGTATATGGTTGTCACAAGGGGAATATTTACGAAGAGAATATATTGATGCTGGATTCTAAGAACGTGATTGTTACAAGCTATCGACATATTGTGCTATCACGAGTCGTGTTGCTGTACTTGATGAGCAGGGGCGGAACCCCTAAAAATGTGAGAAACACTGAAATTTTATTTCCTCCGTAGACTAAATTTGTTGATTGAATGGTTTTAATTTTGGTGGTTTAGGATTTTTAAGACTTTGGAACAATTTATATTGTACTTCTAGCAAATTTCAAATATATATGCTAGATTTATGATGATACGAAATTATTATACAAGACTATAAAATTGTACATATAAAATGTACATCCTATTTAAAAAAAAAATTAGTTCCGTCGCTATTGATGAGAGGAAGGAGCTGGTACTTGGTGTGAAGGCTTGCAAGGCAACGGCGATACAAATGTTGTTCAACGTGTTGTTGGGTTCACTCCCAGAACACGCTGCACAATTGATGGACGTATCGATGCTGGTCAGCGGCGAAACTGAAAATTTTCAACAGGGATATACTTATATATTTTATATGTATAATTCTATTGTCTTTTTTAATGGTTCATAATATTGTAAATCATTTCATATTTTGTCATTCTATAAATCCTAAATCAGTGAATCACAAAATCAGACAAGGAAGAATCAAGGACAGTGTGCAGAGTGCATACTCAGTGTCTCACCCAGGGTTCACCTTATCGCGGAAAATCGTGCGAAAATCGCGTTATCGGTCTTATCGGTGGGGTAGGGTATCAAAAATCGGCTCTGAGAAACATTCAATTGGTCAGTCAAAATATCACGATTATCGGTGAAAATCATGAGAAAACAAGTCAAAAATCGTGATTATCGGTTTACTTTTTTTTTTTTTTCCTCTAAAAAATTGGATTTCGAAACCATGCGGTTTTTAGTAATTTTCGGAGAAAATCGGTACCAAGCTAGAATCGATTTTCTAGTTGATTTCGATAAGGTGAACCTGATCTCACCTAGTGCCGTCCCTGGTGTTGGGTTTGGGGTTTTGTAAGATGAGTGTTGCTTGGTCAGTACTTTGCTAGCTAATCATTCGAGGCTGTACTGTTTTAATATGCTCGAATCATACTGATTACATGCTGGGTAGTGTCGAAAACTTCTTTCTTCCAAGATATACTTGAAGAAATGCCTAGGGAAAATTTCTTTTCTTCATTTTTCCAAATTTTCCTGGAAAGGCATAATGGTCACTTGTTATTGGTCCAACAACTGACCATATTTAGAATGGGAAAATATGTATTTACCATATGATTAAATTTTGTCGTTGGTCTAACCTTGCACCTATGATTCATGTGGAGCTAATATAATATACCAACAAGTTAATGCGAAGGTCTATAAAGCCAATGTGGAGTGGTGGTAGAATTAATCTCATGTTGCTTATCTAAAGTGAGTTATAGTAATATATAATGAATGTTGAGTTTAAACATAACACTTTTGAATTAACTTTTTTACACGAAATAAGGACTAAAGTGTAAGCAGTGTACTATGCATTTGTGGGCATGCCCTACAGTGGGTTAGATTTTGAGTAGATTTTGGACCAGCATGTTACAGAGCATCAACCTTCATGTCAAAGGGTGGTTCTGAGCATCTGTCATGTATACGATATGCTGCCGAGAGTGTTAGCTCTTAGGAGAGTGTATGGGTGGGGGGGTGAATGCAATACCTTGGCGTGTTACTTTGAGCGGATTTTGACACTACAACTAAGAACTTCAAACAAGACATTTTAGATACTTGCCTTCGAAAGTGAGTCCAAAAGCGATCAGGGCGGCAAATTTTAAAACCTCAAACCATCAATAGTGACTATGCAATTTTGATATGGTCACAAGGAGAAGCTTCAATGTATTGAGTTGCATGTATAATCAATTCATCCAAAAGCTTAAGATTCACATCTAGGCTCGACCAGACCTAAAATATGCACTCGAAGTAGGCCGTTTGAGCTTCACGTCTAGGCTTGACTGCCAAACCCTCACTGCACAGGCACATCAAGACTGAAGCACATAATAATAAGAATCTTAAGCAACCTAACCTGCCTTAAGAACAAGCAACGTTGTTGTCTTGTTAAATATTCCATAAGACCCTTCGGCATGACGCCCTGTCTCATGGTATTAAGTCTAATTGCACATTCGACCAGAGATCATTGGGCGATTATGTTTGACATGTCTAGTGTTTGTTGCCGAGTGCCGACCAATGAATACCGTAATAATGGGGATGTTTGTTGAGAGGTGCTTCTATGCTCTTCCTTTTAAAAGTTGCACAACTATTAAAGCATGAATGAAAGGTAAATGGTGATTACTTACCCCTTCGCTTGCTTCAAGATTTGTGCAACTTGTACTGTCTTTCTATTCTATCAAGCTTTTGGGCCTACTTGTATCACACTAGGCAACGGGGGGACCTCGACGCAAATAGGAAAAATGAGCGGGTTTTCCTCGCGCAAAACACGAACGTGGCGTAGCCGAGGACTCACGAATGTGTTCCCTTATAAGATATTACATATTAGTGTTCTTGCTCCGACTATTTGTATTGTTTGTGCATATCTACAGTAAATATTAAGCGATGGAAGAAATTTCAGTTCTAGCTCGATCTCTTTTGTTATTTTATTTTTGATTAAAAAAAATAGGGCTCCTGAATTTGAGGTGAAGCTAAGAGTGAAGGGTCCAAGTCGATCTGCAGATAGTCTATATTTTCTTTACAATAATCGTGGCAGTGAACATAAGGCTGGCCTTGTTCAGACTCACACGTTCAACTAAGCGTAGCACATTGGAGTTGAAGTTTGTGCATCTTTCGAGTGTATCAGAGGCGACCATTGAAATACATCATCTTGAAGGGTCAAGAGATTTTCATGGAACATTTGTTGCTCACACGGAGTATATTCACGAAGGGAATATGAAACAACCCAAAGTTTTAATCGAGCAAATGAGATCATCAAGAGAAATTAATAACACACATCAGCCAATTAATCAACAAGGTTTAATCACCAACTTTATTTATTAACAAAATGTCATACAATTATATAACTACAAGGTACAGGAATAATAAAATTACATCAAAAAGAAATATTATGAAATACCCCAAAATTCTCAAAAATATGTTTAATTTAGACTTATTTGCATTTTTCTGAATTTTTGGGATTTTTCCTGATTTTTTTTTATTTAATTTGATTTATTTGATTCTATTTCGGGTTTTTTCTGTTTTTGGAAAACTCCTCGCCAGTGCGCTTTCCTTTCTTGGCAGATGCCTTCCTCGCGCCTCCCGCGCCTCACCTATCGCCTCCCCTCGCTGGCCATGCCGCCACAGCGCCGCTGCTTCGCGCGCCGCGACGAGTGCGCTAACGCGATCAGGCGCTTCTTCCTCGCATGCGCGCTTATGCCATAGCCGAAGCTCCGCCCGTGACCGCTGTCCCCTCGCCGCCCTAGCCCCGTAGGGCACTCCGCCTCTCGCCGCTACTCCCGCCGCCTAGCGCCGCCCCGAGCCCCGCAACGCTCGTCCCGTCCCGTCGCCGCAGCCCTGCTCAAGTCTCCTTTGCAATCATCAAGCCGGCGACCTCGCTGCCCCTCCCGGCTATTTAAAGCCTTCTCCGACCCCGATTTCTTACTCTCCGAGCTCGCCGCCTCCTCCTCTCCAGTTTCCCCTCTCTCCCTCGCTCTCCCGCGCACTTCCGCGTGAAGGTCGTGGCCATCTCCCCCGGCTCCGGCCAACTCTCCGCCGCTAGCTCGCTCCGCCGCCGCTCGGTCTCCCCGAGCCGTGCCCTAGAATCCGGGGTAAACCCCTCTCCCCTTTCCCCAATATCCCGTGCGCTCCCATACCCTCTATCGCTTTTTTTCCCCTTCTTCTCCCCCAACTCCGGCGCCTGCTCGCTTCCACTCGCCTATCTCCGGCCGGCTGGCCTCCATCGTGGCGGCGACCGGCCCCACCGTCGGCCGCCTCGCCCGACCAGTGGCCCACCCGCCAGCCTCCCCACTCCCACGGCCCCACGCACCAGTCACTCCCTCCCTCTCTCTCTGCGCCCGGGCCCACCTGCCAGCCCCGCCAGCAACCCCCACCCACTGCCAAGCGGCCCCACACGCCAGCCCCTCACTCCCTCTCTCTCTCGCGGCCATCGCCGGCCCGCTGTCGTATGAAGCCTGGCCGTGAAACAGCCGCCAAAGAGCCTTTCCTCAGCGCTAAAGCCCAGGCCGAATCCGGTTGGCACGGCCCAAATGAACAGTGCTCCATTTCATTTTTATTTCGGATTTTTTTCAATTTCCAAAATTCATTTTTATTCGTTTAAATACCCAAAAATACCCAAAAACCCCAAAAAAATCCAAAAATAGCCCAAAATACATATTCCGAACCCTTTCGAGCCACTGAATTCAAAAATGACCTCCGTTTCGCCAAACTAAGTTTCCAAAATTCCGAAAACACCCCTCCAACCCATTTCCGGCTATTTTCTCTCTCAGTTTTCTCTTTTCTTTTCTCTTCTTTCTTTTTGTATTATTTATTGTATATCTTATGGTGATTATTTACGCTAGAACCGACGTCCGAGCAGTACCAGCTTCAGGAGCAGACACAGGAGCAGGAGCAGTACTTGGAACAGGAGCCGGACCAGCGTGAAGCCGAGTACGACTACACCAACTCCGAACTAGGGAATCCCTCCGCCTCGCAAGGCAAGCCATACTCCATTGATCATTTTGAACCCAATATTGTCTAAAATAATTAGCAGATATTTTCTACCGCATTATTTCCGAACTATATGTTGAAATATCACAAAGTCGGTATGTTTGAATGACATGATAGCTAGTTAATGCCAAAAAGGCTCATGGAACTTCCTTGAAAAATATTGAATCCTAATAATCCTTTGTAACCCTAGAAAATCACTATTGTCAGTATTTGGCTAGGTATTCTATTATAGTTAATTAGTCCATTTTAAAGAAAACATGAAATGTTGATGGCACATGGATTTGGAATGTTTATGAAACGTTGCGGTCTGGGGGACAGTATTGGGCTAACCACCGCATGGGTGTTAGTCTGATCCCCGGCCGAGGACTAATACCAAGGTATGAACGGATGATGGTACTTTGGATACCAGGGATTGTGGAACGTAATGGTTGGTCTATGACGAAGTAAGGACTTACAACCTTGGGCAAAGTAAATAACTTAAGAAATCGTTCAACCACAGGTTGGGCCGGTCAACTTCGTTGACTTGACTCAAAATAGCTCGGTACATTGTACTTTCCCCGGAATACCTATAGGAGCAGGGTTACCTTCCCGATGTGGGATATGGTCCGCGGTTATGGGGGTGGAACGAAAATGTGCACAAGAAAAGTGTGGCATTACGGGTTCACAACGGTAGGTGTCCACAGTAAGCGGGATCGCGAACTCCACTCTGGCCAGTGGGGACCCCGGGTTAATGTGGACCAAAATTCTACCGGATAGGGGCTAAAGGGGAAAGATCCAACGAAAAGCTATGATAACCTCGATCCGGCCGCATGCATAAAAGTTGCATGTTAATCGCGTGGCATTAACGATCGTGGAATCTTGTGGGTAAAGTTGAACACCTCTGCAGAGTGAATTAAATGGTATTCGAATACGCCGTGCTTCCGGTAAATGAAGCTGAGTTAAAATGGGGTGACTCCCGAACCTAAGCTCAAGTAGTTTTTGATTAACAAGTATGGAAGTAGATAACTTTGGAAATTCCCCCTTATTCATATTATTATGGTTTGTGTTTTAAATGAAATGTCAAATATTATGAAAACTTGCATATACCAAATGAGACATATGGCTATCTCTTGTTATACTTTGCATGTGGTAATCAGGCTTTACTGTGTGGCTTGTTGAGTACGTTGTAGTACTCACTCTTGCTTAATTAACCCATTTTAGAGTATCAAGATGCTGGAGAGTTCCAAGAAGTCATAGACGACGACACCGTGTGGTTTTAGTCTCGATCTTCACTCAAACTGCCTGTGGAGTGCTTTTGTGATGTAAAGACTATGATTTGTGCTTGACGCGCTACTGTAAACTCTGGTCATTAGGCCTTACTTTACTTAAAACTGTTGCTTTTGGATGTTAATCTGGTAATGTACATTTGGTTCCCTACGGTTAATCTTCCTGGGTAGCCGTAGTGGTAATTAAGCGGCCTCCCTGAAAAGGGGCGGTCCGTCACATATTACACGAATAATTCAAAATTTTCCTAAAATCTAAAGCTTATGTTGATCCTTGTCCTTATCCCTGAAATTGTTAATTATCGACACATATATTTAACCATAAGGCAAGAAGTGCAGAAATTAAAATTTTAGGAGTTGGTGTCATATTCGTATGCGAGGGTATTGCTCACTGAGAAACATGATCCGTCCAGGGCCTGATCGACACCTCTCGCTAATTTAAGGTATCATCATCCAGAGTACACGAACTTACCATTTTAAGATAACCATAGCTATGCGCAAATAGTAAAAAATATCGCATAGTAAAAAGATTAAAACCCTCCATAGTAAATGAAATAAAATAAAATCCCACTGTTGAAAGGGATAAGTATCCGCCATTCCAGCAAAGCCCCAACCATTCCCCATTCCTTCACATACCACCCAACCCACCATTCCACCCACACACACAAGCTGCCACAAACCACTAAGCAACCAAGCCTCCAGGAGCAAAACCAGTAGAAGCAACCAAGCCGTCAAGCAAGCACTAAAAGGTCAGGGAACCAGGAGGCCAACAAAGAGGCCAGGAAGCCCCAGGAACAAGAAGGAGCAAGGCCAAGGCCGCCACTAGCATTCCATCACCATCAACCTCACCATTAGCACAGCCCATCCCCATACCCATCTTCACCTTTCCAGATATTCATATAAGCATTCCTCAAATAACATTAGAGTCAGTTGCTACCCACATGCACTAAAGGGATTAGACAATAGTGATCTCGGATTGTAGATGTAAAAGAGGCGACCATGCGAGTACCCATGGATCGTCTCGTACTCCCCGACGCGTTGGATAGATCCGTGTGTATTGCTACCATACCGCCAACCAAATATTTAGCAAGACTAAATCATCATCGACTAGCTAGCACAAATTAGTAAGAGAACCATATAATCTTGCGTAATAAAAGTAACAAAGAATCAGTAGGAATATTAGGGGTAGAAGGGGGAGACATGGCCACCATGGATGGGGATCAGAATGGGCTTGCAGGTCGAACCCACACGAGAGCACGAGGGGGAGGGTTGTGCCAGTGTGTGAGCGCGAGGGGGAGGGCCAAGCGCCGCGCAAGAGCCAGAGGTGAGAGAAACGGTGGCACCGGTTGGAGGGGAGAAGAGAGTCAACGAAAGGGAGTGGATCTGGGGGAAGAAGAAGAGAAGAGAGTAGAGGAAGAAGGGGATGAGAAAAACAATAGAGGGAGTTCAGCCGAATGGTGGTGAAGAGGCCACAAAAAAAACATGATGAGCAGCAACTGCTTGATTGTCTTAACCGGTACAGCTCCGGGTGGATATTTCTCTATTCCTAATGATTTGTTCCTTTGGAAACCACAAGTAATTAATACGCATGTGTTTACTTATTTCTACTTGATCTTGATTTTATTTTCTTATATGGATAACACTGTGGAAGTCATCGTTTAGACATTCAATATGGAGAATTAACCTCCTCTTGATCGATCGATCATAAATAGTGGGAGCAGATATGGGCCCAATGTGCTTGACAGATAGAGGACTACCTCGCTTTGGTGCCGTCATTCGCATAATGCAATGCATGGTCCACCAAAGTGGATCCTTGTTTCATGACATAAGTATGCACATAATGGATCCTTCTTTCATGACATAAGTATGCACATAATGCAATGCATGGTCTCCATTATAATTTACCATATTCAATCATCATCATCAAAATGTATTCATTGGAATAAGCATAAAAACAACATGGTAAATATCTCATAAACATCAAGTGACATAAGCAAACAACCGTCCATTGTTCTATTATGTACTTGTTGTTTAACCTCAAGGGACGGAGTGGTGCAAAGAAGACACCAACCCCAAAGCAACACCGTACCCTGGACAAACCAATATTCACCTCAAAACATGCAACAACAATACATAAACGTAAAATAGATTGATAGTGCTTCTATGTGTAATCCGACCTAATTAACCCCTCCTTCACCGAACAATCTACCTACTGTCCTAGTGATCAAACCACCATAACTTTCAATTTTTGAATTCAAACATATCAAAACATACGCATTTTGGAATATACACAAAATTTACCATATTTTCCTAGAGATGTAAGTTTCTTGAGTAGTACACTTAAACCCTCGTTTTCAACCCCTACAGTTAATCTGATGCACCGCTAGGCAACAAGCTTAACAATTCCGTATCTATTTCCCTAGAATACAAAAAAATGATAAACCATACCACTTTTCAAAATCATGAAATATTATCTATCTTTTCCTAGTTATAACCACAAATTAATTCGAGCATATACTAAGCTTAACATGCCAATTAACACAAGTGCGATTATTGACACTTGATTTCAAGAAAGCAGCTTTCCTAGTGCTATAACTTCCAAACCGCTCCACCAAATATAGCGTTCTAGCACTCTACTAAAATCTTAAACACAGCTCTTAATATGTTTAATCGAATTAAGTTGTTAAGCAATCTATGGAAAGGTAACAAAGTTATCCACAACTATCTAGTAGGCCAAAATCTCGAACTGCCAACGTAGCGTGGCCAAAACTACATTACAGCCACTATCCACAAAATAAATCTAATAACTAGGGTTTTGACAGTGATTAACTGCAACTACACTCATCTACTCTCACTAACCTATGCTCTGGACTTGATTTAAATGATGAACTAGCAAGGGGAAGGATTTTGAATGTTATCATAGATGCAAACGCTGAGGGTCATTGAGGACAACAACGATGAACCCTCTCCTCTTCTTTCCTATATCCTTCTTCTGTTCTCTTTCCTTCTACTTCCTTCCTTCTTCATTTATTCTTTGTTGTTCCCTTAGCATAGGTTACCTTGTTCCTTGCCTCAGCTGCACTGCACCCACATGACTAGGGCAACACAGGCACACAGAAGCATGCAGCAAGCAACAAGGTAGGCAAACGCAATAGCGCCAACTGGCACTCATCAGACTAGCAAACCCTAACAGTAGCAAGACTAGCGACGGCATGGTAATCAACAGCGGCACCTGGCGCTAATTGAGCAGGCATGGCAGGAGACCAAGTCATTTACGATTCCCTACCAAAATTGAGTACGGCTCATTTTCCTTCTTTTTTAAGGTGTCTGGATGACAAGTGAGAAGGCGTCTGGGTGACAAGTGGGGACTTATTTGTTAGAGAGCACTCAAAACTTTAGCCACTGAATCTACATCCAAGGGATCTCCACGCTCCTCTGATACCATATAAGATTCCCTCCCCCTCTGGTGAGCACCACCGTTCAATCCATCCTCCTCCACTCCTGTGAGCTCCCCTACCACTGCCCGCTTCCTCGTCTCCGATGACTATTGATGCCCACTGCTTCTTCCTAACCACTCACCATCGTCGTGCACATTGAATTCCACCACCCTCCTCCATGCCCATGGCCAACGGTGCCACCGCTAATCAACCCCCACTCCCTCCTCTCTCAATACCATAGGTATCGTAGAACCTAAACCCTAAATTGGATGAACCTGAACCCTTACTCACCAGAGTTCCACTGCCGGTCGACGGAGACATCACCGAAGGCATGAATCATGATGCAAATCAAATGGAAGGAAAATTCGAGTGCTCCCAAAATGAAAAAAATACACGAGTACACCTTATCTACTTCCTTTTTTATGTGCGCACGGCCTGGTCACGTGCAACTCGAAGTAGTTTCTATTGAGTAATAAATTGATTATTGTAGATCAATCACAATTTCAATTAAAAATATTGAAAATACTTGAAGAACAATCAAATAATAGATGAACACAAGATAGAGATGATCTCAACTCTTTTCTCTTTATTTATTGTAGATTTATTCTCTTGTACAATGGGTGTTATATTTATACCCAAAACCCCCCAGGGGTAGTTTTGGAATTTGCCCAACAAAACCAAGAGTCTGGTTGTATCTCAACAACCAAAACCAAGTGTCCGATTATGTCTCAACACTCTCTCTTGAGCAAATACCGCGTAATGCATATGCCTCATCAAAAATTCATCCCAAAAACCTAGTGAGAAAAAAAAGATGGAGAAAAGAGTACGTTGCATCCGTATATTGTGTTACACTTGTTGTCTCATTAAAAAACGTCACGTGAGAAAACATCAGAAAAACTCACTAAAGGAAAAAGAGTGCAACTTATAATCTTCTGGTTTAGGGTAGTATATTCATGATCATACTACGGGTTATGGTTCAGGGATTTGCTCCTCCTGAACTCTAGTCACCTCATTCTAATGCCATGAACATATCTTTGAAAACTGGATGTTGGCAAAGATTTAGTGAATAAATTAGTTAGATTTTTACATGACTTAATTTGCAGGATCTTTACCTCACCATTCTTTTGGAGCTCATGAGGCTAGAAAAGTTTAGGGGTAATATGCTCCATGATATTGCTCTTTACATGGCCCATTTGCATTTGTGCAACGCGAGCAGCATTATCTTCATATATAATTGTGGGGTATGGATAGTATTAATACCACATGACTCCTGGATATGCCTAGTCATATGTCTTAGCCAAACACATGCACATGAGGCTTCATATAATGCTATTATCTCTAAGTGGTTGGTAGAGGTAGCTACCATAGTCTGCTTAAAAGACTGCCAAGAAATGGTTGTTTCATCGCAGAGAAACACAAAATCAGTATGAGATTTAGCATTATGGGGGTTGGACAGATAGGCAGCATCTGTATATCCCACCATCGTTGAGTCTTGGCCCTTATGACAAAATAAGCCAAGATCTTGAAAAGCTTGGAGGCATCTGAGTAAAGTCTTAGACACCAACCCAATGGCTTATGGTTGGAGCTGCACTATGCCTGACTAGTAAATTTACTACGAATGCAATATCAGACCTAGTACAATTCGCAAGATACATAAGTGCTCCTATAATGCTTAAGTATGGAACTTCAGACCCTAAGACTTCCTCATTTTTTATCCTCAGTCTAATTAGGTCTTTATCCATTTCAAGAAAACTTGCTATCATGGGGATCTTCAAAGGATAAGATTTATCCATATTGAAATTTTTCAATACATTCTTGATATAGGTAGACCAGTACACAAAGATTCCTTTGGGGAGATGCTCTAGCTGTAAGCCTAAGCAATATTTGGTTTTACCCAAATCTTTCATCTCAAACTCCGTCGTAAGGTAAGAACATACATTCTTTATGTCCTATGTTGTTTCGATGATATCCAGATCATCGACGTAGACTGAGATGATATATAATCCTTTTTTCTCTTTTTATTTCTTTGGCCAAAATTTTAACGAGCCATAACGACCCACATGCCACACAGCCCAAAGAGCATGACATGGCTAGTTTTTTTATTAAAGGATTTCAACTCTTTCTTTTCTTAAAAAACCCTAGCCTGATCGTTGTGGGGCACCACCTTGCACGGTCTTTTTTTTTATTAGAGGATTTTAACTCTTTCTTTTTTTAACCCTAGCCTAGTCAATGGGAGGCGCCACCTCGCATGGTCTTCCTTTTTTATTAGAGTATTTCAACTCTTCCTAGCAACATCGTGTCGAGTGACAATTTCGGACAGCGCTTCTTGCCCAGTGTGCGTCGAGTAGGGGTGGGCAAATAAACCAGAAACCGAAAATCGAAACCGTTAAAACCAGAACCGAAGCCAAAAAAAAACGACAGCGAATTGTTCGGTTGTTGATTCGGTTAGCTGTATGGAATAACCGAACTTTTTTTGGTTAATTTGGTTTTAACTCTCGGTTAATCGAACTAATCGGACTCTCGGCTGATGACATGGGGTAAGCTGGACCAACTACCTCCCTCTCGTCCATTTTTATACTTTGATGTAAGTATGTAATGCTTCTGCCTTTCAACCCTATATTTATTCATTATTACATAAAGCTATGTTTTCTCTTGCCCACATTCATTTTCTTCTGTTTTAATATTGTATATGCTTACTAATTGCAATCAGAATAAAAAGTTGATGACAATAACTTTTGAACAAAATACATATTCGTTGTGAATTGCCTTCAGGTACTTATCCTATCTTATGAGATCTTCTACATGCATTCTTCGAAATTTGAAAGACCGAGGAGTTGTGACCTTCTCATATGTGATGAGGCTCATAGGCTGAAAAATGATTAGACACTAACGAACAAGGTATATCAGTTTGCCAACTTAGTTATATTTTTATACACACGAGTTGTTTGCACTTGGATTCCTCTCTGATTTTTGTTCTGCCTGAACTCATCAAAACACTTAATGTGGAAGGCCTTGGCTGCCCTTCCCTGTACAAGGCGCATCCTGTTGTCAGTACCCCAATGCAGGTAATTTTTTTGCTTTTCTGTTTATTTTTTATTTTTGTAAACGGAACAATCATTTTGAACTTTTGACCAAGTTCGGTTATTTCGGATAAAACCGAAACCGAACTATCGGTTAACCGAAGTATCAGTTACCAAATTTTTCATACACAATTCGGTGTCAATTTTGAAATAACCGAATTTCCAAATAAATCGAAAACCGAAACCGAATTTTTCGGTTAAACCGAACGCCCAGTCCTAGCGTCGAGCACGCTTGGGCAGTGGCCCGCGCTCTTCGGGGATGCATGGCGCAGAGCGATGGGCTCGCGCAATTGTGGTCAACATGCACGTGCTATTCAACCAGCATGCGACGCAACAACGAGCGCACAAGGACTAAACCATGCATAGTAATCCCATGTACATTAAATCAATCTAGAGTGCTAATTAACAAGGAAACCATCTAGGGTCTAGAGAGCAAAAAATAATCTACAATACTAATTTAATAGCATGGGGATTGAAAAGAGGGAATTCGGTGACTTACCATTAGGCTTTGGAGAATTGTTATGCTGATAACATATTGAATAATAAATTGATCGCCATAGCTCAATCACAATTCCAATTAAGAATATTGAGCATACCCGAAGATTATAGAATAGAAGAACACAAGATATAGAGGATCTCAACTCTTTTCTCTTTACTGGTTGTAGATTGATTCTTTTGTACATTGGGGTACTGTATTTATACCCAAAACCTCTTAGGGGTAGTTTCAAAATTCGCCCATCAAAACTAAGAGTCCGATTGTATATCAAGAACTAAAACCAAGAGTTTGGTTATATCTCAATAGTATTTCTTCTTTTTTTCTCTCCATTTTCCTTGCAAGGTTTTGGGCTATTACACATGCCCCTTAGGCTTATATAGCCAACACATACTGATGGCCTAAGGCCGATACACACGCACATGCATGGCATAAGGCTGATTTAACTAATGATTTGTTTGGTTGGTGTGATGAGATTGAATGTGATGGGATGGTCCTGTATCAGTTGGTTTCATTGTTTCTGGTGAATGGAATAGTTCAGCATCTATAAAGAATATTACTCAAATTTGTATCCCACCATTCAGGATGGGATGGTTCTATTTAAGCAATAAAACACATGGATGACTTTTTTACCATCTCATATATGTACCACTTGGTACAAGCAACCAAACACACCCTAAGAGTCCCTAATGGACACTTGTACATCTCAGGATCAACCATAAGTTTCTAAGTGGTTAGATCAATTTGATAGGAAGCCATCCTACCTCCCTGTAACACCCCAATTTTTGCTTTTCATGTATTTAAATGGTATTTTGACTTTTGAGAATTTTTGGAATTTTCTAGAATTTATTTGGATTTAATTTGAATTTATTCCCTTTTGACATAATTAAATAATTAAAAATTTAATAAATTTTTGTTGGAAATATTTTATTTGAGTCCAAAATGTCTCAAAGTATTTTTCAGATTTGTTCTGGAATTTTTCTGATTATTTTGCTATTTTCTTGATTTATTTGAATTTCTAGAAATTAATTTAATTATTAAATCGCTGGAAAAAATCAACCGGGTTTTACTGTTCATCTGACCCGAGCCAGACTTGAGTCTGACTCGAGCCCGACTAACCGGACCAAACCACGTTCACGAGAGCCGTTGGATCGAGATCCAACGGCCAGGATTAGGCCACGTGTGCGCGTGCCTTGCACCGTTGGATCGGGATCCAACGACTGTGCTCGTGTCCGCGTATGCGTGTGAGGGAAACCGTTGGATCGAGCCACGCATACGGCTGAGATTGCGCCACGTCACCTCACTGTATCCGAGCCGGACTCTGTCGCCCGTAACGGCCTCACCGCAGAATATGCGCGTATCTCGACGTCCGAGCCAGTATTAAATGCGCGGGTGCGTGCCCGAGGATCGCCTTCGCCTTGCGCATCCGTTTCCCTAGCCGCCGCCCGCAGAGCTCTCTTGTACCCGCAATAGCTCACCGTAGTGCTCTAGGGTTAGCTTTGGGTTTTTGCTTCGTTCCGCCGCCGTCCTCCGCCGCGTTGGAGCCCAGATCCGAGACCGTCGCAACAAGGCGCACTTGGGGGTACCACTCACTTCACCGGAGAGCCACGCAAACGCCGTTTGGTTGGTCGTCGTCTTCGTCTCCGGCCACCTCTGCTCCGCCGCACCATCACCGGAACCGCGAGCTCCCTCCGCCGTTGGATCTTCATCGCACGGCCCAGATTCGTCCACGTTACGGTTTTTAGATCTAATATCAACCGTTACGGTTTTTAGATCTAATATTAATCGTTGGATCTAGATCCAACGTCTCAGATTAAGCCACGTAGCCCTTTGACCACACCGGGCTAAATTGGATCTCAGCCTTTTGATCTAGATCGTACGGTTAGAATTAACCCGCGTTGTAGCGTTAGATGCGATCTCAACCGTTCGATCGAGGTCGAACGGTGTAGATTGAGCCACGTGTCGAGCACCGGGGCATGCCACGTCGCCCCCTCGGTGACGCATAAACCCGATCGGATCTCGACCGTCCGATCCAAATCGAATGGTCCAGATCAAACCATGTGATTCCACACTAGCCAGATTAGATCCAATCTGGACCGTTGGATTTCAAACCAACGGCCCAGATTGTGCCACGTGTCCAGGAGACGAACCGGCGCGGTCCACGCGGGCGACGCCCGGTCGTCGCTGACGTCACACGTGACGTCAGCATGGGCCTGCGTGTCAGCGTCTGGCCCAACCGCACGATGACGTCATCCGTGACGTCACGGTGGGGTTCAGCTGTCAGAGCCGTTCGACCGAGCTGTGATGACGTCAGCAGTGGGTCCCACGTGTTAGCGACACTGTGCGCATGGACCGAGTCCACGGTGGACCGAGCTCGAGCTGTGGACCGAGTCCATGAACCGAATGACGCAAGCATGACGTCATAATTCGATTTTAACTCCGATTGAGGCGATTCTAATTTCTAAATTTTTATAAAATTGAGCTCTATTTAATGGTGAATTTTATTTAATTTTTGGACATGAGTTTTTCTCTGTTTTTATTTATTTGGTGTTTATTTATCCGTTAAGAGTAGACGTTGAAGTGCCCGAAGGCTTTGAAGGTGAAGTTTTGACCTAGGAGCCAGCTCAAGACCAAGAACAAGTACTTTTTGAAGGCAAGTTATGCTTTGATCATGTTGATCCTGCTTTTGAAAATTATTTTAATTCAAATTATTGCATGCTAAATTAAGTAGAAAATGCTTTAAATATTTTCAGAAAATAGATAAATGCCTAGTTGTTGTATGACACCTTGTGATATATAATTATGTGCCATGAACCCTTGTCACCCTAGTTGTGGATTATCTAGTTGGACATTAATTAAATTGCCAACATGGGTTAATTAACAGATTTGTAGTATGCTTAGCCTGCCACGTAGTCATGACATGATTTTGGTTAATTAAATGTTAATGTTGACTTAATGAGATATGGAACATGTTTTGGAGAAGTGTCATGTGTTATTAATGATGATGTTGATGGCACGTGGTTCATGGTAATCAATTGGGGTTTGATAAATAGATTTAGACCGGGGCAAGTGGCAAGAATGATCTGGTGGGCCATGAGTGGCACCGGGAATGTCGTTTTGGTTCTTCGGCAGTCTTGCCATGGTCACCCTAAGGACTTAACCTTGCAAGCCTTTGAACTGAGTCAAACATGCAACCACATGTCTGTAATGGGACGGACCTAGTTGAATAAGTTGCTAATAACTTGCTTGTGGAACCTCGGGGTATCAACTACACCTTTTGTGTAGTTGTACGGGGGAGCGTACCGGGGCGATGGCTAGGTACCCATCTAACGGTTGGTTGACCTAGACTTCGCATTTGCTAAGGGAAGGGTTAGTGCGCAACAACTGGGGAGGTCCACTTGTGTAGTTAGAGGCTTCCGAAAGACTTTGTTACGGACACTCGCCTTTGTGGTGTTTGACTGTATCTTGTGGGTAAAGTGCATAACCTCTGCAGAGTGTACAGCCTATTCGAATAGCCGAGTCCATGGTATTGGACACTGCTCGGGGATTACAGTCAAGGGTTAGACTTTCATGAAGATAACTTGACTTTGGAAAATGGTTGGGTTGGAATGATGGATTGGATCTAGGATTGGAAAATACTTTACTTGTGAAATCATTGGGAAAGTACTCTATTTATTATTGTTTTACTGCTTTGCAATCTATTATTGTATTTACACATGTTGCTTTACTGCAAATGATCCTGTTAGCCTATCCTTTGTAATAAGCCATGCATGTAGAATATTAGATTGCATTCTGTGCATGACTTGTTGAGTACCAAGTACTCACCCCTTGCAAAATACAAGATCAATTGAAGAAGAAGCGACGCCAGCTTTGGAAAAGGAACTTCAGGAGGAGCCGTCTATCTAGGGAGCGAGCCCAGTCAGTTGCCTGTGGCATATTGTTTGGCGCCACGCATTTTCTTTATATTCCGCTGCAAATTTATTCGAGTAAGACTTTAGTCCTGCGAGGCATACTTTTGTAACTTGACCATAAGGTCGAGCAACCAGTTATATTTTTTCCCTTTTAATAAAGCACTTTACTATTTCATTGAGTATGATTGTGATATATACCAATGTTGAGACTGTGTGCACTAGCGTGATCCTAGACTAGTGCTGAATACACAAAGGGTCCGGATTTGCAAATTCGGGTCCCGACAGAGGTGGTATCAGAGCCATACTGACTGGAGGACTACCCCAAGTTGGAATGGTCGTAGAGAGGATAAAAACTATTTTCTAAAGCTAAAAGTTGCCAAGATAAAGAATGAATTCTCGACTTATCCCCTTCTCTCTTGTTCATGCCCCTTGCTAAATTCTTTTTGACTCCACTTTGATTTTAAAATGTTGCGTTCTCACGTGAGATTCTTTGGCAGATGAAGATGATCAACAACTACGCTGAGCGTGAGGGGGGCTACGCAGCTAAGTTATGGCGTATGCTGCAGGTACTTGGAGGTTTTGAGAGACCGCTCTACCGAGTGACCACCATAGTGCGAGCAGGATTGGTCCAAGCGTGGCGCGTCAAAGTCACTGTGTATTCCCGAGAGAAGATGAAGGCAAGCCGTCCACTCTACTTCACAGCGAGGAGATCTTCATTTAAGGCCGGGATCCAGGAGACGTCGCGTCTAGCGATGCGGTAGATCGCTCGCAATTACTCCAGGGAGTTGGAGGGCACCGTGTTTCATCACCACCCGCGCAGAGACAACCGCCTTGACCGAGAGCCGATAGATGATGAGAACGCCACGATCACTCATCTGGCGAGGTTTGTCGTCGATCAGGAGGATGTGATTAGTGATACAGTTCAGGAATTACAGAAGTCTCGCGATGAAGTCGAGAATGTCAAGAAGCAACTGCAAGAAGCTCGAGAGTATCTAGCCCACTCGATTCAGAGGGTTTGTGAGCTAGAGATGGCGCTGTACGGACCTAAACCAGAGCCGGTGTTGGAGCTGCACGACCCAGACCCTAAGGAGGACCCAGAGGAGGCGCCACCTGCACCACAGCCAGAGCCACGGCCAGAGGAGACGTCGCGTCGTCAACCACAGCTGTCGTTGGTCATGGAGATTGCTTCATGCCGATGCCGTCTCACCTGCCAGTGTACCCCGCTGGGGAGTTCCCGAAGAGGATGGCTCGAGGAATGAGCATTCAGGATTAGAGGTTGAGACTCTTTCGTCGAGTCGCGTCTAAGAATAAAGAGTCACCCTTAGAGGCGTTAGACTCCACACTCCAGTGTGTTAGTTCGATTTGGATTTCCATTGCTTGCTGAGTGTGCAGTATGTGTTGCAAGGCCCTTAGGCATTGTAAGCGACCATACCAAGTTATTATTGAATAAATAATAAAGTTGGGTTTTGAGTTACACCTTCCACCCCGCATAAGTTTCTCTACTACTTGTCTATTCTTGATTCCCTCTCGTCTCTAAACCTTGGAGTAATCAACAGATGGTGAACACCCGCGGAAACCTTGGAGGCAACGGGAGTGGTTCTCGCTCAGCTGGAAACCCCAATGATGGAGCACCTGCACCCCAACCAGCACCGCCAGTTGACATGCAGAACTTTGGAGTCTTCCTTGCTGCATAGACTCCAAGGGTGCTGGTTCTGCTTATCAATCGGGCATGGTGACATGCTGACACGCTGGCACAGCCCCGTTCGCAACAGTATCGTGGGTGACCCTCGGTGTTGGGCCTACCAATCGGGCACGGTGGGTGACCCAGCACAGCATGGCGAGATGGGTTGTGCCCAAGCCGGCACGGCCCGTGGCCCACGATGCCGCATGCGGTAGGAGAGCACGCACTGCGCCCGCACCAGCTGGTGGGGGGAGGTCAGGAGCGGGACAAGGGAAGGAGAGGGGGCATGCGGGTAGGGTGGAGGGGCAGAGAGGTACCTGGCTGTGGCCGCGCGGCCACCTCCTCCGTGGCATGCGCCTGTCGCCTTCTCCACGGCCATCGCAGCTGCACCGTGTCCACCAAGCACCATGCCCATGCCGTGGCCTGCCACCTCCTCCGTAGGCCCGTGGCCGTGCCGTGCCCACCGTGTGCACCGTGGCCGTTGTGCATGAAATGTCGCCGAGGTGGGGGAGTGGGGAGGTGAGGGGAGGAGGGAGGTGAGGGGCTGGCCGACAAGGCGAGGTGGGAAGGGAGGTGAGTGGCCGTGTGCAGGGGGAGGGAGGCGATGGGTCGCAAGCCAGGGGGAGGGAGGCAAGAGGCTAAGCGGTGGGGAGGGAGGCGAGTGGCCGCACGCGGGGGGAGGGAGGCGATGGGTCAGGCGCAGGGGGAGGGAGGCGCGAGGCCTGTCGAGCGCATCGCCGGGTGGGGAGGCCAGCGGGCGTAGTAGGGGGAGGTGAGGGTGCGAGGGGCGGCGAGGAGTCTGTTGGAGGCCGAGGTAGTGGTGAGGGCGGCGGGGTTGCCGAGGGAGGCGAGGGCGCGGGGGGCGGTCACATCTGGATACAAGGACAGGGATCCACCTCACTATTTCGAAAAGTAGATAAGTGTTTAAAGAGTGAAGTCTGAGAACAATGGCAAACGTAAAAAATGGGATGTTCAAAGCTATCTGCACTACTAAAGAAGTTCACAAGTAAGGGACATGCCGAACACCCACCTAGCTCAATCCCACTCTCTCTCCCTCTCCTCGAGCGAGTGAGAGACTGAGAGATTGAGAGAGAGACCGAGTGATTGAGAGAGGGAGACACTAATCGTGCGAGAGAGCGAGTGAGGGGTGAGATGGAGATTGATCGAGCGAGAGAGACTGAGAAATTGTGTGTGAGAGAGAGGGGGACTGATCGGGCGAGAGAGATTGAGATAGAGAGACTAATCGGACGAGAGAGACTGGGAGATTGAGAGAGAGAATAATCGAGTGAGATACTAATTGGGTGAAAGAGAGAGAGCGAGCAAGAGAGATTGAGAGAGAGAGAGAGAGAGAGAGAGAGAGAGAGGGCGACTGAGACAACAACTGAGAGAGATGGAGTAGCGGTCAAAAATAATTAAAATTTAGTTTTTTTTTTCTAATATTTGTGTCCACTGCTTCAGCTCTATACGTCTTCGGCTCCTTTTCTCTCGTCGCAATAGTGCAAATGGGATAAGCTTCAGTCAGTTCGACACAAAGTAGGCACGAAGCGCAAATGGGTCATGCCTAAGCTCGCCGAAGGCGAGCCTGACTGGCACGGCACGGCAAGCACAATGGCTCGTCACAGTCGACACGATTCAGACACAAAGCACGATAGGCCCGTGTTGGGCCGGCTCGGCATGACACCCACCGCTATGTGTAAGACAGCATAAAAATGTTAAGTTCTGACATGCCTAGCACCGTACTCCTAGTCCAAGCTGAAACTGGAATAGTGCTTTTTACATCTTTCACAGTTTCTCACATGTATTCACGATAAATATGAAATCCGGCTTGCACAAAATAGGCCAATGTACATTTCCTCATCAAAAGAAGCCTGCAAATGACTACTCTGAATCTAGCCTAAATCTTTGTAGACCAGCGTGTTCACTTGAGCTACCTGTCGATAAGCCTCTCTCCCTATTATGTCCAGTTCTACATACCCTCAGAGGGCCTGAACTTGAATATCGTCGAAAAGAACCAGAGGCATCCAGAGTATCATAACGTGCCGATGCAGTGAATATATCGGCAGATAGCACTGGGTCGACGTTCATATCCAGACTTGCTCTACTTATAATCTCAGCATCCTGGATATGCAAATCTTGGCTAAAACTTCTTGATTCATTGAACTCACTGCCTTCATTGCATACCAACTTTAAAGCTTGAACAACTTCCCCCATAAACGGGCGCTGATCGACCTCAGGCTGAACGCACATAGAAGCAATTGCTGCTACTTTTGCAATGTTGTCAAATGGGATGCTACTTCCAAGTGATGGATCTATGATTGTCCCCAAACCATCCCTGCTTGTTAGAAGAGGGCGAGCCCATGCAACTAAGTTTTCTTGCCCTGCAGGTCTTGACATATCTACTGGTTTCCTTCCTGTAAGAAGCTCCAGAAGGACAACACCGTAGCTGTACACATCACTCTTCACTAGAAGATGCCCCGTCATTGCATATTCAGGAGCAACATACCTAACAAGAATCCATCATGAGTTTACCATATGTCGAGGATATTTAACCAACTATGAAAGAGCAAGAGAATAATTTTAGATCCAACTTACCCGAAAGTTCCCATAACACGAGTTGAAATATGCTCGTTCCCCTCGCCCAGAGCTGTTCTTGCTAGGCCAAAGTCTGACACCTTGGGGGTGAAGTCATATTCCAACAAAATATTACTTGACTTGAAGTCACGATGTATGACACGAGGACTTGAATCTTCGTGCAAATAAGCAAGAGCACGTGCCGCACCAAGCGCAATTTTAAGCCTAGCATCCCAATCAAGTGGAGAAGTTTCCTTATCTGATCCTGCTTGGAATCATAAAAAAATATTTTCAGAAGTTCGCACATCCATATTATCCACATTTGCTAATTGAGAGAACAGTAGATATATACTATGAAACCCATGAAACATACCAAGAATTTGAAAAGATAGGTCTGTATTTTGTTGGTATCAAGTATCAACATAATAAAACTGGAAACTAGTATGAGTATTTCATGTGTTATCATGTAAGTGTTCATTGTGCAGCTCCATTACTCCCTCCAGTCTGGTAATATCTGTCATTTTGGACATCGACACGGTCTTCAAAACACAACTTTGACCACTAATTTTTATTATAATATATTTATAAAACCCAATAAAATTATAATATTATGAAAGTATTTCTCGAGATAAGTCTTACACATATAATTTTTATGTATCTAATTTAAATATTTAAAAATATATTATTAGTCAAGTTTCGGAAGTTTGACTATCACTATGTCCAAAACGACAGGTATTACCAAACCGGAGGGAGTATAACAAATTAACAACTGTATAACACTATATAAAAATCTGTGTATTTTCTTGTCAAGAAAGTGCTTGGCTCATCTAATGCATCGCCCTCCAAGAAAAATATACTGAGGAACGAAACGGAGTTCTGATGACAAAATGAAGAAAGTCTTAGAAACTGAGGCCTGGTCTCAAAATGAACAGTCTTACCATGCAAGTGAGATTCCACACTTCCATTCGGAACAAGCTCATATATCAAACATCGGATATGCTCCTCTGTGCATATACCTATCAACTTAACCAAATTCCTGTGATGCAATCGGCTAAGCATCTCAACCTCAGCCAAAAATTCCCGGGTTCCCTGCTGGTCATCCCGCTTAAGAATTTTGACAGCAACCCGTTCTCCATCCTCAAGAATACCTTCATAAACACGTCCAAAACCACCCTCACCAATTATTCTGGACTCGTCAAATCTCTGTGTAGCTCTCTCCATCTCAACCAAGCTAAATGTTTTTGCAGATCCTTTATATGTCACTATGCTCGAGCTGAAGGATGGTGATGCTGAAATAGGTCTGCTTCCTAGCCTGCTCCCTAGCACAACAGAATCAGGACCTGCATTTTCAATGCAAGCATTGATGAAGAAAAAGAGAGAATCAGGGCCAAAAGTCAATTTTTGTAGCTGTGACCCTTTCAAATTTTGCTCAAAGCTGTTTTTTACGGTTTCTTTTTTTACGAAATAGCAACATAAACATGAAACCAGACTTCTTTACTCTTGCAAGCTAAAAACAGAATAATCATCTTAAGTGAACTTAAACAGAATAATCATCTTAAGTGAACTTAGTTTGCTAGTTACATGCACAAACAATCATATCAAGGCCTCAGAATGTATTATGGCATGGAAAGGATGATCAATCAATCCTGTTGCTCTCTAACATATACATATAAAGACACAGTAGAATCTGCTACCAGATGGCTTATGTTTTCTCCAGAAAAAGGGGCACCTTATGCTTTGAACCAAAAAAAAAACCATGCTGCATTTCGCTAGTTTTTTCAATGTGTCACATGGAAAGATAAAAACAAGAATAATCCGTAAACAGGATGTCTTCCTACCTGCTGGCTTTGCTGGCGTAAGTGACGCTTCATTTAGATGATTACAGTTTCTAAGCTTGAAATAAATCACCAATGCAGCTCCAGCACATAAAATGAAAGCAAAGACACTTGATAGAACAATTATGAGAATTATGCCTCTGCCTTTTCTTTCTCTGCGGTTTCCCACATCAACAGCAAGTGGATGCAACCTAGGATCATTTACATTGCTAAGGCCATTGTTCATACTTCCAGGAGCTGTCGGTGGCGACGAAGGAAGACCTGCATGAGTCAATGAAACAAAGTGAACTGTGACCATGTTTCGACTTTCGAGAAAAAAATGAGCAGCAAGTGAACTATAGACCTGAACAAAAAACACAACGATTTAAGGATCAAGTTAAATGTTGAAAATAGCAACAATTTAGATAGGAAGAGGTTAACATAAAGAAACCGATATTAAGTGGAACACCACAATAGGAGTTACAAAGAACTCTTACCTGGGTAAAGAACATATAGCACATCATAGTTTCCAAAATATGTAGAGTTTATGATGACCTGCTTGTGCCAAAACCTTTCAAATACTAAAAGTGCTGTTGTATTCTCAAATTTTGCTCCCAGTGGCACAAGATCAACAAGGACAATTGTCTTCTCAGGATCCTCAGTTGCCGCATTTGCTCCCATAACATGAACTTGACTTTGTTTCATGAGCACTCCAGATGAAATTTCTTGTGCAAGTTCTGAAACCAATGCAAAGAACATGTACAATGCTATACCTAAACGAAGTTGGACTTTTATTGGCAACACACAGAGACATGTTGTTCCTGGAGGACTATTGGTCAGAGGATCTTGACAAGATAATGGTGCGCAGTCTAGCAAAACAGAAGAGAACACGAATGAACCACACTAAGTGACTGCTACTCAAAATGTATCAGCCGAATAGCTGACTTAATTTGAATGCAGATAACATTTGAATTAAGTAATTCAAATGGTACAAATAGTATCCTCAGCATACATGAATTTGGAGGTGGAGGTGGCAGTGATTGACTTGGTGCTGGTGCCAAAGCCTTGGGCTTTTTAAATGCAGGACTGTCAGGAGGATGCACAGGCCGTAGAGCAGGTTCTGCACAGGCATAATTATACCAAAAAAAGATTATAACATTATCTAGTTACATTCATATTAAAGCCACGGAAATCTAGATTGCTTCCGGCCCTATTAGATTTAACAGAAAAGGAGAAAGAAGTTTTTTTTTTACATTTTGACAGGTTAAATGGAAGATGAAAACTTGAGGACCTGAATGACTAATTTTGCATACTCCCTCCATCCACAAATAGTTGTCATTTTGGACATAGGTGTAGTCAAACTTTTGAAACTTTGACTGTCAATATCTTTTTAAATATTTAAATTAGATACATGAAAATCATATATGCAGACTTGTCTTGAAAAATACTTTTATAATATTATAATTTATTGAGTTTCATAAATACATTATAATAGAAATTAGTGATCAAAATTATGTTTTGGAGACAGTATCGATGTCCAAAATGACAACTATCTAGTTTAGACTTGATTTACCGGAATTTTGGCTTCCAAGAATGCTTTCAAGCTAGGAATTGTTGCACGGATAGCTTTCTTTGACAATTTAGCTGGAAGTCGGGTATGCCTATTCAACATAAACTAAGGCGCTAGGTAGATTGTTCTCTTTTGTCTCGTAGGTCTCGAAGATGGCTGTCAGTCTTCAATGAAACTGGCGAGTACGGGAATCCCAATTTGCCTACGGAAGTTGTATTTTTTGGAAACATATGACTTTTCTCAATCAGTGGCTTCAGCCATGCAGGAAAAACCTTTTTCAGAATTAATCCCTGATAATGCTAATGTAGGCTTCCACATTTGACCATAGAAGCCCTGGGTAGAGCTCAAAAAGAACATTACGCAGAAAGCCTTCCACTGGCAGGCGATCATGTTTTTCACAGGATTTCTCGTTACTCATGTCAGCATTCTCACTTCTGACCGGACTCCAAAGGGAGTATATTCAAATGCGATTATTTGCATGTTCAATCAAGGACGAGTCTCAATCAATGTTTGTGGACTAAATATTGAACTGTCAATCAAGTATACAGGGACAATTCTTGCATTACTGTGCTGAACACTGTGTTCTATTCAATGCCATGATGTATCAAATCTTGAGGTTGTCAGCATGCATGCTTGAGCCTAATTGAACTTTAACATATTAGTACCTTTTGAAAGACGAGGTGGTGCATGTTTGGGCCTATTCTTAGGGGATATGGCAGAAGCATTTGTAGGAATTAGAACAAATGAGACAATGTAAAGAACACAGAGCAAATTGCAACACATGTTCAAACAAAGAACAACTGACCTGGAGAATAGGAAGGTGAATGATAATGATGAGGATGATGTGGAGCATATGCAGGATTTCCTTGTCCTTTTCCTTTCGATGGAGGCAAGCCTACAGGTGCAGGTGCAGGATTATGATGTAAACCTGAATGTCCATGGCTTGTAGCAGGAGCATTATCAGCTCTATGAGGAGCAGGGCTTACGACAGGAAAAGAACCTGCATCAAACATCACTTACTGAGATGAATGCATTTATTTCTAATTGTCTGTCCGCTATGTGCATACCTTTGTGGTGTCTATGGTTGGCAGGTGGTAAATGGCTGAAATGTTCCTTTGGAGGTGCAGCAACTGGAATGCCATGTCCTCTCCTATGGATGCTGGGAGAATTTGAGGGAGAAACGGCAGGTCCTGCACAATATAACTTCATGAATCATTTTATTATCAACAATAGGTTCATTATGGTAGTAGCTAGTAGGTATCGTTGGTGGGATACCTTTTACATATGTGTTATTTACAGGCAAAGAATGGTGATGCCTTCCCTTTGAAGTTGCCACAGGAGCTCCATGAATCTTCCCATGTGAATTATGAACAGGCAAGGAATGGTGATGCCTTCCTTTCGGAGGTGCTGCAACTGGAACTCCATGGGTCTTCCCATGGTTGGCAGGATGGATTGTTGTTGCTGGAGAAGCTGCTGGTCCTGCATAATGTAGTAGAACAAAAATGTGTTATGCATTCCCTGCCAGATGTATTTCTTGTATGAATACCTTTTTTAGAGAGAATTTCTTGTAGGAATGCTGCTGGAGAGACATACTTAGTATTGGTGGCTTATTTGCAGGCAATGGAGGGTAAGATCTGATGGGCGGTGCCAAAACTTGGGGTGAAGTCATTGATACTGGAGGAACAACAGGTCCTGCATCATATATACTTGTTGGAATTAAATAACGAACAAATATTTTTTTTTATAAACTCTCAACTGGATGGGATATAGTATATACTTTTATTATGTGGATAATTTAAAGGTGGTAAATGATTTGGATGGGAAGCAACTCTAATGCCATATATCTTCCCCTGATTGGTGGGTGGAGAAATTAGTGGCGGTGAAGTAGATGAGCCTGCCCGTCATACATATATGATTATATTGTAACCAAGAAAAGTCTGTTGAGATTTAACTAAATGAGAAGGTTACCTCCTATGTGTGGGTAATCTGCCGGGGGTGAAAAGATAGAGGATTGCTCTAGAGGTGCAGCAACAGGCACACCATACCTGGTCCCATGGACGGCAGGAGAAGTGATTGGTGATGGAGAAACAGCATACACTGTACATCATATGTCCAGAATGAATAAATTGAGATGATAAAGTTTACATAATGACCTAGTTGAGTTCAGTACCGTTTGAATGCGAACTTTGTCCCTGTTGTGGGGGAACTCGAATGACATGATGCATAGATGGTGGAGCAGCAGGAATGTTATCTCTGTTCGAATCAGTTGGTGGAGAGATACCTGGGTTTGCAAGGGGAGAATGATCAGCCTCACTTGTGCCTATTCCCAAGCAAATAGCTCTTTTCGAAATGACATAGAATTTTTGCACACTGAATCAGGGAGAGTGCACCTTTTGGTGGTGAGCTGTTGTGCCTTGGAAAGTTATTTGGAGGTCTGGCAGCTGATATGCCATCTTTGTCCTGACCGGATGCGGGAGTGATGGATGTCGGTGGTACAGCTGCTATATACACCAAAGGTTACCACAAAATCTGGGTCAGATAAACATGAACATTTTAAACAAATGGACCAGTTAAATGGACGAGATCAAGAACAATACCTTTTCGTGGTGGCTTTCTTTGGCTGGGTAATTCTGCTGGAGGTGAAGCAACTGGTGCTCTAGCTGTGTGCTGGGCAGTTGGTGGAGTATGGGATGATGGAGGAGCTGCTGCCATGTGAATGACAGGTTGCAACAGATTCTGAGTTAGGTAAATATGAGAACTTCACGCCATTTCATTAGCTAATAAAGTTTTAACGTGGTATAACATTAGATCCAACAATCTTACAATGGGCATTTATACGGGGTGAAGGAACTGGCTGTGTTGATTGACTGCCAATAGAAGGGGGAGATGGAGGAGGTTGAGATGCTGATCAAGGTAAAAATATATGAAATTAGAGAAAGTAAAAGAATGATCAAATGCTCTAATGGACCAAAGAGTTCTTACACCAGGGTGGCTGTTGAAAAAAAGGTGCAGCAGCTGGATTGTTCACAGCAATTTTAGAGTGAGGAACATGTGGTTGAACTGGAAGAGATGGCAAGGCTGCAGGCACTTGTTCTTGAAGATGAGGATTGCCAGTTTGAATAGATGGAGAAATCAGTCGGGAAGGTGGGACAGCTTGGCCTGTGAATATAGCAAAAAGGTTATAGTCATTCCAAACAAGATTTTACAGTTACATAGAGGCAGATATAGTTCAGCATCATGCTGACCAACATTTGGCCCTCGACTCTGTATAGATGAGGATATTCCTATGTTTGGTGACTGATAAAAACGAGCAGGCGGAGCACAAGGTTGCACTGTAGGCAGCGCTGCTTGCTTTGATGGTGACATAGCTTCATATGTGGAAGGCAACCCATTAGGAGATTATAAACCATTTCCAGGCAAAAAAATCGGCAGAGTTACTAAATTTTTTTTGCTCAACATAGGTTATTAAAAAAAGGTTTGCTCAGCATAGGATTTGAGGAAAATTTTAAATAAATCATAGTTACGAAAACTACCTTCAGGTTTGATTATTGGGCTCAGTGCATATCGATCCTGCTGTTTGTTAACATTTGTACTAGTTGGTGCAGATGGTTTTGCAGTTAGTCCTAGCAAATTAGTTAATTGCATTTAGTTTAGAAATACGCACCATGACGTATAAAAATGAAAATTTCAAATCAGTAGGCTATAGGCATGTTTAGTCACAGACCAACGCTTTGGAGTCTTGGAGCTTGTAATTGTGATGGATAAAGTATATTATCCAAGTTATTTTGTTGATGCGCACTTGTTATGGATAGAAGAAGTTTACAAGCAAAGGCAGGTGCACGAGGATGCTTCAGACCTTTTAAAACAAAGTATTAAACACAACATTCAATTATTTATTATCATGCAAAGCCACAACTCCAGCCATCATTGTACATACGGAACTTGGTTGTGCTTGGAAGTGAAAAAACCATAAATTAAGCAGTAGAATATTTTTTCATCATTTTTTACTATCAAAGAAAATGATAAAGAACATACAGATAGATAATGTAATCTGACCAGTATGTAGTAGTTCATAAACAGCAACAACAGAGTGCTAACGAAAAATATGATTAGTCAAATAATTAGCCACATACATGATCATTATATTTTTGTTAGTGCTCAACACTAATGTGATTAGAACTGAACATTCTCACTTTATATGTAAATAAATGAAAACCCTCTTTTCTTGCCCCTCGCATACTGATATATGCCTACTTCCTTAAATCACAAATTCCTTCTTATAGCATTGTCAACGGCTAACGACCAAATCATGAAGCAATCGGGCTTCCTTCCCAGTTATTGCCACCATCCTAAGCTGCTACATTCATCCAAATTCTTCATCTTTTCAGTCTTATGCTTACGCCCTTCTATGAATATGTTAAGCTCCAACAACGCCATATACTTGAAACATGTGTCTAAAATTTAAATTCCGTTTTTTTTTCCTTCTTTTTACTTTGCTTTAGAGTTGGGTGTTTCTCGGGGGCGCGTCCTGTTATCTACTGAGAGTCTGAGATCCTAGCAGATGATACATTCAGGACAGCCGCCAAATCACAAAGCACACCCTCTAACCATTAAACTCAAGGATCAAAGGCTCAAGCGAAGGTAACTCAAATAGCCACGCAAAACCTACGCATCAGTTTCACAGCAAAATCTAAAGAGCAATACCAAACAAACGCGAAGGCTCGTCGTGTTTTGGCAGCCCAAGCCCCAAAATTTTCACAAGGAAGCTACCCCAGCATTCAGAGTTACACGCCTGATCCTGACCAGACCACACCAAGAGGCAACCGCGAAACCACCAAACTCACAGAGACCAACACAGCATACCACCGACTCCACATACCTCCAGCTCCACGGATCAAGAGCGCGGAGACGACCAAGGCGGCGGCGAGGACGGCGCAGCCACCGCCGCAGGCGCCCCACGGGCCTCCTCCTCCTCCGCGCCGCCCCATCTCCCGGCCCCCTCCCCACTCCACAGCCCAGCAGCGGCAAATCTCGGATCAACCGCTGGTACTAACCACCCCCGGATTCTCCATGATCACATCTCAATCGCCCGGGGGAAAAAAAAAAAAAAAACAAGGCCGGCACTCCGCCCGGCAGGCACTTTCGGACGCGGAGGCAGACGAGTGGGGTGGCGGTGGCGGTGGCGGTGGCGGTGGTGGTGCGCGAGGAGGGAAAAGATTCGGTGCGGAGACTAGTAGTAAACAAGTGGGGAATGAAGCGAAGAGAGCATAAACCCAACAAGAGCCACGAGGAGCGAGCCTAATTCTTTTTTGAAAATGGAAGAAAAAAATTCCGCCGAGGCGTGGAGCGGTGAAAGAAACCGCGAAAGGGCTCGGCAACTTGCGCGCTAGCACCAGCGGCGCACGGCGATTTGCTGTCCGTTTTCCGCGATCGCGCGAGTGTTTTTTCGTTTTTTTTTGCTTGCAAGGTTTGGTTCTGCGGCAGAGGCGGGGCGCGGGCGGGCGGGCGTAGCTGTAGCGGCGAGAAGGCGTCGTGGTGTGGTGAGTCTGGTGAGACCGTGAGACGGAGACGTGGAGTTGTATCAGCAGCAGCGCATGCCGCTGGTCTGTTTGGTACGCTCGCAAT
The DNA here is from genome assembly GCA_036346355.1 of Rhipidocladum racemiflorum. NCBI lineage: Eukaryota > Viridiplantae > Streptophyta > Magnoliopsida > Poales > Poaceae > Rhipidocladum > Rhipidocladum racemiflorum. Next base: position 75,188,717 of record CM070569.1, on the reverse strand, counting down.
TAGTTGGGTGGAGTGAGACCGGTCCAGGCCAGCGGTGGTGGACGCGTGTGGGTCTTCGTTTGCCCTTTGTTGGGGACAGCAGCGGCAATCAGTGAGGCAATCAGACAACCGACATCCCAATGCAGTTATAGATAAAAAGAAATGGTTCAGATTTTTAAAGAGCACTGTCCATGGAGTACTCTGGCAGCATATGTCTGTAAAATGCACTGTAGCTGCATTCTGTGGCGCCATCTGAATCGATGATTCTTTGGATCGAGCGGCCATGGTGGTCGGCGATCGTTAGAGTTGTAGTTCCCATTGTAGCTTCACCGTAATCCTTTTCTTATTCCTTAGTGAGATTATGGAGAGCTGGGATGTGCTACTGCTATAACGTAGTTAGTATAGTGGCTTACGGTTAGATTAGCCTGGATGGTGCTATGAAATGAGTCTAAAATGGGTTGAATGATGAGGACACTTTCGGAATCAATAAATTTCAAGCTACAGAGGATTGAGATCTTGAGGAGTCCTGTTGCCTTTTCTGGAGGGCTTCAGCTTGAAGCCAACGGACGGAGTTTTCTATCAGGAGCACAGCTCCTACCCTTAGAGTGAGTTTGATCTTCAAACCCATCTTGTACTAAGAAGCGGATCTTCTGTGATCACATCTTGTACTAAGAAGCGGATCTTCAAACCCATCTTGTACCCTTAGAGTTCATTATCAAGCCAAGGATCATTTCTTAATTTTCAATGCATATATCTGTCCTCCTCTCTGGTGACAGATATCTATCTAGCTATCTTCTGTGATGAAATATTTCGCACTTGAAGTGCCAGCTAGATATGTTTACAGCAATGTGCATTCTGCATTAGCTATTTTTAGTTCCACACTGCAGTTAGCGTACGACATATATGTATATGTATATGTATATGTATACGTATACGTATATGTGTACGTGTACGTGTACGTGTACGTGTATGTGTATGTTGTCGCACAAAATATACCTCCAAAGCTAGTAGTTTGTTGGCGACCAGAGTGGCTAACAAGCCGGAATCATGATTTAGAATGGTCCAATGTACTCGATCGATCATAGTTGGCAACAATTATAAAGTTTGGCACGGTTTGATGTCACGCTACATCCTCAGTGAGATCATCCTTCTCTATATATAATGTTCCAAACAAAACGGGGGGGGAGGATAAACGCCACATATTGCGGTCCCATGTGTGGAGCATTTTCAAAAGTAGAAACACTCAACGATGGGTTTAGTGTTCATCTAGTCCCACAGTGCAAAACTATCTATTTTCATATTATTTTTTTCAGAAGGGCAAACAAGAACAGAAAGCTAGCCAGTGACGAAGTGCCTTCAGCCTTGCGTGTTGTGGATGCCTTGTCTTGGATGGCATGGCAATTAGACAAGCCACCCACGCAGAGACCTTTTGCCTCTCCTTTTCCCCCGACTTAACTAGAATTTGGTTCAACATGCAATAAGTATGTTAAAAGGGAGGTCTCCAAATTCCAACCATGGCTAAAAGCCTTTCACATTTCTTTTCCATTAGCTTTTCACTGATCTGGCCCTCTCAACTAGTATATAGGATCCTACTGGTGAAATTAGTGCTACGTACATCAACAAACATTTCTTGAAAATTAAACGAGTACATCAACAGACATATATATGTTACTGAATTTCGCAACACCGGCTGACATAAGATTTAGACACATAAGTGTCAAGTGGAATTCTCAGAGCCAGCCTCTCAAAGCAACAATTAGCATCTACCAAAATTCTTTCACAAGCAGAGCTGCCCATTCGTGCTCCTAATATCAGAGGCTCAGAGCAGCTAACCTCCACCGGACATACATACATACATACATATTACAATTACCTGGGATGCCACGGTGCATGGGCACCATGATTCAAAACGGATATTTTTTTTATTTATTTGTATTTGAAAATTTTTAAAATTTTTAGGATGTTAAGTTTAACTAGTTTATTAATTTGTTCAAACAAGTCTCAACTGAAATTCGAACTAGAGTTTCTTTTTTTATGCTAGTTTGATTGTAGGTATGTGTTGAGCATATATATAAATCAGCAAAGCATGTAATCTAAAATTTTCAAATATTTGAATTTGAGTATATTTTTTCAATGCTATGTGTTTCATTTTAATTGTTATATATGGGTATATACCTTAAAACTGAAAGTCTCAAAAAATATATCCGAATTTGACTTGAATTCTTGAATTCGTACATTTAAAATCATGGTACCTGAGAACCATGGTACCCCATTACGGTGTCATTTATATTTATATTTATATTTATATTTATTCGAACCACCATTGTTCTTCATCGTTTTCCTTATAGTGGACCATGAACTAATCGACAGAAACACACCAATGCGGCCTCTAACGATCCTACGTAGTTGTGATGATTGAACTGAAGGACATCCAGTTATGGATGATAGCTTTTGTGCGCAGTCAAGGACCCTGCTGTTAGGTGCGTGAGTATGTGACAGTACCTATATATGCAATGCGAAAAGGTAGTCACCAGCTAAGCAGTCCTGGCTATCTGCGATCCAGAGTGTCACACGGTCCTCGATTGGGGAGGATATCCCAAAGTCAGAGGGGTGAAGTCAGAGGATCTCATTTCCCTCGATTGGTCAGGGAAATGGAAAGGTCCCTTCTTGGTTTTTAACTCTTTGCATGATTTAATTTTTGTTCTGTTTTATAAAACCGGATAAAAACACATCCTTCAACTCCAATGATTTAAATAGTCCGTGATAGCTTCATTATAGTTTTTTCCGACATAAACACCACGAGATTGAATAAAATCCCCAGAATACAACTAGAACCGTTATAGCCGCTATTTTCGTTATTAATGTAGTCGTGATAGCTTTGATATGTTACATATGTCAATTATCTTTATATTTCTAAGCATCAATTTTGTTTTGTTCACCATCTTCTTGTTTTAGCATATTTGTTATAGTTAAGTTGAATTAATTTGGCTACTAGAAATAATAAATATTAGTTAAAATTCAAATCCATCTCCTAAATTTACATAATTATATAGATCATTTTTTGTTACACATTGTACGACTAATATATAACAACCGTAATATGTACTCTAAATTTAAATATAGGTCATTATATATAAATCATCGATACCCCACACTTGAAATAGTAAAAAAAAAAATATATTATAGTAAATCGCGACGTATAGCATAGCTTTTGCGATAGCTCACTATAGCCATGATAGTTTTTTCATTTCTCTCACCACAACAGACCACAAACCGCAATTTAAAATGCTTGTTCAACTCTCAAAATCGTTTAGAACACATTCCTTTGCTAGCAATAGGCAATTTTAGCTGTATTTTACCCATGTGACATGTCATGTTGGATCCAAGCTAGCCAAAATGAGGTAGGACCAGCATATCCATGGTGTATCGAGTCTACGAACAACTCACGGGATAGGCTAGACCCACGTGTCATTGAAATATTAAGCATTTTCGATTTGTAATACAAAAATGAAGGTATGCCTACCTCATTTTGGCCAACTGAGATCCAACATGGCATGTCGCGTGAGGCAAACTCGATCAAAAACATATTTTACTAGCAGGAGAGATAGATTATATATGGTTTTAAGAGTTGAAGGACTTATTTTACTCAGTTTACAGATGATAGACAATATTTAAATCATGCGAAAAGTTGATTTTGAAAGACCATGTGGAGGTCTTCCCATATGTGTGATGAGTAATTGACTATGTTTTGAGTCTTTGGTACTATAGTCTGAGTTTGTTTTAGAATAAGCAATTTGAGTTGCTGCAGGTTATCCAAGACCACAAGTCAGAGCCTTGAGAGGTCTGACCTTGGCAGGTCAGAGTCATGAGAGGTCTGCCTTTGACAAGTCGGACCCTTAAGTGGTTGATGCTTTTCTGATCGGACCTTGACAAGTCGAAAATTTATGTGTCAATGGTTTTATGAGGTCGGGGCATCCATAAATGGTTTTGACCTAATGTGGGAACCTTAGATGTGTGATTGCTTATTATTTATTATTTTGAGTAATGCTATGTGATGTGTGTTCCCTTATTTGTGATGGTTGCAAGACTTCGGAGCTATGTCATGGTGAGGTGAAGGAGATCAGAACTAGGCTGGGAGAGCTGAGGTCCATACACTCAGGGTGTCGCTAGAAGATAATTGAGGCAAGGGAGTGACTGTGAACTAGGATGACAAGTGGATAGATGAGATGCTAACTTAAGCCCTACTCAAGCGAAGGAGGATCGTTGGATCAATGGTTCGAAGGTGGAGTAGTGGCTAGTGTGTGTATGTGTGTGTGTGGATAAAACCTATTATGTTGTTGGGTTGTGGGTTAACCCATTTATGTGTGAGGGAGCGAGTCTGAATCTTTGATGAGGTTTTTTGAGGGTCAAAAAGATCATTTAAGGGTGGAGATTGTTTCCATTGTGCTATAAATAGAAGGGTGGGGGTATGCCACTATCCCAAACTTATAAGAGGGGATTCTTTAGCTGTTTAATAAAAGTTTTGCCCATCTAATTGTGTGGCTTTGAAATCATCCTTCTTCAAATGTTACAAGATTTTTTTTCATGTTTGAAAACTTATTTCAGCACCTTTACTTGTTGCACTTTGGATTTGCCTCCCCTCCTAAGTACTTTTGGATTTTGTGCCAATGATTAAAGATTGTTGGATGAATCTTCTATAGATCATATCCAAGTTATCTCGACAATCTATAAAGATTGTTCGGAATACTGTTCATCCGAATATCTATTCGATTTATTCAGTTCTTTTGATGTTTGGTTTTTTAAAAGAAAAAATTTATATAGCTTCTATTCATTTCCTTTTAATCGCCTTTTCGATCCTTCGATTTTGCCAATAATGACTTTTTCGTGGGGAGACTGATGCAGATCAGGCCAACTGCACGCATGCAAAAATGTCTGCCAGAAAATTTTGCTCACGAGTGGAACCGGACCCGCGCACAACTACCTCTCAAGACGTAGGCATCACATCACACCACGTGAATGTTGGTGGAAGATGTTCTTACAGATATACGAGTACATAATGCACCTCCAAGCTAGCTACTAGTCGTCTACTACTACTACTATGCTGGACCAACAAATCTACTAGCTCACGAGCAGGGTTCACAATATCAATCTGTCGATTTTTGGATGAACAGTAATTTTTGATAATAGGTTAAATCGAGCTGAAAATTGGGCGAAAATAAAAAAAAAATCGCATGAATTCAAAACCAGTTTTTTTAAAAAAAGATTAAAAAATCGTCGATTTTCGTGGAAAATCGACGATTTCGTGGAACTTTTATGTGATCGGTTTTTTTTTAGCGATTATCGACGATTTTTAACGAAAATCGACCGATTTCCACCGATTTTCGAGCGGTTTTTGACACGTAAATTTTTTTGAATTTTTTTAATCGGACCAGTTTACCGACTAGTTTTTGATATCGGATCGCGTCGATAAGAGTGAAAATCGTAAAAATCATACGATAATCGTCGATTTTATGAACCCTGCTCTCACGAGTGGGGTAGCGTTTTTCTTTGCTTGTGTTAATGCAGAGTCGTCAGACGCCGCTAATGCGGATACATGTGCGACAATAATAGCAATCACAAGCTCCACACTGCTCGTCTGTCCTTCCAAAGTTCTATGCATAAAAAGAGTTCTTTACCCTATTCCACCCTGGCCTGATTGCTACCTGTCAATCACCGTTTGTATGCAAGAAAGAGATACTAGTATAGCTTAATTAGGATGACACCCCACCCCACGCGTAACGTACGTACGTTGTACGTTCACTGTTGTGTGATACGGAGTTGGATCGCTGTCACTGCATGTACCAAACAGGGGGATATTCGGACAACAACAGCGAACATAACTACTTACTAGGAATCTAGGATAGGAAGATATGCGCGTTGTTTGTTTGGCAGAGATCAATTAGGGGTATGTTGTAAAGGCCATCGACCAGTTAGAGCTATCTTTTCATTTTAAGTTTCCTCATCTACCTTTCATTTATGCTTTAATATTTGTGCAACTTTAAAAAGAAAGAGCATAGAAGCACCTCTCCAAATACAATGATCTAACGAAATTAAATAGTGTAATCAAGAGAGACGCAATCATGGTTACGGGGTGATCTTAATGAACGTTATAAATATGTTGTTCATACAAGTATTTGTCAGATATTATATCTTGGATCAACATTATCTCGATATGAATCAAGATTTTCTTTATTAAGTATAGCCTTTTTTATCCATGATAATTAAGAGGAGAGGCTAACTTTATTCTCTTTAACTGGAGAGCAAAAGTGAAGAAAGATGAAATATAATATTTATCAAGTATTTAATTCAATGGAGGGGTGGCATACAAAATAGTAATTATTTATGGAGAAACCAATTTCATCCATTCATTCGAATCTCAGTGTTTCATTGATGAACTCTACAATTAATTCGTGATAGTAGGTCAACGTCAATAATGACATAGTTAACTATCCTAATAATATGCGATTAGGTAGTCCATGGTAAGTAGGTAAATTTTAGATAGCTAGCTTAGAATTTTGACATGAAATTTTATTGGTAAGCACACAAAAGTTCAACGGCTTTCCTTGGTAAAGACTGCCCTTGTTCTAACAAACAACTAGAATAGTGTAGTTGATTTTGCAATCTAGTTACGATATTACCAGTCTTATTAAACTGCTGGAAAAAGCAATCATACAAGGGAATATATGTTTTAATAATTTCGGATAGTGTTATCAACATTGACTCCAAAAGAAGCAAATGCAAATAAAGAGTTATATTGTCTTATCAAACACATGAAAGCATTTAAACATGGGCCTCCATCAAATCTAATAAGCTCTTGCAACAGCTGAGGGAACGGCCTGTGTGAAGGAAGAGCAATCTTCCCTTAACGACAGCAAATATTGTAGGCAACACGGGTTTGCGTATAGGAACTTTTGCTACGGCCCCTCTACTGATACCAAAATACGGCGAAACATTTAGGGCATGTATAGTCAAGGCCACCATAGTACGATCGTTCTTTGCACATAGCTACAGGGAAATCAAAGGGAAAGAAGGGATACGATTAAAAACGAATGAAACACGGAACCGACATAGCGTTGAAGAACAACAGTACTAACCATACCTTTTAACGATTCAATAAATTCCCTAGGTAAAGAACATATGATATAATCAAAAGGCAAATGCGGGACAGGGGCTATCGGAGGCACCATAGACAATAAAAGGAAACATGTCAACGAAAAACAGTTGAATAATAATAAAACAAGAGGCAAGATGCTAAATAAATCGAATAGGACAATTGGGAAAAATAACGAAGTAAATAGAGAACCTTATTTCAGTAGCGATCTACATTTGTTAGCTGCGCGTCTCTTAGCCCTATTCTCACAAGATACATTGTTTGGCACAACTGGGTTGATCCGATATTCTAAATAGAAATGGAAGGACAAAAATAATAGAACAAAGTAAACAAAATAGCAAGCATCGAAAAAAGGAAATAAAAACGTAACATCAAAGTGAGTAAACGTAAAATCAGGTTGATTAGTTAGATAGCAGTAATAAAAATCCAAAGGTGCGTAGACTACGGATAGGGTTCAATGACTAGCAAGTAACAAACAGTTAGACAGTGATAATAAAGAATCAAGAGTGAGAATAAGCTTCAATGTATAGCAAGTAACACACAGCTAGATAAGAATAATAAAGAAGCAAAGGTGAGAACAACACGAATAGGGTTCAATGCATAGCAAGTAACATACATGAAAACCTCTAAAAACTAGTAACTATAATATCTCAAACACAAAGGACTAAGCGCTTGGCAATAGGACCGAACAAAACATATCGTCATTGTCGGCAAAGCGACGACGTCGCGAAGCAGCCGCTCCTTCCATATATCATGACAACATAAACCCTCTTAAGCATACACAAAAAACCATTTCTGAAATTTTTTCGACCACTTTCATATAAGGCAGCTACAGGAACCTTGTTAACCATACATAGATCACCATGGTGACACACCTAATAATAGAGTAATCCGACTGTGAAGTCTAAATACGATAAAGATAGGCCAACGACAAAGAAGGACCACCCGAAGGCTAACACTTAGATACGTATACGAACTAACGATATACACAGTCTGCAAATAAAGAAAACGACCCTCCACAAGACCAGGCCACATCGGTAACCAATAAGAGCATAATTTGGGAGCACCGAAAGAACAACACTTTGCGTAGCAAGCGTTCATAAATAGACATACGGAGGACTAAATATGCATAAATAATAGGCAGACGAATAGTACGGCAACAAGATGAGCTTCTACAAAAGCAGGCCACATTGCTAACCAAGAACAATATAACTTAGAAGCAACCAAAGCACTACGGTGTGCATAGCAATCGTGCATAAACATATATACGGAGAACAAATTCTGCATAAATAATAGGCACACGAATAGCGCGACAACAATAATAATAGCACGACAACAATAATAAGTAAGCAAAAGAGTAGGATGCAAAGAAGCTACCTAACCTGAAAATAGGAATCGGGAAACGCAATGGTTCAGCAAGCATAGCGGCCTCGATTTGTAACCGGTGTGGAGCAACCAAGAAACAGAGAGCTGCACGCAAGCATGGAAAGTAAATAAGAAAACGAAAGCAGTAAGAGAGGTGCTTCTATGCTTTTCCTTCTGATACAAGTGGCACAAATCTTGAAGCAAACGAAGGGGTAAGTAATCCTCATCTACCCTTCGTTCACGCTTTAATATTTATGCAACTTTAAAAGGGAAGAGCATAGAAACACCTCTCAAGCAATAATCAGAAACTAAACACACCCTTAATGTACGTAGGAGTGCTAAGGAGCATGGAATTCTTTCGGCTATGACAGAGGTTACTATATGCAGCGTCGGCCCTGAGGGGGGCAAGCGGGGCAACCGCTCCGAGCCCCCCAAACCATGGGGCCCCACCCCCTGTACATGTTTAATAGTACCTAATATAAGGTCAGCTTTGCTTCATGTAAGTAAAGATAATGATATTGAACCCAAGGATAGGAGTGATGCAAAAAATTTATTTGAAGTGCTTGGTACCTTTGAGTTTATACTTAGCATGGTTATTTGTTATGATATTTTATTTACTGTAAACAATGTGAGCAATAAGTTGCAGTCACCATCCATGTGCATTGACGCTACCTTAAAGAACATAGAAGATACAATCAGTTTCTTTGAAAACTATAAAAATGAAGGGTTTGCTTCTAGTTTGATCATTGTCAAAGAGATTGCATCAGAATTGGGTGTGGAGCCATCATTTTCAGTAAAGCGTCGTGCTTTTAGGAAGAAACAATATGATGAAAATGATTGTGAGGAAGCAAATCTCGAAGCTGAGAAGGCTTTTGAAGTTAATTACTTTTTGGTTATGGTTGATATTGCAATTAGTTCATTAAAAAGTAGATTTGAAGAACTCCAATCATTCAAAAGTATATTTGGGTTTTTTATGAGCTCGACGACCTTAAAGTCTTTGGATACTATTGAACTAAGAGACTGTTGCACCAAATTTACAGATACTTTCTCTTTTGATGGCTCATCTGATGTTGATTTAAATGATCTAATTTCAGAGCTTAGTATTATGCAGTTGACTTTATCAGATGAACCAATGTCTACCATGGAGATTTTTGAGTATGTCAGAGAAGTGGATTGTTATCCTAATATTTCTATTGGATATCAGATCTTATTTACTGTGCCTGTCACTGTGGCATCAGCTGAAAGAAACTTTTCAAGTTGAAGTTGTTGAAGAATTATTTGAGGTCCAAAATGTTTTAAGAAAGGCTAAATGGTTTGGCTATTTTATGCATCGAGAAGATATTATTGGATGAGATTGATATTGACACTATCATCAATGACTTCGCATCTAGACATGTTAGAAGAAACTTTTAAGGTAATACTGTAATATGTACTTCTTGCTTTACATGTTATGTGTAGGATCGAAGTATACGAATATAGCAATCAGAGGGGGGGTGAATGATTGTGCGGAAGCTAAAACCAAATTCTTGACCTATTAAAAGTTCACCCCAAAACAGAACCAAATAATTGCCTCGTTTTCGACAAAAACAGAATGACAGAGGTTTGGTAAAACAAGAATTCCCGGAGATCCAACCGTCAAAACGATCTGAAATTTGGACATAAGAAACTAGATTCCAATACGAATCGAACCCAAAAAGAATCAGCTCGATCGGACTTACGGATCAAAAGTTATGAGCTTCGCAAGCTTGCTGATCCAGAACTTGACGAGAATCAATCTAATCAAAACTTCAAGATTAAACAAGAACGACAAAAGATTGATCAACTAGACTTTGAGAAACACTAGATCAATACCCTAGAGAGGTTTTTGATGGATCAAATCAAGATAAAACTTGAAGAACAAAAACCAATCTAGAACTAGAACAAGCATGCAAACAAGAACCAAAAGAGAAAAATATCAGTAGCGACGTGGTTATCAGTAGCACGCAAAAATCTTGGAAGAATTGATCTTTATTTCTTGTCTAAAATACTCTCATCAAAAGAGTACAAACCCTAAAACCAAGCTCAAAGCTTGATGCGCTCAGCTCTACTTGGTGCCTTTCAACAGAGACCCCACCTATTTAAAGCACCAACCCACAAGGAGTTACGAATACGATTCCTATTCCCTAGAAGGAACTGTGATTCAACTCAACTCTACTTGGCCCAACCAGGCCGAGTACAACTCTTGCACGCTGTATGGCAACCCTACCATACTCACGTGACTAACACTTTGCACGCGTATGGCCACCGCCATACTCACGTGACTAACACTTTGCACGCGAATGACCTCCTGCCATTCTCACGTGACTAACCATTCTTCATGTGCACCATTCTCTTAGCCCGAACGTCCCGCATGACATCCTTGACCACCAAGACCTCGGTTCCTCCTAAACCTAGTCCCGAACCTCAGTTCCTCCATGAACCTAGTTCCGGTCCCGTCATCGACCACATTCGTCTTCGAGCAATACCTGCACATGAACAAACCACAAGACAAATCCGAGCACAAGTCCACGACTTGACTCAATGTCAATCCATGCAACTACTCACATGAGTATTGCATAAAGTCCACTTCAAAAGAAGCATCATGAAATCATTACAAATTTCAAATTCACATTCAAAATTCAAATCCAAATCGCTCAAAACCCTAATTGAGCGAAAACGCATTCACGACGGACAAACAAAGTTGGTCCGTTGTATAAGGAAAAGTTTCTGTTCCAAGAAGCCAACCAAACGCGGAAAAACACGTTCACAACGGACAAACAAAGTTGGTCCGTTGTACATGCAAAAATGGCTTCGGTCATGAGCTCAAAACAAGTTCACAACGGACCCCAGAAGCTTGTCCGGCGCAAACGTGCCACGCTCGGTTTCACAAAAGTAAAACCCTAGAAAAGTCCATTCACGACGGACAAAAAGAATTAGTCCGTTGTACATGTGAAAATCTTGGTTCCAAGAAATTATCCAAACCGAAAAAGCTTGTTCACAACGGACCAAGAAAAACTGTCCGTTGTACATATGAAAATGACTTCGGTCATGGGCTCAAAAACATGTTCATAATGAGACCCAAAAACACCGTCCGTCGCAGATGGGAAACTTCTTGCTTTTTGAGAACTTTGTCCTGCGCTAATGCGTAACTTCTTGTTTCTTGTCAAATTGTCAAAACACATGAACAAACACATTTTGCAAATTCAAATCTAAGTTAATTTTTCAGTTCAAAGCCAATTTTTCAGCACATGATTTCACAATCTCCCTTGATGAAAACATTGGCAACACCACTTAGAATTGATCATTTGGCATTCACTTTACCAAAGATTTTGAAATCCAAAGGATCAAAGACCAAAGTAAGAAAACACAGAAATCCTCTTTGACCAAAATGCAAAACAAAATCTCCCCCTGAGAATGAAAATGTGTGTGAATGTGCAATGCGCCCAAAAATTTCAAAAATTCTCCAAACTTCTCCCAAAATTCTCAAATTTCCAAATACAACTCTCCCTTTTTCTTTAAACTTTTCAAAGAAAGATTTCCAAATTTCTCCCCCTTTGACAATGGATTCATCAAGAGTAAAAGAGAGAACAGGTTCAAAATTTTTCCTGAAACAATGATTTCACAAAGAGAAACAAGGGAGTGCCAAGATAGGAAAAGATGAGCTCATTCGATCATATAACCTTATATATCACATAATATGCAAAATACATGATCTTGATGTGATTTTAACAAGTTAGGGAATGACATGCATCTCAACCTCAATTTAGTCAACTATAGCCAAGTACTAAGCAAGATCTTAGCAGAAAAAGCAAGACTTTAAAAATTGAAGCAACTAACAACTTAGGGCGAGCAAGTAGTTTCAACTCCAATCTAGTAGACCAATTTAATCTTTAAACAATAAGTTGCATGTGGCATGCTTGAAGCATACTTCTTTTATTTTCTAGGAGTGGCATGCTTGAAGCATACATCTTATCTTTGAGGGAATGGCATGCTTGAAGCATACATCTTATCTTTTTAGGGAAAGCAAGCCTGAAGCACATAACTTGAAGCTTTTGCTTTTAACAGCCCCCTTTTTTATATTGATTCCCTTTTCTTTTTCCTTTTTCTTTGATTGTAAACATGCAAAAGTGATTAAGGGTCTTATGAACAAGTAAAGTTGAAAACACACTTGCTTCATAGCCCAAAATTGTCAAGAAGATTCAATATCAAGCCTAGAAGAGTGAGATATCACAGAGTATTTAGCTATAGGCAATCAGTCCAAGGAATTCCGCAATGTCATTTTTAGTTCAAGTGAGACAATTAGATTATCATATATTAGCTCAATTACATAGCATATAAAGAAATATGATAAAGTGATCTCATCAAGTGAAAGAACTTGGCAAAGAAACTCCCCCTCAAAACAATCCCATTGGATGAACAATTCCAAGTTCTCCCCGAATAAAAGCAAAACGAGAAGAAGACAAAGGTTTTGTGAAAATGTCTGCCAATTGATGTTCAGTATCCACATGGTGAAGCACAATTTTTTCTTTTTCAACATGATCTTTAAGAAAGTGAAATCCAATATCAATATGCTCAAGAAAAGGGATTACTCAAGAGGTGGCACGAACCAAATCAAATCAACATCCTCCAAAGTCAACATCAGAAAAAGCTCTTAAACTAATCCATGAGGAAGCAGAAAGCCAAATGCCAAAATCTTGAGTTCTATGAAGATACCTGAAAATCCTTTTGATAGCTTGTCGATGTGACGACGTGGGAAGCTTGAAAACAAGCACACACAAGCACGTGGGAAGAGTCTCTCATGTAAATCTCTAATTATCTCGTCCTCAACAAAGATTATCATCATCTTTATGAACAAAGACACTCTCCCTAAACATATGCACTTGTACTGCATCATTTGAACTAGTGCCTTTTATAAAACAGAAGTGGAAGAAGCATCTCCAAAGGCAACACTTTCAGCATGAGATGCACGAGTGAAGGAGAACCAAATCTTATCACGAACATATGAAGTGAGCATCAAAATTCACTAGCCACATGTTCTCCTCCTCGTGAGAAGCCTACATAGAAGCGAGAAAGTGTCGAGGTCTCAGATCAGGGTTAGAAATAAGATGTTTAGGAATCCAAGATCGAGACACACGACGGACAACAGTAGGCACAACACAAGCAGTCTTATGCACAAAATCAAATTTGCCTGTTCCCGTGTTTCTAGCAACAAAAGGTGCTTGCATCACCCTAGGCACGTAGTGAGAAGCAAAGCGTGCCTTTACGAAATTAGACCTAGCCTTAGCTCTTTCTTTCTTTTGTTGTTTGGTTAGTCTAAAGCAAAAATCTACTAAATGTCCATCTCTACCACAATGAGTGCAAGTGTATTTAACAGGATGTTTGGCTTTAGAAGTAGAAGCAACATTTGCATTCATCATAGTAGAAGATAACACTCCAAGAGACTTAAAGACAGCTTTTCTTAGGCTCATTGACAATTTCAAATTTTCCTCCGTCAAGTGTTTTAACAACAAGTGGGAGCATGTGATTTATGATGAGCATAAGAATCAAAACCTAAACCTTTGTTATGAGTGCTGACTTTTGATTGATCCAAAATCATGTTTAGGTTCTTCTTTCCTTTAGTGAAACGTTCTAATGATTTGTCCAAGTAATCAACTTTTCGAGAAAGAGTTAAACAATTATTGCAAGGAACATTCACTTTTCCTTTTTGCTTACGACAAGTTGAGCATGAAAGAACCTCATGTGTAAGCAAATCTTACATCATTTGAGAAACCCTAGCATTTGCATCATGCAACTTCAATTCTAGTATGGAGCATATAGAACATGGAGTTGTATCATATAAATCAATGGTAGAACAACTAGCATGTTTAACAAGTTTCTCATTTTTCTCATTTTCAGCATTGATTTGCTCTAACAAGGTAACATGTTCTTTCCTAAGCAAAGTAAGCTCATTGTAAATTAAGTCACATGATTTGCAAGCATCATCATCAGGAATCAAGGTTTTAAGTCTAGCAATTTCAGCATTCAATGACTCAACAACAAAATCATGTTTCTTAATTTTCTTGTCACGTTTATCAAGCAATTTACCAAGTCGAGCAACAAAGAATAGCTAATTCATCGTAAGAAGGATCTACCTCATTGAAGTCATTTATCGTGGTCGCCCTCGATAAAGCTATTGCTGCTTTTAGCCATGAGACACAACTCCGTCAACTCATGCTTGCTTGGAGTTGCATCGTCCTCACTGCTCTTCGAATCCACATCGCTCAAATTGACTTGTTCAAGAGCGGAAAGAACTCGGTGGACAACTTTGCTGTTGATGAAGCTTTTCTTCTTTCTATTACTTGAAGAGAACTTCTTCTCTTTTCTTCTGTCGTTGTCCTTCTCCTCCCTTGATGCTTTACCTGCAAGTTTAGGACAGTTTGGACGAATATGGTCGAGATCACCACACTCATAGCATCTTGGAGGGCCACCACCACCTCTCTTTCTCATTCTCACATTTTGTAAAGCTTTGTTAAAGCGAGAAGAGAGTAGTGACAAGTCTTCTTCTGGGAATTGCTCAACTGCTCATCGGTTAGTGAAGACAAGAAAGATAGAGCAAAACTTGAAGCAGCACCATTATGAGATATGCTAGATTGAGATGTCAAAGCAATTGATTTATGATCATTCTTTCTAGCAAGAACATCTAATTCATGAGTTTTCAACTTGGAATAAAGAACATCTAAGGTAAGTGTACTCATGACAGTAGATTCTCTAATGGATGTAACTTTCATCTCCCAAATTGACACGTCTAATGCACCAAGCAATTGTCTAGCATTAGCAGCATCATCAAAGCTAACTCCAACAAAGACGAAGATTACTAAGAATTTTATTGAAACGTGCAAAGAAGTCATCTAGCGACTCACCGGGTTTCATCTCAAATCGCATGTATTCTTTTTTGTAAAGATCTTGACGAACCTCTTTAATAGTGTTAGAACCCTCATGGTAATCACAAAGAGATTTCCATACCTCATATGCGGATCGAAGATGAATCACACGATCGAAGTCGCTGCGTCCCAAGCCTTGGATGATCAAGTTGCGCGCCTTGCTATTTGCTTCAACATGTGTGCGATTGGTGTCGTTGACGTTGTCGTTTGCAGGGACTTCATATGGCTTGTAGACCTTCTCCCAAATTGTGAAGCCCTGTGCTTGGATGAACGCCTCCATCTTGGCCTTCCAAAACTGAAAATCAACACCATCGAACACACATGGTTTTGTCGAATAACGATCCATTGATCTAATCACCGGTTAAGATAGATTAGAGAAACCTTGCTCTGATACCACTTGTAGGATCGAAGTATACGAATATAGCAATCAGAGGGGGGGGTGAATGATTGTGCGGAAGCTAAAACCAAATTCTTGACCTATTAAAAGTTCACCCCAAAACAGAACCAAATAATTGCCTCGTTTTCGACAAAAACAGAATGACAGAGGTTTGGTAAAACAAGAATTCCCGGAGATCCAACCGTCGAAACGATCTGAAATTTGGACACAAGAAACTAGATTCCAATACGAATCGAACCCAAAAAGAATCAGCTCGATCGGACTTACGGATCAAAAGTTATGAGCTTCGCAAGCTTGCTGATCCAGAACTTGACGAGAATCAATCTAATCAAAACTTCAAGATTAAACAAGAACGACAAAAGATTGATCAACTAGACTTTGAGAAACACTAGATCAATACCCTAGAGAGGTTTTTGATGGATCAAATCAAGATAAAACTTGAAGAACAAAAACCAATCTAGAACTAGAACAAGCATGCAAACAAGAACCAAAAGAGAAAATACTGTAGCGACGTGGTTACTGTAGCACGCAAAAATCTTGGAAGAATTGATCTTTATTTCTTATCTAAAATACTCTCATCAAAAGAGTACAAACCCTAAAACCAAGCTCAAAGCTTGATGCGCTCAGCTCTACTTGGTGCCTTTCAACAGGAGACCCCCCACCTATTTAAAGCACCAACCCACAAGGAGTTACGAATACGATTCCTATTCCTAGAAGGAATCCAGATCCAACTCAACTCTACTTGGCCCAACCAGGCCGAGTACAACTCTTGCACGCTGTATGGCAACCCTACCATACTCACGTGACTAACACTTTGCACGCGTATGGCCACCGCCATACTCACGTGACTAACACTTTGCACGCGAATGACCTCCCGCCATTCTCACGTGACTAACCATTCTTCATGTGCACCATTCTCTTAGCCCTAACGTCCCGCATGACATCCTTGACCACCAAGACCTCGGTTCCTCCTGAACCTAGTCGAACCTCAGTTCCTCCATGAACCTAGTTCCGGTCCCGTCATCGACCACATTCGTCTTCGAGCAATACCGCACATGAACAAACCACAAGACAAATCCGAGCACAAGTCCACGACTTGACTCAATGTCAATCCATGCAACTACTCACATGAGTATTGCATAAAGTCCACTTCAAAAGAAGCATCATGAAATCATTACAAATTTCAAATTCACATTCAAAATTCAAATCCAAATCGCTCAAAACCCTAATTGAGCGAAAACGCATTCACGACGGACAAACAAAGTTGGTCCGTTGTATAAGGAAAAGTTTCTGTTCCAAGAAGCCAACCAAACGCGGAAAAACACGTTCACAACGGACAAACAAAGTTGGTCCGTTGTACATGCAAAAATGGCTTCGGTCATGAGCTCAAAACAAGTTCACAACGGACTTAAGCTTGTCCGCAAGAACGTGCACGCCTTCGGTTTCACAAAAGTAAAACCCTAGAAAAAGTCCATTCACGACGGACAAAAAGAATTAGTCCGTTGTACATGTGAAAATCTTGGTTCCAAGAAATTATCCAAACCGAAAAAGCTTGTTCACAACGGACCAAGAAAAACTGTCCGTTGTACATATGAAAATGACTTCGGTCATGGGCTCAAAAACATGTTCATAACAGACCCAAAAACACTGTCCGTCGCAGATGGGAAACTTACTGTTTTTTGAGAACTTTGTCCGGCGCTAATGCGTAACTTACTGTTTCTTGTCAAATTGTCAAAACACATGAACAAACACATTTTGCAAATTCAAATCTAAGTTAATTTTTCAGTTCAAAGCCAATTTTTCAGCACATGATTTCACATTATGTTTATTGGTAACACTTATATATATACTAGTTACATGCCCGTGCGTTGCTACGAAAAACAAAATTGATAACGAAAAATAAAGATTAAAAAATAAAAAAAAATTATTTCACAAAATCAAACATCTATCTTTAACGCTTCGTTTTTTGCGAAAGCTGGCTAATTAAAGCAACGCTTCGTTTCTTGCGTAGGGCAATTAAGCGGCAATTAATGACGTGGGAAGAATGGACCACTGCCACCAAGTGCTGCTTTAGAATAGTGTATATATATATATATATATATATATATTATATTAATTAGAAGAGCCTCTATTTTAAATCTCGTTCCTCCCCTAAAATCTCAGGACCGCCGCTGACTATATGCATGCAGCCCATGCATCCACGGCGACTTGCGATCGTCGAGTACCGGTTAGCTGCTCTCTGCCTGCACAGGGCCGGCCCTGAGGGGGGGCAGGGTGGGCGGCCGCCCAGGGCCCCCCAAAAGTTAAGGGCCCCCAAACTATTTAAGTAAAGTGCCGGTCTATATATATGACAATATATCCAGTGCAATTAAAGTTTTCGTGCAACTATCGTGCAACCCTACTAAAAAAAGTTTCAAAAAATTCTTAAAAAAATCATGGACGTACATCTCAACTTACCCCATCTACGTATAAAATTTCATCATCAAATTCGTCCTATGCTAGAAGTTACAAAAAAACAAATTTTGGTGTGCATTTGAACTATTCAAGTTTGTCCAAAATTTGTCTTTTTTGTAACTTCTAGCATAGGACGAATTTGATCATGGAATTTTATACGTAGATGGGGTAAGTTGAGATATACATCTATGATTTTTTTCAGAATTTTTTGAAACTTTTTTTAGTAGGGTTGCACGATGGTTGCACAAAAATCAGCTTGTACCTTGGCAATTTGGCATTGGACTAGTTGTGCTTGTGCAGGACGCCAGGGCGTGAGCGACTAGAAGTCTTTTGAGGAAAGAAGGTTTCCATCAAAAGAATGCTTCCTGGCGGCTGGCGGCTAGAGGTTTCATATAACGAAAAAGTAAAAACAGAAGGGGCGGCAGGCGGCCGATCGCCGGACGTGGCGACGTATAGAGAGAGAAAAAAGGTATATATATATATGAGGAGGTGAATGGGGCCTCTATATAAGTTTTCGCCCTGGACCCCTAAAATACCAGGACCGGCACTGTGCCTGCACGAGCGTCCCTTCCGATCGGATTGGCGCGATATTCTACCAAACGTACGTGCATCAGAGTCGTCAAAGGAAGTGCGGTGGAACTAAATCCCGTGCTGCCGAGTCCAAGGGCTCAGAGAGCGACCCCGCCCGCCCGGCTTGCGTCGGCGAAGTTAGGCGACGCATGCTTTTGACCTCACCCCAATTAGCCTTGCATATTATTGCTACGACGAAACCTTTCCAGTAACGGCACGGACGGCACGTTCTTTCTTTCGTGCGCGCGCCGCCCGGTAGCTCGCAGGAGTTAGGAGCGGTTTGACGCGTGACGATACGGGCGGCGGAGGAGGAGGACGAGATCAAGTCGCGGTTAATTATATCGGAACTCTGTTCTCTTGGTCCGGTCTAGCGAATTCCCCCTCGTGATTCCACGCTCACCCGAATTTCTCACGGCAGGTGGACGAGCGGAGAGCGCATGTCCTATTCCCTCCTCCAGGGGTCCCACCGGTCATCAACAAAGTGCATCGAAGGAAATAGGGGGCCAGCCACGGTCACACCCACGTGACATCTGGTTTTAAAACCTGGTCCATCAACCCCTTGCGAAAATCGCGATCCGGCACGCCACGGTTACGGAGAGTTGACAGACGGCGCCGGGTTTAGAAGAGTCTGTTCCCGTTCCAGTTTTGTTAATGGATGACTGCTTTCAGCAGGTCTTTCACATCTGCAAAAGCGGGGATCCTTTACCCCAAATTGATCGGCCTTTAATCATTTGCCCTATGATATCTTATTTACATGTAACCTTAGGACCCGTATGTCACTGCGACATCATAGGGCAAATGATCAAATACCGATCAACTTCGGGTAAATGATCAAAGGTGGATCAACTTCGGGGCAAATCATCGAATTTTCCCTACTTTTGCATATGCATTTACAACCTGTTGCTGTTGATGGCGTGGTAGAAGATTGCGCGTAGGACCGGGAACTCGGAGGTGTTCGAGTTGTATGGAATGGAAGAACGAGGGGGGGTTGGTACATTCTCTTCTTCGTACCAATAAAAATCTTACTAGCAAAACTTGTCGTCGATACCACGTTGTGGTGTACCTCTAGGGAGGGGACAAGGAATCGAATCGCCGGTGCGGCCGTGCTTCGACGCGACGCGATGCCATGCCATCCCTGGTGGGGGTGAGGCCAGACATGCCTGGGCGGGCCATGTGCGTCACACGCTGGCGCACAGCAGTCCAGCATGCACAGCCCCGGCGCAACACATGTGCTACTAGTTTGTTCGTTCTTCGTACTGATTTTTATTAGAAGTTTGAGCCTCTTGTGGAATGAGGATTCCAAAAGAGCAGCAGCACAGCGCTTACCACGCGTACGTGTGTATAATTCTTTGGTCCTCCGAGGATGGGCCTCTGCCGGCCGTTGGTTTTGCCTCGAGATCACCACTCAAGTCCACACGTGAGGTGGATAAATATATGCGGTCGTTGTTTCTTTTCTACGAGGTAAGTAGGTTGATGTTAGGAAGACGGTGGACTAATGGGAATTAATATTGACGTATTCCGAGCTCTATTTTATGAACAAAGTAATCTAGACGTGCAGATTATGGATCGGTGGTCTTGGACTCTTGGTCCCTCCCTAGCAATGACATCCAGATCAAGATGCTGTTTACAGCGATAAATCAAAGTCGAGAATTGACATGTGCCGACCTGCATGTACCATTGCGTTGAATACTAGACCTGGGAGGATTGAGGATTAAACAATCTGACTTTCTTCTCCGGTATCTATCACTGCGCCAGTTCGACAATTACTCACTGCTTCCTCCATGGCCGTGCTCCCTTGCACAATGCTACACGCCCAACCCTGTCCTCCACGGCAGCACCTTCTCGGTGCCAGCGCCAGCGCCTCGCCGCCCGATCTGCTCTGTCCACGCCGCGACCCCGATCCGCTCCACGCCTCACCATCGGATGCCGAACAAAAGGTCCCCAGCGCCGGCCTCGCTGCCCGGCCCCTCCCTTTGTCCCGCAACCACTTCCTGTCCAGCGACAATCCATCCATGGATTGCGTGGACAACTGGTCCTCTCTGAGAAATCGACCAAGTTCAAACCTAAAGACATGACCCCTTATACCATTATGGCCGGTATCTACTATGATAGATTGATAGGTCAGATAAAGCTCTAGGCAAGGCAGCAGAACAAACATAAGGAAAATGCTGCTCCTAAGCAGCACTAACCAAAATCCTATCAACTAATTCATAACTAGCTTCTACGTGTTCATTACACCAGGTGAATCTTCTTCCACTAAAAGTAATCTCTCTCAAACCTTCGTTCTCAATAATAGCAATAAACAAAAAAAACTCCAATTGTTGCAACCACTCGTTTTATTTTTATCACTTTCCTTTCTAATGATATTAAAATCTCCAGCTACAAAACAGGAAAAACATCTTCTCGAAGAACTTGAGCAAGTTCTACCATGAAAGCCTCTTTAGCTTCCACCTGAGCTGCCCCAAAGTTCCAATTGAACTTGTCATTTTTATTCGTAAGAGGCAATGTAACAAAATAATCCCTATTCTGTGAATCAAGGAACTCCTACCCGGATGCCCCTAATCTCCCTCTTGCTGGAGACCAGCTCCAGTAAAAGTTAAGATCACCACTCAAACTACTCAATTCCATTTGAGTAGAATCTTGTTTTATATAAAAAAACAAAACCAAAAAAAACTTGTTTTATAGTTTCTTGAATTCCTACAAAATCTAAATGAGATTCCAGGATAGTTTATTTTAGAAACCTCCTCTTATCCAAATCTCCTAAACCTCTACAATTCCAAATCAAACCTTTCATTTTTCATTTTTTGTTTTATTTCTACTCCATCTTCCTTTACCAGCAAGTTTAACAAAACAACATTCAGGAGATCATCCCTTCTTTTTCTTCATGCCTATAGATGCCAACTGGAAAGAGCCAGGTTGGACTCCTCTAAATCAGAATTTTAACCATCTTTTTCAGATAGCAAAATGTGAAACCCTATATCTTTAGGATCACCCTGATCAATTTAACTTCATTTTGAATATGCCCATTATTTTTTACGACTTTCTAAGAACATATTAACTCTGGCCTGCCCATGAGATTTCAGCAGATCTAGATTGTGTTCAAACAATTCCAGGGAACATCCTAAATTAACACCTAAAGTAGAAGCAAGAATACAGGATCATTTGAAGAGTTTACAACAGTAGGGAAAAGTGGGTTAATACCTTTCTTCTTCTCCAAATCCTTGAGTTTGGCCCTTTCCTTAGCTTTGTCAATCACATTTGTCTCCTCAGTAACATTCATCCTCGAGCTCCTCTTGGGATGGACTGAGCCACCTCCAGTTTGGTCGAGCACTGTATCATGAGAAGCCTCTTCATTTCCTGGTTGTCAGCTATTTCAACCCCCACTAATTTTGCAAGATTATTAGGATCAGATTCCTGTGTCCCCTCAACATCTAAGTCTTCACTTCTTGAGAATTGAATCATTGAATTGAATGTACAAACTGATCACTAATCAAAATGTATTTGTAGCAGTGACTGGCTATTGTACTATTGGCATTTGCTTGTTCATGCAGGAATGCTTGACACATCCCCAGTGAGCTTTTTCTGTAATATTTTAAAGCTAGTAAGGTATAAATTTGCTTTTTGGAAATCCAGCTAGATGTCTAGAGACAGGAGTTGGATCTATCTTGGTAGGGATTCTGAAGAGTGGCAAACAGGAATTAAGGAGTTTTTAGATTTTGCTTTTAGTGGTGTTCCTGGAAGATCTACTGTCCCATGTCCATGTAGAAAATACAAAAATGTTTGTCACAAGACAAGGGATGAAGTCCACGTTGACATGCTAAGGAATGGGATGGATCCAAGTTATACTCGCTGGATACTAGGGAGGAGTCTGACAAGGAAAGTATGGCAGATGAATCTAGTAGTGAAGAGGTGACAGGTGATGACATTGCATTTCTAGAAATGCTCTCTACTCTTATTAGGAGCACTGACCCAGGTAGCACAACTAATGAAGATGTTGTTGATGCTGATCGCGAACAGACATTGGATGATGGTGGTAATATCTTAGAAGGCAACGCAGAAGGTAGTAGTAACCAAGCTTATTCTAGCACTATTCGATTTGATTGGGTTTTTCTTAGTCCACGTTAGCAAACACCCGATAAACCACCTGACAAATAAAGCATAATCACCTGTTGAGTTTCGGTGATGCAGTGTCGCGTTGACAGGTTAGGCCGCCAAATTTGGACAAGACTATTGTAAACTATTGTAAAACGATGATGACTGTCGTAAATTAAACACAATGTATCGATTGAATAGCAAGAGCAATCACGAAGGTAAAAGCTTTATTTCTCTTTATTAGATTACAAATGGGTGACATACTTATAGTAGAAGCCTATTAAAGATAGATTTGGATCCGCCCACAACGAGATATAGTCCAAATATATTTAAACAACCAGAACTAGGAGTCCAACTATATATCAATACTACCGCTTAGGCGAATACTGTGTGATGCATATGTCTCATCAAACACTCCTCCTAAAAACCCAATAGAAAAAAAGATGGATAAAAGAGTACATTACACCCGCACATTATGTTACAATAGTTGCCTCATTAAAAACCTTCATATGAGAAAACATCAGAATAACTTGCTAAGAGAAAAAGAGTGCAACTTATAATCTTCTAAATTTAAATAGTATTTAAGTGTCATAGTTAAAAATTTTACTCTCCCTGAACTATGCATATCCCTAAGTCGTCTCATTCCAATGCCATGAACACAGTTTTGGAAACTAGATGTTGGCAAATACCTAGTGAATAAATCTGCTAGATTTTCACATGACTTAGCTTGTAGGATCTTTACCTCACCATTATTCTGAAATTCGTGAGGATAGAAAAATTTATGGGCAATATGCTTTATGATATTGCTCTTTAACATAACCCATTTGCATTTGTCTAACACAAGCAGCATTATCTTCATACATAATTGTTGAGGTTTTGACAGTATTAATGCCATATGACTTTTTGATATGGCTAATTACATGTCTTAGCGAAACACACTTACGTGAGGCTTCATATAATGCCATAATCTTTGAGTGGTTAGTAGAAATAACTACCAAAGTTTGCTTAAAAGACTACCAAGAAACGGTTATACCATCATAGATAAATACAAGCCTAGTCTGAGATTTAGCACTGTGGGGATCAGACAGATAGCCATCATCCATACATCCCACCATGATCAAGTCTTGGTCATTCCGGTAAAATAATTTAAGATCTCGAGTACCTTGGAGGTATCTAAGTAAAGTCTTAACACCAACATAATGTCTTCTGATTGGAGATGCACTATATCTAGCTAATAAATTTAATGTGAATGCAATATCAAGCCTGGTGCACTTTGCAAGATACATAAGTGTTTCGATGGCACTTAAGTATGGATTTTGAGGTCCTAAGACTTCCTCATTTTCCATCATCGGTCTAAAAAAGGTCTTTATCCACTTTAAGGGATCTTACTACGATGGGGTCTTCATAGGATGAGATTTATCCATATTAAAATTTTCCAATACCTTCTTCGTATAAGTAAACCGATGTATAAAAATTTATTCTAGGAAATGCTCTAGCTGCAGGCCCAAGCAATATTTGGTTTTACACAAATGTTTCATTTCAAACTCCGTCATAGGATAAGAACTTGTTTCCTTTATATCCTTTGTGGTTATGATGATATTCAAATCATCCGCATAGACTAAGATAATACAGAATCCATTCTTGGATGTCTTTATGAGCACATGGTACAATAATTGAGTATCCCTTCTTTAGGAGGAACTCGCTAAGTCGGTTGTACCATATTCCCTGACGATAATTAATGTATCCTTAATTAATTATGGACCTACACACTATAATAAAAAAGAACCATAAAGTAAAAATATGGCCCAATGTCTATTACCTAGTTATGATTTCAACCAGAGCTAAATATAGCCACGCGAAAATCTCCCCGACCAGTTATACATACATTGGTCGGAATAATCCCGATCAACATACAGGTTGGATATGTAATAGCCTTCACCCCGACTTGGTTGAGGTTAGGGAGGAAGTTATCACCACATAAGACTACCGTGTGGGAGATATTTTCTCTGACAGGTACAGACAGCTGTTTGAAATTACTCCCTACGAAGAGACGTCTCTTTTGACAAAAAGAGACATCTTCGATGAGAAGACACTTTTTGATGAGAAGATATCTTTTGGCAGGAAGACACCTCTTAGAAGATGACAACTGTCATCCCTTCATCTGCTATAAATAGGAGACTCCCGCAAGGATTCAAAAAGGAGGTGAATGATTCGAGATAACATATTAGCATTAGCTTTTAGTTCTCTACTCAAGTCTTATACTCTGTAAACACCTGTAATCCAATAAAAAAGCAATTTCATTTCCTACTCCTTTTAATCTTTGATTTACTTGACAAAGGCAACCAAAATTATATTTGTAAGCTCAATCTAGAGACCACGGGTCTTAAACATCGAAAGTTGGCGTTAGAAGGAGGGTCTCCGTCAAAAATCAAGATTGAAAAAGGTAATGTGTTGTCGCCGCAATCAATGGATGAAGAAAATTCATTCGATCTCGTCAACTATGCTCACCTCACCACTGATGACTTCGTGGAGTAAGAAGAAGGTAAGTGTCTGTAACACCTCGGCATCTAGTATGCCTGAATGTTACCAAACATAGACTAAACAACATCTAAATATCACAAATAAGGATAAATTTCAGCAAAGGTGCAAATGCTAAAACCGAAAATTTCGACAGCATCTCCTTTGTTTTTCCATGAATTGAAGCAACAGTGATAATAAGGCAAGATATAGCATGATAAGAGACAACTAAAAACAGCGATAACAATTGAAATAACAACGCTTATGGCTAACATAAGGAATTCAACCATTTCACAAATTATAACGAATCAAACGATAAACTTAAGCTCAAAACCAAGCCATACACCAAGTTTCATGGCACTACTCTTATTATTATGACTCCAAATGATTCAACTGTATATAAGTGTGAAGCTACGTGTAAGAGTGTAGCTAATGCCCTTTCTCGCATGCCGGTTTCATGGTACCTAAAAACAACATAAAACACAAGCGTGAGTTCATCACTCAGCAAAGTATATTGCAATAGATCATAAAGAACAAGTCAATGCCAACATCACTACATACCATACTTAACATCATGATCGAGTCATAATTTCATATACAACATCATAACCATGTCTCAATCTCATTGTACACATTTCATTGTAAACATCATGTATACAATGCAATGCACATGTCTCCTCGAAGCACATACCGGTATTGCCGAGTGCACACCCGTCGGCATGCACCCTCTTTCCCCTTCCATCCCGTAGATGGAGGGTGCCTACTCCTCACTTCCACTCACCACGTGGATGGAATCACGAGGTAGGTCTTACTCAATGGCGCTCTGGATTAGTCATAACTTTCTCACCGACCTTACCGGACTAGTTATGACGTTCTCACCGACCGGGCCAGTTTTCATGCCATGTATGCAACATATGCCATAAACATAAACCATTAATCATTGCATAGCATCATAACATACCATTTTCACCATATCATGGGCAAACACTAATCATGGCAAGATAGCATATCATGAAAACAATTTGCATCTAATCAAAACAAGCAACATACAACACACTACCCATTCCAATGCACTTGCCTTAACCGCGGGCGACGAATTGGCGAGAGAAAGAGGGCACTCCCGGGGTCACACCACCTGCACATAGATACCACACACTCAAAACGTGCCCACAAAACAGTACACAATCGCTCATTGTCGGTGTTTCGAGCACCGGCCAATGAATTTGTATAGGTAAGAGGGGGGTGCACGCTCCCTCTCCTCGACGGCTTACTCGGGTGAGCACAAGATGTATACTGGTTCGGGCTGAACGTCCCTACTCCAGTTCGTGTGGGTTTGATTGTATTGATTCCTCGGTTGTCCGTCGTCTTACATGCTCGCTCCCTCCCCCTTTATATAGGCGAGGAGGGAGGTTACATTGTTGCTTAAAAAGAGAAAAAAGACTGTGCTCTTAGCCGCCCGCAAGTGGCGGTGATGGGGCCCGGCCGGCCGGCTCCCCTTGCCTGCTGGCGGTCGGCGTAGTTCTTTGCGCCTCGTAGTAAATGCGAGAGTTGGGGACTTGTGCCGCTGCGTCATCATTACGCCCGACATTTAATGCGCTCGATCGCAATAAATGCCGCCGCTTCTTCAGGATTTCGCCGACTTGGTCATGGCTACGGCTTTTCCTCGGCGGTAGTGGCTTTGGGCCCCGGCAGAGCCTGGTTCGGCCCACGCGCCTTTTCGGGCCGCTGGGGGTACCCATGGCCTGGGTACTCGTCAGTAGCCCCCGAGCCCCCGTGCAGGTCGGAGAGGTGCCCGGGGGGTCTTGTTTCCGTGCCGTGATGCCGTGGTTCGCTTGGCCTGATCAGAGTCTCCGACCGGGGTGGCGAGCGCACCGTGGGTGTAACCTCGAGCCCCCGAAATGGTCGGAGAGCGTGCCTGGGGTTTTCGCCGGGTTTGGTCGGGAAGAGTCTTCGATCGGGTGCGCGCGAGCGCACCCGGTGGGTGTAGCCCCCGAGCCCCCGAGCTGGTCGGAGAGCAGGTCGGGGGGTTTCGCCTTGCTTGGTCGTTGCTTTGCGGTATCGGGGAGGTCCGATCGCAGTATATATCTGTGCCCGGGCGCCTTCGTTGCTGTGTCAAGGGTGGTCGCCGGGGAGCAGATGGTAAGCGGGCCGTGGCATCAGGCGCCGGGCGATGGTCGCCCGGACCGCACCGCCGGGCGCGCAATGGTAATCGTCGGGCGCCATGGTCGCGCTGCCGGGCGCTTACCGGGTCAATGCTCTGGCGAACACATGGCGCCGTCGCGGCCGCCAGCGCTGATGGCTGACGCTCTGGCGAGCACGTGGCGCCGTCGAGCCGCCGCATGCACGGCAATGGTCGCCGGGCGCCATGGTCGTGCCGCCGGGCGCTGGCCGGTGTCGCTTCTGGCGAACACATGGCGCCGGTCGCGTTTTCGGGCGCTTAGCGGCTGATCGCTGGCGAGCACGTGGCGCTCGAGTCCGCCGGCGGCCAGCTGGCCGGTCGCCTGGCGACACGTGGCGCCCGGTCGTGCCTTTCAGCGCGCAGCGGCTGGTCGTCGGGCGCCATGGTCGTGCCGCCGGCGCTGGCTGGCCGGTCGCTTCGGCGAACACATGGCGCCGGTCGTGCCTTTGGGCGCGCTGATGGCTGATACTGGCGAGCACGTGGCGCCCGTGTTAGCGCTAATGACCGGTCGCTCGGCGGACACGTGGCGCCGGTCAAGCCGCCGGCGCGATGGTGTCGATCGCTGGCGAGCACGTGGCGCCCGTGTTGAGTCCCATTTTTACGCCCGTCGGTGGGGACCAGGAGGGGTGAGAAACGCGCTTGCCTTCGTTGGCTCGAGCGCCGCCTCGTGGGGCTACAGCGAGTGATCCGGGTGGAACTGGAGGCCCCCTCGCGAGGGGTCCCCTAGCGGACAATCCCGGCAAGGCGTCCGACCCCGCGGGGGCGATCCATAAAGAATCTTTCCTTACTCGATCCCGTATCGGACCTTGGATCGTTCACGATCCAAGGTGTACTGGCCGCCACCGTCGACGGGTTCTGCGGAGAGCGTGAGGTGTGATCCCTGACGTGAGTTAAGGCGATTGGGTCGTCCGCCGACCCAACTAGGGGCTCCACTGGGGCTCGCCTTGTCCTCACCTCTTGCCCATTTTTTTGCCGTGGTGGATATCATCGCCGCCTCTTGCCTTAGGGACCACAGGGGTCGGGCACGCAGTCGGTGTGTGTATCACAAAAGTTAGAGAGTTGGGAAATCGAGAGAACGCTCAACCGTGGGAGGCTGTTCCTGACCGATCGTGGGTCGACCCGCTTGGGCACTTCCTTTCTTCGTCAAGCACTACTTCGTAACCGTAGCCGCCGGGGCGTAGGCCGTAGTACTTTTTGGTCGAAAGTTTGGCCGTCTTGGGAGGACCCGACGATTGGTTGTGTCAACCCGACCCGCGGGACTCTTGTAGCCCCCGAGTGGGGCGGGCGGTTTTGTTTGTTACCGCCGCGCGCCACTTGAAGGAGTAATAACGAGTGTGTAAGAAGAAGGTATTCACTTATCTTTCTTTATGACTGGCGAGGTTTTTGTTCAACGCGGGGAATTGGCGGTGCTTCGGTTCCCGCGTCGCTTGCTTTGGCGCTTCGGCTTCTACGCCATCAGCTTCGAAAAGGTGCGGTCGTCATGAATGCTGGCGGGTATCCCGGCGCGTCGCTTCGCTTAACCGGATCGCCTATAAATAGGCGGAGGGTGGGCGCTGGGACTTCATTCAAAGAACGCTGAGACGAGCCGTCGACTTGCTTTTATGGTCGCCTCGCTCTCTCATTCCCGTTCAAGGATGAGAACCCACCGATCGATGAGATCGATCGGGATTCCTTCAACGAGAGGCGAGGATGAGGAGGAGTTGGGGCGACAGCTGGCCGCCTTATAGTGGCGGCCGTCGGACGACGGGTTGATTGGGAGGCGCTGGAGCGGGAGGTGGAGGAGGAGGAGCGAGAGCGGGCGCGACAAGCCGCGGTCGTCGGGCCGAGGGAACCGCCGCCGCGAGCGCCTGAGCAATTGGGGGAGCGGGGCGCCGTCCTCCCAGCGCTCTTCTCCTTCCGGAGCCTGGAGTCGGCCGCGACATCTAGGCTGCTTGGCCAAGCGACCGTCTTTGCCGATCGCCTGATCGTCCGCCGTACTCTTCTCGACGGCGGTCCCCTGTGTCGGACTTCAAGCTCTGGGGACCATAGAGGTCACACAGGCGGCTACCCGCTTCTTGAAGGTGCGTCCGGGCGGATCGGGGCTCTCTGCTGCGGAGTTTGGCGAGGGCTATTTTTCTTTGTCGTCGCGGCAAAAATTGAGCGAAGCCGGAAGCTGTGCTTTGAGAGGGACGACAAGTCCGGAGATCAAGCTGTCGTGAGGAAGACCCTTAAGCGAGAAAAAGCTTTCTTGGTTTTAGACTTTCTTGTTTCTAAAGAATGTAAATGCCGTTGAATTGGAAGAAAACAAAGGTGTTCGGGTTTTACATGTATTTTTCGCTATTTTTCGGTTTGTTGCGGTAAGACATGCCGGGTCATGGTTCTTGGAGTGCGGGGACCAACCGACCGATGATCGACATGTTCCAGCGTTTTCAAAAAAGTAGAAAAAGCAGGTTTTGGCGCGAGCGTTAGTTCCCAGGCAACCGTATACCATCTGTTACATCTCTTTTTCCTTAGCGAGATACCACTTCGCAATCGTAGCGTGGGGCGTAGAGGCCGTGGTACTCGGTCGGAAAAAAGTAGACCGAACGATCGGGTGAATGAGCGGTTGAACGGGATGTCGACCGAGTGGAAAAAATGCTACGCGTGAGGCCGGTAAAAAGGTGAACATGGTAATGAACGAGGTAGAAAAAAGGGCTAAGGGTAGAATCGCCTTAGCTTTTCGATGTTCCAGGCGTTTGACAAGATATTGCCGTCGGGATCCTTGAGCCGGTAAGTGCGGTCGAAGGACCTCTACTACAATGAAGGGGCCCTCCCAAGGAGGAGAGCTTGTGCTTGCCTTTGTTGGATCGACTGGCGCAGAACCAGGTCGCTGTGTTGAACGCCGCCCTCTAACCTTGCGGTCGTGGTAGCGTCGCAGTTGTCTGCCGGGTATTTGGTCGAAGCGAACGACGGCGACATCTCGCGCTTCATCGAGCGGTCGGCCGACGTCTTCTTTGGGACTCGAGCCCTGGTCTCGCCAAGGCCTGAACCTTTGGGGCGCCGTAGTCCAAGTCGGTCGGTAAGATGGCTTCGCTCGAATGCCAGGAAAACGGCGTGAACCGGTCGACCGGTCGGGTGGTCCGTAAGCTCCAGCACGGGAGGTACCTCGCCGCCCAACGCCCGCGTACCTCTTCGATCGATCGAAGATTCGCGGCTTGAGCCCTTGGAGGATCATGCCGTTCGCGCTGCTCGACTTGGCCGTTGCTGCTCGTGGGTGGCGGCGGCCGCCCAATCCACGCGGATCTTTGAAGTATCGCAGAGCTCGAGAAACTCCTTTCCGTGAAGCTGCGTTCGTTATCGGTGATGATGGAGTTCGGGACTCCAAACCGGTAGACGATATTGCGGATGAAGTCCACTGCGCTAAGTGATTGTTGTGATCGGCTTGGCTTCTATCCACTTGGTGAACTTGTCTATCGCAACCAACGGTGGGTGAAGCCCCGGCGCTTTCTTGAAGGGCCCGACCAGATCGAGTCCCCAAACGGCGAAGGGCCAGGTGATAGGGATCGTTTGGAGTGCTTGCGCCGAGGTGAGTTTGCCGAGCGAAGAATTGGCACCCTTCGTGACGTCCGGATGATCCGTTCGAGTCGGCTACGGCTGATTGGCCAAGAGAAACCTTGTCGGAAGGCTTTCCCGAGCCAGGCTCCGTGACCCGGCGTGGTGTCCGCAAACCCCGCTGTGGATGTCGCGGAGTAGCTCTCTTCCTTGGCCTACCGGGACACACTTCGGAGGATTCGGAGGGCTCATACGTAGAGGTCGTTGCCGATCAAGACGAAGGATTTTGCCCGACGAGCGAGGGCGGCGGGCCCTGGCCGGTCGTCGGGGAGGGATCCGTCGGCCACCGATCGATGAAGGGATTCCTCCAATCGGTGCCGGTCATCGGACGTTGCAACGGCTCGACCCGGCTCGGCCTTTGTCGAATCGCTTGGCCGATCGTCCGAGGCGTCGGTTCGGATGGATGCTTGGTGTAGGTCGAGGGCGAAAATTCCCGGCGGGGCCCTCTGCCGAGGCGAGACTAGCCAGTGATCGGCCTCTCCGTTGTTCCGTCAGTAGCTATGATGGAGCTAAAATCCTTTGAACTTCGCTCCGGGCCATGCATTCTCGACAAGAGGGTCGCCATCCGATCGTCGCGAGGTTCTCGCAGCCTTCATGACTTGATCGGCGACCAGCTTTGAGTCGCCATGCACGCATAACCGCAGAGCTCCGAGGTCGGCGGCGATACGGAGACCGCGAACGCAGGGCCTCATACTCGGCGACGTTGTTGGTTGGCGTCGAAAAGTAGCCGGATGACGCATCAAGCTTGTTCTAGTGGTGAAAGAATGACGACCCCGGCCCCGGCTCCGTTTTTGGTGAAGGACCCGTCGAAGTACATCGTCCAGTACTCAGGGTCTTCGAGCGGAGGTGGGGCCTGGGCTTCGGTCCACTCGGCGACGAAGTCGGCTAGAACTTGAGATTTTATGGCAGTCCGAGGGACATAGGATACGTCATGCCCATGCAGCGCGTCGCTTGGGGTGATGGGGCCTCTGGCGTGCTTCGGCGTCGGGGTCCGTGCGGGGACCTCGAGCCGGAGGTCTCTGAAGGCGCTGGTGAGGGCGTCAGGGTCCTCGGTGGACACTTGGCGCCGAGTATGGCGGGGCGATCACTATCTCGTCCCGCCGTGGTGGTGATTTAAGTCGAGGAGCCGAACGGATCGGCCCTTCTCCGGCATGGCGATGTCCGAGAAAGAAAGGGAACCGTCGAGGAAGCTAAGCGGGAAAAATGGCGGCAACGTCGTGCACAGCCCCTACCTGGCGCGCTAACCGCCGGTGTTTCGAGCACCGCCAATGAATTTGTATAGGTAAGAGGGGGTGCACGCCTTCTCTCGACGCTTACTCGGGTGAGCACAAGATGTATCTTGGTTCGTTTGAACGTCCCTACTCCGATTCGTGTGGGTTTGATTGTATTGATTCCTCGGTTGTCCGTCGTCTTACATGCTCGCTCCCTCCCCTTTATATAGGCGAGGAGGGAGGTTACATTGTTAGCTTAAAAAAGAGAAAAAGATCGTTTCTTAGCCGCCCGCAAGTGGCCGATGGGATCGGCCGCACGCCCCTTGCCCTGCCGGGTCAGAGTTGTCGCGCCTCGTAGTAAATGCGAGAGTTGGGGACTTGTGCCGCTGCGTCATCATTACGGCCAGCATTTAATGCGCCGATCACGCAATAAATGTCGCCGCTTCTTCAGGGATTTCGCCGACTTGGTCATGGCTACGGCTTTTCCTCGGCAGCCGTGGCTTTGGGCCCCGACCGGCCTGGTTCGGCCCACGCGCCCTTTCGGGCCGCTGGGGGTACCCATGGCCTGGGTACTCGTCACTCATCTACCCCGACTTCGCAAACTACTCCCAAAACCGAAAAACAGAGACTCTGTCCCTCGGGACAGCAGGCTTCAAACTAGCATATCTTGAGTTCTAGGTCTCCAAATCGAGTAAACGAATACATCATCGCGAAGCTTAGGAAATTTCCTAGATTTTTATAAGTATTGGGAAAAGCTTATTCGGAATCTAAAATTGTCTAATCTACAAAACATTACGTTCTGTCCCAATTACGTCACAGATTTGAACACGCTCGGTAAAATGATCATAATTTTCAAACGGCTAGGCGGAATTGGACGTTCTTGGTGTCCAATTAAAGGTGTGGAAGTTATCTACAACTTTCTCAACAGGCGGCCGACCAAATTCCGACTCTAAAATTGCGAAAACTCAAACCCTAGGTCGTGTGCCCAATCTGCCCGAAACAGAGAACTATGAAATCTCTAGTTTTCATCCAATCTACCCAATCACAGCACCACCTCTTGATCTAAAAACATCAAAACACCCTCTAGCACAGCACCTAGACCATCCCCAAGGATCACCCATAGCCATACCTTCGCCCGACGAACGACGAACACTGAAGCTTCTCCTCCTGGTTCCCCCGATCTCCTTCCTCGCGCCAGAACCGCCGGATCTCCTCGTCGCGAAGCTTCCCGATGGACAGAATAGCGGGTTGGCTATATGAGGAGCTCTCCTAGGCCAGCAAGGAGGGTGGGGAGGAGACGGGAGGAGTGGTGGCGCAAGGGGGAAGGGAGGAGGGGGCGGTGGCTAGGTGGGAGAGAGGGGGAGGGGGTGGCTAGGGCAAGGGTGGGGCGCCCAAGGCTAAAAAATCTGGTCTCCCTCTCCCTCATGGGACCAAATCCCTTCCCACTAAAGCCCACGACTCATCCCCTTGGGCCCAAACTCCCCCGGAGAGGCCCAAACTCCCGAAATCGGCCCGAAAACGCGATTAAACTTCATAACGTAAAGTTTTAACCTCCGATTTTTCACATTTTAATAAGTTTCAACCTTCCGTAGTGTCACAATGTCACTTATACTCCAAATATGTTACTAAGGCATAATTATCAGAATCGGCAACCTCATCCAAACCAGATGAGGACGTGCCATGAGCACCATTTCCTGATGCAAAATCAGGAAAATGGAGCAACTCCATACCTGCCACTATCTCAAAGGCAGAGGATCAGGGCATATGCCCTATGAAAGTCGACAACGTACAAACTCACTAGAACGACAATGACTTCCATGCGAATTCATCTTCAGAATATATGTTCTCTGGAGTCTTGAACTTGATTATACCCCATCATCGTCCTCCAATGAGGGAGTACTCACCTATTTCGTCAATTCTGGATTTCACGTTTGTGCAGTTACGGAAGAGACAGAGGCACAACGAGTGGAACATGAACAACATGAAACTCAAGAAAAGGCCACCTAGGAGCAACACGAGAGCCTCGCGATTACCAAACAAAAGGCTGTAGAAGAGACAAGATGCCTTTACCATAATAGCCAATTAGGACCTTCGCGGAGGCTAGATGCCTTGGGGAGTCACCCATGAAATATCTTTCCAACCACGCTGCATGTTTCAACGTTGGCGGTAAGGGACATAAACATGGTTCCTAATAGTCCACAACAGATCAACAGCTAGAGATCTTATAAGGGGTACATTGTCTCCATCCACAGGTTGGTTCAAAATTGCACCAACTGTAATGTGAATTTTGTCCACAAGAGTTTTCTCATGGATTTTGTCCACAAGAGTTTACTCAAGAAGCTATTGCAGAAGTACAGAGCGTATGTCCTTCCATGAGATCTTTGACTGATTCCCTCATGGATCATTCCTCGTCTGGTCGGCATCCCCAAAGCTCTAACCATCAACAAAGGAGCAACCCATGCATGATAATTGCTTTTGACAGGTTTGACCCAGGTGAAAATATTAACCGTAGTTGGCGACGATCTCGTTCTCCTAATTGTATAGAACAAGTATCTAACATACAAACGCATTTGGGATTGTATACATGATGCAAAGCCTTTGCTCTAGGGCTCAAGAACGTTACTTGGCTAGAAAAATTCAAGCCAGGTCCTTTGTAAAGCTACGATGAACTCAAAATCCATCAGAATTCCTCTAAATTTATACCATCACTATCCAAGCTGCAGGAGGCGATGAGAAGGTAATGACAAATTATCTTCCCATTGTTCTTGAAGGATCTGCAAGAAATTAGTTGTTTAATCAATCACAAGGATCTATCTTTAGTTAAGAAAACTTATACCGTGCTATTTTAAACAATTTTAAAAGTTGTTTTGCCAAGCCAGGCAAAGAAGATGACCTGCATCGTTTTTGGCAAACCTCTGACAAAAATTTACATTAGTTTATTAAAAGGTTTGTAGAGGTCCATAATATAATTCCTAATATATCTGATGATTCTGTGATATGTGCATTTAAGTAGGCTGTACGTTACAAACGCTTCACAGAGCACATCAACATTGACCCCCATCCACCATATCAAAGCTCTTCAATATCGAGCTTTGGGAAGAGCAGGGGTGGCAGCTTCAAGCTGAGTGATGGCAGCTCTTAGATATCGAGCTGTCAAGATGATATCGACATCCATTGCCCATACGAGGTAATTGCTGCCATTCAGGGCGAGCTCAGTAAATTCCCTCTTTGCGATGTCCGACATATCCTATTTGCAAGTAAAACTGAAATTTTACTACTAGTAAAATATATACTGTAATCTTATCATTGAATCAATAAATTTGGTCTATATCTATTCAGTAGATAATTATCTAAAATTTCATATAATTTTCCTACATTTTTTATAATTTTTTGCAAATTATCAAGTAATTTTTAGAATTATTGAAAATAATAGAAAATAAAAACATCATATATAAACATGGAATTATATCAAGAAAAATAAACATAGAGATACGAAGCTTCCAATGTGCGCTATGTCTAAGGTTCAAAAAAATTATGAATGCCTATATATCTAAAAATTCAATTTTTAGAATTTAATATAAGTTTTTAGAATTTATTAACTATTTCTAATAGTTATAGGAAACCTCAGGCTGCTTAATATAAAATTTTTATGGTCGAAAAAAACTTATGCAAATAACCAAAACTTAGGGTAAAACTGTAAAAATGCCATTTTAATTTTTCTTTTCCATTTTTCGAAAAAATTGGTCGGGCCGCATGGTGCGTGGCCTATTTG
This sequence comes from Rhipidocladum racemiflorum, assembly GCA_036346355.1. Classification (NCBI taxonomy): domain Eukaryota; kingdom Viridiplantae; phylum Streptophyta; class Magnoliopsida; order Poales; family Poaceae; genus Rhipidocladum; species Rhipidocladum racemiflorum. The sequence goes on along the minus strand of CM070569.1, from coordinate 75,152,523 downwards.
GACTGGCTGCCACGGGCCACTACCGGGTGGGTAGGGTTTTTAACCCTAGTCGCCATGGCAGCTGCCCAAAGGAGGCGATGGCCGGCGGTTTGTGCGGGCCAAAGGATGCGATGGTGGGGGCGTGTCACGGCTGTCGGTGGGGTGCATGCCTTCGGGTCGGCACGAGGCAATGTTCAATGCTGGTAGGCCAGGCGCTGCACTATAGACGCAGTCGGCTAGAAAAAATTTCGATGTACAATAGCCACTGTAAAAGCCCTAATGTTCCAAATTTAGATTAAATAAGTAATCTTGGCAATTAGAGAAAAATAATCTATAAGATTAAAAACTTTTTAGACGTGATTAACCTACGTGTTATGAACTTACGTATGGTTTGCAGTAGGTTTAATTGCTTGATGCCAATTGAAATTTCATGTATTGTTGATTGATGTAGGCAGACAATCTTGATTGTCATCGGAGAGTTTTGTGCTGATAACGTATTGTAAAACGATAACAACTGCCATAGATCAAACACAATGCACTGATCGAATAGTAAGAATACAACCACGTGGAGCACACGATATAGAGAGGCAAAAACTCTCCTCTTTATTAGATTGATTCTCTTCTATAAAATGGTATCATATTTATAGCAAAAACTCATTAGAGATATAAGCTTACAATGAAATAGAGTTTAAACACATTTAAACAAAGTCAGTATCTCAAGGTAAACCACGCATTTCGGGCAAATCGCACAGTCGCATCGCATGGTGGAAGGCAGCCACGGGAAAAATTGAGATGCAACAATTCTCCAAAGTCCCACCGGAAGATCCAGGCCCAACTAACTGAACCCACGACGTCTACACGCACTATCCGCACCCATAGGCCCTAACATATAGTGCCCAGCCCACCAACAGCTCCCGTTTTCACGTTCCGCTCCGCTCCCAGCCTAGGATACGCTCTCTCTCGTCTCTACTCGCACCCAGGCACAGTGTGGCATCACCGAGCGGGAGCCCGTCAGAAGTGTTCGGAGACACGCTCCTCCGGCAGAAGAGACTGCGTGACCTGACCGCGAGAGGGGAGCGGAGATGAAGGAGAGAGGCGGGTCGAGGGCGGCGGTGGACGAGCGCTACGCGCAGTGGAAATCGCTCATCCCCGTCCTCTACGACTGGTTCGCCAACCACAACCTCGTCTGGCCGTCCCTCTCCTGCCGGTAATCCCCGCCGTCCCGCGACTCCTTCCTCCTTGCTGTAGCCATTTCTGCCGTCTCGTGGTCGTCGTCTCCGTGTAGAATCCTGCCGGGTTAGTTTTTTTTGGGGGGTGTGGGGGTTGGGGGTGTGGTGGTGGGAGGCAGGGCGGCCGTATCTAGGGTTTTCATGCGTCGCTGTGCTCGCGGTGACCCCATATATGTGGAGTGGTTTGTGCGTTGGTGGGGATGGAGTCGGGGTGGGAATGGTGGAGCTGGGTCAGTGATCTGCGATGGTAGGGTTTTTGGGTCGGGGGGGTTTTGTGGGATGCGACTGTTTGAGTTAGGGGGTTTGGAGCCAGTGTGTTCATGTAATGCTTGATGTAGTGACTTGTCTCTCTTTAAGATTTGATGGCTAGTGGGATGCCGTTCGTCCATTTTTTTGGGGTGTGTTTTAATACGATTACTCGTTGTCTGTTAGAGCGAGAGAGCTTGACGGTGCTGACATGCTTTATGCGTGCTGTGCTGCATTTTAGTATTTCGCGTGTTACTTTGAAGCTGAAGATAAATGCAGCAGATTAGCGGCATTCCGTTTAAAAGCATGTTGCTGGGGTTTTGCTGCACTTTGGACCTTCAATAATGGTTTTGTAACTGATGATTTGCTGATCTCTTGGTTGATTGGGAACAGGTGGGGCCCTCAGTTCGAGAAGGCTACCTATAAGAATCGCCAGCGCCTTTACCTATCAGAGCAGGTGAGTGCATCCATAAGCATATGCCCTTTTTCTTTTGTCATATTTAGGGATGGTATCAATTTCAAGCTTGCTCTGTAGTTTGAATTAGCATCTGCAGCTGATACTTAGGTGTTCTTTGCTAATTAGTATTTGTATTTTTTTAATTTCGAGCTAACCATAGAATTTGTTTACTATGTAATGGTTTCAGACGGACGGGAGTGTCCCTAATACTCTGGTTATCGCAAATTGTGAAGTTGTCAAACCAAGGGTTGCAGCTGCAGAACATATATCACAGGTTATTCATTATTATTTTTACATTCCTTACAGTTTCGGTTTGTCAAAGGAGAACCAAGTGATTTTTACAGGCGTGTGCATATGCTACCCCTGCCTCTTATTCCTCCCTTAGTTCCTGTTGCAGTGGTTAATTAATTTTGATGTCAGTTTCACATCTCAATGCAATCATGGATGTACTCATTGTTGTGTCAAATGAAGTTATATACTTATGTCCAATCTATATAAGTACATCACTATATCTGTCTCAATCGGAACATGTAGATTTGTACGACTTATGTCTTGTGATAATGATGTATGTCAATGCCTTTGTTCTGAACTACTGTTTATCTTCAAGTTAGCAAATTGCTGTGTACAGTAGTGTAACTATGGTAGTTCCTTAGATTCTTTATGCGCCAAGCAGTATACTAGCATTGCATGCTCCAGTCCAGAGGGCCTGAATTAGGAATTTCTTATACTAATTTTCAATCAGTTTACAATGGAGCTGGCAAGATGTCTGTTTTTTTAATGCAGTTCAATGAGGAAGCACGATCGCCTTTTGTAAAGAAGTACAAGACTATTATTCATCCTGGTGAGGTAAGTACCGTCCTTTTGTTTTTGTTGCAGCTGCAGTTATTTTGTATTTATCTTGTTTACATGTTGCTCACACTATTTTGTGGATCCTGATGATTCCTTTTTTCTTGCTCAACTTACACTGTCACTTCAACTTGAGAAGTTTATGTTGTCTTCTTCATGTTGCTCAACTTGCTATTTCCTTCTTCTTTGAGACTGTCTTTGGTGGTTCAACCTGCTTACCTATTATGAGTTGTATCATATCTGTTTTGTCATGTACACAGGTTAACCGAATCAGGGAGCTTCCACAGAACAGTAAGATCATCGCCACTCACACCGACAGTCCAGATGTATGTCAAAGCCTTTATGTTGCTGCTTAATTCTTGTGAAAGAGTCAACAATCCCTAAGCACTCCAGGTATTGGTTTATGAATTTAAGCCTTTTTTTTTGTTTACATGCAGGTACTTATTTGGGATGTTGAGGCCCAGCCAAACAGACATGCTGTCCTAGGAGCAACTGAATCTCACCCTGATTTGGTGTGTTTTCTTATTTTAGTTCTTAACTTGTATCATTTTGAGATGATGAAAATTGCAGTTTTGCATGGTGGATTGTGCATAAGTCCTAACAGGATGTGCGCAACATGCATAGACATAACAGGGTTTAATAGGGATTGAAAGTTTTTCGATGTACCAATTGTGTGCTTTTTAGGCGTAGTGCTTATTAGCCTCAACTGTTTGTCAGATATTAAGAGGACATCAGGAAAATGCTGAGTTTGCACTTGCCATGTGTCCAGCAGAACCATATGTACTATCCGGAGGTTAGCAAATTTTCGTCTTGTTATATGCTCGTGTCCTTCTGCCCCTATTCCCCTTTTGGATTTATTCAAATATTGATCCAATTTCCTGAAGCATCTCAAGCCATACTCAGGGAATTTTGAATCACTAAAATGTCTCTTGTTACATTGATGAGTTCTCTCTTTCCTCCTAGGATATTTACACGTTTGTATATGCCTAGCAATTGTCAGCTTTATACTTATCTTCCTATATTCCTAACAAGTAACAATCAAAGAAATTTAGAGATGTCATGATCATAGTTTATGTTCGAATGGCTTGTCCTAATCCAAGCTGGATGTGGTTTCTCTATTGAGTAAAGAAAACTTTTGGTTCCTGAACTTGCACAGTGTCACATTTTTTGAGAGAGAATGTGCAATTGTGTTGTTACTTAGGTCCGTGAACCTGTTAACTGAACTTTTGATTCCATTGGAGCTTGTGCGTGTGAGTTAAGAAAGGTCCAGCCCTGATTTAGCTGGCAAAGTGGGATGACATGACAACTTTAGCACACGCAGAAAAATGATAAGAAAAAAGAATCCAATCCGTAGTTACCGGATTTGCTGTAAACCCCTGCGAATCGCGAACCAGATTCGTCGAACCTGAACCGGTTTAGGGTACGAGGTTTGTGTTCGTAGTGGAAATTGGAAGAAAAAGTGACAAATTGCGAGCCCGAATCCCGTATTGCGGTTAGGACGAACCGTGTTTCTGGTAACTATGATCCAATCACCAAATCAGCCAATGTGATAACTAGGCGAGCAACATTGCAAGCCATGTTGGGTTTGGACCTAACTCGAATCACCTGTAAAAGTTTAGGGACCTGCTGTCAAGTTCAGAAGACCCAAGGGACACAGCACTGCCTTCTTGTACTTCTTTGAGTATGCTGCTGTGATAACTTCAGCGTTGTTTCAAATGCAAATTTTAAATAGGAAAGGACAAGTCTGTTGTCTGGTGGAGCATCCAAGACCACATATCTGCACTTGGAGATTCCTCGAAAAGTGAGTCTTCCCCTGGAGCGTCAGGCAGCAAGCAATCTGGCAAAACTGCGAATGAAAAGGATAGTCCTAAAGTTGATCCTCGAGGTGTATTCCACGGGCATGATAGCACTGTTGAAGATGTCCAGTTTTGCCCTTCTAGGTAAATAGGCTACTATGTTTGTCTTCAAGTATTAATGGGTACTGCTCAACTAGCATATGTATTACATTGCGTAGGCTTTGAGCTACAGATGGTCATTTTCTGCTTGTCTAATACAGTGACTTTTAATGAAAATTTTATAGCTCTCATTGTTGTGAATGGGCGGTGTGATGCATGATATATTTTCCATCTGTATGTTTTGTCTTCACAGTTGTCTTTTTCTTTATTGGATGAAGTGCACAGGAGTTCTGTAGTGTGGGCGATGATTCTTGTCTTATTCTTTGGGATGCTCGGACTGGTACCAGCCCAGCTGTTAAGGTGACATTATTCTCTATCTTAAGTGGATTAACATTGTTTTACACAATTTTGAAATGCATGCTTCAAGGCAATACATATTCTTTCGTAGTAACATTTTTTAATTGAAGAGGTGATGCTCACTAATAAAACCAAATGATTTATAATGGTCAACCGTGCCTCATATGGAATGATTCATTTGGGGCATGTTTGGTTTCCTTGCCCACCATTGTCTAGCCTTGCTAGTCAAGGTGCGCCGATTTGGTTCTCCCTCAATAGCAAGGGAATCTTGCTTTGGGTGAGCTAAGGAACCAAATACACCTCCTTGTCCAGTTGGAAGACCAGGCAAAGTTGGGCAAGAGAACCAAACATGCCCTCAGTCAATTCAGCCCGGCATATTTTAACTGTGGTACATTGGTACATATGTTTTCTATTATGTTATTTTAATGGTTCTGCTTTTTTAATTGACTTGTCCAAACATATATCGCCTCGGATTGAACGAGTCTTTGACTAGAGGACTGACTGTTAAGTTAGCTACTGTGATTTCAATGGTTTGGTGCAACCGGCTTTTATTTATCTTGTTCCAAAGAGGCTGAAATAATTATTTTTTTTTACCTTTTTCTTCTAAACATATTGAGTGAATCAATGTTGAAATTGCTTGCTTCTTGATGTACAGGTTGAGAAAGCCCACGGTGGAGACGTTCATTGTGTTGACTGGAATCTCCATGATGTTAACTATATATTAACTGGGTATGATCATTTGAAAACTTTCTTCTACATAATCTATGATGAAATCTGTAGTTAGTTTAATTTAATTTGTAACAAGAAGTTCTATCAAGGTTTGTCAATTACTTACACATTTGAGTAAGGGGGGTTTCTCTTTATATTCAGTTCTGCTGATAATTCTGTCCGAATGTGGGACCGACGGAATCTGGGATCTGGAGGAGCTGGTTCTCCAATTCACAAATTTGAGGGTCATAAAGCTGCTGTTCTTTGTGTTCAGGCATGTACATAAAATACATTGGCTATCTCTATGTTATTTTTATGTAGACAAGGTTACTGTTCGTGATATTTCTGTATGCTTTTTGGCTATAATTTAAACCTTGTGCATTCCAGTGGTCACCTGACAAAGCATCTGTTTTTGGAAGCTCGGCGGAAGATGGTTTCTTAAATGTGTGGGATCATGAGAAGGTACCTGCTTATACGCTTATCTTCTTGTACACTTTGTGACCTATCTTGTCCCTTCTGAGATAACCCTGCAGAAAGATTGGTGATGGAAGTTTACTCACTGGTTGTTTCTCTCATGTAGCTTTGTAATCTAATAAAAGTTCTTGTGATATAGGTTGGGAAGAAGAAAAATCCCAATTCACCCGCTGGGCTTTTCTTTCAACATGCTGGTCACAGGTAGACTGTCTTCCTATAGAAATTACATTTCCATATGTGTGCTATGTGAAACTCAGAATCCACCTTTTTTTCCCCTTCAAATGATTATGCTATGTTTGTTGGCATTTTCTGTCACATTGCTGAAGCAATTGAAGAAATGCCTTTTTGCATGACGGTTTTAGGCTGTATCTTTTCTTTGTGTATCAGTATGAAGTTTAGCTAATGTACTTCTCTGTTCCAATAATGAGGTGCTTTGACTAAAATTTTCATGAAGCTGTATTTCACAGTTAAAATTTGACTAGAGAATAGATAAATAAAAAAACTGGAGACTTGAATCCACTCATTGGTGTCTTACTTAGACTGACAGACGAATGTGCAATTGTAAATTTGAACATATCTGAAGCCCGAGAGGAAAAAAACTTCATTTTGCTCTACTCTCCTTTGTCATTATAGACCAGCGCTCCAGCTGTTTCGGCAAAAAAAGAGGCTGGTAACTAATACCAATGTAATGTCACTTTGTGCTTTCTCCTGCTTTTGGGAATGACAATAGAGCATCACATATGTTGTCCAGTTCTTTTTACCCTTTATTTTGCACAACCAACAACCGATAATTAGTGGATTATAGGTTTATCGGCTTATCGCCTTGCACTGTATTTGAAGTTAGAGCTAGTGCTATTAACTTTGAATGGCTATTGATCTGGGCACTGTCATATATTAAGTGGAAGTGGAGATTGATTGGATCTGTTGGAATGCTCATAACGCCATCCTATTAAGGAGATTGATGTTGCATTTTCATTGTTCCATAATCTTCTATTTTGTCCTTTTAACCTTGGCAGGGATAAGATTGTAGACTTCCACTGGAACTCATCAGATCCTTGGACCATTGTGAGTGTCTCTGATGATGGTGAGAGCACTGGTGGAGGTGGAACATTGCAGGTAGTTCTCTTTCGTGAAAGTATCTTGTGTGGTGTAAACCACAGACAAGAAAGAACTGTACTACCATCGTTAATTGCAGCAATTACTCAATTAGAGCTATACGCTTCTGCCATTTGCCTGATACATACTTAGTCTGTTCTTACCGATGTTTTACTGATACAGATATGGCGCATGAGTGATTTGATCTACCGCCCAGAGGAGGAGGTTCTTACAGAGCTGGAGAACTTCAAGTCTCACTTGGCCAGCTGCACTCCGAGGACTTGAATTATGTGATATCTGTGAAACCCAATCCTTGTGATAACTCTAGTAGGTATCGTAGTTTCCTGTCCATTTCAAACATTTGTTCTGAAGCTGAACCTAGATTTGTACCCTTTAAGGTGCTGGTGAGCTTATGTTAACTTGTTGTATGACTCAAAATCGGTATACTCGTGTGAGCACCGTGCAGCTGAATTTCTCTGTAGGCAGACTTGCGGTATTGTGAAACATTATTCTGGAAAACACCTATTGGACCTAATGAGCTTGTTTGTACTGGGCTTGCCTTGATGACTTGATCAGATGGTTCTTTACATAGATCTGACCGACGACCTTGTGCTTGATTGTGTCATTGGTTATTCCTTGACACATCGTGTTGCATTTAGGGTTACTAACCTCTGTACATTTGAGCTTGTCGGTATGCATTGTTCATGTGCCGTTGTTGCAGTTGCAGAGGTTGTATGCGCAGAGGTCATTTAGGGCCCATATTTCGCGGCAGCTCTGTTGTGACGAGGAATTTAGTTGATTCCAATTTATTTACAAATCTCTGCAAGATTCTGCTGGCATGAATAAAAAAAAATTGTGTTCATGTTAAATATTCTACCATCCAATTAATGTTGAGAAAAGCTTTCATGTTCGCTCTATGTTTTGCTTTGAGAGGCTAGAAATTCTCACCTTAGTTGGATGAAAAGAGAGATTTACATTTTAATTTTTGCGGTCTAGGCTATGACAAACGATGTAGGTTGCTTAGATATGTACTAAATTTGTCGCAGTTGTATAAAAATACAACTATACTTTGTATCATAAAAAAATACAACTATATTTTGAATCATAAACGTTAGAAGCACTACTCAAAACATTATAATTGCATAACAAATACAACTCTATTTTCGACTATAAACACGCATATTGTAGTGTTTAGCGGACCCACAATTGCACGTAAAATTCGGCTAGTTATATGAAAACGATACAAGCATTTTTAGAAAGTGACTGCTATGCCAAACAAACGGAGCCTTGTTTGATTAGCGACCAAGGCCTCTCATGGCCTCCGTGATGCTGCTATTTAAAATGAAAAACAAAGAAGGGGGTGGCAGCTGTCTGAATCCGTTCTTGTGTTTCTTACCAAACACCTCTGCATGTGGCTGAAAGATCCCGAACGCATTGCTAGGAAACTTGGCCTACTCCCTTAAAACCTTAGCAGTAGGTTATAAATAGAAAGACAGAGGATCACACCATTGTAAACATGCAATCAAAATAATAAAGCAGAGCAGTTCCTTTTCATATTGTGTCTCTCTCCCTCTCTCTCTGTTCTCCAGTTTAGATCTATTAGGCAACCCGGACTATTCGATAGCGAGGTTATCTAACACATTATCAGCACGAAGCTCTACCGGTGATCAGATTGAAAGGTGAGAATACGAGGATTGAATCTAATCGCTCGTTTGTATTTATGCATGCATCTAAACTACGTGACATGAAGCTATCTGGCCTCCCTCGGTAGCTGCACTTGAATCGCTGCCGCGATGACACAAAGAAGCGCTCCCGCCGCCCGACCGCTTGTCGCGCCGACTTTGGCCGCCATTGCCGCCCGCCGCTTTAGCCTCTCAGACGATACCGGCTCGCAGCCGTCGCCCAGCCGAGCGCCTCACAAGTCCTGCAGATGTCGCCGAAACTACCGGCCGACCGGCCCCTGCTTGGCAGCCAAGCCGCACAAGCCAAGGAGCTTGGGACCCATGACGCACAAGCCAAGGAACTTGGAAGTGGAACCCATGCCGTATGAAAATTGGAATCCAATTGACCAATTGTGTCAGGATAAGGCAAGGGGAGGGGGAAATTACCCTTTTGCCCTCCCCCGAAATTCTTTCTTTTATTTCATTTTTTTTCTTTTCCGAAATTAAGTAGAAATTATGGAAATTGATTAGAGAATTTCAGAAAATCCTGAAAATTGCCAGAAATTTATGGAAAATTGCTAAAAATTTGCAGAAATTTTTTGGATCTGGTTTTAATTTTCTAGCATTCTCTTGCAATATTTATGAATAATTTATGAATATTTTCATGCTTTGGTTGTTATTGCTTCGTGTGTATTTGAGTTTTTCCTTTTCTCTCTCTCTCTCTCTCTAATATACACATGAAGCACGCCGCACGAAGCGGTCACCGTCGCGCCAGGAAGGCCGACGTGCATGGAACTGACCTCGCCGCGTGCATGAAGCCGCGCTACGCCGATCGCACGAAGCCGATCGTGCACATGAAACCGATCGTGCGAAGCTGATCGCGCGCATGAATCCGATCGCATGCACGAAGCCGATCGCACGAAGCTGATCGCACACTTGAAACAGATCGCACGAAGTCAATCATGCATATAAATCCGATCACATGCACGAAGCCGATCGCGCACATGAAACCGATCGCACGAAGTCGATCATGCACATGAATCCGATTGCATACATGAAGCCGATCGCGCGCATGAATATGATCGCATGCACGAAGTCGATCACATACATGCACGAAGCTGTATTTATAAATCTTTATGAATATTTATGAATCTTGTACTTATGAATCCTGCATTTATGAATCCTGTATTGTATTTATGAATCTTGTAGTTATGAATCTTTGTATTTATGAATCTTGTATTCATTGCATTCTTTAGTTTACTAAAAATTCATGAGAATTTAATTATGCATTTATAAATCTTGCAACCACTCTCTATTAGATTACACAAAGTAATCTAATGAAAGAATATTGTGAATATGCAAATACCTGGTATTGTCAAACATGAGTTTGAAGAACTGACCCCGAATAGTCAGAACTATCTCACATGGGCATCAGATTTGAAGATCATGCTTGCGAGCAAGAAGCTCCAAGCTGCCACCGGCTTAGAGTCCTCGAAGGACGCGCAACCTACTGCCGAGCAAAACGATCAAACTTTGCCCTTATTCTCAGACATCACTTTTTAGCCACTCTAAAGAATGAATACATGGCTGATGTGAGTGCACTTGAGTTATGGACTGCACTCCAGAAGCAGTTCGAGAAGTTCAAGTCCACCATCTTGCTCCAAGCACAGTAAGAATGGGTTCGCTTGAAGTTTGCAGACTACAGAACAATGGTTGTTAATGAATTTTAAATAGTGAATTGTAAACTCGAGAAGAGCATGCACTTTCTCATGAATAAGAATTGCAGTTTATTCTTTATTCCAGTATTCTTTATTTGCATGTAATGTTTGAATTACTTTGCCACTGTCTGATTAGAATTATATTTCTTTTCATTTAGAAATCGTGTAGCGCCCAATGTAGAAAATATGCATTGTTGATAGTAGCACAACAAATACCATCTTAAGAGAGTCGAAATACTTCCAGACGATCACGAAAAACGCAGGAAGAATTACGACAATCGCAGGAAGCGATACGCATATAATAGGCTCTAGAAGAGCCACAATTATATTGCCTATGTGTACAACTTTGGTACTTGAAGAAGCCCTTTTGTATCCTGAATCAACACGCACTCTCTTAAGTTTTAAAGATACCCGCGTCAATGGTTTCACGTAGAAACCAATGAAGAAAATGGCAAAGAGCATTTGTGCATTGTGAAGCACGCGGAGTATGGAAAAATGGTACTGGAAAAATGTCCCTCATATGAATCTGGGTTGTACTACACGAAAATCAATGCACCCGCAGTGTATACTTCTTTAAAGACTGTCTTTAGAAGCTCTGAATTATTTTCTCTATGTCACTGTAGATTATGTCATCCTGGTCTTAGAATGATGAGAAATATAGTTAACAACTCACAATGTCATGGCATTAATGTTAAATTTTTTTCGAATCATGAAGATTTTGTGTGCTATGCATGTGCCACTGGGAAATTAATAACTAGACCCTCTGTTATGAAAGTGCAACATGAAATCCCTGCATTCCTGGAACACATTTAGGGGGGTATTTGCGGCCTGATTCAGCCCTTATCGGGGCCGTTTCGGTACTTTATGGTGCTCATTGATGCTTCCTCGAAATGGTCGCATGTATGTTTGCTGTCAACAAGGAATCATGCATTTGCAAAGCTGATCTCGCAGATCATCAGAATTAAGAATGATTTTCCTGATCATCGCGTGAAGTCCATTCGAATGGACAATGCCGGCGAATTTACTTTCAAGGCATTTGATGATTATTACACAGCAACTGGAATAACTGTTGAGCACTCTGTACTGCACATCCATAAGCAAAATGGACTAGCTGAAGCACTAATAGAGAGGATTAAGTTCATAGCCCAACCGCTCTTGCAGAGTTGTAACTTGCCCAACACTTGTTGGGGACACGCAGTCCTGCACGCAGCAACACATCAATTATAAACTATCGTCCTACAACATACATTCCCCTATGCAATTAGTGCAAGAGGTCATCCCGAAGATTTCTCATCTTAGAAAATTTGATTGTTTGGTATATGTACCAATACCACCCCCTGTACAGCGGACTACAATAGGCCATCTCCGCAAGTCTGGGATATACGTTGGTTATGAGAGTGCATCCATAATCAGGTATTTGGAACCCATGATTGGAGACTTGCATACAGCTCGATTCGCTGACTGTATCTTTGACGATGATCGTTTCCCGTCATTAAGGGGAGAGAACCAACCATTGGATAAAAAATACCTGGAAATAATATGACATTCCACTGTGATTCCCGCGCATGACCCTCGCACTAATGAAGCACATCAAGAAATCCAGAAGATAATTAATTTGCAGAATCTAGCAAATGAACTGCCTGATCATTTTTGTGATCATAAGACTGCCTGATCATTGAAAGCTTTATATCACTAGGTTCACTTACCTAGCATAATTCCATGTTTAAATATATGCATAATTTACATATAGTGAAAATATGGATAATATAGCACCATATAAAAAACATTAGTATACGCAGACCTACGTAAGTGTCTAGGTAATCTAGCTAAAGCAAATATAAGAGGGAATAAGTTTGGATCATGGTCACGGCACCATATAAAACCGTGACTTTTTTTTACTGTAGTGGCCCTCTTATGTTTTTTTCTCTCAAATCTAGTCCCTGTGCAACGAAAATTGCAAAAATCGCTCTCATCTGAGCATGGAAAACCCGGCAGATGACACGTATCATCTGCCGCTGTCTGATAGCGCGGAAGGACGTGACGCGCATGGGGAGCGCAGAAGGTTGCTTCCAGCACAGTAAGCACGGCAACACACAACACGGGGCACGCCAGCTTGGGTGCGTGAGCATGTAGGTGGCCAAGCGCGAGCAGGCGAGCGGGCAATCACTGGCAAGCAGGCAGGCGCCTAAGCGCACGGGAGGGTGGGCGGGAGCACGTGGCGGGCGAGCGTCCGCGTGTGGTGAGCGAGCGGATGGGCCAGCGAATGCGTGGGCAGGACTGGCTGGCCAAGCGACAGATTGGGCGACTAAACATGGGAGTGCGTGTGCAATGCTTGGTAGCGCGGAAGGTTGCTTTCGCGTTTCTCGGACGTGGTAGAGGTGAGGTATCGACTAAATATGTAAATTAGTGCACATAGATGCTAGATTTGTAAAAAAAAGAGGTTTTGATAACCTTCACCAGATGTTTTTTTTAGCAGCCATCATCCAAATTCCTGTCTATTGGATTTGCTTTGAGATCGATGCACGCCCCCCTGAATTCGAGGTGGGTTGCTATGTTTTGATCGAACAGATGTGTGTTTTGATCGTACGGTCCAAAATTTGGATATTTTTTGGGATAAAAATATCCAGATAATGCCTATACACTCCCAAAAAAATTGAGACTAGATAAGCGCTGATGTTTAAAACCGCACGTGTCAATACATACGTAGATTACCTAAAGTAGAGAGGTGCTTCTATGCTTTCTCTCCTAATACAAGTTGCACAAATCTTGAAGCAAACGAAGGGGTAAGTAATCCTCATCTACCCTTCATTCATGCTTTAATATTTATGTAACTTTAGAAAGGAAGAGCATAGAAACACCTCTCCCTAAAGTATTATTTCACCACTATTAATTACAGAACCATCACAATTACCTCTCCGACACACAACTTATCACAACTTTAACTACTACTATTACACCGCCACCATCATCACGTGTATTGGCATATCACACGCTATTATCACAATAGCAAACTTAAATCACACGATCATTTAATCGCTCACTTATGCACAAATTAACTAATTAACCCCTCTAAAGCAGGAAGGTAGAAGCCTAGTCCCCTTGTCCTTCTTTTTACCCTGCACTGGTATATTGCCCTCCTTGCTGCCCTTGATTGGAGTGACATCGTCGTCGATAACCTTCCCGGTCACGACAGGTGGGACGGGCTGGTTCTCCTGCGCGGGCTGCTCGAGCTGCCACTCCCCAGTTTCGCCGATCACCATCCCCTTGTTCCTCTCCACCCACCACGACTCCGGCACGAGGTTGTCGTCCTTGAGGTAGGCGCACGACTTGTTCACCAGCGCCACACTCCGCTTCACCTGGAGCTTTAATTCGCCGTCCTTCCCGTTCCATCCGGCCACAGTGTGCAGGATGGCCTGCAGGTTGTGGTAGTCGCCGACGTTGGTGGTGTCCGGCTTCAGGTAGGGAGACTTCTTGGAGTCCACGGCGAGGACTTTGCCGACGTTGGCGTAGCCGAGGAGGTTGCTCGGGTAGAGCGGGATGATGTCGGGCATGTTCCTGACGTGCAGCGCGCGAAGGTTAGGCAGCTCGTCGAACCGCTTCTTGAACTCCGGGTTCCCGATCTGCGGGCTCCCGAACACGATGGCCGTCACTGGGATGTGCGCGTCGCCGACCTTGGACATGCCGTTCACCACGATGTCGAACGCGGAGAGCGTGGCCAGCGACGCGCCGAGGCTGTGGCCGGTGCAAACGATGCTGAGGCTCTCGTCCTTGTACTTGGCGACCAGCTCCCGCACCGCCGCGAGCAGCTGGTCGCGCGCGCTGTACCTGGAGAAAGGCGACCGATCGTCGCTGGACGTGTATATGACGTGCCACCCCTTCATGACGCGCGCGTGGCCGTGGGCCGGGTCGCCTTCCGGCAGGATGGCGTCGGGGGCGACCAGCTCCGGCTTCAGAACGTCGACCCACTCGAGATTCCGGATGGTGCCGCGCCACGCGACGTAGATGACGCGCTGGCCCGTGGCGGCCACGGCGGCGTCGGTCGACACGGAGACGTAGCCTATCCAGTTGGACTCCTTGCTCCACGCCTCGCGCGACAGCGAAAACACCATGAGCCCCCCCAGGAACGACGAGACGGAGGTCGCATACAGGTTCGCGGCCACGGAGACGTCGGCGGCGGCCGGGAACTGCGTGCGGCTGAAGAGTGTGGCCTTGGAGTAGCGGCAGCTGCCGCAGAACCTGGACTTAGGATCGGAGTTGAAGGAGTCGTAGGTGACCTGGCAAAGGTCGCCGCAGAGCAGGATGAGGCGGCGGAGCGTGAGGTCGAGCGGGTCGAGGAGGCCGTCCCAGTGGGCGGAGCCGAGCAGCTCCGGCCACGCCGGGGAGGAGCCCTTGGCGCCAGCGCCGACCAGGGCGCTGGACAGGAGGACGCCTTGGCTCGCGTCCATGCGTGCTTGCGGTGTGTCCGTGTGATGAGAAGAAGATTAGGCAGTGAGTTGTGACTGGCCAGAGGAGCCGGGGATCAGGGAGATGCTGTGAGTGTGCTACTGGTGCTGGGTGACTGTCGGTTTTGCGTTCGCGCGGACAGAGCGAATGGTTGGTTGGAGCGTGGCGTACGGTCATTTCCGAATGACCATGTGGTTTATTATAAAAATGAGTTGGTGGTGATGGTGAGTCTGTCAGGTTGTTTTTGGACCAGAATAGTAGCAGCCCACAGCCCAGTAGGTGAGGAATTTCGTAGCTATTTACTGTTTGTCTAGCCTTATTTGTATTTCATTGTATTCTTTTGTTCAGTGATTCTTCAGTAACGGATCTCAAATAAGTGTCCAGTTTTAAATTCTTGTTTTCTTGTTTTTAAGAGTTTAGAACTTGTGGTGTCATTATTTGTTTGGGATCCGTTGCAACGTACGGGCACTTTACTATTATTACTAAACAACACTTGTGTTTCTTTTTACGAGCACTCAAATTTTTATTTATAAAATATTCAAATAGAAGAGAAAATATTAAAATTTCCGAATTATCGATGCTGGTGAGCTCGATCGATCTCCTCGTCAAGAACTCCGTCTGAAACTCTCAGGAGAGAACATAGTTAAAGAGCTAGCTAGGACTAGCAAGTGGCAACGGTGTGTGTGGACGAGTAAACGATCGAAATATCGTCGTAGTGGACTGTGGACCTAAGGAAAGCTACATCTTACCCCCGATGGTTTTAAATTCAGGGTGTAGTCATTTGTTACTCATGTTTTTTTTCCCTAAAGCTGCGCTATCGCTAACATTCTAGCACGAGGGAATCCTCGGAAAGTTGCGTTGTAAAACAGATATATTCCAAGTCTGAGTTGAATGAACTCTATTTTGATGGGTGAATTCTAATCTATCGCATGCTTGTTTTTCTATATATTGGGCATCCCTTTGTACAGAGAAAAGAGGAATGTAATAAAAAAAAGAACTTTGCCCCCTATACTTTTGTGTGTGCTTATGCCTCTAATTTTGTTCGGTGTTCGTGTGGGCGTGCTATCGATTGGTACGGGTGAACAACTACATTTTAAATCACGTTATCCACACATCGGCCAAGAAATTGAATCGCTGCCGCCTCACAAGACACGCCATGAGCTCCCGGGCCGTCAGACGGCGCCTGGCGCCCATAGCCGCGTCGCCATCGCCCACGGTCACCTAACCGCAAACCGTTCGCTGCCCATTGACGCGTTGCCGCCTTGGCCACACCAATCGTGACGGCCTCGGCCCTGGGCCTCATCGGCTGCCCTCGTAGGCACCGGCCGCACCGCCTCCGACCCTTGGCTTTCGGCCACTGCACCAGCCTCCGGTCACCCACCTGACACCCTGACGCGCCGCCCTATGAGCCGTCTCATGTGAGCAATCCCATGGCTGCTAGGGTTTCTTTTAACCCTAGCCGCCCTTCTTATGGACCTGGGTAGGCCACCGTGGGTCGAGGAGCCCACAAACTTTTGGGCCCACTCGATAATTCCAAAAAAAAAGGGAGACAGGGAATTTACCATTTTGCCCCTTTAGTTTTTTCTTGTTTTTTGAAAAATAGATTTATAATTCCAGAAAATGGATATTAAATCCTAAAATTAGATTTTTAGGTTTATGGACTTCCATAAATGTTTGGAAAATTGATATTTTAGCACATCGAAAGTTCTATATCCTGGGTTTATTTTCTAGCATTATTACATATTTATTATGTTCTAGAATTTTATTTTATTTTTTTATTTAAGTAATTCTGAAAACTGCTGGCACGGCTAATCGATTAATTTTACACTCTGCCAAGGTTGTATAACTTTACCTACAAGACATCATATTCCCCCGTTGTGTCAGCACACTTCCTTTGGTGAGCGACAAAGAAAAATCACGACAAGACCCCTATAAAAACTCATCCATGTAGTCATGCCTGTTAAGATTTCACCGCTGAAAGAATCCCTCTATTCAGAAGCCCCCTCTTATGCCAGAGTGGCAACCTCACGCTTTCACCACACCACTACCTCCATATGGCATGTATGTCCATGGTGTGTGTTAATATGGTTAACCAGGTCTGTCCTATTCCAGATTTGTGGTAGTACGGTTAGGCTTTACATTCAGCGAAACTCAGACTGATCCTTAATTGACTAAGCGAGACTTTCCACAAATCCAGAACCATAACCTCACCACTTTCCAACCATTTCTCGCTCGGTTTAAGTCATTTTCATTTTAACCATACTATTTCCACAATAACACTAACATCATGACTTCTATTTTAATCGAACATTATTTTAGCACAAATTCCCCAAAACTTCCTAAGTTCAATTCTAAGCATGTTTAAGCAATGTCTAATTATTATCATATACTAGTTCATATTTTTCTTAAGGTTACAAAGGCATCGATACTTAATTTCAAAGGTGGCGTACCAAAATTGGGTATAACTAGCATTTAAAACTAGGTCAAGGAATAACATTTATAACAAATAAGCATGCAATAATTTAAAATTTAACGTACAAGTTTACAAACTAGGAGCAACATGATCAAGGTGGTGAGACTTGCATGGTTCAACGAGTTGCTGCTCGAATTCGTCGTCTGGGTACTCCTCAGACTTTCCGTAATCTACGTGCGAAAACCAACCAAATTCAAATAAAATACAAATAAATTCAAATTAAATTCTAAACTAGCACTAAACTAAAATTTAAGATTTTAGATGAATTTAGGAAGAAAAACGGAGCCAAACGGAGTTCGAACGGGCGAAAACGGGCTACTGAAAGTTCAAAAACGAATAAAAAGGATTTTTTTTGGATTTTTGGAATTATTTTTCTAAAGAAAATCCGAATTATTACGCAACGATGACGTCAGCAACCGAATTTCGGATTTTTGAATTATTTTTCAAAAGGAAATTTGCTTGCATGCAATCACACATGCGCCGCCAGAGCTGCATGGCAAGTGGAGGAGGGGTGGCGCGCGCACCAGCGACGGCGCGGCGGGGTGAACACGACGGCGGTGGTGGCGAGGCCGGAGAGGAAGCCAGGGCGGTGGAGGAGCTCGACGACAGGGTGGCCGGAGCCAGGGAAGAAGGCGGTGGCACTTGGCGCGGAGAAGAGAGAGGAGAACGGAGAGAGAGATAGGGCAAAGCACGCGAGGGAAGAAGGGCGTCGGGGGGGAGGGGGCATTTATAGCAGGGCTGGTGATGCGCGCTGGCGCAACGGGCGCTCGCGACCGCACGGCAGCGACATGGGGCGGCGACGACGCGGAAGGGCGCGTGGAGGCCGGTGGCGCGTTACAGCGCTGTTCCGCGTGTGATCGTGCTTCCCCACCAGCCGCACCAAGTGAGGGCACACACTGAGCTAGGCCTGGGCGTTCGGTTTAACCGAATAATTTGGTTTCGGTTTTTGGTTTATTTGAAAATTCGGTTATTCCAAATCTGGAACCGAACTGTGTGTGCAAATTTCGGTAACCGAAACTTGGGTTAACCGGTAGTTTGGTTTCGGTTTCGGTTTTAACCAAATGAACTGAACTGTTTTTGCATACTGTATTACAGATTAACAACAGTGTAAATTTCTGTTACAACACACAGAAATGACAGAATGACAGAATAAACAGCAGAATCCAACATATACACACAGAATAAACTAAGTACTGAAGTCCAAATCAACTTGGCATACAGAATAAACATGCATGCTGTAGTCCATATCCAACAGACCAACATAACGGATTAACAGTTTCTAAAGCTTGAAACATGGAGAGAGTCCATCTCGGGTACTAAACACTAATGTGGTATAGTTACACAATCAGAAATTAAGTAGTGAATTGCAGACTACATTGCTAATGTTGACAATTGAAACATGGGGATAGTAAAATCCTGTGAATTTCTCAATGCAATTTGCAGTTCTCCTTTGCTTCAAGCCTTTAACATACATACTTTTTGAAGAGGACCAAACCAAGATGGCAGGATTGGTGTGATGGAGTCATTCTGTCATTTCTGTGTGCTGTATTTTCCATGAAAGATTATGTCAAGAAAATTCTATAATTCAACTGCACTTGGTCCATTAAGACCATTAAAAAGAAACATATTGTTCATAGCAACTAAACTTCTAATCCATTGTTTATCTTGAATTCAACAATTTTATACTTATGAGAAAGTTAGTTTTATCAGAAGATAGATCCGTTCTTAAATTCTTACATGTCAAAGAGCCAATAATTTGTCACCTCTTTTACCAATTGGCAAGGAAATAATAACCCATACAAGTTGATTATATCATTTTGTAAGATCTTAAAGAAAACTACACAATAATTAGTTGTAGTTGGGACTTGGGAGAACAAGGAAATTACCAGTGCAAGCCCTATTATGTACAATCAATCAACATTAACAGAAGTTGTAGTAGAACTTGGCTTAGTGATAGACTTGCTGCTGGATTGTGTTGTCGACTTTGATTCTGTAGAAGTAGTAGCCTTTTCATCTTCAAACTCTTTAAGCAATTCTGAAATAAAACAAAAACAACATGTAAATAATTAGTTGCAATTGGGAGAACAGGAAATTATGTCATCAACAGATTATTCATTGTTGTTAGCTTACCTTCTTCTATTTTGGCTAGCTCTTCCTCATTTTCTTCAATATTGATAGGAGTGGATCGCCGTAGCCAATCTTGCGTACAAATAAGAGTTTGCACCATGAATGGTGTAAGCGAGATCCTAAAATCATCTAGGACTCGTCCACTCATACTAAATGTGCACTCCGATGCAACCATTGATATTGGAATTGCCAACACATCACGAGCCATACGTGCCAATATAGGAAATCTGGACGAATTCACTTTCCACCATTCTAGAATATCAAATCTGCTACTGTCCTCTTCATTATCTTTACCAAGGTATTTCTCAATTTCAGATTTGCTAGTGCCAATTGCACAATTACCGGTCTTCATCTTTTTAGCAATTAGGGACTTCATCAACCTTCCTCCCCTTTTGTTGTGGTTGTTCAGAATCATTGGTTTGAGTCGTTGAATCACTTGGAGCATATATATTTCTGTACTCTTCAAACAACTCATTGAAACAACCATTCATTGCATCCCAAACTTCATCCTTTTTCCTCACCAAACATTTCCCCAATGGCTAACTTAGTGTAACTAGATAGCTTGTATCTTGGATCAAGTGCAGTAGCAATAAAGATGAGCAGGTTCATGTTCTCCTTCTCCTCCTCCCTTGCCCTGCCCTTCCCCCTCCCCTCATTCTCATTCTCATTCTCATTTTCCTTCTCATGCCAATTACCCCAATACTTATCATACTTATCCTTCATCCTCTTGGCCATTGCCTGGCGCAATTCATCTTCACTATCAGCTCATTCTCGCAGCAATACATTGACTTCACCAATCTCATGAAAGAACTCATTAGCAGTCACTTGTAGTGTAGTGGAAACACGAAGAGTGAGATCATAAAAATGCCCAAGAAATTCAGCCATCTTCTTTGCGTTCTCCCAATCGCATTCATTAGGAATTCCAGGGCCTTTTTCCCCAAGTAACTCTATTGTATATGTTGGATCTTCTTCCTCATATCTTGCAAATACTTTCTCATAAATGATTGCAGATTTCAACATAAGATATGTTAAATTCCACCTAGTGCATACATCTAGTATCAAGAATGCATTGCTTTTCAAATTTTCTAACTTTGCGAGTTTTTTAAATTTGACCAACCTAGCGGTTCCATTCTTGATAAACCTAACAGCGGCATGAACACGCTTCACAGAGCTATCCAACACTTTCAAGCCATCAGAAACAATCGAATTTATAATGTGGGCAGCACATCTCATGTGAAGATACTAGCCTAAAGCAATGCTAGTTTTTTTATTGTTCATTTGCCTCCGTATGTAATCTACTCCACCGTCATTGGGGCTAGCATTATCAACTGAAATGGTCATGACTTTATTAATTCCCCAGTCCACCAAGCATTTCTGTATGTTTTTTCCAATATCATCTCCCTTATGGCCCTTTACCTTAAAAAAAACTAATGATCTTCTTGTGCAATTTCCATTCATGGTCAATAAAATGTGTTGTGACAGCCATGTAACTATCTTATTGTTGTGAAGTCCAAGTATTAGTTGCAAGACAAACCCTTTCACATGATTGCATAAAAAAGATTTTGAGCTTTGCTTTCTCTTCAAAGTAAATAGAAACTGTCTCTCTAGTGATTGTTCGTCTAGATGGCACACTCCAACATGGACAAGCTACAGACATAAATTTTGTAAAACCTGGCTTTTCACAGCTAGCAAAAGGAATCTCATCTTCAATAACCATTTGAGCTAAAGCATTTCTAATTGCATCAGGATCATACTTGTAAGTTGTAACACTATCAACCTGATTTACTTGCAAATAACCTTGCTTCGGATCCTTATTCCTATGAGGATTGCATTTGCAAGTGTTAAAATGAGTCCGCAAGGCAGATGTACCATTAACATTTGGATCGGCCTTGATCTCACGGTGACAATAGTTTCACTTTCCTTTCTTCAGATGACCACCCACTTTAATCTTGGTGAAGTGAAACCACATCTCTGATCTTGGGTCCATCTTTTTTCTTTTATTGCCCTCCTCCTCCTTCTTCTCCCCTGTTTCCTTATCCTTCTCCTTCAGATTTCCCTTGGATTCATTTGTTTTGCTCGGATCAGAGGCCTACAATAATACAAGAACATAGCATGTAAAGCACACAGGAAATATGTAGTATTCCTGATGTCCACCGAGTTGGATAAGACTTGACCAATATGTGAACTCCATCGATTAGACAAGATCTCTATTTGTATTAGGTTAAGCTCATCTATGAAATGAAAACAGGTAACACGAATGCAGATTCTTATAAAAAACAAAACAGAAAAAGGTCAAGTGCAGATTCTCCCAAAAAAAAGAAAAATAGAAGGGTGCATTCTATAAGTTGTATCTATTGCTAAACTAATTAAACACAACAAAAGTTGCAAAAGCAAGCATTGCTTTCAGAAACTGCAAAATATACAATTGAGGCATCGATAGATAACCTAGGGAGAAAAGGTTACCTTCTCTCTTCCGTTCGAACTAATAGCATGCACAATTGTAACTTGTAAACACTAAACATTAAAAAAGCTAGCAATCTGTCGGCCGTTGTAACTTGTAAACACTAAACAATCTGTCGGCCGTAGATCTAATCATCTAAAAAGCTAGCAATCTATCAGTCGTTGTCCCATGCGGAGGAAGAGACGAAGAGCAAAGACTAAAGAGTAAAAGTCAGTAGATCACATATGTTGTTGTTGCAAGCCAACTGTTGTGTTGCTGCCACCAGGCCCACCATGGTCGGAGTTGAAGAATCGGAGCCTCGGAGGACGCCATCACGCTCGCCAGTCGCCAGGAGGCTCAGGATGAGGGATTGAGGGGAGGGGCGACGGCGTCCGGTGGCTGGAGTGGGGAGGCGGCGGGATCAGGAGGGGACAGGAGATGGCTAGAGTGGGGAAGGGAGGGGAGGGGCCAAGGCGTCCGGTGGCCGGCGGCGGGAGGGGGAGGACCGGGAGGGGATCGGGAGGGGCGATGGCTGGAGTGGCTGAGTGGGGAAGGGTGGGGAGGCACCGCTTAGAGTGGGGAAGGGAGGGGAGGGGCGACGGCGTCCGGTGGCCGGCAGATGAGGGCGACCGGCAGCGGGATCGGGAGGGGAAGGGCAGGGCCACAACCTAGTAGGGGTGGCCGGGTGGGATTGGAAGTTCTCGAGTGCGGATGAGGGCATGAGGCTAGGGTTACTGGGTTACAGTTCGGGCCTTCGGGGACCCGAGGGCGGGGTAGTCATTCCCAAACCGGTAGTCCGATTTATTCGGCTAACCGAGAGTTAAAACCGAAGTAACTAGAAAAAGTTTGGTTATTCCATACAGTAAACCAAAGCAACAATCGAATAATTCGGTTTCGGTTTTTTTAGTGTCGGTTTCGATTTGTTTGGTTTCAGTGTTCAGTTTCCGGTTTATTTGCCCAGCCCTACACCGAGCAATGAGGAGCGTCACATGTTGATCGAGGAGGAGCTAGCGGGGGTGACATGGGCGCGGCCGCTAGCCGGCAATCCCCTATCTCTAATATATGGTATTTAGTTGTCTTGAACTGTTATGATAAAGTAATGAGCATTCACAAGTCTTGTATCATGCATAAGCTAGCCATGCAAGAATCAAGCCAGGCCGGGGAAAAGTATGTAGGAACTGCTGGATTTGTAATACCCGGCAGTTAATGTGAAAACACATATGTAATAGTAGTGAGATTAGTTCTATATTATTTGTATAAAGTGAGTTATAGTAGTGTATAGTAGCTGTTGGGTCCAAACATAGTACCTCTAGATTAAACTTTTTACACGAAGCGATGGCAAAAGTGTAAACGGGATGCTATGCATGCATGGATCTGCTCCATAATGAGATGGGCCATGAGTGAAGCTTGAGCCAAGGTGTTACTGATAGTATCAGAGCGTCAACCTTCGCAGTATGGGCACGGGTATATAGCGTATGATGCGTGTAGACCCGGAGTGGCCACACGGTATATCGGTAATGTTGTTAGGTCTAAACATAGCACCTTAGGTTAATCCTTCTGCACGAAGCGAAGATGAAAGTGTGCGCAGAATATTATGTATGTGTGAATCCGCTCTGCTGTGGACTAGATAAAGAACGAAGTTTAGGCTAGGATGTTAGAATTTGTCTATCTGCACTACGACGCTATGCCATAGTACTGTCTTTCTCTATAACATTTTATTATAGCAGGATGCCTCCTTTTTCAAAGAAAAAAAGAACAAGATGTCATCAAAAAATCCCCCGACAATTTAGCACCGTAGCCATCAGAATTTTATTGATTTTGTTAGGAAACCGGTTGTCGTATCCTATATGGACTCTTCCTTATCTCTAAGCAGAACCGCTATATATAGGAGGCAGGGGGTCACCCCATTGTACATAAGCATCTGAGAATAATAAAGCGCACTGTTCTCCTCCTCATATTGTGTCTCTCGCCCTCTCTCTCTGTTCTCCAGTTTAGATCTATTAGGCAACCCCGGACTATTCGATAGCGAGGTTGTCTAACAGATTTTATATGGAGCGTCAGCTTTTAAATTAGATGGCTGCAGCCTATAGGTAAGGGGATGGAACGAAGGCCCCCAAAGACGAAAGAAATGGTATCGAAGCACGCCTTTTCGGTACTACTAGGAGTACGTACTCCTATCTCTAGTGTATTATTTAAATGAATGTGTTATATTCTTTTATTGTTTTCGGTATACTCTAATAATAATTCTAAGATACTACAATGTAACATTGTTAAAAAAAAAATCATCGGAGCCATTTGTTTTTTTTATATATATACACTTTTCCATATGTAAAAAGAGTATATAAACAAATTATGTTAGGTGGATTTTGATGAAATTTTTCGTGAAGCTCACTTCGGAGTATCTTATAATCAGTATTAGAGTATACTTAAAATGATAAAAAGGTATAACAACATCATTTAAGCGGTATATATATGAAAATGGTTTCATACCCCTGGAAGTACGTACTCCCACCTTCAGTATACCGCTTAAATGAACGTGTTATACCTCTTTATCCTTTTAAATATACTCTAATACTGATTATAAGATACTCCAAAGTGAGTTTCATGAAAAATTTCATCAAAGTCCACCGTTTATAGCAAATTTTGTTTATATACTCTTTTTATGTATGGAAAATGGTATATAGAAAAAAAAATAAAAGGTCCCGATGAATTTTTTTCAACAATGTCGCATTGTAGTATCTTAGAATTATTGTTGGAGTATATTAAAAATGATAAAAGAGTATAACACGTTCATTTAAGTGGTATAACAATGTCGCATATATATATATATATATATATATATATATATATATATATATATATATATATATATATATATATATATATATATATATATATATAGGAAGCCTTTTAAGTACTCTTGGGAGTACGTACTCCCACCTCCAAAGATACCACTTAAACGAATACGTTATACTCTTTTATCAATTTCAGTATACTCTAATAATAATTCTAAGATACTACAATGCGATATTGTTGAAAAAAAATTGATCAGAGCCCTTTATTTTTTAGCTATATACTCTTTTTCATATGTAAAAAGAGTATATAAATAAATTATGCTATAAAGGGTGGATTTTAATGAAATTTTTCGTAGAATTCACTTTGAAGTATCTTATAATCAGTATTAGAGTATACTTAAAAGGATAAAGAGGTATAGCAACATCATTTAAGCGGTATACTGAGAGTGGGAGTACGTACTCCCAGGGGTATGGAACCATTTTCCTATATATATATATATATATATATATATATGAAGCCTTTTCCGTACTCAGATCCCAGTGTTAAATATATCTTAACTATTATAAGAATGAGTTGGTGGTGATGGTGAGTCTGCCAGGCTGTTCTTGGGCCAGAACAGTTGGGGCCCAAGGCCCAGTAGGTGAGCAATTCCGTAGCTATTTGCTGTTTGTCTAGCCTTATTTGCATTTCATTGTATTCCCTTGTTTGATTCTTCAGTAACGGATCTCAAATAAGTGATAGCTCAAGTTTTAAATTCTCGTTTTTTGTTTTTAAGAGTTTAGAACTTGTGGTGTCATCATTTATTTGGGATCCGTTGCAACGCACGGGCACTTTACTAGTATATATATAAATATGAACCCAGTGTTTATATATATATATATATATATATATATATATATATATGGCAGCATATTTGGTGCAAACCCCCTTTACCGTGAAAACTCCGTGAAAACCATGTCTAAAAGTTTTGAAAAATTCTCAAAAAATTACCATACATAGGGGAGGTGTGGTTCTACAACCCTGCAAAATTTGAAGACAAAACTCAATTGCATTTGGAAGATATAAAAAAGACAAATTGCAAAATGAATAGTGCTAAAGAGTGAAAAATCACTATTCATACTGAATTTGTCTTTTTTATATCTTCCAAATGCAATTGAGTTTTGTCTTCAAATTTTGCAGGTTGTAGAACCACACCTCCCCTATGTATGGTAATTTTTTGAGAATTTTTCAAAACTTTTAGACGTGGTTTTCACGGAGTTTTCACGGTAAAGGGGGTTTGCACCAAATATCTTGCCTATATATATATATATATATATATATATATATATATATATATATATATATATATATATGAAGACTATCTCCAGCGGATTCCCTTCAGCCTCTAAATCCCTTCGCGAACAGATCCTAAGTGCTCCAACGGATTCCCTTCAACCTTCCCTTCAAAAGGGATTCGGAGAGAAAATCCCTTTAGAAACAGATTCTCTCTCCAATCCCAGAGAGAAATCCCTCCGAAGGGATGCTGTTGGAGATAGTAGAAAATAAAAAGAATGAATATATGGAAGAGAATATGGAAGAGAATGGAATAAAGAGAAATTGTTGGAGATAGTCACGAAAGAGAAGCTCGGTTTCTCTTATCTCAACCTACGTGTATCACGTTCAAGTGCTGTGCGTGTCTATACATACAGCCCAAACTCATGGCCTGTTAGATCTGAATTGATGACATGTTATTGACCATTCCTGCGGTGGGACATCTGCAAGAGACAGCGATGAAATGACCTGGATGACCAGAATGACAGACGTCAGTGGCAGTCCTGATCTGGCTATTATTAAGGGCTGTCCACAGCCGCTAGGTGGCCCTGAATGACAATTAGATAGAGAACAGAAGAAAAAGAGTGATCAGAGAACCGGAGGAATCTTATTTTTCTCCCCTTCCGACATGCATGCATGATTAATTGTTGTTGGTGACTCACAGTCGATGGACATATCAGCTTAATTGCCTGAATGTTACTGCATGCATTTTAGGTTTAGGTTTATGAATATGAGTTCTTTTTAGTCTGTTCCAGAAGCTATCTAGATTAGCCACTATTTGGGACGTTACAGCTTCGGCTTTTCTTCTCTAGAAATTAAAAGTTGTTTCAAACGGCTAATTTTTTTGCAGTTAAAAATCAAAAGCTAGCAACCTATCTGTACTAGGAGAAGCTGAAAGTCAAAAACTAATCCGAAGTAGCTTCTCACAACATTGAGGGTTAAGGTTCTAGCTTCACCACTAAAGTTAAACAAAATTACCCTATTCTTACCAAGTATAAAATCCCAAACTCCACCCCTCTTACCCCATTCCTTACCCGCACCCGTCACACATAAAAGCCAGACTACTAAATACCAAACCTCACCGTTCAGCCGTACAACCCTTCAGCCATCAACCTAGCCGAAAGCCATATATATATGTATATATATATATATATATATATATATATATATATACATATATATATATACATATATATATATATACATATATACGTATGCATACGCATGTATATACATACGTATGCATACGTATGTACACACAAATATGCCGTTAAGTAAGGTCTCGTTTGGCATGACCGTAGCTTTTCTAGGGAAGTAGGTTTCGGCTGGGTTGCATGGTTGTAGCTTTAATTCCAACCATGGGAAAGACCTTTTCTGTGACTTTTAATCTGGAAAACCCTAACCAGCAAACTCATAAGATAAGCATCAGCTATTATGAAAAGACGGGCTGATTTGGTGCAGGACATTGGAAAATGACATTCGCACATAGCATCAAAGATTAATGAAGTTGACAGTTAGATGCGATCAATTAGAAAAAAAAAATCTCCTCTTTGTTAACGTGGGTTACAGTAATTTTGTTTTTTTTTTTTAGTTTTCCTATTTTTTAAAGAAATTTTGCTCTCTCTATTAAAATTTTTGATTTACCCGTGGCAACACAGGGAATTCTAACTAACTAATTATTAGATAAGCTTAGAGTGCCACGTCATTGCATAGAAGAAGTACGCGTGGAAAACCCCAAGTTTTGAAACCCTGAGCTAATGGAAAGCCAAGTTATCTAACATCAGCGAAGAGGGCAACATAATAAGAGTTCCTACGAGAGGTTTGCTATCTGTACGTTGCCTCTCTGCTAAATTATAAGTCGATTTTCCTGGTCTTTGGATCATCTTTGAAATCTACTTATGTATAATTCCAGATTTGCCAATGACTCAAAAATGCAGTTTATGTTATAAAACGCAGTAGTTCTCCCACGCCAATCAACAGCACGTCCACGAAAACACACGAACGAAAGTAGAAGTACACACAGTGTAAAAGGAAAAGGTCTTTCTTTATTAGATTGATATTTAGGTACAAGGTAATGCTCAATATATAGTAAAAAAATATTTAAAGATTAATTTAAATTCACCTACCAATGAATAGAATCCTTCTGTACTGGAACAAGAATCCTATCCATATCATATCATAGCAGTTTATACTTGAGAAAGCATAAGCCACCTTAGAAATAGAGGTGGATTTCATGGTCAGCTGTTCGATTTATCGCCAAAAGTAAGGCCCGATAATTCTGCAGTTTGAGGCCCAGAGAAGCAGGTGCTGTGCAGATGTGGGCATAGCCGAAGCCCAATAGGGCTAATCATTCCGCGGCCTAATGAAGCGAGTCCTTCCGTGAGCGCCGAACGCTATATAGCTCTGGACGTGGGCAACGTGACGTGCTGGACTTCCATTCCAGAAGCCTTGCCAAAATTGGCCCGCTGCCATTTTTTCTTGGAATCTATTGTTATAATGTAGATAGAACTCCAAACCAAATATAAAAGTACTCTGCTTTATTAATGGACGAATCTCTTATACATAAAAAACTAATCGGATAAGGAGAGAATTTTGCCCTTTACTTTATGTGTGCTCCCGTTCTTGTTATTGTGATTTCGTTGGTGTGCTGTTGATTGATCACAGGTGAATGGTTATGTTTTACAATACGTTATCAGCACGAAGCTCTACAAGGTTGAAGCCTTAGATCAATCTACATGCAGTGTATATCGTTCTATATTCTTTGCAAGTAGATCAATCTTGTTTTCTTGATACTAATCACACATTAAAGAATGCTGGAAAATATATTAGAATGACACTAGCATTCAGTCTTTAGACCCACGCACTAAAGAATCCGAACTTGAAGTTTGAACAATAATAAATATGCAACAATTAGCTAATAATCTACCAAATACCTTCATCTGATCATAAGGGAGTGACAAGACCTCATATATCTGAAGTAAATGCACTTAAAAGGGTGAAAATACTCTAGAAAGATGTTGAATCCACTCTTACTCCTCATAATAAAAAGAGGGGGGCCTCTAAGTGCATATTACTCAATTCCTTTGAAGTGTCCATGGAAACAGAACGAACAAGTGATAACACTACCCAAGATAGTGAAAGAATTTCAACCTGATGTTGAGAAAATCCCTAAAGTAAGCTATTCTGGATATGATAACATCTCTGAAGTGATCCATCCTGAAGATGATAACCCTAGCAAATATTTGTGTGCATAAATGGAAAGTAGTAATTGATGCAGAATTGCATTCACTTAATAAGAGGAAAGTATTTGATCCTATTGACAGAGCACCTCCTAAGGTGTTCTCGGCAGGATCAAAATAGGTTTTTATGAAACTACTTTACAGTAATGAGTGGAATAATTGTTATTGAACTGATAAAAAATAATAGACCATTTTTTTATTGCAAAACATGTTACATTTGTAGCTGATGTTTAGTACTTCTGGCAATATTTCTGACTGGTATGAGTTTTATGCTGTTGTAGATATTACACATCCAACTCCTGATCTAACAGGTTGTATCACCAAGGAGCAGATTTACATTGACATGCAGCTACATAATCGGCAAGTATTCTACAATGACCAGTTCCCCACTAAACTTTGTAGCTGACTTCTGAACCTAATAATAGGATTCCTGGTTCTAACAAGAAATATAACTGAACTTAAAGGGGGCATATCATGTGCAATCAACAGTTTGGTGCAATCACCGTACAATCAAACTAAAAAAAGTTTTAAAAAATTCTGAAAAAAATCATGGATGTACATCTCAACTTACCCTATGTACATATAAAATTTCATGATCAAATTTGTCTTATGCTAGAAGTTACAAAAAAGACAAATTTAGAGTGCATTTGAACTGTAAAAGTTTGTTAGAAATTTTTTTTTTTTTGTAACTTCTAGCATAGGACGAATTTCATCATGAAATTTTATACGTAGATGGGGTAAGTTGAGATGTACATCCATGATTTTTTTCAGAATTTTTTGAAACTTTTTTTAGTTTGATTGCATAGTGATTGCACCAAACTGTTGATTGCACAGGATATGCCCCCGAACTTAAAATAGTCAATTTATTGAGACAAGAGGCATACATAGTACCGCTGGAAAAAAAAAACTTAATTCTATTAAATGAATAGTGAACCTTGTTCTGTACATTGAGGAAAAAGCTTGTTACCTTTCCTGCACAAAGAGAGAAAAATAACAGTTTTTTTTCTGTAACTATAATAGGGATTTTCTATAACATAATTGTGAAATGGAAAACCCTATATTGCTCTAAATGACTAAATCTAATATGAGGTCAAGATTTTTGGAGCTGCTGAGTGCTGACTGACTAGCATCTTAAAATTCACCTAACCTTGTTGCTAATTTCAACATGGCAGATTTATCAACCAATCAAAATGCTCTTCCTTCACTTTCCAGGCTCATGTAGGTAAGGTTTTGCTACTAAAATAATTATTGCACTCGACACCCTACTTTAATGCCGACATCACTAGTAAGTTTCATAACTGCTTTCACTTGACCTGGATCCTTTGCAGAGCGCTATTGGCCAAGGCATGACTCGCCGGGATCATGCTGATGTCTCGAACCAGGTTGGCTAGACGTTTCCATGGTCTGCAGTCCGCACAACGTTACCTGTTCTAGAATATGGATCATTTGCTCATATGTGTTTGTTTCAGCAATATGCCAATTACGCCATAGGCAAGGATGTACAGGCGATGAAGGCGGTGGTCGGGGAGGAGGCACTGTCATCGGAGCCTCGGAGGACTTGGTAGCTCTCGAGCATGCACTGGCTTTTGCCCCTGGTTTCAATTCTTTCGAGCTCCTTGTTAACTGAAACTTGTGGAAATGGCAGCTCTACCCATGGTCCACAGAATCATCGACATATCAAGCTGGTTTTGTCATTCAAAATCGGTCGATAAACCGATTTAATTAAAAAAAATTAAAAAAAATTAAAAGTTCGAAAAAATCTATACGACGTAAAACCAGTTAATTTTTGGTACAAACCGACTGGATTTCGGTAAAAACCGATCAGTTTTAGGTCGAAATCGTGGCACAACATTGCGGTGTTCAATCAGATGGTTAAAATAGGTCGGTTTTCAATCAAAATCGGCCAGTTTTTTTTCTTTCTAATTTTAAATTCTTAACCCTTCGGTTTTTGATGATTTTTTTTTTTGAAGAAGCGGCAGGAGCTATGCCAATTCATTTAAGAGTAGAAAAAGAGTTAAGTGAACAAACAGCGTACAAGGAGAATACATCGTGGCGACATGGCTCAGTCAAAGAGGAACAACAATGCTACAGCTAGAGGTATAGTTTGGCAACTCTAATTCCGATGATTTGCAAGCGACTTTTCGCTTTATTTTTTTGATTATCGAATTTTGGTTTTTTACCTATTTTTTCGGTTACAATTTGGTTAACCGTGGCTCTACTTGGAGTTCTTCGACAAGTTTGAGCGGAAGTTTGTGACTCATGGGGAATATGACACGCTCTACATCTTCCAGTCGCTTGACCTCGCCTGGTCACTACTTTGTTCTTTCCCCGCGAGCTGCTCCACCGTACACCGGCGAAATCCCTTGATCAGTACTACAGTCGTGATGGCTCCCACTGAGATAGTACGGCGAAATCCTTTGATCAGTAATTGGGCACCATTTTGCAAAAATCCACCGTGCTTGTGTAATAAAAGCCATCCCGGCCTTTCACTACATATTGTGCTAGAAAGACTACCCATTCTTTTGGCACGAAACAAGATTTATCTAGCAATTACATCGTGCATAATATATTGTATGGATATCCGTTGCAAAAAAAAAAGGGGATAGTTACTGTGAATACAGTGAAATAAGTCATTTGTTTTGTTTTATATGGTTTCCATTTTTCGATTGGGTTTTCAATCCGTAGCCTGCACTCGTTTTGATGGTTTTGCTTCCTTACAAGATGGGCACCTATCTGCCTACGTTTTCGTAGTTTTCTTTGAAATATGGCACATCGGATGACCAATTTGCCGTGACATTTTCTTTGCTCGTCAACTGCTCCAACTTAATCAATTGGATTGGAGCTAAAACAAACTTAACTTTTTTTTCTATCTACTTAGGAGTTAGGACCCAATATGAATCTGGAAAAATTTTCAGGTTCCTAGAGGAATTAAATTGTTTTCAGTGAAATTTTTGCGATGGTACAAACAGGCCTTTACTCCATGATCTCACATCCAAATCATCTTTGCGACGTTCTTTGCTTATACGTAGCTGCCAAATGCTCCCTCTAGTCACAAATACTTTGTTTCGGTCCCTCTAGTCACAAATACTTTGTTTTGGACACATATTAAATTTTTAATACTTTAACTGTTAATATTTTTAAAATTATCTAAACTGGATATAAAAAAGTTACATGTGTAGATTTTTCTAAAAAAATACTTTCATAATATTACAATTTTATTGGCTTTTTTAAATATATTAGAATTAAAATTAGTAATTAAAATTGTGTTTTGAAGAGATGTCAATGTTTAAAACTATAAGTATTTTTGACGGGAGGGAGGACTAAAAGCCCAATCATAACCGTACTCCGAATGTTTTCCATATTTCAAAGAGAATGTTTTCCATATTTCAAAGAGAAGTGTTTCTATACTTTTCATCTCAATACAAATTACACAAATCTTGAAACAAACGAATATATAAATAATCACCATCTACTCACCATTCATGTTTTAATATTTATACAATTTTAAAAAGAAAAAATAAGAAGCACCTCTCTACTTCAAAATCTCTTCCCCTTATTGTACGTGGGCCTGAATACCTGATTACTAGGGTGGGTATTCGGTTTTTATGGTTTGGTTTTTTCGGTTTTAAATTATTTTGGTTTTTTTAAACTGAAACCGAACGGAATCAAATTTAAAAACCGAACCGAAATAACCGAAAAATTGCGGTTCGGTTAATTCGGTTTTCGATTCACCGAGATGAGGAGTGAGAAGAGGCATGTACCAGAGGGCTTGGAGTAGCAACCAGAAGGTCGATGCCACCCTGTGGCCGGCGTCGGACGGTGCCTCATCGTCGCCACCCGAGGACTGCGCGGCTGAGGCCGCACCGTCGAGCACCTCCGCCCAAGGATCGTGTGGGCGAGGTTGCCGCTGTCTCCACACTGCCTCCATGAGTCCACACTCCAGATCTGATCACCGCCGAGTTCATCACCAGAGGACCGCGCCACCGAGGTAGGGTCGAGGGCGAGGAGGAGCGCGGCATCAGCAGCTGGGCAGGGAGGCGGAAGCGGAGCCGTGGAGGAGAGGAGGTCAAGCCATCGAGGGGCTGATTGGAGGCGGAGATGAGAGTGGACCGATGGAGTGCTTGCGCGACTAGTGGCAGCCGACTATTTGGAGGCGGAGTGCTTGCAGTCGCGGAGAGATTTGGAGAGCGGCTGTGCAAG
The DNA here is from genome assembly GCA_036346355.1 of Rhipidocladum racemiflorum. NCBI lineage: Eukaryota > Viridiplantae > Streptophyta > Magnoliopsida > Poales > Poaceae > Rhipidocladum > Rhipidocladum racemiflorum. The sequence continues at coordinate 75,118,829 of CM070569.1, read as the reverse complement.
AAGGAGGCGAGGGAAGGGCTAGGGACGGAGGGAGGGGGCGGGACTGTGAGAGGGAGCCTCCGAGATTCCGAGCAGGGCATGGGCCACAAGGAGAGGGAGGGAGGCGACGTGCTAGCGGCGACAACGAAGGGAGACGAGGGGTCGCAAGGAGGGGAGGGGGGGGGGCGGGAAATGGCCCAAACGCCCAGTAGGGAATGAGCCGGGTGAGATTAGTTCGGTTACATCGTTTAGTTCGGTTTTCAATATTGCAAAAACTGAACTGATTATCGAAAATCGAATAGAGTTGGAATATAAGCCAAATCGGAAAAAAAAAATCAAATTTTCGGTTAATTTGGTACGATTGGATTCGATTCGGTTACGGTTAAAAATTACCGGAAAAATTAAGAGCCTTCGCGATATATTCTCTAACCCTCCCAAGCTTCCCCCGTCGCAAGAATATATAAACGGGAGCGGAAAACCGAGACCCCTCCCCACTCCCCTGCGGCGGCGCGACGGAAGGGCAATTCCATCGAACATGGCCGCAGCCTCCGTCGCCCGCTCGAAGCGCAGGCTCCTACCCTTCACCCACCGCCTCCTCCACTCCACCGCCGCCCCGTCACCCGGCCGCTTCCTCCGCCACGCCTCGCCAGCGCCCCGCGCCGCCGACCACTCCCCCTTCCTCCGCCTCCCCGCTGCGCGGGTCTCCACGCTCCCCACCGGTCTCCGTGTCGTCACCCAGGCCTACCCGGCCGTCACCCGCATGGCCTCCGTCGGCGTCTGGGTCGACGCGGGCAGCCGCTTCGAGCTGCCCGGTACCAACGGCACCGCGCACTTCCTCGAGCACATGGCCTTCAAGGGCACTGCGCGCCGGCCCACCGCGCACGCGCTCGAGGTGGAGATCGAGGACATGGGCGCGCGCCTCAACGCCTACACCTCCCGCGAGCAGACCACCTTCTTCGCCGACGTGCAGGGGCGCGACGTGGCTGCCGCGCTCGATGTCCTCAGCGACATACTCCAGCACCCGCGCTTCCCCCAGCAGGCCATCCAGCGCGAGCGCGGCGTCATCCTCCGCGAGATGGAGGAGGTGAGCTGCCGCGCCCTTTTGATGCGTTTTTCCTTTCTTGTCCTACACTACAATTCTTTAATTTGCTAGTCTAAAGGTGTAAGCTTTGGTAGCACTTAGTTCTTGTGCTTGCTTGATGTTCTCGTGGCATTGATAATTTGGTCATTTGACCATTGTCCTCAGAGTAAGGTGAAAAATTTTAGGTGCTTGTTTGGTTTTTAGAAAATGTTTTTACTGCGCTTCTACTATTGCTTCTGCAGCAAAGGTGAAACTTTTGGTGTATTAAGTTTGGATCCTTGATACTTCATTGGCATTGCTATCTGTATGTAGTGTGACCCTTAGGTTGCTCGTCCTGGTTATGGATGTCCGTATCTTTCATTTCGAATATACACTATACATATAGGAAGCTGCTACCTTTTTGTACTTGCTTAAACATTGGCTATATGGATTTCTGATGATCTAATTGTTGGTATTAATTGTAGGGTAGAACCTTGTAGTTGTGCATAATATGGTGAGTGTGCTTCAACGCTTGGTGGTCTAAATGTAGCACTAGTAGTGTGTTAAATAACCCATATGATAATTCGTGTGTTGCTGGTGCACAATTTTAGCATTAGTTTTTCCAAGATTAGTGATGACCCTGGATGCCTTCTGTGGTTTAGGATAGCGGCATTCTGTATACACCGTGAAACTTTTAGTCGCAATATGTATTGCTGGTGCACAATTTTAGCATTAGTTTTTCCAAGATTAGTGATGACCCTGGATGCCTTCTGTGGTTTAGGATAGCTCATAGCTCTTTCTGTTGAAGTGCAATATTTATTGCTAGATGTGGATGTTTGATGCATGTTTACGTGTGTTTTTGGATAGACAGGTGCAAGGAATGATGGAGGAGGTGATATTTGATCACTTGCATGCTGCAGCATTCCAAGGCCATCCTCTGGGGGACACGATATTAGGTCCTGAAGAGAACATTCAGTCGATCTCTAAGAAAGATTTAGAGCAGTATATTTCAACTCATTATACCTGCCCCAGAATGGTATTTTATATCTACCAAGTCTGGAAAACTTAGCCATTGGTTAGCGTACAACTTGAGTAATAAAAGTTTCTATTTTGCTGGTTGGTTTAGGTTGTATCTGCTGCTGGGGCTGTCAATCATGATGAAGTTGTTGATAAAGTGAGAGAGTTGTTTACAGGATTCTCTACTGATCCAACTACTGCAGATCAGCTTGTTGAGGCAAACCCGGCTATTTTTACTAGTTCAGAGGTCTGATTTCAGTTTCTCAAGATGTTGTTGTAGTAATCTGCTAGGCTATTTGAATTGATCTTTATATCATTAGGTTCGTGTGGAGAATGCGGAGATGCCTCTAGCGCACCTTGCAATTGCTTTCAAGGGTTCATCGTGGACTGACCCTAGGTCAATTTCTCTTATGGTGATCCAAAGCATATTGGGTTCTTGGAACAGAAGTATCGGGGTTGGGAACTGCTCAGGGTGAGAAGGATTTTATATATTGGTTACATTTTATTGATAAACAATTTGTTCTCCCTAGTGTGTTATTCCTAAATTTGCTGCATAAAGCTGATGTTATATATTGAAACTGCAAGGTCTGCTTTAGCTCGTGGTATCAGCAATTCTAGTTTAGCTGAGAGCTTCATGGCGTTTAACACTAACTATCGAGATACAGGATTATTTGGCATCTATACTACTGCTCCGGTAAAGTTTGTTTCTCAATCTTTTTTATTTGTTCAGTTGCTTGAACATTAGATTAAATTCGATAAAATATGTGGTCTTTTCCCTCTATCTCGATGTCAGCCATTATGAGTAATAGTCATCTTTAGTACTAGTTTCAGTGCTGCATTTGCCACTAGAGCACTGAAATTGAATAGTGATTAGTTTAAAATGTGGAAGGAGCTAGCCGTGGGTACTCCATTATAGAAGTAACTAACAGTGGGTACTCCGTTACTACATCTGTGGTAATAGATTTGTATAATTTGTTAAAAACATAGGATGGATTAGTAACTCTTGAGTCTTTCTGGTTTAGTTAAACTATTCTTTTCCCCCTTGGCATCTGCATTGATTGCAAGTTTGAATATTGTAAGCAGCCACTTATATGTGTGCAACACAAAGTTTCTTCAAAGTTTGAAGTGACCATGCAATTATACCAGCAGCTGAGCAGAGTTTATCAGTTATGCTATGGATTGAACGGAAAGGTTCCTCTTTACAATGTTCTCTTACAGTTTGTGAAATATGATTGCAGCCTGATACCTTGCACGACCTGTCACGGTTAATATTGGAAGAATTTAGAAGACTTGCATTCAGAGTGTCAGAGACAGAGGTTGCTCGTGCTCGTAATCAGGTATCTGGTTCAGTCTACAAGGTCGTAGTTTGGTAGATTTTATACAGTTCCACTGTTAATATCTGGGTTTTCCTTGTGAATCTTTACAGAAGGCAAACTCACACACTTTTGTCCTACATTATTAATACATATCAGAGAAAAACTAATATAATTTGGTGATTTGACCTTGAGTTTGTAGTGTTCCAATTTGTTTAATAGGCCCATGCTTTTTTTACAGTTTTACTTACATTTGAGTTGCTGATGGTAGTAGATATGTTTTCTTTTTCTTTATGTTCTGTGTTTCACTCATCCTTTCCTTTATTGTACTATACTATTATTGGTGCTAAACTCATGTAGCTCTACTTTACAGCAACAGTGAAAACGTGGCTGCATGTAATATGGTTCAAAAATTTCAACTTTGGTAATCAATCTATTATAGCTTCAGCAATACTCTGACAAGTTCATCAACACCAAACCTCCTCCCCTTTCCCTGGAATGATACCGACAGCTTGGGCTTAATGATCTATAGGATTTACTTACATCTGTAAATATGGATTATACTATGGTAATCGTGAAGAGCGAACCATGTTTTCCACATGTAAACATCAAACTGCAATCCTGTATTGGCCATTTGCAGGAAAGCTTTGTATTTTTTTGCCTCACATGCAAGTGACGTATTTTGCATATATTAGGTAGAACTGGTTTTCATTAGTGAAGTAAGTACATAACAAGTAAGAACTAACGCTTTATCTTATTCTAGTTGAAATCTTCTCTTTTACTTCACATTGATGGATCCACTGCAGTTTCTGAGAATAATGGACGCCAGGTATGGTACAGTCTAGTTTTTATCTTAAGCATCCACATTAGCGGTTGCTGCTATTCTTCCTGATTAACAAAATTTGTCCTCAACCATTGGGTGCAGATGCTAACTTATGGACGAATAATGCCATTCTTAGAGCTTTTTGCACGCATTGATGCTGTTGACTGTGCTACAATAATGGAAACGGCCAAGGAGTTCATAATTGATAGGGTAAAACTCCAAGATTGTGTATCTTACCACTTTTTTTTTTCTTAAAGGGCGTGTCTTACTACTAATACAATGCAATGCAGTATTGCCGAGCAGTTGAACTATTCGGGAGCTTCATGCACTCACATGACTTGTTTGACAATTTTCAGGATATTGCCCTTGCTGCAGTGGGACCACTCGCGCATTTGCCAGAGCTTAGTTGGTTTCGTTCACAGACATGTTCTGATTATGAATTTACTGCAAGAACATTCATGCAGGACGCTTCAAAATAATCGAATCTGCACTCTGGGATAGTGTTGTTGTAACTCTAGTTCAGTCCAAGAAATTCTCAATTGATAGATAGCATCAAGCATCCAAGTTATTTGTTCGATTTTTGTTTCTTTTGTGTGGTTGTACTCTTGTTTTGTTGATGCTAAATGTGCAAGTAACTTTCTTCGCTGTGGTGCTGTACCCATAAATTCCTTCTCTTCATGCTTTATTTGTGAATCATTGTTCGGACATTGGAATCATCTGCGCATCTTACTAATGCAAAGCGTCTTGAAATAATAAACACGCAAAAGAGGAAGGCGAAAAGGCCTTGCCAAGGATTGGCTAGCCAAAAATTTGGTGCTCAAATTAGTGGTCAAAGTTTGGCCAACTATTGGCAAGAAAATGAACTAGAAAAATTTGGCATGGCAATGGAGAAAAAAATCAGCCAAAGTTTGGTTGCAAACCAAATGCTTGCCAAATTTAGTCAACACTACCAATATTTGGCATGGCAAGTATTGGCAAGCATTGGTAACAAACCAAACAACCCCCTAGTTCTTAATAGAGAACGCCTCAACTTCAGATATAACTTTTTTTTTTTCTGGCATTTTATATTTATTTTCTTTGGAAGCCTCTTGCCTGCGTCGATTACCTGATTACCATACATAGCTCATTTGCTGTTGGTAAAAAGTTCGAGCCAGCATCAGGGTTCAAATTTTCGTTTTAGGTCAAATCTCGTCGTCGATCGAAATCCGATTTTTCGGCGAGATCTCGTTATTTCGGACGAAATCCGGACGGAATTCAAAAACCAAAATTTAAATCCGTTTTTTTTTAAACCGAAATTTCTGGGATTTCGGTCAAAAAACCGAAATTTCGTCCGAAAAAACCGAGATTTCGGTAAAATTCAACTGAACGGAAAATGGTTCAAACGATGTCAAAAAATTTTGAAATTTTGGTCAGACCTGGGAAATGACTTGAGGAATCCAATCCGGTCAAACTCCGGTCAAATCCGGTCACGTTTTAGACAAATTTCGTTCAAAAAACCGAGATTTCGGTTCGTTTAACCGAAATTTCGAAATTATAAGTCTTATGTACGTTTAAATTTTTTAGGGTTTTTAATTTCGGGATTATAGAACTCGGGGGTCGAAATCCAAATTTGTGAAATTTGTGATTTCGCTGAATTTGAACCCTGGCCAGCATTGAATGTAAAGAGAAAAAAATGAGCATGTTGAGGGACTTTCTTGAGACACCAGATGCTTAGATTGGTTTGCCGAAAAGAGCTACTTGCATTGGTTAGGCCATTTTATCAGAATTGTAAAGAGGCAAGAAACCAGGTACACCATTTTACTTTATTTTATTGGTTTTTCTAAAAATCTATGGACATCTCAAAGTTCACCAAAACTCACATGCAGATTATTCGGTAAATCTTCTAAAAGTCAAGAACTAAGTAACTGAGATCATGTCTAAATCCATCCAGATGGCGAGAATCCTCTTGCGTGGCCCCAATGTCAGCAATCATCCTTGATCGCCCTTCTTGTCTCTATTTTTTTCGCTCTTGTATCGCACTTTATTCTGTTACGTTTGGCTCGTATATCCTACTCTACATTGGTACATCTTTTTTGCTCATAGTTCACAAAGACCAGTCTAGAATTGGCATGTAAGTGTCATAGGAATTTCAGTGAATAAATTGGTCCTTAGGTGTGGTTTTGCGACCACAAGAAAAGAGGGAGCAAACTACCTCATTTGTATATGGGTTTTTGCAAAAAAATCCATATTTTTTTAACCAACGGCGGGAGGGCTGCTGCCATTTGATTTCACCAAGGAGGAGGAAATACAGATACCACAAACAAACAATATATGAAAACTTACAAGGTTGCACCTAGGGGTGCAAACGGAGCAGATATTTCCCGACCGATCCGATACTGTATTCGAAAAAAATCCGTACCGATGTTATCCGTATTCGTATCCGGAAAATCCGATGTAATATGGGTTAGGATATGGGAAGAGCAATATCCAATCCGTATCCGAAAAATCTCATGTAATATGGGTTAGGATATGGGAAGAGCAATATCCGATCCGATATCCTGTAAATATCCGACCCAATACCCGGTAAATATCCGACTCAATACCCTTGCAATATTGTTCATAATGTGTGTATTTGAATTACAGTGCTTGCTAGCTGTATTTTAGATGTTGCGTGTTGGTTATGTGCTATCTGATTAGGCAAGTTGTAATATAATGTGAAACATAGTGCTGTTGTGAGCCTGTGATATAATGTGAGCAAGTTGTAATATAATTGTACTACTTTCTGGAGCAAGCTCTTATAATTGCACTACAAAACACTTGATTGCAGTTGGATGTGCTACATCATATAAGTGCATATGTTGATTGGAATTGTACTTGGTTGTATATTATTCTTATGTAGGGAATGCAACTATTATTGAAAATGAAACACTTACATGTCTTGAAAGTTATAGTAAAGTTTTGTGCATGGTTGATTGATCCTAATATATGTGACATATATGGTTTCTGCTTTCACGCATTATCCGACTAACTATTCGTGACCGAGACTAACCGTATCCGGAACGACCTGTATTCACTCCGTATTCGTGACCGAAGTAATCCGTATTCGTATTCGAATCCGGTACTGTCCGTATCCGATTATGTATCCGAGAAAAAATTTAGAATAGGATACGGGATGAACAAAATCCGTCCGTATCCGATCCGTTTACACCCCTAGTTGCACCCATCGTCACCGGAGGGGCTCTTCGCTCACTGCGGTTACTGGCAGATAAGAGACGGATGCTGCTGGTTTTATATGCGGATTTTAAACAGAAAGCGTCCGTCGCGCTGGCGAGCCAAGTGAAGCACGCCTTGCGAACGACGGCTAGCCGGAGGAGTGTCCATGCATGCGGTCGCCAACATTTTCCGCTTTCTCCTTGGTTTTTCCCGAACAACGTACCGCGCGGGGTGGGCAAATGGGCTCACGCCGCGCACGTTCCCGCGACACCACCACCCCGCGCCTTCCTCCCTCCTCTCTCCCCTCATGTATCTCCGCTCCTCCTCCCCACGCAGACGGCCATTAATCCCTCACGCACTCGACCGTTGCACCATCAACTCCTCCTGTGCTGGCCTCTGAGCTCTTCAGCTTCACACGTACACGCCGGCCTTCTTGATGCTGGCCCCTTGGAACAGATTTGCACCGTCTTTTCCTCCCTTTGCTCGTGTTTCTGGCTGGCCTGACCGTGACAATGGCATCGCGCGTGCTCTTCTTGGTCCTGGCGCTCCCTGCGGTCGGCCTCTCCTCCGCTGTGCCGAGCCCCGACGCCGGGGCGTTGCTCGCTTTCAAGTCGGCGTGCGCCCACCGTGCCGCTGCGCTCGCTTCCTGGACCGGGTCCTCCGACCCCTGCTCCGGCGACTGGCGTGGCATCACCTGCCAGCAGCCGTCCTCCTCCCCTCCTCGCGTCCGTCGCGTTGTTCTTGAAGGCCTCCAACTTGCTGGGGATGCTGCTGTCATCGCCCTGCTCGCGGATCTCCCTTTGCTTTCGTTCCTCAGCCTCAAGAACAACACTTTCACGGGCGCGATCCAGGATGTTGACTTCTCCCCGTTGGCGCCGCACCTCAAGCTTCTTTACCTCTCCGGCAATGGCTTCTCCGGGCGGTTCCCCAAGTCCATCCTACGCCTTCGCCATCTGCGCCGCCTCGACCTTTCTGGCAATCGACTTACTGGTACGATTCCACCGGAGATCGGTCACAGCCTCCGCGCTCTCCTGACGCTTAATCTTGCACGCAATCTGTTTCTCGGGCCCGTGCCGACCTCGCTGGAAGCACTGACCAAACTCTCCGCGTTCAACGTCTCCGGCAACCACCTCAATGGGCAAATCCCCGGGCATCTCGCGGCCGCTTTCCCCGCATCGTCGTTTGCGAGCAATCCCGGCCTTTGCGGTGCCCCGCTGCGCCGCCGGTGCAATGGTCGGCAGCAGATAGTGTACGTCGGCGGAGACGGTGGGAAGCCACACGGATCGTGGAGGAGGAACCACGAGCGGTGGATGGTCGTGATGATCATGGCGGCGGTGGGCGCAGCAGTCGCAACACTGATCGCCGCGGCACTGTGCGCCGCGCTGTGGTTGAGGAAGAAGACCACCACAAGGCCGCGCGCCAGCTCGCGCGCCAGCTCGATGTCGCGGGAGGAGACGGTGCGCTTCGACGGGTGCTGCGCGGAGTTCGACGTGGGGACTCTATTGAGGGGAGCCGCGGAGATGCTGGGCAAAGGCGCGACGGCGACGACGTACCGCGTGGTCATGGGAGGCGACGACGTGAACGGCGGCGGCGTCGAGGAGACCAAGGGCGAGGTGGTGGTGGTGAAGAGGCTGAGGAGGAGGGAAGGAGAGACCCGGGAGGACGAGAGGCGGAGGAGGGAGCTGGTGAGGGAGATGGGCTCGTGGCGGCACGCCAACATCGTCAACCTGCGAGCGTTCTACGCGTCTGCAGACGAGCTTCTGCTCGTCTTCGACTACATCCCCAGCGGCAGCCTCCACAGCCTCCTGCATGGTCCGTAGCCTTTCCCTCTCATCAGTCATCAAAATTTCAAATTTGTCGTGTCTTCTTCTGATGTCTGCACAAGTTGATTCACCAGAGAACCGGGGGCCGGCACGAGCTCCTCTAGACTGGCAGACGAGGATGAAGCTGGCGAAGGACGCGGCGCAGGGCCTCTCCTACCTCCACGGCGTGTCCGGCTCCAAGCTCTCACACCGGCACCTCACCTCCTCCAACGTCCTCATCGACGCCGGCGGCAACGCGCGCGTCTCCGACTTCGCGCTGCTCCAGCTACTCGTGCCGGCACCGCCGGAAGAGGCCCTGCAGAAGCAGGACGTGCGCAGCTTTGGGGTCGTCCTGCTGGAGATCCTCACGGGCCGGTCGTCGGAGGACGGCAAGGTCGACCTGCCCCAGTGGGTGCGGACGGTGGTGCGGGAGGAATGGACCTCCGAGGTGTTCGACGTGGAGCTTCTGCGGAGCAAAGGCGCGGAGGACGAGATGGTGGCGCTCCTCCAGGTGGCGCTGCTCTGCGTCGCCGACAACCCGAGGGAGCGGCCGACGATGACGGTGGTGTCCAAGATGATCGAGGACATCAGGGACAGGGGAAGCAAGAGGGGCAAGTACTCTGCATCTCCATCACAAGTTGGCCACTCGTGCGAGTCGTCTCCCTGCGCATCGGAGGACACTACAAGATCCACCACAGCATCAAGTTCTTGACGCACAAGGCGACAGTGAGTTCCAGCATCGTCTCCTTCTTCCCTCTCTCTCCAAGCCTGTCGCAAGAAACATTGGCAAAGTAGAAGTGAGCGACGGATAAAACGTCTGCATCAAGCAGGTGGTGTGCCACCGTTCGAATGTGTAATTCTTCTACCAGCTAATGAACTGCGTTAGCTCGACATGTAACTTACCTTTCCTTGAGTTAGACTTGTAGCTAGTCAATGGACCTCGCTTAAACCGTATTCATGGAGGAGAGCAGTACTAGTGCAAAACATCACTCCAGTGACAAATAAATCATGGCAGACTCACCGAATCAACAATTACAAGGCACTTCAGCAGCTGATGCTTGGCGCGTCACCGATCTCGGGCCTCGGGCCGTGAATTCGGCTGCCTCGATTCTACACGCGACTCGCGCCGGCTGGATTGCGGTTTATGGGTTCGTTTGTTGCGGCCCGGTCCTAATTCCCGGTGGCAACTGTGAAAGCGAGGTACCCTCCCTTCGTTTAGCTCGGCCGAGCTTTAGCCGTAGTCCGCAGGTGCTACGTACAGTGACTCAGTGAACGAGGTCGCGAGGCCATTTGAGCTTATGCTTTCTGTGGAGAGAATGGCAGCATGGCTGAGACGCACGAATACGCAATTCAAATAAATTTTTATGGAGTAGCGACTGGGCATATACAATGGTAGAGATAGATGATGTTTCTAACCCTTATCATGTCACCTATAGACAGCTCTATAGACAACGCATACAATGAGTTGTCTCTAAGTCATCTACAGGATCATTTAATATCTGCATGGAGATTAAAAAATGAGGAGACGACGCCGTCTCTATGCCATCTCTAGGCCGTCTCTATGTCGTCTCTATCGTCTCTAGGTCTGTGTACGTATGCCTTGAAGACAAGGTCATCTCTAGGCTGTCTCTATGCCGTCTCTTTTCATTGGTTTTACGTCTCTGCATGCGAGACGACTCTCTCCTCTCTCTCCTCATTAATTTCTGAAGCTGGGTACTTAGGTTGTAGTAAATCTTAAAGGCTGGTTGGTGTCTTAGCCCGGGGGGCGCAGGTTATCGTTAAGGTAGCAAGTTACAGTCAATTAATATACGTCTTCTTTTGTGCGTTGGTTAGATTTTAAAAAGGAAATTAGATATGAGTTAGGGTGATATTAGGGGCCAGACGTCGGACGTTTTTGAAAACAGCGCAACAAATTTTTTTAAGTATGTAATAATTCATGGCAGCACATGTAACATTGTAAAAATACACAAGCAATACTTAGAAAAGATTTTTTTTAAAAAAAATTACTCCCTCAATAACTTATATAGATTTGAGTAGAATTGGATGCCTAACAATAACACCTTGCTCGACATGCTCGTGAAGAAGTCGGGTAGCTCCTACAATGGGCGCACCTCCTCACTCCACTGGAGTCAAACCATTAGACAGTTGGACGCAATATTTTTTAGTAATTTTTTCAACAAATCGAACCAATAATTACAACAAAATAATTTAGCCCTGCAAATTTCACAGCACAAACACAACAATGAGTGGCTATCTGTGTGATAAAAATCCTACTCTAGCTACAACAAAACTCACCGCAACAATTAAAGAATACAACAACATTGTAACAAAATCAAAAAAACATCTAGCAATACTTCGAGTGAATACCTGCAACAAATCTAGCTAATGCCCATAACAAATTGTACCTGTAGAAGGCATATATATGAGCATTGGCAATGACCGGGCTTGATGGCGAAGGAGCCCAAAATCTGGCAAGCTAAAGGTCAACCCAGTGGTTCTCTCTTGGCCCTCCGTTTGCCATTCCCTCCAATATGCATGGATTCGACACATTGGCTCCCTCCGATCAACATGGCTCTGGCACCACTAGCTTGTTCAGCGTGCCGCCTCGACGGAGAGAGGAATAGAGGAAGGAAATCGATCAAATACAATAGCTATTTCTGTAATCTGCATCGATATGACACTCCTAGCTTCTCCAGCTTGCTGGCTCGATGGAGAAAGAGAGGAGACAAATCAATCGCATTCAACAGCTAATGAAAAGAACAGAGGAGTCTTGCATAGTAGACAGCATCAAAAAGACGTTGCTATGGATGGGGATGAGGAGACAACACAAGAGAAGCAACGGGAGCGGTATATGCTGTAGAGTGTAGACCCCTGTTTCGAGCGAGTAATGGACATAAGAATGGTATGAGGTGATATTACTGTTTTTGCCACTATTTAAGAGCCTGTTAATGCAGATGGATCAAGGGTAATATGGTAAAACGACGATGTCTTTTCTTTTCTTTGCTTAGATCGGAGTCCGAGCACACGCTGAGAGGGAATAAACGCCTGTGCAAAGAATGAACCGAGAAGATGAGCACAAAAGTGAGTAGGTGGGAAAAGTGGAGTAAACCTGTTCGATAAAAATCTATCGCTCCGTACGTCTATACAATAGCAATTCCGTATGAGTTAATTCTAAAATGAACTAGTGACCACAGGTGCTTCTATGCTCTCCCTCATAATATAAGTTGCACAAATCTTAAAGCAAACGAAGAGATAAGTAATCATCATCTACCATTCATTCATGCTTTTAATATTTGTGTAATTTTAAAAATGAAGAGCATAGAAGCACCTACGATATGCTTTGAAAAATCTTGCAAATATGTTTCCCGATTCTACAAAACTAAACAGAAAAATATCTTCCCGCAAAATTTGTCTACCCTACATGTTCTTTTCGTTTTGTTCCTCCTAATTTTCAAGGTAACGTGCTGTTTTTCTCTTCCTCATTTTTTATTGAGAATGATACCACTCCATTTGGTTTAGCGCAAGCTTTTCTTGTTCCTTATGTCGATTTTCTTCTCTCTCTCTCTCTCTCTTTTAAAAAAAAGATGTGATGGTAGCTCGCTTTGTGACAGCACTGGATTATCTAAAGTTGTTCGTTTGTTCCATAAATAAACGTTGTGACACCACAGGATACTCCCACAGTCCCACTGTCCACATTGTTTGTTGGTTTATTCATAAATAAAAGGAACATGCTATGTCCACAGCCATTCGGTACTGCCCATCTAAATAAAAGTGGCTGGAAGTGAAATACTAGCTGTATTATGTGTTTGGGTTTTAATTGACGTGAAACAACAAATCGTAGAAACATATGTCAAGCTGTGGTGCTTTAAGCTCATACAAGTGGTGGAGATAGGAAAGTTTCGAAGTCTCATTAAACCTAACCACGACGAGCGTTTTTTAGGCAAATTATATCATCTTCAAAACTCAAACTGCATTTATCTGCCTTTCAAAAGTAAATATGTATCATGCTGCATTATTCCTTGATGGCGGTTTGCAGCAAGCTCGGGTAGCCACCTAGGGTTGTCGGGAGATGGCTTTGCCACGGTTGTACTATGCTATAACATGTGCCCCCAATATCATTTATTTAAATTTAGAGAATTAACTCAATTATCATTACTTAGTACCGCAAAAAAAATTGAGAGGAAATACACAGTTATATGTAGCATCACTAAGAAGGTTTAACAACATTTATCTTTTTTTTTTTTTGAAGATTGGCAGAAGCTCTGCCTTTCATTTAAACGAGAGAGGAACAAAAGTATTATTACAACATGCCACCGCATGTTAACGGCAAATACAAGCCATCAAATAATCAAATAGGACCTAAACATCCAAAGTATGTGACAGGGCAGAGTATCACAACATCGTGTTAGCACACCCCAAGACAAGCTGCAGCAGTCCGCCAGGCGTGAAATAGAGCTTTGCAAGCTACAAGAGCGCCCCTGGATGGCGATCCAGGTAGCAAGATCCAGGTAAATGTTTCCCAATAGGTCAGGATGGACCAGACCCAGCAGTACCAGGAAACAAGATTTATCTTTCTTCAGTAACTATAAATTATGGTTCATTGTTGAGACATGTGGACAATTAACTTGTGTGATGAGACACAATACTCTACAAGATCTTTCCAAAGAAAGCTCTTTTTTAAATACAAAAAATATGAACAATTCATTATATATCTCTAAGGAGATTTTTTTTAATTAATAAGTAGATTTTTAAGGTGAACCAACTTTAAGTTCAAAAGCTCATTTAGTTTGATCCAAGGGTTCGATTAAATATGGTGACACATTACCTCATAGGACGTGGTTGTATGTAATCTATGACTATTAAATAGGCATCATTGTATTACTATCTAGGCATTTAGCATGAAAGGAAATAATAGATTTTGAGTGTACCCCCTATTTGTTGGACTCATATTGGTGTTGACTGTTGATGCATGTGTGAGCAATTTAATGGTTTACTGTTATGATGCTTGCTAATTTGGAATGTACCAGAGTGATGACACTTAGCTTGTTAACATACGCAAAATGTGAACACTATCGCGTTTCATGTGTCAACATTTGGTAACAAGATATGATGGTCTTGTCATTAAAGAGAGCAACTATAGAATGTTATTGAGACAGTAAAATGCATATGCGTTACAACGGAAACACATATGTTACAGCAAATAAATTTTATATCGTGTGAAGTGTACAAAGATAACACTTTTTGAATGGGCTAGTCTAGAAGCTTCCATTGAAAATTTTGAACAGTCGAGAATGCAAAAAACCTACACATCACATTCCGTGGCTAAAATACTTTTTGACATAAATCTTAAACTGTTGTTTAAAGCAAACAAACAAGAGAAATTTATGTTGAAAAATTTGAGCACACATTTGAAGTTAGACCCAACAAGTCTTTTAGTTGCACACATTTGCAGTCATAATCAATGAAGTTTTGAAGGAAAACCAAAATCTGAGTGCATATGGAATCCCAAACAAAGTGTGCAATCAATTATATACTTCAATGCTATGTGCCCATGTCATGTAGATCATGCCAATTCTATAAAGTTATATATATACAACCCTTCATGTATGCAAGAACTTTTATACGGTATGACACAACATGATACATATTTACTTTTTCTTCAGCTTGATAATATGATAATCAATAAGTAGGACTTCATTGCTTAATAAGAAAACATGTTGATCAATTTTGCAATCCTAAGAAAATTTTCCCCTGTAGTTTTGTTCAGCATTAATTGTGCCGCTTCCTGTTAATAAGAGAAAAGGTTTCCAAACAAAATAAACAACCATACTGGCATTATTCGGAAAGAACATTGCCCACACCTGGATATATGTTTCATAAAAACATTGAAATGAAGTCAACAAAATAAAATCGAAGCGTGTAGTGACAATACATCAATCCATTCATAAATATAATGTTTCATTTTCATGGCTAGTTAGCTTAGATAAGTTTTTTTTTCAATGTCCAACAGAAAAAAAAATCCTAAATTCCTTCCAAAAACTTTAAAACTTTGGAAGAGTTAATTCCATATCAAACTCGAGATGAACCCTCACAAAAAAAAATCCAGATGAAGTATGTAGCAGGCTAGTTTGGTTTGAAAAGAACAGGTATGGGCACAAGGATATAGAATCACCACTTCTATTACCAAGTAAGTTTAGCTATGAGCTAACATAAATAATTGAATCATCCACAATTTATTGGTAGGTGGTACATATTATGCGGTATAGTGATAGTTAAGTTTTTCTATTGAGCTGCCTAAAGAAGGCTAAATTTCTCTTGCACCATAAAACACAATCACACAGGCTTTATTCATCGTTTCACATCACAGAGTTTCCATGACAACCTAGGATCCTGGACTCACCCGCTCAACACCAGGAGTATCTTGCTACAGCTTAGTCCCTCGTACTGCTAACTCCCGACTCCTTCTTGGATCTGGAGGGCCTTAGTCATGGCAAATCTGCACGTAAGAACTAAAGTTGCTCAAATCAAGAACTGAGTACATCAAAAATTTAGATAATTAGAGTTGAGAAGTATGCTTGTACATCATTTATCATCAAACATTCAATTGCCCTTCAATGTTCCCTCATCTACTGCATATGTTACATCATTAGTGGACGTAATGGTAGAAATATGCAAAAACATGCAAAACATTAAGCACTTAAAATAAATAAAGCGATTTACATGTGTTGCAAATAGAGAGCTCAAGCATTTCAGTTTGATTTGGTGTTGTGTGAGGCTATGAATTTGCATGTGTTGTAAACGTGAGATAACTCATGCATTGTAATTTAATTGCTATTTGCAAATGAGTTTTGCAAATATGCAAGTGGTTATGGGTTGCAATCCTAGAGAGCATGCGAAGAAGGCATTTGCAATGTGTTTGTAAAGTTTCGTGATCTTGTGGTGATCACCTTATGGCTAAAGAGGATTGAACTCATAGGTTCTTAGTTTGTTTGCAAAATGTGTTTTGCAAATAAAGTCGAAAGAGTTTAATTGCTACTCTTTGGAGCAGTGAATAAGGTTTGCAATGTGTTTGCAAATTAGCTTGATCATGTGTTGATCATCACATAGCTCAAAGAATAAATCTTTGAGAGTTGAAGAAAATATTTTAGAGAAAAATCAAGTTCTCCCTGAGGCCGGCATTATCGCCCGTGTAGGGCCGATAGCACCGCTAGTCGGTAGTACCGCTTATGGGAGCAATGCTACCGCTTGATCGGTGCTACAACTCGTCTAAGCGGTAGTTATTTTTCAGAGGAGCATGTGTTGCTCGGAGTTTCTGGAGGCCGGAGCTACCGACCATGTGGGAGGCCGGAGGTCCGGTAGAACCGACCCAATGGGACGGTAGCTATTTTCCAAAGAAGGTTGCTCTGGAGTTGCGCCGAGGTCGGCAATACCACCCATGGGGTCGGTACTGCTTCTTGAGCGGTACTACTGGGCCTAGTAGGGCGGTAGTACCGAGTTTCCTACACAACGGCTAGTTTTCTAGCCGTTAGCATGGAGACTGGTACTACCGGCCCTAGTAGGGCGGTAGCACCGGATTTTGCTGATTTTGTCCCCCAACAGCAAGATTTCATGGGGGAGGGCTATAAAAGGATGTCAAGGGCTGGCATTTGGGGCTTGCTGGTTCTCTTGAGTATTTGGGTGAGGTTGTGCATGTGTTGCACACTCACTTTGCTTCTTAAGCTAAAAGAGTGAGCCTAATTGCATGTGTTGAAATTAGGAAGAGGGTTGAGTCCTCTTGTGCATGTGCTACGCTTAAGTGGTCACCGGAAGCGCATGTATTGCGCTAGGTGAAGCTCAAGCAAGGGTCTCGGCTTGTTATTCTTGGAGGTTGCTGCCTCCTAGACGACGTTAGGAGATGTCGTGCGCGGGGGTTTGTGAAGGCCGGAGCACGCATACCCAGAGGGGTGAAGGTGCTACCAATAGTGGATTCGAGGCGGGTGCTCAAGTGCGGAGTCGGTCTAAAGAGTTGGGTTTGCCTTGACGTGTATTAAGGGAGATCGGAAAATCTCCGAGACCATGTGAAAAAGTATTATGTCTCATATTTTTTTTTACTTTCAAGCATTTACTTTATTGTATTTATATCAATTGCTTGATTGTATTTAGAATTGCTTATTCTTGCTTGCTTGATTAGTATAGCAATTCTTGTTAGAGACTTAATTAGTTTGTGCACTAACAAGCCTAGATGATTTAGGCCTTAATTATCAAAATATTAGTTATTCACTTCCGTGTATTGTTTAGGTTTTAACATAGGGGTAATTAGAGCATATCTAATTAGTGAGAAGATTTTATAAATACATATTCACCCCCATCTAATCGTATCCTCGACCCAACAAGGATATGCAAGGAGGATGGAGGACGTGAGGAAGGCACTTGCTATCAGCCGTGAGTGGTGGCTAGCGGGGGTAGGTTGGTGGTGAATGACAGTGGTGACCGTATATGGCCAGATCTGGATAGGGACGAAGGCATATGCAGAGAGGAGGAAGCACACGATGCGAGAGATGGTTTGCTGACATTGTAGCCTTCACCGTTTTTTTAAGTAGTAGAGATTTAACAAATATGTTTGCATTCACCGTTTTTATCATAGGGAGGAACACAACTGAAAAATGCCTCCGGTTGTGTTTGTGTATTGAGCAAGGTTAATAATATCGATACCGAAAAAACCGCTCAAAAATCGAACTTCAAAAATAAAAAATACCGAGTAGAAAATCATTAAAAACCAAAGGGTTAAGAATTAAAAAAATTTAAAAGAAATAAAAAAAAAAACAAAAACCGATCGGTTTTGACCGAAAATCGACCGAAGGATAACCGGATGCTGACCCCTACGGCACTGCAACATGTTTTTAACTGAAAACAGTCGATTTTGACCACAAACCGAGCGGTTTTTATCGCATAAATTTTTTCTTTTTCTTTTTGAACTTGACCGGCTTACCGATTGATTTTAGTTATGGAGTCGATTCGGTGTACGGACGAACACTATTGTTTTTGACCGGTTTATCGTGATTTTGTGAACCATGGTATTGAGCAGGGCTATGCCCAATAGTCATAGGGAACATATCCTGTGCACATGGAGCTTTTGTGCACATGTGCAAACATTAAATCTGGGCCATCCAAATCCCATCCAACGGTGACTCGAAATCATATGTGCAAACATTTTGCAATTAGCCCCCCGATCAAGTCACCGTTGGATGGGATTTGGACGGTCCAGATTTAATGTTTGCACATGTGCACAAGGGCTCCATGTGCACAGGATATGTTCCCATAGTCATAGGCTCATAGTAGCAATAGCAATTTCCATCTGCAGCTCTGCCCAATCAAATTCAGCAAAGATCAAAGGTTTTTCTAAAGATGAGCAGCCTCCCTCTATAGAGGTTGGTGGAACAGCGACATCCGGCCTCCCATCCCCCAAGAGATTCTTTGGCGGTAG
Organism: Rhipidocladum racemiflorum; assembly: GCA_036346355.1. Classification (NCBI taxonomy): domain Eukaryota; kingdom Viridiplantae; phylum Streptophyta; class Magnoliopsida; order Poales; family Poaceae; genus Rhipidocladum; species Rhipidocladum racemiflorum. The sequence continues at coordinate 75,100,180 of CM070569.1, read as the reverse complement.
GTGATCCCACGTCCCCAACCAACATCCTGGTCCACTTCGATCCACCAAACCCACGTCGGCCACTGACGCACCATCCCCAACCCGATCCGTGCTTCCTACCCCGCGCGTCAGTGGATCGATCGCTGCTCCAGCCACCGAGCCCGGTGAATCTCTGGAGCGACGCTGCTCTGCTCCGCGCAAGCGCGCCCTCCCCACGTGTTACGACCGGGCTTGAATTGAATCTGCTGGCCTCGTAGATCCCTCTCGCGTCGCGCTCGCCGATGCCATCCAACATGGGCGCTCCAAACGAACGCCGCAAATAAAAACACGCCCCGGCGCAGCGATTTCCCTGCCCCCACACCAGAAATTTTCTGCGGCCGGAGGGGCGCACCGGGGGGAAAGCGATAAGGCTTCCGCAGCGCCGGCGTCGTGCCTGCAGCTCTCCCTCTCGCTCGTCCCACCCTCGCGGCGCGCTCGTTTCTGTGGCTGGGCCTTTTGTACCGCCCGCGGCTCTGCTTCTCGTCCAACCAAACGCCATCCGCCTCCCCCGCCTCCCGTTGCCGATCGCAGTGTCGGCGCCCACGTCACTCTGAAACATCGCCTCCCGTGCTCTCCACCGCACTCCACAATAACTGAATGCGCCGATATATATTAGCCAGCCAAATCACTTCCTAGCCGAGCACCACAGCCGCTCTTCTCGGCCAGGAGCGGAGGCCCTCCCTCCTACCCCCGGGACTCGCCACTTCCATTTCTGCGCCTCTTGTTGTGCGCGTGTGTGTGTGTGTTTCCGCTTCTCGAATCGGATGGAGCGCGCACGCCGCATCGCCAACCGCGCGTTGCTGCGCCGCCTGCTCGCGGCGGCCACGTCCAGCACGTCCCCCTCGCCGTCCCGAGGCCTCTCGACCCTGGCTCCGGGGTCGCGCCCCCGCGTGCGCCCGGCCCACCAGTACACGCCGGGGCGGCCGGTGTCGGCGTCGGCGCTGCAGCCGAGCGACACCTTCCCGCGGAGGCACAACTCCGCGACACCCTCCGAGCAGGCGGCGATGGCGTCGGCCTGCGGGTTCAACACCCTCGACGCGCTCATCGACGCCACCGTCCCGGGAGCCATCCGCGCCCCGCCGATGCAGTTCTCCGGCAAGTTCGACGAGGGATTTACGGAGTCCCAGATGATCGACCACATGCAGCGCCTCGCCGCGATGAACAAGGCCTACAAGTCCTTCATCGGGATGGGGTACTACAGCACCCACGTCCCGGGGGTCATACTGCGCAACCTCATGGAGAACCCCGCGTGGTACACGCAATACACGCCGTACCAGGCGGAGATCGCGCAGGGCCGTCTCGAGTCGCTGCTCAACTACCAGACCATGGTTGCCGACCTCACCGCGCTGCCCATGTCCAACGCCTCGCTGCTTGACGAGGCCACAGCCGCCGCCGAAGCCATGGCCATGTGCAACGGCATCCTCAAGTCCAAGAAGAAGACCTTCCTCATCGCCTCCAACTGCCACCCGCAGACCATCGATGTCTGCCAGACGCGCGCCGCCGGGTTCGACCTCAACGTGGTCGTCGCGGACACCAAGGACTTCGACTACAGCAGCGGCGACGTCTGCGGCGTGCTCGTTCAGTACCCCGGAACGGAGGGGGAGGTGCTGGACTACGCGGAGTTCGTCAAGGACGCGCACGCGCACGGTGTCAAGGTGGTGATGGCCACCGACCTGCTTGCGCTCACTACGCTGGGGCCGCCCGGCGAGATCGGCGCCGATATCGCCGTGGGGTCCGCGCAACGGTTTGGCGTGCCTATGGGGTACGGCGGCCCGCACGCCGCGTTCCTCGCCACGTCGCAGGAGTACAAGCGGCTGATGCCCGGCCGGATCATCGGGGTGAGCGTCGACTCCAGCGGCAAGCCCGCGCTCCGCATGGCGATGCAGACCAGGGAGCAGCACATCCGGCGCGACAAGGCCACCAGCAACATCTGTACAGCCCAGGTACACAGCACTCCACCCGCTCACCAAATTTCCTGACAGCGATAGAGACGATAAGAGGTGTGTTTGTGATATGGGAGTATTGATGAAGTTACTTGTGGTTCATACTTCATAGGCCTTGCTCGCCAACATGGCAGCGATGTATGCTGTCTACCATGGTCCTGAGGGGCTGAAGGCAATCGCTGACCGTGTCCATGGCCTGGCTGGCACCTTTGCCCATGGATTGAAGAAGCTCGGGACAGTGACGGTGCAGGAGCTGCCGTTCTTTGACACGGTCAAGGTCAAGTGCGCCGATGCGAATGCGATTGCTCGGGAGGCTTGCAAAAACGAGATGAACCTTCGCGTTGTCGACGCAAATACGGTTCGCTTTCTGTTGATGTATCTGTGATTCAGTTCCATTGAGACTGAGTTTGTCGATTTTGAGTGCCGAGCATTAACTCCGAGTTGTGATGTTGTAGATAACCGTTGCCTTCGATGAGACCACCACATTGGAGGATGTTGACAAGCTGTTCAAGGTGTTCTCTGGTGGCAAGCCAGTAAGTGGTCATTCAACCAGTGCAGAATCTGTGTGCTTGATGTGAAATTAGATCAGAATATTAAATGCGCGTGCCATCACAAACACTTTCAGGTGAACTTCACGGCTGAATCCCTCGCACCAGAGGTCTCAAGCTCAATTCCTGGCAGCCTTTCGCGCGAGAGCCCCTACCTAACGCACCCAATCTTTAACATGTATGTGGCATCTTTTCTCCACTAATTTATCATAATGTCTAGAATAAACTGTTGTAAGTTATCTCTTGGGCTTGTAGGTACCACACAGAGCATGAGCTTCTCCGTTACCTGCATAAGTTGCAATCCAAGGATCTCTCACTGTGCCACAGTATGATCCCTCTTGGTTCTTGCACCATGAAACTAAATGCTACTGTGGAGATGATGCCTGTCACGTATCCCAACTTTGCGAACATGCACCCATTTGCCCCTACCGACCAGGCTGCAGGTTATCATGTAAGAACCATTCGGCATTTATCTAGTTTTTGATGGAAAATTATTCCTAATACTATAATAGCAATTTGTACATGATCTGAAATGACTTGCTTTGTTATGAAGGAAATGTTTGACGACTTGGGTGATCTGTTGTGCAAGATCACTGGTTTTGATTCCTTCTCTTTGCAACCGAATGCTGGTGCTTCAGGGGAGTACGCTGGATTGATGGTTATCCGTGCTTACCACATGGTATGCCGTGACAAATACGCTGTCCTATCTCTTTTGTTTCGTTTAGCATTCTTTGTTTCAAGCCACGTGAAAAAAACTGCAGTCAAGAGGAGACAACCACCGCAATGTCTGCATCATTCCTGTCTCAGCACACGGCACAAATCCTGCAAGTGCTGCTATGTGTGGAATGAAGATTGTTGCTGTTGGAACTGATTCCAAAGGTAACATTAACATCGAGGAGTTGAGGAAAGCTGCTGAAGCAAACAAGGACAACTTGGCTGCTCTGATGGTACTGTTTTTATTCCCCTTTAATATGAGAATTTATCATGTCTTATGATAATAATGTCAGCAAACTTTTACTCTTTCAGCTCAACTGTTCATTGCTAAATTTTGATCTAGTGTTGTGATGCTATACTATTGCTGCATGGCCTTCTCGCGATATTTAGTGTGATTATGCAAATTAGTAGACTCTTGCCGTCTTATTGCTGGTTCTAATATATTTTGAGAGGGAGAGAGCAGACAGCTGGTTCATAGTACTTCCCTCTAATGGTACTTGTCGTATATTCGAAGGTATCTGATGTAAATAATAGAAACAAATGTCCAATTTGCTTTGGTTTATCTACTGCCACATAAAAGTTACAGATGATTGATGAATAAGAGTAAATAAAATGGAAACATGGAGATGATAGAGTTCACTCAGGACAAAAGTTGATTTTCCTTATAAAAAAAGAATGGTAGAAATAATTTTGCCTACTGAGAATAACAGAATGTTGCATGATTACCTTATTATTTAGGTCACCTATCCTTCAACCCATGGAGTCTATGAAGAAGGCATTGATGAGATATGCAGGATCATTCATGAGAATGGCGGGCAGGTCTATATGGATGGGGCTAACATGAATGCTCAGGTTAGTTCTTTGCAGTTTGTTATGTCATCTTGTTTACTTTGTTCTTTCTGCAATTGCTCTCTTCAAGTGTTTTAATGGATTGGAACACATTTATGTTGGTCTATAGATAGTATAGATGGCTTTCCAACATGATTACGAGTTTTATTCTTAAAAAAATTAGTTGTGACGTAAAAAATATATTAAATTTGTTTATGTAACAAGTCTACATGATTTCAGTTCTAACAAACACATTAGTAACCACCTTTCATTTGTTTGCTACTCCTCTTTTGAAGAATGGTAATTAAATGATACCTATCCAATTATGAATGGAAATATGACTCCAAGTTCACTTGAACCTAGTAGAGTGCTTGCGATATTGTAATTTCAGATATCTCGTGCTATAGCAAAATGTTCAACACACTGGAAATCCCCATGAATTTACAGAAGTTATCTCCTTACAGGTTGGATTGACAAGCCCTGGTTTTATTGGAGCAGATGTTTGCCACCTTAACCTTCATAAGACATTCTGCATTCCACATGGTGGAGGTGGTCCTGGCATGGGTCCTATTGGTGTTAAGAAGCACTTGGCACCATTTTTACCATCTCATCCAGTGGTAGGTGTCCCGAATTCTTTATGCTGTCAATCCAAACAAAGTTATCTTATTCAATTCTCAGGCATATCAGATGAGTGAAACGCCCAATGTCCAACATTTACATTGAAATAATAGACAAGATTGATATTATAAGAATGTCATTTCATTGTGTTCTACCATTTGCGAGGCTAAAAATTTTCCATCTTTACTTATATACAACATAAGACATATAACAGATAATGTGTAATTATGTTGAACTTTCACGAAGGGTCTAAAAGATGTATTAGACTACAGATTCAGATGATTTCACATGATTTACATTGTCTACGTTATCACCAATCCTGTATTATTCTTTGAAAGTTAATATCCTTGTCACCAACTTTACTATGCAACTCAAGAACTACTATTTTCTATTCCTGCCAATGTCTTGTTTATATCGCTTTTTGGATGCCACAGTGGCTCAGGTGGGTATTGTTAAGGATATATTGTCTATTATAGATGATTGCCTTATCTCTTGTCCTTTGCCTTATCTCTTGTACCCTCATGTACTCTATATATTGTGGCCATTGGCCTCATATTGAATACATCAAGTGCTATTCATAACATGGTATCAGAGCCCTAGGTTTTTTCTTACCCTAGCCTCCCATCTTCTTCCACTGCTGCTACCCCCGGGGGGAGCAATCTCCACTCTCGGGGGTGGCCACGCACTTGTGTTCGTGCGACCTCGCCATCTGCCACCGGCACCGTCGCCTCATCTACCGCGCCGTCGCGTCCACCGATCTACTCCACCACACCGCTCCTCTGTTCCGCCTGCCGAGTTTCGCTGGCGCCCGTGGACCGACGCCGCTGACCTCGCCGCTCCTCTGCTCGACGCCGCCGACCGGATCTGCTCGGTCTCCTGTTGCGGTGCGTCCAGCCACCGCTTCGGCCATCTGTTGCGGCGCCTCGATCGCGCCGCGCCGCTTCCGTTGCGCGCGGCGGCCTTCAGCCGCGGCGCCGTCGACGAACCTGGTCGTCTTTGCCTTCCTCGAGCACCGGCTTCCTCATCTCCGTGAGCCGGCGCCGGTTGATCTACCCGCCGAGCGATTTGGTCTGCCGTCGGCGTCATCCTAGTCTCCAGGAGCTTCTCGTGAGGATAAGGTGTGGCTTTCTTCAAGTCAGGTTTTTTGGATCTGATTCGGGTCCAACTCCTGAGGCTCTGGCTTCTAGTGGCTTGGCTTTTAGCTGCTGGTAAATCGGCTTCTATTGGCTTCTGTCCTTCATTGGCTTGGCTCAGCTTTTCGTCGGCTCGGCTTTCAGTTGGCTCCAACTCTTTGTCTCACCTTGGCTCCGGCTCTGTCTCATTCAGTCGGCTCTGGCTCTTCGGCTTATTTAGTTGGTTTAGATTTTCTTTAGTCTTCCGTTGCGTCCATCCAAGTCTTTAGCATCTTGATTCTATCGTCGCTCGGCTCTTTTATCGGCTTGGCTCATTCTGTCAACTCTTATTACCTTGGCTCAGCTCGTTTTGTCGGCTTTGTCGGTTCTTCTTTGTCGACTCGGCTCTACCTTCGACTTTTGTTCGTCGATTTGGCTTCTTCGTCGACTTTTCTCCATCGACTCGGTTCTTCGTTGTCTTTTCTTCGTCAGCTCGATTTTTCAAGAGTTACATGCTACAACGGTTACTTCAGGACTATGAATTTGGATTTTCCCTATTTTAGTTCATCCCTTCCAAATGCAATGCTATTGCATACGCTTTGTATTTGGGGGGGTGTTAAGGATATATTGTCTGTTATAGATGATTGCCTTATCTCTTGTCCTTTGCCTTATCTCTTGTACCCTCATGTACTCTATATATTGTGGCTATTGGCCTCATATTGAATACATCAAGTGCTATTCATAACATGTATTATAAGTGGCAACTTATTTTCATTTTCTTATTCACCTAAAGGTTAAAACTGAAGCAAGAAAGAGCTGCCTTCATTTTCTTTCATGTCAAAAGCACCATAGGGTGATAGGTAGTATATGCAATTAATCGCGTAAGTATTTGGCGATGATATGTTAATCACTAAAACCATGCTTTATATGTTGAATAATAAAACAGAAAGAATAGTTCATAAGTTTTTGCATGACTTCTGTTGTTTCATTCAAAAGCAAATGCAACTACATTATCAGACTGATTCTGTAATTATTAGGTCCCCACTGGTGGCTTTCCTCTCCCTGAGAAAACCGACCCTCTTGGTACCATATCCGCTGCTCCATGGGGATCTGCTTTGATTCTGCCAATTTCCTACACATACATAGCCATGATGGGCTCTAATGGACTCACTGATGCTTCAAAGATTGCAATCTTGAATGCAAACTACATGGCAAAGCGTCTGGAGGTAATTTATGTTACTCATGATAATGTAAAATTTACTACATCTATTGTTTATGTTTAAACTAGTTTTCTAAGTTTTACTTTGCAATGAATTTTGCAGAATCATTACCCAGTTCTTTTCCGTGGAGTCAATGGAACTGTTGCCCATGAATTCATCATTGATTTAAGAGGGTTTAAGGTATTTATCTGAATCATATTAGCAATTGAACCTTGTATTTATACACCTCAATTCTCCAACTGGATGGTGGGATTTTTTACAGGCAACTGCTGGTATAGAGCCAGAGGATGTCGCAAAGCGCTTGATGGACTACGGATTCCATGGACCAACTATGTCATGGCCTGTGCCAGGCACACTTATGATTGAACCCACTGAAAGTGAAAGCAAAGTAAGCATATTGCTTTAAATCTATTACTTGCCATTGTACAAACTATTGGCTTTTATACCAGCTTAATGTCACATCATTTGTCTTGCAGGCCGAACTAGACAGGTTCTGTGATGCTCTTATCTCCATCAGGGAAGAAATTGCAGCGATAGAAAATGGCAAAGCAGATGTGCACAACAATGTCCTGAAGGTATATACTACTACCTGTTTCAGTGAAATGATTGAAATCCTTCCATATCAATCATAGTCTCTCTATGTAAGAGGTTACTAGGTCCTGTTGAATTCTAGTCCCTTCCTTTTATGCTGTGTGCAACTTTGGAGAAAAATAGCTTAAAGCTGTAAAGAATATCTATACATTAGCATGGTCAAGTCTTCCAAACATGAGATGGTCATGGACCTCTCTTGCATCAGCAGGGAAGTTGACATGTGCTTTCTGTTTTGTTATGTAGGGGGCTCCTCACCCACCCCAACTCTTGATGAGTGACGCATGGACTAAGCCGTACTCCAGGGAGTACGCTGCATTCCCAGCAGCATGGCTTCGTGGTGCCAAGTTCTGGCCAACAACATGTACTAAAACCTCACTGTCTCCAAAGCTTTGTCTCCAAAGCTTTCTCGTTGCTTAGTATGTTGACATATATACAAGCTAATCTATGCTGCTCTGTTTGTGCTCTTACTAGGCCGTGTGGACAATGTGTACGGGGACCGCAACCTCATCTGTACTCTGCAGCATGCGTCCCAAATGGCGGAAGAAGCTGCAGCTGCTACTGCATGATCGTCTAATAATCATGATCCCAGTGTGTAAAACAGCATCAAGAAGTTATAATGCTTCCTGTCTGAGGGAAGCATGTTCTCTTCTCAATCTTCTGCACTGTATATAGCTCATGACAGCTCCGGATTATCCTCAGCTGCTACCTTCCCCTGTAATTCTGTACTCCATTGCTTCTCCATTCCCATTTAAAAGTGAAATTAGCTTTATTGACTAGCTACTCTTTTCTGAATACAAGAAAAAAAAATCAATCTCTGTTAAGTATCCTAGCCATATCAAAGAAAAGAAAAAACAAAAAAGAAAGGAAAGGAAGGAAGGAAATGAAGCACGTTAAGTTAGGGAAAGAAACATAGTCTCAGACAAAGAAAACAAACAAGAAGAAAACAAACGACAACACTCTACTACACGGCGCGACCCCTAAAAGCCCAGAAGGCTAAATCAGCCTGGCGGACCTCGCCACTAAATTGAAATTTGCAATGTCACTAAGGATTTTTTGAACAACATCGGACACCGGCGAGTAGCAACTATTGAAGATGCGCGCATATCTCTCTTTCCATATGTTCCAAAACGCAAAAATGATACTCCCAGCCAAGATTCTGCGCCGACTCTTTGTGAAAGCCCTTAAAAGATTTTGCCACTAGGTAGAGATTGACACAGCCATTTCTAAAACCTGTCTCAGCAAAGGCAACAACTGCAAATTTCTGAACAAAGCAGACCACATTTGCTTTGCAAAGGGGCAGTTTACCATGAGATGCATGACCTCGTCTTCCCCTGAACCACAAAGACAGCAAACCGGAGTGCAAGGCCAACCTCTTTGAGCCAGGTTGTCAGCAGTCTGTAGCCTATTTTGAAGTAGTAGCCAGGCGAAGAATCTGCACTTATTCTGCGTTTTTGCCTTCCAAATTATCGAAGAGTCAGGATCCTGCAAAGACCCTACATATCGCGCTCGTGGTGACCTTGTTGTGTAAATACCATCGTCGGTCCAACGCCAAGTGACCGAATCCTGGACATCCGGCTGCAGTTGCACCTCCTGCAGCATACTCCAAAGAGTTAGGAACTCCTGTAACTGTTGCTCAGTCACAATCCTTCGGAGATGAATCATCCAATTGTTGTTTGTCAGTTCCTGTTTCACCGTGAAATTTTTTCTTCGGACTAGACTGTAACAATGAGGAGCTATATTCATGGGTGAGGATCCACGAAGCCAATTTGAGGTCCAGAATCTAGCTGTCTTCCCGTTCCCTAAAAGAATCGAGGTGCTCGCGTTGAACAGTGCCATGTCCTCCTCATTACAAGGAATCCCCATGCCGTGCCAAAGTCTTGTTGGTTCACTCCAGGTGTACCAAAGCCATCGTAACCTGAGTGCCCTGCTGAACCTGTGGAAATGCTTGATGCCCAAACCACCTAAAATTTTGGGCCTGCAAGTTTTTTTCCAGTTGACTAGGCAATGTCCTCCTTTGCACTCTAGATCACCTCTCCATAGGAAATTTCACCGTAACTTGTCAATCTGCTTGCAGGCCCAAGCCGAAGGGGGGGGTACACAGTTAGGTAGTAAGTTGGTAGTGCCGACAGGACCGCACCCACCAAAATGAATCTTCCAGCCTTGGAGAGGAGGGAGCATTTCCATCCTGCTAACCTGTTTGCAACCTTATCAATTAGGGGTTGCCAATCCAGCCGCTTGAGAGCTGTGGGCCGGATTGGTAGCCCCAGGTACCTGGTAGGAAAATCTTTTAGCACGCCGGGGAACTCCTGAGTAATAAGTTGAAGATCTTGGCCTTCACACCGTATCGGGAGGAGTTCTGTTTTAAGAAGATTGACTCTTAAACCTGTGGCCTCCCCGAAAACCTGTAAAAGCCCATGTAAAAATCTCGCCTCATCCGGATCCGGATTAATGAAAAGGGCTACATCATCGGCAAACATTGAGGTGCACATGTGAGCCGGTCTTTGACCTATTGGTTTCAAAAATTGTTGTTGCGAGGCCAAATGGATTAACCGTTGCAGGGAGACTAGGGCCAAGATAAAGAGCATCGGTGAAATTGGATCCCCCTGCCTAAGGCCCCTCCTGTGCAACAGCGTTCTGCCTGGACTCCCATTGAATAAGACCTTTGACGAAGAAGCCGCAAGGATTAGGGCAATCCAATTTCGCCAGCGTTGTCCAAAACCGAAAAAGGTCAACGCTTCTAGCAAGTATTCCCAACAGAGGGAATCAAAAGCTTTGGCGATATCCAATTTGATAAAGATGGACGGCACTTTTTTTGCATGCAGCTTCGTGATCATAGCTTTGGTGACAAGGAAGCTGTCATGAATAGACCTATTCCTGATTAAAGCATTTTGATTAGCTGAGATCAACGTCTTCATGAACGACGCCAATCTGTTTGCCAGCAGCTTGGAAATGATTTTACCCACACTATGAATTAAGCTAATTGGCTTGTAATCAGAGACAGCTAGGCAGTCTTGTTTTTTTGGAATAAGCACAATGTGCGCTTGGTTTAGCAATTGCAACTGTCCTCCTTTTAGGTTGTAGAAGTGATGAATGACCTCCATAAGATCTTCCTTAATTATGTTCCAACAAGAGCTGTAGAACAACCCTATGAAGCCATCTGGTCCTGGGGCTTTATCTGTTGGCAAAGAAAATACCACCTCTTTGACCTCCTGCAGGCTAAAAGGCTCTTCTAAGCTGAGAGATTAGTCGGTGTACTCTCTAGCCACGCCCAGTTAAACTGAAGCACGTTATCTTGTGCGAGTCCGACGCAATTACGGGGCTAATCATAATATATGTTCGCCGTCCTCTTATGTTTGTTTTTAAGAATATTTTTTAGATAATGGAAGATTAGATCTCTCGGTCTCTACAACATGAAATGCATACAATTAAACAATTATTATAAAGTTACAGTTAAAAAGCTGTCTACAGAAGAATATAATTAAATTCTGTAGAAAATTTTCAATAAGCCAAATTAAAGATGAAATAAAAGGTCTCAATTCACACAACTCTTACTAATTCTCCACCCATGCATGATGAAGAGGCCCCTGAGTACCATGTCTAGAAATCTGCATTCTTAAGATACCACAGCCTGGGCATCCTGAGACTGTAGCACAGATCACGAGTGTAACCAACTGATGCACATAAAGAAAACTAATTTCTTTTCTTATCAAATACCTATCATTCCGATGTAACCAAATTGACCAACATAGTGTGGCAGCGCCAAGCAAAATGTGAGTATGTAAATCTTTGCCTATGTCATGGTTCTAATTTCCCATGTAAGTGGGCATGGGGGGGCATTTAGGTAAATACCTTGGATTGGTTTTTTTTCCCCAAAACCCACCTCTTTTTCTCCTCCCCACTCATTTCTCTCTCTCTCCCACTCCACCGGCTCCCACGCCCGACGCCCCCTCCTCCACCTGGGTGACGCCGCCGCCGCCCGTGCTCCCGTTCCTGGCTCGGCCGGCCCTGCGCCGCCGCCCGCCCACTGACGCCCCTCCCCGGCGCCTCCTCCCGCGGCCGCCGCCTCCCCGGTCGTCCTCCTCGCGCTGCTTGCCACGCCCCCTCGTCGCTGGCCTCCCCTCCGTCGCCGCCTGGCTCCTCCACCCCTTTGCACGCTAGGTGAGCCCCAGTGCTCTCTCTCTCTCTATCTCTAGATGCCGATTTCCTCGATCCATGGTTATTGGTTGCATGAGGATGTTTGTAACGTCGCGGTTTACACGATGGATTTCACTAAGCTCGATTCTCTGATGATTGGTGATGCTTAAGTGATTTGCTGGAGATCCTTTACACTGTTTGATAAACGGGTAATTTAGCAGATGATAATTCGATTAGTGCTAAACATGCTTGAATGTCTCTGAATTCTTAGGTATGGCATGAGGATACTAGTTCCTTCAATGTTCTACTCACATGATCAATGATGATATGCTATTATGCTGCTGGAATGTTTCTTGGAATACTTGATTAAAGTATAGCGATATTGTCATGGTCCTGATATTTGTCTTGTGAGTGAGCATGAGGGCAATTTGGTAAATGTCCTGGGTCAGTATTTTTCCCCACTCTTTCTTTCCTCTCTCTCTCTCTCCCTCTACCTCTCCATGGCAATGGCTCTATCTGGGGTTTGGGTGAGATTTAGGGATTTTGCCCCCAATAGATGTGTGTATGCTCTTGATTGTGCATGCATGGATGTGTGGGTAATAGTGGTCCTTCTAGGGTTGTGTCAGGTTAGATGATGAATTGGTGTTTGTGAGGGCTCATACAAACTCAATAGAGGTAGTTGTTGCAAAGCGTATGCTAGGTGTTTGTTAAAATGCCGACTGGGACCAATGTACATCCAATTGCTACGTGCCAAATTCTTGTATCCATCTCAATCCTCTAAACAAAAGGGGCGCATTGGGGGTGTCATATTATGGCATAGCTGAGGTGTGAGGACACCTTAGGATTGAGTTCGTAGTCTTCTCGTACGGCCATTAAAGTGTTAGGTAATCGAAGGTTATGATCAAGCCGTGGTTCAAACTTTTAGCCTTGGATGGCAGACTCCATTGGTGTTTTTAAGTTAGGCTCTGTTCGTTCCAACTGTTAATTTGAGCTGCGAATTGTAAATTTCTTCTTCCTAACAATTTGGGTTGGCCTTTAGCTTAATCAAATGAATTAGAGTTTTGAGTTGTATTTCATTTCTTCTTGGATGAATGCTTACCGTATTGTCTTCCTTTCTCATTCCATGTTCATGTGCATCGCATGCATCTCATTCCATTTGCATTGTCATCGTGTAGAGAACGATCGCTTGGAGGGTGTCGTGGCCGCGATCGAGGGTGATCACGGTGAGCAGGTTGTTGTTGAGGATCCGTGAAGCATCAGGCAAGCACCTAAGCATGTTCAACCCTTTAAATATGTTTATTTTGGTGAATAAAATGCTTATTGAATGATTAGGTTTTTGCATTAGGAGTCAATGGTGGTAAGGGTAGTAGGGTAGTAGAACCTAATTGCTGCACACTCACTCCTTGACACTTGTTGAACCTTTCCTTGGAGCTAGCTTATGGGTAAATACAACGTGTCCATGCTTAGTTTGCTTAGAGGTCGGGTTTGGGCCAAGTGGTGGGCGGTTCCATCACTTGAGAGTACTAAATACTACACATGTGAACTATGTTGGAAATGGGTTGATCATGTTACTTGGAGGTGGATATTAATAGCGGCGGCCAGGCGGGAGAGTAGGATCAATTGGGTATGGAGACTCAATTGGCGTAGTCCCTTTGTGTCAATCAAGGACCGATCCGTTTGTGTGCCATGTTGATCGAGCACCATTAGGTTGATCGCATGCCCGATTATGGTTGGGTAAGCCACTCTTTCATCACATGCCGTTCGATGGATCATGCCCTCATGCGGTTGGAGCGTGGTTGAGGCGAGGCTTAGGCCGACCCTCGAGGGCCAAGTCGGGCTTGGGCCGCTCGAGGAGTGCTAGGTGCTCGGACCGCATGAAGATGGTTCAACGAATGGGTATGGATGGGAGGAGGGTTGACATGAGGTACTTGTGGCACATGTCGTGCGATCAACGCTTCCTGCGGGGTTAATTAAGCGATTCGAATTGCCGCTCTCGGATATGAGCACGCTCGCGTCATCAGACACTCAACGTAGTAATAACTTAAATTCTTGGCTCGTCATTGTACTTGAGCTTTAAAAATGGCCGTAATTGCTTTACCTTAGTGTTGTTACCTTTCAACTTCATGTTAGAAGTAGGTGCGGTCAATAAGCGCTTTAAATTTGTAATTGTTTTATTGTCATACTCATACTACAAATGTTAATGCTTTTCCGCACTATTACCTTCAGCTTTATTCCTTTCTGTACCCAAATGCATACCCCTTTGGAGTCGGTCATATATGGACCACGGGTAAGTCTTGCGAGTACATTCGTACTCATGCTTCTGCTTTGTGGTTTCGGTGAGGATCGGGAGGCTGCGAGTTACATCCCTATCGCCTCTCGGTGCCGAGGCGGGACACGAGTAGAGGTTCTGCGATGTCACTCACGCCCGGAAGTGTTCAGGGGCAGAACACTTCCGGAGATGCCGTATTTTGCTAATATGTTGGTTAACTCGCTTTTGTTGTATAGCTAGCTTTATATTCCCTGTTCTGTAAGATCTGAAGACTTGGTATTCCTCCTGTTGATCGTGGTTGTGTTGTGATGTCCTTATCATGCTTGGTTGTTGCTTTTATCCTTTCCATATTATCATGCTATATCAACTGCTTTTCTTGTCTGCTGAGTGGATGTCCTAGAATCTAGGAAGGTCATGCCGGTTTTTCGAATTTTTTGTGCTATCTTGGTTTAGGTTGCATCATCTTATTTGTCTAGCATGCTAGTTGAGTTGTTTTAGTTGTGTGGTTGTCAGGTTTGTCTTTGTGCTTTGGTTTAGTCGTTTTGTTGTGCTTCCGCGTTGCGTGTCCGGTTGTGGGGTTTTGAGTTCGTTGCCCCCTTTATGCAAATTGAGTTGTGATAACGGTGGAAACCGGTATGCGGGGCGATCCTGGGCGAGTTCGGGTCGCATACCGGGGGAATACCGGGGCTGTTGTCGAGTTATTCGAAGGGTCCCACTGTTATCTCATTTGGGCTTGGATGCTAGCATCGCGAGCGCCATCGGCGAATCGTTGCTAGCCTCCAAATCCAATGAGGTTAACGGGGTGTTCCAATAGCTCGAGGACAGTCTGGACGGCTCCTCACACCTAGCCCTATTAACCAGTTCCCAAACATATTTTGCTACCATTCTATTTTTTTTGTAAGGTTATCTTTTGTTAATATCACCTCACAACGTACGTATCAAAGAAAAAATTTTATTTACTTCCAAGGCATGTATGTTTGCATGTCAACAAGAAACTATGCATTTGCAAAACTGATCTCGTAGATCATCAGAATTAAGAATGCATTTCATGATCATCGTGTGAAGTCCATTCGAATAGACAATGCCGGTGAATTTACTTCCAAGGCATTTGATGATTATTGCACAGCAACAAGAATAGCAGTTGAGCACTCTGTACTGCACGTCCATATGCAAAATGGACTAACTGAAGCACTAATAAAGAGGATTAAGTTCATAGTACGACCATTCTTGCAGAATTGTAACTTGCCCAACACCTGTTGGGGACACGCAATCCTGCACGTAGCAGCACTCATCAATTTAGACTATTGGCCTACAACATCTATTTACCTATGCAATTAGTGCAAGGGGTCATCTCGAAGATTTTCCATATTAGAAAATTTGGTTGTATGATATATATGCCTATACCACCCCCACAGCGAACCGCAATGGGCCCTCTCCGCAAGTCTAGGATATACGTTAGTTATGAGAGTGCATCCATAATCAAGTATTTGGAACCCATGACTGGAGACTTGCATACAGCCCGATTCGCTGATTGTATCTTTGACGAGGTCCGTTTCCCGTCATTAGGGGAGGAAATCAACCATTAGATGAAAAATGCCGGGAAATCATATGGCATTCTACTGGGATCTCCGCGCATGACCCTCACACTAATAAAGCAAATCAAGAAGTTCAGAAGATGATTGATTTGCAGAACTTAGCAAATGAACTGTCTGATCATTTTTGTGATCTGAAGAGCGTGGTTAAGTTGCATGTACTTGCAAGAAATGTACCAGAGAAGGTTGAAATACCAAAGAAAGCAAAAGGTATCCCTCATCCTGTTTAGAGGCCTCAAAGAAAAAGAAAAGAAAATCTGGCTTCTCAAACTCAAAGTACCCGGAGATGTCTGGGGAAAATTGGGCAAGAGAACTTACCACTGCCAATCACGAAAATGCCCCAAAACAAGAAGTGGAGCCAGTTGAGAACTGGCATTGGAACGAAGCCTATGGGAAAGGCAATTCCAGATCTGAATCTTCCATTGCAGGAAGCCACTAGAAATAATGTGTACGCACACGTGGGCGATGAAAAACTAAAGGAACTTCCTCCTGCGATGGGAAACAGCAGTGAAGAGCAAGTAGAAGTGCATGAAACACCCCATGACGAAATGCTTATAAATTTTGTAACAACAGGAGAATCTATGAATAGAGCAACAGCCAATGTCGACGCATACTTTTCAAAGAAGATTGCCATGATCATTGATCATGATCCCGAGCCTGCATCTCTCGCAGAGTGCAAGAAAAGACTCGATTGGGAAGAATAGAAGCAATCACCACAGAGTTAGTCTCTCTGAACAAAAGAGAGGTGTTTCGGCCTGTGTACCGCACGCCTCCCCATATAAACCCCGTAGGTCACAAATGGGTTTTTGTTCGGAAGAGAAATGAAAACAATGAAGTTGTAAGGTACAAGACAAGGCTTGTGGCTTAAGGTTTCACTCAACATCCTGGGTTTGATTATGAAGAAATCTATTCTCTGGTCATGGGAGGAATTACATTTAGATATCTGATCTCAATGGCAGTTAACTTGAAGTTGAGAATAAAGCTAATGGATGTTGTCACAGCATATTTGTATGAAAACTTGGATTCAGAAATATACATGAAAGTACCGGAAGGTATCCCTGTCCCGAACCAAGACAGAGCAAACAAAAACTTATACAATATAAAATTAGAGAAATCACTGTATGGGCTAAAGCAGTCAGGAAGAATGTGGTACAATTGCTTAAGTGACTTTTTCTGCAAGAAAAGCTACACAAACAGCAAAGATTGTCCATGTATGCTTATACGTGAGTGAAAATGACCTAATGTTTTTATAGAGATCAGAAAGGTTTTGTGACTAGCCTAGGCTTTTATTCATCACAGTAGAACTCTTTATAATGGTATACTAGGAACTAGAAAGGTGCTATCTTCCAAGGTAAATGTGCCATAATGGTAATTGGTAAATGTAGTCATACTTACTGGATTCACTGCCGCCAATCGCAAATCGGATTCGTCGAACTGAACCGGTTTAGGGTACGGGTTCGTATTCGCACTGGAAATTGGAAGAAAAAGTGGCAAACCACAAATCTGAATCCCGTGCCGCGACTCGGATGAACTGTGTTCCTAGTAATTCCATAATAACTTTTTATTGGTCATCAATTGTGAAGATTTCTACAATTTTTAGGAGGAGCTGCAGTTAGCATTGTTCAGGGCACCATCAGGGCAGAATCTTTTTCTAGATAGAGTAAGTCCAAAAGCTTGTTCTCCTACTCAATATCTTTAGACTTGTTTGGCGACTGAAGTATAATTGATTTCTTCTTCTGTTTTGTGTCTAAGACTGAAAGTAAGACCAACTAGTCGACACTCGACATGTTTATTGGAAACCTTGTAGTAGTATCTGTATCAAATGCTGCATTGAAAAGCTTCCAAGGGGGGTGGGTTTTATCTCTTTATAAGAAAGGGGTATCATATGATTTAATTTTCTGATTGCTGTATTATTTGCTTTGAACAAAAATAAGATTCATGCATGGTAGAAGAAGTCGCATCGCATAAGGTCTGAAGCTACTGTTAATGTTGGGATATTGTGTTCAAAGCAACCTGTTGTTGTTGTTGCTAAGATGTACATTGCTGGCTGGTAATTTTAATTTATGAGCATACCTTTCCTACCATAGATCTGCACTGCTTCAGTTTATTTTTCTTCTCCATGTAGGTTTTCGATATTTTTGATCAAAAGAAAAATTATGTTATTGAATTCGAAGAGTTTATCCACACAATAAGCGTGTTTCATCCAAATGCTCCTATTGAAGATAAAATTGATTGTAAGTATGCTTAAACCTTGGAGATAATCAATAGTTTTTCACATGTTAAGTTATATCTGCCATTAATTTGTCCTTTTGCACTTTTACTCGTCTCATTCAGATTGTATGATTTGAGGCAAACTGGTTTCATTGAGCGTGAAGAGGTACATTCTACTGGTTTCTCTTCTGCTATTTGTATTGTTGTGTCAACATTACATTTGGTACTCAAGACTTCTGCATTACCATTGTCAGTCTTTCTATCCCAGCTCTTAATGCTTGCAGAGTTTAACCGATGTGACAAGATTTGTGTATGCATGGTCATTGGTTACTGGGCTTCAAGATCAATGTGCTCTGGATTTCAAAGTGAATCTCACCATGAATTTTTAGTATCGTTGAAATCCCCTCAAATGTCACAACGAACCTCAACATGAATTGCCAACTTTGTCGATGCTTTTGATAACGACCACCTTTTTTTTTATCTTCCCAGTCAGCAAGTTTTCAGCTTGGCAATTCAATGTAGTTACCTGATAAAAGTTTGTAGAAAAACAGACTGGGGATTACTAATTTGGATAAGCAGAGAGGAGTGGAAAGCTTTTGTATTGAAGCACCCATCCGTCATAAAGAAGATGACACTGCCTTACCTGAAGTATGGATACATATTTGCGCTTCATGCATTTCATCAACTTGTCTTCTTTTCTGATCATATTTTTTGGTTTTGCGCAAACCAAACAATGCTATAACATATGCAGCATGTTGTGTTACCGACTAAACCTGCATACAGGCCAATGTTATGTATCTCTGAATCTCCGCCGATGATCCATTGTCATGGTGAATGAAGAACATCCTAATTTTGTTTTTGCTTATCAGGGACACTACAACATCCATCGTTCCCCAGCTTCGTTTTCAATACACAAGTCGAGGACTAATGTGAAGCACACTTGGCGGTAAGTATTTGTCATAGTTCCTGCCCTTGTTTTTTTTTTAAAAAAAAAAGGGAAGTCAGAGCTTAGAACAGAAGATGCATATGCCCAGCAATATACGTGCGTGCTGCCCTCAAAAAGAAAGATCGGTGGATATTGGATAGGACCTATCTGGTTATCCTGGTGGCCTGCCCTCGTCTCCAATACTCAGATAAACATTAGCCGAAGACTTCCTGAAAGGAGCCGCTACCCACGTGTCAATCTGAAAATTTTGCACAAAAGCCTCTTAGTTTCTCGAATTACGTATAGATCCCTATAATTTTATGAAAAGATCCTTAACGATTTTTTGTGAAGGGAGATTTTTTTTCTCGGATTTTTCTCGGATTGCGTTTAGATCTTACTTTATCGAGTACTAGATTGGTACGCAAGCTGCTATGGGTAGAGTCAATCAGCATCAGTACCCACCGTTTGTTGATTGGCATGCGTAGCACGTTTATTCATTGCATCGCTACCTGCCTTCTCTCTGTACAAAATCTGACAGCGACATGCATCTTCTCGAGCCATTCCATTTATTTGATGGATATACGCATATAAGGTTGTTTTCTCACTCCAACTCGTAGTTAATCCCGAACTATACAAGGGTTGTGATTTTTTAAGCAGCGGTTCCAGCACGATCGTGTCAGTACGTAACTCTAGTGAGCTGGAAACTCGAACGGGAAAAGGTTCAAAGAACCTGGGTGCCACAGGCGTCTTATGCCATTTTTGCATCGTGCCTTTGTTAACTAGGGGATGCACACTTGCAAGGCATAGCCACAATTGATGGCCATCGATCAGCTGTCTGTACACATGCAGTGTACGTACGTAAGAGTAGCAGCAGGAGCCGAATTTATCGCACCCTCGGCTACATGCCTACAGCTAGGGGTGAAAACGGGACAGGAAATATCCGCCCGATCCGATCCCGAATCCGTTTAAAATCCGTACCGATGTTATCCGTATCCGTATCCGGGAAATCCAATGTAATATGGGTTAGGATATGGAAAGAGCAATATCCGATCCGTATCCGAAAAATCTCATGTAATATGGGTTAGGATATGGGAAGAGCATTATCCGACCCGATATCCGGTAAATATCCGATCTGATATCCGGATAAAATCAGTTATTTTTCTATTAATTTGGTTCATTATTAGATAGATAGAGTAGTTGTTTGATACTGGCACTAAAAAACACTACTTTGTTATTAAGCGTGAACTTCAACAAACAAATAGAGTGATGACATGATGTTTTTACCTAAATTGATTTGTTCAACTTATTTGTTCAACTTCTTTTCTATTCAAATTACTGGAATTAGTTGAGTCACTAAATTGAAGCATAGCAAACAAATCCGAGTAGTCCTCATTATGAGAGAAGTCTATCTTCAATTTGTCAGAATGTGACAATTCAACAGTATTTAATATCTCCAGGAATTTATTCTGTAAGGTTAAATTTGATGGAAGAGCTCCCTTTGTTTTGTGTTTTCTTTATGTCTCGATCTCTCTCCTTGTATCCGACCCATTTGCACATCTAACTATACTACTATCCTACATTAAAATAATAATGACTCGAAGTTAATGTTGTAAGGTTAATACTTCATTCTTTCTTTTATGTACACAATTATGTATTATACTACTATCCGATTGTGATATCCGATCCCAATCCGAATCCATCAGGTATCCGCTCCGTATCCGAATCCCGAATAATCCGAATTCGTATCCGTATCCGGGACATCCGTATCCGACTCCGAATCCGGAAAAAAAATATGGGTTAGGATACGGGACGAGCAATATCCGCTCGTATCCGACCCGGTTTCACCCCTACCTACAGCCGATCCAGCTCCCCACGTAGCCGCCCATCTCCAGTTCTCCACCGCCGGCGCGAACGGACGGCGGATCACCACGGCAAAAAAGCACGGGCCCCCCCGTGAGTCCTCTCCCCGACACACGGGGCCGGCTCGTCAGTTCCCACCACGCAGAAAGTGAGGACGCAGCAAGTGCGGATGTGAGCGGAGTAAGCGACCAAACAAATCCGACCCGTGAAGCAAAGCGGCTGCTAGTGCTCCTGCGTAGGGATGTGATCGGATCGGATACGGTCGAATATCGTCCTATTCATATCCGTATCCGTATTTTTTACCGAATCTGACGTAATCGAATCTGAATAGTGTCGAATCTGAGAATCGAATCTGAATTATACGAGGATAATATCGATTCTGAATCTGGTCGAATATGGATCGGAATCAACATGGATACGAATAATATTAGTCGGATACTTTAAAATCCAATTTCAGTTTTTTTTCCAAAATTGGTCCAAATTTAAATTCAAAATTTCAAAAGAAATATATTTGTATGTCTTTTTTTTGCCTTTTTATCCCTAGCTTGTCATACATGTGACTCTGTGAGTAACAATGTACCCTATTGAAATAATTGAACCAAATGATTTGCAGCTGGCATATGCTGCTTAATCATAAGTAGTCCTCCTGAAACGCCACTTGCCAATTTCTGTACCACCTTTACCCAAATATCTCTAAATTAGCATCTAGCACACATGAACACATTATATCTTGTCATCCAATGCAGACCCCAGTCTCTGAAACAAAGAAATATGTTAAATTGTTAATATGTTATTCTGAAACGTGTTATTCGGATAATATCCGTATGTCATATTCGGATATTATCCGAACAAAAACTCGGATATTCCGTATCCATTGGATAATCAGTGTTCCATATCCGTATCCGTATCCATGTAAATTATCTATATCCATATCCTTATCCGAGAAATCAACTGGATATCTGTGAAACTATCCAAATCATCATCCAAATCAATTCGGTCGGTCGGTCGGTCGGAAAATATCCGTACCAGTTCCATCCCTACTCCTGCGTGTGCGCCTACCATTTGTGTCCATCATCCGGTGAGTCCAGGTCCAGTCCAAGTGCATGCACCTTTCCCTCCTCTCCTCTCCCCACCTCTCCACCTTCCTCGACGACCGGCGCCTCCCGAGAGAGGCAACGCTTGGCTCATACGGCGAGGCGCGGCGCCCCGCTCGAGTTGACCCCCGCCGCCGCCGGCGGATCGCGAAGGCAGCGCGCGCCTGCCGGATCCCGGCGGTCCAGCTCCCCGGTGAGGCTCCCTCACCCGATCTCCGCTCCGCTTTGGCTTCGATTGGGGTAGGGAATGAGATAGGGAAGCTTTTGGAGCTGGCCTTAGGAGCTCCAGCTTTGATTTGATGTTTTTTTATTGGTCAACTGAAATTGCAAATGGCTAAAGTGGACCCTGAAATGCAATCAAACTGTCTTGCGAGCTGCTTCTGTTTGGTAATTTTTTTTTTTGACAAATTCTGTTTGGTAATTTGGTACGCTCCCAGCAAGTCCCTAGTGCCCGATTCCTGCATTTCGTTTGGGCATTTCGTCGAACAGCTGCAAAACCGTTGGCAGTCACTGGCTTGGGGATGGCAAGAGGAGGCGCGGCTCCTGGATGTGCAAATGTACTCTTGATCGAAACATTTATTCGTTGCTGTTCATTGCCAAACTGATATTCTGTACTTGAAAATCTCGTATTCAAGACGATGTACTGGTAGAAGACCAAAGCTAAAGGTGCTAATGAATGGCCATGTAGGCAACAATTTGATTTGTGGAGAATTGTAATGGGTGGTAACAAAGTTCAGTTGATTCAGAAAAGTGTTAAGTCTGTATCCCTCTTGTTCATACCTTTATGTCCATATTCAAACTTTTATACTGCCAAATTGTTGTAGGGACTTGTAAAGATATTGAAGTACTAATGTAAATATGATTTTAATTCTTTACCTTTTTTGTCATTAAGTATAGGATATTAACTATTGGTTCTTTGTTTCCAGAAAGCGTTGACAACATCATGACATGGAAGCTATTCAAATTTGATTTTGTTTAAGTACAAGGATCATTAATGTCACCAAAAGTATTTTCCTCAATGGAGGTTGAAGCTGATTTTGATGATGAGGATGTTAATTCAAATAATGGACTGCAGGAGTTGTGGCCAGTTGGCGAGATAGATCTAAAGAGAGCAAGATTCCCTTGTTGTATTGTTTGGACTCCTCTTCCTGTAGTTTCATGGCTTGCTCCTTACATAGGGCATGTTGGAATCTGTCAGGAGGATGGGACAATCTTGGATTTTGCCGGTTCAAATTTGGTGATCGTGGATAATTTTGCATATGGTTCTGTTGCCAGGTACCTCCAGCTTGACAGAAAGAAGGTATGTATGACTCCAAATATTTTCATTTCTTCTTTTGGAATGAAGTATTTAATTCAAACATAGCTGATCCTCTTGTACTTCTTTTAAGATTCTCAAAAGCTATAGGATCCATACAACTAGTATAAATCCATATGAAAGAATGTTTCATCATCTACCGTTCTTTAAACACTTAAAAAATTCTCAAGGTAATGCCTATTTTCAGTATTCTTCAGGCAGTGGAGTATTTTACAAGATGGTGCCTGTAAATGTGAGCTAGGAAACAGATTCTATCATGAAGTAGTAATATTATTTCTTTGAAATAAAAATTGGATCCTGGTGGAAAAGGACACAAAAATCAAACATGTGAGCTGGAGACACTGAACCTGGGACTCCAGCCAGCTATCACAGACAGGCATGATAGTGCGCAGGCCTGGGGCAAAGACAACGCTTTGTGTTATTTACCCATTTTGGAAATTCTATGATCATTTACAGTTGTTGTTTTATTTAATAGCAGTGTTATTTACAAATAATTCGTACAGCGTTTCATAAACTGCTCTAATTGGGAACTTGTAGCTTTCGTCTTTTGACAAATATGGCATATATTGTTTCACAATCTAATTCGTTTTTAACCTTTATTTTTGCGAAAACTGATCTCACCGAGTTTCTTAGTAGGTTCCTTTCAAATAGGTGAATTCTTCTTGACATATTTTTTGTTTTGTTCATGGCCAGTGCTGCTTCCCTGTTAATCTTGCTTCACATGTATGCGAGAGGTCCTACAAGCATGCAGAAGTTGGAACAGCAATCTCCTGGGATGACGCTCTGCAACTCGGCATGAGACATTTCCAGCACAAGTACTACAATCTGTTTACCTGCAACTGCCACTCATTTGTGGCAAACTGCCTGAACCGGCTTGCCTACAAAGGCTCCTTGGTGTGGAATGTTTTGCATGTGGCCGCTCTTGTTTGGTTGCATGGCCAATGGGTGGACAACATGTCTATTGTTCGGTCATTCTTTCCTTTCCTAACCGTGACATGCATCGGTATTTTAATGGCTGGTTGGCCTTTCCTAATAGGGATGGCAGCATTCTCTTCTCTTTTGATTGGGTGGTTTGTCTTGGCTGTATACTGCACGAAGGGTTTGGTGTGCTGATTGATTCATAAAACTTTGTGATTGAACCCTGTGAGGGATTATGAAAGGATGTACTGAAACCGTTCATTCTCATGATTATTCATATGAAACGCATCAAACGAAAGCACCTGCTAACTCTGCATCAGAATGTACAACCTACTCTGTATCATGATACCGTCTGTATCGGTGATCCTAGTTGCATGCATATCGAGCAGACTATGGAACCTCCTTCCTAATATTTTGTTGTTCTTGGGACGGTTTAGTTCATTGCTATGCCAAGTTATGTTCCTCTTTGCTTGGTTTGGACGTGTAAGTTGTCGCAAGCTTAAATCCTCCTGAATAGCGCTTACCATTGGAATGATGTCACGCGTAAAATTAGACCGCACTTGTACAAGCCTCCCGGCAAAAGCTCAGCCTCCAAACATGCCCCTCCACTCTGTCAGCATGGCCTGTACTTTGATGCCAGAAAATATTGAACTCTATGGTCCGTTGGGTAGGACTTTAGCTTCAGCTCCTTTTTGATTGTACTCCGACTCCTCTTGATTGTACACGGACTCCTCTCGATTCTGATCTTCTAAAGAATCAGGAGTAATTTTTGAAAATATTTGCCTAGCTGGTTGTCTCGATATTCTTGAGGAGAGGTCGAGGGAGGGAGTACGGGTTGCCTAGGAAGAGCAGTGCCGGAATTAGGGTTATCGGTGTTGGTGGCTAACCTCTACCGGACGTTGTGGACGCCGCTCGCGAAAGCCTCCCAGCAAAAGCTCAGCCTCCAAACATGCCCCTCCAAGTTCACGCCTTGCTGTATCTCTCCATAAACACCCATTGAAAGCCTTGAGGACCGAACCAGCCGAGTCATCGGAAGCTAGGCGTAATTGCTATCCTTGTTCTGGCCTGTGTTCGTCACGGCATACGCCGACAACCAAGGGCCAAGGCCCTTGGCACGAACGCAAACCCAACGAGCATTTACGCAACACACGAGAGAATCCCTAAATCCAAACACGAGCGCGGCATGGTGCGCACGACGCTCTGTTGCTTGCAGCGGTGAGCGGCCGGCGTGCGTAACTCGGCGGCTCTGAGCAGCAGCAACGCCGAAGAGCCGGTCGTTTCTTCCTTCCACCAGGGATCGTTGCGTCTCGACCAGGGTTTACAAAATCGTTTCGAACTCAAATTTTGCTAGCCCACGGTATCGGTTTTTGCGAAAAACCGTACGAAAACTGCAAAAAAACGAATTGTTTGTAAATTCAAAATTTTTTGAATTCAAGCTAAACTCACACGATTTTTCGCAAGAAAACCTCGGTTTTTGAGGTAAACCGAGAAAACCGAAACCGCTCGATTTAGGTAAAAAAAAACCGCAAAAAATGAGGGTAAAAACCGCCAAAACCGGGAAAATGGGGAAATCACCAAAAATAGGGGAAAATATAAAAAAAATCTTGTAAAATTTTTCAAAATACTGGGAAAACTAAATTTTAGTAAAAATGTAATTGTCGACGATTGGGGAGCAGGCCCCCGCCGAGCTTACTTGTTGATGGAGGGACCAACTGCGACCCCTTCTCACGTGATGGGATGCTCAGAGGAGTGACTCACTGGACTTCAACGTGCAGGGACACTGTGATTTACCCTGGTTCAGGCCTCTCAAGAAAGAGATAATAGCCCTACTCCAGCTCGTGTATCTTTTTGTGCAGAAAAAAGTTGTCTATCCCCTTCATGGTGGGGATGCTTTTATAGCTTACAAAGGGGCGTGCTTGTTCAAACCCACTAACTCCACGTCCGACCAGGTCCAACGTGGTAACTAACGGATCCTACATTCCTGCCACGTTCCCGCGGAGATCTCAACGAACTAGCGGAGGTTACGCAGCGGGTGGTTACCGACCTCGGGATCACGTCAGGTCGGCTAACGTCTAACTCCGAACTCGGCCACTTCGGCCCGAGCACGAGCTATCGGTCCACCAGGTCATGCGACCTCCTAAAAGGTCCCGGCTAGGCCGTCCCTTGGAACAACCTCCTTGTGACCAGGACGGGAACGACCTCGTGCTGCTCGTGGCGCCTGGCTAGGTCGTCTCGGGGGACGGCCTTCCGGTGGTTCGGGCAGCAGTGAGCCCGCGCCCCTCGTGGCACCCGAGGTAATTTTGTGGGGTCTACCCGACCCCCCGACAGTAATAAATATATAAATAAGGTATGTGAAGACATGAAAAAACTCCAGAATGATATCTCCTAAATTTGAAAAAAAATCGACATGATCTTTGCTATAATTTAGACATTTGGAAGTTGTAAATTAGAAATTTCACAATAATGTATCAATAAATAACCGGGAGCAGCGATCGACCTTCTGCTGCGCCTCACGACTGGCATCGACGTGAATGTGATGTTCTGCTACTGGTTTTGACTTCTTTTTGGGGTCTGGCTCTAGCATAGCCTCCAATGGCTCCGGCTTCTAGCCTTTGGCTCAAGCTTTTCTATTGCTCCACTCCAAGTTTCCAGCCTTCAACTCCAGCCTCTAGCTTTTTGCTTGGCTTATCGGCTCCGGCTTCTTGGATCAGCTATAGCTCCTGGTCTTCTACATGGCTGGCTTGGCTCCAGTTCGGTCGGCTCGGTTAATTCCTAATATTTTCTTTAGTCTTCCGTTGTGTCCATCCAAGTCTTTAGCATCTTGATTCTGTCGTCGCTCGGCTCTTTTAACGGCTCAGCTCATTCTGTCAACTTTTATTACCTCGGCTCGACTCGTTTCGTCGGTTCTTCTTTGTCGACTCGTACCGTCGGCTCTTCTTCGTCGACTCGGCCCTACCTTCGACTTCCGTTCGTCGATTTGGCTTCTTCGTCGACTTTTCTTCACCGACTCGGTTCTTCGCTGGCTGTTCTTCGTCAGCTCGATTTTTCAAGAGTTACATGCTACGACGGCTACTTCAGGATTATGACTTTGGATTTTCCCTATTTTAGTTCATCCCTTCCAAATGCAATGCTATTGCATACGCCTTGCATTTGTGTGTGTGTGTGGGGGGGGTGTTATAGATGTTTTAGTTCAGGACTTTGGTTTTTCCTACTTTAGTGTCAACTTTTTCCAAATGCAATGCTATTGCATACGTCTTGCATTTGTGGGGGGGGGTGTTAGAGATAAAGTCTTGTTATTCTAGTATCTATATTAGAGATAGAGTCCTGTTATTCCTTTCCCTCATGTACTCTATATATTCTGGCCATTGGCCTCATATTATAGACAATAAGTCCTATTCATAACAGTGAGGACCGAGTTTGTCAAAACCATCCTAGCAGCCCTAGAGAGCAATTTCCCTTTCCATCCCGCCAAACGGATTCGGGCTTTTATCAATCAATGATTTTAGATCCGATCGTTTCAGTTTTGTAGGGCACAAGGGGAGCCCTGAGTACCTTCCTGGGAAGGATTTAGCGTGGGAAAGGAATTCATGTAGTACTGTGGTCGTGTTAAGGGCCTCACATCTTATGGGATATACCTTACTCTTTTGAATGTTAGTCTCTAGCCCTGTTACCCTGCCAAAAATATTAAGGACCTCCTGTATTGTCTTCAACTCTTCCCTCTCAGGGTTTGCAAAAATGGCAGCGTCATCAACATATATGGAGATGTGCATGATAGCACAGCTAGATGGAAATTGTTTAATGTGGTTTTCCCAGACTGCCTTAGTGATCAATCGGTGTAGCGTTTCCATAGCCAAGATGAAGAGCATAGGTGATAGAGGATCTCCCAGTCGAAGACCTCTCCTGTGCTGGATCAGCCGTCTAGGAATGCCATTGAGCAGAACTCAAGAGGAGGTGAATGCTAGGATTGTTGAGATCCACTCTCTCTAGCGTCGCCCGAACCCAACATGGTGTAAGAGCTCTAGTAGGTACTCTCAACTTATGGAATCGAAAGCCTTGGCTATGTCCAATTTGATGAAGAGTGCCAGGATTCTTTTCCTGTGTAGATTGTTGACTATGTTCTTTGCGTATAGGAAGTTGCCATGTGTTGATATTTTCTTGATGGTGTTTTGGTTGCTGGGTACTATTTCGTTAAGAAAGGACACCAATCTATTCGTCAGGATCTTGAAGGATATCTTCCCTACATTAATGTGGATGAGGCTAATAGGTCTGTAATATGAGATTCTAGAGGCGTCCTGTTTCTTTGGCACCAACACTATATATTGGCTGAGTTCAGAAGCTGAAGCTGTTAGCTGTTGAGATTGTACAACTAATGGATTGCCGTCATGAGGTTATCTTTGATCGACGATATCCCATCAAAGCCTGTAGAATAGACCTGTAAAACCGCCAAGGCCCGGCACCTTCTCGGTGGGCACGGAGAAGGCCGCCTCCCTACCTCTTCGGTATGGTAATGGGTTTTTTTCTTCTTCTAATTTGCTCATGGATTGCAACTGCGTTGTTGAAGCAAAGAAAAGGGATCATGAAGATGAGGCGCCACTGCCACAATTCGATGGCTCCGTCCATTCGGTGCAATCCTTTTGGCAGCTGGCACCCTGTGGTTTAGATGAATTCCAATGTTCAATTTCCAAGTTGAGCCGGCTTCTCCTGTAAGTACAGCTTTTATTTGGGCGTTTGATAACAGATAACAAAACAGTCGCATGCATGGCTCCGGATTTCACGCTCTTCATTGCGCCCACTGCACATTTCATCATCCTTGGATCGGGTTCGCTCCGGATTAGCATGAGCATCAAGTGACACCATCAACGTTTGCAGTATTTCAGATATCAAGTGCTGCTTTGCACCAGCAGACCAGCAACCAAAAGTGACGAGAAGCCATTCGCTGGCTCGGCTTCCATCCCCAACATTGCTCCACCCATCCTCAACTCGACATACTACTAGCCTCAAGAAAGAGAAGCCTTCAGCACAGTACGTACGACCATGCAGCTAGCGCGCAAGACGTGAAACCTTTGGAACTACCTACCAGTTTCAATCGACAAAAAAACATGCTGATTGGGACTACGGTGCCGACGAACATGACTGCGAGGCATCTGTCTATTTCTACATCGGCGTGCCAAGGGTGTTCCAGGTACGTCCATGGCAGTGTCCTTTTTCAGCCGTTTCTCTGCAGCTTTGCTCCTTCCAGCCAAGGTGGATACAAGGCAGAGCAAGGAATATGCTGACGTACTGAACTACTACCACTCCCGCTTTGGAGTTTGGACTGCCGATGGCTGCGAGACAACCAGCACCAGCAACACAAGACTTTCTTAATATGAGCTTTGGGTAAGCTTCAGGGTTGCTATTTATGTTGACGTAACAGCTGATTAAATCGCAAACTAGGATTACTTTACTAGTTGTTCCATTACAAAACCGCAGAACAACTGGCATCTTGGAATTCTTGCACACTATGCTAACCATGGAAGAAGCTCTTCCCCCAATGCATGTTTAGCTGTTAACTGCCCTACGAAATTTACCGGAGTAAATAAATTTTCAGTCCCAAGACCTCCTGCTCCGACGTATACCGGCCAAGAAACACAAATGGGCGAAGCCGGTTTGGTGTTTTGCAGAGTATGCTCAAGCTGTCGAGCACTAGCTCACATAACCATCGGAAAGTGACCAGTTTGGACGCAGAATGCTTAGGGTCGGGGGCAAGAACGCAACAATCCAACAGCGGTGGGATCGCAGTCAAATTTCTGTGGCTGCTAAATTGTTTAAGATGAATCTTTCGAGAGAGAAAAAAAAATGTTTAAGATGGCTCTATGCGACTGATTTATGTAGTACTCCCTCGTGGACCATCCTTTTCTCTGTCTAGGTTGTTCTTTTCCCCGGGACATTTATTCTTGCATATTTATTTACGAATTAAGAGGAACCAGCAGCAGGTTGTACCTACCATTTTAGAGGCCCTGTGCTAAAACTACAGCCAGACCTTTGTGTACAGGAAAAATAAATACCAATGCTATTGATATCCACCAAGGTTAACTAGCCTGTTAAATATTGTACTGTCAACATGAACCTCATCAACATCATTATCAAAGTTTATTTCTAAGAAACATGGTTGAAAAAACAAGATTTGAATTGCAACTACCCAAACAAGCCTTTTTTTTCAAGATTTCTAGCCATTTTTCCCGTGATCATGGGCTGTGGTGTGCAATTCATGCAAACAACGACGTAAAACTTACAGCAAGAGACGGGGAAGGAGAAGCAACACATTACTTCCAAGACAAATACAGGTGCCATATACTACTCCAGTTGCTTACTATGGCACCATTTGGAGATTTTTTTTTCTCACGACACACATAGGAACAGAAGAATACCAAGCACTCTGAATAGTTAGGTTCCAGCTCTCAGTTGGACAATCAGCCAATCGCCCAGTGCCACGTGGAATTAACAGGTCACCCCACCGCACAAGTCTTTTTTCCCCTTTCTCATCTTATTTCTTAACATTTTTATGAACATGATCGCATCCCATCTCACCTCCTACTCTCCCCACTACCTCGAGGGTCCAGAGGCGCGCATCATGCATCGGACGGCCTGTAATTGTACACGTGGAAGCTCGCGTGTGGCGCCACTGCGGCCAGGAAAATCCTGGCCGTCGCCTCATGCGCCACCACAGCCCCCTCCTTCTCCACGAGCGCCGCCGCCACCACGTCCCCGGCCGGGCCGCCACCGGCGACCACCATCGCCACGATCGCTACCTGGACGGGGCCCAGTGTTGGGTTGTAGGCCGCGGACTCCAGGCATCCTCCGGCGTACACCCTCCCTTCACCGTCCGCCACCGCGAACCCCGCCGGACAGCCGCTGTATGGTGCGTGTGCCGCCCGCGCGGCCACCTCCGCTGCCTCTCTCAGGCGCGCCTCCAGGTCGCCAACGGTGAATCCATTGGCGACGGCGGAGACGGGGTCGCCGATGGGGTTGTCGTGCGGCTCGAGGACGAGGGGGACGTGCTCGGGCAGAAGGTCGTGGGGGCCGAAGGGGCGGGGGAGGAGCGATGCCACCGTGCGCCACTCGGGCGCGCAGCCATCGTCGGCGTCGGAGGTGACCAGGATGCGGATCCCGGCGGCGCCGCTGATCTCCTGGAGGAACTGGCGGCAGTGGCCGCAGGGCATGTGGGAGACGGCGACGGCGCGCAGCGCGGGCTCCCCCGCGGCGGCCGCGTTCGCGACGAGGAACTGCTCGGCGTGGACAGTATGGGACAGCGGTAGGCCCCGGAACTCGAGGTTGACGCCGACGTAGACGCGGCCGCTCGCACCGAGCCCCACCGCGCCCACGGGGAACCGGGCGATCGGGGAGCGCGCGCGCTTCATTGCCGACGGCACCAACAGCGGCAGCAGGTTCTCCACGGTCTCCACCCCGGCCGCCGCCGCCGCCCGCTCCGCCTCCTCCGCGCTCATAACGAACCCCGGCATCTCAACTGCCGCGGCGGCCTTCGGCTTCGGCGGCACCTTCTCCTCCCCCATTGCTCAGATCTAACTCTAAACTATGTTATTAGCATATGATTTGCGACCTTCTAATCGTGTTTAGTACCTTAAGGAGGGGTGCCTAGATGTTTCCTCAAAGTGTGGAGGAGAGCAGAGGAGAGCGGGGGAGGGGGTCTTATTGGCTGGGTGTGCGGGTATTTATAAAGGAGTTCAACGCTCTTTAGCCCTCTCGTACTGTGGCAGGTCATGCTCTCCAACTGGGATCCTCTGCGCAGATAGGTCACTGCACGGTGGGTCCCACACGTCGTGAGGGCCCACGTGCAGTGACCCAACTGCAGAGGATACTTTTCCGTGCTCTCATGCCTATGCTGTTGTCCTATCGTGCTATCCTCCCGCGACAGCAACTTTGACGAGTTGTCTTATCCTGATACTATCCTTGTTTGAGCACGACAGAAAGCAAGGCAGAATCTATCGTGGTACATAGTATGTTACTATTGTCGTTTTTGTGATAAAAGAGAGAGCTATTTTTATAATTATTTTGAACGGGACTAGATTTGCAAAAAAAAAAAATACGAGTGGGCTAGAATTTGCAAAAAAAATACGAGTGGGCTAGAAAAGCATCGACTTCTTTATAATTATTGAGATATATTAGGGCTCTTAGTTCTACTGTTCAAATATGTTTGGACTTTATCTCGTTGTGAGCAAATCCGAATCTATCTTTTTTTGGCTTCCGTTATAAATATGGATCCTTATGTACAAGAGAATCAATATAATAAAGAGCAGAACTATTGGACGGTATACCGTTCCAACGGTATAGCCCGAAACTTATGAAACTTGTGAAACTCGTGATCGGTTTCATGTGTTCCAGTGTTTAGTTTCATGAGTTTCAGGTTTCATCAGTTTTTAGTGTTAAGTTTCATGAGTTTCAATATAAAAAATCACAAGTTTCATGCGTTTCATTGCTATACCGTCTAAACGGTATAGCGTCCGATAGTTTTTCTGTATAATAAATTGCCTTCTTATATCGTATGTGTCACAGTGCACGTTGGCAACAAAAATGATATGGCTGCCAGGTAATCATAAAGTGGTGCTAGGAGTCTGGAAATATGAGACGAAACGTGGCATCGAGAATCATCCATTTCTGACAGTGATGGGGCCTAAAATGGAATTTGCAGTGGTACATGTATGCAAAAGGAAAGTGTTTCAAAACTGGCCAATTTTGACCAATGATATTTAATCAGATGATCCAAATGGTCACCCAATCGCTACCCTCTACCAGGTTTAAAATCTCGTCGAGATTTCAAAATCTCAGTCTAGTAAAAAAAAAATGCCACGGTACTTTCAAAATCTTAGTGGGATCTCGGTGATTTCGGTCGAAATCCCGGACATTTTGACCGGATTTCAATTTCTATGGGCCAGATTTGATTGAATTTGCTGTCAAGGCTATCCACAAAAAATTTTGACGTGCTTTTGACTATTTTTCAAAATTTCAAAAGTTGACCGGGATCTCAATAATTTCGGCCCAAATTTCGATGATTTCAGCCGAAACCTTTGAAATCTCGGTTAAAAAAACTCATTGAAATTTAATTTTTAAACTTATTCAGATTTTATTTGAAGTTTCGTGATCTCATTGAAATTTCTGATTTCATCCGTCTCTAAAATATATACCAAAAACGCAATTCGAAACCTTTCCCTCTACCAAACGAAGAAATGCACGGTGCTGCTCGGAAGTTACTTAAGCCGTCGCTTTCGTGGTCCTCCTTTCCTTGCACTGCCTGCGAATGTGCGGCTCTCGGGACTCGGGAGTCCGGATGCTGAAGGAGAGGCGAGGTGTGTATTATAAGTTTATAACTGAAACAGCCCTTCATCGTAGAATTGCTAAATTTTTCGGTATCGCGCACTTGGTTGCCCGCCTCGTATGATTCACGTTCACGTGTAGAATATTGTTGCCGTGCAGGCTCCGCTCCATGCAGGTCTGATCGTGCCGTCTCGTGTCAAATCTGACCATTTTCTTTGTGCGAAAACGATGCCGCGAAATCATCGCACGCTTCGCGCGCCCGGTGCGTGAGACTCGCTCTTGGAGTGATCACTAGCGTTTTACGGCACGGCATCACTAGCGTTTAACGGCGCGCAAGTGTCTCCCTCGGCGGCCACTAAACGGTTGTTGAGAGACGTATTAGCTGGATGATGTACTTTATGAAGATAGAAAATTGCTAAATTGTTTTGGATGTACCAAACAATGTTTGGATTGGTGAAAATTTAAACAAGAAATGAAATATCGAACATGCCACCTAGCAGAGCTTGATAATTTTATACGTTTAGTTTGGCGATGGGATGAAACTAGCATAGTTGTACAAAATAATTCTCGAACATGTAGTTACACTAAATCCCGTCGGTGAGTCGATTAAGGCGATTAATCGCAAACTAAATCACATACGAAGCTTGGAACGTCAAACTTTTTTCAAACATGCTAAGTCACATACGAAGCAATATAATCAAAGGTTACGATCAATATCATGAATGCATTATTTTATAAAATTCAAAATAGCCCGAGGTGACCACCAGACGACCTAGAAAAGGGGCCGTCGAGTCGAAAATCTGTATCGACAGCAACTGCAGGAACCGTCGAGACAGACTGACCTCTATCGACGGTAGTTAATTAATCCCACTATTGCATCTAATGGCCAGACGAATGCAACGTCGGTGCAGTTAGTAGGGCGCCTAGGGCCACAGCATTATTGGCCTCTGGTTATGTTCGAGTTAGGACATGGTGTTGATGGGCGGGAGCATCTCCGTGTGCGCGCTTTCGAACAAAGGTGCAGGGACAGGGACGCCTCGCTCCTCAGCAATGCGTAGAAAAGCCAGTGAGGCGTGCATCGGACTCGCACTAAGCTGATGCAGCAAAAGGCCCATGCAGAGCAAGCAGGCACATTGAGAGATGTGAGTTCGTGGCATGTGACCTGCGAGGTTGCTTAGCGCCGTGCGCAAATTAAGGGGACCAAAAGGCATGGCCCTGTAGCCCTGTTTGGAAACTCAGGGAGGTAATTGCACGTGTACAGATAGCTTGTTGGTGGAGTACTTGACGCTTGAAATTAAGGAGCTGCATGCAGTACCAAGGGAGCTTAGGGGGCTGTTTGGTAGGCTGCATCCAAAGATAATTGCATCTACAGATACAAAAGACACTTGTTTGGTTGGCTGCACGAGGGGTGGAGCCTGTCCCTCGAGATGCAATTGCATCTGGCCGAGCCAGTGTGGGAAACGTAGATTTTGGTCGCTTCCGGGCCTCACGGGATGGTGCATGCAAGGCAGGAGGAGGCACATAAACAAATAACCAAACACATTCTTCCTATTCTTCTCACTGACTCAACTCATGCACTCAACCAAACACCATCTCTTTGCATCTACACAACCTGCTTTTCACTGACTTCTCTGACCAGATTGTGAGATGAGATGCAAACCAAACAAATTTCCTAGATGTTTCTTCTTCCTCCTCCTTTTGGAAAATACCTTCGTTGTCTTTTCAGCAATAGAAAGTTTGATTGGTTGGTGGTTGCACTAGCTACTTTTTCTAGGTTACATGCTTGTGACTTTGTGAGTTGTTGTAACCAGGCTGTGAGGGGATCAAGACAGCTAATGTTTGCCTACATTTTTTTTTTTTTTGCGAGGTTAATGTTTGCCTCCACGAGTTCATGTAAACTTGAAGGTGCTTCTATGCTTTTATCTTTTAAAGTTGTATGAATATTAAAGCATGAAGGAAAGGTAGATAGTAATTACTTACCCTTCGTTTGCTTTAAGATTCGTGTAACTTGTATTGTAAGGAAAAACATAGAAGTACGGCTCAAACTTTAATTTAGTCCCTGTTGCAGGGGCGGATCTAGACCCATAGCAGAGTAGGCTATAGCTCAGGGCTTAAAATTTTAGCTTGTATTTAGCCCAGGTAAGCACAGGGTGTAATAAATATATTAGACCATGTTATATGATCTCAATTGGACCTATTGTTCATCACCTAGTCCGGAGCATGTTCAAATTCTGGATCCGTCACTGCCCTGTTGTAATGTTTGGATATTGTTAATTGGATACTGAACACGCCCACCGAGCTGAATATTTTACAACAAATTGAATTTGATAACCCTAGCCACCAAAAGTTGTTCGGTCCAGCCTAATCATTTTGGTGAGTAGTAGCGACTGAATTCCATTTTTATCTATTTCTACAACCATCTTAGATTCTTGTTTCAGATTCAGCATTCTACGGGAGTTTTAATCAGTGGATACACAGTCAAAAGGCTAATCCAGATGGCATTATTCATATTCTACCTTTAAGTTTCTAGCTGTGATCCACAATGCTCGTATCATCACCATTTTAAGTAGTGTCTTCGATCGTCGGATCACCACGTAACTAACAAGGAAGAAGGGGGCAGTTGCGCCTTTGACATTTCCCAATCACCGAACTCTGTTAACATGTACTCACACTTTTAATATATCATTTAAATAATGGTGTTATATTTTTTTTATCATTTTGAACATGCTATAATACTAATTATAAGATATTTCAAAGTCAGTCCATGAAAAAATCCATCAAAATCCACTCTTTATAGTATAATTTATGTATATACTCTTTACATATATAAAAGTATATATACCAATAACAAAGGGCTCAAATGAAATTTTTTCAACTATATCGCATCGAGTATCTTAAAATTAGAATTTAAGTATACCAAAAGTGATAAAGAGGTGTTCCACATTCGTTTAAGTGGTATATTGAAATATAGGAATATGTACTATGAGAGTACGGAAAAGTCTTCCCCTCTACACACGCACACACACACTAGCACTAGTTTGATGTATAATCGGCTATCAAAAAGATTAAAGAAAAGAGCTACACATATATAAAGAGCACATGATACATTTCAGAATTAGTTAAAGAGCAATATATTAATTTTGTTGTAATTCTTGAAACGGACGAGATCGAGTTTTCTACCTCTAGCCTAAATCACCTATGTGGTGCATAAGAATTTATGTGCCAGTGTATGCCGCCCTGTAGAAGATTTTTTCTTTTTTTGGGAGGGGGGCGGGGGGAGGTCCTCGTGGGAGTCAAATTGGCTTCTTTTGATATTGCCTCCATTGATGAATGAGACTTTTTTGTAAAGTTTCGCTTGAGAAATAAAGGTGGTGGATTCCAATGGATTCTCGTGGCTATTTATGGTGCAGTACAAGTGTACAACCTCAGTCAAAAGAAAATTTTTGACTGAATTTGTCCATGTTTGTAACAATAAATCATTACCTATATTGATAGGGAGTGATTTCAACATGATCAAGCGACAAGATGAGAAAAATAATGCTAATGTTCATCCCTAGTGCCTTTTTTTATTCAATGTTGTCATTGATAACTTGGAATTGAGAGAAATTGAATTATATGGCCGTCGGTTTATATGGGCAAATACCTTGGAAAATCCAACTTTCGAGGAGCTTGGCCGGATGCTAATGAGCACAGCATGGAAACAGAAGTTCCTTTGGTCCCTATTAATGCCCTTGATAGATTCCTTTCTAATCATACTTTGCTTTTGCTCAATACTGAAGCAGCTTTTCACATAGGGAACCAATCAGTATTTAAATTTGAACTTAGGTGGCTATCTAGGGAAGGCTTCTTTAAAATGGTGTCAAATTATTGGCACAATGAGCACAGGGGAGCACATCCATTGCTAAATGCCAATTTAATATCAGAAGTATTCGACAAAAGTTAAGAGGCTGGGCTAAAACCTCTAGTGGAACTTACAGGAAAGAAAAGAGAGAGCTACCTCATATTATTGATGAAATTGATAAAATAAATAAAACTTATTGGACTTTTTAATAGGGACATTAACCTTAAACAACACTTTGCTGAGAGGCTCGCCCAGCTGTTACGTGAGAAAGAAATTAAATGGTACCAAAGAGCGAAAGTGAGACATACCCTCGAGGGGGATAATAACACTAAATACTTCTATTTGTAGCAAATGGTAAGCATAGGAAACAATGAATTTTTTAACTCGAGCAAGATGAGGGAGTAATTGTTGGGGATGTACAGCTTAAGAAATACGTAACAAAATATTACAAGTGTCTTTTTGGACTCCTAGATAACAATCATTTTTTAATGATTGAATCTTGCCAGGACGATATCCCTCAAGTTTCTGCACTAGAGAATGATCTCCTTACATTGGCGTTCACCGAGAAAGAGGTGATGGAACCAATTTTTCAAATGGAACATAACAAAGGACCTGGATTGAATGGATTTTCTGCCGAATT
The DNA here is from genome assembly GCA_036346355.1 of Rhipidocladum racemiflorum. Lineage (NCBI taxonomy): Eukaryota > Viridiplantae > Streptophyta > Magnoliopsida > Poales > Poaceae > Rhipidocladum > Rhipidocladum racemiflorum. Next base: position 75,062,480 of record CM070569.1, on the reverse strand, counting down.
TTACTAAGTGATCTGGGAGATCATTAAAAATGATTTAATGGCAATGTTCCTAGATTTACACAATGGAGTCTTGCATCTATTCATGCTGAATTTTGGAATAATCACACTTTTGCCAAAGCATAAAGAAGTAAAGCAAATACAATCAATATTATATATAATAACATCACAGACGGAACCCGTCTGTCATAGACAGGGTGTTCGAACCGTCTGTGACCGTGTGTCAATGATTTAACAATATATCACAGATGGTTTGGTCGCCGTATGTGATATAAATATCATAGACTGCTCTAGTTAGAAATCGTAGGTGATACTACAATATCACAGACGGTTTCTAACTAGAACCGTCTGTGATCCCCTTTTTTCTCTGCACCCCAAACAAAACTTCCATCATTAGTATTTGTTGTTCAAAATTTTTATCTTCTTAGATATTTCTGCAATAATATTTACAAGGCACAACCAGTTCTAGATTTTATAATTGAATATATAAACATCATAGATACATCGAGGCAATAGCTTATCTGATCAGGATCGTCTTAAAATATGAATATTTGTTGTGCTTTCATCTCCTTTTTTTATAATGTTGATGGTTTTTTAGGCAAAATCTATTTCATTTTATAGTTCGTCCTGAACGTTGTAATGCTCTGATTTATCGCTTCCACTTCATCCTCATCCCCAAATGAGAATACCATAGGCAGTCTAGCTTCTTGAGTTATAGAGTTGATTAACACGTCATATAAAGTTGATTAAGTCATCATGTAGAGTCTATTTCATAAATTAATCAATTATATATGATGAATTAATCAACTATATGCGATAACTTAATTAGCTCCATACGATGAGTTAATAAACTCTATAATTCAAGAAGCAAGGCTGCCTATGGCATTCTCATTCAGAGACGAGGATAAAGGATAGCGATAAATCAGCACATGAAACCTTTCAGAATGAACTATGGAATGAAATAAATTTTACCTTAGAATCCATCAATATTATAATAAGAAAGGAGATGAAAGTACTACAAATTTTCATATTTTAAGATGATCCTGATCAGACAAGCTGTTGCCTCAATGCATTTAGGATGTTTAGATATTCAATTACAAAATCTATAAGTGGTTGTGCCTTGTAAATGTCATTGCAGAAATATCTAAGAAGATGAAAATTTCGAACAACATATACTAATGATAGAAGTTCTGCTGAGGGGTGTAGAAAAAAAATATTTGGTTCCAACAAGCAAGATACTATTAAGTTATTGTATTCAAGATGAGTAAATATAGTGTTGGTTGATATGAAATTGCCAGTTATTATTTTAAAAATTAGTGAGGATTGGCATTCAATGGCAACATACAGTAGTAGCGTGCTGGAAAATTGGAATAGGATGAGAGGAGACAGCTGCTAGATCCTACGATATGGCATTAGGGTCGTAAGATCATACGATACACATCGTGATGCTGGTAAACTTATGAACTTCTTGCCATTAAGTGTAGGGCTGCTAGAGACTAGTCTCTTACCTCCTCTATATTGTAATAATTGTGGCATTAGCAAATTTATCATGACAATAATTACAATCATATTAAATAACCATGACAAATCATTGTTAACAAAGAATGAGCAAAAATACTTAAACATGATATTTAATAATATCAAAGCATGTAAGCCCATAATCAAGTATTTAAGCAAATGCATAACAATAAACAATAAAAGAGACATACAACTAGCAATAAGCTCAAATTGAATATAGATTGTTCTCATATATCGAATTGCCTTAAAAAGGACTTCCTCACCACTAGGGACAAAGTATAGACTTGTTTGTGAAAACCTTACCTCAAATTAACAATTTCAATACTTGGTAGTTTAAGAATCTAATCAATTGTCATCTAAAATAATGTAAACATGTATATAGGGATAAACCAATTTGAAGTAGCTTACTGGGCAGATAGAACAGACAATAGCATATATGAACAGTATCAGCGACTATAGGGAGTAATCAATACAGTAGTAAAGGCTATTGAATAGTGAGCAAACTATCACACACACACACACACACACACACACACATATATATATATATATATATATATATATATGTCAAAAGTCATAGTAGATAATCAAATATCTAACCAAGTATTGCAGTGTATAAAAGCTAATTTTGTTGTCATAAACAGTCTACCTTAACCCAAATCATCATAAAACAATTGTCTCCCCACATGCAAGGCCCCCAAGTTAATTAACCGGCCCCTTTACAATATAAAGAAAGTGAGTAATCACAGTAGTTCAAGAATACTCACAAAGCAGTCTAATATAAGCCTTTTTGTAGTAGTGTAGCCCCCATTACCCATGATCAAACACAAGAGCAAGTATTCCAGTATACAACATTATACACAACATTCACAAATCCCTATGAGTATTATCCCAAGCTCCACAAATGGTTCAGCATGCAAGCAAAATAATTGTTAAACCCTCGATAGAGGGGAACTATAGTCCAGCAAAAGAGAGGATTGAGAGGGGGTAGCAGGGCACTTAGCTCATACGTAGATCGGGGATGAGCAAAGCCGGCCATGGCTAAGGAGATGGTGGTCGGTGCGGGCAGCCACCATGCCCTGGGTAGGACGTACGCTCGAGAGATCACCGAGAGGGAGGTTGCCGAGGCTGAGAACGCCGGGGAGGAGATCACCATGAAGGAGGACGCCGAGGAGGAGGTCACCGAGAGGGTGGTCGTTGAGGACGATGACGACAGGGGGCTAGGGTTTGGGGGAGGCGAAACGTGCTAAGTGCTAATTAAGGTCTGCACACGAGGAACCTCGGTATGTTTTTATAGATCTCATTCGTATCACAAAGGATTTATGGCTAGAACCGTCTGTGATAATCTAATATCACAAATGGTTTGTTGATAGACCCGTCAGTGATAACACCTGCAGATATCATAGACGATTTTAAAATAAAACCGTCTGTGATATCCATATATATCACTGACTATTCATGAAAAGAACTGTATGTGGTGATGTCACTGACGGTTTCACTATTGAACCGTTAGTGATGTTCCTAATCATAGACGGTTTTTCAGAACCATTTATGATGAGGTGTCTAATATATGCCTTTCTGTAGTAGGATCATAAGTGTTGCTAAAAATATTGTAAGTCCTATGCAGACGGCTGTCATGCCAGGTAGGAGCATAATGGATGCATGATTATTCTTCATGAAACAATTCATAAGATGCACAAGAAAAATTGGATATGGTAAATTTTAAGGTGGACTTTGAAAAGGCCCATGATATGGTCAAATGGCCCTTTCATCAACAAACTTTGAGGATGAAAGGCTTCTCACCACAGTGGTGTTCGTGGGTTAAAACCTTTGTTATCGAAAAATTGTTGGCTTTAAGTTTATTGATGACATTGGTCCATACTTTCAAACCCGAAAGGACTCCGTCAGTGTGATCCACTATCCCCATATTATTTAACATTGTTGTGGATATGTTGCCTATTATCTTCAAACGTGCCAAAAAGGGTGGGATGATAAGTGGATTGGTACCTCTTTTGGTGGGTAATGGATTATCAATCCTACAGTACGTAGATAACACTATTTTATTTTATGGAGCATGATTTCGAACAGGCAAAAAATATGAAGTTATTATTGTGTGATTTGAACAACTTTTTGGTCTCAAAGTCAACTTTCACAAAAGTGAACTATTTTGTTTGATGCTGCTAAGGATTTCTAGGCTCATAATACCCAACTATTTAGTTGTGGGTTGGACAGTTTTCCCTTTTGATATCTTGGTATACCAATTCATTTTAGAAAGCTGAAGATCAGTGAGTGAAAGTGGGTAGAAGAAAGATTTGAAAAGCGATTGAGTAGTTGGATGGGCATGAACTTGTCCGTTGGAGGTCAATTAATACTTCTAAATTATGTGCTTAGCAGCTTACCCATGTTTACGCTATCCTTTTTTTAGATACCACGTGGGGTGATTAAATAGTTGGACTATTGCAGATCCAGATTTTTCTGGCAGAATGACATATATAAAAAAGTACATGCTAGCTAAGTGGGATATATCAAAAGCAACTAACTAGTGTCAGTTCTCCAAGTTATCCATGACTGTAGATATGGCTTTTCGAAAAGATTTAAACTCTGCAGAGGTGTACTGCTTTACCCACAAGAAATGATCATCTCTTGCAAAGCTATTTAAGACACTTCCTTTGGTGTACCACAAAGACATCATACATAACCGTTACATTATTCAAACCTAACTTTGCACCAGCCCGGTGATGTTAAACCCTTGCTATGGTGGCAGAAATAAATATTCACATAAAACATAATAATCTTGAGCTCATATAAATCAATAACCATTTCTCCCCAAAGCAAGGCATACACCGTCGCACCGATATGCATTTACCCACAAGTCCATGTGGAAGCCCCTTACAAGCAGATCTACCCGGAAAGCTTGTATTACTCCAGTCTACCAATGCGCAAAGCTAGTTTTAAATAACTTAATATGTTAAGGCTGTTCCATACCATCCCTCATGGTTGTGTAATTATTTCTTGGATCATGCAACACTACGTTCGGTCCTTGATTTGACCTGGGCGATAAATCTCCCCCTATCTACGTACATATTAAATGTACAGCCGGCTATTGCCAATAATCACCCATGTCAATACCATAGTTTTATTTTATTTTTACTAAAATATCAGTATCCATTACTGTCATAGCCAACCTTTTTAAATTTCATAAAAAACACATGTTTCTTCTTCTTAGCGGTTGGTTGCTAAAGCATAGCTAAGCATGTACACTTATTAATCGAGTATACCTAGCCTATCATCATAAGTCTATTCATCAAACATGTGAATATTGATTAAGGAATTCCATTAATGAGGGATTATAAATACCAGTAACCACAAAATAAGCATTCTTATGAAAAATAATGCATGCATGCCAATTCTTATTTAATATTTTAGGTGATTATAAAAAATGGGATCAATATGATTAAAGGGGGTTTTTGCCTTGCTGGTCGTTCAGATATTCGGAATCGAAGTCGTCAACAACAGCGTCTACGATGTCGGTGTCTACACATCGTCAATTAAGAACATAGCAAATAACAACTTTTCAATAGTGGAAAAAAGAAGTTAAATGTAAAATCAAATAGAAATTAACACACAAAACCAGTAGGGTTGTGGGTTAGGTTTTTATGATTTCATGTGCGAGTGTATTACTTTTACGTTATTGTCTTTCATATTATTATTAATAGTCCGAGGTTATATAATACACAGGACTTGTTCTTATGATTTATTTTATTTTATTTTACGAATTCCATAAGCTAAGATTATAAATTTAATTATATTAAATTTTAAATTCTAGTGGCCAAAATTACTTGTACCAATTTAATATAATACATAAAACAACAGGGTTGTTAACAAGTATATAAATTGCATGGTATACCCTAAGTATTATTTCAAAATCATGTTCCTTGCTATCTAATTAATTCAATTAAATTGGTTTTACAATGTTTTAACTTAATTTAAACAAGTTATGAATTATCATTTAATTAGCACTTTGAGAACAACCTTAATTAGAAAATGATACAAACTTACTCAAAATTTAAATTTATTTATATATTCAGAAATCTTATCACAAAAGGATTCTAGCAAAATTTGTTTCACTTAATTTGGACTAAAATTGCACAAAATTTACATTGAGCATATTCTAAACATACACTTTGGATTTGAATTCTGATTTAAAACATTGATCAAATTTCAAATATTTTTGCATATTTTGAAACTATATAATTTAACATGAATTTACAAACTTGTTTCATCTAATTTGGATCTGCAATTCAAAAGTTATGGTGGTTTGAATTTGCTAAGTTTAAATAAATCCACAAAATCAAAAATACGCTTTCAACATAGGAAAGGCGCATATTTGAGTTTTGCGCACGCTACCTTTTGAATTAGCTGCAGCCACTGACAGTGGGGACCACCAGTCAGTGACTGTAGGTGTGCACGCATGTGACGTGCTCACGCGACTGCCAGGGATGTCCCACAAGCAGAGAGTGCACGGGGACAAGATTGTTGGCAAGTGGTTCCTACGCGTAAGTGAGCACACGCATGCTAGAGACTGATCAGCTAGTCCCACATGGCGATGACTCGTAGTAGAGCCGAGCTCAGGTAAGCTCGCCAGTGACGAGTTAGGGCTGATGAGGTTTAGCTGATAGCACCATGAGCTTTAGGGCACTAACGCACGTTCATGGGTGAGCTTAATTAAGTGTAGCAATGGTCGGAACATATATCTCCACGGCGGCCAGCAGTGAACTAAGATCACAGTCATCGTGGTGGTGAATTATGCTTCATTGACTTCGGGTATTGGTTGTACAAGCATTAGTGCGTTCCATAAATCCTATTTATGCGCTTAAACAAGATAAAGGAGTAGCGGTTTGCATCCTCACCAGTCGCTGGAGATGGAGAAGACAAGGCTCGCAGTGAGGGGATAATACAATGATCCACAGTCAAAATTGACCAAGGGTTTAGGATCATGGTATTGTGGAGTTGCTTCGGCTAAAGATAATTTGGGATTGGAGCTATGAGGGAGTGATGTTGGAAATTGGTTGCGGCGGCGGTTGATCAGGGATGAGAAAGAAAAGGGGGGATTTGGGCTTGGCTTGGACGATGAGGGTTCTGGGGTGACCGTGAAGTGGTAGAGGGCTATTACTATGCTTAAATAACCCGTGGAGGTGGTTTCACCAGGGTTTGAACGAGCTCGATTTGCAGCGGTCGGTCACAATAGAAGTGGGTGTGGTCTTGGTGTGAGGTATGGGCATGGGGTACATATGGCAGCGGCGTGGCTGGAGGTCTCAGGCTTCGTGAATTGCGGCGGGGAATGGCGACAAATTGGAGGCAATTGCGCATCAGGATTTTTCTCTGGCGTGCACCAGAGAGAGAGCGAAGTGAGGTGAGGGAGGAGGAAGGAACACCTAACATGTGGGGTTAGGCCCACATGTCGGGGAGAGGGAGAAAAAGGAGTGAGGGAGAAAGGTGGCTGACAACAGGGCCAAGCAAAAAAATGGGCCACCTGGCAGTGATATGGGTTCAAAGGGTTGGTCGATGGAGGTGCACTAATGCATGGGCCCACACGTCAGTTAGAGAGAGCTAGCTTCAAATTAACACAGGGAGACAATACATTAAAGGATCATTTAATTCATGGGGTTACACATCACAAAATTTTTTGAAAAATTTTAATTAAACTTCTAAGTAAGTTTATTACTTACTGTAAACATTTAAGAAAAAAATAGCTGTTACATTATTTATTATAAATCTTGCAACAGGGACTGCCCAAAATTTTAATTTCTAAAAATCATTTAATTAAGGGTCTAATCAACTTGATAATTTTTAAAACTTTTAAAGAAAGGTTTTGAATGATGTCATAATATTTACATAAAAATTTCAAATTTAAATATTAGTTATTTATTTTTCTAATAAATCTTTTACTCAAATTTACTGATTTTCATATTTAGGATAAATAAATTGGAAAGAGCATTAAATGTTATTATTATTATTTTTCCAATTTTACCAGAGATGTATAAGGGTCTAAATATCACATTTAAAAAATTAGCTACAGTAAAGTTTATTAAAAATTTATGAAATTACTTCTTTGCACTGTTTAGTGTCACATTAAGTTAATGAAATCCATTAATTCATGGCTAAATGGTTTCACATTGATTTTGACTATCTAATCATGTTTCTAGAGAGCTCTAAGAATTTTATATTATTTTTGCAGATTTTTCTTATATGTTTACTTTTTATCTTTTTACCTTTTCACTTTTCATCTTTTTATTGATTCAAATTTAATTACTTTTCAATAAAGAAATCACCATAAAAACCATTAAATTCAGGAAATTCAAGAATAAAGCAAAATTTTGTCTAAAAAATTTATTTTCCTCTTTTATTAAATTTTAGGATGATACAACTTTTCACTTTTTAACATTGTTCGAAAAAACATGCCATAGCGGCAGAAGTAATGTACTCTGTCCCTCTAAATGTGTCCTTTCGCAGGGCTATTACGGGACATAATTTACTATCCTGGCATGAGCTTGTTGCAAAGATTGATTGTTTGCACATATCACCAGAACATGGTACTTTTCAATGGAATCTCTGTCAGAATGGACAGTTTTATATCCGGTCGATGTATATAGTCATAGTGCATCAAAATGTCCTATAGTTAAAAACCGATAATTGTGGAAGCTTAAGGTGCCATTAAAAATAAAAAATTTCTCTGATACTTAGGTCGTGGGGTGATATTGACAAAAAAATACCTCTTTAAAAGAATTTGGAATTAGCAAACAATGTTGTTTTTGTAATAATGAGGAAACTATACACCTCTTTTTTGACTGCCAATTTGCTCGTTTTGCATGACGTGTTATACAAACAGCTTATAATCTGTCACCTCCTTGTAGCATGACCAATATGTTTGGGAACTGATTATTGGGGTTAGGAAAAAAAATTAGGGCTCGCATTTTGGTTAGGGCTGTCGCTTTGTGTTGATTAATTTGGCTATATCGAAATGATATGGTTTTTAATAGAAAAAATCTCTAATCCGTTGTATGTTATCTAGATTTGCTCCAACTGGTTGTGATCGTGGTCTGTGTTGTATCGTCAGGAAGCCCGGGAGGTGGTGTTATCGGCATACAGATTGCTGCAGATCATGGTCAGAGATCTCTTCATCAGGCATGGATAGCGATTCAGTAATAGGTTTGTGTGCAGATTAAGACTTTATGTTTCATATTTGTTATGGCTTGTTGCAACGTTCTTTTGGTTTTTGTTGTGTCTTTTTGGTAGCTTTTTGTCGAAACATTGTAATAAATAGTTGGTTGTGTTAGGGATGTGATCGGATCGGATACGGTCGAATATCGTTCTATTCATATCCATATTCGTATTTTTTATCGAATACAGAATCGAATACGAATAGTGTCGAATACAGAATCGAATACGAATTATACAGGATAATATCGGTTACGAATACAGATCGAATACGGATCGGAATCAACATGGATACGAATAATATTAGTCGGATATTTTAAAATCCAATTTCAATTTTTTTCCAAAATCGGTCCAAATTTAAATTCAAAATTCCAAAAGAAATATATTTGTATGTCTTTTTTTGCCTTTTTATCCCTAGCTTGTCATACATGTGACTCTGTGAGTAACAATGTACCCCATTGCAATAATTGAACCAAATGATTTGCAGCTGGCATATGCTGTTAAATCCTAAGTAGCCCTCCTGAAACGCTACTTGCCAATTTCTGTACCACCTTTACCCAAATATCTCCAAATTAGCATCTAGCACACATGAACACATTATATCTTGCCATCCAATGCAGACCCCAGTCTATGAAACAGTGAAACATGTTAAATTGTTAATGTGTTATTTTGAAACGTGTTATTCGGATAATATCCGTATGTCATATTCGGATATTATCCGAACAAAAACTCGGATATTTCATATCCATCGGATAATCAGTGTTCCATATCTGTATCTGTATCCATGTAAATTATCTGTATCCATATCCTTATCCGAGAAATCAACTGGATATCCGTGAAACTATCTAAATCATCATCCAAATCAATTCGGTCGGTCGGTCGGTCGGAAAATATCCGTACCAGTTCCATCCCTAGTTGTGTGTATTTATGATGTAGAGACCGAGAGATATAATCTTTTATTATCTAAAAAAAATAAGGAGCAAAAGCATTCTTGTACCAAAAAAAAAGTGAGTTTCTCAAGGCTTATCTTCTTGGAGCACTTGATGATGAATCAGATCACTGATCCGACCCCAAAGGCATGTGATCTTTGGAGGTGTACATCACTTACCAGAATAACTTACGTGCTCGTGCTAAAATATATAAATCTTCCTTGGCAACTCGATTGCCACTTGATCCCTCCTCTGCTCTGCTTAAAATACCCTTTCTCCCGTGAACATTGGATCCTCAAGTAGCATGCGCCTGGAAGAAGTACTACTCGAGGACGAATGGTAGCCTCATCCTCACGCATGCGTGCTTATGGATGTAGAGAGAGATCACGATCGCACAAAGATTCCTGCTTATCTGTGCTGCGAAGACGATAAGTTCTCACTCACGATCCTGAACTTGATTCTATCTCCCCCATTAATTTTAGAATTTTCTGCATCCAAGAAGGATAAAAGATTCGCCGATCAAGCACGCTGCGTCCGTCCGTCCGTCCTGCGGCGTGCCGTCGTCTACCTCAAGCCAAATCTCACCCAAAATCAACCGCATTTGCGGTGCAAGTTGCTCGCCGGTTTTGTCAAAGTGGAAAGGTGCTCAGATGTCACACGTAAGCAAGAGAAACGTCGGACGCAGAGATGTTTGACGCTAATCTCGACGTGGCGATGGCATCTCGGATCAAACGCCCGCACACTTGCCCATCAAAGCGGCCGGCGCGAGTGTATCTTATCCACCGGCAAATCGCATTCTGACACGGCTTCTTTTGAAGTCTTCGTCGTCGTGGTGGAATCTGCGCCGACCGGCCGCGGTCTGTCTACAGGAGATGGAACCTCAACTTGTGGTGCAGCACATATGCAGGTCCCTGTCATTCCGATCGCTGAGACACGGACGCACGGTGCGTTCTGCTATCAAAACGGATCATCGATCGAGCAGCGCTGGTAATGTCTCTTGATTGGATTTCAGTTCTTCCAATGTGAGATACAAGTTTCAGATATCAAACACCACTCTCACTCTCTCAGCAAGACTATTCTCAGGAAGGGAAAGAAACAGTCGAAGGAGAGAAGAATCAAGACGCAAGAGAGGGGAAGAATCTGATCCATGTTTTTCTTAATAACTTTTCGTTACAGACTCTTTGTATATATATATGCTCACTTATCACTTACAATTGGATCCCACTATACTAAGTTGTTTCCTTTTCCCGCGCTGCTCTGCTCGGTCTGAACTTTGTCGCCGAAAACGCTCTGCTCGATGCCGCTTTCTTCGTTCTCTTCATTTCTCTTCCTCTCGTTTTGGGTTTGCCATCTAGACATCACCCCCTCCAACAAAATCTGCTTGTCCCCAAGCACGTGCATTTGGAAAACTCTGCTTGATTACATTGAAGTCCTCCCACGTCGCCATTTCAGTTGGGATATTGGACCATTTGATCAGCACTTGTGGTATCGCCGAGTTTCCCTTCTTTACCAAGCGACGATCCAATATCAATTCTAGTTCAGTAGACTCCATATTAAGGTCAGCAATGCTGGGATGGTAATGGAACACCGGTGTGAAGTCTGGGATAAAGGATTTAAGCTGTGACACATGAAAAACTGGATGTATTTGACTACCCACAGGTAAATCTAGCTTGTATGCTACTGATCCGACTTTCTCAAGCACCCTGTAGGGACCAAAATATTTGAAAGCCAATTTCGGAAACGGATGATTTACTACAGAAGATTGTGCATAAGGTTGAAGTTTCAAATAGACTTGCTCTCCTTGTTGAAACTGGCGGTCAATACGCTTCTTATCAACATGCATCTTAATATGATTCTGAGCCTCTTCCAAATGACGTTTCAAAAGAGCTATATAGGATGCTCTCTCATTCAGCACTTCCTGCACCGACTGATTAGAAGTAGTAATAGCTTTGGGTATAATCCCATAATTTGGTTCAGAACCATATAGCACCTTAAAGGGAGAGCAACCCAATGAAGTGTGAAAACAAGTATTGTACCAAAATTCTGCCATAGCCAACCAACAACGCCACTTAGTGGGGGAAGAGTGCACTGCACAACGTAAGTACATCTCCAAACATTGATCCGTTCACTTTGTCCATCCGTTTGTGGATGATACGTCGTGCTATACTTTAATTCCGTATCCGTTGCAGCGAACAACTCCTTCCAAAACAGGCTGGTAAAGATTTTGTCACTATCAGAAATGATGGACCGCGGCATCCCATGAAGTTTAACCACATTCTCCAAAAACAGCTTAGCCACTTGAGAGGCTGTAAAAGGATGTTTATAGCCACAAAATGCGCATACTTAGAAAATCTATCAACCACTACCATGATAGTGTTGTATCCTTCTGACCTTGGCAACCCTTCAATAAAATCCATTGTGACGTCCTGCCCCTTCCGAAATCGGTAATGTCTGAAGTAACCCTGGCGGATGGGTGTGTTCATGTTTTGCCTGCTGGCATATATGGCACTGCTTAATTACATTGATCACATCTCCTTTCATCCCGGGCCATGCAAATAACTTTTTAACTCTCTGATGAGTAGCAGCAATGCCCGAATGTCCCCCTATTGCACTATCATGAAAAGCCTTAATTATCTTCGTTTGCAATGCTGAATTCTATCCAATCCAAATAAGCCCTTGATGTTTAATCAGTCCTTGGCTCAACTCAAATCCTTGCTCATCAGGACTCTGAATGGCTAATGAAGCTAGCAGTTTTTGAGATTTAGCATCCATGACATAAGAATTCAAAACCTCTTGAATCCGTAATGGTTGGCACTCAGAAACAACATGAAGTACCATGAGATGATTCACTCGTGACAACGCATCGGCCGCTCTATTAGTGGATCCTTTCTTGTATTGGATTCGAAATTGAAGACCCATCAACTTAGTCATTGCTTTACACTGTAATTCTGTAACCAATTGTTGTTCTCCCAGATAACATAAACCGCGATGATCTATGTGAATGATGAATTCTCCTCGTTGTAAATATGGGCGCCAACGATCAACTGCCATGATTACAGCCAAAAACTCTTTCTCATAAATTGCAAGCTTTTGATGTTGTGGGATCAAAGCTTTACTCAAAAAAGCAATTGGATGTCCGTTCTGCATAAGAACTGCCCCAATGCCCAAATCACAAGCATCGGTTTCCACCACAAATTGCTGTTGAAAATCTGGCATTGCCAAGACCGGTGTTTGTGTCATGGCTGTCTTCAGACATTCAAACACCCTATTCGCATCCTGATCCCAGTGAAAAGCTTTCTTCTTGAGCAAATTCATAAATGGTTTAGAGATGATTCCATAATCTCTGACAAATTTTCGGTAATAACCCGTCAGACCTAAAAAACCCCCTCAATTCCGTCACATTAGTGGGTTGAGGCCAATCAATCATTGCTTGAGTCTTGGTTGGGTCAGTAGATACTCCTTCGTGTGAGATAATATGCCCCAATATGACATGCTTTGCTGTGTAAATGCACACTTCGACTTCTTTACAAACAACTAATTTTGTTTTAATACTGCGAGCACTGTAGACAGATATTGTACATGAGCTGCCAATGTTGGGCTGTAGACCAAAATATCATCCATGAAGACCAAGACAAACTTTCGAAGATAAGGAGCGAGGATGGAATTCATAAGACACTAGTAGGTAGCTGGGGCATTTGTCAGTCCAAACGGCATTATTTGAAATTGGAAATGTCCGTGATGTGTCTTGAACGCTGTTTTTTCCATGTCGGTTTCTACCATTCAATTTTGAAGATATCCATCCAGCAAATCAAGTTTCGAAAAATACTGGGTTCCTGCTAACTCATCAAGCAGCTCATCCACAACTGACATAGGGAATTTGTTTTTGATAGTGATACTATTTAATTTGCGATAATCCATGCAAAACCTCTAGCTCCCATCTTTCTTCTGAACAAGCAGAACAGGGGATGCAAATGGACTCATACTCAGTTGTATTAATCCCTTATTTAGCATCTCTGACGCCTGCCGTTCAATTTCATCCTTATGCATCGGAGAATACCTGTAAGGCTGGCTGTTTACTAGAATCGCACCAGGAATCAATGGAATAGAATTGTCATAAGCACGAGCTAGCGGTAACCCCATTAGTGCCTCAAACACCTCAATGTATTGGTCAATGACTTGTTGCACTTCCGACAGAATATGGTCTATTGTCGAACCCGGTACAATATTTTGAACGATGGCCATTGCCCAAACCTCATTGCTACTCTTCCATTTCTGTAATTGTTCCAATGGTATTTCATTCAGAACTTCATGCTGATTGGCACACACTCCTTGCAGTTTCACATTTTGTCCGTTATGTAGAAATTCCAAGGTTTTATGCTTCCAATGGCAAGTCATAGGGCTATCCTTTTTCAGCCAATCTATGCCTAATACCGCATCATATGCTCCCAACTCCAAAACCATCATATCAATCCGAAATGTATGTCCCTGTGCCCACTATTCCATCTGAGGCACATAGCGATCACAGGTCAGTGTTCCACCATTTGCCACATAGACTTGTACTACTGGAATTCGTTTAGTTAGATATCGTGTGCGTTCCAAGAATGATGCATTCACGAAGCTGTGGGAACTCCCGAAATCAATCAATACTAACATCACCAAACTTCCTACCATTGCCCGAACTCTCAAAGTGTCATAATTTTTAGTGCCGGCCAACACATGTAAGGATAATTTGTACTGATATTGCTCAAACTCTCGGTTTGCATCTTCTAACTGTAATAACGTTTCATCACTAATACATTCCAGATGTTCATCAATTTCCATTGCATGGGCCTGCATGACGGGCATCTGTTTGCATTGATGATATCTATCATACTTTTCACCACATTTAAAACAAAGACCCCGTGCACGCCGATACTCTCTTAGTTGGCGCGCTCTGCCCAGATCATCCACTGTTGCTTTATTCTTCCCTGTTGAGGCCTCATTGTTATATGCCTCGCCCGCCTTAGATGTCATGAATGTTCTTGTTGATTTGAACTTGAATTTTTCCCACTTCTCTTCTTGAATTTGTGCTAAGAGGCAAGCCTTGCAAATCGACTCCGGTAGTTGAAGTTCTACTTCATACCTTAATTCATCATTGAGTCCCATGATAATATGGTTTACAAAGGACTCTTCCGAGCAAGTTTTGTTGTATGCTCGTACTTTATACATTGCCGTTTCAAATTGAGTCTTGTATGCCATGACACTCCCTGTCTACCGTAACTGAATTAATTCCCTCATGTGTCTGCGAGAATCATATCCTCTAAATTTGGATTGTACTACTGTCATGAATTGCTTCCAATTACTGAATGGATGTTCTTCCTGATACACTTGTAACCACATGGCAGCATTTCCTTCTATGTGCATTGCAGCCGCCGTTACCCACTATGATTCAGCAATATTGTACATCTCGAAATATTTCAAACAACGACTTTCCCAAATGCGTGGTTCTTCGCCTTCAAACTTGGGAAACGACAGTTTAGACAATAGTGTTCTTTTTTCAGTATTGATCATTTCTATCATTTGTGTTGCTGCCAAACGACTAGATTTCTGAGTAGGAGTACTGAATACCAAGGGAGGTAAGGTGCATTTACCAAGCAATCCTGTAGAGGTTGACATCACTGCGCCTGTGCGTGTTGCTGCTGCCCCTAGTGCAGGAGGTGGTGTGATCGTTCCAGTTTCTTCAAACCGTTGCAAAATTGTTGTCCCCTCTTGGTTTTCCTTCAGCACTTGCGCCATCCTTCTGAAATTGCTCCATCAATCCAGTGATAACTGAGCGATGTTCTTCCACTTGAGATTTAATTGTTGGAATTGTCTCCACCAGCTTAATCTTTTCCCCAATAAAATCAAGACTAGCTCTCAAAGATTCCCAACGTGCATCCATCTGCGCCCAACATGCTTCTGCTTGATTCGTCGTCTCCTCCATCGCCTCCAACAGAAATCTGGTCTGGACAGAGGGTTTGTGCGGCGCCGCGATGACAGATCGAGAAGAGCCAACCAGATTTACCCGATGCGACCTCGGATGACGAAATCGCGAGTACGCTCAAATGCTTTGGGATTTTACGACTCAATCAAAAAAATTTCTCCCACAAATCGCCAAGCTCTATACCAAATATAATGTCTCTTGATTGGATTTCAGTTCTTCCAATGTGAGATACAAGTTTCAGATATCAAACACCAATCTCAGCAAGAGTATTCTCAGGAAGGGAAAGAAACAGACGAAGGAGAGAAGAATCAAGACGCGAGAGAGGGGAAGAATCTAATCCATGTTTTTCTTAACAACTTTCTGTTACAGACTCTTGTATGTATATATGTGTGTGTGTGTACTCACTTCTCACTTACAATTGAACCCCATTATACTCAATTGTCTTCTTTTCCCGCGCTGCTCTACTCAGTCTCAACTTTGTCGCCGAAAATGCTCTGCTCGATGCTGCTTTCTTCGTTCTCTTCATTCCTCTTCCTCTCGTTCTAGGTTGCCATCCTGACATATTAATCATGGTGACTCATATCTGCCTTTTAGATCCTATGATAGAGATCTAACTAGAGATGGCAATGGGGACCCGAAACCCAATGGATATTTACTCCATTAGGGGCTGGGTATGAACAAATTTTCATACGCACGGGTCTATTAACGAGCAAAAATTATATTACAACCCGCGGGTAGAGTGGGTACGGGTTCGTTCTACTGTTACCCGTACCCGTTCACTCGTGGGTATAACCAACTAATAATTTAGCCCAACAGCAGCCCACAAGCCCATAAAAAATCTAAACATTCTAAACCCACCGCCGGCATTTCCTGCTAAAGATTACATGAGAATTCTTTTCCTGTACAGTCTAGTTTGTAGCCAAAATATGTTTCCTTTTCTGTCTCTTAGTCTTCCCATCGTGTTCCCTGATTCCACAGTTACTCTCTGTTGCAATGTTTTTGCACATGATTGCAACAAAGAGGGTAAGCAAATTTGGAAGTGTTAGAACTCCGTGTGGTCTACTACATGGTTGTTACTGTTGTTTGGAAATGGTCTGCTTGGTATATTACTGCCACTGGAACATATCGACCATAACAGCTTGACAGTTTCTCGTCACCTCCCTTACTTCAATCCCTCTTTCCGGTATCCACCTTAAACCTTGATGTCTACATTTAGTAAGGACAATGCATATAGATTTCGGGTGCGGGTTACCTATCGGGTACCCGGTACCCGCACGGGTACGGATAAATTTTGTACCCGCGTACGGTTATGGGTATTGTAGCGGGTGAATTTTTCTAACACGGGTATGGATACAAAGTGATGATACCCGCCAGGTCTATACCTGTTACCATTCCTAGTTGTGACCCGTTCGGATGCGTTGCGTATTCTCCGCTTCATAGTTGAAAGGCAAACCTTGCCATTCCCCACTCTATCCACCGTTTGTTCAAATCGGACGGCATCTGCTTCGTGTCCGCGCGTCCATAGAATAATCCGTCATCTTTTCCGATCACTACTCGGGACTCGGGAAGTCGGGAGCAAGGACAGCCATGGAAGCGCAGTATGCAGTACTAACTCCGAAGACTCCTTGTCAACTCCTAGTCGCAAAATAAGTGGAACAAAAACCTAGGTATGGGGTTGTTTCGTTTGTGGCCTAGACCCGGGAAATTTTGGTATTTGCCAAAACCTGTGCAAAGCTAAATATTGTCAAAAAAAAAAAAAGAGTCAATGTTTGGATCGTGAATCATGACTAAACCAGATTTTGGTGCGCGATTTCCTCGCCCTAGGATTACTCGCATGTGATGTTAGATTTCATTGATATTACCAAATTTTCATAGGCGTTGCCAAAATTTAGTAACAAACCGAACAGTACGTAGCTAATTTTCGTTAGCATTAACAATATTTGGTGGTATGGTTTGCAATGGTAGCAAACCAGTCAGCCCTCATATTCTCCATGTTTGGGCGTAGTCCTCTTTCATGGCCTCTGGTCATTTTCTTCATCTTGATAATCAGATCTGAACTGATGCCTATTCCGCCATTAAGCTGCTGGACGAGTAGACAACAGCTAGAAAAGTAAATGATTCAAAAAAAAAATGATAGTTTTCCCCCCTTTTTTTGCATATTTTTTTTCTTGCTGGGTTAAGGCCTGCGTGAGAAGTGCAGAGGCTATGGGAGATGACGGTGACGCGGGGCCACGAAGTGGATGCCGTCCGATTTGAACCAACGGTGGACAGAGAGGGGAAGGCAGAGGATACGCACCGGACCCGTTCGTATGATCTGCCACGGCAGGCTTGCATTTGCCGTGCGGTGTGCTTCACATGCCATGTGTTTGTTGCGTCCATGTCAGTGCCGAATCAGGCAGCCGTGCAACTGGCATGTCCTTGTCCCCTTGTCTTCCAGCCTCACTTCTTGCCACTGCACCAGCTGGTTACTATTGTACTGCGTAGTGGGACAGATCTGGAGGCCAGTACAGCAGCGCAGTGCTAACGTTTTGTACAATTGTACTACTAAATCAGGGTACAAGCTTGGACAATACCTCTTCTGAGTTCTGACGCAGTGTTGGTTTCACCAAAACATACGCCGGTAAACTGCCACTAATCCTACTCTCGATTTTTTAGGGCTTTGTCCCAACACACCACTACAAAAATGTACGTTACAATTGGATTTTTTTCGTCATCACAATCGATTTTTGATAATAATAAAAAGTTCAACGACAATGATGAGGAGACACTATCATAGTCGGTTTTGTCCGATAATAATAAATACTCATCACAATCGCCCGCCCACAGAGGCAATGTCGTGGCCTCGCCGTGCCTCCTCGCCTCCCGCACTGCCTCGCCTCCCGTGCCGCCGTGGCTGTCGTGGCTTCCCACACTGCCTTGCGCTCCCATGCCGCCGTGGCACGGCCTCGCGGCGGGGCAAGGAGGAGGGAGGCAGCGGGGTCGCCAGGGTGGGGAACGACGGAGGAAGATGGGGGGCATGGGCCAAGTGGCCAGGCCGCAGGGGGCGCCGCACGCATGGGAAAACCATGGAAAAGGAGATAGAGGAGGGAAAAAGAGAGGGAGAGAGAGGAAAAAGAGGGGGGTCAGGGGCGCGAGGCCAAATCACGACTATCGTATTTTGCACGGAACGTACTCATGGTTTTGGTATTTACTGTCTCGTCGAAATCCACTTTCAGTTTGGTGGAGAGGATACCTTAGCCGAGGAGGTTATCTCTCAGACCTGAGATAGTTAAGGCAATTACGTGTCTCAAAGATTGGGAGAGTGTAGATGACAGAAAACAGCATCAGCTCGAGGATCCAGAGTTCGTGGAAACGATAGCCAACTTTGACTATCTCAGCCTTGAATAGTCTATGTATATATACGTAGTTGCTGTACTCTTTGAGCCTAAGCATGGCACGAAGCGCAGAACGACTGTCATGGCTCAACACGGTTCATATACAAAGTACAATAAACTCGTGTCGAACTGACTCAACAGAGCACGACACCCACCTCTACTCCATTCTAATTACGTTCTAAAAAGATGTGACAATATGTGTTTATCGTGAAACCTGCGAATCAGTATAATATCCTTCTGCAACTTGAGGCAGGCGTCAACTGCCCAGCCACATTTGGAAGTACTAAGAATCAGCACTTTTCCATGACCCACTTTACTGTACCACATTAAACACTAAAAAAAGTTCGAGTACTCCGAATAACAAAGTTCTAAGAGCATCTCCAAGAGAGAGCCCTAAAAATTAGCCTTAAATTTTAATTTAGTACCCCAACTAATTAGATTTAAGGCTCCAGCGAAATATTCACTCCAGCAATTATGCCCTAAACCCCAACAAAGATAGGGCTCAATCACAGAGTTGTTAAATATAGCTACTCTCCTAGGGGCCCTAAAACAATTTGCTAAATTTTAACAATTTAGGGCTCTTGCTGGAGTTAATCTTTTCCTCGAAAGCCCTATAATTTAAATTAAGGCTATATTTAAGGCTCCTCTTGGAGATGCTCTAAGGTTTCGGTAGTTCTCAATGAGCCACGTCATTCCACACGTTCGGACTGTTCGATCGTGACTTTGAACGATTCAGATCAACTCTCCCGAAGATCGGCTTAAAAGGAATTCCTTCTCTCCTTTCTTCGCCACGAGAGCCGCGTGGCGCAGTAGTGAGAGCGTTCGTTGCGCGCCCACGACGCATGTTCAAGCCCGAGCTCTGCTCAGGCGTATTTTCCCCGCGTGGCGCGTGGCGCGGCCATGCGGGCCACATCGTGGGGAGCGCGTGGGGTCTGATTTTTTGGGGGGAAAGCCCCTAGGATTTCACGAAATTGCATAGAGGTCTTTTTTTTCTCTGGAAAGAGATCTTTTTTAGCGTTAAGGCCCTCATAAAATTCATTTTTGCGTAAAAGTTACATCACGGTCTGAATTTTCACAAATAGACCCTGTTTCTTTCCCTTTTTTTGCATAAAGGCCCTCCAAAAATTCAAGAAAATACATCTCGGTCTAGATTTTGTCGAAAAAACCTCTAGAATTTCATAAAAATATGTCCCGGTCCAATTTTTCCGGTCAATATGTTAATTTTTTTCTACAATCCGATTCTTCTAGAAGAAAAACGCCTAATCTTTCCTAGCGCGACGTACGTCGCGCCCACTTTCCTAGTGGTATGGATGACTGTCTTCTTTCGCTTGTCTGACACAATCACATATTCACACAATCTGAATGCCCGCTTAGCAAGAAGGCGGTTCGGTACTCTGAATCAGGCTCTGCCGCTCTCGTACAAACAACTCCATCAAGCCGGCTAACATATTTCCCGCTTCATTTGAAAGTCCTCGCCTTTTTGCAGGTTCCACAGCTTAACGGCTCAACCCAGATATCGACGTCGAAACGCAGCCGCGCTGGGAGGGGTTCGGGTTCTACGACGGGACGTGCCCCGACGCCGAGTGGATCGTCGCGTCCACCGTGCGGGAGCTCTACCTTGCGCACTCCAACGTCGCGGCGGCTCTCGTACGCCTTTTCTTTCACGATTGCTTTATCCACGTATGTACAATACAAACTCCGTGTCCCGAGTCTCATATATTCTAGCGACTGCGCCGCGCACGCTAACGTATAGGCGTGGATATTTGGTTAATTCAGTCTATATGATTTGGTTTTTTGGTTTAAAAATATTTTGATTTTTGGAAACTAGTAACCGACCGAACCGAATAAATTAAAAAACCGAACCGAATTAACCGAATTAATTCTGGTTCGATTTTTCGATTCACCAAAAAGAAGCAGGTCCTGTGCGCTGCCTCCTGCAGGCTTTCTTCCCACTTGCCCACACGGACCTGCCTCGGCTGTGCCTCCCGCTCGCGCCTGCCATCGCCGTCACCCCGCCCGGCGCTCGTGCTCGGTTGCCCACTGTCGTTGCGCACATCGTCGCTATTGCCATCGTTGGGCCCGCACACGCTTCAATGCTCGCACCGAAGGGGGAAGGGGAGGCGGGGCGGCGGCGAGGGGCACCACGCTAGAGGGGAGAGGGGAGGGGGTTGGCGGAGTGTGGCAGAGGGAGGAAAGGAGGCGGCGGGAGCCCACGAGCAAAGCCACCACCCATCCACAGATTTCACCTTCAACGCCTCTGCGGATCTACTGGTTCTAGAAGGGGCAGAGTCACAGAGGAGTGGGAGCCACGTGTGGGGAGAGGAGGTGGCCGATCGGCCATGTGCGGTGGCGCGTTGAGAGGGAGTAAGGTGGCGGCGGGCGGGAGCAAGGGAGGGAGTCGTGTGCGGGGAGAGGATGCGGCCGGCCGACCAAGCTCGGGAAGTGCCTAAGAGGGAGAGGGAGAGGGAGGAAGAGGAGTGGCCACCTAGCGGCTGCGGTGCCGCCCTCCGGGGAACGGCCGACACTACGAGCGAGCAAATTGAAGAAGGAAGAGCGATGCGAGGTGAGGCTTCGATATCGCCGAGATGGATGAGGATTTAGAGTGGACGCTATCGCTCAGTTTTTTGGTCTATTCGGTTATACAGTTTTCAAACTCTCAAAACCGAACCATAAACCGAAAACCAAATAGTACTAAAATAAAACCGAATTATAAACCTAAAAAACCAAATTTTTGATTTTTTTTCAGTTCGGTTTTTTGGTTTCGCTTAAAAAGTGTCCACCCCTACTCACGCACACACCAAGACGTTGTTTATTTTCTTCCTAGACGCTGATGCAGGGCTGCTACTCCCCGGTGCTCCTGGACCGGGTCATCGGCGGAAAGTCGGAGAGGGACGCCGCGCTGAACCGCTCGCTGCGAGGCTTCGGTGCCGTCGAGGAGATAAACACGAGGCTGGAACCTGGAAGTGGAGTGCTTGGAGACCATCTCCTGTGTGGACTTCTTGGCCCCGCCGCACGGGACATCCTGGTCCCATTGGGTGGACCCAGCTACCTGGTGCTCACGGGCTGCCGCGACAGCGCCGGAGCTTTATACAACGAGATCAACGCACATTTCCCCATCTCGAACGCCCAATGGCCAGGATTAATATGGTACTAAGATCGTTGGTAAATTATTAGGTGGCATAAAATCAAGATCGATATTGATGGTGTGAAATTAAGTGAAGAAATTTGACTACAGAAAAAGTTTCAACTTGTGGCAATGTATAGAGAAGGATGGTCTTGTTCACCAAGAGTTAATCATTGCTCTTAAATGGGACAAACCAGAAAAACTTATGAAGAAGACTAGAAAATGATTAAGCGGAAGACTATCAATACAGTCTGTCCATGTCTCTCCGATAAGGTAAAACACTTAGCAATCAAGAAAAATTTGCCAAAAAAAATTATGAAAAGATTTAAGAAGAATTGTATACATCGAAGTCACAAATTGATGGGTGTTGAAGCGATAACTGTATGGGTTGCACATGGAGAAAGGCGCATAGCTCGTTGGCCATCTCAAAAGGTAGAAGAAAAAAAATAAAAAAAAGCAAAAAAAAATAAAAAAAATACAGAGTCAACTTGGAGCGAATTTTTGGAGGAGTATATATATATATATATATTAGGATTTGAAAAGTTGTGCTATAAGAAGTCTTAGATGAATCCTAATAAGATTATGATTACTACTTTTTTTTTTTTTGGAGTAGGATTCCTACTTCCCTTTGGAGGACTAACCAAGGAGCAAACCAAGCAAAAAAGACTTCATCTAAAGTAGAGGTGCACGAGATGATTAGAGGCTATATTATTCTTTAGCACTAGATTATTATTATTATTATTATATACACACACACATATACATATAACAAGAATACAAGAATTAGAGATTCTTCAGGATTTGAGAGGGTTGTAAGAGAGCGATAATCCTTTTTTACTATTTTGAGGCCGTGTTTATAGAATTTACGGTCAGTTTTACTAAATCTTTTCTCTATCTTCTTCGTTCTTAAGACCATATATGTACTCGTGTCATATCCCATAAAATTTTGATCCAATTCAAAGACTACTGGCCATGAAAAAGGGTACGAGGGTGTAACTCGTGTCATCTTCAATTCAATCAAGAAGCAACGATTAAGTGATTGCTTATGGCACTAATGCTAGTATGCCACGTTACCCGATTAAATATTGTGCTATCTTCTCCCATCCAACGGCTGCTGAATAAATTCAGGGCAAATCCTCTAATTTTCCTTTTGAAATAACCTATTCATTTGCCCTGTTTTCATCGTTCAAACCCATGTGTTTCTCCAGAGCCGACAACATTTCCCACTCTTTAAGCATTTGCTGGGCCGAGAAAAAGCCCAATCGCATCTGGTCTGTGCGTGTAGTCAAGCCTGTCATGCCTACTTAATTTTGTGGGTTAGGCTTGGGTCAAGCCATTTGAGATTATGTCATCTTGCCGATGTCTACGTCGAATAACACTCGTCAGAGCTCCAGACGTAAGTTTCATACGACAGATTGTACGCATAGATGCTTAGAAAAATAACTTCTCTTCAAATAAATACAAGGAAAACTTTGTATCCCTGCGTAACTTCAGGAAGTGTCCTCGACGCGCTAATCGGATTCTAGTGGCTCGATGTGCTCCGTCTACGAAAACTATATGCATAAGCGTTTTCAGCTAGCTAGTGATAAATTATTTGCTTGGTGAATGGTGACCTTCTTCGAGGATGGAATGGCTTCTACACGAAATAAACCCTCGATAGAAAATGGATCGTTCCCATGAAAAATCGAAACCTATGCTCGTGTGACGTGTGCCTGGAGAGCAGGTTTTGTCTCGCTTTGTTCTGCTCCAGGGTCCAGGCTCCTCCGGGTTTCACTCTTGAAACAGCACATCTTTGTGCACGGCGAACACACGTTTTTCGCTGCCGAAAAAACGGTTCGGCTTTCGAGGCTGTAGCCAGACAAGTCCATGCACGAGCGCGGTGGTGAACTGGTGGAGATGGACAAGCGTGTTTCAGCACGGATGAGGTCTGCATGACTTGGCTTTTGTACTTCTTTTTTTGTTTTTTAGACTCTTGTATTTATTGTGCGTTTCCTAACATTGTGCATGACAATAGGGGTAGACGACGCCTGTGCGACCGGGGGATATATGGTTCGAGTTTGGAGAAATGAAAGGTTCGTGAATCGTGATGTTACATTTTTGCGCACGTAAGGAGAACTACGCCGAAGCTCGATTGTGTAATTGATATTTGATCCGATCTAACAAGTGGTATCAGAGCTCAGGTGGTTCCTAGATAATCTAGAGTTTGAGCATGGTTTATAAGAGTGAGGGAGGAACCTCTCATTGAACTAACTTTTTAGGGGAGATGGCACAAGAGACCTTGGCCTGCTGTTCTGGTTGGGCTACTACACCCAACGACCTGGGATCTGAACGCACTAGGTGTGGCGATCCGATCAACAAGTGATATCATAACAAGATTCTAATCTTGTTTTCGCGCTTGCCCCTAGGGAGACCATCACTACTGTGTCTCGGGGCAGGCTATCGTTGCGAAGACACAGAGAAAGAAGAAAAGGTGGCTGCGGCAAAGAAACGTATTTCTGATCTGCGACATGTCAGTGCTGTGCGGCATGACAACGGCAAGACGGAGCGCGTGAGGGATGCTCAGGATGCAATTCGTGATCTGCACGCAGCATCAAACATGGATTATGGTGATGAGATCAATGTTGTGCTCAAGAAGGTGGAGCCAAGACTCTGTGACATACAGAGGGTTTTTTCCCCCTAGATTCCTTCCAATGTCGCCAGAATCACAACAAAGCAGCGCTGCCAATAGTTTCTGCGTCGGTACTTTGCTGCCCCTCGTTTGACGGTGCGCTCAAAGATATATAGTCCCTCCCTCCCCAAACGATCGAATCAACAGTAAAAGTTTTGTGTTTTCCAACAATTACCCATTAATTACATTTTGTTTACTCTTCGTCAGTGGAACACGATGTCTCGTTCTGTACTAGTTCGTGTTAGATCCGCGCATGTAGCGCCTATCCACTAGACATTTACTCTAATATAGTATATAAGACTAGATAGCAGCTACGTGCATATCTAGCTTGGAGAAGAAGAGTTGATGGGCTATTGTTGGCAGCACCCGTCCGTGTTTGAAGCTTCACCGCAGCCTATCACCAGTGAATCACCAGAGCGCGCGCGGGGGCGGCAGCAGTGAGCCAACCACGAGGGGGCAAGGGAAAGCGAAGCACGGAGCCCAAACCAGGCAGGCAGAGGCAGCCCCCACCGGATTCAAAACTACACGGCGCCCGCAGGGAATCCCGGTGCGAAATGCCAGGAGCAGCCAGCCCGCGCCTCCCACCCGTCGCGTGCCACCTCGCGCCCGCGCGGTTGGCCGCGCCTGCGCGCCCTCGGCCTCGCCCCGTCGGGCGTTGGCTGCCCACCTGCACCCATTTCAGAGCCCGCCCGCCACTTGGCAGCGCGCAACCCCGCCTCCGCGTCTCCGCCCGCCCATCCGCGTATAAATGCACCGCGCGGCCCCAACCCTAGCCGCCGCCGCATCCTCCTTCCAACATCACCACATCCTCCTCCTCCTCTCCTGGTCCACCGGCATGGCCGGCATCAGCAGCAAGCGCCGCTCCCCCTCCGCCTCCTCCTCCTCCTCTTCCGGCGACGGCGCCGGTGCCGCCCGGCTGCCGAGGGTGACCCGGAAGCGCAGGTCTGCCGGCCGTGGGCCCCGCGGCGCCGCCCAGAGGCCGCCGGCGCCCCGACCTGTGAGTGCCTCGGAATTCACGGTCTCGTCCTACTGTCCTCCGTATATATGTGTGCGCGCGTCGGCGCGTGGAGGTGGTGGGCCGTGGTGGTGGGGAGGAGGCGCGGTGGGCTGCAGGCCCAGAGGGCGGGGGCGCTCGTTCGTTCCCCTGTTCCCCATGTTGCCGGATTTTTAAAATTTCGATTTCGAGGAGCTCCAAGGTGTTAACGTTTGTGGCCGATTTGGAGCTCCGATCCGCCCGATCGATTGTCCGATTAGTGAATTTTGTTGACCGGCTAGTAGCTGCCTGTAGGTGTTGGTTCAAATTTCACCATCAGATTTGAGCGATCTAGTTTACGGGTATGTGCTTAAACATGGTGGAGTTGTGGATGCGTGATCAATTGACAGTTCTTGCTGCAGGTGTGATCGTTATCGCTGTTGTTGGTTATTGTGAGGTACCATTGCGGCAGTTATTTGTAGGATTTGCGATAGTGATGGCTCTTTCTAAGATAGTGATAGTTTTGGTCGGTTTATAAATTGACCATCCATGTTTCTGGGCCAATCAGAGTATGATTTCGCGATTCACGTGCCGTCACATGTCACATTGGATACAAGGTGTCCTCTAGGCCTCATCTTGCAGTTTCAGGGTAACAAGGACACTTTTTATTAGTTTCACAAGTGCATCCTCTAGCGGTTCAAATAGGTCACTTGGTCCATATAGTTATGTGCAGTGGTACAGTTACCATGCAATAATACTTCTTGTTAGTTGCAAGTGCACGATTTAGCAGTTTGCATACAGCACATGTTACTTTGTTGATGTAGTTATGTGCAATGTACAGCTACTATGTGCATATTTCTCTGTTCTCGCTACTGTACTTAAAAGGAAGCCGTGCAAAATTAGTAGAAGTTGTCGCCTTGTCGGTACATGTGTGTGTTCCTCAGTAGCTTGCAGCACTACTGCAGCACAAAGTTGTTAGGGATTGGCAGTACAGGCCTGATCAATTGATCAATAGGGCTGGCAGAAAAGCTCAAATCTCCTGAGCCGCTCAAACTCGGCTCGTTATGAGCTCGGCTTGTTTAGCCGCTCGAACTCGGCTCGTAAAATAAACAAGCTGAGCTGAGCCGACTTCCTAACTCGTTATCTTAATGAGCCGAACCTGAGCTAAATCACGAGCCGCTCGTTAAGGCTTAGTAACTGAATATTCGCTGCGATAATTTTTGATGTAAAAGACTTTTAATTAGCTGAATATTTAACTATAATTGTTAGGATTGTTAATTGGCTTCTCGCTAATTACCTATGTTTACTTGTATGATAGATAATTAGTTACGGTTATGTAGTCCTCTAGTTGCATCTATGTGTTAATGTGTGACATGTGCTGCTCCTAACTAATTACCTTAGCTCACATGGTTTAACTTAACTCGGTTCATCTTAGCTAACGTGGCTTGTGGGCTGCTCACGAGCAGCTCGAGCTTGTTATCGAGCCGAGTTGATTTTTTTCTTCTTGTTAGCTTAACAAGCTTGAACAAGCCGAGCCTAGCCGAGCCAGCTCAATAGCCAGCCCTAATGATCAAGGTTATTCATACCAATGAATCTTTGATTGGCACTGACACTTTCTTGCCAGAACATGGGCCATACAAGTAATTATACCAGGCAGCATATACTAGGTGATAAACGACGTGTACCAGTATACTGACTGGCAGGAATGGTACACCATCTGGTATGAATGAAACAGTGGTTCATTGGGTCTGGGGTTCTTGACCTTTAATGGCTCCAAGTAATCTTCCCTTTTAAGCTAAATGCAATTGATCTCTTGACTTGCAATGGTCCTAGTTTTTGTTTCCATGTTTGATTTGAACACTTGGTTTGTGTGAGATCTTTCCCCTTCCAAGCGGAAGCTGGAAAATGTTCTGCCCTGTTCTTTGACAGGATTAGAAGACACGGAACTTAGTGCAAATCAGCAAAAAATTGTGTTTTTAGTGCCATCATTTCTATTACAATATTGAATACAACCGATGTAGGAGGGCATGCATAGTAGAATGGTTGACTAACTCACATACACTTCTGTGATCGGTTGAAAATGGTATTATTCTTGTTATCTACAATGCAAACAAGAGTGGTGAAATCAATTGCAAATAGAGAGAACAATGTTGCAAAAAGAATATCCTTTTTTCCCTACATATGAACTGGTGGATATTGCCTCAGTTTTTCCCAGACTATATCTGGTCTATGAAACCATACATGCTGTACTTGATGTTTTTGCTGCCTGCTCTCTAAATGAATTCTTCTTTCGATGACAGGTAAATGAGCTGGATTTAAATAGAGTTGTTCTTGATCCAGATGTAAGATTTATGCAGAAATAGATGAGTTATTTCCTTTTCTTTTGAGAAAAGCAAACAGAGTTAGTCGAACTAGTTCACTTTTCTAGATTAAAAGATTCTCCAATATTTATGTAGCATCAAGTTGCTGGGTTGAGAGTTATTCTGCAGAAAGAACTCCGAAATAGCGACGTAAGCCAACTTGGGAGAATTGTTCTCCCAAAGGTCAGTCCTTACGCGAATAGATTTTCCAAACTTCCTTTTTCCTGCATATTTCCATATACACTCTACTCTTATAACTATTAACACTTAGTCTCTCATAAATTAATTAAACAGAAGGAGGCGGAGGCTTACCTCCCTATTCTGACATCAAAGGATGGCAAAAGTTTATGTATGCATGATTTGGTAAACACACAATTGTGGACCTTCAAGTACAGGTTGGACAAATTTTGATCTGTTTGGCTTTAATGTCTGTTGCTATGAGTTAAAGTTCCAATATGATCCTTGTCATACCTTATTTTTAGTTATCACTTAGCTATAAA
This sequence comes from Rhipidocladum racemiflorum, assembly GCA_036346355.1. Taxonomy (NCBI): domain Eukaryota; kingdom Viridiplantae; phylum Streptophyta; class Magnoliopsida; order Poales; family Poaceae; genus Rhipidocladum; species Rhipidocladum racemiflorum. The sequence goes on along the minus strand of CM070569.1, from coordinate 75,033,857 downwards.
ATTGGGTAGATTCCTTGGAAGAAGCAAAATCGCATGACCATGATGGTGGACATTTTTTGTAATCTGCCATGTCTAACAAGAAATGAATTGTATCAGATAAGGTAGGTTTTGCAAAACAGTTAGGATACAACCTGTGAATATGAATCCTGTTAGGAATGTTCTTGGAAATCCTGTCTCATTCCTGCATTTATCTTTATTAAGGTCTATCAAATCCACTAGTCACATATATATCATCTCCCGTACAGATACTGGCCTAACAACAAGAGCAGGATGTATGTACTAGAGAATACTGGTGAATACCTTCTTTTCATCCTTTTCCTTTTCTGTTACATTTTGTAGATCATGTTCTTATATTTCTTCCACTTTTTAAACAACCCAGGGAATTATGTCAGAACCCATGATCTTCAACTAGGAGACTTCATTGTGATATACAAAGATGACGAGAATAACCGATTTGTACTCATTTTTTCTTCCTAATTATTTAAGCATTTCACTCATTTGTGCCATGCAGTTAGTAGTTGCTTACTCTGTGTTCTATTTTTATATCATACTAAGGCCATCCGAGCAAAAAAGGTGGGAGATGATCAAGCTGCTACTGCCCCACAAGTCAATGAGCACATCTCTGCTACTTTGCCAACATCAGAAGTGGATGACTATATGTCTGCCATTCCATCACAAGCTGATATATCTGGCATTGTTCCACAAGCTGATGAAAATTATGAGATATTCGATGGAATATTGAACTCTCTGCCAGAGATACCAGTAGCCAATGTGAGGTATTCTGACTTTTTTGATCCATTTGATGATTGTATGGACATGGCAAATCCCCTGAATGCCAACAACTCCGTTAACCTGACGACGCATTTCCATGATGAGAAGACTGGGCATTCCTCGTTTCCCAACCCAAAACCTGGGCCTCGCGTATGAGATTCAGACAGAAACTGCTGGATCATGCCATACCCCGTATGAAGCTCGCAAAGTTGCGCCTTGATGCCATTGTTGTAAATCAAAATAATTGGTGTCCTCATTTTGTATGTTGTATAGGCTTAACTACTGCATGTTGTTTATGTGTAGAATGTTTCGTTTTCAAATCAACTGTTGGTTTCATCAGATGCAACACTGTAAGCCTGTACTTGTGTTCAGTTCAGCTCAGAAATGCGGTTCTGATGTTTTCCAGTTCCTGAACGCGCAAATACAAAAACGAAAGATGCTCTGTGCATTTAGCCATCTACCTACGACTATGGCAACAGATGCAAGCAAATTTGTCTTTGGCATTAAAGGGAATCACAGTTGAGTATCTCATGTCGTATTCTTGGATTCTGAGAAACTTCAACACGGTTGGGCTTGATGCAATCCTTTTTGTGTTTGAAGAAACTTTCCTCGCTATTTCGTTTATGATATTACTTGAAGTGTATAGGCATCATCCGGATATTTTGATCCTAAAAAACATTCAAATTTTAGGCATCATCCGGATGTTTTTGTCCCAAAAAACATTCAAATTTTAAACCGTACGATCAAAACACACATCCGTCCGATCAAAACATAGTAACCCATCTCAAATTCAGGGGGAGGGGCATGCGTCGATCTCAAAGCAAATCCAATAACTTTAAATTTGGATGATAGTTACCAAAAAAAAAACATCCGGTTGAAAGTTATCATAACCCTATTACTTGAGCCTTGAGCTTTCTTCGTGCGTTTGGTGGAATACTTCTCTAATACGCCAAGTTTCTTGCAAGTTTTTTTGGATCGATCGGTTGATTGGCTGACTGGTTTTTCCTATCTAGCTATTAGTCGAAAACCTAGTATCATTCGAATCTCTAACTTATAACTTGGCATGAGGTCTCTGCTCCATGCACGAAAGCACAGTTGTGGTACCAATTCTTTGAGCAGCCTAATTTGTTAGTCGAGCTGATACCTTTCGTTGTGTTCTTAGGCTCTTAGCAATTTAGCATTCCATGCATGTAGATGTACTATTTTTTTTTGTTCTTCTTCTTCTTCTTCTTTTTTTGGACTGGTTATTGCAGTTTTGACTTCAAAAGATCGAATAGAAGCATTATAATCAACCGACTACTTCTAGCTTCCAAGGTGAAACTAAAGTGGCCTATCGGAGAGCTAAGGGCATATTGTAGATTGTCAAGGAAGTTGGGCATCATTAGAAAGGGTGATGACCAGTGGCGTAGTCAGGATTTCAGAGAAGGTTGGTCCAATTTTTTAAAAAATAGGTAACAAAGCAATATATAAACATAAAATGTATCAAAAGTTAAATATATACGAAGATACTAATTAATAAGGTTTTGAATATTACCATTAGTATGGAGGATATGAAGAATACTCGGTGGGTCGGGTTGGCATTTTTTTCCTTCTGTTTTGTACGTTGTACAGCTCTCAAGAAACATGAGGATATAAAGATAACTCGTAGGCTGGGTTGGCATTGGTTGGGCCATGGCCCAACCGTGCCAACCCTTGGCTACGCCCCTGGTGATGACGAGGTGGATGAACAAGTCATAGACAGATATTTGGAGTACTTATGGTGCGTTTGGTTGCCTGTACTAAGTGGTACATGTATGAGATGGTTTAAGAAAAAAGTCATCCATTCTTTTGATTGCTTGAATGGAACCATTCCGTCCAGGATCAAGTGGTGTAAATTTAAGAAATATTCCCTCTAGATGCTGAACTATCTCATTCACCCAAAATAATGGAACCAAATAGTACAGGACCATCCCATCACATCCCATTCAATCTCATCTCATGAACCAAATGCACCCTTAAAGGATTCTTTCTTACTCTCCAAACTTAATTGCGGCTGTTTTTTTTTTTGGACAAGACAAGGCGAAAGGCCCCAACGGCGAGATGTGGAATATCACGGAAACAAATTCTATGCAACAGTGATGTATTCCGCGATCTGTACAGCACCGTGCGGATTAGCGCCACGTCCCGCTGCTTCAATCTCAATGCAAATCCATCAATCTCCAAGCACTTTATTCTTATCACTTAATTGTTTTTTGTATGGAGATTAACGTAGCGAAACACGTGACGTCAATCCGCACGGTGCTGCACAAGCCGTGGTATGCAGCACCGTTGCATAAATTTTTTTTTTCCAAATATCACGGTTTCTGACATTGTGTTTTGATTTTTTTTTTTCTTTTTTGCCTGTTGTTATTGAAGGCCTGAAGTAAGAAGATCACGGGGTGAGTCTCCTCTGTTGTTGAGTAGCCAGGTGGTATTGGTTCCGTGGTGTGAACTGTGAAGCGGTGGTGTATAGGTGAGGTGTTAAGACTAAGCGATAGCGTGGTGTGCGTCAGGTGAGTGCACTGTCCGTTTGTGTTCGAGCTTGCTCGGACGCGCCTGGTGAGCTTATTTTTCCGTTCAGGTTTATGTCTCGAACGAGTATACATATACGTACGTGTTCAATGAAAAAGTGTGTTTTTTTGTTTCGGAGCTCTAGATTAAATTCTTAGATTCTGTTTGTTTCGGCTTTTTATCGGCTTAAAAGCCAAAAAATCTAAGCTGAAACAAACGATTGGTTTTTAAGCCAGGCTTTAAAAAAATCAAAAACCCCTGTATAACTATAAACCAAAAGCCAGACAAAATGAGCTTTTTTGGCTTTTTTGAATGAAATAACCCTTTGCCACTAAAAATCTCTAAAATTACCCACCAAATGCCATCATATATAAATTGAGAATTCATCCACCATCTCATTTATGGTATTTTAGACTTTTCATCTATAAGTTGTACCATCTAACCCATTAATAAACCAGGATACCAAACAACATGTCTTAGCTTAAAAACAAACGGCTTAAAAGCTCGTTAAGCCAAAAAGATAGCTTTAAATAAAAAACCAAAAAGCCTAAGCCGAAATAAACAGGACCTTAATTTATGTAGAGTACGTACACGTGTGTGTAAGCGTGTGGCGAGTGCGACTGGTTTTGGTGTGCATCCTTGTACCATAAAAATTCATTAAAAAAAGACTGGAGCGTTAGCCTGTAGGTGGCAACCAAACTACCAAAGTGGACAACCAACTGACCAACCAAGATGACCACTTACAAATAGAGGTGGGCGTCGTGCCGTGCCGTGCCGGCCCGGTCCGGGCCCATCGTGCTTCGGGCCGAAACCGTGCCGTGCCACGGCGACGCCATCGTGCCCATCGTGGGCCGTGCGCGCCGACTCACTTTGGCGAGCCCAAGCCGGCCCATTTGCGCCGTGCTTACGTCTTGCGTCGCCAAGCCCGACCCATTTTTACTATTGTGACGAACAAAAAAATAAGACAAATCACTACTACTAAACTACCTATTTTAATTACATAAGAGACTAATCACATCAACAAAATGTCAAACATAAATGCAATGCTTGAAGATGTCCTAAATCAACAATATCTGCCAACTTTTAAGCCTTAATCCGTGATTTCGTGCCGTGACGCCCCAAAGCCGTGCCGCGTGCCGTGCCACCCGTCGTGCCTGGTTCCGGGCCGGCGCGATGCTCTGATTGCGTGCGGCCGGCTCGGCCCGGAACCGTGCCGTGCCGTGCTTTGCACCGTGCCATACCATCGTGCTTCGGGCCGGCCAAAAAAGCCCGGCCCAATGCCCACCTCTACTTACAAATCGCCATGGTATACAACTATACAAGCCCGGTAGTGCTATCGGCATGTACAGAAGACAATAATTCGCGAACAAAGTCAATGTCGTTGCTTGGCTTCCGGGTGAGGGTCGATCGAACACGCATGAGTGTGACACCTTGACGAAGAAGAAATGGATCGCCATGTGTCAAGACGCTGCTGGGTCATCAACACAAAACTGCAAAGGTTGGCGCACGAGCGTTGGCTCGTTTGGCTTGTGTGAGCATCGCTCACCTAGCCCGTCTACGTTCGAGCGTTGGTTCGGCGCGAGCGCGCGTAGAGGCGGGTAAAGGCATGGGTGTGAGTGCGTGCGTGTGTGAGGAGTGTGTTCATGCGTCTATAGCTGGTCTATTGTTCTTTCTACTTAATGAAATGCCAGAGTTCCTGACCAATATTAAAAAAAAAAACTGCAAAGGTTGTGACGGTATCTGTATCTATATATATTATGCATATACAAGCGGGAGGGAGGATCTCGGGGGCCAAGCAAGCGGCGATTTCGTGGCTGGTGATGGGTCTAGCGATGACGCGCGGTAGGCGGTCTCGACCGGTGAAGCGTGAACGATCAGCTTGAACGCTTCGAGATGACGTGGCCGTCGGAGCTTGCGGGAATTTGAAACAACCCCAAATTCAAAATGAATTTGTTTGCTTTTGTTTGAATTTGCTTTTGGATGTGGATTTTGGAAATTGGAAATTCGAGTTTGAATTCAAACCTTGTTTGGGCCGAATCCCGTTTCCTTTTGGGCCTTCCGGCCTGTTCTCCTTCGGCGCTGCGGCTGCTTCCTCCCGCCGGCTGGCCGTCGCACGGCTGCCGCTGCCGCTTTCCTCTCAAGACGCTGGGCTGCGTGCCAGCCGCTTGGCCCTGGCTGCCGCGCTGGACGCTTTCATTGCCGCCTCGCCTCACACGCGTATGCGCCGGCCAAGCTGACCTTGGCTGTTGGCTGGCAAATGGCTTACTGCTGGCCATACAAGCGCTTGGCTGGCCAAGACTGGCCGCCTGCGCCGCTTGGCTATAAAAGCTGCCGCTCCCCTCGCTATTCCAACTCCTTCGCCCCTCCCTCCCCGTTGAGCTCCCTCCTCCCCTTTCTCGCCCCAGCCTCCACTGTGCCACACTGATCCACAGCCATGTGCGTCGCCTCCGCCTTGTGCCCTCCTGTTGCCTAACCCTCCTCGCACCGTGCCCACCGACGAGCGGGCCCGCTGGCCACCCCTCCTCGCCCTCGAGCCGTGGCCCGCCTCTTTCCTCATTGGCAAGGCTGCGGCGGGCCGCCAATAGCCTCCACAAGGCCTTACGTTTGGGTCGTGGGCTCAAGAACTCCAAATTAAACCGGCCAAGATAAAGAAAAACAATTTCGGATTTTATTTAATTATATAAATCCGAAAACTGCTTTTAATTCCAAAAATAGCCCTAAAAAATCCGTAAAAATCCGGGAAAATCCGTAGCTCCACCAAATACTTTTCGAACTGCTTTCGATCCCCTCGAGTCCGTAAATGCAGTCCGTTCCCGGATCCGAAACCCGTAAAATCCCCAAATCCCAGTTTTGTCCTCCGTTCTCTTCCGACTCTCGTTCAAGTTTCCGCTTCGGCTCGCTTTTCTTTTGGTTGTTGTTTTGTCGCTTATTTATGTTGGTTGTCTTTCGCGCTAGATTCGACCGCTGAGACGCCAAAGGAGTCGAGCAAACCCTGGAGCTCCGAGCAGCTTCCCGGAGCAGACGCCGGACCGTGACGGAGGCGCAAAGATGCGACTACTTCCTCGACGACTCATCCGATCCAGCTGCCGCGCAAGGCAAGCCGTACACCCTTTGATCATGTTGATCCTATCATGCCATGCTATAGTAGTAATTATTTTATACCGCATTATTTTACTGTATTTGACTTAATGAAATCCGGTATTTTAGAATGACATGATAATTAGGTAATGCCGAAATTGCTTACTGGAACCTCCTTGAAATATTGGAACCCTATTAATCCTTTGGAACCCTAGTTAATTGCTTATTGCCATGAATAGGTTAGATAATACCATTAGGTTAGTTCAAAACCTGGATTTAAAGAAAATGCTGCCGAATCTCCGATTCGGATTGATTATAAAAGTGCTACGATCCAGGGGATGATGATCGGATTAATCCCTGAGTGGATGAGATTCCGATCCCCGACCGTGATTAATGCCTTGTTTGTCGTACGGTGATCATGAGTTTTAGGAATGGGTTTGTGGATGAAGGGATTGGTCTTTGGCAAAAGTGTAAGGTTAATAATCCCTTGAGCAAAGTAAATAACTTAGTTCCCGCTCAAACCACAGGTCGCCTGACCGGCTCGGTGGACCCAGATCCGACATGGCTCATTAAGTTAATCATTCCCGAGATAATAAATGGGTGTCTTGCGGCTACCATTCTCTCGGAGAGAATGGGGACCGGGCTCTTCCGAGGGAAATGGACGGAGGGGTGGAACGAATAGTCCATAGTGACATTCTTGGTTCTCGCCAACGGTAGACGCTAATGGGGACCCCGAGTCCAAGGTAGCGGTATTATCTCAGAAACAACTAAAGGACAGGAATGATTAAACGAAATGCCGCGGATAATCTAACCGGCCACATGCATTTAAGTTGCATGAAAACTCGAGATTGGCATAAAGGTTATAGATATCTTGTGGGTAAAGCTGAGCTGCTCTGCAGAAGTTAATCTAAATTGTAATCTTACGCCTGCACTTCCTAATGAAGTTAAGTTGGAATCGGGGTTGATACTTCGTAACTAAGCTCAAGTTATCAGATGGTATTTGTGAAGGAATTGGTTAAGTGTTGTTGAAACTTGTGAAATTCAAATTACTTATTTATTGGTTTGTGCTTCAAATGTAAAATGAATTACAAAATAAAACTGCATCCAGATACTTAACCCTACTGCCATCCCTTGATTACCCCTACATATAGTATTCATGGTTCCAGATGCGACTTGTTGAGTACTGTACTCACCCTTGCAAACCCCCCGCCTTCGAGTTCGAAGATGCTGGAGCCTACCAGAGGTCGAGATGGCGATTTAGTCTGGTTCTAGGTCTTTGTCTTCGCTCAGGCCCTGCCTGTGGTTTCCTTCTTTTGGTAGTGTAAGTCTAGAAGCTTGGATGCTTCTCTTGTAAAACCGGTCGTTAGACCAACTATATTGAATAAAAAGTGTTGAAAGTTGCTTTTGTCAGGCAATTGTACTCTTGTCTTCCAACAGTTAGTCTTCCTGGGTAACTGTTGTGAGTTTCGCACTGCCCCTAAAAAGGCGGTCCGTCACAGAATTCACGTATGAAGTTCAATATCCACGCAAGCAAACATCACTCTGAAAATCATTGGGTATGGGTACAAGATTAGATCTACGCAAGGGAATAGGGATCACGCCATCATGGTCTCACACGCCGGCAGCTATCTCGACAAAACGAACATATTATGGAACTACGTACTAGGCTCAGAAGATTAGATATATGACTAAATTTGGACATTCATCACGGGCTGTAAAAGGAACGGGTACGTCGAAAATGATGGGGGTGTTCAACCAGAGCCAGCAGTGTGAGATTGTGCTGGCAAACTAGTTGCTAGAGATGGGTGTAAGTAGACGTGGGCATGCCGTGCGAGGCTGGTCTGGCACGGTCCGTCGTACCCGCCGTGTCGTGCCGATCCAGCTCACCTTTGGTGAGCCCAGGTATGGTCTATTTACGCTTTGTGCTTGCTTCGTAACGTGTCGGTCCAATCCCGGCCTATTTGTACTATTGCGATGAGAGGAAAGAGCCCAGAGACGCACAGAGCTAAGGCAATGAACACAAATATTGGGGGAAAAGTAAATTTTATTCAATCTTAAATATGTACAGAGTTACTGCCTTGTTAAAAACCTTACACCCTAGTGTGGGGTACCCTCAGTAAGGAAAAGAGTACAGTAACTACGTATATATACATTAATACATAGACTACCAAGATCGAGATTGTTAAAGTTGGCTACCGCGTCCATAATCTCTGGATCTTTGGGCTCATGTTGTGTCCTGTCTTTTGCACGCTTCCAGTCTTTTAGGCATGTAATTACCTCAACCATCTCAGGTCTGAGAGACGACCTCCTCAGCTCAAATACCCTCCCCACCAAACTGAAAGTGGCTTCCGAAGAGACAATGAACACCGGAACCGTAAGTACGTTCCGCGCAAAATGGGATAGCACGAGGTAAATATGTTGGTTATTCTTCCACCATAATAGCAAGTTAAAATGATTTTCCTCGTTCATGTCAAGGTCGGTCTCTATGAAAGAGGTGCCGAGATAGTGGTTGAGCTCTACTCGTAGATTCCATATCGACATGCTCGGCGATTGGGAAGACGAGCCAGACGCCTTGCTTTTTAGCTTCTTCCATATGTTTGAAGCAGTCAAACTATCTCGTGCTTGTTGCATTGTTGAGGTAGAACTTCTTACTTCACTTCTAGTGCCAAACTTGTCATAATATTTGTCGAAAACTCTGAAAAACTCGTTATAACCATGAGTATAGATCTCGGAGAAATCAAGATCAAATGCCTCACCTATTCCGTGAAAGGTTCCCTGAAAGTCAGATAATTTTCTCCAATGATCCAAAACAATAGCAAAATAGTAAAGATGTGGAATAGTTTGAAAATATTTTAAAAAGTTACACATCGTATAAATCTTTAGTTGTATTACAAAAAGTTTCTTAAAAATTATGAAAATGATTGACAATCTGCTAAGCCATTTCAGTAACCAGTGGCTCACCATTATTGCAGTTGATTAAGACAATGATAATATGCTTGTAGTTCTTGCACCGCTCCAGCATAGTATACGTCAAGTTCCATCTAATCTTTATATCAAGGTTGAATCTTCTTAGTTCCTTATTGTTGGCCCTGCAGTACTCTAAGAACTGTGCAAACCTTACATGTGAATATGTAACAAACTGGATAGTTTTACGTATATTATCCAAACTAGGTTTCATTACAATCAAATTTGACTACTAGGTTTCATTACAATCAAATTTGACTACACAATGAGATTAATAATATAGCATATGCATCTCTAGTGGAGTACAAAACCCCCAACATAAGTCTCCAGATGTGATGAGAGATAATCCACAGCCATCGTGCTAGCTAATGCATTATCAAGAGTGATGAAAATAATTCTACTTTTTATTTTAAAGTCGGTAATAACCTCAAGTACATGGTTAGTGATAGCCTCTTTGGTGTGTGACTCAGAGATTAGCCTAAACCCTATGACCCTTTTGATTAGTACGTTATTGTTGTCTAAGTAATGCGCAATAACACTAATATAGGCAGCTTTGATGTGAAGAAGTCCATATATCTGATGTTAAGGCAAAGGAAAAACTAACAGTCATGAAAGTCTGTTTCAACATTTCTAATTTATTTATAAACATTTTATAAATATCATGTGTAGTTGTTCTTTTACTAACATATTAGTATTGTAGGCAAAAACCACACCATTCTTTCAAAATTAGAGCTCTCAACTATGTAGCGTGCAATTTTGTCTCTAGCTACATTGGCGTTGTATACCTACGTACTTACCGAACCATCAGTGTTGAAATTGAGCTATTCTTAGATGCCCTTGCCCGGCCTCCGTCCCTACCGATATCTTCTTCAAGTTTGTCTCCGCGTGTCTCTTTAGATGACATGTTCCACCACATGTACGTATAGACAATTTAGTTTTACAGTATTTGCAAATAGCATACACTACCTCACATCCATCCACAATTTGACAGTTGTCCATGTATTGGCAACACCACGCTTGTCGAGTGTCGGATATGGGCATCCGAGCTCGGTGCCGATACCGACGCCTGTCCCAGATACATCGATGCAGCGACATCAAATCTCGGTGCATCCAGAATGTACGAGGCATCTTCAATGTTGTGCGTACCATCTAAATGACGATCATCCATGCTATAGTATCCTATGCTGGGGGAGAGTTGGCGTGGATTGATCTCTTCATCCCGGTGAGAGGGATGAGAGCAAGGGCGTGCTCTCTTGCTCTTGCGAAATGAGAGAGCAGGTGGGATGTTCTCAGCAAAAATAAAGAAAACAAATGGGATGTTGCAGAATATGAATGAGAGCTGGATGTTCTGAGAAAAAATAGAGAGTGAACGGGATTTTATAGCGATTTGCAAGCAAATGAAAGTTCAAATCAGGCGCGATCGTGAGGGATGAACGTTGAATTTAACCTTACGTCGCATTGCATCACTTTGCGTCTTTCAATGTGTTACCTCATAATCCTCGCTGTTTGGAAACATGCACGGGAGAGTGAAATCTGGAAATCGCGCACGAGAGTCGGGACATGATGGAATCATGGAATCACAACACTACATCACTGCCTCTCTCTTTTCCTCTCTCTCCCTCTCTTTTTCCCTCGCATTTCTCTTTTCCTTTTGCTTTTCCTGTGCCTGGCTCCAAATTCCAATCCTCAGCCTCGATTCCTATGCCCGGCTTGGTCTCCTACTTGGCCCTCATCTCCTCGGTACTTGGCCTCCCCTCAACTACCGCGCCTGGCTCCGAGCGACCGAGGCACTGTGCCTGGCTCCCATCCCCTCCCTTGCCTCAGACTCCCGTCGTCCCCCACTCGCCTCACGGCCACCTCCCTTACCTAATTAAAACAAAGAGTCCATGTCAATTATAGCCAAATTAACTAAAATTTAGAATAGAAATACCCAAGTTATAACGGTTTAGATTAAAAGAAAGAGCCCGCATTAAAATACTAAATTGCAAAAATATTAAAATTCATAACAATATCTATTACATGTACTAATTATAAACTACAAAAATAATTTCAATTAATCGAGAAAAGAAAAAAATTGGCGGCCATTTAACATAACCAAGTTATAGTATCTATCACGTACAACCAAGTTATGGTATTGAAATGAATGTTATTGAAATGTTATTGAAATGTGGACTTGTTGGATTGAGTTGTCAATGTTATTGAAATGAAATGTTATTTGTTGATATATTATTGCTAAATTCCTACTTTACAATTTCACATTGCCTAAAATATAGCAAACGTCATGCCAATTTTTTTTATAGTTATGCTATTACTACTAAATATGTACTTTACAACTTTTACAATTTTTTCATAATTTTTTGCAAATTTTCTTCTTCTTTTTTTGCATTTTTCTCCGTATCACCGGTTTTCACGGTTTTTCTTAAAAACCGCTCGATTAATCGTGTAAACCGACCGGTTTTTTAAATTTTTTTGGCTTGATTTGATTGTCGGGTTTAACTTTGCAAACCGTTTGATTTTAAATGATCTTCACAAAAAACTGATACCATCAAATATTTAATTTTCAACTCTAAATCAGTATTATTAACCCTGCGGCCGAACACAGTTTTTTTCGGCCAGTTAGTTAGGGACGTAATTGCAGCGCGCCACCTAAAAACTTGGGAGTCACCAATTTGCAGTTTTCTAGACTGAGAATGACAATGACTGAGTGAGTACTATGCTACAACATTAGAAAATTGCTCCTTGCCTAAATGGAAGGAAGATGAAATATTATGTGATAATTTTTTTTGTGGTATATTCTGTTAATAGTAGAAATAAAATATAGTCATCAATTTTTCAAATGTATAATAGACTCTCTAAATATTCTATTTGTTTTTCTTGTACCCTAAATTTAACCTTAACCCATGTTTTCATTCCTTTGACGATCAGATGAAAGATTAAACAACCGTGCACCTCAATCTAAAGAATAACCAGCATTTGGATTTCAACAGGGAAAAGTCTTGTCAGGTTTTATACTTCCTCTACTTGAACAAAAGACCCACAACCAGATTGTCAATCATACGTAGCTACTACATCATTTTTTTTTTTCCTCATTTGCAATAATCATGAGAAGAGAAGTCGACGAAACGTAATAGAACACTAGCACGTAAGCGTGGCGCACGTCACGCGCGTGAACGAAAAATAATTTTGCGTTTTTTTAGAGAAAAAATAGATTTAAACGTTTTTCTAAAATTTCTATAGGCTCTCGAAACCTTAGAGATCGCGCTAGGGAAAAAGTACGAGGTGTACGCTGCACGCGTGAACGAAAAATGATTTTGCGTTTTTTTCCGGAGAAAAAATAATTTTTCAGAAGAAAAATAGATCTAGCCGTATTTTTATATGTGCACGGCGCGTGCGTGAACAAAAAATAATTCTGTTTTTTTTTTCAGGAGAAAAAGTAGACCTAGACGTATTTTCCAAATTTTTGGAGGTTCGAGAAACCTCAGAGACCGAGCCGAAAGAAATACGAATTTGCGTTTTTTTTCAGAGAAAAAATAATTTTTCAAAGGAAATATAGATCTAGACGTATTTTTAAATGCGCACGCTGCGCGCGTGAACGAAAAATAACTCTGCGTTTTTTTCTGGAGAAAAAGTAGACATAAACGTATTTTCCAAATTTTTGGAGTCTCGAGAAACCCTAGAGACCGAGCCGGGGAAAAAGCACACATCTTTCTGTTCACGAAAAAAAAAATTCGGGAAAAAACGGAGAAAGGACCTAAACGTAAAAAGCAGGAGCTTATTTGTTATATTTTTGAATCTGATCGCTATCCCCAAAAAGTAGAAAAGGATTCGCTCGTGATTCGCATTTAACAGGAGCCTCTTTTCGTAAAACGGCGAATGGAGGACCTAAACGCAATCTGGGAAAAAAATTATTCCCCTCACAAAAAATCGTGAATGATCCTATTCGTAAATTCGCAGGAACCTATACGTAATTCGAAAGAACATGAGGGTTTTTCTGCAAAATAGCTCCCAGGCGCGTGGAGTTCCCAACGCTCCTTTCCTCCGAACTTTAACACAGGAGGATTCCTCGCGATTTGATTTGAGAGAAGTACAAAATCTCAAAGTTTCTAATACTATGAGTATACATTTCTCCAAAGCACGGTTGCTAGGTTCCTCCTTGTGCTGAGCAATCTCTGAGTTCGTTTCTCCGTCAAAGGCTTCCTCATCCAACATTTGTATGGGCGAGCACGCGGTACAGCAAGCTAGTGAACGCGGCTGAGCTCCTCAAGCCATTGTTCTGCAGTCGCCAAGATTATCACGTCATCACGCCACTAAGGATGAAAGTGGACTCGGGCTATCCGTTAATCCATTTAATTTAGTTGGTATAAAACATTATGTGAACTCTACATCCCATTTCATCAATTAGAGCATCTCCAAGAGAGGGCCCTAAAAATAAGCCTTAAATTTTAATTTAGGACCTCAACTAATTGGATTTAGGGCTCCAATGAAAATATTCACTCCAGCAATTAGGCCCTAAAACTCAATGAAGATAGGGCTCAATCACAGAGTTGCTAAATATAGCTACTCTCCCATGGGCCCTAAAACAATTTGATAAATTTTAACAATTTAGGGTCCTTGCTGGAGTTGATCTTTTCCCCTGAAAGCCCTATAATTCAAGTTAGGGCCATATTTAGGGCCCCTCTTGGAGATGCTCTTAAGGGGCTATTTGGTTGTCTGTATATATAGATATTTGCATCTATAGATACAGAATCTTACTTTTTTCTCGTGTTTGGTTGCGTGCATCTAGTTTTGAGCCTGCTCTCTGGATGCAAGATTCTTTATGCAACCTGGCTCTGGAGATACATAGAAAATGGGCGTATCTCTGGATGCAGCCTCGTGTTCTGCGCAAGAGATCACTGTTAGCCACAATAGCAAACCATGCATGCGGTGCCACGTGGGTATGTAAAAGTTTTCTTTTTTTATATCTTTTGATTAGCATCTCCGATTACCGAACCGATTTCAAAAATAGGTTCCTGATATTTTTTTAAAACAAAACTAGACCACACTTGCTATATAAATTTCAAAATATTTAAATTTTAAAATGCATACCTACTAAACACTCAATCAAACACCGTCTCTACATCTGTGCATCTCGTATCCCATCAACCTGATTGAATCGAACGGACCAGGCTCACGAGAAAAAGCAACCAAACAACCTCTAAGTGACGCTTGTGGAGCCCACTTAGCTCACGTGTAGTCCGCATCGCCCACGTTGGCCGCCATCCCATCAACCTGATTGAATCGAACGGACCAGGCTCACGAGAAAAAGCAACCAAACAGCCTCTAAGTGACGCTTGTGGAGCCCACTTAGCTCACGTGTAGTCCGCATCGCCCACGTTGGCCGCCCATGCCGTGGCAGCAGTTCGCGCCTTGCCGGCCCCGTATGCCCTGCCCCCGGTCGCCACGAGGCGGGGCTGGCACGGGTTTGCGTGGGGTGCTTCAGCGAACCGGAGTTGAAGCGGCGGCGGCTGGTAGCCAGCTACAAGGCGTAGACGGCGGAGGAGAAGATGAGAGCAAGTATAATAAGGTGATGTAAGCAGGCTGTAAGGATTGCCACAATTTATGATGAGTTAGAGGAGAGAGTAGAGGAGAGAGGAGAGAAGCGGGCTGCAGATCTACAGCTGGCTGTAGCACGGGCTCCAAGAAAATTGGTGAGAGAATGAGAGGATGAATGTGGGCCAAGTATTAATTGCTTTGTGTGTATGTATGGCTAACTATTATATAGGTGGGCTATTAGGTTGGCTGTACAATGAGAGAGATAAAACCTGTAGTTGGCTTTCTTATTAACCTTGCTCTGAAGGCCTCGCTGCGCCGGGAGCTCCGGTGGTTCAAGCGCCAAGTGCTCTGGCATCTTATCACACTTTTTCTTCCTCCCAATCTTATCACACTTTTATCACACGGAAAATATGATAAAATGCAATTAAAAAAAGAAAATGCAATTAAAAAAAGTAATCTTTGTAATTTCCACACTGAAAGTGCTTGCACTGCAATCTTCCTTCCGATCCATGAAGATTCCTTGGAATCAGTTTTTTTTTTCACCGCAGCTTCCTTGGAATCAGTTTTTTTCACCGCAGCGAGCTGCACTGGAACCTAAAATCGCACTCAAAACCCCTCGATTTTGATCAAGAACCTGCTAATAACTTAAAACCTGTAATCGTGAGCCAAAATCAGTTGGTGGAACTAGAAAATCAAAACCAAAAAGCACAAATTTACATGGAGTAAGGCTAGGGCATCGTACACAATACATCGTAAAACAACATCCAAAAAATAGGGAGAATATGGAGAGAGTACTCCCTCCGTTTTCTTTATAAGGCGTATTAGGTTTCGTTAGGACAAAACTTTGACCAACAATTACTCTATTAGCATATAATTTTTATGACACAAAATTGATATTAGCAGATTTGTATTCAGAATTACTTCTATATAATTATGATTTTGTATTACATAAATGGTATATTAATGAAGTAATCGTTAGTCAAAGTCTTGTCCTAACGAAACCTAATACGCCTTATAAAAAAACGGAGGGAGTATCTTACAGTTAATTAGGGCCTGTTTATTTTTGCTTTGTATTCTTTAAAAGCTGATTCTGTATTGTAGTTATAGAGAAGCTGATTCTCCAAAAGCTGGAATCCAAAAGCACGTATGAAGTGGATTATGGATTCTAGTGTATATGGATGTGCTAGATTGTGAAAATCGGATTCTAGAAATTACTCGGCGGACCATTTGTTCCCTTGATTAGTTATAATTTTAACCCTCTCAAAATTCGAGTACTCATACTATCGGTAAGTATAACTAAAACTAAATTAATTTAATTTATTAGATGAAAAATAATGAATAATTTATTGAATTTTTAATATGGTAAAAGAGCTCTATAGGATACTCCTTTGCTGGGAGAAACCGCCGAAACTGCTATAGGTATTTTTTTTGCACGAGAGAAAGTGCGGCACGACACGAGCATGTAAGGAAAGTTTTCTACAAGGAATATCCATACTACTGGGGATATGTAGCTCCAGTTTCATCAGATTTACGAATATGGTGGAGCTGGATATTTTTAGCTCCACCAGATTTGTAGAGCTGGAGTTGTGGGTATATTAAGGGCATGTTTGGTAACAAAGTATTTTCATAGTTTCTAGGTAAAACCATGGTTTTGGAGAATACCATGGTATTTTTGGCAACATGGTGTTTGGAAGCAACCCAAAAAACTCTGTTTTGAAAACCGTAGTATTGCCAATACCATGGTATTTTTGGAGTATTGAAAACTCCACTCAGATTGGAGTTTTGGGCTTTTGGTGCTAGTGTAGAGAGTGAGAGGTGTCAATACTTTGAAAATACCATGCAAAAGATTTTGTAGCCAAACAGTTTGTAGTTCCAAGAAAAACCATGGTTTCAATGGTGGTAGGTGAAACTATGGTATTTATGCCAAAACAATTTCTAAGCCATGGCTTTGTAATACCATGGTATTGAAAAACTTTGCTTCCAAACAGGGCCTAAGTGTTTAGGTGGATCATCTTGTTTATATTTTAGAATAAAATTGTAAACTTAATTCACTTTATTTTAACCTACAAATTTCAGATCTGATGTGGAGCTGGATCTACAGCTCTGACAAACAAAACCGTAAAAGATATAAAAAATTACCAGACAGCTAATAGTAAGGAGTTGTGTGATTCTACTCATAGCAAGCTTTATCGCACCAAGTCCGGTGCATTCATTATCGAAAACAGAATTATTTCTGCCCAACACCAAATCCCAGGTGAGCAACGATGTCAAACATGAAATATCTGTTGGGAAACCATCTGGCCCATGCCCAGTATGGTTCCTGGCCGAAATCCTAGAATAGGCTATAAATAGGAGGCAGTGGGTCCCTCCCCCATTGTACATGTAATCACAGAATAATAGATTGATTCCCTCCTCATACTATGTCTCTCTTTTCGCCTGTTCTCCACTTTATATCTGTTTGGAAACCCCGGACTACTTTGGTAGCGAGGTTTCTTAACACGTTACAACACGAAGCTCTACCGCAGAGACAGATTGAAAGGTGAGAACGCGGGATTAATCTAATCTCGTATATGCATCTACAGTACATGAAGATTAGCATGAAGCCATCGCAAATCGCATCCATGGCTGCCGGTCGGGAGCAGCCGTGCCGGCCTGAAGGACTGTCACCGGCTAGAAGCTGACTTGGCCTGCCCGCGCACGAAGCCTAGAGCACTCGATGCCGCCGGCTCGGCCCCTATACGCACAAAGCGTGCCGACCCTGGCCACCGCCGGCCAGCCTCCGCAGCCGGTGCCCGCCTCTTAGCCACCACTGACGCTCGGCGTCATTGCCGATCAGGCACGCCCATGGCCACCGCATGACCCGAAGCGCCGCCGGCTCGAAGTTACCCGACCACTGGCCCATGCCCGCCGTGCTCGGGCCTGGCATGAAGCCGCTGCCCCTGCAGGCCCATCGGTGCCTCGAAATCGCCCGGTATCGCCGCGCCGCAATCGCCGCTTCGGCAGCGCCCGGCCGTCGCTTCGTAGCCAGCCGCAAAGCTTCGCCATGGCGCCGATCGTCTCCGCCGCCCTGGCCGACGGCTCAAAGTCGCGCCACTTGAGTCCACCAAGAGCCACCACACGCTCCGCCGCCCGCCTCTCCCGGCCTCTGGCTCGCCCGACCGCCAGCGCCAACCGCCCACCCTACCCCCTGCGCGATCAGACTTGAAGTCCTGGCAAACCGGATTCAATCCGGATAAGGGGCGACTGGGGGAGGGGAAATTACCCATCTGCCCCCCTGGATTTTATTTTTTTACTTGTCTTCTTTCCAAAAATTGATGAAGAATTCCGAAAATTGATTAAAAATAACAGAAAAATTCTAAAAATTCCTAGAAAATTATTGGGTTCTGGTTTTAAATTTTCATTATCCTCTTTTTCTGCATTTATGAATATTTTTGTGTATTTTGCAATTATTGCTTTGTTTAGGTTATTGTAAATTCATAAGAATTTAATTCCTACATTTTATGAATTTTGCAACCATTCTTTTATTAGATTACACGCAGTAATCTAATGATAGAATTTTGTAAACATGCAGATATCTAGTATCGTGAACCGTGAGTTTAAAGAACTGGCCCAGCATGGTCAAAACTACCTCACATGGGCATCAGATGTGAAGATTGTACTTGGGGGCAAGAAGCTCTGAGCTGCTATCGGCTTAGAGTCCTCGAAGGACGCACAACCTACTGCCGAGCAAAATGATCAAGCTTTGCACTTTCTCAGGCATCACCTCTCAGCCACTTTAAAGAATGAATATATGGCTGTGGAGAGTGCACTTGAGCTATGAACTGCACTTCAGAAGCGGTTCGAAAAGCTCAAGTACACCATCTTGCCCCAAGCACAGCAAGATTGGGTTGGCCTAAGGTTTGCGGACTATAGAACAGTGGCCGAGTACAATTCTGCCTTGCACAGAATTTGTACCAATATCTCTCTATGTGGCAAGAAGATTACTGATGAAGAGAAGATTGAGAAAACTCTCTCCACCTTTCACCCTAATGCTATCCAGAGTGCTCGCAGCTATCGTCAGGACGCATACAAGGAGTATAGTGAACTGATTGATGTTATGCAAGTTGCTGAGTCACAAAATGATGTTCTTCGCAAGAACTTCGGCTCACAACCACCTGGAAAAGGCATTGGACCAGAAGTTAGCGCCGATAGCTATAAGGTGTAAAAGCTCACTCATATGAAGAGGGGCAAGATGGGTGGAAAAGAGAGATATCAGACCAAGTTTAAGTCCAAAGCCCAATAGAAAAAGGATGACAAGGAGATGCCACACGCTAAGCTGTATGGACAGTAAAACCAAACGTGCTTCTAGTGTAGCACTTGGGGACATTGGTCAAAGATATACCAGGAATCCAAGGAAGCGATCAATGCATATCAAGCCAAGAAGAAGGCCAAAGAAAATACACCAGCAGAGGTGCACTTCACCAAGGTAGGCGATGATGATGTCATGGATATAGACACCCCACTTGCTTCATCCTCGCAGTCTAGCCTAGACATCGATGCAGCAGCCAAACTCTTGGCAAATGAAGAAAAGACCTCTGTTGATGACATAAAGGCTGAAGTGAATGCATTTTTTACAGATTCCGTTTAATGCATGAATTGCATTATTAGCATTTCTCTTTTGGTTGTTAGTGCATTTTAAATTAAGAATTGTAAGCTCTAAAAGAGCACAAATTCTCTCATGAATAAATATGCAGTTTATGCTTTATTCCAGTTTTATATAAGCAATGTTTGAATTATTTTGCCACAAAGCATATCAACCCCAAGTTCTTTTATGCTCATGAAATGCATAAGATGAACGAGATCAAGATACTGCATACTAAGTCGTGTGAAAATCTTACCGACTTATTCACTAAGTCACTCCCAACATCTAATTTTGAAAGGTGTGTTAAATGAATTGGGATGATGAGATTTAGAGAAGTGCGGATTTCAAGGGAGAACTTTAATATATTCCTACATAAATCTCGAACATAAAGTTTGAGTATCCAACATGAGTCTCGAAGATTAAAATTGAAGTTTAGGTGAATTGTACTTTTTTTAGTAAGTTTTTTATAGAAGTTTCCTTACATAAGATTTTAATGAGGCAATTCGTGCAACAAACAAAGCGGATGCTATGTACTCTTTCTCCAAGTATTTTTTCCACTGGGTTTTTTTTGAGTTTTGATGAGGCATATGCATCGCAGCAGCAAAGGACCCAAGTGGAGTGTTGGGAAACCATCTGACCCATGTGGCCCAGTATGGTCTCTTGTTGAAACCCTACAATAGACTATAAATAAGAGACAGGAGATCTCTCCCCCATTATACATACAATCACGAAATAATAAATTGATTCTCTCTCTATACGGTGTCTCTCTTTATCCCTGTTCTTCATTTTAGATTTGTCCGAAAGTTCCAAACTAGTTTGATAGTGAGGTTTCTTAGACTATCTCCAGCAGCTTCCCTTCAGCCTCCAAATCCCTTCACGAACAGATTCCAAGTGCTCCAGCGGATTCCCTTCGGACGGGATTTGGAGAGAGAATCCAGATAGAAAGGGATTCCCTTCGCGGTTCCCCTCACAAATTCATTCCAAGGGAAGCTGTTGGAGATGGTAGGAAATAAAGGGAATGAATATGGAGAAGAGAATAGGGAAGATAATAGAATGAAGAAAAATTGCTGGAGATAGTCTTATCGGTATAGACGGTAGATGTCTATAATATACATCCATGTCATCTATAGACAGTACTAAAAATAACTTATACAATAGACTGTCTATATAGCTGTATGTAATGATCTCTTATATGACTAATAGACTGTCTGTACAATGGTATACACACTATAAAGCTGTCTATAAGGCCGTCTGTTAAATAGTAGACACCATATTTCTCTCTCTTCCCTCTCTCTCCTCTACATCATCCAAAATCTGATGTAACATACTCTTATAGATAGCTGACATGTACTTACTGTACATGCCCTAAGTCCGCCCCGACAGCACCAGCAGTACAGCCTAGAAGCGACGTGGTGGGCACGGGCGCACGGCACATCCAATCACGTCCTCCCACATCGCGCGTCCTTGTCCCTCGGTCCCTTCTGCCTTCTCCCGCACTCCGCCGCATCCCCTCCTCCTGCCGCGAACACACAACGCCCTCACCCCTCCACTCACAATCTCCCACGCTCCGCGCGGCCGCGCCCACCTGGTACACGCGACACGTCCTCCAAAACCGAACCCCCCACCCTCCCCCCTCTCTCTCTTGACGTCCCGAGGCTGCTGTTGTGATGGCGGCGGCGGTGATCGCCTGGGACGGGGGCGCCGCGCGCGAGGCGTGCTCGGCGGAATGCGCCGGCGGGGCCGAGAGGCCGCCGGATCTTGGCGGCAGGGCGCTCGCCGCGGGGGCCGGGTGCGGCAAGAGGAGCGTGTACCTCATGGAGTGCGTGCCACTATGGGGCTGCGCCGCAACGCGTGGCCGCGGCGCGGAGATGGAGGACGCGTGCGCCGCCGTGCCGCGATTTGCCGACGTGCCGGCGCGGATGCTCGCGAGCAGGCGGGAGCTGGACGCGCTCGAGCTCGACTTCGACGCCGCCGCGCTCCGGCTGCCGGCGCACCTGTTCGGCGTGTACGACGGACACGGCGGCTCGGAGGTTATCTTCCTTCTTGTGCGCTGCATGGCTCTGACGAACACATGAACCTTGATGCCTCTTGGCTCTTGCTCATGCTTCCTCTTGTTTGTGCAGGTGGCGAAATACTGCCGGGATAGGATACACGTTGTGTTAAGAGAGGCGCTGAGAGCTGGCAGGGGGTTGGGGGAATTGGGGGAAATGGAAGAGGTGGACGTAAAGGAGCACTGGGAGAAGGTTTTTGGTGATTGTTTCCAGAGGGTAGATGATGAGGTGTCGGGGAAAGCAAGCAGGTTCTGCAATGGCGGCAGGGAGTTCCGATTGGGACCTGTCGCCGCCGACAACGTGGGCTCCACTGCTGTTGTTGCGGTTCTCTGCTCTTCTCATGTGATAACTGCGAATTGCGGAGATTCACGCGTTGTGCTCAGCCGCGGGAAGGAGCCCATTGCATTGTCCATCGATCTCAAAGTACAAATCGAACTTCGCGATTCAGTTAGAGTCCATTAGTTAAGGTAAACTCTATCTGATTATGCTTTGTTTTCTTCAAGCCTGATAGGAAAGATGAGCGTGCAAGGATTGAGGCCGCAGGTGGGAAGGTCATCGACTGGAATGGTTATCGCCTCTCTGGTATACTCGCTATGTCACGGTCAATCGGTAGGTCTTTTGCTTTTTGCAAGCCCAAGCTTACTGGATAGGCAAAATTATTGATGATGTCAAGCAAGCTGTATAGCAATGCTTGGAATGAGATCAAGTCTTAAGCACCAATTGCTTACCTTTTGACCAATTGAAAACACAAGTTCGCTAGCTCAACCTGTACTGGACATGAGCTCTAGAAGGCATCTCTTTGTAAACTGGGATGAACAGAAAAAAAATGTTACGTGGAAGGTGATAGCAGCACAAGGGCATGTTGTAAAACTGTGCCGCCTATGCAGCATAATATGGAGTTACTTGATTCGGTGCAACAATACAGCCGTAGTGGTAGTAGTTCTAAGGAGTAAGGTCATATTGGCCTATTGCTGCATGGGTCTGAGATTCAGTAAACATGATATTTGAATTAGTAGTAGGCTAATAGCCTATGTGAAACCATCAGTCTTTGTGCTGTTAAAAAAAAAACAGTTAGCTTGACCTTAATATTAAACAAGAATCTTAAGTCTCGGAAAACTGGGCCATTATTGATAATACCTTTAGAACTTGTTGGGAAACATACATCTGACTTGTATGAAATTTGTTTATTGTTCATATTGACCTCTGCACAATTAAACTTAATTTATGCCACAATTTCCATGATAAAGCTTGTAGCTTTGGTGACTTTTTCTGTACATACTATGTTGTCATAATGTGTATGCATTCTATTGTCAGTTCAGATGATTCTTTCAGATGTTATTTCAATTTTTTTGTGATTGTCTGCTCCCACATTAGCTCACTTCATGTCGTAAACTGTAGCTGTAAAGAAATGCTCAGTTTCATAATATTAGCAACTTGCAACTTCGGTCCACAGCCTGTTTTCATTTGAGAAAAGTAATGTTTAAGCTTAGTGTATTCCTATCATGTTCTGGTACCTTATCTGGAAATTCGGGTATCGGGATGAAGTTGTCAGTGAACTTAAAATATCTTCTTATGAAAGCATTCAGATTAGTATGCAGATGTGCTTAAGAAGGTACCTGCCAAAGTAGAAAAGCTTCTCTTATTGAAGGAACAAAGGTACCCTATATACTTGTGTTATGATTTGTGCAAGTGGCTCTGGCAGTTGTGACCATGGCTAATACTAGGTATTAGTTGTATTTGTTCACATATTTGGCACCGTCTGAATAGTGCCAGTATTGACACTTGGACAACACTGTTCTTCCAATTCCATATGAAAATTTAGTTGAACTAAGAAATTAGTTCAGCCAATTTCTCTGTGCATTGGACAACGTTTGTCTGAAATGTCCTGTCTCTTATCAATTTTAAGTGGAAATCACCGATCACTTTGCAGGGGACCGATATCTGAAACCATTTCTGATTCCGAAGCCAGAAGTCACTGTTGTTCCTCGGGCAAAAGATGATGACTGCCTCATTCTAGCGAGTGATGGGCTGTGGGACGTTATGTCAAATGAGGATGCATGCAAAGTTGCGCGCCGACAAATCCTTCTGTGGTACAGGAACAATGATGGCACATGTTATGATGAAGGCAGTGAACCTACGATGAACCCTGCTGCACAAGCAGCTGCTGATTGTCTTGTGAGGCTAGCTCTGGCCAAAGGAAGCGAGGACAACATTACTGTCATTGTGATTGACCTGAAACCCCGAAAGAAGCTCAAGGGCAGATCCTAACAGAGCCTAGATTTCATCTGACTAGCTGACGGTGATCTGCGCTCATAGTTTCCTCTGCTACTCTGTCTCTGCCTTCCTTGCAAGACGTCCCACATACTATATTTCTTCAGCCACTC
The DNA here is from genome assembly GCA_036346355.1 of Rhipidocladum racemiflorum. Classification (NCBI taxonomy): domain Eukaryota; kingdom Viridiplantae; phylum Streptophyta; class Magnoliopsida; order Poales; family Poaceae; genus Rhipidocladum; species Rhipidocladum racemiflorum. Next base: position 75,009,927 of record CM070569.1, on the reverse strand, counting down.
GTCAGGAATTGTATATGTATACGCTAGTAGGTTAGGGGGTGCATTGCTATCTATTCCCTTGTGGTTTCAGGCTGCTCACACGTGATTTCTGTCAGGTTCAGAATAGTCGTGTAAATGTCATGGTCTCTGCATAATAATCGAGCCTTGTATAGGACTGAGCCGCTGAGATGATCGCCGAAACTTATGTAACAGAGGTTGTGCTTCCGACAGGTGTTACCTCTCTTATCATCGGATGAACCCTTTTTTTTCTTCACATAAGATCGTCAAATGAACATGTTGAATCTTTTATTTTTCTATTCTCTCTTGAAGTGGATGGGATTTGCGAGCTCAGGGAGCCTTAACTGTTTTTCATGCTCGTCGACCGTCCGATTGGCATTGTACAGTGCAGATAGAGCCGGTCGAAACCCATTGGATCGCGGTTTCGAACTGACGGCCGAGATTCGTTCGCCCCATCTCCACAGCCTCCAAACCCTAGTTATTCCCATATATATATATATATATATATATATATAGGAAAAATACTTTTTACTCCCGGGAGTAGTTACTCCCACTCTCTATATACTACTTAAATGATGTGGTTATACTTCTTTATCCTTTTGAATATACTATAATACTGATTATAAGATACCCCAAAGTGAGTTCTACGAAAAATTTCATCAAAGTCCACCCTTTATAGCATAATTTGTTTATATACTCTTTTTACATATAGAAAAGAGTATATAACAAAAAATAAAGGCTTCCGATGAATTTTTTTCCAACAATGTCGCATTGTAGTATATTAGAATTATTATTGAAGTATATTGAAAGTGATAAATGAGTATAACACATTCATTTAAGTGGTATACTGGAGGTGAATGCATTACTCTCGAGGAGTACAGAAAAACTTCATATATATATATATATATATATATATATATATATATATATATATATATATATATATATATATATAGAGAGAGAGAGAGAGAGAGAGAGAGAGAGGATTGCGAGTGTACTATCGATAGTCAGATCCTCAGTGCTATATATTTGTGTTTGCAAAATTCGAAGATGAAATTGTTGATCCAAACCGTGCATTATGTTCATTTCATTGAAATCTCACTACCCACCAAATTTTATTTTTATTTTGTATTTTAAAATTTGGTGGGTAGTGAGATTTAAATGAGATGAAACGAATGCAGTTTGATCAACGATTTAAATCTTCAATTTTGCAAATCAACTTATACTGAAGATCTGTGCTATCGATAGCACTCTAGCAATCCTATATACACACACACACACACACATATATATATATATATATATACTCAGCACAATTTCAAAAGTTTTCGAATGCAAATAAATAGGAAAAATATCCGTTTTGTGCCTAGGCACTATGGTGTCCCAGATAATTGTACTATATATATATGGAGCCATTTTCATACTCTTGGGAGTACGTACTCCCACATCCAGCATACCGTTTAAACGAAAGTGTTATACTCCTTTTATCACTTTCAGTATACTTTAATAATAATTCTAAGATACAATATGACATTGTTAAAAAACATTTATCGGAACCCTTTATTATTTTTTCTATATACCTTTTTCCATATGCAAAAAGAGTATATAAACTAATTATGCTATAAGGGGTAGACGTTGATGAAATTTTACGTAGAACTCATTTTGAAGTATCTTATAATCAGTATTAAAGTATACTCAAAAGGATAAAGTGGTATAATAGCAGTATATACTTAATCATAATAAATGCTATACATCTTTTTTTAAATGTCCAATTATTAGTTTCTTAAAATGAAATAACAAATAAATTAGAAGAGGGTCATATGCAATGTTGCCAACTAGCTTTTCTTCTATGATATCTTTACTACTTAAAAAAAAGCTAGTGATGATGGTTCATCACCCTCTCTTCTTCTTTCTCCTCATGTAAAAATTACATACCAACATGTGAGATTTTCCACTCCATCCCTAGCTTCCTTGCTTGACCCTACCAATTTTACCTGCTTTCGATTTTTCTTGACATACAAACTGAGTCCCTAAATCAAATCATCATCCAACCACCTCCCGAGTCATCTGGTTATTCCTCTTTCCCCTCACGTCCCAAAACTAAATACCTAGTAACCACAAATTATACCAAAAAATAGAAAGAGAGAACATGGAGAAGTGAAGATCGTTGTTGAGGAATGCAGGGTTGAGGAACTTGAAAGATCGAGATGGCGATCAGAGAGGGGTGAATGATTCCAATTTTAATATTCTCACCTCTTGGACAAGATTGATGCTTTCTCCAACACCAAGCCCCAAGAACCAAGTTAAATAATCAAACCAAGCATTGAGCTCTCAAGAATCAAGAGCAACCATCTTAAAGGCAGCAGCACATCCCCGTAATAAAATTGCCATGAATAAAAATCCATGGCTCATATGGTCATGGGGATTTTTTTCTATGGTACTAATGGTTGTTGAGAGTCAACAAAAAAAGGAATCAATTCAAAATAACCTTTACAAAAAGAGAGATAAATAATACAAGATCTGTTGTTTCTGAAAAGCAAAAGTGAATTTTCAGTACAAAAGAAACTCAGTCAAAAGGTGATCTCTCCAAATATGTGACTCATTTGAATTTCAAATTTTTTTATCAAATAAGATAATTGAGCTTCGGAGTTACCCACCAAAAATCAGATCCATATCAAGAATATTAAAATTATCATGAAAATAACAAGCTCTACCACACAAAGAACTCAGACTAAAAATTTGGTGCTCGGTAAAATGCTCACAGCTCCAAAACTAGAATTCATATGAACTTCTTGCTTGGAGGGATGATAGGTATGAAAGTCATGCAACTTTTCCAACAAGAGTCACCCCAATATCAGATCATACGAATTTTCTATAAAATAAAAAAGGACTTCTGCACAAAAAACACAGACAACAGAAAAAGGTTGTGTAGAAACCACAACCACGATCTACAAAAGAAATCTTCATGGAAGAGCCAAAAGATCGATTTCTCGCAAAGATGAAGTCAAGTTTTCCTAGAGGATTGTGATTTGATCTGAGAGAAGATTCATCCAATCAATCACTCATCTTCAGCAAGAAGAAGCACAAGCAAGTAGGAGGGGAGGCAAATCCAACTTACATAAATTAAATTGCGAGAATGTAAATATGAAATTTAAATAGTGAAATTAAATTGTGTAAAATTAAATTCACATTGCTTGGAGAGGAGAAATTACAAAGCCTCACAACCATGTGGGCAAAGCTTTCATTAAAGCAACACAAGAATTCCTCTTACAAGCTTGGGGGAGAGCACACCCCTCCCCACTATTTATAGTGCAAGGGAGTCATCCTTCACCCTTGGATGGGTTGCTTCAATCCTAAATTAACCTCCAAGAGCCAGGATTTGATCCCATACACTTCTCTATTGGGCTAACCCGGAACCCACTAACATAACAGGTTTTGCACATTTCTCAAAGCAAACTAGACTTAACCACTACTCTATCTTCTAGACCCGCGATCCAACGGCTTTCCTTGATCCGAGCAGTGTTAAGCTAGCATCTTCACTGTTCCCTTGCCTCCATGACTTGCTCTGGCTTCATCTCCGGCCATCTTCAGGCGATCCCCGGCTATCCGAACCTCCAACGCACCTCGCTTAGTCCTGGACATTCTTCGCCTCACCATGACCACAACTTGAAACCTTGCGATCATCAAAGACAAGGAAACCCATCACATAGCATTGCCCAACAATAATATGTAATAATCATCACAAATCTTATATAGTTCATATAGTCGGTACTACTGCCTCCACAAGGCCGGTAGTGCCATCTGAAGCTGACACAACTCAAATTACTTCCTTTTGAATTTCAATTCAAATCAAACTCAAACCTGAGCACACCTTGCTCAAATAAAGTCAAATATGGATGAACCTCCACATGGTCCTTCAGAACTCATCCTTGCTGAGCACCAATGAGATAGTTGGTGGCGACGACAAAAAGGTTTATGCAAGGGGTAGATGAGGAGATCGCGCAGCTATGGTTGGGGACAACCAGGTTCGGCCGGACCGAGCCGCGTCGTTGCTGGATCTGGTCAGGCCGAGCCACATAGCCATCAGATCCAATAGGGTCTACTCGTTGCAAGATGGTGTGGCAGAAGGATGAGACACGTAGCTCGATTGCGACGACTAACGGTGGAGATGTGGACCTTGGGCACGATTGTAGACGGATGAGACATGGAGCTAGGAGGCGGCGACAGACAAAGGATCGAGGTGGATATGGCATAGGATTAGGTGGTGTGGATCTTGCTGAAGACCGGATTTGACCGGACCGAGCTGTGCTGTTGCTATCTCCGGCCATACCGAGTCGCATCGCTGTCGGATCTAGCAAGATCCGTTCGTTCCAAGGTGGTGTGGAGGACGGAGGAGGCAGCGTGGCAGACGGAAGAGGCATGGAGTTTGAAGGTGGCAACAGAAGGAGGCTTGGGATGGAGCCAGCGGAGGAGGAGGAGTGGATCCTGCTGGTGTCGAATATGAAGCTTGGGGGAGGGGGCAGATGCGCAGGTTGGAGGACTAAAGTGCAGTGTATGCTAAGCCCATCGGCACTAGTTTGACATGCTGAGGTTCTGTAGCGAAACATGAGCATCCAACTGTAAACAAATAAAGAAAAGACCCCACATAGCGATGAGTCGATGACATGCAATGTTACGCTACCACATGGGTTCTTTAGCTAGTGTTGATGAAATCCTGGCTGCGCATGGTTACCCAAGTTAGGAAAGGCTGCTCCTAAAAAATGTTTGGTATAATTGCGTTATTTTCCAAATGAGGTGTTGTGCCATCCTTCACAAAAGGCACATCAAAACTTAGCACAGACTTGGGCTCCTTTACTGTTTGATCAGAGGATGAGTATCCTCTGAAACATCAACTGAGGAATGCAGTAGAATCTAACTAGCTGATTATTAAGCAACTATAATCAACATCCATCATCAAATGATCCATGACTTAGCAAAAATACCAGTGGCTACGGTAGCATTTTGTGGTCATGGAAACTGCACAAGTCAATCATCATCATCATCAGAAAACAAGATGGCATGTGTCTATGTTTGGGTGTGGGCTTAGGATGCGGAGGCTTACCCCAAGCTAGGCATAATGTATATGGAGGAAGCTTTCAGAAGAAACTCCCTGATAATGGGCTCTTAGAGTTAGGAATTTCATCTCCCATGGAGGAAAGTCAGCCGCTGCGGATGCTATCCTACAAGGTACTGCTGCACTTAGACCAGGTGTTTGATTACGAGCCTCCAAATGATAGTCCACTGCACTTTGCGGTTGGTCTTAGTCCTGAACATAGTGACATCAGTGGGGAGATGCCCAACGTATCCTCAGATGAAGAATGGCCAAGACGCCATGTCTTCGTCTGGCAGCTTGGAGTTACGATGGAGCCCCCCTTCTAGTGGGTCTGTGCACTATCGCCTACAGTATAGGAGTAGAGAGAGGTCGCCATCGGGAGGAGGTGGAGGTCGTAGGAGAAACTCTCGATGGGATGTGCCACCGAGAGGTGGGCACTTGCACCAATGCCAGCAGCCCAGGCATGATAACCGTGGGGGAACATCCTGGTCTGATAGAGGTTGCCGCAGGGAACACCACCAGGGACGCTCTCGCTTGTTGGCTCTATAGGTTATACACAGAATAAGGTCTCCCAGGAGAAAACTCCTACAAGGAGACAAGCCAAGCAATCCACTTCATGGACAGCCTATATACTAGGACAAAGGCTCTGTGGGGTTCGAGGCAGTGCCTCAGGTGCTCATCAGTCAGAGAACCTGGATGACCTCATAGTAGCACCCAGTGAGTGCCAGGTTCATGACTCTAGAAGATGGCTCTTCTCATACCTCCAACTGGTGATTGCACATAGACTCAATGAACTGCAGCTCCGTCATCTCAACCATGATCCAATGGCAGAGGAGGCACACCAAATAGTCGCATAGATGCAGCTCAACACTTCTTAGCTTAATACGACCAAGGGGGAGGTGGATCAATCAGAAGACCGTGCCATTCAAGCTTTCTGTGACTCCATAAGGGCCAACTTGCTAGCACTCCTCTTACTTGACCTGGCAGTTGCGCCTGCATAGAAGAACACCGGCAAGAACCAGAGAAGAAGAAGCTCACACCTTGTGAGTAAGACGACCACAAAACTAACAGCAACTCAGAAAGACTAGCAGCACCTTGCAAAAAAACTTGGTCTACAGGCTGCACATGGTAACATGGATGATGATGTGCTGTAGCACTACCTACGTATTTTCAACAAACCACTAACTGCGGAGATCATGAAGGCTTTCACTGAGCAAAACGGCCTGCTCGACAAACCTGACCTTGCAGACATCACAGGGGCATGATCATAGGAGATCGTGGCGAACTGATGGGAAGCCGGATAGCTCGGTGTAGCTAGGAGTTTGTTTTGCATTCATTATGCTCCATTTATGTCCTTTTCTAAAGACGCTTGACAGTACTTCGTCATTGGCGATGGGTTGCCTCTCATGTTCGTTGGCTAGGTTGCCTTGTGGCATCCCATGCCTGTCAAATGTAGCATGGCATGCACACATCAGGCATGCTTCGGTGTTGTGTTTTGTTGTGTTGTTCAGGTGTTGTCCAATCATCCCCTGTGTTGTTCCTACGTTGTCTTTTGTTATGTCGTGTTGTCCTTCATGTATGGTGCAAAGAAGCGGTGATTTCAGTTCGTGCATAGCCAATTATTTGCACTACATAATTTGTTCTTCAAGTAGCTTATTGCCTTTGGATAGCCTTGTAGGGTCGAGGATGCGCCTAGAGAGGGGTGAATAGGCGTTTATAAAAATTCTCTACTTGACTAATCAAGTATTACGCCCTAATCAATCCTATGTCAAAACCTAAATAAATTGCGGAAGCGTAAACTACGTTTTTGACAATTAAGATATAAATCAACTAGGCTCACTAGTGCACTAACTAAATTATATCTCTACACAAGAATTGCTATGTTGGACTATCAAGCAAGACTAAGCAATTCTAGATATAAACAAGCAATCAAAAAATACACAATAAGTAAATGCTTGAATGTAAAGAGATAAGAGACACCAATTTTTTACCATGGTGTTCAGAGACTTGCCGGTCTCTCCTAGTCCACGTTGAGGTAAGTCCAACCAAACCGTTGGACCGACTCTATTCCGGAGCGCTCTCCTCAAATCCACTCGGTAGTTTTTCACTCTTTCGAGCAAACTCAACTAGAACCTTCAGAAACTTTGCCGGGGCATCTCACAAACCTTAAGAGCTCCTGCGCACGGTGCTCCTACGCCATCTAGGAGGCGGCAACCTCCAAGAGTAAAAGTTGAGCACTCCGCTCGAACTTCACCTAGCGCAACACATGCGCTTTTGGTGATTCCTAAGTGCAACACATGCACTAAGATCCTCTCAATCACACTCTAGATGCAACACATGCAATCTAGGATCACTTTTGAGCTCGAACACCAAATGTGAGCGTGCAACACATGCAACACCTCACCCAAACCCTCAAGAGCTAAGCCAAGAACTCAACCTCAAGTTCATCAACCAACACAAGCTCCCCAAGGGGTCTATTTATACCCCACACAAGAAAACTAGCCATTTGGAGGCAAACTTGGAAAAATTGATATTCACGGTACTATTGGTGGCAAAACCCCGGTAGCACTGGCCTCTGGCCAATGACTAGAAAACTAACCGTTGCGCAGTCAATCCAGTACTACCGACGGTCACTTTGCATAGTACCACTCTTGCGGTAGTACCAGCCACCAAGGTCGGTAGCTCCGACTTTCAAACTCGGCAAACTTGTGCACTTTATAAAATAGCTACCGGCTACTAAAACTCGGTACTACCATACCCCGGTAGTACCGCTCAAAACCACCGGTAGCTCTGACTTTCAAATCAGAGAAAAACACGCCCTTTTGGAAAACAACTACCGCTTCACAAATAGCGATAGTACCGTTCAGCGGTAGTACCGATGCCCATACGGCGGTACTGCCGGCCAAGCAGTACTATCGGCATTAACATTGTGGTAGTGCCGACTGTCGGAGAAACACTAGATTTTCAAATAAAACCTTTTCTCAAAACTTTGCGAAAATACCTTTCGCAAAACTACTAAAAGATATATGAGAGGTGCTTCTATGCTCTTCCTTTTAAAAGTTGCACAACTATTAAAGCATGAATGAAGGGTAGATGGTGGTTACTTACCCCTTCGCTTGCTTCAAGATTTGTGCAACTTGTATTAAAAGGAAGAGCATAGAAGCACCTCTCAAGATATATTTGCAAAAACGCATTAAGTAAATAATCCACAAGTCTATGAGATTAATCCTCCTAGCCATGTGATAGTCAAACCACGACCAAACGGACTTGCAAAAACCACGGTGCAAGTATCACATGCTCTCAGGATCAAAACCCATAACTCGTTTATTTGCACAACGAATTTGCAAATAGCAATTAAACCTCAATGCATTAGCTATCTCCCTTTTGCAATTCATGCAAATACATAGCCTCATGCAACAACCAAACCAAAACACATGCTTGAGCTCTCTACTTGCAACACATGCAAATATCTAGCTTCAAGCAATCAATTAAACCAAATTAGAGCGCATGAGCTCTCTAATTGCAATGCCTGCAATTCTCTAGCTCCATGCAACCACTGAACCACAAACTTGCTTGAGCTCTCTCCTTTTGCAACCCATGCAAACATAGCTTGAAGTAATACCAAATAAACTAAAATAAAGATTTTAGTTTAAAAGACAAAAACATTAAGTTCAATAATTGCAACACATGCAAAATATGAACTTCATGCGAAAGCCAACGTATAAGCTCTTCCCATTTGCAACATATGCAAATCAGAGCAATCATACTAAAACCAAAGCATATGCTTATCATATTTGCAACACATGCAAATCAGAGTAATATGCCAAAAGCCAAAGTATTAGCTTCACTCATTCGCAACACATGCCAAATGGTTAGCTCAATGCAAACACCAAATCAGGAAGATATTTGAGCTCGAGTGATCAAACGGGATTGAGATCATCACGCATGATGAAACTCAAGGCAAAGGACTCAACCCTTCTTAATTGTATGATGCTAAAACTAAATTCAAAACTAGGAAGATCCTAAGCCTATCTAGTTATATCTTTGCACCATCGCGAGCGATCCCCTTTGGGGTTTTAAGACCTTCAATCTTTTTCTTCATCAAGATCATGGCCTAGCTCTCTTGAAGTCTTCATGATCTTCAATCATTTTCTTCTTCAAGATCGACACCCGGCTCTACTTCTCTTTTCCCGGGAACATCCCCTGGCTCTATCATCTTGTTCATCCATTCTTGATGAGCCTTCTCTTCTCTTTTCAAACTTTGGACTAAATCCTGCTTCAAACTCATTGAAAATATTAGTTCAAAATACATAGTTGTCTCAAATATCTATTGCACTCCATTGACACATAATAGATGCCTCTAAGATCGATTGAGCACAACCTTAATCAATTTAATGAATTAAAGTGTGTTGAGCATATGATGCAGCTAATGCTTCATACTACTCAAGAACTATCCATTTATCCTTAATTAATCAATAAACACCATCAACACATGATATGTTTTCTAATGATTAATAAGACAAATGAACTCAATTTAAATTTTTATTTAAATTGATATATTTCAATGTATTGATCCTTTATATGTAGAATGAAGAATAAATAAATATAATGAAACATCAAGTTAGAGTGTGAACTCTCCCTAAATATGTGCATCCATGTAATATATGGATTGGAAAACATAATGCGCATTTTGTGGTTATAGCAATAGGGGAATTCATACTTTAACTTGAAACCTAAGTATACATTAAGATGATGAATATAAATACAAGTGCATACCTTGATTTTCTATTTTCCATCCAAATATGAGACTAAAGATATGCTCAATAAAACATGTTTGTCTCATAAACATTAGATTTTTCATTAAACAAGGATTAAACATTAATCTAAACCAATCACCAAAACCAATGGAGCTTAAACTTACAAGCCTCCTAAAATATCAAACTTTTAATAGGCTGCTTGATCTCATCACGCCTGTTAAATTGGAATGTGCGGGGTCTAAACTCCTTGACTAAGAGAGTTGTTGTTAGAGAGCTTGTTAGAGAAACCAAAGTGACTATGGTTTGTCTGCAAGAAATGAAACTACATCACATTTAGGATGACCTAGTAGGAGAAATTCTAGGCAACAACTTCAAGGAAAATTTCTACTACCTAACGGCAAGTGGTACAAATTTTAGCCACGATCTAAATGAAGAATGAGGGAAACAAGTGGTCATTCACCCGAAGAGTGATGCACAAAATTTTAGCCACGATCTAAATGAAGAATGAGGGAACCAAGTGGTCATTCACCGGCGTCTATAGGCCTCAGTAGGACAATGATAAATTATTGTTTCTATAGGAGATCGCAGACCTCAAGGAACACATGCTAAATGAATGGCTAATTGTAGGAGACTTCAATATGGTATACCAAGATGCAGACAAAAGATATAAAAGCCTGAACACGAGACTAATGGTAGTGTTTAGAAAACAGTCAAATGACCTAAAGCTAAAGGAAATCAGACTGAACGGGAGGAAGTTCACTTGGGCGAATGACAGGAAAGCCAGACTTTAACCAGGATCAACATAATTTTTAGCACGAAGGAGTAGGACTTGCTCTTCCCAGATTCTCATCTCCAAGCTCTCTCCTCCATTATCTCCGACCATTGTCCCATGCTACTTGACGAGCACATTATGTTGGAAACATTCTCCGACTTCAGGTTTGAAGGGTTTTGAACAAAAATGCCAAACTTCCTTCACATCATATAGTATGCATGGAATGCAACGATACAAACACAAGACGCTGTGCTCAGATTTCATATCAAGCTGTCGAGAATGGCCAAAGTGTTTCGCTCTTAGAATAGACAGAAGATGAGAGACCTAAGGTTGTAGTTCGCTGTGGCCAATGAACTTATTTATCAACTTGATAAGGCATCGGATAGTAGGCAGCTTCATGTCGCTGAATGGGCTTTTTGATCTAGACTGAGAAATAGACTCCTAGGCTTGGTAGCCATTCAGAGGGTTCGCATGAGGCAACACTCTCGCTTGACTTTTATCAGAGAGGGAGATGCGAACACCAAGTTCATCCATATAAAAGAATCACATCCAATCTATCCTGACGGATACAAGCATGCTACAAACCACAAAGAACAAACAAGAGGAACTATTCTGTGCTTTCCAACAACAACTAGGTACGAAAAAACAAAGAGCACACATGCTTAACTAGAATACATTGCGTATGCAACAGCATGATCTTATATGTCTAGATGAGCCGTTCTGCCAGGAAGAAGTAAGGGAGATCGTCTTCTCGTTGTCCCCGGAAAAGGCGCTAGGCCCGGACGGTTACATTGGCCTGTTTTACAGGCAATGCTGGGAGGTCATCCAAGATGACCTCATGGCAATGATCCGTCAACTTCACAGCCTTAACAGCTGCATTTTGTAGCTACTAAACTCTGCAAATATAGCACTACTACCCAAGAAGAAGGATGCAGTGAGGATTTCAGATTACAGGCCAATCAATCTCATACACAACATTTCAAAGATTTTCTCAAACGTTCTGGCAAACAGGCTCAAGCCTTTCTTATAGGACATTGTTTCCAACAGCTAGATTGCCTTCATCAGGCTTAGGTCCATACAAGACAACTTCCTGTACACCCAGAATCTGATCAAAGGGTTGCACAGGACAAGAATCCCAAGCCATTTCATCAAGATAGACATTGCAAAGTCCTTTGATTTAATAAGCTAGGAATACATATTAGAGCTCTTACACCATATTGGCTTCGGGCCACGTTGGAGGAATTGAATCTCAATGATCCTCGCAACATCCTCCTCTAGATTTTTGCTCAATGGGAGTCTGGACGCTCTTTCAAACACAACAAAGGTTTTCGGCAGGGAGACTCCCCTTTACCAATGCTCTTCATATTGGCCATTAACATACTTGAGCAGTTGATTGCCAAAGCATGCAGTGAAGGCATAATTTGATCGTTACCCACAAGGTCTGCCAAACTACGCATCTCCTTGTATGCTGATGATGCGATCATCTTTGCGAACCTTGACACAACATAATTGCGAGTAATACAGGTGGTGCTAAATGTCTTTAGTGGAGCTTCTGGCTTGCAAATCAACATCACCAAGAGCGAAATCTTTCCCATAGCTTATGGTGGTCTGGATTTGGAGGCATAGCTAAATTCATTCCCTTGCAGGTGTTTAGGTCTCCCCTGCGTCCAATAAAGCTAAAAAAGGTAGATGTGCTACCGATCATCAACAAAGTTGGAGCCATGTTGGTAGGGTGGAAAAGGAATCTCCTCTCTAGGGTTGCACGCCTCATCCTAGTGGATTTGGTTCTCACATCCCTCTTGACCTACCATATAACATTGTTTCCATTGCACAAATGGGCAATTCGGAAGTTTGACATGTTGCGTAGAAATTTCATTTGGAGGGGCGAACATATATGTCACGAAGGTTATTGCTTGGTAAATTGGAGTAAGGTGTGTAGGCTGAAGCCCCTAGGGCGACTAGGGATAAAGGACTTCATAAAGTTCGGTCGAGCGCTTCGCATTCGGTGGTTGTGGTATGAATGGAAAGGGCACCGGAGGCCATGGGTAGGGATGGACCTACCTTGCAATGACACAGATCAAAGCCTCTCAACGCTAGCACCAAGATTATCCTAGGAAACGAACAAAACACAAAATTTTAGACCTGCACCTGTCTCCAAGGAGCTTCCAGACTTCCAGTTGCCCCATAAAAAGGGCGCAACAATTTATGAAAACTCAATAGCGGCAACTAGATCAGGCATTTACAAAGGATCACAATCGAAGAGCAGCTAGATGAATTCATTCATTTATGGCAAGCCGTCCAGGGGGTTACTCTACGCCCACATACATGATGAGATTGTCTGGAGATGGACAGAGAATGGAGAATACTCAGCGAAGACTGTTTACAGGATACAGTTTCAGGGCTTTGTGGCGGACCGCAATTACAAAATTATTTGGAAAGTGAAAACAGAAAATAGGTGCAAGTTCTTTGCATGGCTACTTGTCTAGGGTAGAGTATTAATGGCCGATAAACTGGCTATTAGAGGATGGCCTAACAGTGCATTATGTCCTTTGTGCGGATCAGAACCGGAATCAGCTATGCATCTCGTGCTGCTCTGCCCATTTGCAAAGCAAACATGGAGGAGGGTGCTCCATTATCTACAGGTTCCTCACCGGTCACTGCAGGCTGGGAAGTCCACCGAGTACTGGTGGCTTTTTGTCCATTAGAACATCCCTAAGCACCGACAAAAACAGGCGGGTGGCATTATGATCTATGACTTTTGGAATTTATGGAAGGAGAGGAATAATAGAATTTTCAATAATCTATATAACTGGAAGGACCGGAGATGTCGCCTAGAGGGGGGTGAATAGGCGGATTAAAAAATCGCAACGGAATAAAATCGGCCGAGCAGGTCAATCCGGAGTCTCCGGGTATTTTATCCGGATACTCCGGCTTGTCCGGAGTGTTCGGTATTTTATCCGGATACTCTGGGTTAGCTGGCTCGGGAACACAACTAAAGTTACTCTATCTAACACAAGATACTACAATAAATAGATAGCAAGAGCAACCTAGATCAAAAGCTAGTGCGGATTTGAATTAAAGCGAAGCAACAAGCTAGATCTAAGCTCAACAAGAACAAATCCACACAAGCTAAACTAGGAAGTAAAAGAGAAAGTGGGAGACGCGATTTTTCACCGAAGTTCGGATTCTTGAAGGGAATCCTACGTCTCCGTTGAGGTGGCTTGGTCGCACTTGAGCCGGGGTCTCTTTCAACCCGCTTTCCTCCCGGTGTTGCACAAATGCACTCGCCGGCTTCACTTCTTGTCTCTTCCCTTTCGGAGGCGAGGCTCGCCTTCACAAACGATCGGGGCGCACCACAAACGACCGGGGCGCACCACAAACGTCGGTCGCTCCCGGTGACTCCTAGCCGTCTAGGAGACCTTCAACCTCCAAGAGTAATAACGCCACGGGAACTCGCTTGGAGGATGAACTAGTGCTCAAGGACTAGAAATGAATGCACCTAGCACTTCTCTTCTTCCCCACCACACCAAATGAGATCAAACAACAAATCAAGAGGTGGGGGGAAGTATGAGCTCTATTGAATGCTTGGAAAGGGTTAGGAATGGCTTGAATGCTGCTATGAATGAGCTCAATAGAGATCCTAGCCGTTGGAGGGGAGTGGTGGCTTTAAATACTCTTTTTGAAAACTAGCCGTTATTCCCCTTTTTGAACTGTCCGGAGACTCCGGACAATTTAACCCAGACACTCCGGATGGTCCGGACTCTCTGAACAAAATGTCCGGATACTCCGGACTTACTGAAATGACAGATTTGGCCGAAGGGGTTAACCCGGAGACTCCGGACAAATTGTCCGGATACTCCGGACTGAGTCCGGACACTCCGGACTGAGTCCGGACACTCCGGACTAAATGTCCGGATTCTCCGAGTTAGATGGCTCGGTTGGAAAACTGTTTTTGGGAAATGCAGGTATTTGAATGCTAGTTTATATGCGAGACTTGACCTTGAGCACATGCACATCCTAAAAACGATTTTTCGTCACATCCTCTTAATAGTACGGCTATCCTTAAGACTCAAAATAAAATGGAAATTACAAGTCTTCGTCTTGATGCCGTTTTCTTGAATTTTAAAGTATGTAGGAGTGTCCAATCTCATTCCATGCTTGATGTGATCTCGAGATCTGCATTATTCTTAGTTAAAACGTTAGACCTCTTTAATTGTGTTATTATTAATCACCAAAATAAAATGAGGGGCCTAGATGCACTTTCAATAACACAGCACAATTGATTCTTGATCGCATTTTGGATGTGGTCAGAAACCAAAGTTTGACCCTTTCAAGTCCCTAGCTAGTGTATCGAGGGCCACCAATAATGCTAACCACAAAGCTCCTACTAACATGGCGGCACAGTGGTAATGTGCAAGGCAGGTCGACAAATATTGTCGGTACTGGGGCAAAAGAGGAGCATGGATTGTGATCCTTTGGTTCATGCTCACTTATCACAACCAATACAAGGCTTTCATGAAAGATGTACATCAATTACTACATTGACAAAAAGAACAACACTCCTAACTGAAGAGCGCAGGACATAACGGAAGAGCGCAGGACATAACGCAAGAGCGCAGTCCTTAAAAGTTGGCTGTTGGATGTTCTTAATCAATGTGGTGCTAAGTGTGTTTTACTATTATAGTATCATTGCCTTTGTAGCTTATTGGTTTTTTCGGTGTGCTGGCCCTCTGTGTTGTCAAATCTTTCAAAATATAGGTCTCTTAAGGTTTTACTGCTCTATAGTTGTTTAGTTCATTGGTCTTCCTGACCTTCGAACCTTTCCCGTGGAATCGGGCCGACAAGCTGTAATGATACTTTTATTTTTCTCTCCCGCTTGAATGAAAGGCAGAGCTCTTGCCAATCTTTCAAAAAAAAATTACTTTGCTATTCACAGAATCAACAATCAAGTCTACTGTGTAATCACAAAGAAGGAGAAGAAGCGAATCTTCCAATTGTTGGTAAGTCCAGAGAATCAACAACCAAGTATACCTTGTAATCGCAAATTGCTGAAATTTGGTACCAACCAGACAAGGGTTAAGTTAATTTTTCTTCAAAAATGGAGAGGCATAATGCTCGAAGAAGGAAAATCACAACAACATGTGCAAGATTATACAAGAGAGTAGCTAGCCAACGGTATACTGTTGGAATTATTTCTAATGGTATAGGAAAGTTTCACCTAGTTTTAATGGGTTATATCTGTATTTTGCAGGATTCAGCAAGCTTTAAAGGAATTTCAAATTGGTTTTTGTAAGGTTTCAGTGCGCTTCAACAAATTTGAATGGGTTTCAAATATGAAACTACAAGTTTTGTCCAGATTCATAAATGAAATTCAATTAAAAACAAGTTTCAAAATTTTTTTGACCAAGCTTCAAAATAGCGTGGACTAGAGAATGATATACCTTTGTAAAGGTATAGAAATAGGTTTGATGAACTTTCAAGAAGTTCCATGACAACATTTGAAAAGTTTCATGTTTCAATAAGTTTGGCATTATTCTAGAAGATTTCAAATAAGCTTCAAACCAAAATTTCAATGAGTGTTAGCTTTTGAAACTCAAGCGTCAGCGAGTTTCATCCAGAGAGCTTCAAGAAAATTGCATGGCAATAGTCAGATGTGTATGGGACTCGCACATAGTGTAGGGGAGTTGTTCTCGCCCGAGACTCAAACCGTAGTGTAGGGGAAGTGTTCTAGCTGAGAACCCAGTGCATGGGACTTGCACATAATGAAATAAAACTATGGTTTGATGTGGGTGAGATATGGCAATAGTCGAATGTGCATGGGACTTGCACGTAGTGTAGGGGAAGTGTTCTCGCCCGAGACTCAAACCGTAGTGTAGGGGAAGTGTTCTAGCCTGGAACTCAATGCATGGGACTTGCACGTAGTGAAATAAAACTATGGTTTGATGCGAGCGAGATATGGCAATAGCCGGATGTGAATGGGACTTGCACGTAGTGTAGGGAAAGTGTTGTTGCCTGTGTCAGATTAAGGACTGAACCTAGTATTGCTATAATCCACGATAATCAGTGCAACCACAAGTGCTATTATAGAGTGGCCTTAACTTATTAAGTTAATTGGGTCAAGCTTTGCACATTTGAAGGCTGAAGTAGTACGGACTTTCTGAGATCGATTGCTCGCAGGGGTGTCCACACGAGGTGTGGGTGAAACACATACCAATACAACGGTTTATGCCTTACTATGGGGGGAAAATAGCATGACGGGGTGTATAACCGTTCATTGGTACAGAGTGTACAAATATCTTTCACGACTATAGCAAGGGTTTGACATCACTGGGCTAGTAAAAAGTTATGTCTAGGTGATGTAATGGTTTATGTCACACTTCTACAGAAAATCTTATATTAGACGCCTCATCATAGATGATTTTGAAAAAACGTTTATGTTAAATATAATCACACACGGTTTTAGAATAACCGTCTGTGATAATTGATATCACAGAGGGTTGGTGACTAAAACTGGCAGTGATATTTCTTGATGTTCTCATTGATGGTTTTAGCCACCAACCGTTAGTGATGTGAATTGCTATACTAAAACTCAGTGATGACATGAATAGACATCACTGATAGTTTTAGTAACCAACCGTTACTGATATGAATTGCCATCACAAATAATTTTTGGCTAAAATCGTCAATGATGACTTTCCTATAATAAAATCGTTTCTGATAACTTCCCTATAAGCACCTCACCACACGTAGATCGCTACCCATTTCCTTTCCCCCAAACCCCAGCTCCCCTAGCCACCTGCTCCCCGAACTGGCTTCCTCGCCCGTGCTGGCTCCGATGAGGATGCTCTACTGTGATGTCTACGGCCTCCCCATGGAGTACCGCGATTTCGGCCCCGACTTCGAGCGTTGCAAGCCATGGCTAGCTCCATGCCCATGCGCCCAGCGTCTACCCTGAAGACCTCCTCTCTCCCTCCTCCTCCTCCCCTTTGCACTCCATGTTGCCTCGACTATGTCTGATTCGTGTGGTGCTTCGTTTGATCTGGCTGAGTGTGCAGGCGGTGGTGACAAGGACGTGGACAAGGTCGGTGAGCGCCTACCGGGCGTTAGGGTCTCTACCGACGGCTTCACCAGCGCAGGTTGGCATGCTCTCTTGCCCGGGTTCTTTACTAATGGATGTGAACTTTCGATCTGGGATAATTTCAAAGAAAATTGATCTTTGTGTGCTTCTGCTCTGCCCTTGCAGGGGACGCTTCGGCATCTAAGCCAGAATACGTGAAATGCCTGTCTGGTGGTAAGATCAAGAAAAAGGACTGTTCCCTCAAGCAATTTCCATAATCCACTTTGCTATATACGCCCAAGGGGAAGTGTTGTGATACATATAGAATCATGGTCTAAGTTTGAAAGGACTCTATCTATTGGTAGACGAATCCAAATCTATTTCTAAGTGTTTTTACTATATATTAGGTATTATCTTGTACATAAAAATCAACCTAATAAGGAGAGAAATCATTACCCCATATTTTTATGTGTGTTTCTATTTTTATTCGTATGAGTATGCTGTTGATTGATATAAATGAAGATTACGTTGTACGACAGATCTATGAAAAAAAATCGATAGCTTTCGGCGGCGGCATGCAGTGGAATGCGTAGATGCTGCGGTGTATGTACTTCAGGAGTTTTGATGCGAACCAACCAACTGTTGTTAGGGCATCTACAGTGGTTTAGACGGTTGCTGTCTATAATATACCTTCATATCATCTACCGACAGTACTAAAGACAACTTATACAATAGACTGTCTATATAGCTGTCTGTAACGATCTCTTATATAATTAATAGACTGTCTGTACAATGGTATACACATTATAAAGTTGTCTATAAGGCCGTCTGTTAAATAGTAGACAGTATATTTCTCTCTCTTCACTCTCTCTCCTCCACATCATCTAAAATCTGATGTGGCATACCCTTATAGACAGCTGACATGTACCATTGTACATGCTCTTATAGTCACATACATGCATGCTATGCACCGTTGTAATACGTCTGCGTATTTTTAGACTCGAAGTGTGGACTGGTACTGGTTGGTAATTCTTTGGGGAAATCTTTATATTTATCTTTACTATAAATATAAAAAGAGAAGTTGGTGAAGATAGTAAAGTAATCCCTTCGCTCTCTCTTCCACCTTTTACAAAATCTCTAAACAAAAACAGAAAAAGAAAAATATTTGTCAATAAACAAATTATATCTCTCTAAAATAATAATCTGTAACAAAATTATAAAGATGTAATGCTAGTTTAATTTGTCGAAGCTTGACCGATATGTAGCCGAGCCGAAGACGCAGAGTAGATCGATTATGCTAATATTGACTTTTTTTTGTATTAGAGTATTTTGATATTATTTTATGAGAGGTGTTTCTGTGCTCTTCTTTTTTTAAAGTTGCACAAATATTAAAGCATTAATGAAGGGTAGATGAGAATTACTTACCCTTTCGCTTGCTTCAAGATTTATGCAACTTGTATTGAAAGGAAAAGCATAGAAGCGTTGCTCAATCCAGAAATGGCATCGTGATCAGCAGATTTCTTGGTCCAAGCCTCCAGGATCCCAGGTTTCAACAAAAGCAGACTTCGTCGCGGGAACATGTTTATTAACAGAACGTGCACACACAGACCACACGCACGATCGACTTAATTTGCTTCGAGTACAAAACAGGCAGAGACGTGTACCGGTTTGTTGATCCGGCGATAGTTACAATAAAGCTTGACACAGCTAGCTGGGGATCAAGAGGAGTAGGTTTCAATGTTCGTTCGAATCTAACGGCCCGTGGACAGTGGCGTAGGCGCGCGAGGGGGCTGGAGCACCGACTTCGCATGTCTCACTCTTGGTACTCTTCTATTATATGCACTAGTTACATACCCGTGCGTTGCTACGAAAAACAAAATTGATAACGAAAAATAAAGATTAAAAAATAAAAAATACTATTTCATAAGATCAAACATCTATCTTTAACGCTTCGTTTCTTGCGAAAGCTGGCTAATTAAAGCAACGCTTCGTTTCTTGCGTAGGGCAATTAAGCAGGACAATTAATGTGACGTGGAAAGAAACTCCCACTTTATATAGTAGAGATTACTAATCTAGTTAATTTTGTTCTTAAGGTTGCTGCTTGTACATATTTTTGAGTTTTTAGAATACACCATCTGTTATTAAGATATTGTTTTTAATTATTTGCTATTTTAACTTTGTTGCTTATTGATTTATGTATCAATTTGGATTGCAAATGGCATTCGAATGTGTTTTCGCTACGCTAGGCTTAATGACAACTTCGTGCTAGCACCCCTTTATTTTTATCCGGAGTACGTCATGGATACAGTTCTCAGAGTACGCTTCACTCTTTTACTAGTTAGTACAGTGGAAAAGGTCGCTGCAGAGAAGGTAGGAAATCAACTACCGCGACGAATGATGGCGACGATGTGCACAACCACCGCGTTATTGTGGCGTGCCGTCCATTTCAACGTACATTGATTTGGATAATAAATACAATAATTTCTGATGGAGCTGTAAGAACAGAACGCAAATTGGATTTCTCAAAAGGAAATAGCCTTTTGACCTTAGGTTTTGATAAGTTTTATCTGGATGTTTTTATTGTTGAAATTATCCAAATCTAGGACCATCGGATCATTGTTGAGATTTGGGAGTATCGATCACATCCAATCTTATGATTTGATCTAACGACCCGGTGATATCCGGGTGGGGTATCCAACGGTCTAAAATTTGGATGATAGCTAACACAAAAACATCCGGATGATACCTATACAGGATTCGGGAAGCCGCAGCTGTGATTTCCTCGACTCCTTAAGAAATACTTTATGATTCCACCATGGATTTCTCTTTCCCCTGTGCTGAATGATTTATGACGGCTGATGAGTTCGTCTCTTGAGACAAAATTCGCAAGAACGCCTTCTGGTTTTCGTTCACCAATCGTTTGTTGTGCGCTAGTTCCATGAACAAATCGATGTACATAACAAAATCAGAGCTAGCCTAGCCTTCCAGATCATGGGAGCCCTCATCGCATCACTGCATCCACACTGCAGGGTGTGATAAGACTGCTATCGCTGCCGCTGCAGCACTAACAAAATGCTCAAAATGCCGCGTGCTGGAGCGCTGCCATTTGCAAAGAGAGGTGATTTCCCTCGAAAAAGAGTAAAAGAGAGGTGATTTATGCATTTCTAAAGACAGTACGTGTATTTAGCATGTTTAACGAAACAGTCTTTCTTTTTCACAGTCGACAAAACCTAATTTTTACTTCGGGGTATATGTGACTACAGAAGATCCATTATTTTCGGGAGGAAAATAGCAATATAATTGGATATATTCCATGAACATGTTGAGATTATAGTGAAGCACATGGTTATAATGTGAACAGAGAACTGCCATGCCAACTTGCCAAGACAACAATCAGTATGATAACGGCTTGATAGAACAAGAATGGATGGAAGATCAGCGTAACAAATTGTGGACAAACGAGTAAAACACCCACGATGACAAGATTGAGTGAGACAATAGACACTATTGCACCATCACAGGAAGAAGCTGCTTTTCTAATTGTAACAAGAGAAACATTTGTTTCTGAGTACAATCAAGTACAAGGGAGTTCAGTTCAAAAGGAGCACAATCGCCCCCAGGCGACTACGGAGGCGACTCCAAGAAAACCTAACAAAGGTCGCCGCCGCCATCACCTCCTCCTCGCCGTCGCCGCTGGTAGCCTCTGGCTCATCGGCGGCGGCGGCGGGACCTTCTTTAGTCTTTTGCCCCCTTTTCTTTGTGGTCCTTTCGTTGCCGACAGCAGGGGAGGAGGTGAAGACCTGGTCGACGAAGTTGGAGCAGTTGGTGCGGCGAGCTCTGCGCGGCGGAGCCTGCGTAGCGGGGCTCGGCGAGGTCGTCGGGGAGCCACGTCTCCAGATCCAGGCTCCCCCCCCCGCCCGAGATCTGTCGTTTTGGTCTTGGCGCCGGCGGCGAGGCCGACGCTGCAGGCGGCGGGTGGCGCCAGTGGCTCGCCGAGTTGTGTGGCGTAGGTAGCTGAGGTTGGGGCGGTGGGTGTCGCCGGATGTTTGAGGTGGACCTGCGGCGGCTCTCATTGGCTTGGCGCGTTGTGCAGGAGAGCAGGAAGAGGAGGCGAGGTCGTCAGAGTTGGAGGTCTTTGCTCCAGCTAGGAGTGCGTTGGAGAAGTGCAGGAGGCGAGGGCGAGGTCGGAGTTGGAACAGGTGGCTGCGGCGAGTTTAGGAAGCCGAGTCGGGGTGAAGGAAGCCAGGAGCAGGAGGTCGGAGTTCAGGAGCCCAGGAGGAGGCGAATGAAGCCCGTAGGAGCTAGCTGTTCGTCTTGCGGTGGTGCTGTGGTGGCCTCAGCGGTTTGCGTGAGTTGTGCTCGAGGAGCAGGAGGAAGAGGTGAGGCCGTCGGCGGTGAAGGTCGGAGCTTCAGCCTGGAGGTCGCCAGGGAGTCCGAGGCGTCGGTGCTGCAAGTGCTCAGGGCGGTGGGGCCTTGTTGTTGTGGCCAAGGGCGGCACTTGTTTTAGGTTTTGACTGTTTTCCGCGTTGGCGGGTGAGCTCGGCAGTTGTGGCCGAGGTTTGTGTTTGTTACTGCTTCTTGGCGGTAACCTTTGTATTTTCCTCTTCGGAGGTTTTTCTTCTTCTTAATGAAATGACAGTGCTCCTGTCCTAAGTTTCGAAAAAAAAAGGAGCACAACCCATTCGAAGCATATAAAAAGGGCTGATCCTAGATGGTTCGGTATGTATCAACAAAAACTATATTTACATGATTTAACAGTCCACTAGAAACATTTCCAGCGAGACCTGGTTGCAGATAAATAAGCCCCCTCCTGACAGAGATAGACATTTGAGATGGCTAACTACTGAGAATTGATAAGCCATCACCGAGATCTCTTTTCCTTTTGAAGGAGGATATTTGGGTTCCGCTTAGGTCCTGCTAACTCGCCCCACCTTGTCCCAGCTCCGTGAACGCGTGAAGAAATGCTCCAAAGGGTGTCTCCTGGCTGACCAGCTGCCTCTTTGGCTGGCTTTGCAGTAGCTTTGGATTTCATTAGAGGATGCTTATTGCCCTTACCCATGCCAGCTGCAAGCAGCCATCTTGAGCCAGATTGCTGCTGTGTTTGATTACCCCATGGTTTTGTTTTTGCAGGCTCGCTCTTGAAGCCAGCTACATGCACCTCCGTGACTTTAAACCGAGGAACGGAATCTTCTTCCTCAATCTTCTCTTCCTTGACCAATGCTTTATCTAGAACCTCTTCAGGCTTGGGCTCCTCAGCATCTTGCTCGCTGTTACCTTTCTCTGAAACAGTACTGTATATCTTGGGCTTTGGGGGTACAAAAACCCTTTCCACTTGAATTAAAGCAAGCATCGGTGTGCCAACCGGCTCGTAGTTACGCAGTGGGTCACGCAGTTGAACCGTGAGAGCAACGGTGAAGTTGTTCCCTAACAAACCGCATTTTCTACCAGATCTCCTGCACCTTTTGTCTGCATTCCAGCTTTCAGCAACTAATTCCATTGATTTAGCATGGTGGGCAGCAAGTATCTTCGATGTCCGGTCACTGAACTGGTCCTCTTCATCCACTGCTCCAGAATCAAGCCTCATCCACTCATCTAGAGTGATTGACAGGCCCATTAATCCATCCACATCGCCCCCACTTTGTTTAACATCCAGAAGCGGCAAACCTGCAGTTCCCTCTAAACCAAGGGACAAGGTATTCTCTGCACACTTCCCTTGCAGAGATGAAAATTCCCCGATAGGCTGGGAACTGATATTGGAGGGTGCTTCTTCTTCTGACATGCCAGATTGTATCCTCAGACCCTCTACCGAAAGGGCTTCAATCTTTTCCATAGCCAACGGTGCAAGATCTTCAAGTGATACATATTCTGAAGCATTTTCCCCACCAAATGATGATGACAGACCAGCACCTCTCCCTTCCTTCTTTTTACCAAAGGCAGTATTGCCAACCCCCCCTGCCAAAACATCCATGCCATGATTGTCCAACAGGTCATATCTGCATTGCTAAAAGAAAAATGCTTTAATCACCGCATAAGATGCAGTAGGGAAAGGAGCACAAACATTTGTTTCTGCAGTAGGGAAAGGAGCACAAACATTTGTTTCTGCTGTAGGGAAAGGAGCACAAGAATGACAAGAAAGATTTCTAACCTTTCAGCAGACTCTATAGCTGGAGAAGCCTCCCAGGCAACCTGCTGTATCATTTTGCCATTGACATCCTCTAAGGGCATAAGTTTGTTTGCTTGCATTGATAACTTTTCGATTCCAACTGAGGCCAGGCCATGCAATATCTCCATGATCCCAGAGCCCATCTCTGCTGGTAATACGATTGGAGAAGAAGCCTGCATGACCAAGCTACAATTGTTCTTTGCATTTTTAAAAATGGCTGGATTCATTGACCGCAGAAATCCTCCATCTTTTGTCTGAATAAATGGACCCAAACCATCGACCAAAGGTGGTAGCTCAAGGGGCTGCTCAGGTGGGAGATCAATGGGGCTACCAAACCCGCTTCTACTTCCAGGTGGAGAAGATTGGAAGGACTTCTCATTTAGCCCAAATTGACGCATCAAGGCTTCAGTTTCCTCATCTTCCAGCGACTTGACTCGAAATCTGGTGGTGTCTATGGGCAGAATTCCATTCTGAAGCTCAAGTTCAGCCTCATGTAGGATTGTGGAGAGATCAAAATCCTCTGCAACATCTTCACGACTAGGTTCTTCCACACCATCTTCAAAATCCAAACCAAGAATACCATACCCAGATGCTAGAGATTCCTTTTCAAACTGCTTCCAGAGCCGCTCCCTTGGTGACTCCGATTCACCATCTGAGGTTGGCCCAAATGGGCTATGCTCTATCCCAAGCATATCCAAAAACTCACTAGCAACAAAATCAGATGAAGCATCCATGCTGCGCGATCTAATCTTCCTACTGGTGGAATTGTAACTATTGTTTGCACCCACGCAGCTCGATCGCCTAGAAAGCTTATCTTCTATGGTTGGTGAGCCAAATTCCTCTGGCTCAACGATTGAGAGGTTGTTGAATATACATTCCAGATCCTCCAGTTCTGTATCTGCTGCCAACTGATCCTCTCCTTCCAACACTGCAGTAGGCAGAAAAGCCGCTTTGGCCATTGAATCCTGCTTGTCTCCCACATCCTCCCTTCCAAAAGCAACATCACTGACCACCTCTTCCAGCTTCACTTCAACAGTTTCCTCTTTAGCAAGGTCATCACTTACTAACACAGGCTCGGCCTTTCCCTCTTCATCAACTTCAGCCCCAAAATCCTCCTTTCGATCAGCCACATTGTCAGTCACCAAAGGTTTGAGCTCCCCAAGGGCGATCTCAAGTCCCTGCTCAACCACACTGAACTCCGCACCATCACAATCGCCCTCTGGATGCGCCAAGTCCCCCTTCTTCACCTCCACTGACGTGTAATGCTTCGACTGCGGCGACCCATCCTCACATTCTAGTTTTGGCACCTCCTCCTTCCTCGCATCAAGACCTGCAACACCAACAAAAGGCAGCGCCTTTACAGGCCTCGCGCTCGGCAACAACTCGTGCAGCACCCTCACGTCCCTGCTCCGTGCAGGCACCGGTGTCGGGGCCTGCGCTGACACCTGCCGCGCCATCGAGCCCCGCCTCAGCCCCGCCACCTCCCCTCCCTTCTTCTGCTCTCCGCCGCCGCCTACCAGCGCGCACGAGAAGGTGACATTGAGCCGCGCGCCGCGGGCGGGGCCTGAGAGCCGGAAGCTCGTGCTCCACTTCCCAAATCCGGAGTCACCGCCCTCCTCGAGGTCGTCCAAGGAAAGCGGTAGTAGACGGGTCAGGTCGACCTCGTGCTTGCCGAGCTCGAGCGCCGAGGCAGCGACGGCGACGGTGAAGGCCCGGGGCTCGTACTTGACCGCTTCCTTGGAGCCGCGGGAGAAGTATACGGGCGAGCGCTGCGTGAGCGCCTCCTCCAATGAGGCGGCGCCGAGGGCCGCCGCGACGGGGCGGGTGGAGGCGCACACGGACATCCAGCGGAAGTGGACGGAGATCGGGGAGCCATCGAGCGCGGCGGGGAGGCCGTCGACGGAGTGCACGTGCAGGGTGAAGACGCAGTCGAAGCGGCGCCGGCCCAGGTGCGAGATGGCCGTCAAGGACTTCTTCCAGAACGAAGACGACGACAACGAAGAGGTGGAGACGGACGAGGCCGAGGAGGAGGATGCTGAGGGCAGCAGCCTGCGCGAGGAGGAGGGCTTGAGCCTGGGCTTGTGGCGGGCCTGGTCCGTGGGGGATGGGGAGGGGAGTGGGAGGGAGCGGCGGCGGCGGGAGGGGTCCAGGCAGAGCGCCTTGTGGAGCGTGACGATGTCGCGCGCGAGGGCCGCATCCCCTGTGTCGGCCGCGCGGTCGGCGCCCGGCGGCGGGAGGCGGGACGACGACATGTGTGTGTTGGGTTCGTGGGTGGGTGGGTACGGCCCGGCCGGCGAGACGATCAGAGGAGCGGATGCCTTGCTTTGTTGGCTGGTTTGTTAATGTTTGGTGGGCTTTGCTCTGTTTAATGAGCTGGATTTGGGATCTGGAAGGCTGCTCATTGTGAATCTTGTGATGGGATAGTGGGAATTTGGGATGGAATGTGTTATGAGATAATCTCCTAACCGTATTCGGTTAGGAGTCTATCTCTTATTATGTAAAGGAATCCCGAATAAGCCGAGGAGCTGCTATATATATCTAAGGTGCACTCGTTGTAATTGAGAACATTGATCAATAAAGAAGAGAGCTCACCTATATCTTGTGTCTCTTGTTCTTGTGTTCTTGTGTTCTTGTTGATTAGGTGATCGGCGTGGGTGAACTACTCGTTTTATAACACGTTATCGGCACGAAGCTCATAAGATCGAAGCACTTGATGAATCGAGTCGCGCATATTTCTTTCTTTTCTTTGTAAATAGATCAATGTTAATTTTATTGATACTAACTATAGATTGCTCTGCGGATTCATGTGCTCACGAGATGGATCAACTCTATCCGAGAGGCATCAAGGCGCAAAGCTCACGTCACAGCAAGCAATGCTTTGGGCACAGGCATATGCAGACATGTATCCATGCGCGTACATGAAGGAGCTTGCTAGTGCCATGAAGACTATATGATTGGCTAGCAAGATTCCAAGCCGTGGCCGCATACAAGTCACTCGTGCATCACGATGCAAGCATTGACAAACGCAGGAAGAAGCGCCATACGGCCGTGCGATCGCGACGCCAAACGCTCTCGGCCAAAGTGCACCGTCGTAAAGTCGCCGGTCTGCGAAATTGCCGAGGCTTGATGACGCCGGTCGGTGGAAACCACCACAGCGGCCTGGCCTTGCGCCGTCTCGGCTCTCGGGCGCCCGATGCGCTCCACACGGCTGGCAGCGGCCTGGAGACCCCTCGCGGTCGCCGTAACCTTGCGGCCGGCCGTCGTCCGACCATTGGCCCGGCCGCAGCTCCTTGTAGCCGCTTTGCTCTATTGATGTGGGCATTAAATCCTAAGCACTCATGGACTTGAAAGTCCATCCTCTTCAATTTGGCATTGAAACCAGCAGGCGCGGGTCTCCACCAAGAAGCGGAGAATGCGTCCACGACGACGACTACTCTTAGGCGATTGATCGCCCGATCCGATCTGCAATCAACTCGCCATCAAGCCGGCATCCACTCGGATTGCCGAAAAAAAAAAGTTCTCTGTGACTCTATCCTACGCGATAGCCAACACTTAGGCATCAAGAAAGTAAGTCGAAAAATCTCGCAGATTATTTAGCTATATGTTAGATCTAATCTTTGTTTAGATCTGTTATTATTTTAGATCTAATGTTTAGATCTACTGTTAGATCTAATCTCATCTGCTTAGATCATTATTGTTTAGATCTGTTTAGATCGCTCAACACGTGAGAAATCCGGAGGAAGGCTTAATCCTATCATAGGCTTGCGAATCCATGCAAACTAGAAGTTTTGCATGCATGTACCCCCTCTATAATCTGGCTTTATTTATTTTTCTTAGTATTATGTCATGTTGATATTTGCTGAAATTCAATTTCCTGTTGTAAAGTAATTCTGAAAATTGCTTGGAAATTAGCAGAAATTATGAAAAGTGCTAGGAAAATTCTAGAATTTCTCTTACAACGATTTATGAGAACTGTGTGGTTGGAATTTGATTTCGGTAATGAATAAACAGATATGAGACAATTGGTGTCTAGGAAAACACACATGAGGCTTGGTTATTTAATTGGCGCCGGAAAGCGGGAAGTGCTCCCTTTCATGTGAGCCCTAGGGGCATGTTGACACTGGCCATGAGTCAAATTAATGAAGATATTCATTACTCATTTTAGCTTCCAACCAATAAGAATTACATGAGTTGAAATTAGACTTATGCCATGTTTAATTTATGTTGGAATTACATAATTAACAGAAAATGGCTAATTGCTAAGGAAGTGGAAAAGAGTGATAATTATCTTGAATAGATATAGACCAAAACTTTATTAATTAAATGAAGATGCATGCAATATAATATTTTGTAGTAAAATCTGCATTATTGCTTGCATCTGAGATATGTCCGACATTGCAAATAGGAATTTCTTGCTTAGCACTTACTGGATGGCGACAATTACTCCTCACTTGGGCAATAGATGCCAAAATCAACTTAACGACTAGAGGACTTGGAGCTGCTTATTGTTCGGCCTGGCCGGTGCAATCGAAGTGCTGAACCCGCAAAATGCGCTTTACATTTCTGAGACACCATCTTCATTCGGACTGAAGGCTTTGAATACTTGATGGAGAGGACCTTGGTATTGTGGAATTCCTGAAGGAACGCTACACCAAGAAAGATCCGTGTTGTTGCGGAAGCACAGCGAATGGACCCTCCTACGCTTCCGGATTTCAAATCTGTGGCGAGCTTATAGTGCAATGCACAAAGCGTCGCTAAATTGACTTTTGTAACGTGGAAGTTCTTGAATGAGAAAATCGACAAAACTTTGTGCACTTTCCACCCCAACATGATGATACTACAACAAGATGCAGTCATGCAAAGTACAAGAAGTACTCGAGCTTATTAGTGTTACGCTAGAAGCGAGAAAAAACATGATGAACTCACGATGAAGAATCATCATGCAAATACTAATGGAAGTCAGCGTGTCTAGAAGCACATGCTAGCTCAGCAAAGAAAGTAGCTAGTAGTAGCCATGCGGAAAAGGCCAAATGTACAAGGGAATGAATGGAAAAATAGCGAAACCAAAAGGGAAAAGGCAAATCCCAATGGAAAGGTAAGGGAAAGTGCAGAACCTTCGAAGCAAGGTCCAACCAATAAAGCACCGACTCTCAAACATGCTTTAGGTGTGGTTGCGTTGGCATGCTTTGGTCGCATGGTGTCGCACCCAAAGCATTTAGCGAACTTTTACATGAAATCCCACAGGAGATTCGTAAGAATCAAGAAAAGAAGGTTGAGGCACACTACCACCGCTCTACGCGGATGTTGAGCAAGGCGGTGTAAAGAAAGAAAAACAATGTCACTAACCCTACAACCGAGTTCAAGGAAAGCCTTCGGATATGGTGACTCGCCCATGGATGAGGATGACCTCAACCGACCGAGCTTATGGAGCTCGAGAAAGATACCAATGTTTCCCGGGAGATGGAACATGACTTGTATGGAGATCTGAAATAGTCTCCTACACCCCTTTGCTATATGTCGCATTTCCATTAGTTGAGGCCTCCTTAAGAGCCTCATCAGTTTGAATAATTATGTTCCTGCAAGAACATATGGTCTATGCTCCTGTTGAGCAATTATAAGTGATAATTAAATAAAGTGTTTTTCAGAATATTTTGTTCTAATACTGTTTGATTGATATACTATGCAACTGAAGTTGGTATTGCGATAAAAACTCGAAATATTTAAAGATCTTGTAGATTATTGGGGTAATCTTGAGTTGAATATTTTGAGAAAATAATTAGTAATTTACCCATAGCATAAAGACTTTTCCTAGACACGAAGATTTCTTATGCCTGCTTGTGCTAGCATAAAGACTTCTTCCTAGACACGAAGATTTCTTATGCCCTGTTGTGCTATAGGGAAAACTTATGGTTAAGATCCTTTAACTTATATAAGAATCAAGAATTTTGGAGAAATTTCAAGTGATATATACCTAATGTCACATATTAGAATGACCTTGCAGAGTCATTATTAAGGGAATAAAATTTATTGCTTTACCACTTTGCGAGAATAGTAGGCTACCCACGGTTATTTGGGGCCAGCTTTCTGCTTACAGCGATATTAATTCAACTCAAATCAAGCGTATATAATGGAATTTCCCGCTGCAGATAGTGCATGGAAGAGAATTAAGTATTTCCCATCTGCAAAAATTTTTGGCAAAGGTTGTATACATGCCAATCTCTCACCACGGCGTACCACCATGGGACCTGTGGAAGTTGAAGTGCAGACATGGTTCTAAGATGCGATTGTACTTAAGGACATATTTCGGCATTAGGGGAAGATAAGTACCAAATTAAAGAATCTGAGTCCTTAGATCCACGCACTAAAGAGACCAGAACTTGAAGTTCGGAAAGTAATAAATCTGCAACAAATAAGCTAATAATCTGCCCAAATGCCTTCAGTCATAAGGTAGTGGAAAGATCTCATATACTGGCAGTATATGCACTGAAAGAGTGAAAATATCCTAGAAGGATATTGAACCCCTCTTAACCCTCATGATAAAATGAGGAGGCCTCCAGTGCACGGGACTCAATTCAGCGAGCGTCATGAAAGGAGAACCAAATAAATGAGAACACTACCAATGATAGTGGAAGAAGCTCAACTGATGTTGGGAAAATCCTGAAAGTGAGCCATCTAGAAGATGGTAACATCCTGAAGTGATATATCCTGAAGATATAACTTGTATATTTGTGCGCACAATCAAGCGGGGAAGTGAACACCAGACTTCATCGTTGTGGGAAATCACGAAAGTGGAAGAAATTGATAAAGAGACATCCCTGGAGTGATGCGAGGAGAATTATATATGAAGAAAGACTACAATTGTCGACATATTTTGCCTCTAAAATTGCTAAAATGCGGATCCGTAACCAAAGTCCATGGCGAGTGCGGAAAGCGCTCATCTAGGTTCACCTGAAAAAGCAATTGAGAGTAGCGCTCGCTTAATGAGAGGAAAGTTCTTGGTCTATTGAACATTTCCTGAAATATTCCTCAGAGGATCAAATGGATTTTTCATCCACGAAGAGATATGAAAATATCCTGGTGGTGAGATATAAAGCGAGGCTTGTAGCACAAGGGTTTTAGCAGACCATCGCCGATTCACGATGAAATCTGTTCTCTGAAATGAGTGGAATGGCGTTCGAAATTTAATATTGATGGCGATAGCTTAAACTTTTCAATACTGATTGATGATTGTAGTGACCGTATATGTATTTGGAGTCAGCTGAATACGGATTAAAGAACGATCGATAAGGATGTGGTACAATCGACTAAGTAGATTCCTCTGAAAAAGGAATATGGTCCCTGAAGTAATAATGTTCATGTGCGTTCATGAAGAAATCCCAGAATGGATTTTTATTTTCCTCTGTGGTGGTACAACCACTCAGAGATTATAAAGGAAGCCTCACGAGAATATGTTTGGCTAAGACAGGTAATCAACCCTGTTGAAGTCATATGGTATGAATACCAGTCAATACCCCTATTATTATCTATGAAGATAATGATACTTGTGTTACACAAATGTAATTGGGTTATGTAAAGAGCAATATCACGAAACATATTGCTCCTAAGTTCTTTATCCTCACGAACTCCAGAAGAATGGTGAGATAAAAACAATGCAAACTAAGTCATGTGAAAATCTAGCAGATTAATTCACAAAATCTTTGCCAAATCCACCTTCCAAAGGTATGTTAATAGCATTGGAATAAGGTGGCTTAGAGATTTGCATAGTTCAGGGGAAGTAAACCTCTGAACCATAATCCCTTTGTATGATCCTGAAGATCATAAGTTGTACTCTTTTTCCTTTGTGAGTTTTCCTGATGTTTCTCACATAAAGGTTTTTAATGAGGCAACAAATGCAACATAAGGAGCGAATGCGATGTACTCTTTCTCCATCTCTTTTCCATTTGGGTTTTGAGTGGAGTTTTTAACGAGACATATGCATTACGCGGTATTCGCCCAAGGGGAAGTGTTATGAGATAATCTCCTAACCGTATTCGGTTAGGAGTCTATCTCTTATTATGTGGGCGAATCCGAACTCCCCTTGAGGGGACTGCTATATATATACCGGGTGCCTCCCATTGTAATTGAGAACATTGATCAATAAAGAAGAGAGAGCTCCATCCTATATCTTGTGTCTCTTGTTCTTGTGTTCTTGTGTTCTTGTTGATTGCCGGTGATCGACGTGGGTGAACTACTCGTTTTATAACAGAATGGACGTCTAGTCTTCGAGTCGAGGGACTCGTGAAACAGGAGGAAGATGGGTCATGCCCACGAATACATATTAGCTGTTTTGCAAATTTATATTAAAATTTTAGATGGTATGAAAGAGGAAAATTAAAGAAAAACTATTATCTACTATTTAATAGATAGTTTTATAGACGATTTTATATTTTGTGTATTATTATAAAAATAATATATTAATTAAATAAAAGACTATTATAGATAACTGTATAGACAACCTATTATATAAATTATTTTTAATGTTATTTGTAAACGATATAAAGGTATACTACAAACAACTAATATCGTTACTACCATACGGTCCATACGTACCCTCGTATGTGAGGGTTGTGCTATATAACCATATAGGTTTGGTCCTGGGTGATTGATGGGATCGTGTCGAACGTTTGCAAATTGGGACGAGGCGGATCAATTTGAGTAGTGGCGTTGCTAGGGATGGCAATCGGGCGGGTTCGGGCGGGTAGACCTCCCGCAGACCCGAACCCGAAACCCGAAATTCATACCCGAACCCGAAATCTCTCACGGGTACATACCCACGCCCATACCCAAACCCGATGGGTACCCGAACCCGAACGGGTACCCGAACCCGAAATTAAATTCACCTAATCACCTTGCAATTAAATTTTCAACCATCAATTGTCAATCAATTCATTTGTAATTTCTATGTTTAAAGAAAAAATATATGGTGTATATAATCATGAAAGTTACTGCATCTTACATCTCAAACGATGATTGAAAATCTTGAATTAACTTTCCATTATTTTTAATTTATATTAATTAATTCGGGTACCCACGGGTGCAGAACCGAACCCGAACCCGAACCCGAACCCAAACCCGAACCCGAAATTTGAAACCCGCGGGTCTGAAATCAAACCCATACCCGAACCCATCGGGTCGGGTACCCACGGATACCCGAACCCACGGGTAATTTTGCCATCCCTAGGCGTTGCAACGTGAGTTTTTTTTCCTCGAGAACACGTGTTGCGACGTGAGTTGTTCTTGCTATTGCTGTTTCAGAATTTGTATACGTAGTTATAGCTGACGAATTCGAATTTCAAGCTGCTACTAGCCTTACGTGTCTGAAACAGATGTCTAGGTGTAGTACTTGGTGAATATTAGTGGCAAACTTGCGCGTAATAAAGCAATGAAAGCATGTAAAAGTGGAAGCAAATCAAACAACTCCAAAAAAAAATGCTGATTTACCATGTCACCCAGTCAGCAAATGTAAATTTGCAATTTAAACTGGAGTATGCCAATTATTCTTGCTGACTTGCATCGTATGCTACCTTTTTTTTCCCTCTCCATTAATTCGAGAAAATTGTGTGCCAAGTCCGTCAACATTCACATGGAGTAACAAGCGGCTCTTTAAACCTTCAATTTACACGCCAAATCCCACACCTTTCACCTTTGTCTTCAACACTCTTACACGCTTCTTGTGAGATCTTGTCATTGTCGTGTTCGACGGATGTTGTCATGGGTAGGTCAGCATCGCAGAACCGTAGGTGCCGCTGCCCACAAAACGAAGGCGCATATCCGTGGAGCATTTGGATCTCGGAGTATCCGTGGAGCATTTGGATCTCGGCGCGAGCACGACGGTATTCCTCACCGAATTGGGATCCTCTGTCTTTGCTACTCAAAATGTATGGTGCATTTTGACATGCATTTTGAGCAGCAAAGACTAAAAAACTTGGAGGGGAAATCAAATTGCTACATTATTCGAGATTTTAGTAAAATTTATTGAAATTATGGATATTTTGATTGAAATTCATATTTTTAAACTAGATTTTTCGAAATTACTGTAGCAATTTTATTTTTTTACAATTTTTTTAGCCTTTGCTACTCAAAATGCAGGTCAAAATGCACCGTGCATTTTGAGTAGCAAAGGCAAAGGATCTGAATCGATTCCTCACCTCCCAGGCTCCGTCGCAGGCCCAGGACGTTCGAGCTAAAGCGCGGCCACCACCAACTTGAGCCGCGCGCTAAAATCAATTGAAACCATACGACCACCGGCAGATAGCATTAATCAATTAGGGTTGCAAAAAAAATCGGTAGGACTTAAATCAAAATTGGATGATTATACTCCTATGGTCATACATAGTTATTGTTTTGGAATGCGTGTAATTATACTCCTATGGTCATAAATAGTCATTGTTTTGGAATGGGTGTAATCAAACATTTGAAAGTTTAGTTATTAATATCGTTTTAAATATTTAGATTGTAAGGATGAAAATTATATATATAGATTTGTCTCGAAACATACTTTCGTAATATTATAATCTTATTGGATTACAATAAAAATTAGTGGTCAAAGTTGAGTTTTGACGACCGTGTCGATTTCAAAAACAACTACTATTCGTGACCAAAAGGAGTAGTGGTTATAGAAGTGTGTTTTTTCTCTCAATACAAGTTGTATAAATCTTGAAGCAAGCAAAGAGTAAATAATCACTGTATGCTATTCATTCATGCTTTTATATTTGTGCAACTTTTAAAAGAAATGCACAGAAGAACCTCTCAATAGGGCTAGTATTTGAAAACCGAAACCGAAAAATCGAACCGAACCGAATTAACCGATTATTTTGGGTTTTTCGAGTTTCAGTCAGTTTTTAATTCACTACTATTTGGTTTCGGTTCAGTTTTGGACTCATGTTAATCAAAATTACTGAGAAACCGAATTCTCTCAATCGTATGCCTATTCAGCCCATGGCCCACTAGCCCAACGCGATCAGTCGGTCACGTTGCCTCGCACACGATCCCTCTCTAGTAGTTAATTGATTCAAAATTGAAATGAGTCGTTTTGAGAAAAGAAAAAGGTTAACGAGTCTCGGTTCGACAGTGGCTCATTATCTCGAATTTAAAATAACCACTTGATTGGTAAACAAAAGGATTTTATGTTGAATTATATCAAATTTTTTTTAAAATGATAATCAGCCATAGCATCAATGCATGTGTCCGGGCTAGTATAATCGACCAACAAGTGTCGCATCCGTTGCGCTGCTGCACCTTGGGTGATCCATAACTAAGGATGGCAATCTTACTCGATTACCCGTGTATCTGCGGGTAAAAACCCTCATAGAGGTCAGTATGTTCCTATTTCATTGCCCACAGGTATGTTTATGGGGAGTCAAACTTTACCTAATAGGCAAACGGGTATGGGTTTGGGGGAGCTCCACCCGTACCCATTCCGCCGGATTATCTACCACATTCTACTTACATGTGGGGCACAACATGCGCCCAGTTGGCCCTCTGAGCGAGTTGCAACGTGCATGATGAATGATGAATTGTTTCTATTTTAATTGTTAAACTTGAGCATGTGTGATGACAGATGAATTGTTTTCATTTTAATTGTTGAACTTGAGCATCTGTGCGTCACTTGTCTGCATGTGTTATTTTAATTCTTATTCCCGTGGCCACTTGAAATTTTGAATTAATTGATAATTATTCTTCAATCAACAGAATGTAGTTGATTCCCATAATTCCATCAAAAGGATTGGATTAGTATCATAGCTCATTAGCTCTTAGTGCCATTTAGTTTGAAAAATTATTGATAGTGGTGGGTAAACAGGTATACCCACAGGTATCGGGTACCTACGAGTGACAGATATGAGTGAGATTCTTCACCGTGACCCTTCGCAAGTATACCTATAGAGAAGATTTTAGTTAATAGATATGGATATGAACGAGCACTACCCGTACCCGTCATACCCATTTGCCATCCCTAATTTCGTAACGGGCTAATGGCAGCTTTGTTAGCAAGCGTAGAATTTCCCAAATTAACTCTCGCGCGTTACTTTTGAATCGGCCATGTTTTAATGGTATCTTTCTTGGAGGCTGGGCCACTTTGTTCTCGCAAATGTTTTTTTTTTCCTTTCAGGAGAACCGATGGCTCACGAACCGAAGCCCAAACCAAGAGGTTGTTGCGCTGCTAGTTTGAATTTGAAATGCTGTGTAGCCCTGGGTTGCGATACGTACTGATCGTGGGCCTTCCCAGCCCATGGCCTCTCGTGATCTTTTCGTAGGCTCTGACCACCCGGGGTCCACTTCAGTACTTCTATTTCCGTAAGCAAATCAAGACTGGACAGAGCCAGGACACCTGTGTATTTGAAGTGCAGAATTGCATGTTCCAGAAGCAAGAAATGGGTTCTGGGTTCTGACCCGGGATTCAAAAATCGTCAAAAATCGACTGTATCGCTAAGGTTCGACATCAAAAACCGGTCGATAAACCGATCGATTAAAAAAATTCAAAAATTCACGTGTCAAAAACGGTCGAAAATCGGTGAAAATCGGTCGGTTTTCGTCAAAAAACGTCGAAAATCGCTACAAAAAGTCGACCGCACAAAAAGTTCAACATGGCTGCCGATTTTCCACCGATAAATCATCGATTTTCCGTCGAAATCGTCGATTTTCCACGATTTTTGAATTTTTTTTTTCAAAAAATCTGGTTTTTAAATTTATGCGATTTTTACGATTTTTGGCTCGATTTTAGCGATTATCAAATTTCGCTGTTCATTCAAAAATCGCCAGAACAAAAAGGTGAACCCTGGTTCTGACTACCACAGTAGGAGTAGGAGTAGGAAATTTTGGATTGAAATTTGTGGTGCCAATAATTACAGGGTTCCACGAGAATGAAGTGCCGCATCAATGCTTAAGAGTTAAGGTCGTCAATTCTTGTTTTAGTGGGTTTGACTTTACAATCATTTTAAATGATATCATAAAGATTGCATCATATACCTCGGAAAATAAAAGATTGCATTACATAAGAATGGCTAAGTCAGCATTAGCGAGGCCATCACGTGTAGACAAATATAAGCATGGGCTGCTCTCACGAATAAGAAATATGGCCTTTTACACAGTCACCATGAATACAAGGGCAACGTAGAAAATTTTTTTTTTTATTAAAAGGCCCATACCCAGAACCGCCACAAGTCGGCTCGACCCCAATACTCAAATTTCGAATCTAAGGACTCAATCCGTAAAAAAATTCAAATAATCATCCTTTATTCTTCAATCATACAGAAACATCTTTAAAAATAAGTTTATTAGTATCAACCGGTCAGTCAAGGGCGAGGAAGATAAACGGCGCTCCTATTCCCATGGATTGGGATCCTTTCCTCCACTATTTGTTGAGGGGAAAAAGCGTATGTTCAAAATCCAATTTTTTTTTTTGGAAAAAAATCGCCATAAATTGCATAAATAAAAACTTGTTGAACTTTTTTGTGGTCGATTTTTTGCGGTCGATTTTTCACGAAAATTGAGCGATTTCTACCGATTTTCGAGTAAATTTTTCGAATTTTTATTTTTTTTAAAAAAAAATTAAACCGGATTATCAACCGTCGTTCGTGCCTTGGCGGTGTGGTGCTGTGCGAGCACGGAGCCGTTTGTGGTCTGTCTGCGCAGACTGCGCCTGCCTCCTATGGAATATGGATGCCTGCCGCTGTCGACGCCTCCGGAAGACGTATATGGATCAACAGGAACAACTGAACAAGAAAGAAAGCGGTAGCTGGTCCTGAGGAATGAAGTACTCCCAAGTCTCCAGGGAGGATGCTGTTTTTGGTTGTTCTCTTGCAGTACACACCACCACAAAAATTCCACCTAATGTTGATCGATTCGAGTTTCTTTTGTCTAGCTACATAAAACAGATTTCTGAACGGTCGTAGAAAGATTATTACTAGATTATACGGCAGTTTGATCCGCTCGGCTCAAAGACTCGTGCGGCAACTCAGACTGAACAGTTGGCGTTGTTGACTTCTTCATATTTGGTAGAGCGCGAAGATCGAATGGATTGAACAGTCCGTAAAGATGCGCCGGGAAACTTAAGGTAGAAAGGATAGGAATTCAGCGTACCCGTCTGTTGATACGAAAAACAAAATTAATAACGAAAAATAAAAAAAAAAAAATTATTTCACAAACACTTCGTTTCTTGTGAAAGCTGGCTAATTAAAGCAACGCTTCATTTCTTGCGTAAGGCAATTAAGCAGGGAAATTAAGCGGCAATTAATGACGTGGGAAGAACGGACCACTGCCACCAAGTGCTGCTTTAGAATAGTAGATAGATACGTGCACACCTAGTTATCTGGCCACATGCTAGCTTCCACACTGAGATCTCTTTTACATACTCATTCCGTCTCACAAGGAGTGCATTTCTAGTGTTCAAAATTTATCCTACAAAGAGTGCATTTCTAGTCCGTAGGGTCCAGCTGTAAATGTATGCATACTCATTTAAGTGCTGGTGGAAACCAAATCACAAGCACGCCTGTGTATGGAGTAATGAATGTCACATTAGTCATTTACCTTGCACACTAATCCGTCTAAAAAACTACAAATACTCTCTTTGTGGGACGGAAGAAGTATGTGTTTTTTCATTAAAAATATAGTTGGTGCAGAATTTCCTACCTACTTGCGAAGAGGATTTTCAACCTTCTTGGCTGTTGTCCTTATTGCCCCATGTCTTTACAAAATGTGCTGTATCGTCTAAAAAACGATAATATTTATGAAAAACTAGTTATCTTTTCATGAAGAAGGATAGGGATAAAAAAAAAAAGAAAAGTAGTGTGAAATACTGAAATCCATGTGTTAGTGCGTTACTACGTAAAAGTAGCGTATGCTGAATTCCGATTCTTTCAGACTTTAATTTGGCAGCGCGTCTTTACGGAACAAGATTGGGAGCAGGGCAGGATCTGCGAGGGAAATAAGCTTGCGGACTATCGACTGCGCGTGTTTGTATCCAGGGGCGGAACTAGAGAAAATATTATCAGGGTTCGCCACTTCATCATATATATGATAATAACTTATTATTCTTGCCATTTGCTTATTATTTGTCTCCCGGTGTCACAAGATTTAGATCAAGAAAGTTCACATATACTATATATATAGACTAACGTACAATAAATTTATATATATATATATATTAGTATACACTAATTTTTTTTTAACCCGGTGTCCTGTGACACCGGGTATTACCATGTACTTCCGCCCCTGTTTGTATCCCGAATTTCCCCGGTTGATTTGTGGGTGCACCTGTATAGGGGTTCACACACGTAGCGGTCCTCATCAGGTTCAAAATATCATTGAAAATCGGTCAAAAATAGCGATTATCGATCTTATCGAGTCGGCACGATATTATATACCGGCCAGCAAACCGGTTAAATTCAAAATTTCAGAAAAATTTATACGACACAAATATCACGATTATCGAGCCATATTGAGCGATTATTGCTCAAAAATCGACCGACGAGGAAGTTCGTTTGATTGTTGATTTTCAAGGTAAATATCGCACTAGTCCCAGATCAGTAGCTAGTACACACAGTCAACAGTGATACTTCATTGCCGAACATAACGAAAAGTGTAACGTAAATATTAAAGTACGGGCCACATGGCCACTTATTACAATACTCGGTCCAAAGAACGGAGACACGACAGCGGAAAACGAAAGCAAAAACAACGGACACCAAAACGCTACAGGCGACGACCAGAAACGCGGCTAGTGATCCTGGCAATCCTCCTCGAACTCCTCTGGGTAGAACTCACCATCTTCAGCTGCGTCTTGATAATTCTCTGATGGTGACAAGTTGATGTAACACGTGAGTACGAAAATACTCAGTAAGTCGGGGAAAGTATGATTATGTGGGTCTTTCCAAAGGAAGCTTAACAGGGTTCATTTGCATAAAGCCAAATTTTATTAAACCATACTTAAGTAATAAGTTTCACAAAGCATCTTTTTACAATTCTTTTTAACAATTGAATTATTTAATATTGCAGTGAGGTTCTATCCACCATCACTAATATAAATGCTCTATCCGCCAACTTTTTAAAGATCAAGGTTAATCAGATGACTCCATCTGTCAAGTATAAAACATGTTCTTTCCACCTGGTTGGCTCTATCCGCCAATCAACATCCGAGAGTTCTAACTATTCCCGAATCCCCGAAACAAAACACCTTTTAGCTTTTAAAACCAAAACCAAAGGCTACCAATATGAAAGCATTCTTCGCTTTGCCCTTGACCGTAGGCACGGCTATTCGAACAGTTTTAACTCTGCAGAGGTGTACAACTTTACCCACAAGACATGATCATCTCTTGTTGCCTCCGGATTAACACACTTCCTTTGGTGTGCCGGTAGAGAGATCATGACAAGGCCGTTACAATGTATCCACCTAACCCGACCCACCCGCTAAGGTTTCACCGTTGTTAGGGTTCTAGCCACCCAGTACAGAAGCTCCCTCTAGCGCCGTGTGAGAAAAAGGACATTGCCTCTATCCGGCACTCACATTCCACCGTGTGGTGAGTCTAAATTAGGTTTCTACAAATTAGTTGGCCAGGTCGTACCATTATAGACATGTAGTAGTACGGTTATGCTTAGAATGGACAATCACAAGCGTCGGTCCTTAATTGACTTGGGGCGATACTTGCACAAGACAACTAGTGCTCCATCCGCACCCACCCAACAATCCAATCCGCCCAAGTCCAAACCATTTTTCCTTTTCCTTTTATTTTAGAAACACAATACCAAAATCATAATACTAATTTCCAAATCATACTTGAAATCATTCTTTTTGAGTAATCCTACCCATGGGTTGTTTTCAGCGATAAAGGTCCTAAGCAATTCTACCGTACTAGGTCACAAAGGATACCATATAAGCATAAGCATGGTATAGCAATTGTCCTAGGGTTACAAATAACATGGATGTCGATATCAAAGAAGTTATTCACAATTCGGATTAACTACGCACTTATATTTGACATACGATAATAAACATAGCATGCAAGTTTGTGAAACAATTAAAACATGTTTATAAACGTATGTTCAATATGCGTCAAGGAGACTTGCCTTCGGTCGCGGGAAGGTCGTCGAACGCGGAAAGTTTGGCGGCGGGGTCGGCGGTCGCGTCGGGGTCCTCGGCTACGCGCAAATCGAGGCAATAAATAAATACCAGAAAATAAATAAAATCTAAAAATTACAAAAATAGTACTGGCAGGTAGATCTTTATTTTAGATGAATTTAGAAATTTGAACGGAGTCAATCGGAGTTCGGACGGAGAAGTTATGAGCTTCCGATGTTTGAAAATCCTGAAAAATCGAAAACGGGAGAATATTCCGAGAATATTCCTTTGTTGACTTTTTCTGAATTTTGGATTGGGCTTGAGTCTATGGAAAATGGGCCCCACCTGTCATTGGGTGGAGGGCTTCTTCAACCTTGGGTTAGCCATGGGAGGCATGGGAGCTTGGAGGGGCTTGGAAGGGGGCCGGTCGGCGAGGGGCGCGCTGGCAAGGCGCATCTTGATGAGCGGCCGGTGGGAGCCTGTGGCGCAGCGTGGCAAGCGGCGCTGCAGCATAAGCACGACCATGGGCACAGTGAAGCCCGAAAAAACAGAGAACACTTCTTTTCCAAAAATTCCGATTTTTCCATCATTTTTGCACGAAATTGAACCAAATAAAAGCATGGATTCACTAGATAACATCCTTAGGGACTCATAGGAGGAAGGAATTGGATTGATTCTCACCGGAGACGACGAATTTGGCGACGAACGGAGCTCCGGCCGAACCGAAAAAAAACGCGAAATTCGTCTCCAAAACTTGAGGGATCCTAAAATTGATTGAATGGTTAGATTCTAGACTCCCTCACGGTCACATGGAACCAAGTAGCATGAAGATTGACCCACCGGAGAGAGACCTACGGCCAAGAACGTGAAGAACACCGAAAACGGCAACCCGGCGTTGGTTTTCTTGCTCTAGTGGGTGAACGAGTGGGAGAGGCTAAAGGAGGATCACACGATCGGGACGGGGATTCTTATACGGAGAGAATGGAAGTGGAATCACACGGAACGGAGTTGAAATGGCCGATTTATGAGCATTAATGTCCATTTCGGTTTTTCCTTAATGCGATGGTTTTCGGCGAGATTAGCGGCTAATCAAGGTGGGGAATGGCAAGAGAAAGTCGATACGGATTCAACGGAATCGGCCGTTCGTGATTTGGAGTTAAAACGAGGGAGATGGAGTGGTTTAAAGAAACCCTAGCCATGAATGGAGCTTGCTTGAGCTTCTCTGTTGTTTCCATGGCAAAGGTAGAAGATGGCACTGTTCATGCCACGTGGCGGGCTCTGGTTGGCCGAGAATTACGTAAATGATCAGCCCTAGAGAAAAATTATAAAAATGGTCTAAAAATTCCGGAAAAATTCCTAAAACCATTTTAGAATATTTGGGACCCAATAAACTTGGTTTCGCGGAATTTGGATGAAATTTGTGGAATTAAATATTCAGGCGCGAATTGCGGGCATGAAACAAAACCGCGCGA
The DNA here is from genome assembly GCA_036346355.1 of Rhipidocladum racemiflorum. Lineage (NCBI taxonomy): Eukaryota > Viridiplantae > Streptophyta > Magnoliopsida > Poales > Poaceae > Rhipidocladum > Rhipidocladum racemiflorum. Next base: position 74,967,525 of record CM070569.1, on the reverse strand, counting down.
GATAAAATAGGAGCGAAGGTCCAAAAATCCGGGGAATGGTTCCTAAAATCATTTTGGAATATTTGGAACATAATTGAAGTGGTTTTGGGATTTTTGGGGCATTTTTGGACTCGGGTGAAATTTCGGGTACTGGCGGAAACCTGAAAATTCGATTTTTCGACCGGAGGGGAATTAAATCCCGATTTTGGATGGGAATGGATGCCAGGTTAATATGAACACCAAAGAAACTTCAATTTTTGAATTTAATTTATTTAAATTAGATTTTTCTCCAGAAAGCAAAACTAAGGATGTTACAGTACTAGTCCCAGATCAGTAGCTAGTACACACAGTCAACAGTGATACGTCATTGCCGAACAAAAAAGAAATTGTAACATAAGTATAAAGTATTAGCCACATGGCTACTTATTACAATACTCGGTCACAAGACCGGAGACACGGTAGCGGAAACAAAACGAAAAGAAGCGGAAACAAAAAACACCACAGGCGACGACAAGACGCGCGACTAGTTCTCCTGGCGATCTTCCTCAAACTCCTCATCGTAGAACTCACTGTCTTCAACGGTGTCCTGATAGTTCTCTGATGACAACAGTTTATATAGCACGTGAGTACAAGAGTACTCAGCAAGTCTGGAAAATTATGCACATGTGGGCTTTCCAAGGAAGGCTTAATATGGTTCTTTTGCATCAAGCCAAGTTTCATCAAACCATACTTATGACATAGTTTTACAAAGCATATTTTAGCAATTCTTTTTAATAATTTGAATTATGAATAATTCAGTGAAGGTTCTATCCACCATCACTAGTATAAGGGCTCTATCCGCCTCAGGTTTAAAAGATCAAGATTATTCACACATGACTCTATACGTCATGACATAAAAACATGATCCATCTACCTGGTTGGCTCGATCCGCCAATTAATCATCCGAGAGTTCTAACCACCCCCGAATCCCAAAACATCATTTTATTTTCAAAACCAAAATCAAAGTCTACCAGTATGAAAGCATTCTTTGCTTTGCCCTTGACCGTAGGCACGACTATTCGAATAGTTTTAACTCTGCAGAGGTGTACAACTTTACCCACAAAACATGATCATCTCTTTAACGCCATGCAATTAACACACTTCCTTTGGTGTATCGGCAGAGAGATCATGGCAAGGCCTTTACAATGTATACGTCTAACCCGACTCACCCGCTGAGGTTTCACCGCTGTTAGGGTTCTATCTACCCAGTACAGAAGCCCCTCTTGAGCCGTGTGGGGAGTACAACTTGCCTCTATCTGGCACCCACATTCCACCAACTGGCGAGTCTAAGTTAGGTTTCTACAAATTATTTAGCCAGGTTGTACCATGTTAGACATGTGGTAGTACGGTTATGCTTAGAATGGACAGTTATAAGCGTCAGTCCTTAATTGACTTGGGGCGGTACTTGCACAAACCAAGACCAGTGTTCTATCCACACCCGCCCGACATTCCATTCTGCCCAAGTCCAAATCATTTTTTTCCTTTTCTTTTTATTTTGGAAAAACAGTACCAAAATCCTTATAATAATTTCCAAATTATACTTTAAATCATCATTTTTGTATAATCCCACCCCTAGGTCATTTCCATCAATGTTGGCCCTAAGCAATTCTATCGGACTATTCAACAAAGGTCACCATATAGGGTAAACATGGCTTAGCAAAAGTCCTATGGTTATAATTAAGCATGGATGTCAATAACAAAGGAGGTATTCGCAAATTGGATTAATTATTCATCTATATTTGACATACGATGATAAACATAGCAATGCAGGTGTATAAAACAAGTTAAAACATTTGCAAACATAGGATCAAAATGCGTCAAGGGACTTGCCTTCAGTTGCAGCGAGGTTGTCGTACCCTTGAAGTCCGGCGGCGTGGTCGACGGACTCGGCGGGATCCTCGGCTACGCGCAAAACGGTACAACCAATAAATAACCATAAAAAACCAAAAATTATAAAAGTAGTACTGGCAGGTAGATCTTGATTTTAGATGAATTTAGGAATTTAAACAGAATCAATCAGAGTTCGGACGAAAAAGTTATGAGCTTCCGAAGTTCGAAAATCCTGGAAAATTGAAAATTGAGGAATATTCCCGGAATATTCCTTTTCCTGATTTTTCTGATTTTTGGATTGTTTTGAGTGTATGGCAAGTGGGGTCCTCCTGTCATACTAATGTGGCTTCTTCCCCATGGCTCAAAGAACAGGGGAGCTTGCTCCATGGGGCGCCGGAGAGTAGGGGAACCGGCAAGGCGGCGGCATGGCCCTGCCTTCGTGGGGACGGGCGGAAGCGAGCTGGCCAGCTGCTCAGCGGTGCTGAGCGGCGGCTGAGCTACGGTAGCGACGAGAGGTCGGGAGACGCGCGCTGGGGAGACCTGGAGGCGGGCGGCCGGCTCGAGCGGCGGCGAGGCGCGGCGAAGCGGGCTGGCGGGCGCGACGCGGGCGGCCGACGGCGTCGTGGCGGAGGCGCAGGACCGGGGGGCAACGGCGACGCCGGTTAGCCGGCCGAGACGGCGGTGACGGCGCTGGGGCGCCGGCGATGCGCACGGGCAAGACCGAAAACAGAGCAACCCCGAAAAAACACCAAAAATTCGAAATTTTGCAATAATTAACATGTAATATTGCAAAATATAAAGATGGATCATCAAGGGGACATCTAGAAGAACTTAATCTTGCAAGGAATTGAACCAATTCTCACCGAAGAAGATGAATTTGGCGATCAACGGAGGTTCGGCCGAAGCGACAAAACTTCAAAATTCATCGCCCAAACTTGATAGACCCTAAAATTGATTGATGGGTTAGAATCTAGACACCCATACGAACACAAGGAAACAAATGGAATTGAATTTGAACCACCGATGGAGAAGATATGAGGATGAACACGGAGAGCACGCTAAAACGTGTCCCGGCACCGGTTTTCTCGATATAGCGGACGAACGAGTTAGAGACGCAAGGAATGGGTGCTACCACCGGGAAGAGGACTTCTATACGGAGAGATGGGAGGTGGAAGCACGCCGTTTGGGGGAAGAAACAGCCGAGTTATGGGCATTAATACCCATTTTGGTTTTTGCTTCCCAGTTCAAAATCCGGCGATATTCCGGGCAAATGATGGTGGGAAATGGAAAGGTTGCGTCGCTACGAATCAAACGGATCTGGCCTTGCATGATTTGGAGGTTTAATGGAGGAGTCATGGGGGATTAAAGATCATGCATGCATGAAAGGTAAGAGAGAGCTCCTTCTCTGGTTCGTCCATCGTAAGGTTGAAGATGACACTGTAGCTCATTCCACGTGGCGCCGTGCGATTGGCCGATAGTTACGTGAAAGTGACGCCCCAGAGAAAAATTAGCAAAAATGGTCTAAAAATTCCGGAAAATTCGTAGAACCATTTTGGAATATTTGGAACCCAATAAAATTGGTTTCGCTGAATTTGGATGAAATTTGGAGATTTGAATATTCTAGAGCGAATAGCGGGCATTAAATGAAAACCACGCGGGATAAAATACCAGAAAGCCTCCAAAAAATCTTGGAAAAAAATCCCAAAATATTTTTAGAATATTTGGGACCTAATGCAATAGGTTCCATAATTTTTGGAGCATTATCGGACTCGGGTGAAATTTCGGGTACTGACGGGAATCTGGAAATTTGATTTTTCGAACAGAGAGGAATTGAATTCCGATCTTGGATAGGAAAGGATGCCAGGTTAAACTAAACACCAAGGAAAAACCAAATTTTGAATTTACTTTATTTAAATTAGATTTTTTCCAGAAAGTGAAACTGAGGATGTTACATATGAGTTTGAGGAGTATTTTTATGCTTTTTCTCTCAATACAAGTTGCATAAATTTTAAAGAAACCGAAAGAGTAAATAATTACTATATACTTTTTATTTATACTTTAACCTTTGTGTAACTTTTAAAAATAAAAGCATAATAAATGTTTGGTTTATACAGAGAAAAAACTGGAGTTCACTCGATAGTACTGAAAGAATAAGACCCACCCGTTTTGCCATTCCGTCAAATTCTGAGCATTCATGCCATCAAAACTGAATCTTTTGCCCTCCGAACTGTTTTGAGAAAAGACGCATCTCCTGCTCTGCTTCGTTCCCTCGGGGCCGCAAGAACTTAGCCGCCCCAAAACCTGGTTGGTCTTCGTTGCGGCAGCTCCTGGGGTGGCGCGGGCGCCCTGGATCTGCTGGCTGCTACCTGAATTTTGCAGGGGTAAGTTACACTAGGTCGAGCCGTGTATGATGCCATGCTGTGTATAATGTTTTTTTATAACGAAAAATGTAATTTTGATTTTCTCGATGATATTTTTTTTAAAAAAAAATGGATGGCTAAGAGTCGTCGGCGAATTTGCGTAACCACGGGGTCACGTAAGCATAGGGTTATTTGTGGGAAAAAAAACGTTGGAGGACCTCTTCGTGAATTTACGTAAGCAAAAAACGCAATTTCGATTTTCTCAATGGTGTTTTTTGAAAAAAAAAATGGTTGCCTATGAGCCGTCGGCGTTTTTTTGTAAAACTACGGGAAGGACCTATCCACGATCGCAAAAAACCGTAGAGGACATGTTCTTGAATATACAAAACTACGGGTCTTTTTTCAAAATAACCAGTAGAAGGACCTAAACGTAATTTTAGAATTTGCAGAGAGCTTTTTTGGCAAAAAAAAATTGACACGTGAGCATGCTGGTTGGCCTCTAATTTCATGCGGCATATGAATAAGTATATTAGGTAGAGTCGCACGCTACACCGCGCCGTACGAAATTTGGTCTGAGTTTTTTTCTTTCCAAAAAATGGTAGGAGGTCCTCAACATAATTTCAGTTTTCTCAGGGTGGTTTTTTCAAAACTGGGCTAGGTAGGAGCCGTCTGCGAATTTGCGTAACCATGGGGTCTTTTTGCAAAAACAAATCGGTGTGTTTGCGAATCTACAGAACTATGGGGTCCTTTTGCAAATAACCAAGGAAGCGTCGATACATGTGAAAAATGATGTACCCGTATCTGATACGTATCAGATACTCCCGATACTATCCTGCACGTATCCATTAATTTCTGATTTTTCAAAAAAAGAAAGAATATGATACTTTTCATACACTTTTCCGATACAAACAACCCTAAGTCGCTAAACAAATAAGCCTCAACCCCAAGTCACTAAACAAATAAGCCTCTCAACGATTACAAGCTAGTCTCGACTCCCGCACCGAGTCCCACACTCCCGATCCATGCATCCGTCATGCCACCGGCCCGCCGCTCCCCTGCCCCGATCCACCCACACCGACCTCAGGACGCCGCTCCCCTCCCCCCGATCCGCCCACGCCGAGCTTGGGCTACCACTCCCCTCCCCCGATCCGCCGACGCTGCCCTCGGTTTGCCGCTCGAGTTGACGCCGTCGCCTCCCCGTAGGTGTAGGCGCAGCTCTCCCTGGATCCAGCCACTCCCCCGATCCAGCCTTCTCCCAGCATCAAGGTATAGTTATTAGTTCTTATTGCATCAAGGTTGTTCAAACTGCATCAAGGTATAGTTTTTAGTTCTTACTACAGCGGATGGTAGCAACAATTAGACTTACATTTGTGGTCTACTGGACTTTTTGTAGTCTATGTCTCTAAGATTATCATTTATCAGATTATGTACTAAGTGGTTGAACTTGAACTATTATGTACTAAGTGGTTGAACTATTATCATAATATGCACTACTGTCACGCCCGGCTTCTCCCGCAACGGCCGCCGCTTTCGCCGGGCCGCCCGCGCCATAACCGCCCGCCGCTTCTTCCGCCGTCGTTGCTTCGCCCGCGCCGCCCTTCCCCTATAAACCCCCCACGGACCCCTTCTCCGTGCCTCTCCTCTCTCTCCCTCCGCTCCCCTCCTCCCTAGTGCGCCGCGCCGCCGTCTTCTCAGCGCCCGGCGCCCGCCACGCCGCTTCTGCCGAGCCGCCCGATCCTCCTCCGGCTCCGTTGCCCGCCGCCGCCCGGCTCCATCCCCGCCGGCCACGGTGCGCGCCGCCGCCTCCCTTCTCGCCGCGCCCGTGCCATGGCGGCGTAAGGCGCTGCAGCGTCTTGGCGTGGTCCACGCCAGCGGCGTGGTCCACGAGCCCACAGCCCCACCCGTCAGATAAAAGAAATAAAAAAGATTTTCCAAAAATCCGAAAATGCTGCTGACGTCATCATGACGCAGTAATTCGGTTTTTCTTTTTAAAAATTCCAGAAAACCCGTTTTATTTGTTTTTAAACTTCCGGGAGCCCGTTTTCGCCCGTTCGAACTCCGTTTGGCTCCATTCTTCTTCCTAAATTCATTAAAAACCTTAAACTTCAGTTTAGAACTAGTTTGAAATTCAATTTGTGTTTATTTGAATTCGTTTGGATCTTATTTGAATTTGGGTGCTTTTTACGCGTAGATTACGGAAAGTCCGAGGAGTTCCTGAATGACGATTTCGAGCAGCAACTCGTCGAACCAGGCAAGTCACACCCCCTTGATCATGTTGCTCCCAATTTGTGAACTTGTATGTTGAATTTTAAATTATTGCTTGCTTATTTATTATAGACATTAATTTTCGACATAGTTTTAAATGATAGTTATATCCAATTTCGACATGCGTCCTTTGATATTTGAATTCCGATACCCTTGTAACCTTAGTAAAAATATGAATTATGACTATGGTAATAGTTAGACATTGCTTAGCCATGCATAGAACTGAACTTAGGAAATTTTGGGGAACTTTATGCCAAAATGAGGACATGTTCAAATGGAAACTTATGAAGATCAATGTTAGAAAATAATGTGGAGATAGTATGGTTAAAATGAAAATGACTTAGACCGGGCGAGAATTGGTTGGAAAGTGGTGAGGTCATGGTTCTGGGTTTGTGGACAGTCTCGCCTAGTCAATTGAGGACCGGTCTGAGTCTCGCTGAATGTAAAGCCTAACCGTACTACCACGAGTCTGGAATGGGACAGACCTGGCTATCCTTATTAAATCATTTCATGGACAGTCATGCCATATTGGGGTAGTGGTGTGGTGAAAGCGAGATGCTGCCACTCTGGCGTAGATGGAGTCTTTCAGCGGTGAAACCTTAGCGGGCATGACTACGTGTATGAATTTAATATAGGGGCCTTGTCATAATCTTCTCTGTCACTCACCAAAGGAAGTGTGTTGACATAAAAGGGAAATATTATGTCTTGTGGGTAAAGTTGTACAACCTCTGCAGAGTATCAAACTAATCGATTAGCCGCGCCTGCGGTTATGGGCATGCCGAGCAAGCCATTCTCATATTAGACTTTACTATTAAAATTTGGTTTTCAGAAATGATGTTGGATGGAGGGAGTCCATCATGGGTATAACTTAGCCATTCCAGGAGAGATTCCTGAGTTAAAGAAAAATGTATAAATTTGAGTTTCATTATAAACCATGCCTTTTAAAATTGTTTTGAATGATTATTAAACTATTGCTTTACGCTTAAACAAACCGTATTGCCATCCTTTGATTACCCGTACATTTATATTGCATTTCCGGTGTGGTTTGCTGAGTACGTATGTACTCACCCTTGCTTAATTTATCACTTCAGAGGAGGAGTACCACGATGGTGAGGAACAGTTGGACTAGGCCGCGTCCCCAGTCGATTGCCTGTGGCAAATCAATTGGGCTCTATTTATTATTCTTTAATTCCACTGCTTTTATTTATTCGTTGGCCTGCGCGCCATTTCCTATGTAATCTTGAATATTTATTATTAATAAAGAACGCTGGATATGCTATGGTTTCATTTCTACTGTGTGTACTAGTATTTCCTGGACTAGTACAGAATACACAGAGGATTTCGGAGGTGTTATTCCGGGGTCCGACAACTACTAATTTAATTTATGCGCTGCTTATTTGCTTTTCTATTCTTCTCATCTAATATTTGAACTTTGGAGAAATGGAATGGACTATTAGAGTGGTCGAGCTACACTTACAAGTTACAAGTTATAATGTGAGCACTATGTATCTATCTGTGATTCTATTATTTGTTTGTATCTATGTACTCATTTATTCTCTAATTTCTTGGCAGCTGCTTTGTTACTTCGTTATATTGGTTTCATGAACTTGTATAAGGCAAACAACCATGAGGGAGAACTAGAGAAGAAAGTAATTAGCTACATCAATATTAAGGTATTCCTATTTTCTCATTTCCTTACAAGAATTTATTAATTTTATGTTTTTCTATTACTATTACTATTATATATATATAAATATATGCGCGCGCGTATGTATATACATGTATCGCCATATTGATATTTTTTGAGAAAATATCGTATTGGGATATCGACTATCCGATACAACAAATGTAAAATAACCATAGGAAGGGTCTACACGTGCTTTCGGATTTTTCAGAAGGCTCCTTCGTGAAAATGGTAAGCTGATGCGCTGTGGGCTCGGGAAATCGCGTAAGGATACTACTACTGTATACTAATATTCGTGGTTGTATGCTGCAGTTTCAAACCATTCGTGAATTTGATTGCTTGCGTTTGAGATGTAATTTGTGTTTCTTTGGCTGTAGGAGATGAACATGAGTTCATGTTTATCGAAAACTCGTCTGTGAACCATGCGAATTGTGAGCAGCTTCGAATTAATGGTGGCGCATACGGTGATGGCAAACGTTTATGGGCTGTTTGGTTGCCTTCTCAACTCAGCCAGGCTGTATGAGTGGAGTCAGGCTGGTGGGATTCAGGCTGAGTGGATGCAAGAAGATGTTGTTTGGTTGATTGTATGAGTTGGTGCAGGCTGAGAAGAGATGGTGTTTGGTTGATTGTATAAGCTGGTGCAGGCTGAGAAGAGATGCTGTTTGGTTGATTGTATGAGCTGGTGTAGGGTTACAAGAGATGCTGTAACACACTCTCTGAATGCAAACGGAACTGACTGGATTCAAAATCTCTCGACAATTTATATTGAACCTAACTTGTAATGTCGAATGCTGTAACACACTTGATTCAACTTCCTACAGAGGTAACTATTCACCAGTCTTTCTTGCTACACTTGATTCAACTTCCTACAGAGGCAACTCTATACTCAATGGATAAGTAAAACCCAACAAAATTAACAGGACATAACAAAACAAATGAACAGTTGAAATATAACTCGATTCTTTCCTCAGAAAGAGACAGACATGTTTGATTACATCTAGACTAGATTGATGGCTACACTATATACTCCCATAGGCACAAAGGTATTAATATTAACCGCAAAATAACAGCCCGTATAGTAACCTGCTTCAACTATGTTTTGATGTATCGATAAGTCATAACAGCTTTTGTATGACGCCAAAAACAAGCAAGGAAACTTCTTCCGGTCCACTGTACACCAACTTCCTTTTTGTTGACTGCACCGCATTTGATGTATCTAATCTACACTTCTACAGTATACTTTAAAGTCACTGATGAGAGAGTGCTTCGTGGTTCTGATCGGTGTGGCGATGCATAATCTACTGGTAAGGTTGCTTGTAGCACAGTCCCAGAAATGCTGCTTCTCAGTAAAGACCGAGGCTATCTGGAAGATTGATCTCACCACTGCAAAATAGTTCACACGGTTCAGATGTTACAACCAGATCAATTAACTGGTGAAAAGACAACAAAAAAGAGATATTATGTAGCACATGAAATAACTATGGTTGCTACTACTTTGCATTACAGATGCAAATAGTGCAATGGCATCTCAAGCGCTCGAATTCCAACATAATTTGATACCTTGCAAGAATAATAAGATGAAACTCCTAATCACATTGGCCTCAATGCTTCTATGTTGCGTGAAGACTAAAGTGCCCGTCAACTCAATAAAGCACCCTCGAAGTCGATAGAAGATAGCTGAATCTGCTAACATAAACAGGAAACTCACCTATCTTGGAATGCTGAAGCTTCATCCAAACCATCTGACACGTGTGACAATTTTGTGTCATTGTCACCTAGAAAAATTACATAATCAAGTAAGCTTAAAAGAAATAACTGGGAAGGTCCGTTTCAAAAAAGACCCTGGAAGGTGCAGCAAAATACAAGAGCAAACATGGACTAGGAAATGGATAAACATTTCCATGAGACCATTCATCAGGCATAAGTCAATCATTCCAGCAAAAATAAATAACTAAATAAAGCAAAGATAAATAATAGCAAGCATCAGTAAATTTGAGCAGATCATCGTCACATGGCCATCCAAAATGATATAAAATTTCATCCAAAATGGTATAAAAGTTCGTAGCCATCCACAACACATGTTTAGTCATGTACTACATTTCAAGTCCATCCAAAATGTTTAGTCATAGCAAAATAAAAGTTCATAGCCTGCACTGTAAGCTTAAAGGCAATAAACCCCAAACCATATTCATCCTTAAAGGCAATAAAGAAATGGGAAGTGCACTTTGTACTACTAAAGATAAAATGAGCAAAAGTTAAGCATCTCCCATCTATTGACGGCCCAAAATCACACCAATTCATTAGTCGCTTGTCTTGATGTAAACATGGCTGCTTTGAGTTTTGACCAGACTTGTTCTAAACTATCAAGGAAGAATACCCAGAAAAAGACAATAGAAGTTCATATACAAAAAAAAATCAAAACTTTTAAGAGCATTTATCTAGCAGCACTGGATCGATGCAGCATTACCACATCCACAGCAACTCCATCAGCCTTGCTTGAGCGACTTGTTGAATTGGCATCCCTGCTAAAAGATGAAGCAATAGTTAAACTGGATCGATGCTTGAGTGACTTGTTGAACTAGATAGATGCTTGAGCGACTTGTTGAACTAGAGAAGCGCCCCCAAAAACCAGTTTCTCAAAAAAGTCCTCCCGAAACCAAGCCTAAATGCCATAGAAATGCAGAAATCACAGCAATACGGAGCGGAGACAACTCACCGCTGCCTCGGCGTCCCATCTCTGCTCTGCGACATGGCTGTGTTCAGAGAAGAGCCTCTGAATCCACAAGAAGCATATCATTCAAGAAACTGACGGGAATGCATACAGAAAAGAGAGAAATGCGAGAGGAGTGCGTGGGGGAGATGGGTGTGGAAGCGTGGGGGAGAGCCGCGGGAGAGGAGGCGTGGGGGAGATGGGTGCCGACGGTCGGAGACGGGCGGAGCAGCCATGCGAGAGGAGCCCGTGGGGGAGATGGGTGTGGAGGCGTGGGGGAGAGCCGTGGAGGAGATGGGATCCGAGAGGAGCTGTGGAGAAGATGGGTTCTGAGTGCTCTCGTGCGAGAGAGCGCATCTGCGGAGCCAGGCCCCCCGGAAACGCCCAAAGTTTTCATTTCTGCGGGGCCTGGCTCCGGGAGGAAGGTTGCATCGATCCAGCCGGGCTCAGAGACCTGAGAAGCCAACCAAACAGTGCAAAGTTGCATCTACAGAGCTAATATGTAATCTATTATGTTGGAAAGAATTGGAGCCCTCTCAAGCCATCCATCTCACCCCCCATGCCATTTTGCAAAAAAAACCTCTATGTTATTTAAATTACGGATAGGTCCCTGTAAATTACAAATAGATCTTTTGTGATTTTTTGTGAGTATGTAATCTATTATGTTGGAAAGAATTGGAGCCCTCTCAAGCCATCCACCTCACCCCCATGCCATTTTGCAAAAAAACCCTCTATGTTATTTAAATTACGGATGAGTCCCTCAAATTACAAATAGATCTTTTGCGATTTTTATGAGTATAAAAAAAAGTTTTTCAAATTACATTTAGGTCCTGGTTCGTTACTTTACGACAAAGCGCCGCTAAATCTGAATCTCGAGCGAGCCCTTTTCTAATTTTTCATAATAGCGATTAGATCAGAAAATATAACAAAGCAATTACCGGCCCTTACGTCCCAGATCCTTTCTTCGTTTTCCCGAAAAAAAAATATTTTAGATCAAATAGAAATATGTGTACATTTCCCAACTCAATCTCTAATATTTTTGAAACATGTATTAATACTCGGTGAGCATAGTGTTAAACTCGATAAAGAAGGTTGATATCTCTAATATTTTGGAACATGCATTATCACCACTGTTAACACATAGAGTATTAAACTCGACATAATGAGGTTAGTCGGGTAATGATAAAGTGTTAACCAAATTGCCAAAAGAAATATATGTCTAGGTTCTTTCTTCATTTTAGGAAAAATATTTTCATCAACGAGATATATGTGTATGCTATCTCTAGATTTTTTTCTCCCAACTCGATCTTTAATCTCTAGACTTTTTCCAAACTCTATTTCTAATATTTTTGAAATATGTATTATTACTCGGTGAACACATGGATTGTTAAACTCGACAAAGAAGGTTGGCATCTCTAATATTTTTCTTGAACATGTATTATTACTTAGCATAGTATTAAACTCGACAAAGAAGGTTGGTAATAATAAAGTGTTAACTAAATTAAATCAAAAAAGAAATATGTGTGCAACTCAATCTCTCTATTTTTGTAAATCGATTCTGATATTTTCCGAATAAGAAATATATGTATAAAAGCTACTATCTGTAGTTTTTTGTAACTCGATCTATAATATTTTTGAAAAATTTCTATTAGCCGGTGGACATATAGAGTGTTAAAATCGCTCCGAAAAAAAAATATTTAGGTCCTCATACAGTTTTTTTTTAGAAAAAAATAGATTAAATTTTACACGGTGCGGTGTGCGCCGCACATTCTGGCTAGTTCTCTCCACATGCAGCCAACCAAACAGGCTATTAGGGAACCGAATCCCTTACCTGCGATGTTGCATATAGTTGCTGCCTCACCGGAGCGGCGGCGATTGAAGGCGGGCTGCGGCGACGCTGAATGGGGGGAGAAGGACGATGGTTGACATGGTAGAAGGGGCAATTGAGTCAATTCCCCTCGTGTGTTCGGCTAAGAAAAAAAAAGAAAAAGAAGAAAATTGCTAACGTAAGCTGATGGGTGGTCAAAAATGGGAAGGACAAGTTCTTTTGCTGGTATAAATTAAAACTCATTTTTCAGTGTCATCAACTCAATTTTTCCAAGAAAAAAAAGAAGAAAGTTTGGCACTTGGTCAAGCAATATGCACCATTGTGTATCCGAGCTAGTATGTTTCGCATAAAATATGTGATGCAAGATTAGCTCTCCTTGCAAAACACACTCATGTCCTAAGCATTTTGTTGATCTAAGTATTATCATGGTGACCAACTTCCCACCTTTATACTCAAAAAAAGTAATTTTGAAATGAAAAGAAGTGTTACACATGATTCACATTAATGCGTGGTGAATAAACAAAGATGGGTCTACTGATCACTTGTGAGCACAATTTTAGACCATAGTAACCCAATTAAAGTACTCGTTTTCAAGTCAAGCAGTTATATATTGCTTGAGTTGTCTAGTTTACATTCACATGCCAAAGCATAAACCCCATCGTGCAACGATCAAATTAATATTTGGGCCGTTGGATGGCACGTTCATGGATTGGATGAAGCGTTACTGGAGCGCACATGACTGACACGATCTGATGGGTGTTTAGGAAGGTGGTTTGAATCTCGATATTAGTGACACGATCATATGATTATACGATCCAGATTGACTAGACCAATCGATATCTTGCCCTGATCAAATATTTGGGCCGTTGGATGGCTCGTTCCATGGATTGGACGAAGCTTTACTGGAGCACACACAGCGGTGAAAATGGATCGGATACGGGCGGATATGCTCTCTGTATTCTAATCCTTTTTTTTTTTCGAATTCGGAACCGGATACGGACTAACTGGATACGGATACGAATCCGAGTTAATCGGGATAAGGATACATGACGGATATGTGACGGATTCGAGTCAGAAACGGATAAAGATATATGGATAATGCATGTATATATAGAGTAATATATTTTGAATTAAACCGTATGAGTACTTGTCCATAGTAGCAAGTTATATATATATCAATCAAACCCAATATACATCATAGAAAGAATATGCTACTTTAGGATTAATAGAACCAATTAATTATCAATATAAATGGGCTCTCTATGGAAAAAATGAGATGATATGGGCTGGGCCTTGCTGATATCCAAATAGGATATCCGGATATCCGATCCGAATACCCGAATAGGAAAATTCCGAATATCCAGATTCCATCATGTATTTACCGGATATTGGCTGTTCTGTATCCGATCCCGCATCCGAATTCAAATGTCCGGATCCCGTTCCGGATTCGGCCGGATAGTCAAATCCGATCCCAGATCGGACGGGAATTATCCGACCCGTTTTCATCCCTAAGCACACGACTCCACGACGAACTAATGGGTGTTTGGTAAGGTTGTTCAAATGTCGATGGCAATCATACGGTCCTGTGATTATACCATCTAGATCGACCCGACCAATCCAATTATAGAGTAGAGTCTTAACATTATTATGATTCTACAAAAAAGCTTGTAGGATCATGAGCAAAATTTTCATGCGATCCTACTCGATTCTAATTATTCTAGTGTTTCATTATAAATAATTGCTTGTATATGCCATTTTATTTGCAAAATTATACTTTTATCTCTTCATATCCGCTATAGTTTACATAAATAACAAATGATTTTTTTATTTGCCCAACATTTTTGTAAACAAAACTTCGAAATGTATAATTTTAAAAATGTTGTAAAGATGAAATGCACGGTAGATTTTTAAATATATTTTTTTTTGATATAATTGGACAAAATATTAGATTCTACATCGATTCTATGATTCACGATCCTACCGAAGAACCTCTGATCCAATTCAGGATCGTGATTCTGATAATCTGATGTTTGGTTTAACGAACCGGATGATGAATGGACCATCTGATCCTACCTCCTATCCTAATCCACTTGTTTGATTCGAGGAATGGAATAATTTGGTACATCACCGTCTCTTCCTTAGTGGATATAAGGCTAGTACAAAATAAGTGATTTTGTCATCCCACTAATTGTATCCCATGATGAACCAACCCATTGAGGTGATCCTTCAAACCAAACACCCCATGAGTTCTCATGTGAGGGTTCTTAAGCGGTTCAATGAATGTACAAACACAGTAATAAGCAAATGCAGATGATAAGTTCAAAAAAAATTGCACTAGGCCAGGCACTACAATTATACTACTTGTTGCTTGCTACATGCTCTATTCATTCACAGATACATATCATTTTAGGTATATGTAGTCAAACTTTCAAAACTTTGATTATTGATATTTTTTTAAAATTGTAACATCCAAAATTTTGCCAATAAATTGTTTATTAAGTTTCCAAAATATTCTTCTGTAATTTTCATAAATTCTCAGAATTTTTTTGGCTTTTCTAGAATTTTCTAAATTTAAGAAAATGCCCTTTTTATTTTCTAGATGTTGTTTTTTAATTTTGAATTTCTATTTGAAACTATGCAAAGTCTAAAAATATTTTATTTAGGTTTTGAATAATCTAATGTACCACTACAAAAAAAATTAAATTTTGGAATTGGGTTGCTATTTACGCAAAATTAAATTATGCATCTTCTATTAAAAACAATGGGTATAAAAGGATTCATGACAAAAAAAACTAGGGTTACTAAAATTTGAAAAAAACTTTGACAAGCATCAGTACCATGTCAAGTATACCCACAAAACTTTTCATAATTTTTTAAGATAGTTTGCTACTTCTAAAAATTTCAATGTTATCTATTTGTAATTAAAGCCTTTCCTGCAAGAAAACAAACTTTAGCCAAGGTGCTTCATCTCTCAGCTTCACTATCTCTCACCGACGTGTCGAGCGCGCAGGTTAGCCCTCCAGCCAGCTCGCACCCACACTACACAAGCCCCGCTTCATTCACGCACCACACCCGCTGCGACCGCACAACTCGCACCTAGCTTGCCCAATCCTTCCGCCGCTCATGCCCACTCTCATGCCAGACCACGCCACCTCATGCCAGTTCACGTATGCCAGAAAACCAGCGGCGCTGTGCATGCTCAGGACGCGTCTACTATGTTGTCAGGTCGAGGAGGCTGACTAGAGGTGTATGAATAGGCGGTTTTAAAATCTCTTTGGCTAAAATAGTGTTTTATATTTAGAAGCGTAAATCAAAATGGTTTTGCCTAATTAACGCCTAAATCGACTAGTATCACTAAGTTCACCAACAACCTAAGTCTATATCAAGGTTTGCAATCCTTGGGTGATAAGAAAGCAATGTAAATTGCAAGAATGTAAATGAGCCAAAGGAAGCTAACAAAAAGATGACACACGATCTTTTTACCGTGGTGTTCAGAGACATACCGATCTCCACTAATTCATGTTGAGGTAAGCCCAAATGAATTGAATTAGCTCCATGAATTAAGCCAAATAACTCGAATCTACTAGCGGTAGCTCTTTCCCCCAGCACGTAGGTAAGTTCCAACCTTCACAACACACCATGCCTTCTCGCATGCTTCTTGAGAAAATCACCGGACCACGACGTCTTCACACCGTCTAGGTGTCGGCAAACACCAAGAGCAACAAGCCAAACCACTTGCTTGACCCTCACCAAGTGCAACACATGCACAAGTGGATACTCAATCCACCTCTAGAAGCAACACATGCAACTAGAGACCTTTCTTTTTGCTCACAAGGTGCAACACATGATAATTGAGAGGAGAAGCTCACGCTAGTTCAAGAAAGTGAAATGGAATGCCAAGAGAATTCCAAATGCTAGCACAAGCTATCCTTATATAGCCCACCAACCAAAACTAGCCATTATTGACTTCAAAGTGCTTACAAAGCACTGTATGGATATATTCATGCACGGACAAGTGTTTCAACTGGACATATTCATATACTATTCAAACGGCTAGTGCATTTAATGTGAGAATATGAATGTTGTGGGCTAGCTCATATCTCTCACACAGTCACTGAAAATCCGGCCTCATGTATCAGTTTCCTTTTAAAATCCGATTAAATAATATAGTCACTAACATGTGGGCAAAATTAGAAATAATAACGTGATTTGTAATTTAAACCGATATTTAGTTATGAGTCAATAACATGTGGATCCTACCTGTAAGTCATTTTTGAAAAATAATAAACTAATAATATGTAGGCCCCACTTGTCAGCCTCTCAAAAAATTATTTAATTGAGAAATACGCTTTCAAGCACAATGAGAATACACCTATTCTGTTGGAAGGCTTAATCTCTGATACCACGCCTTCGACGTCACCCCCTCTTTTTATTTTAGAATTTTTCCAACTAATTTAAATTCAAATGATCATAACTTTTAAGTACAAACTCCAAATTAAGTGAAATTAGTTTTAATTTTTTTTCCTAAAATCATGATCGTTCTGATTATGGAAAATACTTTAATTTCGTCTATGTTTGTTTTCAATAAGTTCTTATTTGTGTTTTACGATATTGTGCATGTAGACATTGACGTTCCGGTGACCTCCACCATTGACCCCGAGCAAGACAAAGAGCTCAACGAGCACAGCAAGTACCCCTTTAATCATATTGATCCTAATATTTCACTTAATTTATGTTATTTTAAAAATTATGTATACATGCGTGTACTTTCTGTAAAATGGCTATATTATGGGTACAAGTAGATAGTCCTACTTGCTGCACGGAACTTTTATAATAAATAGACAATCTTACTATTGAAACCTGTAAGATAGGGGTTAGACAATAATTGCTGTCAACATTGGGTTATTCGATTATACATGCATACTCTTAGCCATGCCTTAGTATTGGCAAGAACAAATGAACGTTGAAACGTTTGTTCGAAAATGGGAATTTTGACATGATGGACCAGGACTGCTAGCTCTGTTATTTTGGTGTAAAATCAAAGTTGAAAACTAAGTTTTGGCGAGGTTGAGTTATTGATATAATATGTGAAGTATGGGAATGAACTTGCACATAGTGTACGAGGATTTCTCGCCCGAGTCGATTAATGATCGAACATAGTGTTATATAATATAAGATATTTGTGCAATCACAAGTGCTAATATGGGGTGGTTTTAACCTACTAAGTTATCTAGGACTATCTTTGCACATTAGAAGGCTGGAGTAGTACAAGCATTCTAGGTAGGTTTGCTCGAATGGGTACCCTCACCGAGGTGATGTGGCTAAAGTTTGCCAATACAACGGTGTACGCCTTGCTTTGGGAGGAAATAGTTATAGCAGGGAGTAAACTATCACTGATATTATATTTATGAGAATTTTATTGCTACCGCCATAGCAAGGGTCAAACATCGCTGGGCTGGTGAAGAGTTAAGTCTAGGTGATGTAACGAAGTGTATTAATAGCTTGGCAATAATAGTTTATTATATCTTGTGGGTAAAGCTATACACCTCTACGGAGTGCAAATCTTTTTTAAAAAGTTATGTTTGCGATCATGAGAGACTTGGTGCACTAACATTAGTTACTTTTGAATTTTTGTGCAAAAACTTGTGTTGAAAAAATGGTGGGTAGCTATGATACATATGTTATGCCAGGTGTATGGCTGGGAACGGATCGTTGATCACAATCATAGAGGATTGTGATTTGTTTATATTAATGCTATAAATTTATAATTACATACATGCCAATTGCTCTTTATAAGTTCCGTTTGAAATCTACTAACTGTTATTGTTGAATAAATCTCGCTTTATGTAAAAATTTGAGAACATGATGGCATAGCCATTCTTTTGACAAAAGTATGCGTATATTTATATTTATGATGCACTATAAGTCTTGCTGAGTAGAAATGCATTTACCCTTATTTGTTGATATTTAGAGGATGAATAAATCGTCGCCCTCGACGATTTATATTTTACTGCAGGTTTCAATGATTATGACAAAAAGCTTTTTTTAATGCTTAATCTAGTTGGTTGCCTATGAATTTTTGGGTTAAGACATACCGTTGGACCTTAATGTTTAATTTTGTTTCTTTCCGTTGCTTTTACTTGTACTTATCCTATGTGGCCCAATGACCCCTTTTGTTGTAAATGTTATGTGCGTGATCGTTACCTTTTAATATTTATACAATGTTATGAATATGTGTACTAACAATCACCGATCATGGGACTAGTATATTATATAAATGAGGCCTTCGAGTATTCCACGTCCGGATGAGGGACTAGACAAATATCTAGATTGTAAATCATATGTATAGATTATATCAAAAAATACTTCTATGGTGCTATAATTTTATTTGATTTTATAAACATAGTACATTATAAATTAATGGTATAATTTTAAAGACCATATCCTACTCCAAAAGACACCTATTTGTAGCCGGAGGGAGCAGCAAATAAGAAACGGAACAAGTTAGTTGGCTCATTTGCGTGGAGCATCGCTGGACGTGCAAAAACAATTTGCAAACCCAATCTGTTAGGGTATGTTTGGATCTATTAACACTAATAGTTAGCTGGCTAAGTATTAGCTGGGGGCTAACTATTAGCTGGTTAATTATTAGCTGGGACTGTTTGGATGTACTAGCTAATAGGTAGTTGAAAATTTAGTTGTGAGTGGAAATATCCATTGTACCCTTGCATTAATTAGCTAATGGGTGAAGTCGAGCACAGTGAAAAAGGCCTGGGTGGAGGGGCAAATTAGTCTTTTAACTATCTATTAGCTAGAATTAGCAGGGGAGAACCAGCTAATGAGATAGCTATTAGCTGGGTTGTTGGCTAACTATTAGCTGTGCTTTAGCTGGGCTGTTTGGATGTACTAGCTAATAGGTGGTTGAAAATTTAGTTGTGAGTGGAAATATCCATTGTACCCTTGCATTAATTAGCTAATGGGTGAAGTCGAGCACAGTGAAAAAGGCCTGGGTGGAGGGGCAAATTAGTCTTTTAACTATCTATTAGCTAGAATTAGCAGGGGAGAACCAGCTAATGAGATAGCTATTAGCTGGGTTGTTGGCTAACTATTAGCTGGGCTGTTTGGATTCATTTCAGCTAATTTTAGCACTAACTATTAATGCTAATGGACCCAAACATGTCCTTAGCACAGGATGGAAATAACTGAAGCAACGCACTTCCCTGGAAGGAACCACGAAGAAACTTCCCATGGTTGAGTGGACTCAGTGGAGCCGTGAAGATCACGGAAGGTGCAGATGTCTCCGGTCAGTCCCCGGCAGCTAGCCACGGTTCATAGATGATGTGACGTGTGAACCCGTGTTTCCTTTCGCCACACTTGAAGTGTGAACCCGCGTCCTTGACTTGCGTGTCTGTGGGTTGGGTTGACCAGCGACCTCTAGCCCCTCAGGTAAATTAAAATTAGGACAGTACTAGCAGCCGGACGTCTGATTTTTTTTAAAATTTCGGACGCCCGCGCAACATTTTTTTTTACTGTTTGCAACATTTTTTTTCAACGTTCGCAACATTTTTTTCACTTTTGAAACATTTACTGTTTGTCGAATGAAAATGTTGCATGCGTAGGAGAAAAATGTTGCATGTGTAGAAAAAAATGTTGCATGCGTAGAAAAAAATGTTGCGGTAGAAATCAGACGTCCGAACTGTAGCATTACCGTTAAAATTATAACCCTCCCACGGAAACGAAAAACACGTAATTGAACATGAATCACGGCGCAATTTTACAGAAATACAGATTAGAGGTATTATTTCCGAAAGGTGTTTAGAAGCTGCGTAAGAATTTTGCAGGAATTTGAAGAGGGGAAGATATATGAAAGACACGAAGGACTTCTTCCCTGTGAGGTCTTAACCTGATACGAGAATACCTCCAAAATAAGAGCCTATTGGAAACACAAAAATTTCATAGGAAACTTCAGTTCTGACGGGAATAAAAAAAAAACAAAAACTTTCTTGCATTTCAAATGGAACCATACTATGGACCGAGCCATTCCACTGGAATTTTATAGGGATCTTAAGAGATCATTCCTTTGTTTCGATGGGCTATATAGGAGATTTCTCTGTAGGGTTCTATCTACGGGTGTAATCGGGTCGGATGTCACTCTTTTTGTGTTATAAACCATATTTTTTTTGTTATATTTGAAGTCAGATATGAATAGCGCCGGATACAAATACTGTGCGGATAATATCGATCACGAATTCAAAGTGAATATAGAACAGAATCAGTATCGGATATTGTTTATCAAATATCGCACCAAAGCATAGGCACACATTAATAGTTCGTGTGCGCGCGAGAGAGGGGGGTACTTCTCTTGAGGAATTATCTTCACCTATAAGTGATCAGGCATAAGAGGTCAAAGTTCTCTTTCCTTGTCAATACAAATAACATGATCTTAGTAGCCTCCTTGAAATGTGGATAAACTGTTTCTTTGATGCTAGAGAAACTACTTACAATCTTTCAATTAATCGAGGGAACATACGTGCTTCCACCTGTTAACAAAATGCTGAAACAGTATCTACATGCTTCATCCAGGTCCTCGACAAACCCTTTCTTGTATGTTATGCCACCAGGGAGAATGTAAGAACGTCTAAAAGGGTTGTCCTTAAATGATAACCTGCAAAACAATTGCACAGCATGCTGTTCAGAGATTTCAGTAACTAATCAACAAAGATAGTGCAAAGATGGTTGAAAAACACTATGACATGATGGCATGCACATTTACCTACACTAGAAAGGATTAATAGAGACAGCCTGTACTACAAAAATAGTGTAATGATAATTACTGGAATGTGAAACATAGATGAGAGCAAGTACAATAAGGTCACGTCAGCTGACTCTTAGCCTGTACATATCAGCATTAGTCTATGTGGAAGAGTGAGAAACGATGAGAGAAAAGATATCTGTATCTTATTTAGTAGCTAGCTGGATGCATAGGTAAATCATTTATGTACAAGAGAGAAGAGATAGTTATTGCACAACATCTAAAGACAACTTTTAGAGACAGTTATTGTATAAACTAGCTTTTAGCTTACTATTAGCCTGCAGTGAGCTTTACTATTGTACTTGCTCCGAGCAAGTATTGAACCAATAAACCAATTAGCCAATCAATGAGCTAACAATAACATCTCAATCCAATTCCAGTGCTGAATTTCAAAGTTTCAATCTCTTCACCAACTAACCTAGCTACGATCACATATCCCATTTACTACTCACCCCAATATTGAGACCACAACCAACTATTCAAACCACAAACGATCAGTCTTTCCTCACCATACCTTCTCTGCCAAACAAAAACAAATATCTTATACACCAAACTTCCATTAAGTTGATGTGTTACAATTATGGATTTGATATATCAGTTTCAAGTATCTGGTTGGACGGCGCCGCAAAGGGCGTCCGGAGGCGCAAAGGGAGCGGAGCAGGGAGCGGCCGAGGGAGCGGAGGGCAGTGAGGGGGGCAGTGAGAGGGGCGGCGGGATGGGCGGAGGGAGTGAAGAGTGGCGGGAGGCGTGGAGGGCGGCAGCGGGAGGGATGTTGGAGGGTTGATGAAGGGAGCAGGGGGCAGCGGAGGGCCGTGGCGGGAGCGGCATAGGGTGGCGGCGCCGTGTAGGGGTCAAATGAGGGACGGGGGGAGGACCGAATGGGGGACACGAGTTGGGACTCAAGACTTCAGGAGGACCAAGCCACAAAGGAGAACTAGGGTTTGTATTGGCTACTGGGCCTGTGGGCCGGCCATATCATTATCTTCGGGTATCCGAATAATTTGGTTTAGATATATCCGAGAATACTCTTGAAAAATCCTAATCTGACGGATAGTATTCTCCCAAATCTGATACTGAATCCGAATCAAAATATCTGAAACCGAATCCGAATCCCAATCCGACAACTATCCTACTCAATGAGCTAAATCCAATCCGAAGGTATCCAGTCGATCGGCAAATATTCGTTCCGATTGCACCTCTAGTTCTATCTCTTCAAATTTCCTTGAAAAATTATACTCCGAATACGACTCAAAGGAGGCTACTGTCTAGTTAGACTTAAGAAAACAATGATCTCTACGACTCTACCACCTATTAAAATACTCCGTATATTAAATCTTGGAAGTTTCTGGCTCGCTCAACACCCCCATGTCATTCTTGCTGGTGTAGCGACCACGTCGCCCCTAAATCTATGTTCGTTGACATAGCTCAAGTATTTTATCACAATCGGTATTAACAAACGAACACACATCGTAGCGGTAACATGCCTCGCTTATACGGCATCGATTGCGATTCACCTCCCGCTCGCGTGTCGCCTGCGAGATTTTTGCCGGGTGCTGCGCTGAGGGGGCATGTTTTTTTGCAAAAAGGCGACTGAAAAATTACATATTAGTTCATTTTTTTGCGGGAAGGCCCCCAAAACTATTGAAATTTGGTTTTTTTTGTGGAGGCCCTCTGAAAATTATGGGGAGCTTTCTAAAATTGTGTATTAGTCTATTTTTTGTAGGAAAGCCCTTGAAACTTCTAGAATTTGTTTTTTTAGCGGAGGCCTCCCGAAAATTACAGAAGCTTTCTAAAATTACGTATTACTCAATTTTTTGTGGGCAGGCCCCAAAGATTCCAAAATTTATTTTTTCCACGAAAGCCCCCAAAAATTACGATATGTTTTCCAAAATTACGTATTAGCCTATTTTTTTTATAGAGAGACTCCTACCGAAATTTGTTTCCTTTTACGTAATAGGCCCCCAAAAATATGATAGTCTTTTCGAAAATACGTATTAGTCCATTTTTGTGTGGTCCCTAAAACTTTCGAAATTTTCTTTTTTTCAGCAGATCGTTCCAAATATAAATATTAGTCTGTATTTTTTTGTGATCTCCAAATCTTCCGAAGTTTCCTTTTTTCGCAGATGCCCCCAGAAAATTACAAAAACCTTTATAAAATTACGTACAAACCATGTGCATACAAATCCTTTTTGCAAAAAGATCCCTGACAAACTGAAATTGCGTGAATTTTTTTTCGTCGGCCACGTGGCGGCTGGCTGGTACGCGTATCTAATATTTTTCATATCAATGTTTGGCACAACCACTTCAATGATGGAGACAACATTCAACTATATTAATCATTGAAAATGGGCTCGGACGCTCTGTGCTGCCTTGGCTCCTATGCCAAGGTCATCTTTTGTATTGGCGACGGAGTAGGTTACCTCTTGGATCCTAAAATTGGTATTCTAGACAACTGTTGATCCGTATTTATAATTGTACACAACTTTTTGGAATATTTACAGAAATCTCAACCATACCCGAAATTAGGAATTTCGTTTTCCCATACCCGAAATTACAAATTTCGTTTTTGCTGTATTTGAAAACGCGAATTTCGGGAAACGCATAAACGAAAATACCATTTTCGGGTATAGCCATACCCGAAATTGGCAATTTCGGGTATGAGGTGGCACCCCCATACCCGAAAATGGGGATTTTGAGTATGAGGTGGCACCCCCCATACCCGAAAATCCCAAATAATCTAGGCCTTGTACATGTGAAGCAAAAAGCCAGCCAACCGAATCCCAAGAAATAGCCATGCATGCATGCCTTACCCGAAAATTGCAATTTCGGGTATGAGGGTGCCACCTCATACCCGAAAATGGGTATTTCGTTTATGCGTTTCCCGAAATTCGCGTTTTCAAATACAGCAAAAACGAAATTTGTAATTTCGGGTATGGGAAAACGAAATTCCTAATTTCGGGTATGGTTGAGATTTCTGTAAATATTCCAAAAAGTTATGTACAATTGTAAATACAGGTCAACAGTTGTCTAAAATACCAATTTTTCCGTCTCCTTCGCGTCACCCAAAATGTATTTGCATGGCTAGAAGACAATTGGCAGTCGGTGGCATATATATCGTACATCCACTTAGACTTTATAAATGCATCTTACATCATCCATTAAGCAAAACTACAATTGGGATATGAAAGTTTGTGAAAAGAGAGAGAAGTTAAAACAAGAGAGTAAAATTTTATTAAAAAATTGATTAGAAAATATTGGATTGTAAGGACTTTCTCAACCCCAAAAACTAGCTTAAGAGGTGAAGTCGAGACTCCCCCATTTATAAGTTAGGTCATTTGGCCTTCCACAACCAAAACCAATATGAGGCTATTATAACATAATATCAAAAGTCGATCAACAGTTCAACACAGGCAACTTCGAGGTAATACCACTGCGAACGCGTGGAAAGATCCAAGTTACTAGTACAAAAGGTCATATAACTGGCAAGCTAAGCAACTCGCGTCCTCTATACATACAGTTCACTGAACTACCTGAGTGAGGGAACGATCGATTCCGTCCTCCCTTTCTTCCCGATCTCATCCATGGCAGACGGCCTGAAGCCGCTCAAACACCCACTGACGGAACCACGTAAACAGGCCGAACCTTGCGAGGAAACCGAACCAGCGTACACCTCGGACCTCGACGGGTCGTCCTGGACATCAGCCTTCGCCCTGACCATCCTCGCCGCCAACTGCGGCGCTGCCATCTACCGCTCGCGGCACGACCCCTGGTCCGTCGCGTTCGTTTCGGCATCCCTCGCCGTACTCCTGTTGCTCTTCTACGCGCTCCGCTTGTTCGAGAGGTTGCCTCGCGGCTCCCCCCGTAGAGCCCATGTCAAAGCCGCGGTGTGGGTCCTCTCCACCGTGCTCACCGTCATGTTCTCCCACCGAGTGGCCGCGCTCATGCCCTTCCCAGTCGCCGTCGTCGTGTGGGCGATGGCCTGCTCGACCATCCTCGCCGGATTCTACATGTTTTTCGTCTGCCGAGACGGGCCCGAGGTCGCGGCGGAGGAGAAGCCGGCAAAAGTGGTCGACTTCGTATAGGGCCAACCGAGCAAGGCAAATCGACGACGGCCCGGACGCCCGGTGGTGCGATCCCTGCGGTTTTGTCGGTGCACCCGGGCCCCGTAGAGGGGCAAAAGAGCTGCTCTGCTGCGGGGCCCAGATGCACCGGCGGCGTCACAGTTGTTGCTCCACCCGGTGGTCGGGAAGTTGCCGAGGTCCTGCTTGGTGCGACGCCGCCTGGCGCTTAGCCATGGCAGCAGGTAGCCTGGAAGCGGCGCGCCTCGAGCATACGAACTCGCAATTTCGCAGTCCTTTCAAGTCTGTCGCGGCAACGCGGCATGTCTGCTGCGCCGTTCGCGGTCTTATTGGGATGCACAGAAGAAGAATAGTAACCTACTTAGACTTTCGGTCCATCCGTCTATGTACGCAAAGCTTAGATAGTCGCACGAATTACCCGGTAACAGATGTACAATCTCCTTTCACTTGGAGCCATGCAAGCCTTATTTTGTCGGTCGTATGTGTTGCAAAACGTAGTCGTTTATCTGCACCAACTAACACCACGCTCACACGTACACACGAATAAAAGTAGAGGCTCGTAAAAAATATGAGCCAATTCTCTCTCTCTACTAGATTAGATTGATTCTCTCTGCACAAGAGAGTGCCTAATATATAGCAAAATTAATAGGATATATGTTCAAATTCGCTCACTAGTAGATAGAGAGAGTCCTTGCAAACTTAACTGAGATCTATCGATATCATAAAAGGATTGTTAAACCATTCACGCATGCCACAAGCGCACCACACGTGAGCCCCGGTTATCCGATAACAGATGGGCATCTCATAATGCTAAAACTGGAAGATAAATCTTCCATTATCTAAAGAAACAAACGCACCACACGTGAGCCGCGGTTACAATTAGGGGTGAAAATGGTACGGGTTAATCCCGACCGATCCGGTACCGAATCCGTTAAAAACCGTATCCGGGAAAAAAAATCCGTATCCGGACGGATTCGGATCTGATACGGATACTTGCTACGGATACGGTAACGGATCTGATGAGCGAGATATCCGACCGAATAGCTGCGGTATATGGTAACCGGATATTATCCGACCGGATATCCGAATCAACAAAACAAGGGTACTCCGTACTCAAGTCAAGACTCAAGAGTCAAGGGCTTCCCATTCGATTCCCGCAAGCCTCAGTCTTTGCCTCCCCATTCAATTCCTCAACCCGAAAACTAACCCTAGTGCTTGAGCGCGCCGCATGAATTGGTGTGTTGGGCTGTTGGGCAAGCGGGACTTAGTTGTTCAAGTTATGTATGAATTTGATACCTTGTTATACTTGTGTTGTGTGAGTTGTCAAATTTATGTAATATATATGAATTTATTGCTTGTCAAATGTTTCAACAAGTATGTATCCGTTTGTATTATCCGTTTCGAAGAATCCGGTATGTATCCGCTCCAACATTACCATATCCGAAACTCCGAAATATCCATATTCGTATTCGTATTCGGTTTTACCGTATCC
The DNA here is from genome assembly GCA_036346355.1 of Rhipidocladum racemiflorum. Classification (NCBI taxonomy): domain Eukaryota; kingdom Viridiplantae; phylum Streptophyta; class Magnoliopsida; order Poales; family Poaceae; genus Rhipidocladum; species Rhipidocladum racemiflorum. The sequence goes on along the minus strand of CM070569.1, from coordinate 74,940,447 downwards.
GATTCCGAATCCGGAAAAAAAATATGGGTTAGGATATGGGAACAGCAATATCCGACCGTATCCGATCCGTTTTCACCCCTAGTTACAATACGCCCGCTGGTCAAGTCCAACTCCTCCCCTGCCTGGCGTGGCTAACCTGCGTTGCAATCACAGGATGCCTAGTCGGTTTCGTAGTTTACGCAAAACAGCAATTACCGGACGTCTGATTTTTTTTTTCGGACGCTATGCAACATTTTTTTTAACATATGAAATATTTATTTTTACTGTTTGACGAAAAAAAATATTTCACTACGTAGTAAAAAATGTTTCACGCATAGAAAAAAATATTGCAAAAATATCAGACATCTAATCCCTAGCAATTCCCTTAATCATTTCTCTTCCAAACGTTCATTCATGAACCTTTTTTTAAAACAACATCAACCATGGCAACATTGGCTTCGACTCAAGTCACAAGATCAGCAAGCTGCCTTCGCTCCAGCGACAAGCGCCGAGGTCTAAACCCTGTCCTAGGCCTGTCGGCCACACGACGGCGAGCAATCGGCCCGATCAACCACACACAGAGTGAAACAGCACGGCTGAACCATGAAGAAGAGAACATCCTGTCACACGCACTGGTCCCTTTTGTAAACGATAGTAAAAGGATCGTCTCTGCAATTCCCCGCAAAATCCAAATGCAGGCTACCGAGAAATTTTTTTCCTCATCGCTCCAGGCAGAGGCAAAAGCAATAGTAGTACCTGCTATTAACTGTGCCCAAGCATTCAGGCTGGGGCACACCAATATATAGTATACCCACGGACCCCCATCAGCTAACTGCATCACTCACCGGAAGTCCGGAACCAGGGTTCAACTTTTCGTTGAATTTCGCTCGAATTTCACGAAATTTGACATTACCGCTACGGTTCGAAAAAACATTTCGTTGAATACTGCTACTGTTCAAACGGTTTTTACCGATTTTCGAAGGTCAATTTTTTTAACGGTTTTTCGTTGACGAAAAGTGGAACCCTGTCCGGAACATCACATGTCTGAAGGTGCAATGCCTTGGAGTTTACCAACCATCCTGGCTGCTGTCATAAAGGAAAATACCGATATGACGTGCCATAGCCTAACCTGTACATTTCCTTGTAATTTTCTGTTTCTGCCACAAACTGTTGCCGATATAGATGGAGCTTATGCCTTTCAGTAATTCACTTATCTGTAATATCCTGAAGAAAAAAAAAAGTTAGAAGTAAGCCTTATGGACGTAGCATAAAATTAAGTAGGATTGCAAACTATTCAGGACATTGACAGATTTCAAATGCGAAAATACATTAGAAAAGATATACCTCTTCACTCTAGAAGATCAATCTTCTAACCAAGAAAACACACCCATGAATCAAATGGTCACTGAACTATATCAAAACAAAACCTAAACCCTTAAGATCTGAACATTCAAACCAAACTTAAAACTGTTACAGAACATCGGTATGCTATAATTAGCCCAAACAGCGGTGAAGCTCAAGTGTGTTATTATTAGTTCGCTACTAATACAAATACAAGTTTAAATTGTACCTGAAAAGGATTTGACTTGTGGTCTCACAACTTACGAAGTCACCAATGTAATGGGCCCTATCCTCTCCACAAGTGCCAAAATACCAAAGCTTGAGGTTTCCCATGAACCTGTTAGAAATAAAGGCACATTTAGGTTTAATTTAATCCAAAAGTAAATCATGAACAACATGTGATTGACTATCGGTAACGAATAACAGGAGCATACCATAGACGCATATGCTAGAAGACTACACATATATCCATGTAATGTGCTCACAATCAATAGGTTGAAAATAAACAGTAGAGACATTGTAACGCATCTTGTTAGGTGTGCGAGATGGAGCGATGAAGCGTTGTAAGCGGCGTCAGATGCCGAGGACGGAAGCGCGCATGATCGAGCGCGATGCCTAGCGGCCGCTCCTGAGCGTCGAGGAAGACGAGCCGTGGCGGTGGCGTGGAAGCGATCGCGCGGCGCTTCCCAAAAACCTGATTCGTCCTCTCCGGTGCAAGAACGCGAGGACGGACGGTTTCGGAGACCTGCTTTCCGTTATTTGGTGCACGCCGCGTCTGGACGGGCAGACTTGATGACGGCGCGAGGGAGAAGCGGCAAAAGCGCTAGGCGCGAGAAAACTCTCTATCTCCCCGGATGACAATGACGCGATATATAAAGGAGCCACAGTAACGATCCGTAACGAACACGACTCGAGGGCGTGCCACGATCGGAGTCCATTACGGGATGCATTACGGTGTCCTTATCTCATACTACAACCGCGATTCCGAGTAGCAAAAGAGTAATCTGCAAAGGAGAATTTGCGCCCACGCAAAGCCCTGGACCGGATTTCGGCGAACCATTCACGCAGTGCCACGCCCGCGCGCCCCCGCCCGCCTCGGCCGTGCCGTGCTCGAGCCCGAGCCGGCCGGCCCGGCGAGGCAGGCAGCGTGTGTATTCTTTCTCCCTTTCTCCACATGGTTCTACCATGGTGGAGCACACTCCACTATATAAACTAGTGCTCACCACTTTAGACTAGCAATGTGGTACTATTGCTAGTGCACATGCTCCTCATGAGGTGGGCCTTTGAGATTTTTAGGATTTATTGTCTCAATTAAATGGGCTTGGCCCAAATAATCCAACAATCCCCACCGAGATCTCAAAGTCCCAGCGATCTTGCTTGTTCCCAAAATTTGTTAATATACGACATTTCGGTGACAATGGACTATGCCTTGAATTGCACCTAGGACTCCAAATTACACTCGACCACAACTTGAACAATGGACTAAGCCTTGAATTGCAAGTTTTGTGCGATGAGTTTCATTTAAAGCCTTAGGCGATACTAGGCTGCCAATAGGCTACCCCTCGGGTGGAGCATATAAGTCGTACTCCATGGTCTCTTCATGAGGTTATTAGAGATTACCCAAGTCTCATAGGATTTGCGACTTTCAACGATCGATCTCATATAGGTGTGTTCTTTCAAGATGCTCAGTAGGATGACATCTTCGCTAAATAAAGCCAACAGAACACATTAAGGCAAAAGCCAACCTTGCCATCTGATTTTGAGAGTATTGCATCTTCACTTGGAACTAGTTAGAAAATTACTCTCCTCCGATTAACCGGTAGCTTGTTTTTCCTGTGTCCTAATTCACGGGATCTCCGATCACATAGGTTGGAGTTACCGCTATGGTATAACTCACATGGGTCTCATGCCTAGTTCCTTTGATGCGTTATCTATCACATTCGTGATAGCCCTTTAGTGAAGGGATCTGCCAGGTTTTTAGCCGTCTGGATATAATCCAATGCTATCACTCAGGAGTTTTTCAATTTCTGACGGACTTCAAGCGTCTTTTCACATGTCTTGAGGATTTCAAGTTATCTTTAGAACTGTTCACTTTAACAATAAGCTGTTTGATTGTCACGATTCATAAGAATGGCGGTATTGGTTTTTCAACCACGGAAGATCCATCAAGAGTTCACGTAGCCATTACGCCTCAACGGTGTTTGTATCCAATGCGATCAATTCTGCCTCCATAGTTGGCCGTGTCAAAATACTCTGTTTGCAAGACCTCCACGACACAGCGCCCCCACCAAGTGTAAACACATATCCACTGGTGGCCTTAATCTCATCAACATCAGAGATCCAATTTGAATCACTATAACCCTCTAGTACTGAAGGGTACCCGGTATAGTGTATTCCATAATTTACTGTACCCACCAAGTAACGCATAACTCTTTCGAGTGCACGCCAATGATCATCTCCCGGGTTAGAAGTAAACCGGCTCAATTTGCTTACAGCAAATGAGATATCAGGCCTTGTTGCGCTAGCCAAGTACATGAGAGATCCAATGATCTGAGAGTATTTCATTTGATCTCTAGCAATTCTCTTGTTTTTCCGAAGGTGTTGGAGAAGGCTTGCTATCCGAATAGCCAAACCGACTCAAAACCTTTTCCACATAATGGGATTGAGAAAGACTAATCCCATCCTCACCTTTGACTAACTTGATGTTCAAGATCACGTCAGCCTCTCCGAGATCTTTCATATCAAAATTTCCAGACAGGAAAGACTTGACCTCATTGATCACATCAAGGTTTGTTCCAAAGATCAAAATATCATCCACATATAGGCACAGAATAACTCCCTCACCCCCACCATGGCGATAATACACACACTTGTAAACCGTTCTGTGAAGCCGACTTGTGTCAATGTTCTATCGAACTTCTCATGCCATTGTTTAGGTGCTTGTTTAAGGCCATAAAGAGATTTGATAACTTACACACCTTGCTCTCATGTCCGGGTAGCACAAATCCATCTGGCTGATCCATGTAGATCTCCTCATCTAACTCTCCATTAAGAAAAGCTGTCTTCACGTCCATTTGATGGACAATGAGACCATGAGAGGCAGCCAAGGATAAAAGTACCCGAATGGTTGTGATCCTAGCAACAGGTGAATAAGTATCAAAATAATCCTCTTCTTCCTTTTGCGTATAACCCTTAGCCACAAGTCTAGCCTTATACTTTTCAATAGTACCATCAGGCCTTAGTTTCTTTTTGAACACCCACTTACAGCCCACAGGTTTGCAACCATAAGGCAGTTCTGTGAGCTCCCAAGTTCCGTTAGACAGAATAGAATCCATCTCACTACGGACTGCCTCCTTCCAGTAGTCTGCATCAGAAGATGCATAAGCTTCTGAAATAGAGGTGGGAGTATCATCCACAAGGTACACAGTGAAATCATTACCAAAGGATTTAACCATCCTTTGTCTCTTGCTCCTCCTAGGAGCCTCACTGTCATCCTCCTCAAGATTTTGCTCGGGTATCTGTTCAGAATCCTCAGTTTGTGCAATAGGTTCGGGAATTATCACAGGGTTTTGACTAGAAACGCTATGCAAATCTTTCATGGGAAATATGCCCTCAAAGAAGGTGGCATCTCTGGATTCCATGATTGTACCGACGATCATGTCAGATACCTCGAGACTTTACTACTAAAAATCTATAGGCAATGCTCAGATGAGCGTATCCCGAGAAAGACACAATCCATTGCCTTAGGTCCAAGTTTGCGCTTTTTAGTTATGGGCACATTGACTTTCGCCAAGCAACCCCACGTGCGCAAGTATGAAAGTGATGGTTTTCTTCCTTCCCATTCTTCATATGGGGTTTTCTCCTTATTCTTAGAAGGAACTTTATTCAAAACGTGACAAGAAGTCAAGGGCCTCCCCACCATTCCTTAGATAGACCCGCAGTTGTCCAACATGGCATTTACCAAATCGGTTAGAGTGCGGTTCTTTCTTTCGCAACCCCATTAGACTGGGGCGAATAGGGAGGTGTCCTCTCATGAATAATCCCATGTTCCTTACAGAATAAGTCGAACTCAATAGAGAAGTACTCACCACCACGATCGGACCTAAGCCTTTTGATTTTCCTTTCTAATTGATTTTCAACTTCAGCCCTATAGATTTTGAAGTTGTCCAGGGCCTCATCTTTAGTCTTCAACAGATAAACATAGCAATATCTAGACGCATCGTTAATCAGAGTCATGAAATATCTTTTTCCTCCTTTGGTCAACACACCATTCATCTCACAAAGATCTGAATGTATGAGTTCTAATGGTGCCAAGTTTCTCTCCTCCGCTGCCTTGTGAGGTTTGCGAGGTTGCTTTGATTGCACACAACTTTGGCACGTAGAACCTTTGACAGTAGGAATTTTTGGAATTAAATTCATACTAGCGAGTCGAGACATACAACCAAAATTTAAATGACATAACCGTGAGTGCCAAACATCGGCTTCACCTCCATTGGAAATATCACAAATATGGTTCACAACTTTATTGTAGAAATCCGAAAGGGAAAAGCGGAACAAGCCTCCGCATTCATAGCCTTTACCAATAAAAAGTCCATGCTTAGACATGACAACTTTATTAGACTCAAACACCACTTTGAACCCTTCTTTACATAGAAGGGAGCCGCTGACCAGGTTCTTATCTATTGAGGGGACATGCTGCACGTTCTTCAGCTGCACAATCTTTCCTGAAGTGAACTTCAGATCTACCGTGCCAACACCAAGAACAGAAGCATTTGAGCTGTTTCCCATCAACACGGAGAAATGCCGGACAACCTGGTAAGAAGAGAACAAAGAGAGATCAGCACACACATGAACATTAGCTCCAGTATCAATCCACCAATCGGTGGTATGATTTACTGAAAGAACAATAGGCACGTTACCATACCCAGAAGTTCCTCCTCAAGCATTGCCAATGGTCACGTTGACAGACTTTGAGTTCTGTCCTTGCTCACCCTTCCTGCCCTTGCGATTTGGACACTGTTTAGCCCAGTGTCCAATCTCACCGCAAACAAAGCAGGGCTTCTCTTCTTTGTTCATTGGCTTTTTTTTTTGAAATTAGTGGTTTGTTTTGCTTTATTTTTTCCTTTGTTCTTGCCATGTGAGAACTGTTGCACTATATTTGCGCTAGACTGCCCCTCAGTTCCTTTCATAGGTGCATCCTTAGCTCGAGCTTTCTTCTTAACATCTAGAGACGTAATCAGATTCTCAATGTAAATCGCTTATCTCTTATGTTTCGTAGATGTGGCAAAATTCCTCCATGAAGGAGGTAATTTGGCAATAATGCCCCGACCACAAACTCGCTGTAATCTGGATTTTGAGAAGTTCGAGTTCCTGGCGAGAACTCGTATCTCATGAGCTCGCTCAACTACGTAACGGTTATCCACCATCTTGTAGTCATGATATTGCTCCATGATATACGATTCACCGCCAAAGATCTAAGCACCGAACTTAGCATTCAAAGCATCCCATAGTTCCTTCGCCTCTTTAATGTGCATATACACATCGCATGCACGATCGGCAAGAACACTAAGAACGGCTCCCACAAAGAGTGTGTTGGCATCCCGATATGCCTTCTCCTTTTCAGGAGTTGGTTCCATATCCTCTGGTTTGCCGTTCGACACCCAGAACACGTTCATAGCTGTAAGCCACAAGGTGACCCTTGTCTGCCAACTTTTGAAGTGCACACCAGTGAATTTTTCCGGCCTCAGTGCCTCGGCAAAGCCAGCCATTGATAAACCTAAGCGCCTATAATCAGGTTTTTGGATTGTTAGAAATAAAGGCACATTTTGGTTTAATTTAATCCAAAAGTAAATCATGAACAACATGTGATTGACTATCGGTAACGAATAACAGGAGCATACCATAGACGCATATGCTAGAAGACTACACATATATCCATGTAATGTGCTCACAATCAATAGGTTGAAAATAAACAGTAGAGACATTGTAACGCATCGCTCGTGGTGCAGATGGAGCGATGACGCGTTGTAGCGTGTACAAGGTCGAGGGCGGAAGCGCGCCGCATGAGCGCGATGCCTAGCGGCCGCTCTGAACGTCGAGGAAGACGAGCCGTGGACGGTGACGTGGAAGCGATCCGCGCCAGCGCTTCCTAAAATTCCTGATTCGCCCTCTCCGGTGCAAGAACGCGAGGACGGACGGTTTCGAGACACCTTTCCCGTTCTTTGGTGCACGCCGGCCAGACGGACGAAGCAGAATTGATGACGCTTGATGAGGGAAACTGGCAAAACGCTAGGGCGCAGAAAACTCTCTATCTCCCAGATGATGCAAAAGGAGGCTGTGCCTACGCAAAGCCCTGGACCGGATTTCGGCGGACCATTCACGCAGGTGCCGCACGCCCGCGCCCGGGCCCGGCGAGGCGAGGCGAGGCGAGGCGAGCGCGCGCGTGTGTATTCTTTCTCCCTTTCTCCACATGGTTCTACCATGGTGGAGCACACTCCACTATATAAACTAGTGCTCACCACTTTAGGCTAGCAATGTGGTACTATTGCTAGTGCACATGCTCCTCATGAGGTGGGCCTTTGAGATTTTCTAGGATTTATTGTCTCAATTAAATGGGCTTGGCCCAAATAATCCAAGAGAACCTACCCATGTGCCTCTGAATCACAAGGCTGGTTTAAACTAGAAAGCCAATAAAGTATCTGAAGGGAATATGCCCGAGAGGCAATAATAAATTGTTTATTATCATATTCCATGTTTATAATAGATGTTTATTTCTCATGCTAAAATTGTATTAATCGGAAACGTTAATACATGTGTGTTTAATAAACAAAAGGGTTCCTAGTAAAGCCTCTTTTTAAACTAGCTCGTTGATTAACTGATGATCAAGGTTTCCTGATCATGAACATTGGATGTTGTTAATAACGGGGTCATGTCATTAGAAGAATGATGTGATGAACATACACCCAAGTTGGTATAGCAAATACGATCAAGTCATTTAGTTTGTTGCTGTATCAAACACATACGAAATAGCTCTTTTCCTTAGACCATGAGATGATGTCAATCACTAACTCCGTAAGAGTACTTTGATGACATCAAACGTCACTCCGTAACACGGTGACTATAAAGATGGATTTGGGTACTATGAAAGTATTAGTTGAGGCTCATGCATCAAGAGTGGGATTTGTCCATCCAGATGACGGAGAGATATACTCTGGGCCCTCTCGGTGATATCACATTGACATCGCTTGCAAGCACGTGACTAGGTCACAAGAATGTCATATCACGGAACGAGTAAAGAGTACTTGTCGGTAACGGATCGAACTAGGTATAGTTGATACTGATGATCGGATCCGGACAAGTAAAATATCGTGAGACAAAAGGAATTGGTTATGTCGTTTCTGGTTTACGCGATCACTAGTTCATCGTTGAATGAATGGGAGTCATTATGGATCTCCAGATCCCGCTGATGATTATTGATCTGAGAGGTGTCTCAATCATGTCCATTTTATTCACGAACCGTAGGGTGACACACTTAAGGTTCATCGATGCATTTGAGTGGATCTGAAACAGGAGAAAAATATGGACAAGATAGTGGATCGCTTTGAGTATCGCCGGAATAGTTTCGGGATATCGGAATAGTTAAATGGGGTATATGTTAATGTTTGTTAATTAAAAGAATTAACAAATATTAAAATATCTGAAATAAAAATGTTTATTTATTTATGGGAGAAAACCCTTTCATTTCTTGAGTGGGGTTTTAATGGAAACCAAAGTGGGTTGATTTAAGTGAGTGGAGAGACCACTCACATGAAGAGAGGGAGGGCAAGGGGCAACCCCCCTTGCGCCGGCCACCCCTTGGGGTTCTCCTCCTCCTCCTCCTATAAAAGGGAGGGAGGAGCTCCTCTCTTGGTGGTTCATCCATTTGACCCTTTGGTTGGTCCATTCTCCCTCCTCCTGCTGATCCAATTTTCGAGCTGTGGCTTATGCGAAGCGCTGCTGAAATTATTTCTCCACCACCACCACCACTAAGCTGTAGTGTTGTTGGAGTTTCCCGGGGATCCTCTACTTCCGCTGCCCCGCTGGAACGAGGGATTGGAGGTCTTCGTTGATCCGTACGTGTGACCAAGTACGGAGGCGCTGCCGTTTGTGGCGCTCATCTTCGCGACTTCGAAGTCGGGAGTGTACCTCTACATCAACCACGTTTGTTTGCGGGAACGTTATTCCCGCTTTCGGTTTACGAGGGTGAGTCCTTCTGAAACCGTTTACTTGCATCTCCTAGATATGATCTTGGTGTTTGGTTGCAATCGTAGGAAAATTTTTGTTTTCCATGCTTCGAAACCCTTCAGTGGTATCAGAGCCGTGTCTATGCGTAGATGTTTTGTACGGTTTAAAACACATGTGGATGTGGGCGTTGATGATCATGTTATTGCATACTTTCGTGTATTTTGGATCATGGTGGCATAGTGGGATTTGAAGCGGCCCGGACTAACCTTACATGTCCTCGCACATGAGACTTGTTCCACGCTCGACATGCAACTAGTATTGCATAAGTGGCTTTGCGGGTGTCTGTTTCTCCTACTATAGTCATGATCTAATTTACAACGGTTTGCTAATAATGTTTTTATCACCGTTGTGGTTCTTGTTCGTAGGTAAGAACAGTTTTTCCTAGAAAGCCCAAAACCACGTAAAATATGCAAAAATAAATTAGAGACGTCTAACTTGTTTTTGCAGGGCTTGTGATGTGATATGGTCATTGATACAAAGATTGTTGTATGAAATGAAATTTATTGTAAATTTAAACAACCGGCAGGAGCCATTTGGTTGTTTTTTCTTTTATGGCCTGCGTGCTAAGTATATGTCCATGTGATATATTGTAATGGAGGAAGACAATCAAGATGGCGACATCATGGACCTTGGTGCCATGCCGGTGGAATGATGGAGATCATACCATGTCGCACAAGATGGAGATCAAGTCTTTGAAAGGACCATATCATATCACTTTATTCATGCATGTGATGTTAATCCTTTTATGCATCTTATTTTGCTTGATTATGATCACGTCGATAGCACTATAAGATGATCCTCCAAATTAATATCAAGATAATAATATGATCTTCCAAAGTATGCACCGTTAAGAAAGTTCGTCGTTTCAAGCACCACGTGATGATCGGGTGTGATAGACTCTACGTCGCATACAACGGGTGTAAGCCGATTTACACACGCAAATACTTTGGTTCTACTTGGCGAGCCTAGCATGTCTGAGACATGGCCTCGGAACACGAACCGAAAGGTAAAGCATGAGTCATATGGATGATATGATGAACATATTGATGTTCGCCTTTGAAACTATGCCGTCTCTCGTGATGATCGGTTTCGGTATAGTGAATTTGGTTCGTGTAATCACTAAAGATGACTAGAGGGATGTTGTTTTTGAGTGGGAGTTCTCGTAGTAATTTTGAATTAAACTTGAACTTAATCTATTATGAACTTAGTCTAAATAACTTTGCAAATACGTTGTAGATGGCACCCCTACTTTCAATTTCAATCTGTTCATGGAGAAAGAGAAACTAGCCACCAATGGTAGCAACTTTACCAATCGGGCCCTTAACTGAGGATTCTCCTCGCCACGCTCAAAGGAGCTATGTGCTAGAAGCGCCACGGGTGCCCCGCCGTGATGATGCCCCGAGGAGGAGAAAAATGTTTTCTTGACTCGCAAGGAGGACCACAGTTTAGTTCAATGCGGCATTTTGTATGGCCTTGAGCCCGAGCCGCGAAAAACGCTTTCGAGCACAAAGCAATGCTTTTGATACAATGAGAGAGTTGAAAATGATCTTCGACACCCATGCCGCAAAGATGAGAGTTATGAAGCTTCAGAAAAGTTCTTTAGCTGCATGATGGAGGAAAATAGCTCCGTTAGTGAGCACGTACTCAAAATGTCTGGGTACGCCGATAAACTCATAGCTTTGGGAATAACGATCCCCATTGAGCTAGGAATTCATCGTGTTCTCCAGTCTCTGCCACCAAGCTACAAGAGCTTTGTGATGAACTACAACATGCAGGGCATGAAGAAGTCTCTCCCCGAGCTTCTGTCAATGCTAAAAACTGCTGAAGTGGAGATCAAGAAGGAACATCAAGTGTTGATGGTCCAAAAGACTATCAGTTTCAAGAAGAATGGCAAGAAAGGCAAGGCTAAGGGAAACTTCAAGAAGAAGGGCAAGTCTGTTGCCACATCTGAGAAGAAGACCAAGGCTGGCCCTAAGTCAGATACTGAATGTTTTTACTGCAAGGGCACTGGACACTGGAAGCGCAACTGCCCAAAATATCTGGCTGATAAGAAGGACGGGAAAGTGAGCAAAGGTATATATGATATACATGTTATTGATGTGTACCTTACTAGTACTCGCAGTAGTGCCTGGGTATTTGATACCGGTTCGGTTGCTAACATATGTAACTCGAAACAGGAGCTAAGGAATAAGCGACAACTAGCAAGGGATGAGGTAATGATGCGCGTCGGCAATGGATCAAAAGTTGATGTGATCGCCGTCGGGACGCTACCTATCCAATTACCATCAGGATTAGTTATAAACCTAAATAATTGTTACATATGTTTGACAAAAAAAGAAAAAAGCAGAGAGTAACACTAGAAATGCAAACTACTGCATTGCACTACAGTAGAGCACCTAGTTGGTCACTATAGTAATTTTGCTGTAGCAGTTGTCGGCGTACTAGCCAACAGGCACCTCCGAGACGGGTGCTTATGAGGTTCGGACGGGGGGCTTTCGGGGCAATCGCCTCAGAGTGGAAGACGTGAGCGGCCAGAGTACCGGAGGCTCGAGGCTAACGGGGGACACGAGGAGTTTTACCTGTGTTCAGGCCCTCCAGGAGTAATAGCCCTAGTCACGCTTTCTTGGTATTGCTTGTGTTCTTGCGGGAGTGGATGAAAACCTTGACCTTTGAACCCCTTCTCCCATGCACCCGGCTTCCTTTTATACTTGGGCTCTTTGAGGCGCATGGGAGGCTTACATCGCAAGCCATACTCATTACACTGCCACGGGCGTATTTAATGCGCTCACATCGTTCTTATGTCGCATTAATATCTGCCGCAGCCGTCACAATCCTGCCTCGGGCCCCATGTCCACCAACGTCGCCCGTTCCGTCATGGGGTGAGGTGCGGCCGTGACGACTCCCGCAATTATGATGTGCCTGGGGAAGGCGCGCCACCATGCTGCAGCCTCTATGCTTCCGCATTTAATGCGCACGATTCGCATTAAATGTCCTTGATCTCGGCAGGACTATCCCGGGGATGGTGCGCCTGGCCTGTACGCCACGTGTCCGCTGGGGCGACCACATTGCTTTGGCGCCAGCTGCCTGGCTCAGACGCCACGCGTGTCCGGCGACCACATTCTTTGGCGCCCGCGGCTGCTCGCCACGTGTCGGCTGGGCGACCACATTCTTGGCGCCGGCGCGCGCTGCGCCACGCGTGTCGCTGGGCGACCACATTCTTTGGCGCGCCAACTGTCGCCACGTGTCATTGGGCGACCACATTGCTTTGGGCGCCGCCTGGCTGTCGCCACGTGTCATTGGGGTGACCACCGTGGGGCTCTTTCTCTTGCCTTGGCGGCGGGCCCAAGCATGCCCTGGCCGCCACTTGACCGCTTTTTAGTGCGGGGGAGCGGGTACCTTGGTGTAGAATACGCGGACAGTTGCCCTCGGGCCCACCCAGGAGCGCTCTTCTTCTTCTTTAATTGGCGTCTTGAGAACCGCTCCGGCTCCCGGGTGGGGCCCTTCAAAAGCCCGCACGTCCCGCAAAAAAGATCTTCCGGCTTCTCTGATTCCTAGGCGGTTCGCGCGGTTACTTCCTCCTCGTAACCGCCACACGTTCCTTGGGATGCGCCCCCTTTACGAGGCTTTTAAACTTCCACATTTTCGAATCACCGCGCCCTTTCGGTTTTCCCGCCGGTTCGTCTTCCGCGGCCTTATAAGAGGCCGATCGAAGGGGGAGTAGTTCTTCCTCCTTCTAACTCCCCTCACTCCGTCTCTTTCCGACGTCTTAGGTTCCCTCGCTTCTTCCCCTTTACTGTCGCGCTCCGATACCCCTCTCCTCCCAATGGCTCCGGTACTTCCTTCTTCGTCTATCGAGGAGGAGAGGGCCGACAGGTTCTCCCAGAACATCACCGGGGGCGCCCTTCGCCTCATGGCCGGATCGTTGAGCCTCATTTGTCGGCCCGGGGAAGTGGTTTTCTTCGGGTGGCAGCTCCTTGCCGGCCTGCTACCGCCGGTCTCCGACTTTTATCTCTCTGTTCTCAACTTCTACGCCATTCATCACATCCACCTTCCTCCCAACTCCGTTATCCTCCTGTCTGCCTTTGCTCACTTCTGCGAGATGTTCGTGGGAGTGCTGCCCAACCTTCTCCTTTTTCGTTTCTTCTACACCCTTCGCGCTGCGGCAGTACTCGCAGTCGCCGGAGGCTGTCACCGCGGCTCGTGGCGGGATCGTTGCGCTACCTTCCATTGGACCGCCGTCCAATTGGAGGGATTGGCGCAGAGTGGTTGTACGCCGAGGACGCAGCGGCATTGAAGTGCTGAGCTTCCGCCGCCCGGCGGTCAAGAACCCCAAGCCGAGGGGCTCCGGTGAGCGATCGCGAGCTCGAGCGATGCTGGCCCGCGTCGACCAGTTGCGGGCGGCGGGCCTGACGGGGGCCATGGTAATCCGGGATTTTATTACCCGAGGTTGTGCCTCGCGCGCCAGCCCGCCACTGGCGATACATGGGCGGGCGATGGGACCGGAGCATCCGGAGGTAACCTACTCCACTGCATCACTCCTTGTTACTTCTATTTCTTTTCCAAGAAACACGATTCTAACAAGATTTCCTCCCTCCTGCGATTCTTTTTCCTTTTTGTGTTGACAGCTGCCGGGAATTTAGCTGACGACGTGATCGACAGGTGGATGTTGCAGCTGGGCCTATCCGGCCCCGTCCCGCCGTTTCCGGCGGGCGCGGTCCCACTTTGCCGGCTGTCCCCCGGAGCGCGGCGATAATCCGCACCCTGCCCTCGATGGACGCCATGGGCACGCCCGTCGTGATACGCCAGGCGACCTTAACAATCCGGGATCCTCCTCCCGCTGGTGGTCAGGGGAGGGGCGACCGAGTGAGGCGCAGGCGCCCGGACGATGACGACGACTCCACCCATCCTTCCCAGAGGCCCCGCTTCCTGGGCTCGGTAAGCGAGGACTTCCACGTCGGCCGCGGGGGCTTCTTCGGTTGCGGCAACGGGTTCCTCCATGGTGGCGGGGGGCTCGTCGACCGGTGGGGGCTCGTCCACCCTTGCCCCTACCGGGGGCACGACGATGGACTCTCCGCTGCCGGTCCCTTTTGTACCGCCACCGCCACCAGCAGCGGTGGATCTTCCTCCGCCTCCGTCTCCGCCGCCAACAGTGGCGGGTCTGCCTCCGCCTCCGCCGCCGCCACCGGCTGTGGCGGATCCGCCCCGCCTCGGCCGCGCCACGCAGCGGGAGCGCCTCCGCCACCGGCGTTAAGCGGCCAGCTGGGTAGTCCTCGTTCAGCGTGCCCCGCTTCCCAAGGCCGGCGCCTAGGTACTCACCAGGAGACGCAAATGCAATATAAAAGTTCAAGTTTTTTAAGACTAATCCTTACCGTTGTTTCCCCCTTTGTCCAGGGTTCCTACTCCAGATATCCCCGCTGCCCATGCTGGGGACGGCCAAGGCGCCGCGGTTGTCGTGGTGCGCCTGGCTTGGGGTCGCTGAGCCTCAGACGGCCAGGGCCGAAGCGGTCTCAGTGGAGCCGCTGCCGCTGCTGCTCAGACCAAGGCGTCTGCTCGCCCCGCCCCTACCTCTAACTCCCCGCCGCCTCCATTCCCTCGGCAGACGCTGATGCTCTGCTGGCGGCCCTCGGCGAGCTCTACTCCAGCACGAGCAATCGTCTGGTGACGAGCAGGGAACGGTTGACGGAGGCGGGAGTCGAAATCATCCGCCTCCGCAAGGAGGTGGTGGACCTGCGCGATCGGGGGGCGGGGCTGGAGCTACAGCTGCGGAGGGAGCGGGAGCGGCAGGAGCAAAGCACCCGCCGCGCCGAGTGTCTCTCCGCGGAGCTGGAGGCGGAGAGGGCTGATCGGGCTCAGTCGGAGGTGGACACACTGCGGATGCTGCGCCACGCCTTTGATCGGACGGTGGCCAGCCTTGCTCCACTGGGGCTGGAGCAGCTGGGTCCGCGGGAGGAGAGGCCACGGCATTACGCCTTTTGCCTCTGCCAAACCGCGGACTTCCTCACGCGCCTGCCCGCCGCCCTTTCCGCTCGGTCCGCCCAGGAGGGGCGCGCAGTTGCAGCGGCCACGGCGAAGTACGTGCTGGCTTGCTGCGCCAGCCGTGACGCCAACTTTGATCCCGCGGCTACTGTCCAAGGGTTTGAGGGCGACTGGGCGCAGGCGGAGGAGCGAGTTCATGATGCCTCCGAGCAGGTTGCCGCCCAGCTAGCGATGGAGAATCCCCAGATGGTGGCGGTGGCGGAGGACGTGGCGATGGTGCTGGACGTGGCCCCCCCTGCTGAAGACGTGGCGGCGGCCGAGGAGGCGGCAGATGACGCGGAGGACCCTCCAGCACCCCCTCAGTAGCTTTTCTTCTTTTCTTTTTCGGTCGTGCCTGTAAAAGACTTTAAATGCAAGACGCTTTTTAAATGAAGCAGGAGCACCGGCTTCCCGCCACGTCGCTCAGAGACTGCTCTTTACTTTAACTTTCTAGCCTCACGCAAACGAGCACGTGACCGCTTAAAAACTCAGAGTTTTGCACCAGGGGGTCTTTTTCCTTGGATCCCTTGCCTTAGCAAAATTTTCTTCCCAGACGGCCTCTAGGGAGCAGGCGCTCAGCGAGTCGTGGCAAGACCTGGGTTTTTGACAATGGTGCTCGAGTCGCCGACCCCCACGGGGGCACCCGGAGTGTCATGACTGCATCGGGGTCGTGCCGAGCTAGCCATTCAACTGCCCATTCCTGCACGACGCTCTCACTTAGCGGCTCCACCTTTGCCACCGGGCTTTTGCAAGGCAGGAAGGTTCCATGAGCAAGCGCCCTGGCGCTGCTCAACAGCGAGAAAGAGATCGAAAAGGAAAAGGGGCAACAAGAACAACAACTTCGGATAATCGGAAGGCGAATATTGATTTCAAACAGAAGGCCTCCCCCAACCAGCAGTGGAGAGGAAGACACCCTCCGGCCGGTCGGGGGACAGAGCCAGGGACTTACAACCGGTCAAGGGTAGAACTTGCGCAGGTTTTCTATATTCTGGGAGTTCGCCAGCTCCTCGCCGTCCTCGATGCTTGACTGGCCGCCCGGGCGAGGCGAGACCACCTTGAAGGGTCCCTCCCACTGTGGAGACAGCTTTATGCGACCAAGATGCGATCGATTTTTCAGAAGACCAGGTCGCCCAACGCGATGTTCTCTCATTGACCGGAGGCGTGGTACCGCTGAGACTTTGCCGGTACCTTGCGGCTCGCAAAGCCGCTCGATCACGCGCCTCTTCCAGGAGGTTGGCGTCGTCTCGGCGAGACCCTCTGCTCCTCTTCCGTGAATGCCGCAACGCTGGGTGATCCAGTTCAATTTCGAAGGAGAACGACCTGCAGTAGACCAGGAAGAAAGGAGTTTCCCCGGTAGCCCGGCTAGGAGTGGTCCGAAGTGACCACAACACAGCCGGGAGCTCTTCAGTCCATCGGGCGCCACGCTTGTGGAGTCGGTCGAACGCCCGGGTCTTGAGGCCCTTCAGCACCAGTGCGTTGGCCCGCTCGACCTGGCCGTTGCTCTTGGGGTGGGCGACCGAGGCAAAGCAGACCTTGGTGCCCATCTCTTCACAGAAATCTAAGAAGGCCGCGCTGGTGAACTGTGCGCCGTTGTCGGTGATAATGCGGTTGGCGACCCCGAAGCGGGCGAATATCCCTTGCATGAACTTGACCGCAGCTGCGGCGGTGATGGACCTCACTGCCTCTGCTTCCACCCATTTAGTGAATTTGTCGATGGCGACGAACAGATGGGTGTAGCCCCCTGTGGCCCGCGGGAACGGGCCCAGGATATCCAGCCCCCAGACCGCGAAGGGCCAAGAGAGCGGGATAGTTTGCAGAGCTTGGGCCGGTTGGTGGATCTGCCTGGCGTGGAACTGGCACGCTTCGCATCTCCTCACCAGCTCGCAAGCATCCTGGAGGGCGGTCGGCCAATAGAACCCTTGACGGAAAGCTTTTCCCGCCATCGTTCGCCCGGACACATGGCTCCCGCACACGCCTCCATGGATATCAGAGAGCAAACTGCTCCCCTCTTCCCGAGTGATGCACTTCAGAAGAATTCCGTTCTTACCCCGGCGGTACAGGTCCCCGCCCACCAGGGTATAGCACTTGGCCTTTCGTGCTACCTTCTCTGCTGACGCATCATCATCGGGGCACACTTGATCCCGCAGGTAGGCCAGGATCGGATCCATCCATGTGCCTTCCCGGTCAAGTACAGCGACCACGAAGTGGTCGTCCGGGTACTCCGCCTGGCTGGGCGTTTCCGCCGGATCCGCTTCCCCTCCAGAGGCGAGGGCTGAAGTGGCATCACCATCATCCCCACCGGAAACGGGGGCTGCAATGGACGGTCGCGGAAGCCTTTCTTCAAAGACCCCGACCGGTACAGGAGATCTGGTTGAGGCGAGCTGGGCGAGCTCGTCTGCCAGGTGGTTGTCGCGTCGTGGGATGTGGGTATATCCCAACCCTTCGAAGTGCCGCTCCAATTTCCTGACCTCCGCCAGGTACGCCGCCATGACGGGGTCAGGGCAGGAAAAATCCTTCCTTGCTTGATTGATGACCAACAGGGAGTCGCCCTTAACCTGTAGGCGTCGGACACCGATGGCTGCGGCGGCCCGAAGCCCAGCCAACAAGCCCTCGTACTCGGCGACGTTGTTAGTGGCCTTAAAGTCGAGGATGACCACGTATTTGAGGGGGTCCCCGGTCGGAGAAACCAGGAGGACCCCTGCTCCCGCGCCTTCCAGCCTGAAGGACCCGTCGAAGAAGAGTGTCCAAGGGAGGCACGGGTCCTCTTCAACTTCGGACTTTTGGAGTCCACTGACGACAAAGTCCACTAGTCTCTCGACTTTTTATAGCAAAGGCGAGGGGCGAACTTGATGCCGAACTCCCCCAGCTCGACAGACCACTTTGCGATGCGGCCCTCCGCTTCCCGGTTGTGGAGGATCTCGCGCAGGGGGTAGGAGGAGACCACTGTGATCTCTCTCCCCTGAAAGTAGTGGCGCAGCTTCCTCGACGCTATCAGCACGGCGTACACCATCTTCTTAGCTTGAGGGTACCTCGTTTCCGCGTCATGGAGCACCTTGCTGATATAGTAGACCGGCCGTTGAATCCCTTCCCGCTCTGCCACCAGCGCTGCACTCACCACGGAGGGGCTAGCCGCTACGTATAACAGCAACGGCTCGCCCGGCTCAGGGGCGACTAATACTGGGGGGAGGAGAGGTACTCCTTCAGATCTTCGAATTCCCGCTGCGCTTCTGGGGTCCATTCATATGAGTTGGTCTTCTTCAATAGCTTGAACAGCGGCAGGCTTTTCTCCCCCAGCCGGGCTATGAATCGGCCAAGGGAGGCTAGCCGGCCGATCAAGCACTGCAGTTGCTTGAGCCGGGTGGGCGGCTGCATCCGCTCAATCGCTTCTATCTTTTCCGGATTGACCTCGATCCCACGACTGGAGACCAGGAACCCGAGTAGCTTCCCGGACGAAACACCAAACATACACTTTTCGGGATTCAGCTTTATACAATATTCTCTGAGGCGGGAGAAGGTTTCTTCTAGGTCCTGAACGAGCTCATCGGCCTTTTTTGTTTTTACCACCAAATCATCGACATATACTTCCAGGTTCTTCCCTATTTGGGGCCGAAACACTATGTGCATGGCCCGCTGATAGGTGGCGCCAGCGTTCTTCAGCCCGAAAGGCATCTTGACATAGCAGTATACACCGAGAGGAGTCACAAAAGCAGTTTTCTCTTCATCTTCTTGCGCCATGCTGATCTGGTGGTAGCCGGAGTAGGCATCGAGGAAGCACAAAGCTTCGCACCCCGCCGTGGAGTCGACGACAATGTCTATCCGCGGAAGGGGGTATGGGTCCTTGGGGCAGGCTTTGTTGAGGTCGGTGAAGTCGATGCACATTCGCCACTTCCCGTTGGACTTCCTCACGAGCACGGGATTGGCCAGCCACTCCGGATAGGTGGCCTCCCGCACAATCTTGGCAGACAAAAGCTTTTCCACTTCGTCCCGAATGGCATCCTGTCGCTCTGGCGCCTGCCGTCGGATCTTTTGCCGAACCGGGTGCGCTCCAGGGAGCGTTGCCAATCGGTGCTCGATCACCTCGGGACCGGTCATTTCGATGGTTCCCAGGCGAACACATCCAGGTTAGACCGGAGGAAGGTGACGAGCGTCTTCCTATTTGGCGCCGAGGTCGGTGCCGATCTTGACGACCTTGCTCGAGCCATCCTCGCCCACGGGACCGCCTTTGCCTCGCCGAGGGTGCAGGCGAGCGCGGTCTTGGCCGAGGGGAGACCGGGTTGTCGCCCTTGTCGCTGGCCGAGCGGTGGTGCCGGCCAGATCCTGCACCGCTGTCGAGGCGCAGGCTTCGATCTATCCACCTTCACCGTAATTGGACCCCAGGCCCCGGGATTTTCACCAAGCATGTAGGCGTAATGGGCCACCGCCATGAACTTGACCAGGGGCGGGCCGAGCAAGGCATTGTAGGGGAGGTCGAAATCGGCGACCTCAAAATCCACCACTGTCCGGAAGTTCTCGAACCTCCGAACGTAACCGGCAATCGGACTTGTCCTGTGGGTAGGAGACCCACCCGGGGCAACTCAGAAAGCAATGGGCCGGACGCAGCTCGTCACGGGATTTGGAGCGCTGCACGCTCCAACGGATAGCGAGTTGATGGCACCGCCTCCATCAACCAGGACCGCTTGACTTTGCGTTGCGAACCGTGGGAGACACCACGATCGGGAGATGGCCAGGGCCGGCGGTACTCTCCGGGTGGTCGGCCCGACTGAAAGTGATCGGTTGCTCCGACCACTTCAGTGGTCGGCCCGCCTCGGAGGATGACGTTGTGGCACACACCTGCCTCAGATCCCGCTTGTACTGCGAGTTCGATGAGTAGGTGGCGGAGCCACCATGTATAAACGCCACCGTGCGCTCCGCCTGCTGGAAGGCTAGCGGAGCCGCATCTTCGTCGTCTTCGTCTTCGCGATCTTTCTCACGGCGTTTCTTGAGCCGCCTGTCGACCAGCTTGGACACAACTTGGCAGTCCTCCAAGTCGTGTCCGCTTGTTCGATGGATGGGGCAATAGGGCTTGCCGCCATCGTCTTCGCGGCGGGGTGAGCGACGGTCCCTGCGGTCGCCGCGCTTGCCCCGGCGCTCGTCCCGCTGGTCCTGATCATCATGACGCCGGGATTTGGGCTCCGGCTCAGCGACCAAGACCTCCCTAGCGGTTGCCTCCCTCCGCTTTTTCTTTTTCTTCTTGCGGTCGGAGGACTTCGAGGCGCCAGCATCGCCGGAGTCAGAAGGTTTTGCCGCGCACTTCCGAGCTTCGGCCGCCCTGGCGCACTTGTGCGCCAGGGAGAACAACTCAGACGTGGTTGAGATGACGCGCGTGGCCATCTTTTCCCGCATCTTCTGGTCTCGGACCCCCCTCCGGAAAGCGATAATCACTGACTGCTCAGAGATCCGGGGGATCGTGTTGCGGCAGTGGCTGAACCGCCGGATGAACTCTCTCAGGGACTCCCCCTCTGCCTGCTCCAGAGCGTGGAGGTCGTCCTCCACGCCTGGTTGAGCGTAAGAGCCCTGAAAGTTGGCGACAAAAATGTCGCATAGTTCCTCCCATGAGTGCACAGAGCCTCGCGGGAGGTTAAGTAGCCAAGACCGGGCAGAGCCCGTCAGCGACGTCGGGAGGTAGTTGGCCATGACCTTCTCGGACCCTCCCGCCGCACGCACCACCGTGGTATAGATTTGCAGGAACTCCTCCGGGTTGGTGGTACCGTCATACTTCTCGATGGAGGCGGGGCGGAATCTCTCCGGCCATGTGGCTTGCCGAAGGCGGAGAGAACGCTGGCATCCAACGTTGTAGAGGCGGCGTCGTTCGCGACCCTCGATCCCGAGGAGAGGATGAGGAGTGCGACCTGCGCTTCCACGAGTCCGAGGAGGAGCCCTCGCCTTGCGCCCTCGCGGCGTTCGCGAAGGACACGACGCAGTCACCGTCGCCCGACGCCTCCTCTCATCAAGGCACGATCGAACGTCTTCGCGGTTCCCCCTTGGCTCGGGGACGCGGGAAGAAGCGAGTCACGTGCCCGTCCCCGTTCTGAGAGGGGTTGCAACCAGGACTCCCTTCCTTGTCACGACCCACGACACGGGAGGGTCGTCGTGTGGCGGCTGGAACCTGGCACGTCAGGCGCGCGCGTTCTCTGCCGCCACTCGTCGGAAGCCCGGTGGTCGCCGCTTCAACTTGTTTGTTAGCGGCGTCCACCAGGTGGACAATATCCCGCAGCCACGGAGTGGCTGGGGTGTTTCCCCCCAGCGCTACTGGGGGATGATCGAGAAGGAGCCGGGCCGCATGAAGGCTTCGCGCGGGAGTGTCATCCCCCAGCGCCAAGCGCCGCTGGACAGGGTGACCCCCAGGCGTGGGAGTCACGTGCGCTTCTCCTGTGGCGGAGGGACCCGGGATAGCCGGTTCCCTCCCCGAATGCCTAGAGCGGCTATGAGCGCCACTTTCTTCGGGCAGATTGCCACGCTTGGAGTGCGAATCCGCCATGAAGACGAACGCCCCCTCTTCTGCGGAGCCTCTCGCCTGAAACGGAAGAAAGGGGGGGCGATCTAACCACCAATAGCCCCTACCTGGCGCGCCACTGTCGGCGTACTAGCCAACAGGCACCTCCGAGACGGGTGCTTATGAGGTTCGGACGGGGGGCTTTCGGGGCAATCGCCTCGGAGTGGAAGACGTGAGCGGCCGAGTACCGGGAGGCTCAGGCTAACGGGGGGACACGAGGAGTTTTACCCAGGTTCAGGCCCTCCGGGGAGTAATAGCCCTAGTCCTGCCTTTCTTGGTATTGCTTGTGTTCTTGCGGGAGAGGATGAAAACCTTACAGCCTTTCGAACCCCTTCTCCCATGCACCCCGGCTTCCTTTTATACTTGGGCTGCTGGGGGCGCATGGGAGGCTTACACTGCAAGCCATACTCATTACACTGCCACGGGCGTATTTAATGCGCCCGTCACTGTTCTTATGTCGCATTAATATCTGCCGCAGCCGTCACAATCCTGCCTCGGGCCCCATGTCCACCAACGTCGCCCGTTCCGTCATGGGGTGAGGTGCGGCCGTGACGACTCCTGCAATTATGATGTGCCTGGGGAAGGCGCGCCACCATGCTGCAGCCTCTATGCTTCCGCATTTAATGCGCACGATTCGCATTAAATGTCCTTGATCTCGGCAGGACTATCCCGGGGATGGTGCGCCTGGCCTGTACGCCACGTGTCCGCTGGGGCGACCACATTGCTGGGCGCCCAGCGGCCTGGCCTGTACGCCACGTGTCCGCTGGGGCGACCACATTCTTTGGCGCCAGCGGCCGCTCAGACGCCACGTGTCCGCTGGGGCGACCACATTGCTGGGCGCCCAGCGGCCTGGCCTGCATGCCACGTGTCCGGGCGACCATTCTTTGGGCGCCAGCTGGCCTGGCTCAGACGCCACGTATCCGCTGGGGTGACCACCGTGGGGCTCTTTCTCTTGCCTTGGCGGCGGGCCCAAGCATGCCCTGGCCGCCACTTGACCGCTTTTTAGTGCGGGGGAGCGGGTACCTTGGTGTAGAATACGCCGACAGCAGTAATATTCAAGCATAGAAGCAATACCACCTAGTGAGGTTGGATAATGACTGTGTTATCAAAGGAGATACAGGCATTACAAACTACAAAATACCAATGTAATGGGCCTTATCCTCTCCACAAGTGCCAAAATACCAAAGCTCGAGGAAGCGGATCATACCTGGCGCGATCCCAACCACATACAGGACCCCTTCTCCTGGAGCCTTCGAGGATTTTTCCAGATTCGGAGGGTCTTGAGAGGGGAGATGGGACAGGAGAATGGAATCGTCCCGGAAACTGGAGCCTTTGAATCGGAGCAACATGGGCAGGCTATCGAGTAACACCTACGCCCTCTAACGTAACAAGTATTTCTTTAGTATACTAGTAAGGTGTCCATGTGTTACAATAGAGTTATAAAAAAGGATGATATATATATATATATATATATATATATATATATATATATATATACACATGATTTAAGTCGTACAATAAACATTGACATTGAAATTCTCATACATACATATCAAGCAAAGTACACATTTAGTACTGATGCCGTTTCTTGTCCAACATAAATACAAACAAAACATCCTAGTTAGTACATAATACATATAAAACGCATCATCTTTGCAGCCAAATGCTTGTGCGTTATTATAGGCCACGTGATGACGTGAACACCATAACCCACAAAAATATCCTCCCCGCTCTCTCCGCACTCTTTCCACGAGTCTCCCTCCCCCCCTTCATGCAACATTCCATCACTTGAGCACCACCAATGTAACGACACACAACACATCGAGTCATTTGAAAGAATAAAAAATGAGAGCCTTTTCAAGTATTTTGAGACAGTAGAGGAAACTTGGCTAGTGTAGTCGGAAAAATCGGGCATATGACACCTAATTCATGTGTCGTTCTGGCTGTGTGTATGACATGCGGGATCATCTGTGTGTATGACTGTGGGCCAGAGTGTCAGATATTAAAACGCGAATTTTAAAGAGTGTCGCTGGCGCCAATCTCTCAGTGTAGTCATCTAAACGCTCATGACACACAACAAATTGGTTGAAACCATGGACAATTAAAACGAAAAATCCACACAAATAACCTGCCCCAACCTGTGAGTGATGGAAATCAAACTCTAGTCATCAGCTAGAGATACAAAGTCCTAAATTGCTCTAAAATTGCGTTTGCATGATTTGTGCATGTGAGTTCGTAGAAGTTTTAGATCTAGTGGTAGCTAGTTCCTACACTACAACAATATTGTAGTTTAATGACACTTTCTTGCTGACACATAATTGAAGAGTCATCAATATTTTTTATGATTGGTGTTTTGTGACTCTTCACAGGACGCATGAGAAAATTGTCATGGTATTTATACTCTTGGTGACACTTGGGGTGGCTCCTTTTGGGAAGTAGCACGAGATACAACCAGGGTTCGCAATGCCGAACGGTTTTCGCGGATTTCGAACGAAATTCGACATTTCGAGCTCCAGCGAAATTCAATACCGAGCGAAAAACCGAGCAAATTCAAATTTAAATTCAAAAAATTTCAAAAATTTGAGAAAATTTAACCAAAAACTCTCTACAATAAGTATTAATATATTTATGACTTCTGGTGTGAATATTTTTTGAAAAAAAAATTAAATTAAAGATTTTTTGAGACATTCAAATTGTAGATAATAGAAAAGGCAAAAAAAAAATGAAATTAGAAGTATATTTTAATATGTTAATGTTATCTAGTATTGAAAATTTTCTTGTATTGGCATGTGACAACTTTCAATTATTTAAAATATAGCAAATGTATGTTATTTTTTTTAATATATTAGTGTTATCTTGATAGGGTATATTTTAATATTTTAATTACGTGCATGCCTTTTTTTTGCACTTGTATTGATATGTGACAAGTTTTGATATGTGAATTGCATTTTACAAATTTTACAACATTTTTTTATAATTTTTCTCACTTTTTATATTTTTCTTAATTGTTTTTAATATGTCGTCGAAATTTCGAGCTTTTCGATCGAATTTCGGTACTTTTCGATCGAATTTCGAGCTTTTCGATGGAAATTCGCTCATGTGTTTGACCAGTTTTCAAATACGTTTGAATTCGGCAATCATTCGATTTTTTCCGAATTTCGAACGAAATTCGACGATTTTCGCTACCGAGGCCTGCTCGAAAATTGACTCCGAAACGAAATTGCGAACCCTGGATACAACTCTCGGTAACTCTTGGAAGCGTCAAAAGGTTAATGTTGTTTTTGGAAAGAAAATATAAATTGTATATGAAATCAAACGAACAAATTTTACCTAAACTTACCTATGTTTAAATTTTATTTATCAACTTTGAATAAATAATCAGCATACAATATCAATATATTATTTTTGCACGTAAATTTTAGGCTTTAATGTATGCAACAGCTAATAAGTACTTAAAAACATCAATATTTGTTTAATCTTTTGTTTTGACAAAATAACCTTTTTTGACCAACCATATCTTTTTTATCAAGGAAATATGACATCGGAACTTGCATTGAAACCGAGTTGCAACAAAATTAAAAATAGAGAAGTTGTAAGCCACAAACAATTTGTTGATGCCTGAGCCTCCTTTGATTGAGCAAGCACCTTTTCTTCTTCAGTAGCTGAAACTCATAATATTTGTAGTCCGGACAGTTCATACCAAATAGAAACCTGAAAATAACCAAAGATTTGTATTAGCAATTTATTGCAACAGCTAATTCTGGAAACTGAAAATCGAAAGTCGGAGATAGGGCAATCCAAATAATCTTTTTTCCCTAAAAAAATCCAACCATATAGATAAGGATTGTGTTGATAAGAGCATCTCCAGCAGAGCCCCTAAACCAGCCCCTAAACCTTAAAATAGGGAGTGTAGGAAAAAAAAACAGACCCAGCAGGGCCCCAACTCAAGCCCCTAAAATTAGGGGGGCCCTAAATTTGCTTCCTCAGCCCCAATTCCCAGGGAGCTCTAACTCAAGCCCCTAAAATTAGAAGGCCTCTAAATTTGCCACCCCAGCCCCAATTCCTAGGGACACAAGTACATCCCCCTATTATTGAAGACAGAGAAATACATGAGAGGCTTCGAGATGATCTTATTGAGCATTTGTGGGCAATTCACAGCGCTTCGTAGTTTTATTCATTGTTCGCAGTTTCTATTTATCTATTTATCATGTTTTGAAAATTTTAAATTTAAATTTGAAATATCATGTTTTTAAATTGTAAATGTTAATATGCTTATGTTTTATGTATTACAAATATTTTTGATTGAATTTTAGTGGTGTCAAATGAAGATTATACATAGCGGATATGTCAAAATAGGAGAAAAAGTAAAATAGAGGCTGAGATTTAGGGGCTGTTGCTGGACTTGTGCTCTGAAAACAGGACCCCAAAAAATAGGGGGAGTCCCTAAATCCAAAATAGGGACCCTGTTTTAGGGGCCCTTGCTGGAGATGCTCTAAGAAAAAGTAGTGCACTCATACTTGAATGGTGTATGGCTAATTATATGTTAGTAAAAATTATTAGAAACATTTAATCTTTCCTCAACATGCGCGTGGCATGCCAGATAGGAACCGTGCGACGAGGTGGCGGTGCAAGCGAGTGGTGTATGAGACGACGAGACGAGACGTGATTGCAGGCTGAATTGGTCACATAGATGTAGGAAAAGGTCAATAATACCATTCGAAAAAATTGCCTGCACAGTAAAAAGTCTATCGTGTCGTCAAAAAAGTAATTTCTAGATTAATTTTTTACTATCATCTTACTATTAGAATATATAGTAAAATTCTGTTAGAGATAGGCTGTTTCGAGCAAGGTTTCAAATTTCGTTTTCGGTTTACATCTCGTCACCCTCTGAAATCCAAAATTTTGACGAAATCTCATTATTTCGGATGAAATACAAATGAAATTCAAAAGGCAAAATTGAAATATGGAATTTTTTGGACCGAGATTTTTGAAATTTTGACCAAAAAACAAAATTTTGTTCAAAATTACTGAAATCTCGATAAATTCAACCAAACGAAAACTAGTTCAAACGACATAAAACTTTTTTGAAACTTTTTGTGGATGGTTCTAACACATCACTAATGTTTCCATAAAATTTTTAGATAATTATCAAGCCTATGGATTGTTTTAAAAATTTTAAGTGCTACTATCATGGTACTATGTGTGAAATAGTCTCTTTGAGCTATATATAATTCCAAATCTTTTCCATGGCAAGCAGTGCAAGTTGCTCAATTGTTTTGATGCGCACTCGCGGTCTCACAGACTTGGGTTCGAGTCCCATTGGGGGCACCATTTTTTTTATTATGAACTATCAAGCTTGTGATAAGCTCGAGATGGTTAGAGCAGGAAAATGGTGATCCATAGTTGTTTTATTTATTTGTTTTTATGCACAATATTCTTAGTTATCTTAAAATAATGTTGCATTTCCCGCCTCTGCAAATGGAGTTGGCATAAACCCACAGCAAAGTGCAGGCCGGCACAAGAAGTTATCAAGTTCATATTTACATTTTGTTTAAGATCTGTGTTTCTTTAAAAGAAAACCTGTATTCATAACATGTAACGATGTTCTGTTAGCTACAAGAAGTTATCAATACTCTATTTGTGAAAAGTGAAAACTGTCTTTTGTTCCATAGAATAATTTGCGTTAATGGACCACGTTAGTTGCCTATATTATAGAAGATTGATCAAACCGTTTGCGGCCATTGATTTTGTGTTCTTATGATGCGCCGGATCTGTACTGACACTGAAGTTGGCTACTAGAATTTTCAAGCTTGGGTGTAAAAGGACTTAAATGATCACCATCAAGTTTGATTTCATGCAAAGCAATCAAACATGCACTTTGGGAAATCCGAGGATGTTGTGCAAACAAAATGGCGAATACTTTGCACAAAAAGTGCATATAATTGCTGCTTATTTGATGAAAGCTTGAAATGCAGCTCTTGTTTTCATTCTCAAAATTAGGTCTCCTTTTTTTGCTGATGTGAACTACTGCTCTCCTTTTTTTTACTCTTCAGGCAACGTGTTTTTAAAGCATGACTCGGAGTTGCGCCTCATTCCCCGCGATAGAGTTGGACCTTTGGCTGCGTCTATCTAATGGCGATAATCCTGTTAGGAAACTGATTCCGTATCCTATATGGACTCTTCCTTATCTCTAAGCAGAACCGCTATATATAGGAGGCAGGGGGTCACCCCATTGTACACAAGCATGAGAATACACACAAAGCAGCCTGCTCCTCCTCATATTGTGTCTCTCTTTCCCCTCGGCTCTATTCTCCACTTGAGAGATCTATTAGGCAACCCCGGACTATTCGATAGCGAGGTTGTTCAACACGTTATCGGCGAAAGCCTCTACCGAGAAAGATTGAAAGGTGAGAAAAGACAAGAAGCTTAAGGATCATCGGCTTTACGACGAACGCCTACTACCGGCGATTGATCGCCCGATCCGACCGCAATCAACTCGCCATCAAGCCGGCATCCACTGATTGCCGAAATAAAAGTCCTACGCGACTCATCCTACGCGATAGTCTACCGAAAGCAGATTGAAAAAGGTGAGAATACGAGATTGAAACTAATCGCTCGTTGAATCTATATTTGCATCTATTCTACGCGGCAACGGTTACGACTCACAGAACTTTACGCTCGCGGCACGGTTGCTTATGATAAGCAATGATTAGCACGGTTACACCGATTTCATCCGGCGATCTACAATACTATGCACGGCTAACAATTATTGGCTCACTAATCCATCCGCATCACATGAAGATAGGCACGGTTACCACGCCGAGCCCGCCGATCGCCGCTAGGGCCGTAGCGCGATCCCGCAGGCGCCCGTGTCTGTGGGTCACCTCGTAGCCGCCGAGCGCTTCCATGGCAGCGCCGCCGCCAAGTTGGTCCTCGCACTTGAAGCGCCGCTAACCACGAGCACCCGCAGGTGCTACCACCCGGCATCGTAAAACACGACGCCGGTCGACGGAGCTCGCCGGCGCCCACGCCGCAAACCGCTGTCGCCGGTTCAGACATCCTGCCGGCCGGCCAACCCGCAACCGACCACGCGCAGGTCGCCATGCGGACCTCTATAGGCCTCATAGGCTGCGACCAGAACCCCGCCGACGCCGTTTCACGCCATACGGCCTGCCGCTGCTGAATCGCCCAGCCTCCGCCGCCATCGCCGCCGACCAAACTCTCGGACGGCATGAAGCCGCTGGCCTCCCAAAGATGCATGAAGCATCGCGCACTCGCCTGGCGATGCCGCTGGCATCGCCCCTTGCCGCAGGCCGGGCCGCCAGAAGACTAAGCGAAGCCAGTGTCGGCCAGCCGCCTGCTCAACACGGCCGGATGATGCTCACCGCTTGGCTCGCCAAGCAGCACGCGCGCTGCCGCTGTAGCCATCGAGCTTGATCGGGCCGGCCACCGGCTGACCCCGCTGCAAGACGCCTCGGCTTCGCACGCAATGGCCGTGCTGGCCGCCACGCCGGCCATCCACGGCCGCCTCGCTTTTCCCGCTAATGGAACCGAATGGAACTCGGCCGACTCGACTTGAAGTCCAGCCGAACCAGGAGTTGGATCCAGGTTAAGAAGACTCTGGATGGCGCCACGAAAGGGCGGGAATTTACTCCTTTTACCCTCCTTGTTTTCCACAGGACATAAAGTCCCGTTGGTGGTATTTGACAAATGGACAAGAAGTCCGATTGGTTCAATCCAGTGCTTGAAGTCCAGAACGTAGACTTGAAGCCAATTCTTTATTCTTTTCTGGTTTTCCAAAAATGATTAAAACACGTAAAATTGATTAGAAAATTCCGTAAATTAAAATTGCCGTAAAAATATGAAAATTCCCGAGGAAAAATCTAACTGTGTATATATTTATGAATTATGTCATGTTGATATTTGATGAATTATGTCATATTGATATTTGATGAAATTCAATTTCTCATAAAGAATAGTAAAATTGCTTGGAAATTAGCAGAATTATGAAAAGTGCTAGAAAATTTCGAATATTTCATATGGCATAAAATGAGAACATGAGTGGTTGGGATTTGATTTTGGTAATGAATAAACAGATATGAGACAATTGGTGTCTAGGAAAACACACATGAGGCTTGGTTCTTTAATTGGCACCCTAAGCGGAAGTGCTCCCTCCTCATGTGAGCTCCTAGGGGCAAAGGTTGACTGCCAAGAGTCAAATTGACAGAGATATTCATTACTGCGCTGCTCCTACCAACAAGAATTATATAAGTTGTAATTAGACTTATGCCATGTTTAATCATGTTGCAATTTATTTTTCTGCTATCAAGTGATGTTGGAAAATTGCTGTATAATTAATGTAAAATTGCCAAATACTAAGAAAAATTGGAAATTTCGAGAATTTATTTCGTGATTTATGAATTTATGAATTGTGCAATTATTGTTTATTCTAAATATTTATGAATCGTATATATGAATCTCAGACTTATGAATCTCGCATCTATGAATCTTGTATTTATGAATCTTGAAATTATTGCTTTCTTTTAGTTTATCGAAATTCATGAGAATTTAATTATGCAATTATGAATCTTGCAACTACTCCCTATTAGATTACACGTAATCTAATGAAAAGAATCTTTTGAATATGCAAATACCTGGCATTATTAAAAGTGAGTTTGAAGAAGCTGACTCAAAGGTCGTAACTATCTCACATGGGCATCAGGTTTGAAGATCATACTTGCAGCAAGAAGCTCCAAGCTGCCA
The DNA here is from genome assembly GCA_036346355.1 of Rhipidocladum racemiflorum. Taxonomy (NCBI): domain Eukaryota; kingdom Viridiplantae; phylum Streptophyta; class Magnoliopsida; order Poales; family Poaceae; genus Rhipidocladum; species Rhipidocladum racemiflorum. The sequence continues at coordinate 74,909,534 of CM070569.1, read as the reverse complement.
CCACCTTAGGTCCTCGAAGGACACGCAAACTATTGCCGAGCAAAACGATCAAATTTTGTACTCCCCAGTATCACTTTTCACCACTATGAATAATGAATACATGGTCGAGGTGAGTACACTGAAGTTACTGACTGCGCTTCGTAAGCTTCGAGAAACTCAAGCCCACCATCTTGCTCCAAGCACAAAGAAGATTGGGTTATCAAGTTTCTGTGCTATAGAACAAAGTTGGTTGTTAATGAATTTTGAGTAATGAATTGTAAGCTCGAAGAGCATACATTTTCTTTTCTCATGAATCGAATTGCAATTTATTCTTTATTCCAAAGATTCTTTATTTGTAAGCAATATTTGAATCACTTTGCCACTATATGATTAGAATTATTTTTCTTTTCATCTAGAAATCGTAGGCGCTCTACAATGGAGGAAATATGCATTGTTGATAGTGGCACAACAAATACCATCTTAAGAGAGTGAAATACTTCCAGACGATCAATAAGAACGCTGAAGGATTACAACTATCGCAGGAAGCTTATCGCATATAATAGGCTCGTGAAGAGCCACAATTATATTGCCAATGGGTACAACTTTTGGTAATTGAAGAAGCCCTCTTGTACTCCTGAATCAACTCGCACTCTCTTAAGTTTCAAAGATATCTCACGCCAATGGGTTTCACGAGAAACCAATGAAGAAAATGGCAAAGAACACTTGTGCATAGTGAAGCACGCGAATATGGAAAGATGGTACTAGAAAAATGTCCTCATATGAATCAAGTTGTACTACGAAAATCAATGCACACTAAAGGTATACTTCTTTGAAGACCTGCCTTAGAAGCTACGAATTATTTGCTTTATGGCATTGTAGATTAGGTCATCCTGGTCTTAGATTGATGAGAAATATAGTTAACAACTCACAAGGTCATGGCATTAATGTTAAGAATTTCCCGAATCACCAGAAGATTTTGTGTGCCATGCATGTGCCAACGGAAATTAATAACTAGACCCTCTGTATGAAAGTGCAACATGAAATCCCCTGCATTCTGGAACGCATTCAGGGGATATTTTGCTCGATCTCAGCCCTTTGTCGTACAAGCTTCGATACTTTATGGTGCTCATTGATGCTTCCTCGAAATGGTCGTGATACATGTTTGTCGTCAACAAGGAATCATGCATTCGCAGTTGATCTCGCAGATCATCGTAATTAAGAATGCTTTTCCGATCATCGTAAGTCCATTCGATTGGACAATGCCGCGAATTTACTTCCCAAGGCATTTGATGATTATTGTACAAAGAACGAATAACTATTGAGCACTCGCATCGCGACGCCCATACACAAATGGGCTAGCTGAAGCACTAATAAAGAGGATTAAGTTCATTGCCAGACCGCTCTTGGCAGAGTTGTAACTTGCCCAACACTTGTTGGGGACACGCATCCTGACGCAGCAAAGATACTCATCAATTATAGACCATCGGCCTACAACATCCATTCACCAATGCAATTAGTGCAAGGGGTTATCCTCAAGATTTCCCATCTTAGAAAATTTGGTTGTATGGTATATGTACCTATACCACCCCCATACCGATCGGTGCAATGGGCCCTCTCCGCAAGTCCGATATACGCTGGTTATGAGAGTGCATCCATAATCGTATTTGGAACCCATGATCGGAGACTTGCACACAAACTCTCGATTCACGATTGCATCTTTGACGAGGACCATTTCCGTCATTAGGGGAGAGAATCAACCATTAGATGAAAAATGCCGGGAAATAGTATGGCATTCCACCGGGATCCCGCGCATGACCCTCGCACTAATGAAGCAAATCAAGAAGTCCAAGATAATTGATTTGGTAATTTAGCAAATGAACTGCCTGATCATTTTGTGATCTCAAGAGCGTGGTTAAGTCGCATGTACCGCAAGAAATGCACCGTAGAGGGTGGAAATACCAAAGAAAGCGTATGGTATCCTCATCCTGCCTGTTCAGGCCTCAAAGAAAAAAGAACAGAGATCCGGGCTTCAAACCCAAAGTACCCGGGAGACGCCTGGGGGAAAATCTGGGCAGAGGGCTTACCATAGCCAATCACAAAATGCCCCAAAGCAAGAAGGAGCCGCTTGAGACTGGCACTGAAAGAAGCCTGTGGAAAAGGCAATTCCATATTTGAATCTTCCATTGGAAGAAGTCACGGAAATAATGTGTGCGCACACATTGGCGGAGAAAAACTAAAGGAACTTGCTCTGGAATGGGAAATAGCAATGAAGAGCAAGTAGAAGTGCAAGAAGCACACCATGACGAAATGGCCATAAATTTTGTAACAATAGGAGAATCTATGAAAAGAGCAACAACCATTGCAAGGCTTTGTTGTTCAAGGTTTCACTCAACGTCCTAGGGTTGATTATGAAGAAACCTATTCTCCTGGCCATGGGTGGAATTACCTTTAGATACTTGATCTCAATGGCAATAACTTGAAGTTGAAAATGAAGCTAATGGATGTTGTCACAAGATATTTGTATGGAAACTTGGATTCGAGATTTATATGAAAGTACAGGAAGGTATCCCTATCCCGAGAACCAAGATGAAAGAGCAAACAGAAACCTATACACAGTGTGAAATTGAGAAATCACTTGTATGGGCTAAAACAATGAGGAAGAATGTGGTACAATCGTTGAGTGACTTTCTCTCGCAAGAAAGGCTACCTAACAGCTTAAGATTGTCCATGTGTATTTATACAACGATCCACGAATGGATTTTGTATAATCTCCGCTATGTAGATGACTTGAACATCATTGGGATTGATGAGGAAATTGAAGAAGCATGCACATACTTGAAATCTGAGTTTGAAATGAAAGACTTGGGTAAAACCAAGTTCTGCTTTAGGCTTGGCAGCTTGAACATGTCCAAGGCGGAATCTTGGTACACCAAGCATCCTACACGCAGAAAGTGTTGGAGAGATTTGGCTTTGAAAAGGCATACCCCGGCAAAGACCCTAATGGTCTAAGGTCACTCAAGCAGGTAGACCCGCAGTGCCTAAAGAAGAGGGGAGGAAGTCCAGGAGCGGAATTCCCATACTTGAGTGCAATTGGAGCGCTCATGTACCTTGCGAATAGCACTAGGCCTAGGACATTGGCGCTCGCCATGAATTTGCTAGCGTGACAAGTGCGTAACCCCACCAAAAGGCATTGGAAAGGGGTGAAGGACATCTGCTTACCTTCAAGGAAGCAAAGACTCCGGCTTGTTTTACGGTAAGAAACAATGAATTGAATTTAGTTGGCTACGCCGATGCTGGGTACCTATCGACCCGCATACCGGCAAGTCACAACCGGGTATGTTTTCCTTTGCTGCGGAACTGCAATTTCTTGAAGTCGCCTAAGCAGACTCTTGTCTCGACGCCGACTAACCACTCGTAAATCATTGCATTGTATGAAGCCTCTCGAATGTGTGCATGGCTTGAAGAATGGTTCACCACATCCAAGTCATGTGGTCCTAACATGGAACAAACCCCACTATTATCTATGAAGATAATGCTTGTGTTGCACAAGCACAAATGGGATATGTGAAGAGTAACCTTACAAAGCATATCAACCCCAAGTTCTTTTATGCTCATGAAATGCATAAGATGAACGAGATAAAGATATCAAGATACTAAGTCGTGAAAATCTCGCAGATTTATTCACTAAGTCACTCCAAGCATCTTCCTTTGAAAGATGTATTAGAGGAATCTGGATAATGAGGCTTAGAGAAGTTCATATTTCAGGGGTAGATTTTTAACATACTACTACAAAAATCTCAAACATGAAGTTAGAGTACCCAACCTAAATCATCAAGATTAACATTGAAGTATGTGTGGATTTTACTCTTTTCGTTAAGTAAGTTTTTCATTGAAGTTTTCTTACATAAGGTTTTGATGAGGCAATCCGCAACACAAAGAAGCGTGTGCTATGTACTCTTTCTCCAATTATTTTTCCCACTCGGGTTTTTATGGAGTTTTAATGAGGCATATGCATCTCGCGTGAAGAGTCCAAGGGGAGTGTTAGGAAACTGATTCCGTATCCTATATGGACTCTTCTTATCTCTAAGCAACTGCTTATATATAGGAGGCGGGGTCACCCCATTGTACACAAGCATCTGACAATAATAAAGCAGGCCCGTTCCTCCTCATATTGTGTCTCTCTTTCTCCCTGTCTATTCTCCACTTGAGATCTATTAGGCAACCCCGGACTATTCGATAGCGAGGTTGTCTAACAAATCCATAATTAAGAAACATAACAAAATAAAACCGAGGTTGGGTACTTGCTTGTATGATGTGATAAATTGAGGATGATTTGGGTAGTAGCATGTTCTCGGGTTTGCTATGTAAAAAAATGCTAGGAATGGGACTTGAACCCTGAACCTCAAAACTTCTTGTTAGCATATTGCAAACTTTTTGCATGTATTCCTTACAAAAGGCATAACAATCATCTGCAATAAAATTTGAAGTCAAATCTGGTAATAAAAACCACAAAACCGGTCAATTTTATGGAAAATTTGGTCTAAATAACCGAAATTTCGGTGAAATTTGTCGAGATTCCGCCAAATTTTTTGAAAAAATACTGTAGCAATTTCATTTTTTTCTTCAAATTTTTAAATTTTATTGGGATTATGAATCTCGAGAGGACCAAACTCCGTGATTTCGGCGAAATTTCTATCCTTGGTTTCGAGTGATACGTATACATCGTAATAGCTGACATATGGAATAATATGGAATGGTAAAGTAATACATACGGCACGTATCATAGATGAGAGTGAGACTAATAACACTAACTACAGTTAGGAGGGAGCACTTGTGTAAAGATATAAGATACAGGATCTGCAACGCTGAACACTCATCCAAACGTTCAATAATAGAGACGATGTTAACTTATACCTGATCAGAAGACGAAATTAGCTTATATCGTAGTTAGTGGAGATCATTTGTGTGTGTATATATAATATGATTAATCCGTGCACACACCAGACCTTCATGTAAATTGGAGGCAGTACATGCAGTCTAACATTATGACGTACCCCACACACATAGTATTAAGAAAAAAGAAAAAGAAAATCAATAAACCGGCGCCTATGCATGGCTTCCTAGGCATGGTTTTACCAATCTCTATGTAGACTTGTCAGAGTTGATGGTAATCGTATGCCTTCTCTCTTTATTTCTAAGAAGAACAGTATATCGGACCACAGGATAGAAATGAAATCAATCGTATCTCTTTTTTTTTCGTTCACATCCGCTTCTTTGGCTGGGCCATTTCTTACTTCTTCCTTCTGTGGTAACTCCAGAGTGTAATTTTATTTTTATAAATATGACATGATTTGATTATCTGATTAAAAAAATATGTTTCCACTATAATGCACAAGCACTTGACTACTATTCCCCATGCATTACGGTTTATGTTTGTCTAGCGATCGATCGAGCTGGTTCTGCGGCAACAAATCAAATCAGTAAGTGCTCTATCCATTTTTTTTACAGCTGCCTCTTCTATATATATACTGACATTACAGTTGATCAATTCCCCGGAAAAAGACGGCAATGGTCCGGTGGTGGGAGTGAGGTGTTTATTCGCACCCAGGATCGGCATGATGTACCTTATTTAATCATAATACACTTATATGTGCATTTGGTGTACTACTACGGACAATCTCATCTGTGTCGGTTCGGAAGCAACATTAGTATCAGTTTTCCAACCGACACAGATGTACCGACAGTAATAATCGGACATTATCAGTGTCGGTTTATAAACCGACACAAATAACATTATCAGTGTCGGTTCTAACAACGAACCGACACAAATATCTACATATCAGTGTCGGTTCTAATAACGAACCGACACAAATAGTCAAATATTAGTGTCGGTTCAAACCAATAACCGACACTAATATACCCCATATTAGTGTCAGTTCAAACCAATAACCGACACAAATAACAACATATCAGTGTCGGTTTCTGTGGGATGTCAGAGACAGGGGTCCCGCAAGAGGGGCCTACACCCGACTGGGCTTGACGGGCGGAGTAGAAAGCCCAGAGTCCAGAAGCACCACGACGGGCCCGGAGGAGGTTTTCGACTTGTTCCCCAAGGCAACTCCCGATCCTTCGGGGAAGCTTCGCGCCACGCCCGAAGAACCCGCCAAGAACGAAGCATGCACCGACCTTTGCAAGAGCTCATGGATCTGGAACCTGACAGGGCGGCAGGCGTGGGTCGGGGAAAGCATAACCACCTCTCCAAGACGTAGAGCGCCAGCGCCAATAAGGACAAAGTACATGTCGGCCAGGCCACCATGTTCAGGGCCCGGTGGCGCCCATCTATCATGTATCCTTCCCCCAGCATATAAGGGGAGGAGGGAGAAGAAAAAGAAGAGAGGCTCATATATCCAAGAACACAGGACTAGGGTATTATCTCCTCCGAGAGAGCCCGAACCTGTCTAAAACAGATCGCCCTCGCATCCTGTGTTACCATCAAGTTTAGATCCCGCACAAATCCCCTAGAATCACAAATCTCATTGCCAGCGAAACCGATCGTCGACAGTTGGCGCGCCAGGTAGGGGCTTGTGTCAAGATCTTCGTCAAGCTTGATGGCTACGACGAGCGAAGCCTCCACAACCTTCTTCCCGGGCCAGGTCTTCCGTTTCGGAAGCCTGACCTTCATCTCCAACGACCTCGGAAGCCTTTCCCTCTCTAAGGGAACCGTGCTGCAGCGCGGCGAGGTTTCCGGCGAGCCATCGCCATGACTTCCGCGCCGATCGGAGGGTCCCCCTATCTCGTGCTCTAAAATGCCGAGTGGGGAACCGAAGGCCCATTCCGGCCTGGGAGTCGGACTCGAAGACGCCGAGGTGCGAATGGTGGGGGTTCTCGCCGCCAAGCCACTCGGCACCCCCGAGCGCCTGGATTTATCTTCTCCAGGCTCACCCAGCTTAGCGGCCGAGTCAGAAGAAAGCCTAGAGAGCTGCTGGAATTTCCGTAGAGTCTGCGTAATCGAGGGCTCGCGGGCGGATTCGCAGCAGCGCCTCGACACCTCAGCCGCCGCCGACTTGGAAGGTGGCCGAGCAACTGAACCTGACGCTGGCGCAGATTTCCGACCGCGCCGGGCTGTCAATGAAGACATTCGCAAGCCAAGATGGGGACCAGGCTGTTGCACTTACGCCAGAATATCGTCGCCTCCAAGACACTCCTGGATACCCTGACCCCTATGCTTGGGGCGGGTGATCCAGTTGCCCCGATCATGGCCCAAGTAAAGGCCATGGTGACGGCGGCAGCTATCCAGCAGACCCAAACCGACCAGCCGGCGAAGGAGCTGTCACGTGGTCCGGTGAGGACCCAGACGGCCAAGAATGGCCAGTCGGAAGCCCGCCAGACACACCATGTTCTACCCCGCGGCGACGACTTGCGACACAGCATCAACCGCGACCTCCGTTCAGACCGCGACGCCAGGCGCCACGACCGAGAAAGGGAGGAACAACACCGTCAAGGCGACAAATATGAACGCTACGGCATCCTTCCGCGAGATCGCGAAGTACGCCAAGCGTGATCCCCTCCGCGTCGATCACCACCCGGAGGGTGTCGCGGGGTCATTGAAGGTGTTCGCGCGTTTACCCTGACCTACGCCGAGTGGTTTGGCCTGATGGATTTAATCCTAAAGGCATCACTTGGTTCGACGGTGAGAGGGACCCGGAGGCCTGGCTACAAGTTTATGCTCTGGCAGTCAGGGCCGCCGGGGGGATCAGAAAGTAATGGCAAACTACTTACCGGTTACCCTCTCGCCCCTGGCCCAAGCATGGCTCACCGGACTTCCAAATGAACTCTATAGATTCCTGGGGAGATCTGTGTGAGCGATTCATTTCAAATTTCCAAGGCACTTACGAGCGCCAGCGCTTGGGACCTATACCAGCTACACCAAAGGAGGAACGAACCCCTCCGGGAGTTCGTCAAGCGCTTCATGCACTGGAAAAGCACCGTTCGGGATGTCACAGATGCGATTGTGATAGCTGCCTTCCAGAAGGGAGTCAGCGACCCCGACCTCATCAAGAAGATGTCCCGGAAGCCACCGACGTCGGTCCGGGAGCTGTTCGCCCTAGCGGACCGTTACGCTTCAGCCTCCGAGGCTCTGGCGGAACGGCGTGACGAGGGGAAGGATCAGGCTGAACCCCCCCGGCGGAAAGAAAAGAAGCGCAAGGGTGAAGAGCTGGTGGCAGTCGCTGCACCAACTCACCCTCGCGCCCTCAAAGAGGATGGATATGATAAGGTTATGAACTCACTTTGCCCTTTCCATCCGAAGGGGAGGCATGCCGCCAAGGACTGCTTCACCCTAAAGAGGTTCGCCCGCGAGAGCAAGAAGCAGGCTGGACAAGGTCCGAGTGGGCACGCCGCCAACAAGCCACCTCCCCCCGAAGCCGAGGAGGACTATCAGGAAGCCGATCTCGAGCTCAACTACATATTCGGGGGCTCGGTGCATATGAGTCCAAGCGGAAGCAAAGCTTACCGCCGGGACATCTACAGTGCGGCAAATTAAAACGCCTAATATGTACGCTGGTCCGAGGCCGCGATAACCTACGACCGCTCGGATCACCCGGATCACGTCCCGTTCCCCGGCAGGTATCCTCTCGTCTTGGCGCCCGTCGTCCGCGGCATCAAGCTCAAGAGGGTATTGATCGACGGCGGGAGCGGGCTCAATGTCCTCTTTGTCAAAACCCTTGACGATATGGGGATTCCACGGTCGGAGCTAAAGCGCGGATCGTCGCCTTTCCACGGTGTCATACCTGGAACTTCTGCGACACCACTTGGACAAATCACTCTGCCGGTCACTTTCGGCGCAAGGGAGAATTACCGGATAGAGAACCTTGGCTTCGAGGTGGCAGATTTCGCAACAAAGATATCATGCCATCTTGGGGAGACCAAAGATCGCCAAGTTCATGGCGTACCACTACACGCATTTGACATTGAAGATGCCGGCCGAGTGGTATCATCGCTCACGCGGTGACATGAAGCGATCTTTTTCCCGTGATGAGGAAAGGCTGCGAGATGGCCGAGTCCCTGGAGGCGCGGCGGTCGAGGGGATCCGCGAGAAGCGGATTCCGAGAAGCCGGAAGGCGGCGCCCCACCCGCAAAGCGCGAAACCGGATCGGCCCAAGAAGGTACCAAAGAATCCTCCTCGACCCGTCCGATCCGTCGCGAACCGCCTTGATCGGACAGGGCTCGGGACAAATAGGAGGACGTGCTCGTCACTTTCTGCGCGAATAAAGACGTCTTCACCTGGAAGCCGTCGGACATGCCCGAGTTCAGGGAGGTGATCGAGCACGCGTTAAATGTAGACCAATCGCCAGGTCGGTCAAGCAAAGGTCGCGCGATTCGCCCAAGATCGCCGACAAGCCATCGGGAGGAGATTACAAAGTCGCTAGCCGCAGTTTCATCAAAGAAGTGTATCACCCCGACTTGTTGGCAAACCCTGTCCTTGTACAGAAGAAGAATAAAAGCTGGCGCATGTGTGTTGATTACACCAACCTCAACAAGGCTTGTCCGAAAGATCCCTTTGGTCTCCCCCGTATTGATCAGGTGGTGGACTCCACTGCCGGATCCCGACTGCTTAGTTTTCTGGACGCCTACTCAGGCTATCATCAAATCCGGCTTCGAGAGGAGGATTGCGAGAAGACCTCGTTTATCATCCCGTTCGGAGCATATTGCTACATCACCATGCCGTTTGGGCTGAAGAACGCCGGCGCGACTTATCGGTAGCGATCTGTGGTGTTTTCACCATCAGCTTGGACGCAATGTGGAAGCTTATGTGGATGATATAGTGGTCAAAACCGAGGCAGAAGACAGCCTCACCTCTGATCTAGCCGAGACGTTCACAAGTCTGAGGGCGTTCCAGATGAGGCTAAACCCCGAGAAGTGTGTTTTCGGAGTTTCCTCCGGGAAGCTACTCGGGTTCATTGTCTCTCATCGCGGGATCGAGCCGAACCCGGAGAAAATCGGGGCCATCATGAGGATGGCCCCGCCTACCAGCCAAAAGGAGGTCCAAAAGCTCACTGGGTGCATGGTAGCGCTTGGCAGGTTTATCTCCCGGTTGGGAATTCGGGGAATGCCTTTCTTCAAGCTCCTCAAGAAGCAGGACCGCTTTGAATGGACGGTGGAGGCGCAGCAAGCCTTTGAAGAGCTCAAGGTGTTCCTCTCCACCCCTCCAATTCTAGTCTCACCGGTGCAAGGTGAACCTCTCCTGCTCTACATAGCGGCGACAACTCATGTAGTCAGCGCCGTGATAGTTGTGGAGCGGGAAGAATCGGGACACCGCTACGGCGTGCAACGCCCGGTTTATTTTGTCAAGTCTTTGGGCGAATCCAAGACGCGATACCCTCAAATCCGTAAAGTTGTACGCCATTTTGATCTCGTCACTAAGTGAAGCATTATTTCCAAGGACATTCGATTTCAAGAGTGACTTCTTTCCCCGTGGGAGAGGTCCTCCATAATCGGGAAGCTACTGGAAGAATTTCAAAGTGGGCAGCCGAGCTTGGAGCTTTCGACATCTCGTTCAAGCCGCGCACCGCCGTCAAGTCCCAGGCTTTGGCCGACTTTACGGCCGAGTGGACCGAATCCCAGGCTCCCCGCACGGAAGAAGAGCCAGAATATTGGATCATGCACTTCGATGGATCTCTCATGCTTGGAGGAGCAGGGGCGGGAATTCTCCTTATCTCGCCTAAGGGCGACAGGTTGAAGTATGTCCTTCGGATTCACTTCCCGGCCTCGAACAATGCCGCAGAGTACGAGGCTCTCATCCATGGGCTCCGTATCGCCACATCACTCGGAATCCGACGGCTGGCGGTTCGGGGCGACTCCCAGTTGGTGGTGAACCAAGTACAGAAGGACTGGTCGTGCATGGATCAGACCATGACGGCATACTGCCAGCAAGTCCGAGAATTGGAAGGCAAGTTTGACGGTCTGGAGCTGGTTCATGTCCTCCGCCGCAATAATGAGGCAGCTGACGAGTTGGCTAAAATGGGAGCCACTCGGGCAGATGTCCCGAGTGGTATCTTCGTACAGGATCTTCACGAGCCAACCGTTACAAAACGACAAGAGCCGAGTAAGGATCCTGGGACCGGGGTCCTGCTCATCGAGCCCGACTGGACTACCCCGTACCTTGATTATCTCCTGAAGGACAAACTCCCGGAAGCGACCACCCAGGCGGAGCGCGTCTCCCGACAAGCCAAGTCCTACGTGGTGGTGGGCGACGAGCTCTTCCGGAAGAGTGCCTCTGGTGTCCTCAGGCAGTGTATTTCGGGACAAGTGGGAAGAGAGCTGGTCCAAGAAATCCACTCGGGGATGTGTGGCCATCATGCGGCGTCGAGCACCTTAGTGGGGAAAGCCTACCGACAGGGCTTCTTCTGGCCAACAGCTGTAACGGATGCCAAGGAGATTGTTCGAACCTGCGAGGGTTGCCAGTTCTACGCAAGGCGGACACACTTGCCGGCGCAGGAGCTGCAAACTATTCCCATCTCTTGGCCCTTCGCAGTCTGGGGACTCGATTTGGTAGGCCCGCTCAAGAAGGCTCAAGGTGGTTTCGCCTACCTCTTCGTGGCCATTGACAAGTTCACCAAGTGGATCGAAGCCAAACCAGTCGTCACTATCACTGCAGTTAAGGCCAAGGAGTTCTTCCAGGATATTGTGGTCAGATTCGGAGTGCCCAACCGGATCATCACGGACAACGGCACCCAATTCAGGAGTGAAGAATTCCAAGAATGGTGCGAAGGCGTCGGGATCAAGATCTGCTTCGCCTCGGTGGCTCACCCACGAAGCAATGGGCAGGTTGAGCGAGCTAACGGTCTGGTCCTCCAAGGCCTCAAGGCCAGGATCTTCGACCGCCTCAAACCATACGCTGCCCGATGGGTGAAGGAGTTACCGTCGGTACTCTGGGGACTCAGAACCACTCCCAGCCGAGCAACTGGCCAAACCCCCTTTTTCCTGGTCTATGGCGCAGAGGCGGTTCTGCCGACCGAGCTAGGGTTCCAATCCGCAAGGGTTCGGAATTACAAAGAAGCCGAGTCCGAGGGAAGCCGAATGGTGGAGCTTGATCAACTCGAGGAGGCTCGAAACGTTGCAGCCATCCAGTCGGCTAAGTACCTCCAGGGACTTCGGCGTTACCACTCTCGCAATGTCAGAGGTAGAACCTTTTCAGAAGGAGATCTGGTCCTGAGGAGGAACCAGAAAAGCGAGCACAAGCTCTCTCCAATCTGGGAAGGTCCGTACATTGTGGAGAAGACGGTCCGGCCGGGTGCTTATCGACTTAGACGTGAAGACGGCGAGATTCTGGCGAATACTTGGAACGCCGAACAGCTTCGTCGCTTCTACGCATAAGCTATGTACCCGACTCTCACATACTGAATAAAATGGTGATCCATTTTATTTTCTGAAGCCCTACTGTGTAATGCTAGTCCCGAGTGGTTATTACCCGACTGGTGTAGCACCTAATCCTGGACGCGCCGGTACAAAACGCACGGAAATAAAAACCGCGATGAGCACAAAACTCCGGCGGTTTATACCAGCGCGCATAACGGAAAGGGTAGAGCCTAAAAGCACTAACCACTTGGGGGCTACAATTTGCAGCGCCAGGATTTAACCGAGATTCGCCTGATCGTGAGTTTCTAGCCGTCAAAAGCTCGAGCCCCAACGCCTCGTTGCTGGCGCTGGAGCAACTGACTAGAACGGTTGATCAGGCGGAACCCTAAACTCGGGATAAATACGACGGCATAGATTGGGCAAGATTACACATTTTATTCCTTAGTATTAGTAATTTACATTACTGACTTTCTTTTTCTTTTTCTCGCGCTAAAAAAAAAGGGGGGGCGGCTGCTTCTGCCGCTGGGAGGCCCGGGAGAGAGGTCGTCGGGATCAGACGCGACGCGCGCGACGTAGCGCCGCTAGGATCTCGTCCTCAACCACCCAAAGGGGTGGTATGAGGCGGACGAGAGACCTGATGGCCAGGTCGTCGCGGCGCTCGCGCCCGACCATCTCCATGATGATCTCAGCCACCTCATGGAGCCCCGGAGCCACCTCCAGCAAGGCGGCCACTGCGGCGGCGTCGCTGGTGGCTCCTTCCTCCTCCTCCGCCTCTAAAGTGGCAAAGTCGAGCTCCTCCCAAAATTCTGCCTCCTCCCAGTTATGGAGTAGCCCGAAGAATCGCTGGCGGAAGAATGCCGCGTAGGGGCCAACGAATCTCCTCATGCTAGCCATGGAAGAAGGCTGGGAGGGAAGAAAGAGGAAGAAGAGGGAGAAGAAGGGGACGATCGCTCGAGGGCGGTGACGTCCCATTTATAACCTGTACCTGGCTCCGGAATCGAGGCGACGCCATTCAAAAACGCAAAAGACGAAGCGACGCCGCGAGACTGACAATTCGTTCGGAGTGCCAAAGAAGATCGGTACGTTGAACAAAATCAAGGGGCATTTCGCCAGACACGTGTCATGAACAGTACAAGTTCACTCGGCCTTCCCGCTTAATTCGCTCAAATTAAGCGAAAAGCCCGGGGGCTGGAGAGCTAGGGAACGACGCAAGCCTGGGGGGCTAAACCACTCAGCCAGGTGGCCACAACGTAAGTCCCGACGCTCGAGAGCTGCACGCCAGCCTCTCGGAAAAGCGTGTCTGGGGCAAGAAAGCCACGGGCCAAGACCCTGGCGCCTAGGAGCCAAACCAGTCGGCTGAAACCCACCTAGAAAGGCGCAACGGGGGCCAAAAAGGTCGTGGGCCTATATTCTAGCAACTCAGATAAGGGGGAAAGAGTGAAAGAGGTCTGGAGCCCACTCAGCAGAGGACAATACAGACAAATTATATTCAAGTGAGAAGACACAATATTTCAAACAAGGAGGGCGAGCACTCGGCATTAAGGTTTACATCGAAGTCAGAATTCAAGATTCTCTATCAAGGCTTGCGATGTACCGGAGACCTCTTCGAGGAGCGCGTTGGCTTTGTCTTCATCACAGGCAAAACCTTCTTTCACAGCTTCGAGGTCAACTCTCGGATAATGAGACTTGACCACTGCCAATGCCTGGTTCGCACTCATGGTCGCGGACTCCTTGGCGTAAGCTCTGATCCTGTCGGCTCCTCCGAGAGAAGCGGAACAAAGATCGCCCCTGGCCCGGCTTGACTCCTTCAATACGCAGAAGGTGCAGGGCGGCTCGCAGCAGCGACGCGGCCTCGCCTGCCTCGCTCGGCAATGCCATCTTCTCCTTGCATTCTGCAACAAAGTCAAACGGCCATCAAGAGCACACCCGACGCCAAGTATGTTCAACCCAAGTCAAAGAAATTTACCCTTCAGCTCCCGCTGCATCCTCTCCAAGCTGACTCGAGCTTCGAGGCCAGAGTTCTCTGAAGCCTCCAGTCGGGCTCTCAGCTCAGCAACGGTCGAGTCGCGCTCTGAAACACGAGAGCGTCATCATCCTCTCCAACCATCCAAAAAGACATCCAAACCGAGTCCAGGGGAGGATCTCACCTTCGAGCATATGCTCAAGCTTCGTCTTCTCCTCTCGGATCGCCATACATTGGTCCTCGAGCCCGTGGACCTCTTTCCACCTGTCCGCGCTGATCTCGCTGAGCTTGTCCTGGTACTGCTTCTGCTCCTTGAGCTTCGGGAGCACCTTCCGGAAAAACTGCGACCTTTGCTCCGAGCGCTCCCCCATGTCCTAGGTAACAGGGCAGAATCTCAGGGAGAAGTCAGCAGGCAACAAATTGAAGACAAGAAACTCACCCTGACGAGCGTGCTACACCTGACGGTGAGCTCATAAAGCTCCGTCCGAGCCGCTCTCTCCATCTCATCGTCCTCTTCCATCCCTTTCCAGTCGGAACCCCCTTCCCACCATACGGTCCGATTCGGGGGCTTCGGCAGAGGACCGAGCGGCGGTGGCTCTCGAGGCACCTCCTCCACTCCGGGAGACGGTGCCGGGTCAATCTCGTCGGCGGACGGACCACCTGATGGTTCAACCGTCGGGCCGCCGGCACCCGGTGGCGACGCCCCGGCAGTCGGCGGCGAGGGTGACCTAGCCGACGCGGCGGGGGCTCCCCTTGGGGAAGCCTGCGCCTGGGGCTCCTTTTCAGGAGACCCCTCCACCGGGACGTCCATAGCAGGAGTCCTGAATCAGCAAAAAGGGAAGACACCTCAGCACAGGCAATAACAAAAAGACAAGGATCGCCCAAAAGAATACCTTTTGGATTTCTTGAATTTCATCCCAGGTCTCATCCGAGACCCAAAGACCACTCGGAGGAAGTCGGCGCACTGGGCTGCCTCGGGATGAAGGCGTGGCTCAGTAGCCGTGATCCGGGTGCATCGGAGGTCGAAGGCCCGGCTGACGAAAGACCAGCGGCCTCCTCCGCCGATTCCCGGCGCAGCTCGTCGACCGAGGTGTCAGCCACTCGCTTCGCCTGAGCATTTTTCAGCCGAGAGAGGCCGACGACCGGAGCGTCAGAGAGGAAGGACGCGCGTTCCTGAAAAAGGAACGATCGCACCCTGTTTGAGTCACACATCAGTCAAGAAATCATGGAACAGTTTTTCGAGAGAATAGTACACTCACAGGAGGGGGAGGCCTTGCCGTCGAAAATTTATGAGGGCAGCCCCTGTTGGTGATCACTGTGCCAGGCACGAAGAGATCAACTACCCGTGCTGCCAGTGCCTCCATCGACAAGGACGTATCCGTTTCCCGAGTGGGGTCCCGAGACCCGCCGTACTGAAACCCCAAATGGATTCTCTCCTTTAAGGGCTGCACCCGGCGCTTCACAAAGCTGATCGCGATCCCGGGACCCGTCAGCCCTCGGTTCTTCATATCGTCAATCAATACCAGAAGCTCGGGGATTTGGTCCGAACCGCCTCCATCCGGGGCGTCGCTCCAGCATCGGGAAGCTTTAGGGGCGCGGCCAGCGAAGGGGGCGAGGAAAGGGTCAACATTGGCACAGTAGAACCACTCCCGCCTCCAACCTTTGAGGGAGGTCTTGAGGGGAACGACAAAATACTGCTTCTTCGAGCCCTCCCGCAGCTGGAGCCCGGCGCCCCCAACGACGCTGGGAGCGGCCCGGTTCGGATGAGGCTTGAGCAAGAAGAAGGAGCGGAACAAGTCCAAATGAGTACGTATCCCAAGATACGCCTCGCAAAGCTGAACGAAGATAGCGATGTGAAGAATCGAGTTGGGATTCAAATTGATCAGCTCGATTTCGTAAAAGTGGAGGAGCCCCCGGAAGAAGGCGCTCCCAGGAACTCTAAATCCTCGCCAGAAGAAGGACTCGAACACCACAATCTCATTCTCCAGAGGTGTGGGGTAAGGGTCACCTGCGGCAGGACGAGCGGAGATCAACTCCAGCGGAGGAAGGACGCCGGCGGCGACCAGTCCCTCCAAGCAGGACGTCGTGGTGATGGAGGTCTCCCACCCCGCAGTCGCAGGGTCGGTGCTACCTCCCGACGCTGACGAGGATCCCGAAGAGGAAGACATCTCTGTGAAGGAGACCTGGAGGGAGGAACCGTCGGGGGCCTTGGGCGCGAAATTAGAAACCCTAAGTCTCCCAAATCGCCGAAAGAGGCTCAAAGGTTTCTCAACTGTGGTGGGGGAAGGGCAGAGGTACCTTCGCCTAGCAAGTTTTCCCTCATTTATAAGGAGCAAGCCTTAATTTTCGCCTTACGGCGGGGAAAGCAAGGGCCTCCGCTTTCGATTCTGGGCCAGATCTAGGGCACGCCCCATGTTGGGTCGATAGCTGGGTTGCGCAAAACGCGACCAGGTGTCAAGTCTGGTTCGAAGTTTGGGATAAAGTGCGCCCCATGATGGGCCTGAACGCCGGCCGCCACGGAAGTTTGGGGCCGGGCACTTTCCGAACATCCCCAAGCGGTATGCCCATAATTTGGGGCCAATTGCTGGTCACTGCTTCTTAGCGTGATTGGATGCCGTGCGAGGATTTTCACTAAACCGGTCTTGAGAATGCGCCCCATGAGGGTCTAAAGCAGTGCACCGTAAGCGGGCACAAGCATTACTCTGGATGACCAAGGTATGCCCCATGAGGGTCGGTTGGGTCTCACAAGCCAATCGCCGCACACCGCAAACGGGAGCGGGTACCGCTCGGCCCCGAGCCAAAAAGACTACGGTACGCCCCATGAGGGCCAGCCGAGCGACAAGCCGGTTGCTGCGCACCGTAAGCGGGCGCGGGTACCACTCGGCCACGAGCCGAAAGACTACGGTACACCCCATGGGGGCCAGCCGAGCGACAAGCCGGTTGCCGCGCGCCGTAAGCGGGCGCGGGTACCACTCGGCCACGAGCCAAAAGACTACGGTATGCCCCACGAGGGCCAGCCGAGCGACAAGCCGGTTGCCACGCACCGTAAACGGGCGCGGGTACCACTCGGCCACGAGCCAAAAAGACTATGGTACGCCCCCCGAGGGCCAGCCGAGCGACAAGCCGGTCGCCAGCAAGACCGTAAACGGGCGCGGGTACCACTCGGCCACGAGCTAACCAACCACGGTGGCTTCATACTACAAGTTCTTTACGATCTTTTTCCCGCATAATCCTTATGACAGGATAAGAGACGGAAATCCGATCCTAAAGCACTTGGGGGCTGCTGTGGGATGTCAAAGACAGGGGTCCCGCAAGAGGGGCCTACACCCGACTGGGCTTGACGGGCGGAGTAGAAAGCCCAGAGTCCTGAAGCACCACGACGGGCCCGGAGGAGGTTTTCGACTTGTTCCCCAAGGCAACTCCCGATCCTTCGGGGAAGCTTCGCGCCACGCCCGAAGAACCCGCCAAGAACGAAGCATGCGGCGACCTCGCAAGAGCTGCGGATCTTGGAACTGACAGGCGGCGGCGTGGGTCGGGAAAGCATAACCACCTCTCCAAGGCGTGAAGCGCCCGGCGCCAATAAGGACAAAGTACATGTCGGCCAGGCCACCATGTTCAGGGCCCGGTGGCGCCCATCTATCATGTATCCTTCCCCCAGCATATAAGGGGAGGAGGGAGAAGAAAAAGAAGAGAGGCTCATATATCCAAGAACACAGGACTAGGGTATTATCTCCTCCGAGAGAGCCCGAACCTGTCTAAAACAGATTGCCCTCGCATCCTGTGTTACCATCAAGTTTAGATCCCGCACAAATCCCCTAGAATCACAAATCTCATTGCCGGCGAAACCGATCGTCGACAGTTTCTTTTAAGAACCGACACAAAATGATACCACACCGAAAAAATAAAAATCAGCATTGTGAATACTGCTAGCCATGCCCTCTGAAGCAACACGATCACAAATAAAAATCAGCATTGTTCAACGATGGGTCCATGAGGGAGTTGAACAGTTGATTCAATTTTCTATTAGCTTGGTAAGCTAATCGACATGAGACAGTGAAGTGTATTGTATTAAGAGAATTATGAGCAGCCAGAAAGAAAGGATAAGAAAATCACTTACAATGTTGTTAGGCTATCGAGATGGTTAAACATATCACCGATGGTTGAGAGATGATTATGACCAAGATTTGTACATAGAAGAGAATAATACAGTTCTGTCAAATGTTGTAAAAAAATGGCTGAGAAACGAAGCATAATACATTGCCTTAGAGGTGATAAGCAAGCCACAAATTGCTAAGCACAAACATTTGGGAAATAGAGTATGGTATGGTTCCAGTGAAGTGATCTCCCACATGTTTTTTGCAAATCAAGTTCTTTGTGAGACCATAAATATTGTTTTACATAAAGAGAAGAGGAGGTTGGGTTGCGCTAAATGATCCTAACAATGTTTTGTTCCTACTAACAATGTTTTGGTCCTAACAATGTTTTGCTGCGAATTTCAGATAAATGATCCTAACAATGTTCTGGTCCTACTAGTACAAAACGGGAAAAGATAATTGTGTAAGTCCGCAGGAAAAGCAGATGATCTAAATTCCGAAGTATGTACAATCAGCTATAACAGATTAGCTTCAACAAAGCACATGCTGCCTTCCATAATAGAATAATTAGTCATTTGTTAAACAACTACCTTGATAAAGGTCGCTGGGTGCAGTCCACCATCAATATCAAAGTCGCAAAATGGAAAAAAAAAATCATGAAGACAAAGTATTAACACACAAAAAAAAACAAGGTCATATATTGGTATAGCTAAACAAAAAGAAAATTTAACCTGATGTCAAAAGCTGTTCCGCTATTTCTTTCCACAAACTCAACAATTGGCACATGGGCCTTTGTTATTACCTGCCATGGAAGAAAAATGACTCCATCAACAAAATAAGCAACTCGATATCTACTTGATTGACAAATAACCAACTGATAACCGCAGAACAGAGTGATGATAGCTTCCGAAGTTGAAACAACGATGTTTGGTTCCTTCCAAGGTAACCACGTATCCCCATGCTTATTTCAAATAGATAATAGGTTTTTTCTTCATTGGAAAAAATAATTTCATTCTCTATTTAGAAGCTCTTGTTATGAGCATGAGTAGTGGTCCAACAAAAGGAGAATTCTAAAGAATGTATGGTATTGCAGAGTATTTTGTAGATTAGGAAGGGCGAGAAGTGGAATCTGTATGTTTTTAGAAATGCTCCTAAAAGGAATTGTATTTCTATACATTTCCAGATAATAGGTGGCAAGGGGCAGAATGTTCGAAAATAACTTATACATGCCGGTAATTCGGTAACAACAACTCCAATTAGGAGTTAGACCCAACGACATCGAAACACCGGGATCTTGAAAATACAATAGTCGAGCTCTCAAATCTCCTCTATGAACCCATAGAAGCTGCTCTTCTTACTGCATGTGCTGTCATAAGCATCTATACGAACACCACCGTTTTGGTAAGTGCTTTTGCTATCTTGAGCTCTAGTGTAAAATGTATACCCATTTATATCATATTCTTGCCATGTCACGATTGTACCAGATGGCCCCTTTGCCAACCACCTCAACGTAACACTCATTTCTTTCCCAGTCATGTGTTCCTTAAACCAATGATTGAACAAACGGTTGTGCTCTTTTGTTATCCAAACCTCTGATCGTCTTTGGTTTTCCCTCCGTAGCTCATCCTTGTGCAAGTCCATATACGAGGACACCTCAACTGATTGTTGCAAGACTGAAATGTGCTTGTTCGAACAAAACATGATCATAAGTATTTATTGATTTCTTTCCGATGACCCCTTTCCCGGCTAGCCTGCTCTCATGTCAAGATATAGGCACACCAACCGGATCGATATTGTCCATGTAATCGACACAGAACTCAATAACCTCCTCGGTTGCATAACCTTCTACAATACAGCCCTCCGGCCGAGATCGATTACGTACATATTTCTTCAGAACACTCATGTACCTCTCGAACAGGTACATCTGATGCAAGAATACGAAGCCGCATATCTTTATCTCATTCACAAGGTGAACAATGAGATGGACCATGATACCAAAAAATGATGGAGAAAAATACATCTCTAGTTGACAGGGAGTCTTGACCACATCATCCTGCAGTTCACATAGTCCAACGGGGTTGATGATCTTCTGTGAAATTGCGTTAAAGAAGAAACATAACCTCATTATTGTCTCTCGAACTTTGTCAGGCAAAATACCTCTAATTGCAACAGGAAGCATTTGTATCATCATCACATGGCAATCATGAGACTTCATGCCAGTTAACTTCAAATCTTTCATCGAGACCAGTTTTTTGATGTTTGCGGAATAACCGGACTGAACTTTCACACCATGCAAGCACTTGTAAAGTTTTGTTCGCTCTTTCTTGGATAGAGTGTAGCAAGCTGGGGGAAGATAAAGTTGGCCTGACCCAGTGTCTTGAGCATGTAGCTCAGATCTGATTTTCATATCTTCTAGATCCTTTCGTGACTTGAGTCCATCCTTGGTTTTGCTAGGAATATCCAATAAAAGACCAACCAAGCTGTCACGTACATTCTTCTCTACGTGCATAACATCGATGCAGTGTCGAACTTGTATTTAATTAGGTAGATATTAATTAGAAAAGATCAGAGGGAGATCTTCCATGTATGTGGGTCTCTAAGTATATCTGCTTCTATACATTTCTTTTTAAAAGTTGTACAAATATTAAAACACGAATGAAAGGTAGGTAATAATTACTTACCCCTTCGTTTACCTTAAAATTTGTACAACTTGTATTTAATAAAAATATATATATAGAAACACCTCTCTATATCTAAGACTACCCAGCCAGACGCCTAGCTAGCTTGTACATGCACTACATCTGACATCTAATATTCTGTCCTCAAGAATCCGGGTGATGCATCCCGGCGACGAAAAAGCGGCCGGAGGCGGCGTCCTGGGCGGCGTAGTAGACCGTGCCGGGGCTCACGTGGTTGTGAATCCCCTCGTACGTCGTCACGACGTAGCTCGCGTCGTCCCTATCTCTCTCAACCCTCTTCTTCACGTTGCACCCCTCCGTCGTGCACCGATAGTAGTTCCTGCAACCACCACAGAGTAATTTCAAGTCTCGATCAGCTGCTCGATCCATGCATCCAACTTTGATACGTACATGCATGCGTGCCATAAAAAATGTGAGCAAGCGAATTAATTAGTATGCACTTTTAGTTAATTAAGAACTCACCTCGGGTTAGGGCTGTTCTTGACGGACTTCTTGCCGTACTTCCTCCACTTGTACCCGTCGTCGAGTATCTCTTCCTCCGACCTCGTCCGGAACGCGATCCTGTCCGTCCTCGCCCCCTCCCCTGCCGTCGCCGCTGCGCTCCTGAAAATGTCCAGATCCCCAAACCGATTGATCGGAACTTGCACGCGTGGTGTACTTGTGTGTACGTACACATGTAGACACATATCCGCCAAACTCACCTAGGGTGGGCATAGTAGCCTCCAGCATCCGGCACGACCGCGGGCTCAGCCGGCATCAGCGGCGCCGGTGGCGTCCCGAACGCGCCGGGCGCAGACGACGGCCCGGCGCCTTCGTCCGAGAAGTAGTCCGAGACGTCGAGTTGCTGCTGCTGCCGCAGCAGCAGCGCCCCGGGGAGCGCCGCACCGAAGGCGGGAGAGAGAGACGCCGCAGAGGCAGAGGTAGAGCTGTAGGGGGAGCTCGAGCTCCCGCCATGCGGCGGCGGCGGCGGCGGATACGCCATCGAGAAGAAGACGTCGGCGTCGTGCTCGTGCGGGTGGTAAAAAAACGCTGTGCTGGCTCCTACCACCGACATGTGCATGGGCCAACTACGAGACGCGCGCCGAAGCGTGTTTTTATAGCGCGTGCGCCCCGGGGGATGGGGGGTTTGGGTTTAGTTCGTGTGCGCGGACGGCGACGTCGTCGGTTTGGGCCTTTTGGGGCTTCGCACCGAGCTTCCTTTGTGTGCGGAAGCTTCGGCGCGCGCGCGTTGCGTATGCGTATGCGTGGACTGTGCGACGGGCGCAACCGGTCCGGTTGCGCGACTGTGCTTGCGTGCGCTCGCGCGCGTGGGTGGGTGGAGAAATGGACAGATGGAAACGTCACCTTTCTGCCTCGTGTGGCACCGCAGGTGGGTAGTGGCGTGCATGCATGGGCCTTGGCACGGTTCAACGGGATAATTAAGGTTCTATTTTACAGAGTTTCAGATCTTAGCTTTATCTCATAGCTGAAATTTGTAGACTAAAATAAAGTGACTTAAGTTTATAATTTTATTCTAAAATGTAAACAAGATGACCCACATAAACACTCTTAATATACCCATAGCTTCAGCTCCGCGAATTTGGTAAAGCTAGGAATAACCAGCTCCACCAACTCCAAGAA
The DNA here is from genome assembly GCA_036346355.1 of Rhipidocladum racemiflorum. Lineage (NCBI taxonomy): Eukaryota > Viridiplantae > Streptophyta > Magnoliopsida > Poales > Poaceae > Rhipidocladum > Rhipidocladum racemiflorum. The sequence continues at coordinate 74,886,822 of CM070569.1, read as the reverse complement.
TTTAGTGGAGCTGGAGCTCTGCCAAACACCCCCTAAATTCGCTGAGTCTCACGTCTATACGCACAATGCTCACTTACATGCCAACGGCCTACGGGCTACGGGTACTTGAGGCGCACATGAATGGAGTGTTACACGTATACTTCCTCCTCCCATCACCAACGGCTATCGTTTTGGATATAGATACAATCAAAATTTTAAAACTTTAACTGTTAATATCTTTTCAATATTTAAATCGGATACATGAAAATCATAGGTGCATATTTGTCTTGAAAAGCATTTTCATAATATCATAATTTTATTAGGTTTTATAAATATATTATAATATAAATTAGTGTTTAAAATTGTATTTTGAAGATCATATCAATATTTAAAATAATCTCTACTATATAAAGTGAGAGTTTCTTCCCACGTCACATTAATTGTCCTGCTTAATTGCCCTACTTAATTGTTCTGCTTAATTGCCCTACGTAAGAAACGAAGCGTTGCTTTAATTAGCCAGCTTTTGCAAGAAACGAAGCGTTAAAGATAGATGTTTGATCTTATGAAATAGTATTTTTTTATTTTTTTAATCTTTATTTTTCGTTATCAATTTTGTTTTTCGTAGCAACGCACGGGCATATAACTAGTAATTATTTATGGCCGAAGGTAGTATCCAGACAGTGTCGTCAAGGTGACTAGGTGAGTCTTGAAACTTAACTCTAATCTGCTTGGTTACCTAATCGAGGCGAATCTGGCTAGTGGAGTATAGTCGCTCATCCATGATTATAAAACATATTTTTAGAAATGTCTTGTCCATAATATAGGCATATTCAAAGTTTCTTTCGATATATATCTCGGAGGTGGCCGAAATCTAAAATTTTGACGACATCTCGGAATTTCGGACAAAATTTAGACGAAATCCAAAAATTAAATTTGAAATTCGTTTTTTTTCAACGCGATTTCCGAGATTTTGGCCAATATCACCGAGATCTCGCCGATATTTGTGCAGACACTGTAGAATTTTGAATTTTTTTTTAAAAAAATATTTGGCCGAGATTTAGAATCTCATAGGGGTCCGAAATCCGAAATCTCGGTCGAAATTTCTGAAATTTCGCTGGGATTTTGAACTTTGGGCGTATTTCATATTTGAACACAAAATTAGTGTGATGTTCTTCCGTAATATCCCAAATCTAGCTCACAAACTAAATACTAAGTTGCTAAATTATTCATCTACATTTTCTATGGGTTTTCAAAAAAAATTTGCATGTAAAGAAAATGTCTTCTCATTTTCTAGCCGCAGAAATTGAATTTTAAATGTCAAATTCGAAACTGAGCTAAGTCTAAAAATATTTTATTTAGGTTTTAGATAACCTAAAATGCCTCTCCAAAAAATTTAATGAATTATAGAGTTGCCTTGCTATTATTGGAAAAAATTTAATACTGCTCTTAGTATTACAAATAGTAGCAATAAAAGAATTTTTGAGAAAAATCTAGAATTGCAAAACTTCTAAAAAATTTATAAAAACATCAGTAACGCGTCAGAAGTTTTTTTACATAAAAATTTTCATAAATTTTAGACCACCATAACTATGCCTAAAATTTCGAACAAAGCATATCATGTTAACAAAAGCTTCTAATTAAACACCAAATTTCAAATCTATTTCTTCTGTCTCACTGATAGCATGGGCCCGCGTGTCAACCCCTTCTCTCTTTGACATGCCAACCCCACTTGTCAGCCACAGTCACCTCTCCAAGTCATTTTCCTTTGTCGTTTCCCCGAATGAAAACGCCATTTTGGTATTACGACTTCTCCCTTACCGTCACTGGTAAGTCTATCCCACTGGTAGGCTTCGTCTTTCATGAGCCCTATCATGGATATCCGCACGAACCTCTCCCCACTTGGCCATGCTTGCACTATCGCTTCTCCGCCTAGTAGCTCGGGCCATCCCATCGCATTGAGCTCCCTGCCCGATGCTGCCGCTTTGCCGCCTACTAGCCGCCACCACATGTGCGAACTCTGCATCTCGCTCATGGCCGAGAGGAAGGCGACAAAGAGGATTGTTGCCTTGCGCCTACTCAAGCCATGCTGCCTTGCCCCTTGGTTTCTTCGTACGTCGTCGAACTCATTTTGGCCTGTTGTATCGCTTCTCCTTCACCGAACTGTATGGAACACGAACGACGCCCTCGAACTCCAGAGTGTGCTCCACCGAGCTCTACCCTAGCAAAGTCCCACTCTAGTAAGCTATGGCCTGGACGCCTGTGTCACCACGTGCCATTATCCTTTCTCTTCAAAACCCCTCACTTGGTTTTGTGCTTCAGCAACCTAACACCGGAATTGAGTTATCTTCTCCACCTCAGGCGGCCACTATCATCAAGCTCTCCCTTAGGGATGGTAAAAATACCCGTGGGTCCGGGTACCTGCGGGTACCCGACCCGACGGGTCCAGGTCCGGGTCCAAATTTGGACCCACGGGTATGTTTGTTCGGGTCCGGGTTCGGGTCCGGGTCCGGGTCTCATGTTGGACCCGTGGGTACCCAGACCCGGACCCGATTCTGAGATAGAAGGTAAGATTAGTTCAAAATAGATTAGCATGCACCCTTGTCCCAAGCCACACCATAGCTCAATGGAAGGAACCATGTGATTGAATCAAGAGGTCTTGTGTTCAAGCCCCATTCTTGCTAATTTTTTTTATTTTATTTGAATACCTCATGCATGTATACTTAATAATGGGTTCGGGTCTGGGTACCCGATCGGGTCCGGGTCCGGGTCCGAGATTGGACCCGTGACTAAATTCGGGTCCGGGTCCATATTTCAGGTCTCGGGTCCGGGTCCACGGAGGTTGGACCCGGAGGGACCCGGACCCGTTGCCATCTCTACTCTCCCTTCATCTTCGGTGAGTCTTAGCCTTGAACATGGTCATTCCTGGCATTCTCATGACTCCCTGAATCCATTTTTGTGCTCCATTTCAACTCTCTCTGGGCTGAGCCATCACCGTGAAGCTTCTAACCGTCTCAGCTGTTCACCGTTGACCGGCCACTCCGAGCTTCTCCGTAGCCTCCAATCTCGTCTAGGTAGCCATGGTGAGCCACTAGCCCCTTTGTGTTGCTCCATTTTGCTCGGCATGGCTATTATCACCTTCCTTGCCATTGCCCTATTTTGCGCCGCCGCTCTTTGTGCCACCAGCTCACCTTCGGTGACCATCGGTCCCCGAGCCGGTCCACAAAGCCTCACTTGATGCACCTGGACCTGATGCGATGACCCTATGCCCACCGATTACTCTCCATCGCTTAGTCCCCACACTGACCCGAGAGCCTACACCGCTCACACCACACTACCGCCACCTCTAGCCATATCTCCGAGCTTCTCTGTAGCCTCCAATCTCATCTAGGTAGCCATGGTGAGCCACTAGCCCCTTTGTGTTTCTCCATTTTGCTCAGCATGGCCATTATCACATTCCTTATCATTGCCCTATTTTGCACCGCCGCTCTTTGTGCCACCGATTCACCTTCGGTGACCAACGGTCCCCGAGCCGGTCTACATAGCCTCGCCTGATGCCCCTGGACTAGATGCGATGACCCTGTGCCCACCGATTGCTCTCCATCGCTTAGCCCCCACACTGACCCGAGAGCCTACATCGCTCACACCACAATGCTGCCACCTCTGGCCATATCTCCGGCCACCGTCGCTGCCCAAGGCTTTGCCATGGACCCCTCTAGTCATCCCGGTCTCACCTAGCCCTTTCCGTTGTTCCATTGCCACCAACGAGCTTGGGAATGAGCTCGGCCATGGCACCAGAGCTCTGTCTCTATGACATGTGGGTCTTAGTTGTCAAAAATGCCATTAGAATTAAGATTAGTTAAATTATTTGATTTAAAACTAATTAGTCTATGACATGTGGGTAAAATAAGAATAAATGATTCAACTTTTAACTCAAACTGGTATTTTAAAGATGAGTCACTAACATGTAAACCCCACATGTTATTTTTTCAAAAAATAAAAAATACTGACATTAGGACCCCACCTGTTAGTCTCTCTAAAATTAATATCAAATACTCTAAAATCAAAAAACACTTTCAATTCGGTAGAAAATACACTTCCTCTGTGAAGAGGCGTAATCACTGGAAGTGCGCTTTCGATATCACCCCTCTTTTCATTTTAGGGATTTTTTTAGCGAATTTAAATTCAAATACTCATAGCTTCTGTAAATAAGCTTCAAATTGGGCGAAACTAGTTTCTAAATTTGTCTTAAATCATGCTCTTTCTGATTATGCAATATTATTTGGAATTGATCTCTATTTAAATTTATTTGGCTCTTATTGCTGCTTTATGATATACTGCGTGTAGATACCAACATCCCAGAAACTTTCCTCATCAACCCTAAACAAGCTCAAGAATTCAACAAGAAAGGCAAACACCTCTTTTGACCATCTTGATACTATTATCTCACTTAATTTATGTTAATTTACAAATTTATGTTGGCTATTTTGTGGGTATCAGTAGATATTCCTATTTGTTGCATAGAACTTGCTTGATAAATACGCAAAATTTAGCATTAGAATCCATAAGGTAAGGGTTAGAAAATAACTAATGTCAAATATGTGTATATTCGATTACATGTACTATTGCTTAGCCAAAACTTAGAGTTAGGAGAACAAGTGGTTGAATACAACATTGTTCGGGAATGAAAATTTTGACATACTAAGAAATATCTTTGTTATTTTGGTATAAAATTGAAAATAAAAGCTTGGTTTTGACATGGATGATTTATTTATATTACCTGTGAAGTGCATGGACTTGTGTGCATTATAGGGGGAGTTCTCGCCCGGGTCGATTAAGGATCGAATTTAGTGTTACGCAAAACATGGCATATGTGCAACCACAAGTGCTATTATGGGGTGGCTCTAACCTGTTAAGTCATTTAAGACCACCTTTGCATATTGGAAGGCTGGAGTAGTACTGTCATTCGGGTAGGTTTGCTCGCATGGGTGCCCTCACTGAGGTGTTGGGAATAATGTTTGTTGATATAATGGTGCATGTCTTGCTGTAAAGAGAAATGATTGCAACAGGGCCTAAACTATCGTTGGTACCGTGTGTATAGGTTTTTTAACGGTTGGTGTAAAAGTGCAATTAGCGAGGGTCAAACATCATTGGGCTAGTATAAAGTTAGGTATAGGTGATGTAACAGTTTTATCATGATCCCTCTGTCACACAATGAAGGAACTGTTTTAATAGCTTGGCAACAAGAGTTGATCATATCTTGTGGGTAGAGCTATATGCCTCTGCAGAGTGTAAATCTTTTCGAAAATCCGTGCTCGCGGTCATAAGCGGCTTTGGTGCGCCATCACTTGTTAGTATTGAATCTTTTATAAAATTTTGTTAGAAAAATAGTGGGTAGCCATGTTGTAGATGTTGTGCCAGGTATGCTTGAAAATGAATCGTTGATCACAATCACGGAGGATTGTGAGTTACTCTTATTTATGTTATATATACTTGTTACTTATATACTTGTCAACTGCTCTTTATAAATTTCGTTTGTAATATACTATTTGTTATTATTGACTAAATCTCGCTTTATGCAAAATGAACATGGTAGAATAGCCACTCCTTTGACATAACCATGTATATACTTAAAATTGTGATACACTACAAGTCTTGCTGAGTACAAATATACTCACACTTTCTTGTTGATATTTAGAGGGTGAAGAGACCGAGGTTCACAATGATTCTTATTTTATCGCAAGTTTCAGGGAATACGGTGACGACCTTTCTAGGCTTAATCCTTATTGATTGCTTATGGATATTTTTGATTGAGGCATCTACTACTTTATTTCACTACATTTCCACTACATTTTGTTTGGCCAATGGCCTATTTATTGTATGAGCAATATACCTCTTGTATAAATATGACATGTGTCATTTCAAGTATGGATGTGATGATAATGTGGAATGTGTGTGCTAGCTACTGATCATATGATTAGTACAGTATACATATGAGACACTTATGGTATTCCTCGCTCAGCTAGGGGCCACGACAATACCCGTAATAAATATCCATATTTACTTTATATTCTCTACATGCATGCATTGAGTATAGTGCATAGCAATAATAATTATAGGTAATGTAGTTATTTTTAATATCTTTTTAGTCTATGTATCAAAAAGAAATATGTCTTATAAACTTAGTTAGAGGGAGTAGTTTGGTATAACCAGCTGGTTTCATTGTGTTGATGATGGCCAACCCTTCCAATATTGTGTTTATTTCTTTTATCTACGCTGGTGGATTTGTAATTTGAGAGTGACTATGCAACGGTATACCGTTGCAACGGTATAGCCATGAAACTTATGAAACTTATCAGTTTCAGTGCTGGTTTCATGAGTTTCAGTGTTTAGTTTCATCAGTTTCATGTTTTATCAGTTTTTAGTGCTAAGTTTCATGAGTTTCAGTACAAAAAATCATAAGTTTCATGAGTTTCAGAGGTATACCGTTGCAACGGTATACCGTTTTTTAGTTTTTCTGTTGTAATTTATGCTACTAATAACACTTTGCTGGTTCACATATCATGTAGGGAAATTAAGAAGCATAGTCAATATTAACTACCTTACTTGTGAAGAGATTGCCGCTCAACCAGGGCACCCACGTGTCCACCCCCTATTTTGCGCAAAGACCTCCGTTTCTTCGAATATTAACTACCTTACTTGTGAAGAGATTGCCGCCCAACCAGGGCACCCACGTGTCCACCCCCTATTTTGCGAAAAGACCTCCGTTTCTTCGAATATTAACTACCTTACTTGTGAAGAGATTGCCGCCCAACCAGGGCACCCACGTGTCCACCCCCTATTTTGCGAAAAAGACCTCCGTTTCTTCGAAATTACGAATAAGTCCCTGCGCGATTTTATGTGAGAGGAAGATTTTTTTCCCAGTTCGCGTTTAGGTCCCTCATTTGCCGTTTTACAGGAAGAGGCTCCCGTTAAATACAAATTGCGACCGAGCCCTTTCCTTATTTTTCAAAATAGCGAACAGGTCCAAAATTATAACAAATAGGTCATTGCGCTTTACGTTCGGGTCCTTTCTCCGTTTTGCCCGAAAAAAATGTTTTCGTTGTCCGTTTTTTCTCCGGAGCATGCGAAAAATATTTTCGTTGGCCGTTTTTCCAAAAAAAAAATGGAGCACCGTTTCCTTTCTCCGTTTTGCCCGGAAAAAGGCATGGGAAAAATGTTTTCGCTGGCTGTTTTCCCAAAAGAAAATTGTAAGACCGTTTCCTTTCTCCGTTTTACCCGGAAAAAATGTTTCCGTGGTACGTTTTTGCTCCGGAGCATGGGAAAAATGACTCCGTTGGCCGTTCTCCAAAAAAAAATGAATCGTTTCTCCGTTTTTGTCCGTTTTCCCTCATTTTCCCTGGAAACTCTTCTAACATTCATAGTACCCGAATTATGCGATACATTATCTCCTACGAATAAATCATATTACCAACGAAGCGTAGGGAAAATGTTTTCGTTGGCCGTTTTCCAAAAAAAAAATGGTTTCCTTTCTCCGTTTTGCCCCGAAAAAATTGTTTTCGTGATCTTTTTTTCTCTGGAGCATGCGAAAAATGTTTTCGTTGGCCGTTTTCCCAAAAAAAAATAGAAATTCATTTTTCGTCCGCCGTTTCTCCGTTTTTGTCCTTTTTCCCTCATGTTTCCCGGAAAAATTGTTTTCTTGGCCCGTTTTTTTAAAAAAATCGTTGACCGTTTTTCCAAAAAAAAAATAGGAAACCGTTTTCTTTCTCCGTTTTGCCTGGAAAAAATGTTTCCGTGATCCGTTTTCCCTCCGGGGCATGGGGAAAATGTTTTCGTTGGCCGTTCCCCCCCCCCCAAAAAAAATGGAAAACCGTTTCTTTTCTCCGTTTTGTCCGGGAAAAATGTTTTCGTGATCCGTTTTTCCTCCGGCATGGAAAAAATGTTTTCGTGGGCCATTTTCTAAAAAAATTGGTAATTCATTTTTCGTCCGTCGTTTCTCCGTTTTTCCTTATTTTTCCCGGAAAAATTGTTTTCGTGGCCTGATTCTCTGTTACTTGCTTCTAACATTCACAATACCCGAATTATACGATACTTAATCTCCTACGAATAAATCATATTACCAACGGCACAGCGTAGCGCGCTTATGTTGCTGGTTAGTCATAGACAGACTAAGTAGCTAGTGCACAATCGCATACATGTGTAAGAAAGAGGCGCCCGGTTATAATTAATCAGATGGGATAGAACCAAAAACCAATCAAGTAGACAGGGGCTAGATCACATCTTACTTTTTCTATATAATATACCCAGGGGCGGATCCAGGCCCCGGGCAAAGTAGGCTGCAGCCCGGGGCCTGGTACCGAAAGCCCATTAAAATTTTACAAAATATTATTAAAAAATCATTGAAAACAGATATTTAATCTAAAATCAGTTGTCCTAGCCCGGGGCTTGAGCGTGGGCTAGCTCCGCCCTTGAATATACCATAGATATCCTCTAGTACCTTTAGCCTACCGTGGGGCATCAAAGCCCCATAAAAACTAAGAAAGTTAGAAAGAGAAGAAAAAGAAAAGACTATACGTAGAAGATCAAGTGAAGGAAAATTAGATCCATTGCATGGCAGATGGTTCTCTCAATCGGGACCAACTTGGACCAACGTGTGACGATGTTGACCTAGCTTGTGACGATGTTGACGTAGATTTACTGGGATCAATATATATGAAGTACGGTTGACCTAGCTTGTGACGGTGTGGCTAGCTAGCTACCTGCAAATTTTCCGATGGCAACGTTTGGTCGATCGATAGGTCGATTGGGTTGAGTGCGATCTATAGCTAATGTGTCGGGCATCCAGTTCGTGTCGCTTGTCGTTCTGCAGGCGGCGGGCACATGATCAATATGTACTGACGAGCGCGCGCGCGGGTGTTTCCTCTACATCGTTTCGGTCTCTATCATGGCAGCACTGCTAAGAGGATCGCGTTTTGCTATATATAACAATTGAAAACAAATTGAAAAAAAATTACATAAAATCAAATAAATCCTAATTAATTTATAAAACACCTCAGAGAAATTTTAACAATTTTTTTAATTCATTTAGTTCTTCTAGAAAAATCAAATAAATCCCGAGCAGGCAGTTAATTCGCTTTGGTCCTGTTTGGCACAGCTCCAGATCTCAGCTCCACCTCATATCTGAAACTTGTAAGTTAAAATAAAGTGAATAAAGTTTATATTGTTATTCTAAAATGTAAACAAGATGACCCACCTAAACACTTTTAATATATATCCACAGCTCCAGCTCTACGGATCTGGTGGAGATAAGAATACTTAGCTTCATCAAATCTATAAATATGATAGAGCTAAAGCTTTGCCAAACATGATCTTAATTGGATGCCCAACTGCATCCCAATTTGCCATATCCAATCTTCTGGGAAGGCTCCGGTGATTGTCGACGAATATGATATCAGGGTACCTAGACCGTACAGGACATGGTGCAGCATTTGGTTTGGATTATTCTCTTGCACTATGTTAATTGCAGTGACTTACATAGCCTTTTAGGATTTAAGAAATATGTATCAAATGAATCTAACAGGATTACAATTTCTATTTTCTTTGAGAATATGATTCCTATTTTCTTTAGATGAGGACTAAATGGGCTTACATAAATCCATGGGTAATCATAGAGAACCTAAACAACTAAAAAAGCACAAACCAACTCATCCAAAAAAAAAAAGAGAGATGCACGAGAGGATTAGATGCTAGGTTATTAGATTTTTGTATAGGGCAAGCATTGAAAGATCTAAAAAGATTCGAGAGGTTACGAGAGAGCAAGAATCACTTTACTCTTTCAAGGGTCCAAGTGTGCACCCGCTGCACTTATTTACGTCTAGCTAGTTTGGTAGGCACGCATGAATGGGTGTTTTGGACTAGTCTATTCCATCATATCCCTTTCCGAACACTACCACTGATGCGTACAGGCCCAGATGACTTCATTCGAATGACAGTATGACACTAGTTCCTTTTATGGCGTCCTTGTCTAGTTCGCTATGTTCCCATATACTACTGTAGCTAAGTTACACCCATCAAACATCGCTGCTGTTTGGAACCTGCAGGAACATAGACTAGTCAAAGATTTGCTTTCATGTAGCTAGTGACCATCAATCAAGGATTTAAATTTTGTTTTCAGATCATATCTCATGGCGGCCGAAATCTGAAATGTTGATGAGATTTCAAAATTTCGACCGAAATCCGGCCAAAATTAAAAAAATTAAATTTCAAATCCAGAATTTTTTTTAGGAACCATAAACAGAAATTTCGGCCAAAATCACCAAAATTTTGGCGAAATTAACCAAAATTTCGGTGCCTTTCAACCCATGTGAAATGGTCTCCCGAGCAAGGTTTCAAATTTTATTTTCGTATTATATCTCGGAGGTGGCAGAAATCCAAAATTTCGATGATATTTCAGAATTTCGAATGAAATCAGGACAAAATCCAGAAAACAAAATTCAAATTCGAAATTTTTTAGACCGGGATTTTTGAGATTTTAGCCACAATTGACGAAATCTCGGTAAATTTCAATCGAATGAAAAATAGTTCAAACCAAGTTAGAAAATTTTAAAAAATTTTGTGGATGGTTCTGAAGCATCATTAATATTTTATAAAAATTTTAGATGATGATCAACCATGAGGAATTTTCAAAAATGCTGACAGTGCTATTGTCCTCATAAAACGTTGTGCACATGTATTGCATCCATAGATTTGATTGAGCCACCAAGATAGGTTAAAAAATTTTCAAAATTTTACAGAATGGTTCTCAAGAAATTCTTAAGCTCTCCTAAAAATTTTGTATTATGATCACACTAGAGGGAATTTATAAAATTTTGACAAGTTTACCGTCTCATTTATGTTCATTCTAATTTTGATTTTTTAAAGGTAACAAATAAAGTTCAATTATTTTGGAATTTTTTATGTATGATCCTAGACTACTAAATATGGTATCATAAATTTTTTTCAGAGTATGATCAAGCATGTACATTTTTATAAAAAAAACTGATGGTTCTTGTGTTATTTTTATAAAACATCTCAAAAAAATCTGTTTTTGAAAAACATTTCAAGGTACACTACTACAGATCCGTACATCACAATCGGTTCTTTTTGGTCATCACAGTCGGTTTTGGTGGCGATACAAAGTTCAACGACAGTGATAAGGTAGATATATCACAGTCGGTTTTTAACCGACACTAATAATACATTATCCTTTATCGGTTCTTTTTAGGAACCGACTGTGATATTACACTTATCACAATCGGTTTTCTCTTAGAACCGATTGAGATAAGTATAATATCACAATCGGTTCGTTTTTAGAACCGATACAAATGATTACATTATCACAATCGGTTTTTTGTTGAAACCGATGGGGATAAGTATAATATCACAATCGGTTCGTTTTTAGAACCGATTCAAATTATTACATTATCACAATCGGTTTTTTATTGAAACCGATGGGAATAAGAATATTATCAAAATCGGTTCTTTATGCAAACCGAATGTGATACTAAAAATATCCCAATCGGTTCCAGCAAGAACCGATTGTGATACTGTACCTATCCCAATCGGTTCCAACCAAGAACCGATTGTGATGATGTTACTGTCCATCGTCCGAAAATGGCCTCGCATTGACAACATGACACATTCATCACAATCCACAATATCACAGAACATATACATCACAATCTACACACATTACATTGAAATTAATATTGTTTACAATCTGTAACAGATCACATTCACATTCAGATAAATTTTGTTTACACTTTATGGACTAGTATTTGCTTGAATGGTCTCTATATCTACCATCATCCGTTATAACTTCTGTCCAGTACCACTGGCATAAATGGTCTCGTAATTTCTTGAGATCAGCGTTGGTTAGGCTCTTCCGGATGATATCAAGGTCCTGCAAAATAGATAGTAGTGCACTAATATATTTAAGTCTTAAATTGGAACAAAAACATCTTGATAGTATTATGCTTGTAAACAAATATCACATAGACAGAGTGCAAATAATGCTCTATACCTTAGGGAAAAGATGTGAGCGACCAACCAAAATCAGCATGTGATGCATCACGTAAAAGCCACAGATCATCGCACCCTTGTTGATGACACTGAACAAAGAAACTTAAATTAGGAGACGAATTAAAAATAGGTGTAAGAAAAAAATCCTATGATAGACACTTGTACCTTGAAGCGCTTTCACTCGAGTTTGGTGCCTTGTTTATCATTGTGTCGGCCACGTTCAGCAACGTAAGACATGAAAGCCCTATACATTGGAGAGATGCCATGCATTGAGGTTAAAAATACCTAACGTAGTTCAATATGTAAAGTGTTAGGTTAGAGGAATGTACTTACTTACGCAAAAGCAGGCTCGATCGCATAGTCCATCGGTCTATTTTCGAGTGAGTTCAACGTGTAGACCTTGTTTTGACTCGAACAACCACAAGTAGAACCCAATGGTTTGCTTATTAAACGGTACACAATGCAAGAGAATAAGTTAATACAAGGTTGAAGTGTGTACATGTAATTGAATTGTATAGTAGTACATACTCCTGGTGGTATGGGAAGAGAATGAAGTCCTTTTTTGCCTCCTCATGCAATGCCTGCTTGATGTATCCTGCAAGGAACTCCGATTGATACTTAGCCATGGTCGCAGACACCATCTCGGGGTCGACAAACCCGACAGGGTGTCGACCCGTCACGACTTCATTGCCTCATGATCCTGCGAATCATGTCAATTGTTAAAAAATATAATACAAAATCAATAAATAGTCATCTGATTGAGTATGGTGCGAGACTCACAGCGTCCAGGATCGTATGGTAGAAATATCGACAGCTTTCAAGCTGTACATAAAGTCTGAGATCCTCAAAGCGATCGGAAAGGTCCCATCCTCGTTGCGGTGGACTTGGCCCGCTCGATACTTCACTATGAAATCGTGGCGAGGCTCGGCCTCATGTGACCTATCGATGTACCATCCATGTAGGTGACGAGTGAACAAGCCCAAAGTATTCAATTCTTGGCTTGGGAGAAAGGGCTTTCCATGTATGTACCGCTTGTGATCATCAGGTGCTCTGTGCCCTCGACAACTTTGCCTTCTTCACGGAGGGACTCTCGAACTCTGCTTTGTATCTTTCGTCATCGTGGTAGAAGTCCTTTGCGCCCACTGCGCACCGGCATTTGCATTTGCAGGCATAGGTGCAGGAGAGTGCGGTGCGGCGTAAGTGCGAGTTGTGTAGCGGCGAGGAGCATGTGCGGCGAGCAGGAGCAGCGATAGTACCAGCAGATGCTTGATAATAGGAGGAGCAGCGGTAGTAGGAGGAAGCGATAGTACCAGCGATAGCGATAACAGGAGGAGCGGCGGTAGTAGGAGGAAGCGATTCGCGATATGAGCAGCGACACGATAGCGATGCAGTACTAGCGATGCTTGATAGTAGTAGTAGCAGCAATAGCGATAGCTTGATAGCGATGCAGCTGATTGTACCAGCGATGGCGAAGTGGTAGCGATAGTACCCGGCGATGCCGGCGAGGAGGAGGTGCTTGCACTACGACACCCGTCGCGGGCCACTTGATGAGCGACATCCGTGCTTGCCCGAGAGTGGTGATATCTTCGTTCGGGGAACTCCAGGGCATGAGACATGTAAACATCGTGGACATAGTCCACTGCACCCTCATGTAGCCCATCCCCAAAGGTATACCATGCACCGTGTCATCCTCCTTGCTTGGAAATGCAACCCCGCGCGCAGCCTCAATCGTATTCCGTCGTCGATCGAGGACTAGCCGGCACTTGGCGAGGACCACGCAAGAAGTGATCAGCATCTTCATCATAATCGTGTTAAGCTTACTCATGTACCTTTTGGTGCAAAGCAGTTATTACCTTGAGGTGTGGAATGCACACTTCCTTATTGGAAGCGCAATCGCTAGGGCGTAGCATAGGCGATGGTTGAGGAATCTGATTACGGAGAACATCGCCATCATCTCAGCCATCATCTCAGCCTTTAACTCCTCCTTCAACTCCTCCTTCATCTGCAAACGGATCCGCGCCTCACGTGCTTCCCATGATCTTGCCCTGGCACTGGACGCGCTCTCCTCTACAAAGAAGGACCTCTTCGTATACCCCGCACCTGCGGCAAGCACCCGCCCCTTATGATCGGGCTTCCCGATTGCCGAACACAGGATGTCCCGTGACCCTTGGCTTTCAAATGCTCCTTGCTCTTTCTGCAGGCTTACCTCCTCCTGCAGGTCGCAAATATAAATTATTACTAAAATACAATGGGAATATAATATGCAATGTACTATGTTAGATATCTTACGATGGTCGTGACGATCTGTGCGGTCGCGGGGTTTGGAATGACAATCTGACCGTCAGAGGTTTTCTTCGTCCTCGCTAATACCCAGTCGCGTGCCCGCTCCTCGCATATGTGGGAGTAAGGCATCGTTGTCCCAGAGGTTGCACACTTAGAGGCTAGTCGCACCCACTCTGCCTTCTTCCCTACGTACCCACCGGAAGGCAGAGGTGGTGCGGCGTGTGTTACGCCTCTGTATAGCGATATTCTTCTCTCTCGGCTCCTCCGCCTCGGCGTACTCCTCATCCTGCGAACTCCTCCCAAACCTCGGGTGTAACAAATGGATACCTTTGGAAGGGAGTACGGTCTTTCAACACGAACTCGGCATGCATGGTCACCCTGAAATGCCTCAAAGCCACACCCATTCTCTTCAAGGCGTACCGTCTCGCATTGATTTCATCTTCCTCTGGTATAATCCATTTTCCCTTAACCCGTCCCACGATCGGTTCTTACGCTCGTCGCTTACTTCCTTCCTCCAGTCCTTAATTGTGATCGGCACTCGCTCCTCACCAATTGGCCGATAAAAGAGGAGTAGCGCCCCTTAAGCAGGCCAGGACCCGTGCAAACCCCTGGCATTGAAGTGGAGCACTTGCGGAGTTCTCCTGTGGCTCCTTTATTCGGTCCTCTGGCCTTTCTAACCTTCCTCGATGGGGTAGCGGGACCTTCTTCTCTCTCTGGCGTTGAGCGGTGCTCTCTCTTTGCGACATTTCAAGTAAGTACGTATATTGTCAAACCTAAACTTCATGAGAGGAAGCAATTCAAATTTCACATAATAGAAAGCAATTCACATGTCTATCTCAGACCGACTAAATGCGTGCGTACCAACGATGACTCCTAATCTCTAATTAGGTTAGGTCCTAATCCCATTCGAGGATATGTGGTTCGAGCAAGTTCCTAAGTTGTTGTACAACTCTAGAGGAAATTTGGCGACATCTCCCATTGTTCTCCAAATACACGTCTCGACAACAGGTCAAGAGGGTGTGTATTCGAAGAACACCAGGGAGATCTTGTGAAACTTTCTCTAGAGTTTGTACAACGACTTAGAACTTGCCCGAGCCACATATCCTCAGCTATCAAAAACGTGGACAATTGAGATCGCTTATTTATAAATATGCCATTTTAGCATACTTATAAACAAGCACCCTCGAACGGGAGACGCATAGGTTACGCAACTAAACTCGATAATAAAGTGCGATAATATAGCATGTGTTACAAGTTTCAAATTGCAATGATGGATTGCTCTCGATTGCTATAGAAGGGTTGCTAAATTAATTAGCCGTCCAACTTCTAGATGGCCAATATATCACCGGCTATTACATCTAAAAATTTAAGGATTACACAACCCTAGAACAGCACTGCTCTAGCACAGAAAACAACAAGTACAGCATAATATCAGAATGAATATAGCACTAATCTAACCCTACCACAATGCATTAAGAGCAAGTGCCACCAAATTGTCGACTAAGAGCATAAAGGAATAAGCACAAAGACCTTGCTCGACCTAGAACAATGCATTAAGAGCAAGTGGCACCAAATTGTCACTAAGAGCGGTGTTGTTCTAGGTCTAGCAAGTTCCTTTAATGATCGATTAATCAAGCCTCATTCAAAAGCAATCATCATCGAGCTATTTACAACCAATTACAGCCCACAGTCCAAATGCATCTTACGGTCGCCGAACCGAGTCGGCAATGGGGAGGAGCCGATGGGGACGCGCCGATGGGGGGACGAGCCGAGGGGAGGCGCTGGGAGGCGCTGGGAGGACCAGAGGAGGCGCCGGGGGGAGGCGCCCACGGGGTACCCGCCAATGGGGGAGGAGCCGGGGGGGAGGCGCCCACGGGGTAGGCGCCGGTCGGGGAGGTGGTCGAGCTAGGGTGTGGGAGGAGCCGGAGGGGGAGGCGCCGAGGGGGGAGGAGGCGGAGGGGGAGGCGCCGGTGCGGGAGATGGTGGAGCTAGGGTTGTGGAATGAATTGAAACGAAATCAGTGCGCGCCGAAATGAACTGAGTGTGCGCGCCGAAATGAAAATGCTCTGGGTTTTATCACGGTCGTTTCTATAGAAAAACCGATCGCAATTATACTAAGTATCTGTGTCGGTTCTATAGAAAAACTGATCGCAATATGTGGAGTATCTGTGTCGGTTCTTTAAAAGAACCGATCGCAATTATACTATCTGTGCCGGTTTCCTAAAGAACCGATTGTGATAACTATGATCCAATTTCTAATTTTTTTTAAAAACAGAATCTTCATTCAAAAGAGTCGAAAAGTCAAATCTTTTTCAAATTTGCTATACTATAAGATCCATTTGACATATATATTCTACAAAATGCCACATTATACAGGGAATTCTTACAACATAATTTATTTAAAATACAACCCTTCTTGATGATCTACACGCATGTAATGTGTTTCATGTGCGCCGTCGTCACCGCTAAGACATGCCCCATCTGCAAACGGAGGTGTTTCATCAAATTGGTTGTACTCTTCTTCATCTACGACATTTTCAACTCCAACAATCCTCCTCTTGCCATGAAGTACGACGTGCAACCTCGGATTGGCCGGATCACGCACGTAGAAAACTTGAGTTGCTTGCTGCGAGGACGAGCGGTTCATCTCTCAGAGGCCGATCTATTCAGATCAACAAGTGTAAAACCTGTCTTGTCGACCTTAACTCCGTGAGGAAGTCTCACCCACTTACATCGGAACAATGGAACTTGGTATATTCCGTAGTCGAGCTCCCATATTTCTTGATCATCCCGTAGTAACAATTCATTGCGATTGACGATCCTCTAATTGGATCATCGGACAAAGCATCTATGCTCACACCACTGTTTTGCCTTTGTACTCTTTGCATCTTGACTTTCATTATAAAATGTGTAGCCATTAATATCGTAACCTTGCCATGTCTGTATATTAAATCTTGGTCCATCAGCCAACCATTTGACATCCTCGGTACTAACGGAGACCTTCACCTTTTCTTTGAACCATGTGAGGAATCGATCGTTGTGTTCTCGTGTGATGGAAAGCTCATCCATAAGTGGATTCTCTTCCCGTAATATCAACTTGTGCTGTTGGATGTATGGATGAACTTCATTTGTGTTGCAAGACTGTGAAATGCGCTTTACAGTACATATCAAATTGTGGGCTCATTAGATTTGACCCAATGGTTCCTTTGCCACCAAGTCTGCCCTCATGACGAGATATAGGAACACCAATCGGTTGTCTTTTACCTAGGTAGTCCACGCAGAACTCAATAACCTCTTCAGTCCCATAACCTTCAATAATACTACCCTCAGGCTTCGACCTATTCCTCACGTATGACTTTAATATACCCATGTACCTCTCGAGCGGATACATGTAACGCAGGAATGCGGGTCCACAAATCTTAATCTCTCTAATGAGGTGAACAACGAGGTGGACCATGACGTCGAAGAACGACGGGGGGAAATGCATCTCAAGCTGACAAAGAGTCTGCACCACCTCACTTTGTAAGTTGTCCAGTATATCGGGATCAATAACCTTGCATGAAATCGCATTGAAGAAATAGCATAGCTTCGTGATTGCCAACCTGACGTCATCTGGTAGGATATTTCTGATTGCAACAGGGAGCATTTGGGTCATAAAGACATGACAGTCGTGGGACTTCATACCGATCAACTTCAAATCATCCATAGACACAAGCTTCTTAATGTTTGCGGAGTAGCCCGATGGAACTTTAATATCGTGGAGACACTTGCAGGTCTTCTTTCTCTTTCTTGGATAAGGTGTAGCATGCGGCGAGGATGTACGGCCCTTTTCCATCCTCCTCCATCACTTTGCAAGCTTGGGCCTGATCCCCATGTAGGTCATATCGCGGCGAGCATTCACACCATCCTTGGTCTTCCTGGTATGTTCAGCAGGATGCCTACCAAATTATCACAAACAATGTTCTCAACGTTCATGACATCAATACATTGACGGACATCTAACTCCTTCCAATATGGTAAGTCCCAAAATATCGACCTCTTTTTCCAAATGGTCCTAGGACGAACAGATTTACGGCTCTTACCATACTGAACATCGATATCCTCTACGCGTGAATATACTTGCCTTCCAGTCATAGGCTGCGGGGCTGCACGAACTTCCCTCTTTCCATCAAATTTGTCATCCATCTTACGATATCGATGACTTCGGGGTAGAAACCTACGGTGACCCATGTACACCGTTTTCCTCGAATCGCGACCACAAGCTATCAGTGTCCTCTTCACAAATTGGACAAGCTTTGGCTCCCTTCGTGCTATAGCCCGCCAAATTACCAAAGGCTGGAAAATCATTTATGGTGCAAAATATCATAGCCCGTAGGGTGAAGTTCTCTCTTTTGTATGCATCCCACACCTCAACCCCCACATTCCACAATTTTACCAAATCCTCAATTAGTGGTGATAGGTACACATCAATATCATTACCCGGTTGTTTGGGTCCTGAGATTAGCAACGACATCATGATATACTTCCGCTTCATGCATAACCAAGGAGGCAAATTGTAGATACACAACAAAACTGGCCAAGTACTGTGTCGACTGCTCATATTACCAAACGGATTCATACCATCCGTACTCAATCCAAATCTTATGTTCCTCATCTCGGCACCAAACTCCTCATGTTCCCAATTAATGTTTCTCCATTGAGCCGAATCAGCGGGATGTCTCAACTTGCCATCTTCCTTTCGAGATTCATAATGCCAACGCAACAATTTTGCCTCTTTAGGATTTGCAAATAACCGCTCTAAACGGGGAATGATGGGCAAATACCACAACACCTTGGCTGGTGCCCCTTTTTCACATCTTCACCGTGGTCAATTCGGTTCTTACGCTTCTTGTCATTACGCTTCTCATTTTGTTTGTATCGGGTACACCACAAGCAGGACAAATGCGTGATTCCTTATGGACGTTGCGGTATAGTATGCAATCATTTGGACATGCATGTATCCTTTCTATTTCCATTCCCATGGGACATAATAGCTTCTTCGCTTCATAAATACTTGTTGGCAACTCGTTTCCCTCTGGAAGCATATCCGAAAGAAGTATTAAAAGTGCATGGAAACTTGTATCTGTCCAACGGTGTTTTGCCTTGAGTTCAAACAATGCAAGGACCGAACCCAACTTGGTGTATTCCCTTTGCAACCTGAAAACAATGGTTTGGCATCGTCATCCATCAAGCTTTTAAATTTCTCGAACTCTCTTTCTGTGTAATTTCCCTCCACATCCCGCAACATTTGATCTAAATTATCCTCATCAAACATATCACGCTCCAACTCTGATCGGCTTCCAGCATATCTTCGTTGCATATCACAGGGGTACTACCTGTCTCCCCATGATGGATCCAACACGTGTAATTCCTCACGAAGCCACGTCGAATCAAATGGCCTTCAATTTGAGATGAGTTGTTAAATCTCCTGAGATTGGTGCAATCAATACAAGGACAATATATGAACTTTACACCCCTCATAACCATATCTTCTTCTGCAATTCTTATGAACTCCTTAACTCCCCTTTGAAATTCAGCACTCACACGGCTTTTGTGATACATCCATTCTTCACGGTCCATCTACAAGTAAACCGCAAACAATAAATTAATAATGCCCTAATCAATGAATGATCTTAAAGAAACGTATATCAGAGACCGACTAAATGCGTGCGTACCAACGATGACTCCTAATCTCTAAGTAGGTTAGGTCCTAATCCCATTCGAGGATATGTGGTTCGAGCAAGTTCCTAATTAAGATGTTGTACAAACTTTAGAGAAAATTTGGCGACATCTCATTGTTCTCCAAATACACGTATCGACAACATGTCAAGAGGATGTGTATTCGGAGAACACCGCCAGGGAGATGCTGCGAAACTTTCACTACAGTTTGTACAACAACAAGAACTTGCCCGAGCCACATATCCTCGAACTAATCAAAAACGTGGACAATTCGAGATCGCTTATTTATAAATATGCCATTTTAGCATACTTATAAACAAGCACCCTCGAACGGAGACGCATAGGTTCTGTGACCTAATTAACTATTATATATAATTGATCATATTAATAATATTAAAACAATTAATTTAAGTCCTACTGCAATATTGAAGAGATTTCTAAGAATTAATGCTGGTCACCTTTCGAGGAAAACCACAAACGAGGAAATCTAGCTCTGATCAAGCTAGCACGGGTTTCAATTAACGGAGACCTTCAACGCACCGATCTCCTCCACCATACACTCGCTAATGAGACCAAATCAAAATCGAATAATGTACGTTAATACAACATTGAAGGGATTGAAGGAATCGGGCCCACCTGTTGAATAAATCCACAGTAAGATAAATTTGGAAAATAGAGAAATCGCCTAGCGAACTAACTCGACGAGTTAATAAGTTCATTCCGAGTCCAGGCGGTACATATAAAACCTAGCGAGCCTCATCACAATCGGTTCTATAGAAGAACCGTTTGTGATTAATTATTTATCACCGTCGCTTATATGTAAAACCGACTGTGATAATTTGATTCTCAACACTGTCGGTTTCTTTATAGAACCGACACAGATAATATATAAGTGTCGGTTCTCAAAAGGAACCCACTGTAAAGCAAGTCAACATCACAGTCGGTTCTTGATAAGAACCGACACGGATATCCATTCGCCCCCTCGTCTTCCCCGCCATTTTGACGTTCAAACAATACGTAACTCCTTTCGTTCTCTGCATCCTGGTCACATCGGTCCATATAGCTCCTTTCGTTCTCTGCATCTTCGGCCGCAACGGCGGCCACCACCATCTCCGGCAAGTTCGGCGACTCCGTGGAGTCGCCTCTCTTCCATCCTCCTCCACCGTCCTCACCGCCGCCGTAGCGCCGCCTCGGCCTCGGCGCCTCACTCCGGCGTGGCGCTAGCGCCCCACATCTCCGTCGTCCCTCCCGGCGCCTCACCCCATCCGGCGCCTCCAAAGGCAGCAGGAATAAGCGCCCCAGAGATAGCGGCGGCGGCGGCGGCGGCGATGAGGACGGCGGCACGGCGAGAGGAGGACGGCGAGGGGACGGCGGCGGCGGCGAGGAGGAGGAGAAGGAGGAGGAGGAGGAGGAGAAGGTGGCGGAGTACTCTGCGCCGATCACCATAGGGACCGGCGCGTCGTCCAGATCGGGTTCACCATCCGAGGATGAACCATCACTAGTCGGCGTAGTCGCCAGCGACTCTGGCGACTCGGGTCACTCGGGGCACTCGGATGACTTCGGTTGACTCGGGTTACTCGGGCTAGAGCCGCGAGTAGTAAATTTAATATATTAGGTGTAATGCAGTCCCCCTTTATATGTTTACTAATTATAAACAATGGATGTGGTGATATATTGTAATGAAATACAGCTTGTTTAATATATTAGGGTTGTTGGCCTAGTGAGATGAAGTCTATTAATTTGCCTTTACACTCTATTTTGAATCTCTTTTATATTTTTGTGCATTGTATCTTTCTAATGTTCTGTTGTTCCAAGTCAAAATGTTTCATATCCTATTGATAAAAAAAACAAGTATAATGTGTGGAATGGTATATATATTATTATTATCTGCTGCATGCATGCTACTATATTGTTATATATAATTTGCATCACTACATGTGTCTATATAAATTGTGCGAGAGTTGAACCGCGAGTTGGAATTCTATGATTGGTACTTGTTCATCGTCCGAAAATACAAGTTTTGCACAAATATTAAAGCATGAATGAAGGGTACAAGAGGTCTGTGTTGGGATTCTAGCAGAGCGGCTGTGTTGGAGTTTGTTTTTCTTCTTCCCTGAAGGAAATGTGTGAGTGGAGGATCTCACAAAAACTATGTTTCTAATGAACTGTTCTTGGTTGCACCTAATGGTGTTGCCAAAAAATCATCACAATCGGTTGGAAAAGAACTGATTGTGATAACCTCGTGCTCATCACAATCGGTTTCTTCCCAAAACCGATTATGATAATACCTTCTCATTACAATCGGTTCGGAAAAGAATCGATTGTGATAACCACAATGCTCAGGACAATCGGTTTCTTCCCAAAACCGATTGTGATAATACCTACTCATTACAATCGGTTCTAGATAAAAACCGATTGTGATAAAAAAATTATTATCACAATCGGTTCTTATCTAGAACCGATTGGGATTATTATCGTATCACAATCGGTTCTCTCTCAGAACCGATTGTGATAACCTGTTACCAAGATTTCCAAATGGAATATGCTTATCACAATCGGTTCTGAAGTCAAAAGTTTAGAACCGACACAGATGAAGCGATAGTAATGTGTCATTCTGTAGTAGTGGTAGATGACATTCTTAAGAGTTATTTTCCCAAATCCAATCAAATCTAGTCCAAAAAACTTGAAATTTAGTTAAAATATATGAAATTGTTGTGAAATTTGTCAAAAAAAATTTGTCGAAACTGTAGAAATCTTAACAAATTTCAATCAAATGAAAATAGTTCAAATCACATTAAAAAAACTTTGAAATTTTTTATGGATGGTCCCGTGGCATCACTAATATTTCTATAAAAATTTTAGATGATGATCAAGCCTATGAAATTTTCAAAAATTCTGATAGTGCTATTATCCTCATAAAAGGCTGAGTATATGTATTGCTTCCATATATTTGATTGATCAACCAAAACAAATTTAAAATTTTTGAAACTTTTAGAGAAGGGTTCTAAGGCAATTATTAAGTTCTACTAAAAATGTTAGATCCAGATCACACCGAGCGAATTTATAAAATTCTGACATAGTTATTATCTCATTTATGTTCTTTATGTTTTTTATTTTTCAAAGATAACAAATGAAGTTCAATTCTTTTGGCTTTTTTCTGTAATCCTAGACTGCTAAAAATGGTGCTATAAATTTTTTAGAGCATGATCAAACTTGTATATTTTTTAAAAAAATCTGATAGTATTTCTGTTATTTTTATAAAACATCTAAAAATTTTGATTTTTTTTAAAAATTCATAGAAGATGTAGCTAGTGACCAAAATCACTGTAGGTACTATCCCAAATTCAGTCCAAAAAAGTTAAAATTTGGTCAAAATGTCTAAACTTTTGCAGAAAATTTTGAAATCACTCTAATGTGAATTTTTTTTTCAATTTTTTTATTCTGCCAGGATTTGTAATCTCGTCCCAGGCCGAAAATCCAAAATGTCGGCCGAAATTTCATCGGGATTTTGAACCTTGCTTTCGAGGCTAGAAAGAATTGGGAAATATATGAAAAAAATCATGCAACGATGGTCACGTACCCGGTGACGTTCGACCCATAGGTTCCTAGTGACGATACGCTACTGGATAGCCATGCCGTACTGACGACCCTGGCCACCACCTTCTTAGGTAGCACGATGAGTGGGTTATGGTCCAGTTAGAGCCGCTTCAGGCGGTCTAGACGGCTGAAGCAATCCGACAGCGTGTGGATCTGGTTGTTGCTAAGGTCGATCTGACGCAGGTCGAGCAGGTCCCCGAACGAGGCCAGTAGGTCATGCATGTCACTAAAGTTGCTGCTCAAATTGAGCGACTCGAGGGTTGCAAGCTTGACGATGGCGACGACCAAGCCACGGAGCTCGTCCAGGTTGAAGAGGGGACGACGCGAGACCGCAGCACGGGGGGAGGGCACCGGATATGCCGGCACGGGGAGGGGCGCGCGAGGGATGAGGGCACTGGATCTGGCCAACGTGGGGGAGAGGGCACGAGATCTGGCCGGCTCGGGGAGGGGGTGGGAGGTGCGGCTCAGAGACAAAGAATGGTGGCTTGTCCTAGAAGGAAGCGCTGGAGCCGATGTCGATGGGCCCGTCGAAGAGGGGTGGGGAAGAGGAGGATGTGGCGGTGGAGACGTTGAAGGACATGAAGTGGGTGGGGGGTTGGCAGCGAGGAGGTGGAGGGGCGGGGCAGGGCGGTGTGAAGGCTGGCGGCAAGGAGGCACCGGCCCCTAGGGGAGGGAGGCAACGATGGGTTGGGTGGAGAGGGTGAAGACCACCTACGCTCGGAGTGGTTAGTGGAGTCCGACTAGGCCAAGTGGGTCGGGGGGCCAAGGAGGACGGCAGTGCTCGGAGGGGACCAAATCCGGTGCTAAAAACATGAATTCGATCGAATTTTGTAGCATTTTCGTCCAACAGCTGAAATTTTGGTGAAATTTACAGAAATTTCTCAAAATCACTGTAGCATTTTGAAATTTTTTTATTTTTTTTTATCCCATCGAGATTTGGAATATCAGTCCCGGTCGAGATATTCGAAATCTCGATAAGATTTTGAACCCTACCCTCAATTTGTATTGACGGCTAGTTCGGGTTGTTTTAGTGCGCCCGTCTCGCCCGAGCCCCCACCCTTTTCCCTTCCCTTACCCAGATCTCCTCCGCCGCCACTATGCTCAAGCGCCACCGCCGCCAAACCCCTCCCCCCTCTCTTCCCTTTCACCCCCGGTGCCGATCGTCGCCCGGCGTGCCGCCGCTCAAAACCTAACCTAGCCCTCCCCCTCGCACCCTCGCTCTCTCTGCCAGCCCGGTCCCACCGCCTTATACCCACGCCCACCCCTGCCTCGCTCGCGCGCCGCTCTGTCTACCGGGCCCGCGCGTCAGTCACCCTGCGTCGGGGCCCCACCCGCTAGCCACCCCACCTGGGACCCATCTGCCAGTCAACCGCCCCAGGGGCCCCACCTATCGGACGGCCGACACGCGCGACTGGGCTGGCCCAGTATCGCGCGCGCACGTTCACGCCTACGTTTCCTTTTTCCTTTTGTTTTTAATTCATTTCCTTTTTCAGATTTTCTTTCTATAGTCCAAAAATTCCAAAATTCCAAAAAAGTCTAAAAATATGACATCTTGACCGTCTCGAGCCACCGAGTCCAAAAACAGCCTCTGCTTCGCTATTTGAAGCTCCCAAAACTTTTGAAATGCCCAAATTACCCCCAAACCTTCTCCAGTATGTTTTTCGTTTTCGTTCGTTGTTTTCATTCTGTTTATCGTTATTACCGTTTTTCGTTCGTTTACACTAGATCCGACCGTCGAGCATTTTTCAGAGCAGGAGCATTTCCAGGAGCAAGAGCCGGACTAGACAAGAGCCGAGTGCGACTGCAACCTCTACGCCTTAGACGACCCCTCAGCCCAACAAGGCAAGCCGCACACCCTTGATCATATTAAACCCAATTATTTATAATATTGTAGTATTTAATTTTATTGTGTTATTTTAATTGTATGTTGAAATACTGAAAATCGATAGTTTAGAATGACATGTAACTTAGTTATACCCAGTTTTGCAATTAGCCTCATTGACATTGATAAACCCTATTAACCTTGGATAATTAATAATCATATTAGTCTCACTCAAAATCTTTTAAAAGGAGATAGAATAGTAGCGAGCAGTTGGCTAGGTGAATTTTTGAACTGTGCTACGGTCAGGGGGACAGTATTGGACTAGCCACGAGGTGGATGTGAGTCCGATCCCCGGCTGATGATTAAAGCCATGGTTGGCTTGGTGGCTGGTACATGTAGGTACCAATTGGGTTTGTGGATGCATATGGCTTGATCTTTGGCAATATAAGGTTAAACCCCCTTGAGCAAAGTGAAGAACTTAAGATCCTGCTCAACCACAAGTTGAACCGGTCAATTGAACTGTTTCTGACAGAGATCGGTACATTGTTCATTTCCTGAAAAATACTTACATAGTGGTACCATTCTCGAAAAGAGAATGGGGAGCAGCATTTCCGGCAGGGGAATGATTGATGGGGTCGAACGGGAATGGGCGTGTAACGCCATTCGCCGGTCTCACAACGATAGGTACTCGCTCTGGGTAGTGGGTCCTGAGTGGAGTGGTCTTGGACCTACCGGTTAGGGACTATCTAGGGAAAGTTCAACAAAATGTTGTGATCATCTCGACCCGGCCGCATGCATTTAAGTTGCATGTGATTTGTACATGGCATTAACGGTCGTAGATATCTTGTGGGTAAAGCTGAGCAGCTCTGCAGAGTTTATTGAATAGTATTCGAATACGTCGTGCTTTCGGTTAATGAAGCTAAGTTTGAATCGGGGTGATTCCCGTAACCTAGCTCAAGTAATTCTTAGAGAATTTTGAGAATGTGACGTAATTGTGTTAAACCTTTGAAACCCCCCAGCTACTATTATTTATAGTTTGTGTTTCAAATGTAAAATGGAATTGGAAATAAAACTGCATCCACAATACTTAAACCTTATGCCACCCATTGTTAATCCCTTGCATGTAGTATTCAGTATTTCCCCGTGCGACTTGTTGAGTACTGTTGTCTACTCACCCTTTTTTAAACCTGACACTTTTAGATTTCCAAGAAGCTGGTGATTACCAAGAATTCGTAGATTGTGATTTGGTTTGGTTTTAAGGTCTTAATCTTTTGCTCAGGCCAGCCTGTGCGGTGTTTTGGATGTAATCTAATTGGGCCCAGTTGCGTCTCCTTTTGTAAGAACTTAGCCGCTATGCCTTATATTCAATAAAATGAGTTGATATTCATCTTTTGTCTGGCAATGAGTGCTTAGTTCCTGACAACTAATCTTTCTGGGTAGCTGTTGTGGTATTTAAACGTACCACATGAAAAAGCGGTCAGTTACGTTTCCCAGCAAAATTGAACTACCCTAATTTACTCGATGGACTGTTCATACAATTTTTTTAAGCGAAGCATGAACTCTGCCGATCAATTAAAGAAATATAAGGAGTTCTTCCGAGGCTGGCTCCGAAAGATCCTTCTCTTTCTTTCTTTGCGGATGCTGTTCCGTGGAGGTCTCTTCTCAGATCTCTCGGCGTGCAAGTATGCAACCCGCGCCACGCGTTGCGCGAGGACAAAGCGCTGGTGACGTGGGCACACTACGAGACCACAAACCTTCGGAATTTAATATACGAAGTAAGTATTAAGATAAAAATAGATTCCTCGAGATCATTCAGCTGGAGCATTGACAATAGATGTTCTCCTCAAATCGAAAGGACAAAAAGGAAAACCGGATGTTCTTGTCATCCAGCACGAGCATTGACATAGGTCTACTAGTCCGTCTAGCAATCCGCATACCATGGACGATGAGTGAAGCACACGTCATTAGGCGATTCAGATTCAGTTTTTTACTGTAGTAATCTTTTTTTTTCCTTCAAAACTAGCCTTCGTGTGAAGAGTTTTGCACAAATAACCTTCTGTCTGAGCGTAGAAGTTCCGATAGGTAGCACGTGTCACCTGCCGTGATTTGGTAGTGTGGAAGGGCGGCGAGCGTGAAAACCACCAAGTTGTCGCGGGTAGAGAGCGTTGGAGCTTCCCGCCGCGCCCTCCTACTGTGGCAGGCTTTCCTACCGATTTTCCTTGCCGCACTGCCGCGCCCCCTGCCACGGCAGTCTCCCACGGTGCCATAGCACGGCAGGGGACAGGTGGGGGGACAGGTGTCCCACCTATCCCCTCCTGTCCCCCCACCTGTCAGATTTGTAAAAAATTAGGTTTACGGATCATTTCGGTGAACAATTCATTCAGAAAACATACTACACTTTGTCTAATCGTCAAAGTGAAATGCCCACTGGAGTGACGGAAGTGGGCTGGCTTGGCTCCCGTAAAGACGAGCATCAAGGCTACAAGGAGAATCAACGAAGGAGCAGGGGAGCTTTCCGTGGCTCCTGCAATATCATGCACTACACTGGTGAAGGTGATGCCTCTAGAATGGCACCGAGAAATCGCACATTTTCACCTGATCAGATGGCGATTCTTCTTTCTGTCTGCCTCGTCGCCTACCGGCGTCTTGGATTAGTCTTCCAAGTCATCCAAGCACGTGCGCATTTGAGGAGGGCCTGTCCAACTCCAGCTCAATACATTTCACGTAGCCTACTAATTATATATCGGTCATCAAATTCGTATTTAATTTTGCATGTGTAATCTGCCGGTCATCAATTTTTTCAGCAGATCAAAGCTGTAATCTTTCGCTGCAGCATGTCGTTCAGAGTTTCACACGCCTGGCAATGGAGAAGCATGCCGGCATACTAATCTAAGAATGGAGAAGCATGCCGGCATACTAATCTAAGGAAGCAGTAGAACATGCATGCGAAAGTTGATTCGGAGAATAACTCATCGAGACGAAAATTCGCATCGAAACGTAAAGCGTTTTGACCTTGCTTCCACTAGCGTTTCTCAACCTGCTAGCCACTGGCTCCCCAAGATCAGGGAAGGTCAAGCTCGTGCAATTCCGCGCAACATCATCTGCGGCCAACACCAACGTCAACAGGTATTTTCGAGCATCATGTAAAAGTTCTTGCACCAGGGTTTCCCAACAAAGAGGTGGTTTCAGCTTCGGATTTTTTTTGAGTAGCAATCCAACAAATAAAGAATGAGTAATGCTTCTATGCTTTTCCTCCCAATACAAATTGCACAAATCTTGAAGCAAGCGAAGGGGTAAGTAATCCTCATCTATCATTCATTAATGCTTTAATATTTGTGTAACTTTTAAAAAGAAGAGCACAGAAGCACCTCTCGGAAAGAAAACCTTAGTGCGATGAAGCTATAGTGGAGATGAGTAAATGGATATGACCATGACAGATTATGATGCGAAAGGGCTACCTTCAGCACTGAGCAGCGAACCACAAGCCAGCTGACGACTTCCGGTTGTGCTGTGCAGTGTCCACTTGATGATAGCAAGTTGAAATGTTTGAATATTGTTGGTCAAAACTCAAATCAAGCTAATGTCATGAAAGAAAAGCTCCAATTCCTAAGGTTGCAGCATCACGAGTGAGAACTGAAATCCTAACAAAAACTGGACGCCATTATCGTACAGAAGGTCACAGCAAGATTCAGAATGTTTGAACACTGAATCAACAGTGCAAGGTAGCAGCCAGCCGTCCAATACGGCAACTTGCTAGCCAAGCATCCCCCAAGCATTTACATTTTGCGCACACGAGATGTTGCTTACAAATGTTCGTACTTATTTAGGACACGGAAAAGCAATACGTCCGTCTCAACAAAAATTCAACGCTTTGGACGTCAATAAGTTACAGCTGCACAAATATAATTGAGGCATAAGGGATTGAACGCTGAGAGGTCATATCCTAAATTGTCTACATCAGTATTCCGTGAACCAAAACCACAGTCGCTAACTATAGTACAGTGGCTACAAAAGCATGTTGAATGGTCGCGCATGAACCTTAGTGTGCATTGTGAAAGCTAAAAGAATGCCCAGCATCACTTGAAAAGAATATCACAATCAGTAAGCAAAAACTGGAAGGGACAAAGATGACTAACTGCTAGCATGCACATCCGCCTCTCTGTTCAGTCTCAGGGACAGGATCTGCAACTGTCTGAAAGTAGCTGAAGGGCAGAAAAATGGGTGTAAACAACTAAACAGAAAAAAATTAATAAAGGTGTAACACTATCTTTTTTGAAACAAGGTAGTGAAATAATAAACACAAGCATGAAAAACAATTAGTTATAAGCAGCAATCATCACCGTTAAAACCAACAATGCAGTCACGTAATTCTACCACTTAACATCCAACAAAGAGATGAATCCCATATTTAAACATATTTAAACAAGATGACTTACGCCAAGCAAAGGAAAAGCTTCCTACCAAACAGTAAAGTGGGAAAGATGATTTTACTCACATGTCCTGATCACGCTCATGCTCTAAAGCAAGCTTGGCAACAGACAGGAACGCATTGTCAACATTGTGGTCCTCTCTTGCAGAAGTTTCGTAGTAAGGGATATTGCCTTTGGAAGCACACCACTCAATTGCTTTCTTCTCAGAAATCTGTGTGAAAAATAGTAAGCAAGTAGTGCCGTATCTAGAGAAAAGTTAAGTCACATATTCAAGAAACTGACCACTCTGCTTTTCCCGCCATCTACGTCAATCTTGTTCCCAAGTAAGATGAATGGGAAAGTTGCAGGATCTGATGGGCTAGCCTAAAAGGAAATGGAAAATAGCTGTTGTTAATTAAATTCGTCAAGATGCTACAATCTGCTACAAGAGATAGAAATGTTATAGTATTGAGATATTACAACTAACTAGATGCACAGATCGAAACATAGTAAATCATAAGGCAGTGTACCAAATAGTCCACCCAACAACTATATTGAGAAAACCAATGAAAGGGCATTGCATGAAGATAAAATAACAGAAAAGGTTTTGCAATGCATTTTGTACTTGGAGAAATAACATAAGAACTTAACAATCTGAATGAGCTTGCTGAGTACTGCAAAATTATCAAAAGCCCCAGCAATACTTGAACCAAATCAGTTTATATGGTTTATTATACCAAAGATTCTGAAAACCGCTGGTAACTGGCTGGTAAATAGGAACCAGTCAGGTTCCAGTTTTCAAAAACCTGGCTGGTTCACCCCAATCCCCCCCCCCCCCCCTGATGCATTCTTCTTGCACAACAAATGTATTAATACTTGTAGATTACATTCCAAACATCAAATCTAGAAGAACTAAAAAAATTAAATAGTGAAAAGGAAACCGGAACAGTTTAGAGGGCAGAAACCGACAGGTTTCCTGGCAAAAAAGGGAATTGGCCAGGTCCCAGCTTCCACTCCCTAAATGTTTTCCAAAACCCTGATTACACCTCCAAATGGCTACGATCACACTTGACTCAGTTGCATTATTTGAAGGATAAAGCAAAAGCTCAAAGAAAGGAGTCTATCCAAAATAATGATCTACTAAGAAATATAGTTGTTTTTATAATCACCATCATTCTTTTACTAACAAAGCTTGACTAACTAACAGATGTTTCTTTGAATAGCATCACAGCTACTCCTGTATAGATGAAATCCTCTATGGGTATCTAAAATGAAATACGTAAGAAAATAGCGCTTTCAAATTCATCAAGAATATAACTTACCAGTGTACTAGCCTCCAATCATTTAACCAATGGGACAAGTAGAGGTTAAGACCTCGGTATATCAATAGTTCTGTTTACTCTTCAAATTTTCACATAAGGTTAGAGACCCCACTAGGAATAACAATTATAGGTTATTTAAACCCACCTCAATGACATCGTTACAATTGATATGAAATGATAATTAAATTAGTCAGCTCAGTCCTTACTGCATTCATAAGTTTGAAGCAAGAGAGGTGCTTCTATGCTCTTCCTTTTAAAAGTTGCACAACTATTAAAGCATGAATGAAGGGTAGATGGTGATTACTTACCCATTCGCTTGCTTCAAGATTTGTGCAACTTGTACTAGAAGGAAGAGCATAGAAGCACCTCTCTTGAAGAAAAGGATCAACCACATGATTTACATCAATTTGGTAATTTTCTTTTGTGCAGCTACCCATAGTCAAGTAATCATAATTCAAAAGGCATAAAAAAGATTGAGGTTTCTTATGGATCTAAGGCAATGATTCCTGCTTATCTGTGGTTTATACCAGGGTTCCACTTACCGTTTTTTCGATTTTCTCACGATTATCGAATTTCGAAAATCGACAAAATCGAACCAAAAACTGATCGAAAATCGTAAAAAATCGAATAGTTTGAAAATCAAATTTTTTGAAATTTTTTTTTCAAAAATCTCGATATTTGGTCGATAATTGCTCGATTATCGCGATATTTTCCTTGAAAATCAGCCGATCACGTGAACTTCCTCGTCGGTTGATTTTTTGAGTGATTTTCGGTCGATATACCTTGATTAACGCTCGATATGGTTCGATAATCGCGATATTTGCGTTGGACAAATTTTTTTGAATTATTTTTTTAATTTAATCGGTTTACCGACCGGTATTCTATATCGTGCTGGCTCGATAAGGCCGATTATCGTGAAATTCGGCCGATTTTCGACGATAAATGGAACCCTGGCCCTGGTTTATACCTCCTGAAAAGATTGAGTATATATAAGTATTTATGAAGCTGTAACTATGGGATCTAGACAAGTCCTTCATAAGTCATTCCACAAGATAGTTATTTGTTTGTAAAATATTTTCAGTTAGAAAAAATGTATTCTAAAAGTTTAAAAAATTTGCTAAATTAATTTGATTAACATAAACTAGGCAGTGATCTATAGGCATACAATTTCAAGAAGATTTATTTGACTGTCTTTGTATTCTGTTATGATTAGGTCTTTTGCACATCTGGTGCTAACATGCACCACTCAACTTAAATGATGATTCATATATCACCAGAATTGATGTCAATACCATCAAATATGCAACTTACCAGGAAAATGCTAGACAAAGTTCTTGATAAGACTACCAAAACCTTGCTTGTGTTCCAAAGCATGGTAAATTGAGCGGTGAGCATAACGAAAAAAATGCAGACCAGTATGTAATAAATAAAACATATGCTACAGATTCAAAGTTGATAAAAAAGCAAATTATTGGTTCTGAAATTGGCAAGGTTGAACTTGATATAATGTCATTGTAGCATAAGGAAACTGAACATATAAGATAGAGTTCTAGATTGTCTCTATGTAGCTTAATATATTCAGTTTGCATAATGAACCTGCTCAAGTATTGCATAACAGAGCTGCCCTATATGAGATGCTGTTCGACTTATAGGTCCTTTGTTGCAAACATGCTTTATCTTTTAAAAAATGCAAAAAAAAAAAAAACAGATATGTAAGCTTGCTTAAGCTTCAGAAAATTATTGGCAGTCACATCAAACTGTCAGCTAATGAAAACAATGTTGGGACGATAAATGGTGAATTGCTCTATAGTTGATATCTACAACCATGATCAAGCATCACAATGACGCGCAAGATAAAATAATCTTACTTGGTTGAGGAACTCATCATGCCATGTGTTCAGCGTATCAAATGACCTGTTAACATTGACATCATAGACAAGCACACAACAATCTGCCCCTCTGTAGAATGCGACACCAAGGCTCTGGAATCTCTCCTGCCCTGCAGTGTCCCAGATCTAGAACCAAAGCAACACGTAATGATGACACTAGAACGGTCTCTTCATTCACAGTGAAAGAGCTAAAACTAAGGTTGACACTCACCTGCAATGTGACGAGCCTGTCTTCAATGAGGACCTCCTTGGTGACAAAATCCGCACCAATTGTAGCTTTGTACTGCTGACTGAACTTCTTGTGGACATATCTAACTAAAGTCAAGCAGCATATCAAAGTAGCCAAAGTACTAACATGAGTTTGGGAAGACGCAGTAAAATGCTTCTCCCATCACCTTGAATTGAACCAACATACTGTGAACTAAGCATGATGTGCTCATGTACCAGAGATTCCACCATAGAGATTCAACATCTTGGCCAATGCAATGCACAGCATAACGAAAGAAACTAGCAGCATCGAATGCAGCTAAACAGAGATTCGTTGCGAGCTTACAGAATTCCAATTCCCAAAATGGGATTGCTCACACATGCGTTCCTGCAGCTCAAGGGATCACAGGCCCGCGAGTAAACAGCAAAAATTTTCTACACGGTTTGCGAATTTTGCCGCGTACCGAGCACCAGGGCGTCAATTGATTTACGGACCAACCCCACAACGATCCAACAAGCGAACTAAATGCGGCGCATCCGAGGTCAAGTCAAGGATACTGGTTCATGAGCGTTGTCTTCCCGACCCTGCACAGATCAAACCGGACTGAATCAAACCAAGGCACTAAACCTAACACTGATTACAGCGACCACATCCAAATCGAGTCACTAAGGGGCGGGGGATCTGGAATCCGCAGGCGAGCGGATCCGAGGGAGCAGTGGGCTTACCCGCTGTCGCCGAGGACGATGACCTTGAGGAGGGTTCGCCTGCGCGACGTCGACATGGGTGGAGGCGATCGCGCACGAGGAGTTTCGGGAAGACGGGGGGGGGGGAATTTTGAAGCAGCAGGGAGGTGGTGGATTTGATGTGCGATCCGGGGGCGTGGCCTTCAACTTTAGAAGGGGTTGGAGTGGTGAGGACTGAGGAGGTGGGCGTGGTGGATGGGGAGGAGACGACGTGCCGGGCGAGGAGGTGAGGTGGGTGGGGCGGCTGGCTGGGTACGCGCCAGGCAGGCCCTTTGAAAGAGGGGAAACTCATGTTGGGTCCTGACTTAATTACTTTGTGAGCAGTGTTTTTATATTTTATCTCTCAGTACAAGCAGTATAAATTTTAAAATAAATAAAAGAATAAGTAATCATTATTTACTATTTATTTATTTTTTAATATTTGTATAACTTTAAAAGGAAAATCATAAAAGCACCTATCTTATTTTGCAAGTACGATTCCAGATTCTAGTAGAAACGGAAACGGTTCCAGATTCTTGGTAGAAACGTTTCAGATAGAATCACTTTCTGCAAACCGTTTGGTACGGTTCCAGATTCTAGTAGAAACGGGGTTGAGAGTAATTCAGTCACGATATGGAAAAAGAAGAAACGTTCCGAGAAGAATCGTTCCAAGTTTTAGCCTGTTTGGTTGGGTTTCTCTCATATTCTAGTAGAAACACATCGGTTCTAAGTTACCAAACGGAGCATAAATTTGATATCTTTCTCAACCATGACGATCACCTACTACGCTCTTATTAATTTCTTTTTCGACCACAGCAGAAATCGCCAAAGACCGACCTTAAGGACAACAAAGGAACGACCGAAACCACCTTAAGGACTACAGCGAATGCAATAGTAACGGTGCTAGAGGGATCGATTTGAAATGTCGGAACTTCGATGCAGTCGCTGCGAGAGACACCCCGGCATTGTAATCCTGTATGGAGCTTCGAGTATGGTGTCTACGATCAGTGGATGGTCAGTCACTCCTGTATCATGTCGGGAGACACTCCAGGAGGCACAAAGGGACTCGCGAGGCTCGCTAGATAGCAAGTACGGATTCGGCTGCTCGGGCTAGCTGTTTGTTCTTTTGTTTTATGGCAATCGCATGGTTTGCACATGCCAATTCACTAATGGGTTGTAACAGGGGTCTCAAACTCTCTCTCTTGCCACCGACCAATTCCCAACTTGTTGTGTGTCACCGGCCAACTGCCTTGACTGAGATACCTAAGTTTTCCCAACGAGATTTCGGATTCGCAACATCCTGCGCGCAACTCAGTCTCGGCCGTAAGAGCATCTCCGAGAGAGAGCCCTAAAAACGAGTCTTAAACTTTAATTTAGGACTCCAACTAATTAGATTAAGGGCTCCAACGAAATATTCACTCCAGTAATTAGGTCCTAAAACCCAATAAAGATAGAGCTCAATCATAGAGTTGTTAAATATAACTACTCTCCTAGGGGCCCTAAAACAATTTGCTTAATTTTAACAATTTAGGATCCTTGTTGGAGTTAATCTTTTCCTCCAAAAGCCCTATAATTCAAATTAGGGCTATATTTAAGGCCTCTTTTGGAGATGCTCGAAAACTGCTGCCTCCGAAGGCGAATGCAAGCTCCAGCCTTGCATGTAGTAGAGTAGTACGGAAGCGATGATGAGTTGAAACCTGAAACCTCTCCAGAACGAGCAGAAACGAAGCACGCCATTGGACGTTTGCCCAAGGAACGAAAGGCAGAGTCCCAGGGGCGAATTGTACAAGAAGGCTCGATCACTTTCACGAGCCAAATCTGACACGGCTCGACAGCGCAGGCAAGATCGTCGACGTGCAGACAGAGTCGAGAGCACAGGTTTCTCAGCTCCAAGCTTACTGCCTATGTCTCTTGCCGGCAAGAGGCCAGACCTACTTCTAGACTCACTCCGAGTAGCAGAACTGCAAGTGTGTCTGGCTTTGTCAGGTCTCTGGACTCGATTCTCTTCAACTTCGAAAAAAAAAAAAGTGAAGTGTTTTTTTTCAGGCGGCAAAAAAAGGTGAAATGTCGTACCGACAGTACATTTGAACGATACTTTGAGGTGACACTATGCAAATGCTGAAGCTTTTGCAATGCCAACTCCTACTGAGAACCGTTTCTCAAGAGAAACACAGTTGTTCTCTCAGAACGATCCCTTGGTCCTAGATCATAACGCAGCACAAGGTAATAACGAGGTCAAAATCTCTACCAATTGCTCAAGGATAAGAGCCTCATCCACTGCACTCAATCTGCTATTTAAGTCGTCAGTGTTCAGGCAATTGGTTGAAGAGAACTCGGATGCCAACAACAAAACAAGAGAGCATATCTAAGAGCCAGTTTCCCAACCAGAAGCTAATGAATATCACAGTTTTTTTCATGGCGGTACTCCAGACATGTTGGACCTGTT
Organism: Rhipidocladum racemiflorum; assembly: GCA_036346355.1. Taxonomy (NCBI): domain Eukaryota; kingdom Viridiplantae; phylum Streptophyta; class Magnoliopsida; order Poales; family Poaceae; genus Rhipidocladum; species Rhipidocladum racemiflorum. The sequence continues at coordinate 74,850,370 of CM070569.1, read as the reverse complement.
CTCACCTACCGGGAGTTACAGTAATAGCATTGGATTTCAAGAGAATAACCCATATAGTGGCAACAGTGAGAGAATGACTTGGAATGGTCTTGTAAGCATGCCAGATTTACAGTGATGGCTCAAATGACACAACCAACACAGCATGTCATCTGAAGTTAAAGTCTATTTTCTATAGAACAACTTTCTTTTTCATTGCTTAACTTCTAGTTTGTATATCCCACTGCTCTAGCACAGAAAGAATGCTTCAGGAGAATCCTTTTTTAATTGTCCAGGTATTTTTCTGTCAGTTCAGACTTAACTGTTTCATCACTTGATCCAAGATCTAATAAAAATACTTCTCATTACATTTTGTTAAAAGAATAATGGGACTTGAATAAAGATAAAAATAAACACAGAAGCCACTCTTACTAAATCTAGAACAACAGATTGGCCAACACCAAGTTGAAGGTACATATTATTTTATTTCATCATTATTTTGGCAATCTAACGCATTTAGCATCTGGGATCTGGCCACTCAGCATGCTTTGAACAATTTAAGGGAGTGTTTCAGGTAAATTGGTAATAACTCCAAAAACTTCATATTTATACTAATACCAAAAGAATGGCTGCCAACAAGGTCAAAACTGTACAATGGACAGGGGTATTGTCATTACCCATCGGTTGACCTCATACACCAGGCATGTGATTAGTTCTGGGTCATTTGTTCGTTCTTTTCGAGTTGGAAAAAAATAGCTTGCACAATGGTCTTGTTTAGTGGCACAAAGATTTGATTTAGGCAACAGCATTCACTGGGAGTGTTGAGTAGTAATACTCAGTAGATATTCCATATGATTGCACAGCAGATTAATATATACTTTTTGAACTAATCATTGTTTCCATTATCCTCAGCTACCCTTTCTTTTTGGGCATGTCCGTCTATTATGCCCCTTTGCAGAGCAGAAACTACATGAATAAATACCAGATTTACCACCATTAATTTGGTTAACTGTATAGCCAGAAGCACCAACCTCCACATTGGTGGATCCGGGACAGTTACGGCAGTTGTGCCCCTTTTCACCACATCGGCTGCAGTGCCGAGGTTGTCGTTGATGCTCATTCTCTGACTTTGGCTTTCCACATGTTCGGCTATTATGTCCCTTTTCCCCACATAATCGGCATCTGAACTGCACTCTGCCTGAAATTTCCCTCACTGTTGGGCAATAGAAACTTCTATGTCCTTCTTGCCCACATTTGCTGCAGTAAAATTTCACCCCTGCAAAACAACAGGTGCCAAATGTAGTTCAAGTAAACCACAATCCTCATTTTGGTGCAAAGTAAAATAATCCGGGCAAAAACGGGCAACTAAGTTAGACTACAGCCAATTCTAGTATTACCACTTAAACTCAAAACAAAGAGAATACATGTAATGAACTAAAGATGTACATGCTAACTACAAAGAAAATAACTACAAAAGGCATATGACCTGACAAGAACATAACTACAAAAGGACAACAGCAGCTGACTAAAAAACAAACTGTGTAAATGGGCATAAAGTTAGCTAACTGTGATGTGTACTTTTGTGAGTTTATGGAAGGTAGTTCAGTCACCTTTCATGGAGATGCTTCTCTTGAGCCGATTCTCAGGATTCTGGAAGAATGCCTTTTGTGTTTCAGAAACGTGCTGTCTTGCAGAAGCAGCACCTTTTGTTCTCTTCAAGTTCAAGCACAGAGAGAAAAATATAGATGAATGTCAGCCAGCTCGAATGCTCACATTTAACAAGAAACATACAGTCATGACTTATGACAATTCCCATGACAACTTACCTTGATCGCAGCAACTCTCTGAGCATGCAATTTGGGGTCTTGGTGTATAATCTTCATGTGCTTAGTAAACAATCCTGTTTTAGCATTCAGACTCTGCAATTACTATCAAGCTTTTTAAAATCCACCAGTGCAAAGACAGAAAAGCTTGTTGGCAGTCTCATATGATGCATTAACATTAATTGTATCGAGAAGGCTATACAATGTGTTTTTCAGCATGTAAGAAAGCACACTTACTCTTAAAGATCGGCTAATCTTCATGGCAACTTCTGGGGATGGTGATGGATAAGTACGCTTTGGCCTTTTTGAAGTGTTAATCTTTATTTCTAGCTTGTCGACTTCATCATCTTCCTTTACTTTCAAGGGAGAGCTGGAAAAACAAAAAGAGGTAGGTAGTATCCTATGGCCAGGAATGCAAAAGGACATCCTTTTCCTTTCACTATGTCAAAGAAACGTATCATGTACCATTAATTCATTCATCAACACTGCTATGTTTTTCTCTATAATTAAATGCTGATAAGCAATAGAAAACTCAAGTCATATTTTTTAAAGCAAATTCATTTAAGTCGTATTGAAGTTTAATCAAAGGTTGAAAGAAGTTTGTGAACAACAAATCTTTCTGCAGGCAGTGTGATGGGAAAAACAGCTGACAACAGTGGGCAAGGTGAGAAGAGGTAACAGATGCGGGGAAAATTACCTGGACCGAACTTTCTCCCATGGTTGTTCATCAATAGATTCTTGCCATATCACACAGTCTCCACCACATTGCACACACATCCTAATGCCCTGGGAGAAATGCATAACAATACACAGATAAGTCTCTGAAAAGTACAGGTATTTAGGATTATCTTGTTCTTAACGAACGCTTACAAGAGACCGGAAGGCTCACCTTGCCATTGCACATAGGGCAGTCCAAACTGGATCTATCTATCCCACACTCCAAGCAAGGAGTGTATCCTCTACCCCTACAGCTAGGGCAAGGCAGCTCGCGATAGTACTGTCCATTTGGGCCGACCCAAGACCTCAGTTTCCCCTTCTCTGCAACAGGGGCTGTATTCCTGCAACCAACGTTACTCCTTTCAACATGTACCAAGTACCAACAGCAAACAATCAAAATCTCGAATCATCAAAGCCTTTGATGGTACGCACTACGAAATTTCCGAACTCTGTTGGAAATCTGCCATTCTCAATGGACAAAATTATACCTTCATCAAAGTCACAACGCCTTGGCAAGTTGGCAGTATGGTTCAAGAGGATACAGATTTTACATCTCTGGGTGGCAAAACTTGTACCAACACGCCCAAAGCTATTAAAACAAGAAAGCAACTAGGTTGAGGTGCCATGTTTAGTTAACCTTCAAGGGCTGCAGACTAATCTACTATACTGTTTTGGGAACTGGTGATCTTCTCCGAGATAGTGAGGCTGCCTACCCTAATTTTCTCACCTCTTCCTGATTCACTCCCTAGTCTGAAATCAAGTGGTAGTTTACACAATGAATTGTGCCATCATCCACACCAATGCACTGTTCATCTACGATTTGGGTTCCCCGATCACCTAACGCGCACACGAAAAATTGAACACACACGGGCATGCACATGCGGATGCGAATGGAAGTGTAAAACCGTACTGCGAGGTGCTGGGGTCGACGTCTGGGCCGAGGAGGTCGGCCAAAGGGTCGTAGTGGAGCTGCAGCAGCAACGCGAAAAAAACAAGCGGAGTAGAGAGTCAGAACTCAGAACTGCGAGAGAACAGACAGCTTTAAAGCGAACGCAGAATCCCGTACGGGTGCGCTTCGAGCGCCGGCGCCGTCAGCCGAGAAAGCGGCAGCGCACCCTCGGCGGAGATGCGGCCGCGCCCGCGCCCGCGCGCGCCCCGGCGACCTGCATCGGGCGGTGGACGGTGCGAGGTGGGCGTACGGCAGGCGGAGCAGCATTCTCGGGTAGTGCGTGTGGAGGAGTGGGCTCGGCCTCGGCGTCTGCTGGTTCGTTCGCCACGACGGGAGGGTTGGGAGTGGTGGCGTAGCGCGGCCGTGCCCCGTGTTGTTTGTGGCTGCTATTGCCTCGCGAGTCGTGAGGGGGAGAAGAGGGAATTTTTTTTATTTAATATTTATTTTAATTTTTTTAAAAAAATAATCAACTGAATGAATTTTTTTGCGAAAGTAGACACATGTCATCCCATATTAGGGCGATAGGTACCTAGATGCAAAAAATATAATTGCAAAAATGGACATATGGAGGGCTAGATTTGTCAACATTTTTTTGCGAAAAGGTACCTATCGCTCCAATATGGGGCAACGGGTGCCTACTTTCGCAAAAAAAATTCATTCGGCTGATTATTTTTGAAAAAAAATCTAAAATAAATTCGGAGAAGAAGTGCGCACCTGTTGCGGTTGGACCGTCGCGTTGCGCTGCCGTGCGTGGGCTATCTTCGAACTAAAAAAATTAATCACATCTTCCTAGTACGTGATACATCATCTTTCTCCTCTATCTTCATCTTCCCCCGAAATGATTACTGTAGTGATCTAGCGATCTCATCTGTGCATTTTTTTTAAAAAAATAGCTCTCTCGTAGTACTTCTTGCAAAAGTAGCAGCCGTATCTACCGCGGAAGGCTGGAGAGGTGACATGTGTAACTTCCCGCGGGGCGTGAGCACTGGAGATACCTTCAGCGCACAAGGAGCGCAAAGAAGGAACTGTGCTTGGGGAGCACTGGAAACCTCCAGCTCGTATATTTGCTAGCAGTTCTTTACCAACAGCATGCCCTAGCTCAGTTGCTAGAGCGCTTTACTCGCATGTGGGTGGTTGTGAGTTCAAATCCCCACAAAAGTATTTTGTGCCATTTTTTGAGCTATTAAATGATGTTGGGAATTTTTTTTGAGCTATTACATAATTTTTAAATATCGTACAAATTTGATCATGATCTGAAATTTTATGGTAGGTTAAGCATACTGTCAGGACCAAGTTTCAAAAATTCATAACACCATTTAATAGCTCAAAAAAATAGCACAGAATGCTTTTGCGGGGATTTGAACTCACAACCTCCCACATGTGAGTAATGTGCTATGACAACTGAGCTAGGGCATGTTGTTGACAAAGAACTGCTAGCAACTATATGTCCTGAAGGTTCCAGCGCTCCCCAAGCGTGGTTCCTTCTTCTTCTGCTCTCTATGTGCGCTGGAGGCTTCTCCAACGCTCACGCATCACAGGAGGTTGTGTCACCTCCCCAGCCTTCCGCAGTAGAGAAGGGTGTTACTTTTGCAAAATAATATTGTGAGGGAACTATTTTTAAAAAAAATTATGCGGAGGGAGCCACTACAGTGATCACTTCCTTTCCCTCATCCTTGTCTCATTTCCACCAGCTCCCTTCCGCTTTTTAATTTTGAAAATTTTAAATAGAAAGTTTCAACTTGAAAAAGTTAAACTTAAAACCTCAACTCGAAATGGTTTAAATAAAAAAATTCAACTTTGAAGGTTTCAACTCGAAAAATTTTAAAACAAATTATTTCAAATTAGAAAGTTTCAACTCAAAAAATTCCAAATTGTAAAATTTCAAATTAGAAACTTTCCACTTGAAAATTTTCCACTTAGAAACTTTCCACTTGAAATTTTTTTAATTAAAATTCCCAAATTAGAAAGTTTCAACTCGAAAAGATTTAACTCAAAAATTTTCAAATCGAAAAGTTTCAACTCCGAAAACTTTAAATTCAAAACTTTCGGTTAGAAAAGTTTCAATTCAAAAATCTTTTGGTTCAAAAAGTTTCAGTGAAAAAACTTTTAAAAGTGATTAAAAATACTTCTTATTCAAAAACATGAAAAAAAAAATTGAAAAATAAAAACTATTTTGAGTTTGAGGGGAAGAGAATGGGGAAGGAAAAGGGAATGAAGGGCATGACGCCAAGTGTCACAATGAGGCAACCTTTGAGAAAGAAGGGAAGTGAGGGAAGTATGGAGGTGATAATGTTTGTTACAACGAGAGGACGGCCTCACCAAATATTTGGTTAGGGTGGTCATGGTAGGTACTACTAGTTTGAGGTTGCCCTCAAACAAAAAAAACTTAAGGACACCATTAAAAGATGATGTGTCATTTTCTCTATCTACCTACACTTTTTCCCTTCCCTCTTCCCTACTCACCTTCCCCATCTCACTTCATTCCTCTCTAACACAAAATTTTAAAATTAGAAAAACTTAACTTTAAAAATTTTAAAAAGTAAGTTTCAACTCGAAAAAATTCAACTCAAAATTTTCTAATTGGAAAAATTATGAATCCGAAAGTTTCAACTCAAAACTTTTTAAATCAAAAAAATTTAAATTAGAAAGTTTCTACTCATAAAGTTTCAACTTGAAAAAAATTTAAATCAAATGGTTTCAAATTAGAAAGTTTCAACTAAAAATGTAAAATTAAAATTTTCAAATTAAAAAGTTTCACCTCGGAATGTCTCAACTCAAAAAAATTTAATAAAAAATTGTTTTGAACATTGATACAATATTAAAACGTAATTACGATCGCTAATTTCTATTAAAATGTATTTATAAAATTTAATAAAACTATAGTTTTTATAATTTTTTTTGTTGAGACGAATCTATATATCCTATATCGACATACAAATTTTAGAAAGCCAAGGATTACACGGAAGTAAAACTGTGGAAGTGTCGAGATTTTCCAAACATTCTTGGTAAGCTACACATGGGCCAGCCAAAACTCATTGTACCATTTCGCATCACCAGGATAGGAGTGGGTATTCGATTTTTACGGTTCGGTTTTTTCGATTTTAAATTATTTTGGTTTTTTGAAATTTGAAAACTGAACCAAAGTAATCGAAATTATTCGGTTTGATTAATTCGGTTAACGGAATTTTCTGGTTCTCTACTCTGAAACTGCAAAGTAAACTACAGGTTTGTAACTCACTTCACAAAAACCAATATCATTTACACCGGTTGAAGAGCTAAGACTGAGAAATGAGTCTAGAACTTAACGGTGATATTTTGTACAGAAAAAGGGTTAAAACTTACCAAAGCCAGAACACATAGACACAAGCAATTGCAATCTGTAGCTACTTTTGGGTGACTTCACATAGGCCATATAATTGGATGCAGCTGGTAGAGACAGTGAAATTTATAATGAGCAGAGGAGGTGTTCATATCTACTACCTCACCAGCCAGAGCCCGAAGGATTGGAGGAAGCGTAGCGCCGCCGCTAGCCAGAGTGCGGGAGGGAGTTCAAAAGGAGACCGCGGCCCGCTCGTGAGTTCAGCAAGACGACGGGGAGCACCGGAGCAAATCAGTGCTGAGGGAGGAGGCATCGACGGAGGAGGTGTCGACGCCGGGGGCAAATCTGAGCACCGAGGGAGGGGCGTCGACGCCGGGGAGGAGGTGTCCACGGTCATTGGGGAGGCGGCGGCAACACTGATGGTTGAGCGCCGAATCGATTAGGGCGAGTCGATGGGGGAAGGTCCGAAGGGGAACTAGGGAAGGGGAATCGGGACTATGAGCCTGTGGCCGTGTGGGGATTTTTTTGTTGCGGCACCGGCACTGCGCTGTCTGCGTAGTCGGATGTCAGTTTATTCGGTTTCTGATAATCCAAAACCGAACTGAATACTGAAAACCGAATAGACATAAAATACAAACTGAACTGATAACCGATAACTGAAAAAACTGATTTTTTTCGATTAATTCAATTTTGTTCGGTTCAGTTTTTCGATTTCAATTAAATAGTGCCCACCCCTAACCAAGGAGACAATCTCCCATCCTTCTTGAGTAAATAATCCATTTTAGGACAAGTCAAAGACACATGGCCCCATGCTTTATACCACGCAACCCGACGCCTTTTTTCTCTCGAGCTTCTGGTTTTTTTTGTCTTTTACTTAGTATTTTTTTTGCAATTTTAGCTTTTATTTGAATCAAATTATAAATTTGGTCTCTTCTCGACCACAAAAGAACCAAAGGTGACATGACACCTGCCACGGTATGAGAGCAAGGTAGATCCATGTATTATGAAAGCACCATAAGTGCCTGTCGTGGGTTGGAAGCACGTTAGATAGGCTGATGTGATCGAGAAGGAACTAGAGTTACAATTTCGTTTGGACAGAAACTAAACTTGCAAGAAAGAATAAATAGATAAGAGTATCTCCAAGAAAGAGCCCTAAAAATGAGCCTTAAACTTTAATTTAGGACACCAACAAATTAGATTTAGGGTTCAAACGAAATATTCACTCCAGCAATTAGGCCCTAAAACCCAACAAAGATAGGGCTCAATCACAGAGTTGCTAAATAGAGCTACTCTCGTAGGGGCCCTAAAACAATTTGCTAAATTTTAACAATTTAGGGTCCTTGTTGGAGTTGATCTTTCCCAAAAAAGCCCTATAATTCAAATTAGGGCCATATTTAAGGTCCCTCTTAGAGATGCTCTAAGAGGGTAGAAAAACCCAAAGTTTCCTAATTTTTATTGGCACCTTCTCCTCCGATATGTGATAGGCACGTAATTAATTACTACTGCTAATTTGTGCCCCGTTGGCTTCGGAATTCCAAAATAGCAATTTTTTGTAGAACGATAATGATCACCATAGATCAAATATAATGCACCGATTGAATAGCAAGAATAATCAATGGGAGCACATGATATATGGAGCTAAAAACTATTCTCTCTTTATTAAATTAATTCTCTTGCACAAAGGGTGCCATATTTATAATAAAAAAAACCATTAGAGATATATTTGAATTTGCCCACAATAAGATAGCGTCCAAACGTATTTGAAAAACCAGGACTAGGAGTTTAACTATATCTCAACACTTTCTCTTGGGTGAATACCACGTAATGCATGTCTTATCAAAAACTTCTCCAAAAAATCCAATGGAAAAAAAGGATGAAGAAAATAGTGTAGTGCATTCTCACATTGTGCTACACTAGTTGTCTCATTAAAAATCTTCATGTGAGAAAATATCAGGAAAACTCACTAAAGGAAAAAAAAAAGTGTAACTTATAATCTCCCTAATTTAAAGTAGCGTCTTCAGGATCATGCTAAGGGTCATAGTTCAAGGATTTACTCCCCCTAAACTCTACATATCTCTAAATATTCTCATTCTAATGCCACAGACATATCTTTAAAAACTAGATGTTGGCAAAGACTTAGTGAATAAATCTGCTAGGTTTTTCACATGACTTAGTTTGCAGTACATTTATCTCACCATTCTTATGGAGTTCATGAGGATATAAAAGTTTAGTCGAATATGCTTAGTGATATTGCTTTTAACATAACTCATTTGCATTTATGCAACACAAACAACATTATCTTCATAAATAATTGTGTCTATGGAATTGAGCCCCATGCATTTGGAGACCTCCCCTCTCTTTATCATAAGGGGTAAGAGTGCATTCAATATCTTCATGGCTTTTGCAAAATGTGGTTTGCATAATTACATCAACTGCCCATCGAGCAAAATTTATTAGGTGCTATCATGGATATCTTATGGGAAACTTGGCCCCCATGGTGTATGGATTTTTGATTGATTGTGCATGTATTTGCTTCGGCATTTGGCAAGGTGCATATGATCTAACGTGCTGTTCAAAGAATATCTGAACTCTTATAGCCCATGGAATCCCGTTTGGCATCGACACTGTTTAAAATTTTTTTTTTTGAAAAAGCCCCATAAATCATGAAATTGCATCGATATCGTCCCATCGACTCTTTTGTAGAAACACTCTCATGATTCCGTAAATTCACACTCGAATTTGGATCAAACATTTTTGCAAACTAATCTTTGTGGTTCTAAAAAAATGCATTCGGATCCGAGCAGACCCCTTTTGCAATAAAGATCCTGTGTTTCCCGAAAATTACATCCCGTTTTGCGGAAAAAAATATCCGATATCTTTTCTCATTTGTCGTCTCCGCGAAACAACCCCTGTGCTTTCTAAAATTGTGATTTTTTTGTTTTTTCTTTGATTTTCTTACGTTTTAGCTTTGCAAAAAAGACCTCATTGTTTTGAAATATTGCATCCTCATTTTTGCAAAAATGTTCATACATTTCCCTATACATTCTTCTCATTCACCGTTTCTATGTAAAGGCCCATGCGAATTCTAAAGACATGATAATTTTAGTTTTCTTTACATTTTTAGATATTTTTCTAAATAAAAAATAACGTCAACCATGGAGGTTATTCTTACCATTCGAGTACTATATCAAATCTCACCCAACGCAGCGTAGCGCGTGATTTAACTGGTTGTTCTGGTGGTTTAGGCCTTGAGTTGCTCTGAAGGCTCATACCTGTCATACATGATACGACAGCAGCAGCTGTTTTCACAAGTATCTTTTAGCTTCAGATGCGTCAATTGGGATGGGTTCAGGTTTCACTTCTCGTTTCGAACTCAAATTTCGACATCCCGACGGTATTGAAATTCGCGAAATTTCACTCGAAATTCGCTCAAAACCGCTCGGTTCGAAAGTCAAATGAATTTGAAATCTAATAAAAAAGGCTTGAAACCTCTGAGCGAAACTCGCGCTCTTCGAACGAAAACCTCTCGAGAAGGCTCGAAATTCGCTCGAAAAGCTCAAAAAACCGCCAGGTTCGAAAACCGCTCGAAAACCCGATAGTAGTTGAAAAAATAGGGGGAAATGTAGAAAAATTAGGAGGGGAATTGTAAAAAAATTGTTGTAAAATTTGGAAAAAAAACCCATTAAAGGCCAAAAATAATATTTGAAGAATTACTTCAACAAATATTGCTACTAAATATAATTGAATAAATATTGAAACATTGTAACGCCCTAGTTTTCACCTTCTGGAGAAAAACCTAATTTAAATAAACTAAATTCGAAAATTTGGAGTTTCTTTGGTGTTTATATTAACCTGGCATCCTTTCCTATCCAAAATCGGGATTTAATTCCCTCCGGTTGAAAAATCGAATTTTCCAGTTCCTGCCAGTACCCGAAATTTCACCCGAGTCCAAAAATGCTCCAAAAATCCCCAAATCACTTCAATTATGTTCCAAATATTCCAAAATGATTTTAGGAACCTTTCCCCGGATTTTTGGACCTCCGTTCCTATTTTATCTCGCGCGGCTTTTGTTTAAAGCCTGTAATCCGCGCCCGAATATTTAATTCCGCAAATTTCATCCAAATTCCGCGAAACCAATTTTATTGGGTCCCAAATATTCTAAAATGGCTCTAGGAATTTTTCCGGAATTTTTAGACCATTTTTCCTAATTTTTCTCTAGGGCGGATTATTCGCGTAAAGGAGGACCAATGGGGAAGCGCCACGTGTCAATGAATAGTACTCATCTTCTACCTCTAGCCATAGAAAATAACAGAGAGCTCCAAGCAAAGCTCCAATGGCTAGGGCATTATTCAAGTTCTTGTATCTCCCTCAAATCAACTCCAAAACGCGAACGGTCGGTTCCGTTGGATCCATAACGTCGATCTCTTGCCATTCCCCACCATCAATCGTTGCTAATCTCGCCGGAAACGGCCGCATTAATGAAAAACCGAATTGCACTTAAACGCTCGTAACTCGGCCGTTTCTACTCCAAACGGCGCACCACCACCTCCAATCTCTCCGTATAAGAACCCCCGTCCCGGTGGTGTGAGCCTCCTTTTGCCTCTCCCCTTCGTTCATCCACTAGAGCAAGAAAACCGGCACCGGGTTGAAGTTTTCGGTGTTCTTCGCGTTCTTGCTTGTAGATCTCTCTTCGGGGAGCCATTCTTCGTGCCACTTGGTTCCTTGTGACCGTGATTGAGTCTAGAGTCTAACCCAACAATCAATTTTAGGTTTCATCAAGTTTTGGAGACGAATTTCGGGTTTTTGTTCTTTCGGCCGAAGCTCCGTTCGTCGCCGAATTCATCGCCTCCGGTGAGATTCAACTCAATTCCTTCCTCCTATGTGTCCCTAAGGTTATAATCTAGTGATTCCATGCTTTTGTTTGATCAAATTCCATGCGAAAACGAGCGAAAAATCATTTTTTTTTGGGGTTTTTGCGCTCTCTGTTTTGGGCTTTGCCCATGCTCATGCTTGCGTGTGGAGGGCCGCCGTGCCGGCCGGCCACGCCGCCCCATCGCCGCCCCCATCGCGTCGCCGCGCGCCGCCGCCGTTCGCGTGCAGCGCTTCGCTGAAAGCGCCCGTCCGCTGTCGCCATCGCGCTGCGACGCCATGCGCCGTGGCGAGCCTCTCGCCGGCCACAGCTTCCAAGCTCCAAGCCCCATCCATGGAGGCAAGCCGAGCTGGACGAGGAGGCATAGCCAATGACAAAGTGGGCCCCCCTGCCATAGAAACAAATCATTTCCAAAAATCAGAAAAAATGAAAACGGAATATTCCAGGGAATATTCTCGATTTTCCATTTTTCCAAAATTCAAACTTCGGAAGCTCATAACTTCTCCGTCCGAACTCCGTTTGACCCCATTCAAATTTCTAAATTCATCTAAAATCAAGATCTACCTACCAGTACTACTTTTATAATTTTTGGATTTTATTTATTTTAGTTTATTTATTGTTGCTCCGTTTTACGCGTAGTCGACGATCCCGCCGAGTCCGCCGACCCCACTGCCGGACTTCAAGAAGTTCAACATTCTCACTGTGACCGAGGCAAGTCTCCTTGACGCATGTTGATCCTATGCTTTCTAAATGTTTTACCATGTTTTACAAACTGCATCGCTATTTATATTAAAGAATGATGTTAACGTTAGGTTGTTAGTTATACCTGTTGTCCATCCCTCCTTGATATTGTTATCCCTGGTCCTTTGTCGCCCTAGTATAGTAATCCACCAATACAAATGTTTTTGGAAAAATAATCTTTGATTAGGAAAAAAGGACTATTGGGAGGACACGATCGGTGGAACAAGTGGTACAAAATGTAAATTGGAGATTTCGTGAATATTAGCGATGTGGGGGTAGTCATTATGGAATTGATCTATGAATGGTAATCCATATAATTTGTGTGGATTGGAAGAATATTGGAAGATGTACGATGTCAAGAATAATAATCGGTAAAAGTAAGTAAATGATATTGAGAGGCATACTTGTGGATTAAATAGAATAAGTGGTGACTTATATTTCGGTGGATTTTAACAAGCATATTAGGTGATAATCATTTATGGAGAATTGTGAATAATCCAGAATGTTTGGTGGTTTAGTAAATGATATTGTTACGTATTCTTGGTGGATAAAAGGTAGATGATTTAGCGATGACAATATGAAGGGTTACAATAGGTGATGTGGAGAATGATACTCGATGAGTTAATCAATGATATTATCAAATATACTCGATGTATGAAGTGGATAATACTGCGAATCGTACTCGGTGGTTTAGTAGATGATTTTGGGAAATGTGGTTTTGCAATAACCATTTGTGTGGGATTAGGAATAATGTGGATTGGGGGTGATTTGCTTAGTCAACTTGGTGTCATTGTTTATGGAAACAGCTCTAGGTAATGAATTATTGAAATCTTGGATTTGTAGAATCTTTCATGAAATATGCCCGGGGATGAAATTAGGAGTTATTCTCGGTGGATCAAGTAGATTAAAAGACCAATCGATGTGTGGAGGATGGGTAATCAATAAGGAGACTCATATTTTGAGGAGATTGTTTCATATATAATGATAATAATAGCTTGGCATGATTTTAGAGTTATGATGGCACATGATATCAACTTTACATGGTGGAAGTACTAAATTGGACTGGATTATATAGTACCATAATAAGAATGAGGGAATCTCGGTGGTCTCATGAATTTTGAAAAGTACCGATTTGATTATAATCATGTTTTATCAACCCTAAGATTTGTATTTTATAAACTAAACTATTGGTGGAATAGAATAGTACGGTAGAAATGCTTAGACTCGCAATTGGTCAGTATTCACCTATGGGTGGGAATTTCATTTATCTCTTGAAACTTTGTGTTGAAAGTTATAGGCAAGGAGTATTGCCGTTTGGTTTACAAAATAAAAATAAAATGAAAAATGGTTTGGACTGGGGCGGAATGGTTTGTCTGGTGGGTGCGGATGGAGCGCTAGCTTTCATTGTGCACGTACCGCCCCAAGTCAATTAAGGACCGACGCTTATGACTGTCTCCATTCTAAGCATAACCGTACAACCACATGTCAAAGTGGGCACGACCTGGTTGAATAATTTGTAGAAACCTAACTTAGACTCACCAAACGGTGGAATGTGAGCGCCGGATAGAGGCATTGTTGTTGTTTTTCTCACACGACGCAAGAGGGAGCTTCTGTACTGGGTGGATATAACCCTAACAGCGGTGAAACCTCAGCGGGTGGGTCAGGTTAGGCGTATACATTGTAAATGCCTTGTCATGATATCCCTGCCGGCACACCTAAGGAAGTGTGCTAATAACTTGGCATTAAGGGAATATCATGTCTTGTGGGTAAAGTTGTACACCTCTGCAGAGTTAAAACTATTCGAATAGCCGTGCCTGAATGCTTTCATACTGGTAGACTTTGGTTTTTGGTTTCAAACTAAACAATGGTTTGTTTTGGGATCCGGGAGCGGTTAGAACTCTCGGGTGCGCTTCTGGTGACTAAAGCCAGGTAGGTGGAAGGAACCTGATTTTGTGAACCGTGGCAGACAGAGCCATGTGAATGGATTGAACCCTGATTTTGTTGAGATGCGGCGGATAGAGCCTGTATATTAGTGAGTGGTGGTTAGAACCTTCACTGCAATATTACATAATTCAATTATTAAAAAGAATTGCTCAAATATGCTTTGTGAAACTTATTAACAAGTATGATTTGATGAAACTTGGCTTTATGCAAAAGAACCATATTATGCCATCCATGGATAGCCTACATTGTGCATAATTTCCCAGACTTGCTGAGTACTTTATGTACTCACGTGCTACATTCTAATCCTATCTCAGAAGTGAAAGAAGCTGTCAAGGAATTCCAACGACTAGGACGCGTTCTCCACTCGATTGCCTGTGGGCATTTGGATGGGTCGCCTTGGTGTTTTCGTCTTCCGCTGCAGTTGTTCAAGTTGTTCTGCCTGTTCAGGCTGTAATGGTAAACCTTGACCATAAGGTCTTTGCTTTTATTTGGTGTTATTCTTATTTAGTTATATGTATTCGTGATATGGTTGTTGATTCATCACTGTTTGACTGTGTGTACTAGCTACTGATCTGGGACTAGTACAGAAATACACAAAGGACTCTGGATAGCCGATCCGGGGGCCTACAAACATACAGTGTGTTGTGGAGGTGTTGTCTAAAATTCTGATTCAAATGTTGCAATTGTTTGATCAACTATGATTTTTGTAGGCTGTAGTAGATCCTGTAACAATGCATTTCCATTTATTTTTTATGCACTACGGTTGATTGTTTAATACTTGCATTCGTGTTAAATATTTAATTATGATATGGCTTTCTCTCAAAATAATAGAAACAAAATGATAGACGGTTTATCATTAGAGGTCTCATATAATTCTATATTGATTGTTGACAAGTTAAACCAGAGATTTTGATTTAGTCTAATGATTTCTTAGCAGTTTACATGAGATTTTAAGAAAAACTCAGATGTACTATCTAAATATAGGTCATGATTTTATAGATAGTGTTCTTTTTGCCTCATGCTGCTAGTTTTTATAAGGAAATATTGGTACTAAATATACTTCAATAAATATAACTGCTAACTATACTTCAACAAAAATTTATACTAAATATAATTCGATAAATATTGCTACTAAATAAATTGAATGGCTCAAAAACATCTTCAAACTTCGTTTTTTTAAATAATATTCACATCATAGGTCATAAGGCTATTAATATAAATTATGGAGAAATTTTGTATAAATTTTTTAAATTTTTTGAATTTGAATTTGAATTTGAGCGAAATTCGAAACGTTTTGTTTTTCGGCTTTGAGCGGTATGGTCAAAATTCACGAATTTCGACGAAAAGTCGAACCCTGGATGGGTTGATTGCTACGTCACGTTGATATGTCCAAGTAAGACATGTATTGTGGGCCTTGGGCCCTTGGCCTAATTGGCGTTCTATATGATCTAATACAAACCTTGCATTGCAAAATGCAGATAGCACCGTCTCCATGTAACTTAGACCCCGTTTGGTAACTTGGAATCGGGCCGTTTCTACTAGAATCCAACCAAACGGGCTAAATCTTGGAACGATTCTCCTCGGAACGTTTCTTCTTTTCCCACGCCGAAGCCGAATCGCCCTCAACCCCGATTTACAGAATCCAGACAGCTAGCCAAACGGTTTCCAGACAGTGATTCTGATTCTACCTGAAACGTTTATACGAAGAATCTGGAACCGTTTCCGTTTCTACTAAAATTTGGAACCGTACCAAACAGGGCCTTACAAATCTTGTTTTTCACATAAAAAAAGAATAGACTTCCTATTGTTTGGTTAATGCACATATTTGGACTCAATTGAATTTCCCACAAAACATTTGTGTCAATTTATTTTAGGCATTATTTTGGATGTATTTGAGACATTTTCGATCCTCCTGTATGAGTTTTGTGCGAGGAAACTCTAATGCATTAAAAATCCATTAGAACTACGGTTACAATTTCGAACTAAATTCACTCTTGACGTACTCTCTGGTTATAAAAAAATTGTTGTGCTGGACATTGATACAGTCTCAAAACGCAATTACGATTTTATTAATTTTTATAAAAATATATTTATAAAACCTAACAAAATTATAGTTTTTTTTAAATTTTTTTTTGTTGAGATAAATCTATATATCCTATTTCGACATACAAATTTTAGGAAGTTTAAACGCAAGTATCTAAAATCATTCTTTTGTGACTAGGACAAGGATTACACGGAAGTAAAATAGTAGAAGAGTCGACATTTTCCAAACATTCATGTTAAGCTTCATATGCAGGGTTTCACTTTTCGTTTTGAACTCAAATTTCAACATCCCAGCGGTATCGAAATTCGCGAAATTTCGTTCAAAACCGTTTGGTTCGTAAGTCAAATGAATTTAAAATCTAGTCAAAAAAAACTCGAAACCTCCGAGCGAAATTCGCTTCGAAAACTGCTCGAAAAGGCTCGAAATTCGCTCAAAAAAATGTTGGGTTCGAAAACTGCTCGAAAGACTCGAAAAACCGATGCTATTTGAAAAAATAGGGGGGAAATGTAGAAAAATCAAGGAAAAATTGCAAAAAAAAATTTGTTGTAAAATTCGGAAAAAGCCATTAAAGGCCAAAAATGATATTTGAAGAATTACTTCAACCAATATTGCTACTAAATATAATTGAATAAATATTGAAATATGTAGTGTATTGTGGAGGTGTAGTATAAAATTGTGATTCAAATATTGCACTTATTTGATCAACTATGATTTTTGTAGGCTGTAACAGATCCTGTAACAATGTATTTCTATTTATTTTTATACACCACAGTTGATTGTTTAATATTTGCATTCGTGTTGAATTTTTAGTTATGATATGTCTCTCCCTATCAAAATAATAGAAAAAAATGATAGACGGTTTATCACTAGAGGTCTCATATAATTCTATATTGATTGTTGACAAGTTAAATCGGGGATTTTGATTTAGTCTAATGATCTCTTAGCAATTTACATGTGATTTTAAGAAAAAACACAGATGTACTTTCTGAATACAAGTCATAATTTTATGGATAGTGCCCGTCTTGCCTCTTTCTGCTGGTTTTAAAAGGAAATATTGGTACTAAATATACTTCAATAAATATGACTACTAAATATACTTCAACAAATATTTATATTAAATATACTTCAAAAAATATTGCTACTAAATATACTTCAACAAATATTGCTACTAAATATATATAATTCAACAAATATTGCTACTAAATAAATTGAATGGCTCAAAAACATCTTCAAACCTCATTTTTTTAAAATAATATTCACATCAGAGGTCATAAAGCTATTAATACTAATTATGGAGAAATTTTGTATAATTTTTTTTCAAATTTTTTGAATTTAAAATTAAAATTTGAGTAAAATTCAAACTGTTTTTCTTTTTCGCTTGCAAGCGGTATGAACGAAATTCACAAAATTTCACGAATTTCGTTCGAAAAGTTAAACCCTATTCATATGGGCCAGCCAAAACTCATCGCACCATTTCGAACCATCCATCGTCAAGGAGGCAACCTTATTGAGTTGCATGCACCAGCCAGTTCACCCAAAAGCTTAAGCTGATGAGGAAAGACGGGCAATTCACTTATAACTTTAACACTCCCCCTCACGTGTAGGCTCCCTCAGGCCTAAAACGTGGAATAGAAGTGGGCTGCAATTATTATTTTTTAATTGCATCAACCAGGTCTTGAACTCGAGACCTCTTGGTTCTGATACCATATTGAGTTGCATGCACCAGCCAGTTCACCCAAAAGCTTAAGCTGATGAGGAAAGACGGACAATTCACTTATAACTTTAACAAACCTCCCATTCTTCCCGAGCAAATCCATCCATTTTATGACAAAGTCAAAGACATGTCGCCCTATGCTGTATCCATGCTTCTGGAGCTTTTTTTTCTCTCTCACACACATTTGGTCTTTATCTTTCGCCTATTATTTTTTTGCAATTTTAACTTTCATTCGAATGAATTTGTAAATCTGACATCTTCTTAATCGCAAAAGAACCAAATATGACACATGACACCTGCTACGGTATGAGAGCGAGAAGAGTGAAGTAGATCCGCCTGCCGCGCCGTGGTGTGGAAGTGCAAAAGATGGCTGTTATAGTTGAAAAAAAAAACTAGATTTATAATTTTGTTTAGATAGGAAGTAAACATGCAAAAAAATAAATAGATAAAAGGGTAAAAAGCCAAAGGATTTTTTTCTTCTTCCCGCGCCTTCTCCTCCGTTACCTCGCGGACACGTAATTAATTACTAGTTACTAGTACTACTAATCGGGGCCCCGCCGGCTTCGGGATCCCAAAATGCCAATTAACTTTCCCGTACCCAATTCAGTGCACCTCCCAACTGCTGCAGCAACCTGGCAACTTCCCCACCGGCGGCCGTCGCTATCCCAATGACGCGTGGACCCGGGAAACAATCTCCCCACGAGGGGCCACTCCCTTTTGCTTTCCTGCCACGTAATCAGCTCCTGTGGGTATCTCCGTGTTCGCTGTACGAGGTCCCTCTGATTTTTTTTTTAAAAAATAAAACTAGCTTCCGTGTCCTTTAGTACACACCTAACCGCACTTAAAAGTGCGGAAACAAAATTTCACGCACAGTAAACGCGGAACGCAGGTGGTGGGGTCAGGGGTGGTGGGCAGGCGAATGCACGAGCGGACGGTCAGGCGCGCGCGCGCGGAGGGAGGGGCTTTCAGGCAGAGGCGCGCGCGCGCGTCGCGGGTCCGCGCTACAAGACCGTCGAACACTGCTTCTGTATTCTTCAGATCAAATTAACAATATCGTTTCCATCTTTAATTTCAACGAGTTAACGATATTAAAATTCATGAAAAATTAAACGATTTTAAAAGTTAAATAAATTTCATATCTAGTCAAACTACCGGTGAAATTCAAACGAAAAGATGGAAATCCACTCGAAAAGCAACCAGGGGCGGAACTAGAGAAAAAATCATCCGGGTTCACCACTTCATCATATATGTGATAACAACTTATTATTCTTACCATTTGCTTGTTATTTGCCTCCCGGTGTCACAAGATTTAAACCAAGGGGGTTCACATATACTATATTTATAGACTAACATACAATACTTTTTTTATATATATAGACTAACATACACTATTTTTTTTTTGACCCGGTGTCCTGTGACACCGGGTAGCTACACTTACTTCCGCCCCTGAAAGCAACGAATTTCCATCGGTTTTCGGTAAAAATCAACGACATTTTGAAAATTAAAAAAATCAAAAAAATTTCAAAAAATATTGTAACATTTCAAACTTCTTTTTTTTTTTAAAAAAAAAAAAAAATATTCACACAAGAGGTCATAAGCTATTAATGCCAATTTTAGGAAATTATTGGATAATTTTTTTAAATTTTTTGATTTTAAATTTGAACTTAAGCGGTAAACCGAATGAAATCCTTTCTCGAACCGGAGTAGTACGCACGCATCTCGTGAATTTCGATCGAATTCAAACGAAAAGTGAAACTTTGCCTCGGATATAGTAGAGCTAGGGACGGAAGCAGGTTTCAGGCCACCTGGGCCTGGGCCCGACACCTGCTATGATAAATTTATGCAAAAATATGTTAAAAAATTAATAAAATTGTAGCTTAGTTCAAAAAGATATGGTTGATCGAAGGCTTGGTCTGAACTGGTTTTGTCCCTGGTAGAGATAGATCAATAGTTATTTTCAAAAATTATTTTGTACAGAAAAAAAAGACTAATTTCGTAAAAAAAAAATCAGGGTATTCATATCTCCCACCCTTTTTAAGTCATCTTTTTCATCCCTACTCATTTAACTTTCCGTTACCTTCCCACTCCCTCAGCTTCCGCTCCTTCGCATACGCGCGCGCACACAGAGGCAGACTGCGGCATGTCGGTGGCTAGCTGGAGCATTCCAGTGATCCCGCGGGTGGCCCCGCCCGATAGGGGTGGGCTCCCGGGCGGCGCCTTCCTGGTGGCTACGCGGCCGCGGCCGCAGCCGGGCCGGTGCCGCGCCGCACCTAGACGCGTGAGGCTCGCCGGCGTCGTCGTGGCCCGCGCCGGTGTGGCGGAGACACCGGTGGCTGGCTCCGGAGAGGCTGGGGTGGTGTTCTCCGAGAAGTTCCCCTTGAGCCGATGCCAAACTGTAACTTGTTCTGCCCCGTTGTGTGATTTGCGCTGAAGCTGTGGCTTTTTTTTTTTGGTTGGTTGGTGATGATGGGTTTGTGGTGTCCAGGTGGAAGGGAAGGCGTGGGCGAGGGTGGATGTGGAGCCGGACGGGGACGGCAAGTGCAAGGTCGTGATCGGCTGCGATGTAGAGGGGAAGTGGGTGCTGCACTGGGGTGTCTCCTACGATGGTGCGCACAAAAGGTAAAATTTGTTTCCTATCTTCATCTTTTTGGGGGTGTGGGTGCATCCTTGTATTGATCAATCGCGCACAGAGTTGTGAGTTGTGCATTCTTTAAGAGCGGCTGATGGGATCTGCAACGGGGGTTGGACCGACCGGTTTGCCCACGTTGTCAGTGAGGTTTTGGCTTGCGATATCCACACGGCTTCACTGCTCCAGGTTGAATACTTGGATAGTAGTGAAATGGCAGACTATGCGATGTATAATCTGGGTTTGCGTTCGTCTATGGGAAATTACGATTTACGATCAGGTTCATTTCAAAAATTTGTTAACAGATGGGTGTGCCGTTGCTCCTTTGGTACCCCCGGAGAAAAAAAAGAGAGCGCAAAACATGTAAGGAATTTTAATTGGATGAGGGGGCTGGAGTTGGAACAGTTTTAGTTGGTACTCACGTTGGTCCAATCGAAAATGCTTTAAAATTCACGTTTGTTTTGTTTGGAATTTGGAATAGCATTGAAGCATAAGCCAATTAGTAGTTGCATGTTTGCAAAATTAGGAGAAGTACTCATAATTTGATTGCAGGTTGGTGGGTGTTATGTCTCCTTGGATCATTCAAATTTGTCTTTATATTGCGACCCTCTATATGTCACTTAAAGGAGAAATAATTTGCAATTAAGATTTGTTGTTTCTTTCTTTCTGTTTAACGTATTCAAGTTTCAATGTATTTAAGTTTCCTGTAAAAAGGAGAAATGACAATTGTCGCTTTTTGGCTCTAATTGTTGCCTTCAGATCCCGCCTTCATGGACGAAAAATGTTCAATGAGCCATTTTCATCTTATCTCCTGTTGTTTATATTTGCAGAGAATGGGATCAACCACCTTCAGAAATGAGACCTCCCGGTTCAGTTCCAATCAAGGTTGCTCTAATAATCTTGTGAACATTGTTCAAGCACCCAGAAAAGGTTGCACCTATTGATATTTGCATGTGGGTGTCAGTGTGACATGAACATGCTAGGAACCTCCAAATTTATGTTGATGTCCGAGACAGTCAAAAAAGATCACTGATTTCTTATTTATCCTTGAGCAATAACTCTACTCATTTAGGCTTCCAATTGCTGAGCAATATTTGAAACTTTCAGGATTATGCAATTGAAACACCATTAGAGATTTCACCCAACTCAGAAGGGCGGATGCTTCATGGAGTGCAAATCAAATTCGATAAGGACACTCCAATTGCCGCTATAAATTTTGTTTTAAAGGTTAAACTTTACACTATTGCTTTGCTGGCAATTTTTTTCCTCGGCAACATGATGTTTCTCAGTTTTCCTACTCTATGTCAAAGCCTTACAATAAGTATATGACTGGCCTTGCCAATCAAAACAGTAGCTGTAGGCGCCTAAGATGGAAAGTTGTGTTCACGTTCTTGTTGTCTAAGAAAAGGATAAGATGCACCACAGTCATGTATATCTGCATCCTAAAGGCAATACCAAACACATGCCTTATTTGAGCTGAATATTTTGATAGGTACATATATTAGTTAAATTCTATGCATTGCTTTGGCTCTTTTATCTTTAAGTGTTTGTTTATTCAGCTTGTAATTTGAATGTCTCAATTGACTGTTTTTTGCCAGGAAGAGGAAACAGGTGCATGGTTTCAACATAAGGGCAGGGATTTCAAAATACCCTTAAGTGGGTCCTCCGATGGTGGATATCCATTAGGAGCAAAACAAGATATTGGTATCTGGCCAGGTCATTAACAATTTCAATGACTTACTTCCTTTTGGATCGTTTTTATAGTGGTTTGGTACTCTGTTCTGTTGATTGGTTTGGTCCTTTGGTTATATAAAAATGCATTTCGTTCTATAAGAAAATACTTGATACCACTGAGTGATATGTACTTAGTTGGATTTTAGAACCTTAAAACTATTTTGCAGGAGATTTTAAATGTAACCATTAGTTATCTATGAATTAATACTGCTGTATTGACAGTTTGCTCCATCCTCACCTTTGATATTTCATAGCAACAATATTATTTCTGGAAGTATCTTCCATCACAGATGTGTAAAATTGTACTCTCCATGTCATTGCATCTGATTCTTCTCTGAGATTATAGAACACAAACATACAGGCTATGGATTTCAACGTGCACAAACCGAGGGAGTTCTCTTTTGAACATTCATAGTTGCAAACATATTTTATAAAAATTGCCAACATGTATAATGTGTTGTTTTTGTTTCAAAAACAATATGTTACTCCTTACCATTCTAGTGTTTCTTTTTCTGGGACTAGTGCTGTCTACGTGGATGACCTGTTTTATTCCTTAAGTTCACTACTGTTTGGATTCCACGTATTTGTGTCTAAAAGACAAATTAACGTGTTACAGTAGCATGCTCATGGACTTGCATGAGTTGGCTTTGATAAGCTGGAAAATCTCTGATTTCTTGGGGTCACTAGGATAGTTATCTAATATATTGAAATTTCTAATTTCTTAGGACCTTTAGGGCTGCTGTCTAACTTGTTGAAGAAACTTGAGAGATCTAGTGCTCAGCCACAAGAAATTGTACATGGGGATAAAGGTTCAAGTGGCAAACACATTTCAGGGTTTTATGAGGAATACCCCATCTTAAAATCTAAGTATGTTCAGAATTTCGTAGCTGTTACTGTGAGGAAAAACAACGAAATGGACAAAAATCTTGTGGAATTTGACACTGATATTCCTGGAGAAGTTACCATTCATTGGGGAGTTTGCAAAGGCAATACTACGACATGGGAGATCCCGCCAGAACCACATCCACCAACAACCAAGATGTTCCGACAAAAAGCTCTTCAGACCTTGCTAGAGGTAAGGAGATAGCGTCATGTCCTTGGTAGAGACAAAAGCTATGAAATCGAATTGTCAAAGTAACTGATGAAAATTTTATCAACTTGTGCTATATAACAATTAACAAGGAAAGATGTTTCAAAGAAGTTAAGTTACATGAGACCCACTTGTATTTTGGGGGATTTTCTGATTCAACCTGCACTCCAAAAATAGGAAACTATACCCATTTGCACATTCAAAATTGTATGAACTAGAATTCACCAAATTAAAGTGATAAATTTTGATGTTGCGCAGTGCCCACTATAGAAAATTCATAGGATAAAATTGAAATTTTTTTGAAGTGCTCGAATTTTAGTTTTGTAAAGTACATTAAAATAATTTGCAAAATTTAAAAGCAAAGGTGGGCTTGGTAGTATTCCATTTCCAGTTTCCATAAGCTTGAGTTTTCTCTTCAATATTTTTATTAAAAAAAATGTGGGACCTGTGAATGATACTTTGTCCTGTAGTATTGCTCCTTTGTTAAGAGGGATACTTTTTTTTTCCCTTGTGGTGTCCCTTTTAACAGGAAAAATGTACAAAGCAAGCTGAGTTCTTTAAATCTGAAGGAGTTTCGGAAACTTGAATTTTCTATAGTCGAACCCTTTGTGCAGCTCTTTGCTTTTTGGCTCCTAATTCCGTTATCCATGGGGTTGCCTTCTGTTTCGGGTGATCTCTACTTTGGTTAGTCAGTCGAGGACCAGCTCTTAGTTTACTTATAAGCTATTCTCTTTTGCCTAAAAGTATATCTTTAATGCACACACAAGCTTTTTTGTTGGTTTTTTTTTTTACAATATGTGCTCTGCAAGTGCTACCAAAAAAATGTCTTTCCATTTCGTAGAACATTTGTATATGTTATTCTTGACAAGTTAATAACTTCAGCTGCATGAAATCAGTAAACTATTCCTCTTCACACATCTTATGTCATACTGCAGCAAAAAGCTGATGGAACAGGCAGCTCCATATCATTCTTACTGGATGCAGAGTATTCCGGGCTGGTTTTTGTACTCAAACTTGATGAGTATACTTGGTTGAGAAATCTGGAGCATGGATTTGATTTCTACATTCCTCTTACAAGAGTAGACCAATGTGGAAGCACCCAAGAACCTCATAAGGCTGAGAAACAAATAATTGATGATAAGTCTTCGCAAACTGATGGCTTAATCAGTGGTATAAGGAATCTGGTGGTTGGCCTATCATCTAGAAGAGGTCAGCGAACAAAGAATAAAGTTCTGCAAGAGGATATCCTGCAAGAAATTGAAAGGTTAGCAGCAGAAGCTTATAGCATTTTTAGGAGCCCCACTATTGATGCTGCAGAGGAATCTGTTTACATTGATGACCCATCAAGCGTGAAGCCAGCTTGCTCTGGCACTGGATCTGGCTTTGAAATATTGTGCCAAGGATTTAACTGGGAATCTCATAAGTCAGGAAAATGGTATGTTGAACTTGGTACAAAGGCCATGGAGTTGTCATCCCTGGGTTTTACCATTGTTTGGTCACCACCACCAACTGATTCCGTATCACCTGAAGGATACATGCCTAGGGATTTATATAATTTAAATTCCAGGTATATATCTTTCTACAAAATTATTGTGTTCTTTAAGTTACTCGTTGTTTAAAGATTGGATATGCTTAGTAATACTGTTCTAATTTTATTTCATCTATTTTTATATCATAATATCTCTTTTACTGGTCCCTTATGATGGATGTCATAATCTAGTATAATTTTTTGCAAGATGCAAAATGTTGATGCTGTTAAGTCATATATATTGCCTTATATACAGTCTTATTTAGATGTTGTTTTATATAGACTTTCCTTTTGTATCATCATATACTCTATATATTCTGATCTATTGGTCTTATATTTAAATATAAGTGATATTCATAGCATGGTATCATAGGATAGGTTCAAACTCTAGCCTCCATCCTCTTCAGCTGCAGTTGCCCTCGGGAGGAGAAATCTCCACCCCGAGGGCGGCCACCTCTCTTCGTCCTCGATCCGCAATGGATCGAACGGTAGCGGCCGCACGTCGTCGTTGAGCTGGTCCACCTGGCAGAACCCGTACGCGCAGAGCACCTGGTCGCCTTCCCTTCCCCGCATCCATGCCGTCCTCCTCAGCGTACGGCGTCACAGGGCCGGGGAGGAGCGCCGCCCCCGGATCTGCCAGCATGGAGGTTGAGGAAGGGGAGCCGCCACCGGATATGCCCTTCTCGAGTCGGTGCCGCCGGATCCACTGTCAGCGAGCTAGACCGTCGCTGCTATCGTCTTTCCTTGAGTCGGTGCCGCCGGCCTAGATCCGATCGTAGCCACATAGATCCATCCCGGATCCAGCACCCTGGACATGGCTCGACGTCGCCCTGCACAACCTTGTCATCAGCACAGTGCTGTTGCTTGTCGCCGCAATCTTTCTCCTCCACAATCCGGCAAGGGAGGCTGGATCCCGCACGTCCGCGTCGGTTCTGCCCCACACCAGATCCCCGCCACCATCTCAGCGCCGGCCAGCTTTCCCCATGGCATCGACTGAGTCGTTGGGGAAGGTGAGGGAGACGGGCACCGAGCACCTCGAGGACGCCATACCGATTGGGCCTACTCCAAGCCCGTCGTCGTGCTGGACATGCTCTGGAACCTCGCCTTCGTCTGGAGATCGAGGTGGAGACGGAGAAGTTGAAGGACATTACGAGGGCAAGGACTGCGGCCTCTTCTCGTCGCGGTTTGCCAAGCGACACAGCTTCCACCTCCTCGACACGTCCGTGACCTGGTTCCTGGTTGACATCGCGTACTACAGCCAGAACCTGTTCCAGAAGGACATCTCCAATCTCGCTGACACCTCTCTATTCTCTGCCATTGGGCGAGCAGGGAGCTCTGCACTCTTTCCTGGCTTTTGGGCTGCTGTGTGGAAGGAGCTTTGCTAGTTGCTATCCTTGGGCCTTCTCCTTGGTGGTAGTGTTGCTTTTGTTGGGGCGAGTGGTTGCCTACTTGTGCTGTGCTGCGTCCATCCATCCAAGTCCTTATATCTTGGCTCTTTCGTTGGCTTGGTTCTTTTTATCGGCTGGGCTCATTACATCGACTCCGATATCCGGCTCATTACATCGACTTGGCCCATTCCGTCAACTCCGATTTTCGGCTCATTACTCAGCTCGGCTCATTTCGTCAGCTTTCCTTTGTCGGCTCGGCTTCTTTGTCGGTTTTACTTCGTTAGCTTGGCTCCTTCGTCGGCTTGGTTTTTCAAAAGTTAGATGCTATGACGATTACTTCAAGACTAAGACTTTGGATTTTCTCTATTTTAGTGTCAATCCTTTCAAATGCAATGCTATTGCATACGCCTTGCATTTGAGAAGGGGTGTTAAGGTATATATATTGCCTTGTATAGATATTGTCTTGTTTAGATATTGTCTTATATAGGCTTCCCTTTTGTGCCATCATGTACTCTATATATTATAGTTTATTGGCCTCATATTGAATACAAGTGCTATTCATAACAGATGCAAGCATTAAATATGTGAGACCTTTTTTCCTTCCTATATAAGTGCAAGCACTTCCATCCATGATATTGTTTTCTGCTTGAATAATGCATTATGCTTCCCTGGTCATGAACTAGAAGTTTGGCGAGCCTATGTGGCTATGTCAAAGTTGTCATGGCGGTCCAGCGAGGTGCGGCGAGCCCAGAGCGCCAGGACGCCTAGGCAACTAGGCGGTGATTAGACGATGAAAATAAAAAATAATCTCATATGGCATGAAATTGTTAGATATATAGTCCTATTCCTTGTATGTTAGGGATAGAGTCCTATTCCTATTCCTATTGCTTTCCTTGTATGTTAGGGATAGAGTCCTATTCCTATTCCTATTGCTTGCCCTCTTGTACATGTATATATATAGGCCCTTTGGCCTCATGATCAATACAAGTGCTATTCATAACATGGTATCAGAGCCATCTAGGTTTTTTTTTTCTGGCGTTAGCACTTGCGCCGTATCCTCCCACCACAGCTCGGCGACTCGTCTCGTCGCCTCTGGCTTCTTTCGATCTGCATTGACGCCATCTCGCCGTCTCGGTCACCGGTCAGCTGTCGTCATCAGGGACCGTATCGTCTGGTCTTCTCAGCACTTGCGTCGACCGCCTGTCTTCGGCCTCCACCTCCTGGAGTCTTTGACGCCGGTCGTCTTGAACATCTCTGCCGCGCGTGGCCGCCGGCGCCCATCTGGCCGAG
Organism: Rhipidocladum racemiflorum; assembly: GCA_036346355.1. NCBI lineage: Eukaryota > Viridiplantae > Streptophyta > Magnoliopsida > Poales > Poaceae > Rhipidocladum > Rhipidocladum racemiflorum. The sequence continues at coordinate 74,822,617 of CM070569.1, read as the reverse complement.
CCCACGTGCATTGTTGCATCGGCGCCGTCGTCTACCAAAACACGCGCCGCCGCGGCAGACGGCCCGACGCACCCGCCAAGTCTGCCTTCCGGGTCATCGCGCCGCCTCGCGTCGCATCCGGCTGCTGCAGGCACCAGGCTCGCGACGCCGCCAGTTGCCGCCGCCTCCGGCCATCACATCCGGCCGCCGGTCCTCCTCCTCGCCAGGCTGCCGCGGCAGCGAGCTTCATTTGTTGCCGTCGGGCCGCCTCCGGTCGTCGCCCTTCATCCGGCCGCGCCTCCAGACGCCGCGCGCTCGGCGCCGCCAGATCTTGCCGTCGCGCGCCTCGACGCCTTCGGTGTCGCCGGGCCGGCCGAGCCGATCGCCGCAGGCTGGCGACAGGAGATCACGCGTGAAGGGCGGCCGAGCGCGTGCGTTGGCCTCTGTTGGAGTCCATCAATTGCTCGGTGCGGTTTGAGCCAGGTCTTGGTTTCGATCTGACTCAGCCGGTTTGAGTAAGGTTTTGATTTGTAAAAAAAAAAAAATGGTCCTCTCCGATACTTTCTTGGGATTGAGGTTTCTTCCACCTCTGAGGGCTTCTTTCTCTCCCAAGAGAAGTATATCCAGGATCTTCTTGATCGTGCCTCTCTCACTGATGAGCGTCTGGTGAGACTCCCATGGAGCTCAATGTTCACCTTCGACCTCACGATGGTGAACCTCTTGAGGATCTGCCGCTATCGCCATCTTGTTGGGAGTCTTGTTTATCTTGGTGTCACTCGTCCTGACATTTCTCATCCAGTTCATATCCTGAGTCAGTTCGTTTCTGCTCCCACTCAGCTCCACTATAGTCATCTTCTTCGTGTTCTACGATATCTTCGTGGAACCATCTCTCGCCGTCTTTTCTTTCCGCGCTCCAGCTCTTTACAGCTCCAGGCATACTCTGATGCTACATGGGCTAGTGATCACTCTGATCGTCGGTCCCTTTCTGCTTACTGTGTTTTTCTTGGTGGTTCTCTCATTGCTTGGAAGACTAAGAAGCAAACAACAGCTGCTCGTTAAAGCCGAGGTGAGTTGCGAGCTATGGCTCTTTGTGACAGAGGTTACGTGGCTACGGTGGTTGCTTGAGGATTTTGGTGTTTCTGTTTCTACACCGACTCCTCTTTTATCCGACGATCTGAGGGCTATCAGCATTGCGCGAGATCCAGTGAAGCATGAACTCACCAAGCATATTGGTGTTGATGCTTCATATATGAGGTCACAGGTACAGGATAAGATTGTGGCTCTTCAGTATGTGCCTTCAGAGCTCCAGTTAGCAGATTTCTTCACGAAGACACAAACTAGAGCGTATCATAACTTCTTTCTCTCCAAACTCAGTGTTGTTGATCCACCGTGAGTTTGAGGGGGGTGTTAGATATATAGTCCTATTCCTTGTATGTTAGGGATAGAGTCCTATTCCTATTCCTATTGCTTTCCTTGTATGTTAGGGATAGAGTCCTATTCCTATTCCTATTGCTTGCCCTCTTGTACATGTATATATATAGGCCCTTTGGCCTCATGATCAATACAAGTGCTATTCATAACAGAAATTACCTAAATATATCTCATATGAAAGGAAATTAGAGATGACAAACAAGCTAATAAATAGTTCTAAATAGAAAGGCACAAATAGTTCCAAATACGACAAAAGATATAACTAGTTCCAAATACCACAGCAAAGTATCACAGTTCATAACAAAGGTGAAAGGCCACATCACAAATAGTGAAATAGTATCAATTTCACACATCACAAATAGTGAAATAGTATCAATTTCTCCTCAATATTTTCTTGGTCGCTCTCTTGAGAAGGAATTTGAGGTGCTTGACCGAAGTCATCTTTAGCATCCTCATCATCACACACAACATCCTCTATTTTGTCGGAGCCTAGCCCATGGGGGGTAGATGTAGCAACTCCACGCTAGTGGCGGAAGCAGAAAATTTTTTATGGGGGTGCACACTTCACACGTACAACTCTAATAGTCTTGTTCAATGATTTCGTACCATCATAAATCCAATATATATATTTGAAATTTGCTAAAAGTACAATATATAGTTCTAAGGTCTTAAAAATCCCAAACCATCAAAATTAAAACCAATTCAATAAAAAAATTTAGCCTATTGAAGAGGTGAATGTTTTGCGTCTCAAATTTTTTTGGGTCCCCAGCACCCCCCCCCCAGTTCTGCCTTTGCTCCACACCTAGCATAAACTTGAACTTGATCTCCGTGACCCCCAAGAGAGGATGATGCACCGACAGCTTCATCAACATGATCCCATAAAAGATTATCCTCACCACCATGCACTTGTTCAGCGTCTTTATTGGTCCATTCATTCTCCCATTGAAATGTTTCTAGGATCAATGGATTAGAACCAGTTTTTTCAATCACTAAATTAAATATCATGCGTAGGTGAACTCCTTAATCTTCATCCTTCTCTAAGATGTCAAAAACAAAGTAGCCCCATGTAGCTTTTGCTCCATTTGACTCCCACCGATTGTCAACAATGGCCAACAGTTTCTTGAGCAATCGTTCCTTGCTTGAAGCTAGGAAAGAATCCTTGATTTTCTTCTCAGCCATGTCCATAGCTATGGAGGAGAGCAGCAACTGTAGACAAGCGAGAGGGAGAGCAGCAACTGCAGACGAGGGAGAGGGAGAGCAGCAACAGCAGATGAGGCGGAGGGGGATCGGGAATCGGAATCTTACCACAACAACGGGAGAGGGGGTGGCAGTGCGGCACTCGTTCGTTAGTGACTCGGTGGAGGACCTCGAATCGACTGGTGGAGGTGGATTCCTGGTGGTGGAGGCGACGGAGGGGGTGGCGGGACTCCTCTATCCTCTCGTCACGCTAGGGTTCAAGTCTACGTTCCATTCGTCGCCCACCATTCTCAAGCCGCTGCGACGCCTAATCGCCAGAAGACGATTGGACGCCTAGGCAGTCGCCTAACCCACTCCATTAGAGGCGAGCTCACCTGGCGTCCTCTCCAGTCGCCCGACGAATAGGCGTCGCCTAGGTGATGCCGTGACAACTATGGGCTGTCTCATCATATAGACGAGTTATTTAAATTTTATTGCAGAAAGTTGTGCACGTTAGTGTAATGCATGGCAATATGAAAAGTGCACTCGCACAAAAAAGAAACATGGCGATTGATGAGTAACTGATAAACTTAACCGGAACATTCCTTCTGATGAATGAACGAGGCAAGTACTGCATGTTCTGTTTTAGATAACTGATGAGTTATGTAAGGAACATTCTGACATTTCTGACTCCCTGTGGTGTCTCCGTGTTGCCTAGAGATCGGAAGATTTTGCTACTAAATTTTCTGTCTACAAACATAACCAGGCTAGCATTTGTCAAGGGCACTAATCTTGTTGCAAAATTGTGCGAGCTTGCTTTTCCTTATGTAGTTAGTCTCAACCCTCAGTGTTACTTATGCTGTCTGAAGTTTCCCTGGTCCAGAAAACTAATCCTCAGTCTACTTGACTTCGACTGACCTTTGAAAGCTGCTTGGTTTTGTCTTCCTTGCATAAAAGTCAATGATCTTCAAAGGGAAAAATATGAGAATCAGAAACTATGTCTTTTAAAACAGTATATTATGAGCACATCATGCGAGCTGATGTCATGCATTATAATGACAACATCGATGTTTCAGATATGGGACCATGGAAGAGTTGAAGGAGCTTGTGAAAAATTTTCATGAAGCTGGTATGAAGGTTCTTGGTGATGCTGTTCTAAATCACAGGTGTGCTCAGTTTCAGAACCAAAATGGTGTCTGGAATATTTTTGGTGGGCGCCTTAAGTGGGATGATCAAGCAGTTGTTGCTGATGATCCACATTTCCAGGTGAGGCCTTCCTTTTAGTTTTTAAATTATATTTAATTAGAAGACTTAGAATATGGCATTCTTCAAAGTTCATAGTTCATTATTATTTTTTGAAGAATCAATGGGGGGATTAAGCCCTCCTGAACTCCATTATTGCTGCGAAACTGGTTTGATTACAGAGATAGGGGATTTACAATTTAAGTTATTTCTCCTACAAATTGACTACACCAATTAAGAGCTGGTTCTGGGGACTTTCATTATGATTCTCTAATATCAACACCTATTGTGGTTATTTGTGTCCTCCATTTCCCTGCTATACTTTCTAGCAAAAAAAAGTATACATAAAATGGATCACCTTGTTCTTCAGTATGAATTAGTAATTTCATTTCACCAATATTTAATTCCAACAGAACTTATTGAAGTTCTGCACACACAAGCTTAATTCAGCAACAAAATTATACTTGAAGGTAGTCTCACTGAATGACCTACAGATTCTGATCAACTCCACATTTTTTACATGCATACTACTTTTATTATAGATGGGGCGCTTCCGGTGGAGGCAAATTGCCACGTCACCGACTTTGCGGACGGGTCCTATGGAAATTTTAGAATTACGTTCGGGTCCTCCTATAGGCTTTTTTGCAGAAAGACCCTTCGAAAATTCTAAAATTGCGTTCAGGTCCCTCCAGAAATTCTAAAATTGCGTTCAGGTCCCCCATCGGCTCTTTCGCAAAAAACCTATTGCAAAATATTCGAAAATTCTGAAATGCGTTTAGGTCCTCCCACCGTCTGTTTTGCCAAAAAACTCGTGGTTTTGCAAGTTCGAGTCAAAATGACTTCGCGGTTTAAGACAATTGCATCCAGACTCGTACCATCCCTTTTTGCAAAAAAACCCCGAGGTTCCAAAAAATCACCCTTGCGCGGCGTCGCATGCTTACGCGGCGTGGCGCCGCGCGTTCGCATCTAGTATATTGTATTGATAGCAAAAATGCAGAAAGTTGCATGGGTACTTAAGTGAAACACCCTAGGATATTGATTAGATAAATAAGGATATTAGTTAGTAATTAGAATACTAATAGACATATTTTGCTTTGTAAAAATTTAAAATTTCGATTAGAACGAATAGAATTAGAATGGGGATTGGCATTAGACTCGCAGACGAGGTATTGATCACCGAGATACTAGACCCGTTGGGGGTCAGGTTAGCACCTCTCGCTAGTTCGGTCAGCACCTCTCGCTAATTCGGAGTTCATCACTCGGCAATCTATACAAACCTGTACGGTTTGCCGGTATCCGTAGCAATTTAGAGCCAAATAGCAAGCCACCACTTAGTAACTCAGTAAAAAAGGTAAAAAGGGTGGAACTCAGTAACTTTGACTAGCAACAGCCAGCCAAAGACCAGTCCAACAGCACAGCATGCATCTCCCTTGGACACCCTGCAGTCAAGGCAAAGGACACGAGAACCATGACCTCCACTTACAGCCGAGGCAACCAAAGAAGCAGCAAGCATTTCTTTTACTCCCATCCCAGCCGAGGTAGCAAACAAGCATCCTCATTTTCCTCTCAATCCCCCAACCAAGAGGCCTCCTTCCAGAACCAAAGCAACCAAAGGGAGCCAGCCTCTTCCCATTTCCAGCACCCAAAACCGAAGGAGATCAAGCACAAGAGCTCAAGTCGGAGCAAGAACGAGAAGAAAGAACCGCAACAAGGAGGAGAAGTTTCCCCAAGCAAGACGGCCAGCTCTTCTTTCCCGACAGCAGCACCTTCCTCCCTCCAACCAAACCGCAGGTGCACAACCATATTGGTAGCCTCACTATAAGTAGTAGTACTACTTGTAGAAGTGCTTAGAAGCGGTAGATAGATCGGGAGGGGAATCGTAGTAGTCTTAGTGGGGAGGAGCCCTCAGGGCTGCGAGGGTGTGCCGGTGTCACCCCCCTCACCTTTAAGCTTAGTACCTCACTCCCCAAATCATCATAGACCAAAACAAGCATGCAAGCTCATATAGAACACCCCATAGAAGCAGATCGGCGTTAGGGGAGCTCGGCCATGGGGAGAGTCGGTCGGGTAGAGTGGGGAGAGAGGAGAGGTAGAGGTAGCAGTTGTTAAGGATATATTGTCTCTTATAGATAGAGTTCTATTCCTTGTATACATACTTGGTTAGAGATAGAGTCCTATTCCTATTTCTATTCCTTTGCCTTATCTCTTGTACCCTCATGTACTATATATATTGTGGTCATTGGCCTCATATTAAATACAAGTCATATTCATAACATGGTATCAGAGCTTAAGTTCAAACCCTAGCCTCAATTCTTTTTCGATGCCGCCGTGCCCGGGTGAAGCAATCTGCTCTCCCGGGTAGGCACCAATCTGGTTGTTTTTTCGCATCTCCTCGATCGAAACCATCAAAGCGTGTCCTGCTTTGGCCCACCGGCTCTCGTCGCCTTGGTGCACGCCGGCCGCCTTGCTCGTTTCTCGGCCACGGCCGTCTTTGGTTCTGCCAGTCAACGCGTTGCGCGCCTCACCTCGAGCCGCCCGGCCAGCGTCGGCGCTTGCCTCGCGTGGAGTCGGCGCGCTGGCGCCTCGCCTCGAGCCGCCGCCCGGCCAGCGCTTGCTTTCCTCGCGTTGAAGCTCTCAGCCGGCCGCCGGCTCGCGCGCCGGCGGCGCGTGGCTCTTGTCGGCCATACGGCTCTGCTCGACGCACCTCCAAGACGACCGAGTGGACGTTGCTTCCATCAAAGCTCCCGTTGGCTCAAGTCAATTGGTTCTCTGCCTTGCGGTTTGATTCTGGCTGATCGGAACTGAAACAATATAGTCAGCTTCCTCCGAAAGTTTCAGATCCGTTCCAAAAAAGAAAAGAAAAGAAAAGATGTCATCGTCTTCAGGCTTCTCTTCGGGTACTGTTTCTATTCCTCGTTGCCCGGTCATTTTTGATGGTCTTCTACATGGCTGGTTTGGCTCCAGTTCGGTCGGCTCTGCCTTCTCGGCTCATTTCAGCATGGCTCTGCTGTCTTGGCTCTTTCCTTGGCTTGATGGCTTTCAGGCTACTGATTTTTAGTGCTGCGGCTAGTAATTCCAAATATTTTTCTTTAGTCTTCCGTTGCGTCCATCCAAATATTTTTCTTTAGTCTTCCGTTGCGTCCATCCAAGTCTTTAGCATCTTGATTGTCTTCCGTCGTCGCTCGGCTCTTCTATCGGCTTGGCTCATTTTGTCAACTTGTATTACCTTGGCTCGGCTCGTTTTGTCGGCTTCGTCGGTTCTTCTTCGTCGACTCGTACCGTCGGCTCTTCGTCGTCGACTCGGCCCTACCTTCGACTTCCGTTTGTCGATTTGGCTTCATCGTCGACTTTTCTTCGTCGACTCGGCCCTACCTTCGACTTCGGTTTGTCGTTTTGGCTTCTTCATCGACTTTTCTCCATCGACTCGGTTCTTCGTTGGCTGTTCTTCGTCAGCTTGATTTTTCAAGAGTTACATGCTACGACGGCTACTTCAAGACTATGACTTTGGATTTTTTCCCCCTATTTTAGTTCATCCCTTCCAAATGCAATGCTATTGCATACGCCTTGCATTTGTGGGGGGGGGGGGTGTTAAGGATATATTATCTCTTATAGATAGAGTTCTATTCCTTGTATTCATACTTGGTTAGAGATAGAGTCCTATTCCTATTTCTATTCCTTTGCCTTATCTCTTGTACCCTCATGTACTATATATATTGTGGTCATTGGCCTCATATTAAATACAAGTCATATTCATAACAGCAGTAAAGGGTGGGGAGATTAGAGAGTAGAGAGGAGATTAAAGAGAAGGGCCAGGCCAAGGGCTGGCGGTGGGGGAGAAGCTGGCGGGCTGGGGCCAGTAAAAGGGAAGTGGCAAGCCAGGGCTTTGGGTGGGGGCGGGAGAGAGTTGGCCGGAGGAGGGAGTAGAGGTGGCGGTGCTAGGGGAGAACCGGCGAGTTCGGCCAGTGAGCAGGAGAGGAGAGGTAGGGAGAAGAGAGAGAGAGAGAGAGAGAGAGAGAGAGAGAGAGAGAGAGAGAGAGGTCGGCGGTGGGAGAGGCGGTCAGGCTGGCGAACCATGGCATCAAGTAGGAGAAGGGAAGGAACTGAAGGCCATAAGAGGCGTCGGCCAGGGGAAAAGAAAAAGGGAAGAGAAGAAAAGAAAAAGAAGATAAGAAACGAAAAGAAAAGAAAAGGAGAGAAGACAAGAAAAGGAGAAGAAAAGAAAAGAAAAGAAAAGAAAGAGAGAAGAAAAGAAAAGAGAAGAAAAAGAGAAAGAAAAGGGAAGAGAAAAATTAGGTTTTTGTCTCCGTTGTGTCTTGCGTAGATTAAATTAGGCGTTTCTGGATCGTAGGAAAGTTTTGAAAAGAATTCTAAAAGCTGCGATTAAATAGGTGGTAAATGTATAAAAGTGCATGACTTGTATTAATTAAATTGTTGTTGTAATGCCGCTAAAATAATGGGTTTTGGGGTCAATTAGCTGTTTTAGCAAAGGGGGCAGCACCCCTTTTATTGCCCTTAGTCACCCGTAGAGGATTGGACACCGTAAGGTGGTTACAGATTAATTCCCATATATTTTTAATACCCTATGTTCGTCAGGGCTTGATTTGAACCCATCAAGAGACTACCTTCAGACTCCGAGTGAGGTCGAGTATTACAATCCTAATTCAGGCAATCTTTCTTTATTCATATTTTGTGATTGTTTTCGAATGTTTTTAGAAATCATCGCTGCATGGGAAAAAATATCTTTTAAAGTAGAACTTTAACTCGGAAGTTGTTAGAAAGATGGATAATTGTGAGCTGCTGCGGCAGAAATTATCATTGATAAATTGGTTTGTTGATGCACTGCTGCAGCAATGGTTGAATATTGTTGTGTTGAAATGGCTCATCCAACGAATGGAGCCGATATGGTATATATATGAGGTGGGTAGAGGGTACCATGGATTGAGAATTTGCCGGAGGAGCCCTCTACATAGGCTATGATATAAGGATAAACAAACTACACTCGGGTAATGAGCCATATTAAATCGTGTCAACCATAGTATGTAGAAACGATCAGAAAAGGTGGTCCTATGAAGGTGTTTGATCTCCACATTGGATAAGAGTAGTTAACTAGGGGTGTGAAATTGGGATATGCCGGAGGCCCAGTGAGGGACACAAAATCAGCTGTGGATGACCTGGCGCTATATTAAACGCAATGAGATGAGTATTCCGTGGTTAGTTGGAATACAGTATTGCGTTGTTAGTCAGAGCGTTGTACTTTGTAAATAGACAGAGTACAATATTGCGTTATTAGTCGAAGTGTTGTACTACGTGTTAGTTGGAGTATAGTACTGCGTTATAGTCGGAGTACTGTATTGCTGAGAGTAGGTGGAAACCAGTGGAGGAGACCACTACTCGTTGGCTATCAGGTTGGAGATCTAATACCTGATTAGTGATAAACATTCTAGGTTCCCAGCTGCGGTTGGGTTCGCTATGGGTAAAGTGGTACAAATGAATTCATGCCTATCTCTTGGATTAGAGGCTACGGAAGCTAAGTTTGTCTCATATACGAGTGCTAGTAGCATTTTTGGATAATTAAAATCAACATAACTTTTCTATTAAAACTCTATTTTCTGAAAATGGTTTTGAGGAAAGGTTATATCAGTTGGTTATGGAAACGACTTGAGATGGATGTGGAAGGAAAAATTCATATATTGCATTTTGTTAATAATGCTTACTGAGTACTTCTGTACTCACTCTTGTATAACTCCCTCTTTGCTTAGAGAACTACTTTGGTGATCAAACGTCTAGTTAGAACACGGATACCAGTGGACTCATCTACGAGGCATGGGGTGAGGAGCACCCGTAATATCAGATTATCAGGGTTACTACTATGAGGACTGTCAGGACGGATAGGACGTTGGGTAGACTGCGCTTCAGCTTCTTCAATTCTGGAGTAGTCAGACTTTTGGTATTATATTTTGTTATATTTGGATCGTAAGTATAATTAATATACAGAACATATAGCTTGCGTGGCAATGAAAGGTAATAAGTTTCCATTCAGTCTCTAATTATTGTTCCGTTGCAACACTCTGAACACGGTGTACTAATTGATAAAACATTGGATGCGTTCGATGTTTTGATTAGTTAGTATACCGAGATTCGTGTAATTATCTCAATGTAACGACGGTGTTTACTGTCGTTCCCTAGGCTAATTATGTGGGTCGCCACATTAAGTTGCTTGAAGAACTTCAAGGAGCTTGACTTGAGTTCCCTGAAGAAAATTACTCAACTTCAGCAGTCATTGAAAAATACAATGTTATTCTACATATTTTTAACATTATAGTTCGCTTGCAATTACACAGCATGTGAAATTCTACTGTCATTGTATGTTGGGGGGTAAAACTCTTGTCCTTGTAGGGAAGAGGAAACAAGAGCAGTGGAGATAACTTCCATGCCGCACCAAACATTGATCACTCACAGGAGTTTGTGAGGAGAGATCTTAAAGAATGGCTTTGCTGGATGAGGTCAGTTATCTTGCCATTTCTTGGCCAAAAGCCCAAAGCCCAAAGCTCCTGCCTTTGCTCATGCTTAACTGTTTGTTACTGTACGTACATTACCTGTGCAAATGGTCCTATGCTGCAGCATTGCCATAGAACAAAGTAAATAGACTCCATGTACATGCATGATTTCTGAACCTAATTTGCAGTTGAGGGCTAGTATTCTTGCCTTACATCACATATTCTTTCGAAAGCTGAATTATCATATAATTTCTAATACTTTTATGCATGAGATATATACTACATTCTTCTTATCTCTGCAAAAAATTGGAATGAACGAATGATGACTGAAAATTCTGCAAATTCTCATTACTCTACCATCAGATTTTCTGAACACTTTGGAAAAAGATATACACTGTAGTCTGCTTAGCTCCTACACAAAATGGTATGAGTGTAGCATGCACTACAAACTCCGCAAATTTTCATCAGTCTACCACCAGTTCTTTTTACATACTTCGGAAAATGATTTTGTAGGTCAGTTCTGGATGTATATAATGCTTCCGTAGATTTTGAGATTAAGTGGAAAGAGGCAAAGAAACCAAGTTATTGCAGGAGTGTGTCCTATATTAATACTGAAATTGTTTCTTGGATCAACAGATAATTTTTAGAAAAAAATACTATCCTTCCTTTCTTTGGAGATAGAACATGTGATTTCCCCACTACTCCAATATGGGGACAGTAGCTTATAAGTCCTAATGTAGTATATTTCATTAAATGGATGAGATAAATTGGAATGTAGAACAATAGACCTGAGTGTTACAAAATGTCAATACCACATGTTTCATTCATAGTTGTTCTGCTTGATTTCCAGAAATGAAGTTGGATATGATGGATGGAGACTTGATTTTGTTCGTGGTTTTTGGGGTGGATACGTCAAAGACTACTTGGAATCAAGCGAACCATACTTTGCAGTAGGGGAATACTGGGATTCTCTCAGCTACACTTATGGTGAAATGGATTATAATCAAGATGCCCACAGGCAGAGAATCGTTGATTGGATAAATGCTACAAATGGAACTGCTGGTGCATTTGATGTCACCACTAAAGGAATACTTCATACTGTAAGATTTCAGCTAACATTTTTTTTTCAAGTTTTACTATAGAGCTTATGGGTGACTTCGTATCTCTAGATTTCTTGGTCATGGTTGGATCATATATCTTTTTTTCTTTTGAGTGGAGGATCATATAATGTTACTAATTGATACTTCAGTATTTTCTCTACAAGTAGTTAATGCTTTATCAACTGTTATGCGAGATGCAAAATGCAAAACTGTCGCAATGTCAATTAATTAAACTTGCATCTTGCATAGTATTCCCATTCTATGACAAATCATTAAAATATTGATTGATCTGTTGTAAAGTGGTTTCCTGATTAGAGTTAACTCGTCTAAGATTGTAATGACCAGTCCTCCCCGGCATTTGGGAAGGATGCTGTTGTAATCTAGGACCTTGTGTACTCCCCCACATTTGCTGTTTCCCTATTTTTTCTGCATTTGTAATATGAATTTTCAGTACAGGCACTGGAAAGATCTGAGTATTGGCGCTTGTCTGATGAAAAAGGAAAACCCCCTGGAGTATTAGGTTGGTGGCCTTCACGTGCAGTCACATTTTTAGAAAATCACGACACTGGTTCTACTCAGGTACAACACAATATCCTCCAAATACACAAATAAATGCTAGCCATGTCTTCATAAAACTACTATATTGCTCAGGACTCTTGACAAGTGGACATATCCTAGTTTAATTGTATTTGCATAGAAATACCAAAAAGTGCATAGAGCTACATAACGTGTATCTGATCATTCCGATGCATTTTTCTTAATAATATTAGACTGTAGCTGCATTGTCCTTGTTTAGTATTGCTTACTTTCCTGTTTTCAAATAAATAAGTCTTGGCCACGCCATTGTTGTTGAACTCTTTTGAATCTGGAAGGTTCCATCTTGTGAAGCCTGGTCAAATTTGAAGCTCAGTTATATGCTAAGAAAATCTTGCTTGATATCCATCACTCTCCCAAATTGGGGTCTTCAGGCTCGTGCAAGTTTTTCTGTTGCCTATTTCACGTGATCCTCCTATAACATTGTTCTTGGTATATCTGTAGGGTCATTGGAGATTCCCCTTTGGTATGGAGTTGCAAGGATATGCATACATCTTGACGCATCCTGGCACTCCAGCAGTCTTCTATGATCATGTCTTTTCACACTTGCAACCAGAGATTGCTAAATTAATCTCTGCCAGACATCGCCAAAAAATCCATTGCCGCAGCAAGGTACAAAATATGCACAGAAAGTGGCTAGACAAATGATCTAAAAAGAAGGGGCTAAACAAATTCCTACTTTTCCTTCTGTATATGTCATTTTCGTATATGCAGTGGCAATACTTTTTAAAATTGATGGTGGCATGCATCATTTACAGATCAAGATACTCAAGGCAGAAAGGAGTTTATATGCGGCAGAGATTGATGAGAAGATTACAATGAAGATCGGCTCAGGACATTTTGAGCCAAGCGGTCCCATAGATTGGATAGTTGCTGCCGAGGGACATGATTACAAGGTATGGGAGGTGTCATCGTAGGCTTGTCGCACCGCTACTTGCATAACCTCTAGACTAGACAAACTATTCGGCATAGCTCTTAGGAGGAAAAGTGAATATTAATTATAAAGCTAGGAAACGGCATCAGAATGCTGAAGTGGCGGACTGGCTGTTGCTTCTGGCAAGAAAGGCGATAGCGAGGGCCATGGATGCATTTGTCCCACAGCAAGGATTTCACTGAAGCAAATCTATAAGTATGTTCACATTTACGAAATCTATGCATAACCACCGGTTGTATATTTGCCTTCAGGCAAGTTGCCTGCTCATTTATCTATGTGTTCTGCATATTTGCAGTGATAGCTCAACTATGTTGGAGCTATGTAAGAGTAAGACCATACATTTGCAATAAAGTACATATATTCAAGTATCAATTTCTCGTAGCCTTGTATCCCCCACATAGCATTGCATTTTCCCCAAAGACAGGTAATTTAAACTAGAGCCGTAAAAAAAGCTCGAGGCTCGCGAGCTGTTCGAGTTTGAAGCGATGGCTTCGCAAGTTAAAGCTGGGGGCAAGTACTGTACTCAAAGTGGCACTACGAAAGGGAAGTTTGCAGAAATCGATAAGCCATGGCACCTTAGTTGATCCAAAAGGTTAACCAGACTTATATCAGGCGCTGATATGGAGAGCTACCTTCCTAAGACTTAAGAACCAGCGACAGCCCGACCTTGGAGCTCTTGTCGATCGCCTTGGACTTGGCCTCCACTCGTGCTCAATGAGGGCGCTGACCATGCCGTAGTTGTCATAACGAAACTTCACAGTTGTGATAGGGTCTGCGGCATGCTGCGCCCCGAAGGTGACGGTGTTCTCATTGAGCTGTGGAATCACTTCGCCTTTATGAGTTTCACAGAAGCCAGGTCAAGAGATGCGTCCTCACAGAAGGTAACAGAAGGGTAAACACCGGAAACATTTTAAGACCCTCGTCGCGAATTGTTAAGTAGTTTACAGTGGACTTGTTAGAAGAAAAACAATTACATCATCACAGCAGCAACAAGATCTGCATTGGTGAGAGAGACTCACTCCAGCATTGCACTTGGTGAAATTCCCAGTTGCGGCATCATGTGCAACATCAGCACCAACAGCAACAGCTTTGTTGCCAAACACACCAGAAAGGTTAATCAGAGGTTTCGAGTTCAAGCCAACACCGGCATTGATACCAGCGTGATTATGCAAGTACTGGAGTTCAGCCTGCAACCACAAGGTAGAGAGTCAAAACAAAAATCAATTTGAATAAAGGAAGACCCAACCAGTCTGGAAAATATGAAGCTGTGTACCTTTCCAGCAGTCCGATATGGAATAGGAATGGTTACAATTTTATTCAAGCGTGGTGCACCAAGATTTTCAGTTGTGATTGTAGCTAACAGCTGGGAAAAAAGAGAATAAAACACAAATCAAATCAATCAACAGTAGAGAAACAATATCATTTGACACAGAAGGACAAATCCAGAATAAACTTACTTGAGAGTCTGTATTTGCTTTCAAATCCACTATGACATTCTTGTTCTTCAGCTGGATATGGATCTCACTAAAGATAGCTTCATTTTCCCTTGTGCTTGCAGCAGCGATTGCCTGTAGACAGAATTCAAAAACTGATGATCAGATTTATAGCACTGGTGTAGAATTTAAAGCTCCACACAGCAGAAGCTGAAGTTTGCAGAATCATGGGATTATCATAGACAAGATAAACGGTAAGATTAACAAAGAATGGAACAACGATGAAAAAAAGGGTGATGCATAGAAGCACATCACAAATCGGGAGGTGCTTCTATGCATCACTATTTAAAAGTTGCATAAATATTAAAACATAAATGAAAAATGGATGGTGATTACTTACCCCTTCGTTTGCTTCAAGATTTATGTAAATTGTATTGGGAGGGTGATGCATAGGAGCACATTACAAATCAATGCGAGAGTTCATGGCATTTGTAGCTGACAATCCATAGAATGATATGATAAGAGAGATGTAAAATATCATGAATTTTAGACATGTGTCAGTGGACTGGCAAATACAAAGGCAATACACGTCATAGATAAAGATACAGGCTTAGTACAAAGATGTTATTGTTAAGGATATATTGTCTTATATAGATGATTCCCTTATATAGGTTTTCCATATACATGTTTTCCTTATTTAGGCTTTCCTTTTATACCCTCGTGTACTCCTATATATTCGGGCTATTGGCCTCATATTGAATACAAACGCTATTCATAACATGGTATCAGAACCTAGGTTTTAGGGTTAGGGCTTACGGAGTTTTGCTCTTCGCCTGGTAGCTCTTCTCGTCGCCTTTGCTGCCCGACCTTCTCTTAGCCGATCTCGCCTCTGGACGTCGGCTCTTCTCACCCTCTGGAAGTCGGCGCACGGGTTGCCGCTGCCGCCTTCACCGGCCGACTCTGGGGCGGCCACCGCGCGTCTCCTGCCCGCGCCGCCTCTGTGGGCGGCGCTCCTCCTCCCGCACCGCTCGCCCCCATGAACCCGACGTCCTCATCGAAGTCCGCGCCGCCCTGACGCCACCGAGTCCGGTCTTCTCGTCGTCGGCCGAAGCCTCTTTGCCCCCTTCGAGTCCGGCTGGAGACCCGCCGAGCCTGGCCCGACGTCTATTGAGTCTGGCCCGATGCTTGCTTGGAGTTCGCCCGACGCCCGCGGACCGACGTCGCCGACGAGCCGGCCGCCTCCCGAGTCGCTCCTCTGCCGATCGGATCTGGTCGCTCTCTACCGATTGGATCTGCTCGCTTCTTTGTGAATCAATTTTAAAACCGTTCAGCTCCGGCTTCTACCATCTCGGCTTCGGCTCTTTGGCTTCTCTATTTTCTACGGTGTAGGCTTCTTCAGCTTTTTGGTGCTAATATTTTCGAGCTTTTGCCGATGGCTACCGTTATCAATTTGGAGTTTATCTCACTCCTTCGGCCGCTATCGTCAGGACTTCTCTTTGCCTTGGCCATCGATGATGAGCTTTGGTTCGACGCCGATATGATTTTCTTTGTGTCAGGTGTCGCCGCTGAGTTTTGATCTAGTTGTTGCTGCTACTAGTATCTACTACTAATATCTTTAGTATTTTCTTGAGTCTTTCGTTGCGTTCATCCAAGTCTTTAGTATATTGATTCTGTCATCGCTCGGCTCTTTTATCGGCTTGGCTCATTCCCTGGCTCGTTTTGTCAGCTTCGTCGGCTCTTCTTCGTCGACTCGGCCCTACCATCGACTTTTGTTCGTCGATTTGGCTTCTTCGTCGACTCGGCCCCATCGTCGGTTTTTCTTCATCGACTTAGCCCCACCGTCGACTTTTCTTCATTGACTCGGTTCTTCGTCGGCTGTTCTTCGTCAGCTCAATTTTTTCAAGAGTTAAATGCTACGACGGCTACTTTAAGACTATGACTTTGGATTTTCCCTTTTTTAGTTCAGCCCTTCCAAATGCAATGCTATTGCATACGCCTTGCATTTGTGGGGAGGTGCTAATAATATATTGCCTTATATAGATGATTCCCTTATATAGGTTTTCCATATACATGTTTTTCTTTTGTACCCTCGTGTATTCCTATATATTCGGGTCATTGGCCTCATATTGAATACAAACGCTATTCATAACAGTTATCACTAATTCATAATCTGTTCTATTTTATTATGCTGGACGCAATTAATTATTTACTTTATAAATTTTAGAATCCATATATTAAAAAATATTATAGAGCAAATAATTGATATACATAAATAATAATAAATTATTAATTATTCCGAAAAAGGGAAGAGGGAAACAGTTTGTTTATATAGTCGTGGAGAGGGAAGCGCCGCCGGATGCCGCCGGTTGCGAGATGGACGGCCTAGAGTCTCGAGGTGCCGGTGTATGTTTTCTTGGAGAGAGAGTTCGTGATTTGTGAGTATGAGTCAAGACTTTGAGTTGATCAATAATTCCATATCTGAATTCTCTCTCTCTTTCCGAACAAACTTGCAAATTTTCTTCTGGAGAGAAGGAAATTTGATCTGCATTTGTTTCGTTAACTTAATTTGATCTGCATCTGTTGTTTAGCTTTGATTTATTTCTTTAGGATGCAGTATAGCACATGTTATCTGATGGTCAATATACGCATTTTAACAACAACAACAAAAAACCAAACGTAATGCAACATAACACCTGGTCCTCGATTGTCCTCACCAAACTTGTCCATTAGAACATATACAAGCTGGTATTTTAGTCCGTACATATCAAATTTGATCTATGTAGAAGAGTGGTAAAAGAGGACAGAGAAGATAGCTGACTCTTATTTAGTAGCCAGTTTTGTACGAAAACACATGTATATTAGTTATGTACGAGAAAGAAAAGATAGTTATTGCACAGTATTTAGAGTCAACCTTTAGAAATAGCTATTATAAAAGCTAATTTTAATACTTACTTTAGATGTGTTTGCGCCAAAATTCGGTACATGGCAAAATGGGTTTGAATCGGATAAAAGCAATTGTATGTGTTTGCATCGGAATTCGGTGTGTATTGAAATCAGTCCGAGACGGAAAGGAAGCGTTCGCATGGAAAGAAATCATCAAACGAATCGGAAAAAGGAATCTGCTTTCAAAAAGGGAAGGAAATCGTATAATAGGCCGACACGGATAAACGCACCAGATCAGGTACAACCTCGGATCGGCCAGGCATGTTATAAAAGGAGGTGGGTGTCAAGCTGCAAAATCAATCAATCCAACAACACACATCTACTTTTACAAGCTTTCTTTTACATTGTTTTAGCCTCATAGATCTCTCTCGCAAGTCGACGGAATCAACGATAGCGCATATCGCCGATTGTTGGTTTTGGCCGATTTCACCCAGTTTGATTCGGCTTTGTTGCAGACGCTTCCGGCCGATTTTACTTGTATCCGGATCAATCGAATCTGTTGATCTAGTTATCTCCTAATCGGTTCTTGCCGATTAGCTAAAAGCCGATAGATCCTTGTTTATCGGCTTTGATCAAATTGATAAAACTCTACCTTGTCAATTTCGTGTCAAATTGATCGCACGCTCTGCAAACCCGCATTTGTCTTGTGTGTTCGAGGCCAAAAAACCCCTTCACGCTTTTTAGCGCGAACATATTTTGGCAGCCGCTGGGACCTTAAAAGAATGTCGCTAACCGACAAACCCGCATACCGCCGATATCAACACCGATGCCATAATCGCGCCCAGATGGCCGATTTAACCCCTGAGCAACGGAAAGAACTTCGAAGATCGAAGGCGCTCGAGGAAATGATGCTCGATGCCTTTACACGCACTGGCGTTACTCAAAAGATTGCATCCCAATCATCAATCCCGCTTCGGAGATTCAACATCACGAATCGGTAAGCACGCACCGCTCAAGCTGATTTATCAAGTATGATCGAGCAATCATGGCCCATCACGCATTGATTATCAATCATCGGCTCTAGTGTCTACTTTAAAGCCGATGATAGAAAATAGTGTGAAAACAATTGCTCAAGAATTAGCTAGCGCCCGAAGCCCGCAGATCCACCACAAACCATCCCTACGCATCTCCAGATATTCCATAGCACCCAACACCAACACAAAGGTGAACGTGGTTTCGGCTCAAGCACCTATCATGATGCCGGCTCAACCTCTTGATGCTCAAACCAAGCATACAGAGAGATGGGTTCATTACACTACCATGGGCACACGGATGGAGCCAAGATAGGCGACAAATCAATCAAGCGCCTCCAATAACATCGGGTTATCGGCTTATCACCGATCGAAATGGGACAGTTCCACAAATACGAGGAGGCCACAACCATGAAACAAGCACCATATAGGAGGTGGTGCCATACGTCGAACCTTTCGCTACCGTGCATTCGATGCATTAGGTTTTAATCACAATTACGACGCACACCAAGACCTCCTGAGGTGCGAGTTGGACAAAGACCCGAAGCTTTGCACTCGGGGGCAGGGCGCAAACAATGAGAATTGGCCGTGTCCGGCCGCACTACAAGCCGACAATATTAATTGGGCGTAACAAATTGCCAATGTTTTGAGAGAAGCTTCGGTTTACAACCCGGTAGGGAGAGTGATCGGCTGTGAAGCCGTACCCGATTACATAGACCGAATGCCGTGACTTCACAACTTTAGGGTAGACTTTGCTAAATTCTGGGATGATTCTATTACCACACTGAGCATCTGGACGGTTCATGGCTCAATGTGGGAGGCTGACACAGTCCGATGGGTTAAAAATTAGGTTGTTTCCTTTATCATTATCCGCACTTGCATTCACTTGGTTCACAAATCTACCACCTAATTCAGTTCATATATGGAACGATTTAGAAAGCCGATTCCATGAGTACTTTTCGGGAACTATGGAGCTTAGGATTTCCGATCTTAGTTCATCCGATGTATACTCGAATCGGTCTCGATTATATTAAAAGATTTGGCGCATTTAATAGGTGCTACAAAGCAGCATTACCCGACGATCAATTGGCCGACCTAAGCGTTCCAAGGGTTAATCCCTCCATTAAAAGAAAAGTTGTCGTGCCAGAGTTCCCGACTTAGGCCACCTACTCCATCGCTGTATCGGCAAGACATGAAAGCCGATATCACGAGAGCAAAGGGTTTAAAGATAGGTTTAGGACAAACGGCAATGAAAAGGCCAAAGTAAACATGGTAGATTACGATTAGAGGCGACACCTCGACGACGTACATAGCCGAAAGCGGGCCAAAGGTTCCAAAACCACTCGTATGCTCTCTCGCTTAGGCCGACAAAGAATAAAGCTAAGTCAAGTACTCGTATGATGTGTCAAAGTGTGACAAGATATTTGATTTATTACTACAAGAAAAACTCATAAGGTTACGAGAAGGGCATATCATACCATCGGCCGAAGAAATTAAAAGCGAAGGTATTGCAAATGGCATCATTCGTTCTCTCATAACACTAACGATTGCAATATTTTTCGATAACAGATCCAATCGGCTATCGCCGATGGCAGGTTAAAATTTGCGTAAGAATCGGCTATGATAGACATGGGCCCTTTTCAGGTCAACATGGTTCAATGTTCATTTAAAAGGAAAGAGGCCCGCTGACGAGGATAAGCCACTAAAGGAATTGTATCACGAGACGAGGCAAGGTAGATCACTGTCGGTTCTATACAAATAGAAGCCGATAAAAATGGACAAAACTCAAGAACGGTGAAACCAAGAGGGGACTTAGAGGTCGGTAAATGGTATCGAGTGAAGAAGGCTCCAAGAAGAGCCGATTTCAACCAAAGCCGACCTTCTCACAACTCCCGGGAAATATGAAAGGATAAGTCGAAGGTATAACCCTCAACACCACCAGGGTTTTCATCGATCAGGGCAAAGGAGGGGACGAGCGTCGGCGCCGATGTGCCACATCGGCCGACACTGAGGAAGAGAAACATCGCAATGTCCTTTTGGCGATTTCTTTGGAGAGAGGATGACCTTACCATCGCTTGTATCTTGTCCTATGCAACACTTCGTCACATGTCGGCCAAGCCAATCAGAAAAGACAAAGGTTGTCCAGACCGATACGATCATCGCCCGAAGTAAGGAAGCGTAAGGCCGATCTATGAAAGGTTGTCAACATCGAACAAGGCTAATCCTCCCAAAATCGGGAATTATCGGCTAACGCAAGAAGGATGGAATCTAACAAATGAAATGGGCAATTTAGCTGGAAAGATAAGAAAGCCGATAGAACTCAAACCTAGATGGTGCTCCTTCGGTCTCACAAGAAGTCGCAACGCATAAGGCTTCAATGATTAAAAACACAAGAAGAAAGGGGCCTAAAAGGAGAGTGAGAGGGATCTGACGCTTAATAAGTTAAGACCGGTGCCGATTTTGGAAAAAGGAGTGGAGAAAGAAGAAACAGTCGATAGTGATTCAGATCAATCAGTTCAATCCAGTTCTCCGATGATCCGAGATGATACGCCACCAATGGATATAAACATGGTATTCACTTTATTCCTGAGTTCGTGAATCAAGAATCGGTGAAGAAGTGTTCGCCATTGTGCCTCTGAGCACCAGACGTTTGTGTTTGAAAAACCACAAGACATGCATCGGCATTTGAAACCATTGTATCTAAAAGGATACATTAATGGCCGACCGATATCCCGTATGTTGGTCGATGGGGCAACAGGTCAACTGATGCCGTTAAGTACTTTCGAAAGTTGGGAAAAAGCCAGCGATGAAGACTTAATCAGGACCAACATGGTGCTAAATGACTTCACCGGAGACCCAACTGAGGCTAAAGGCGTAATGGTGTCAGAACTGACAGTCGGTAATAAAACTTTGCCGACTGCGTTTTTTGTGATTGAAGCTAAAGGCAATTACAAAGATACTCCTTGGGCGGGGACCGATCCATGCTAATCGTTGTATACCATCAACTATGCACCGAAACTGGCTGATGGAACGATGATACAAGAGAAGTCGCATACCGACACATCGCTCATATCGCCATGGCTAGCCCCGACACCACCAATTGGCCACCAAGAGGCTGAATGGTTACGTGAAAAGCCTTGGACAATTAAGTGCGATTTTATCTCGTGTTGAGAAATCAGGATTCGCCGATCAGCCGCAGTTAAACCCAATACGTTTGATCTGGACACGGCGATAAGAAGATGGAGCGCGAGACAATAGCAAAACTGCAGGAAAAAGCAAGGAGCTATCGCGGGAAGAATCTGAAGAATTGTGAAGATTTTGAAGAAGAAAGAAAGGGGTTAGGATTCATACGCGATTTGCTTGAAGAGATCGATATTGGGGAAGGGGATAGCAAAGACCAACGCTTTGTAAGTGCTAAATTAGAACCCGGGCTTATAAAGCAAAGTTGGTCTAAATACTCAAGGAATATAAGGATTGCTTTGCATGGGAGTATTATGAAATGCCAGTGTTTAAGTCGATTACCTAGTTGAACATCGGCTACCTATAAAACCTGGATATCGGCCGCTCAAACAGTACCTTAGGCGTTTAACTCACGTTGTATGACGCCATAAAGGAAGAAGTAGGGCGATTGCCAGAGGCGAATTTATCCGCCTTGCCGACACTGGCCCGAGTGGGTCTCAAACATCGTCCTGTGGAAGAAGAAAACGGCAAACTTAGGGTATGTGTCGATTTTAGAGATTTAAACAAAGCTACGCCTAAAAGACGGTACACCCGATGCCCATAGCCGATATGCTTATCGATGCTGCATCCGGGAATAAAATCATAAGCTTTTTGACGGAACGCCGGATACAATCGATATTCATGGTCGAAGCCGATATACCCAAAACGGCTTTCGATGTCCGGGGCTTTAGGGCTATATGAATGGAAAGTTATGACCTTCGGTTTAAAAAATGCGGTGCTACTTATCAACGCGTATATGAACCATATTTTCCATGATTTGATCGGCAATACTGTGGAAATATACATTGACGACGTAGTGGTAAAATCCAAAGAAGGCGGCAACATTTAGCCGATCCGAGAAAATGTTCGAAAGCACAAGGTTACATGGGTTAAAATGAACCCTCTCAAATGTGCTTTCGAGTATCTACTTTGACAATTTCTTGGGTTTACGGTTGCATGAAGGAGGGATTGAAGTAACCCAACCAAAGTGAAAGCCATAGCCGATACTAAACCACCGATAAGTAAAAAGGAGTTGCGGTGTTGATTGGGAAAATCAATTACTTGCGACGCTTTATCTCAAACTTGTCGACGTATTCGCCTTCACACCGCTGAAAATTAAAGATAACCAAGAGTTTGGCGGAAGCCGATCGAAGAAAAGGCCTTCGACGACATAAAAGGTTATCCGATGAGTCCACCGATTGACGCACCAAAACACGGTATACCTTTTTAGACTATATATATCGGCCGAAGGAGATTCGATTGGGAGCAGTTTAACACAAGAAGCCGATAGGAAGGAACAAGCAATATATTACTTAAGCCGACGCCTTCTAGATGCGGAAAACAGGTATCCCTTAGTAGAAAAATTATGCTTGTCATTGTACTTTGCTTGCACCAAGTTAAGACATTATATGCTTTGGCTTCAAATGCGTTATAATATGCAAAACCGATGTAGTTAAATACATATTATCGGGCGCCCATCCTGCGTGGTCGGCTTGAAGTAAATGGGCATACGCCTAACAGAGTTTGAGTTATCCTATGAATCGGCTAAATCTGCGAAAGGACAAGCGTGGCCGATTTTATCAGGAGTGAAACATTAGTAGGAACAACTAGTGTAACTCCTGGCGGTCTGTATTTTGATGGAGTCTGCTTGCCAAGAAGGCTAAGGCATCGTGTGGTATTAGTTTCACCTAGAAAGGTGAGTATGATTTCATGTATCGGCTAAATAGCCGATGTTCAAATAATCAAGCTGCACACGCATTACTAAGGGTCTACAACTGCTAGATAGCATCTGAGTGAGAGACGTCCGAAGCTTTTGGAGATTCGATGTTAATTGTACAAAGAAGTCGAGAGAGAATACCGATGCAATGATGATGCACTAACCCAAGATTTGCATCAATGCCTCCAGATCATCGAGATGTTCACTACATTTTCCATAAAACATATCCCGTGAGAAGCTAATGATAAAGCAAACTGATTGGCACAAAGTGCATCAGGGTATACAAGATTGAAAGCCGACAGGGACCAATCGAGCTAAACGCTTTGGCCGATTTTATGTGTCCACCCTGTCGATCGAGAACAGAGATAAGGGATTATTTGTCGATCCAACTAAGCCGACCGAGCAAAGGTCAAAGCGCAAAGCGCCAAATATGTTCTACTAGAAGACGATTGTACTTTGATCATGGAAGGTTTGTTATTAAGATGTCTGAACCGAGGAAGCCAAAGTGGCAATGGGTGAAGTTCATGAAGGCATTTGTGGGTCACATCAATCGGCTCGTAAGATGAAATGGGCAATCGAGACGAACAGGATATTTTTGGCCGACGATGTTAGAAGATTGCTTCAAATATTATAGAGGATGCCAAACGTGTCAAAAGTTTGGTAACATACAAGACCAAAGATCGCTTTACATCCGATCGTCAAGCCATGGCCATTTAGAGGATGGGGTATAGACATAATCTGGCCAGATATTTCCGCTCATCCGAAAGGACATAAATTCATCCTGCAGCCACGGATTATTTTTCAAAATGGGTTGAGGTCGCCACTCAAGAAGGTTATCGGTAAAGAACTAATCGATTTTGTAAATGAACACATCGTCCATCGGTTTGGGATTCCACAGACAATCACTACTGATCAGGGTACTGTGTTCATGTCCAACGAGTTCAAAGGGTTTGAGAAAGTCTTGGGATAAAATTACTCAACTCCTCCCCTTACTATGCTCAGGCCAACGGACAGGCCGAATCATCGAACAAAACATTGATAAAGCTGATAAAAAGAAAAATTGAGGAAGAGCCAAGGAGATGGCATTCAATGCTATCTGAGGCTTTATGGGCTTATCGGCTATCTCATCACTTTAACAACTAAATTGTCACCCGCTTTCGGTTGGTATACGGACAAGAAGCCGCTTTTGCCCGCTGGAAATCAACATCGGCTCAATAAGGCTACACGAGCAAGATAAGGTATCACCGATGAATACAAACAGCGATCTTTGGACAATCTAGATGATTTGCGAACTAAGGCTAATCACGCTAGATCGGGCTTAAAAAGAACAAAGAGATGGTTGCGGTCGCATAATAAAAAAGTGATTGTTAAATCATTCAATCAAGCCGATTTAGTATGGAAAACCGTGTTGCCGATTGGGTCTAGGATAATCGATTCGGCAAATGGTCTCCGACATGGGAAGGACCTTATAAGATCAATCGGCCGGTTGATCGGAAATTCATATATACCTTGGAATCGTTAGAAGGGTTCGTCCTACCTAAAGCGATCAATGGAAAGTATCTCAAGGCATATCACCCAAGCATATGGGTCGGGTCCTAACTATAGAGGTGAAGGCATCAGGGATCAATGACAAGCACATGCATATAAAATTGGTCATACAACCGACCAAGTCGGGTTTGAAACATCCATCCACAGATTAAAGGTTTACAAAATCGGATGCCTGTAGATCAAGCAAGAGTTCAAAAGGCATCTCAAGTTTAAAGCAATATTACAGAGGTTGGCCACAATCGATCAAGAAGTTAAAGACTAGTGTAGTCCCGACCGGCAAATGGGCTCCCAAAGCCGATAGTGCCGCCGCTCTTCCGATGGTAGTTTGAACGCCTCTATCAATTGTTGATCGGCCATTTGCATCACCCGGATCGGGACTATCTTGGCCGATTGGCTCTAACTTTGGCAAAAACTTCGCCGATTTGGTCAGCCTCCGAGACGCTAGTGAAGATGTCGCGATCTGCAATGCCGATTTGGCAATCACGCAAGTTCTCTTGTAACCAAGGCCACCGTTTCTTCAAGTTTTTTCTTGGATGACTCACTCGGCCTTAGCTTTGGCCGATTTCAGCATAAGCAAAGACCCTGGTCAAAAGCACTCTTCGAGATTTAGCATCCGCTATAAGTTTGTCCGAGAATCTCTTGGTCGGCTCGGCTGGGCCTTCCTCTCGCTCAATTCTTGCTTTGGCTAATTCTACGCTAGCCGACGATCATCCGGGATGGCACACTTCTAGCAAAGCATTCATGGTCGCAGGGGAAGGTCGGCTTGCATGGCCACCATAAGCGTTCCTCAAGGGTCGAGTGTTGGCTAAGAGTCGCCTCGCCGCATCACTTCATCCAAGAGACGATTGAGTCGCCTCCCGCATACCTGGCCGGGTAACGGCGGCCTTGATGCTGGCGCGAAGCCGCTATTATGCGGCTGGATGTCAGGTAGTCATCGGTGGCTAGCACGATCGCCGAGCTAATCGCCCGCAGTGAAGCCCAAAGAATCGCCAGATCGCTTGATGGCGCTTTGGGGTCGTGGATCGGAGATCTCGATAGTCTGCTTAAGGTATGGCCGGCAATGGAGAGGATGGAGAGGATAGCCGATGTAGCACCTTGAGATCGGTTATAACTCCCGCCACTTGCACCGACGAGATTGCTAGGGATTCAAGAGAATAAAATCAGCAATATGAAAAATGATATTGAGCAAAGAATAAAGAATAAAACTTACATCAAGAGCGAGTGCTCCGGAGAGCCATCGGGTTGCCGCCAGTGTGTCGGGCGACCGTCGACTTCTTCCTCCTCTCGCGGTGTTTCGAGTTAGCAATTGTCAAAGCAAGGGGCATATTAGCCGATATGCAAAGACTTACTTGGAGCACGCGCGAGCTAAGTCCGTTAAAGATGGAGCTTGAATGTCTAAATTCCTGAAGTATACCTCGTAGTGCCGATGATTGACTCGACGCTGTTGTCGGCCATCGCCACGTATACGGGGATCGGGTTGTTTGCTCACCAAATACCAACCTCAAGAGGCCGTGAGGCATTTTAGTAAAAGTTGATAACCAATGTAAAAAGCATTTAATACAAGACAGCTGGTAAATTTACTAAGCATCGAAGAATCGCTTATAATCCGAACTCGTATTCGAACCAGATACTACCGGCTCCATGAAAGTCGGGAAGAAATAAGTGGATTATAGCGACGAGTCCTGTCCATGAGTACAGCATTTTTCGATATTCGTCCACCATCGCGAAAGCACCGACGAATTAAGAACAAAATGTGGTGTTGATAGGATTTGCAATCCATCGGCTACTTGAGAATAACTCAGTAACGCTTGGTTACCCGAGCTCGGGCTCGACGCAAGATAGCAAAGGGAAAGATGGAATGGTTTGCCCAAAGCCTAATTGACGCAGCGAAACCGAAGGGGTGGTAGAACTCGTAAGATGGTCAAATGTCGATTCATGGGTATTCAAGCCGACATGAAAGATGCAAAGGGGTAAGGATGATTTTGTACAAATCTAAAGTAGATGGGGGCATCGAGGAACTATCGATAATCAAGGTGAAGGAATGTTGGGTATGGACAATCGGCTACATCATCGGTATATCGGAAAGTCTTGTTGGTAGAAGGAAGTCCTATCTAGGGAAAGGAAGAAGCGAGGTATTTGTGCAAGCCGATCGAGTCCATTTTTAACTCTCCAAACTAAGACATGATAAACCTCTCGCCATAGGATCGGCCGTCTATCTTGTGGAACAACATGCTCGGGGTAGTCCTCCGAGGGAAAGTTGAGCTCCTGAGGGTTCGGATAAAATAGATCACTGAACATACAATGGAGCCATGCTTGAACAAACCACGTAGGACTTATATTGTACCAACGACATGTTTGGCAAAACCAAAAAAGAGTCTTCACATTTAATCACATACATTTGAAATACCGCCCCTAGGAACATCTTGCCAAGGGAAAGCCGATGACCCTCCAAAGCAGACGTTACGCTACTAATGAAAGGTTTGGGTAGGGGCCGAGGGAAGCACCACGTAAAAGATATCGTCCTAACCAAAGATTGAGAAAAGCGACATGCTCTTCAAATCTTCCGACCAAGAATCCTATTGTTATTTTGGATGTATTTATGCCACCCTTCGCCTTTTTTATGGGATTAATTTGAAAGAAGGTTTTCCAGGCCGAAAGCCGATAACTCGGTCCCCGCCTGGCCTAAGGCGATAGTTGGGCCACATCTAGCAGTAGGGCCGATTGGGCCGGACGGGAATAAAAAGCGCTGAAAGAATCCGGCCAAAAATAACATGCGCAGCCTACCAAGGGTTCATTGGCTTCAGTGGTCGGCTAGACTCAAAGATAGAGACTCGGCTATACCCATCCTCTCCCATTCTACCCTCGAGCCGATACCCTAATGAACCAAGATCTCCATCCTTTCAGGTTAGTGGGCCATGCCCTAAAGCTTTTTCCCCATTCGTAAATATTATATCCACGCCGATAAGGGAGTCTAGGGATCTCGGTATTGATAATCAGAGTCATGACATACTACCTATCGGTCCTAAGTAGAATTGATTTGAACTTTGAGGAATCGAATGAATACTGTGGAGGGGTCCATGTCACCGATTTTGAAAGAACAAGGAGAAAAGATGACAAGAGCCGATGGTGCCTCGATCCGAGAGCTTGAAAGCGTGAAATGACCGTGAGGGGACCCCATATTTATACCGCGATGAAAGAAAGCGGCAAGGGAACAGCTTGTCGCATTAAAAACGACCGAGATTATTACGCGCCATTTAATGGGAAGTTACCAAGAAATTCTCGACAACAAAGCGATTGCAATTTTTGAAAAGTATCAAGTTATCTTTCCAAAATTGGGGCATATGTTTGCGCCTAAAATTCTGATACATGGCAAAATGGGTTTGAATCGGATAAAAGCAATTGTATGTGTTTGCATCGAATTCGTGTGTATTGAAATCAGTCCGAGACGGAAAGGAAGCGCTCGCATGGAAAGAAATCATCAAACGAATCGGAAAAAGGAATCTGCTTCTAAAAAGGAAGGAATCGATAATAGAGCGATACTGGATAAACGCGACCGTATCCGTGTACAACTCGGATCGGCCAGGCATGTTATAAAAGGAGGTGGGTGTCAAGCGCAAAAATCAATCAATCCAACAACACACATCTACTTTTACAAGCTTTTCTTTTACATTGTTTTAGCCTCATAGATCTCTCTCGCAAGTCGACGGAATCAACATACTGCGCAGTCGCCGATTGCTGGTTTTAGATTTCACCCAGTGTTTGATCTGCTTCGCTTTGAGGCGACGCCTTCCCGGCCGATTTTATTTGTATCCGGATCAATCAGAATGGCAGGTTGATCTAGTTATCTCCTAATCGGTTCTGCCGATTCAGCTTAAAAAGCCGATAGATCCTTGTTTATCGGCTTTGATCAAATTACAAACTCTACCTTGTCAATTTCAGGTCAAATTGACTGGCACGCTCTGCAAACCCGGCGTTTGTCTTGTGTGTTCGAGGCCAAAAACCCCCTTCACGTTTTTAGCGCGAACAAGATGACAGATAATAAAAGATGTAGTAAGTAGTAAATTCACTGGGCAAGGACCTCGCTGGGTGGATCCTAGATTTGCACGTTGCCTCTTACAAAAGGTTTAGCTGAGAGCCTGAGACATTTGGGGTTGCCTAAAAAAGGTTTAGACACTGCCCACATGGTATACTTGTACAGGAATTGTTTCCTGGAGAGAAAAGTAAGACTAACGAATGGCCTCATATACATCATGCTCTTGGTTACCGTGTGATGTGAGCTTATCAAGCTGATCCCACTGTCTGTCTGTTCTTTTCCACATATATCAGCCCGAGCCCGACTGCAAGGTGTTCGGCGGAATGCTCCACAGGCTGCAAGCAGTTCAAGAGCAGGCGCACCATCTGTTCGATAGAATGCCTGCGAGGAACAAAGCGCGCCACAGTGCCTGGGTGAGCGAGGGTGGGTTTTCTGTACATCTTCTGTTTCGTTTAGTACTGTTCTTAGAATTGAAATGACAGGGAAGATATATGATCAGCATTTAAAATACAAATAGCTATCTTTGGATTGGGCCACCACAAATCCAAGCCGGCAAATATTTACAATCCGGCAAAATATATATTCGCACTCATTACATTAAACTGTTGTTGTTTTCTCGAATGAACAGGTTTAAATTAATTTGTTTGCAAATAGTCATAGGTTAGAATCTGGGATGATCGATAACAAAGTAGTAAGCCAGTGCCGCGGGAACTGCGACCATCATGCTGACAATTATCCTGCAAGAGAAGAGGATAACAAGCAGATGGTCTCAGTTTGTTCTTCCACCATAAGCTGCTTGTTATTAGGTTAGGATGGTAGAAGACTGACTTACGAAGTGCTCAGAATATCTGCATGCACATTATACTCCTTTGCAAACACAAATGGCACTATTCCTTGAGGTAGAGCTGCCTGTGCGGAATCTTCAGCGGTCAAGCATAATTTTTGTCTTCGAATTGCACACAATTATGACGATGGTAACATGTACATTTTTTTTTAGAGAGGTGCTTCTATGCTCTTCCTTTTAAAAGTTGCACAACTATTAAAGCATGAATGAATTGTAGATGGTGATTACTTACCCTTTCGCTTGCTTCAAGATTTGTGCAACTTGTACTAGAAGGAAAAGCATAGAAACACCGCTCTTTTTTTTAATAAAAACGTGTACAAAGGAAAGAAAGGAGTAAAATATACCTGTACAATAGCCACCTCCAGCAAAATTCCACGCATCCCAATAACATAGGAAGAGATCACCATTAGGGCTGGTCCTAGAAAGAACCTTATCCCTAGTGATAGTAGCATCCTTTTAGTTCCACAGGCTATAATTTTAGTTTGTAGGGCAGTGAAAAGGCCTGTAATAGAAGTAGTTAGAAGTTACGATTACATAACTGGTTTTTGCAAAGTATATCTACATATGCTAGTTTTAGCCTTGCCGCGCACCTAGGCTGAACATTGCCATTCCCAGCCCTCCATCCGAGAGTATTCTTATGGAGTTGCTGACAATCAACGGTAACTGTATTTTCAACCTGCAGGATATATTACACAGTTGCATGAGATAACTGCCACATTCCAGCTTGAAACTGTAAATTTGATTCCTATAAACCCATGCTCAGACCTGAAGCTAATCAATGCCCAAATTAGACCGATCAGGCATGCATACATGTTGGGATTCATCACTAGCTTCTTACCAGCCACCAACAAAAAGCGAAAAGCGCTAGAACATCTTGCTGATACACCTATTGCCCGTCCCTCTTCATATCTTTGCTGTGTAGGTCCTTGAGTACCTGATTCTGCCTCTACTTTGAAACGTGACAAGGGATAAAAACTGTTCAACTAATTCCATCAACAAGTTAAAAATTCAGTAGAGAAGTTGAAGTTGCTTCCTGTAGATGTGCATCTGAAAAGTTCAAAATATACTTTAAACGTGGGACAATTCAGAAAAGTTCCTGTGCATTGTTTCAGACAAATCGATTGTGTAAAAAATGGGTTGCATTACAATAGACAAACCTCAAGTAAGCTCTGCTAATAAACCACTGGACAATCACTTTTTTTAGTGAGCTGTATTACTTAAGTTACTCTTTTTATTTCTGAAATGTAAATGTTACTAGAGGTCCCTAGAAAATAACTGCAACATTAACAGTGTTCTTTTATGAAGGATGGGCCGGTTCCTGTGTTGTATCGTATTGTGGTAAAGAGAGAAGTGATGCATGTAAATATTATTTCATTTTACTGGTAAATATTTATTTTTGTACAAGACGTAGAATACTAGCTGTGTTCTCTTTGCTTAGTGATGGTGTCGTAGAAGAATCCATTAGATTGGATAGTGCTACCATCATAGCATGGTTAATTTCATTCACATGGCACTTAGCAACACCACTTTGGTTGGCTCCTTGGCTTCCTTCCTTTGGAAGAGTAAGATCTATAACATCCGTAGGGGCAAATATTGAGTAATTTGTTTAATTTTGTCAACCATATGAAGATTATTAACACATGCACACAAGGAAAGGAATATGGATGAAACTATGGAAGGATGTTCATATACTTGTTCACCAGTTGCATTATTTTATTTCATACTGTAGCCAGGATATCTTGCGTTTTTAATCTTGAATAAAAAGTAAATACTTTTAAACAATTGATGCTGTACATAGGAAACAACTTCAAAATCTCATTCTTAATGTATTCAGTGAGTGCAGGTTCTTACCTGCAATTTCTGATGATATTGTGGTAGCGATTCCTTTAGCAGCCCGAAATTCAAACAGAAAGAGAAGAAGTGTGTACCAAATTAGGCTCTGGAGGACAACTATCTGACTTATCAGCTTGGCAGCTTCATCGCCATACATTCCTTTCAGCAATGGGATACCAACAATCAGTGTGTTGGGCAGTGTTGATAAAGAAAAACCTGTAATCAGCCAATCAAACTTCTCCGCACAACATGCTTTAGAAACGACTGCAAATCCCAGCAAGGCGAGTGACTTCTGTAGGATGTCTGAGAATATGAGCTTGAGACTCATCTCGTAAGGATTGTTTGTAGAAATGACCTGGAAAGAGAGCAGAGGGATGGAAAACTTCGCCACAAACTTGTTGATCCCAGAGCACTGCTCTGGGGTGAATAGCTTCCACCATTTTATGGATAGGTAGGCCAGTATCATAGCTACATACAATGGCACTGTTGCTTCAAGAATATGGTAGATGGTTATCCAAGAGATCATAATGGAGGAACCTGAAGAACACTCCAAATCTCCTGCCCAATTGGGATCTGGAAAGTTTTTGAGCTCACTGTAGCTCTTATATAGATCATAGGCAGAAGCCAGGATTTGTGAAAAACTTTTCCATGCAGGTTTTAGCTTTAGCAGACTCTTTAAAATTGTCCAAATTGCCCTTGCTGGATAAATGCCAGTTGAACTGGCATTCTTATGGAGTGAACATCCGAACCTATGTGTGCAGGACTCCTCTTTGTGAATAATGATAACGAAGTGACCATGTTTATATTGAATTCTAAAGTAGTAAAATGATTACTTGGATTAAATTCTTTCTTCATCCCAATTCATCTTTTTCAACCTGCTAAAAGTCCCTTAGGCCTTGTTTGGCTAGGCCACAATCCCGACCCATCCACGTGGATCAGCCAGAATTTTAGTTCAAATCCTAACCCACCCATGTGGATCCCGGCTGAGAGTGAGCCTCTCAAACAAGGCCTTAGTATTTTGTTTATCAACTTAACTATAATAATAGTGAAAAGGGCAATCCAGAATATTTGCTAAGTGTATGGCATTTTGATATTCTTCCCTTTATCTTGTTGACTCAGTGGGTCTCTACATTTGTCACGCTAATGACTCGGAACGAAAAATCAGACATATGAACCTTTTAATCTTTCTAGTCATCTTGAGCTAGAACCGCATAAAAGAGGCTCTGCAATGTTTTGGTGGTCTCCTTAAGGTTGTTTAGGGCAAATAAACTGTTTTTATCTGACTTTTTCATAAAGTTATCTGTCGCACTGTTAGTCTGAACTCAGATATCAGCCCCAATGATGCCTTAAATGTAGTGAGAAATAAGGCCGTGTTTAATGGCTGTGCTTCTCTTCTACAGCCAGTTAGTTTTCCTGTGATTTGTTAGTATGAGACATTACACAACATGCTAAGCAGTAAAATGAACAAGGCATGTGCTCCAACAGTTTAAAGGCAGAATAGCATTTCTTTCTCTTCTCCTTTCGTTTCTAGTCAGCAGAACAAGACTTTCGAAAAAGAAATTGCGTGATAATTCCGGCAAACGATACAGAAGCTTTGGCATGGCAGGCTTGTCAGTTTGGTGTTTCACTAATTATCAGCGTTCAATTCTTCTAGCAGCGTGGAGGTCCACCCTTGGCCATGAACAGCACTAACTTGAATCTATGTTTTGACACATGATAATATTTTGAGAGGTGCTTCTATGCTCTTCCTTTTAAAAGTTGCACAATTATTAAAGCATGAATGAAGGGTATATGAGGATTACTTACCCCTTCGTTTGCTTCAAGATTTGTGCAACTTTTACATTTTTACTCATCTGTTCCGTAGAATTTTACGGAATAATTGTGTGTTGTTCTATAGAGCCCCGTACCTTTTATTTATTGAGCAGTGCTTAATACTTTCCTTCCTAATACAAGTTGTATGTATCTTAAAGCAAACGTAGGGGTAAGTAATCATGATTTACCCTTCATTCATACTTTAATATTTGTACAACTTTTTTTAAAAAAGCATAGAAATATATTGATAACGTCAATGTTACAATCTGATCCCAACACGATTCATGACTTGGACTCTTATTAATCTCTAATACTAACTCTCCAACATTCCCCTTCAAGATGGGTATGAGATATCAATCATGATCATCTTGTTACATAGTGTAATACTCTTACTAGAATATTTACTTTTATCAAATCTATAGCCAATATGATAGCAAATACCACAATCCAGACTCCACTTTTACCAAAGTTGCCTTTGGTGCCATGATCGACACCACCTCCAAAATTGTTGTCTTTGCTGTTCACACCACCCATGCCATATCTAACACCATTACACGGACGCAACCTTCGATTGCCATCACACCTACACCATCGGAAAATACCCACCATGATTCATCACATTAACTACCTCTGAAGCAGCTTCAACTAACATCAAGCCCTTTGCCTTCTTTGTTACACTCGCAATCTTCGTCTTAGCTAGTCGGCTTCCATCTTCTTCCTTATCCTTTCCTTCCATCTCTACCCCCCCCCCACCTTTGGTTCAACAACCTATCGAGCTCTAGTAGCCGGAGCCTGGCAGTGCAATCCCAGAGATGACTAGACGACAGTGTCCCCGTGCACACACCTGTGAGGTAAGGGAACAACAACCCTTGGCTCGTTGAAGTATCTAGGCCCCCGATTCAGATTTAGTTTTGGTAATTAATGACAATCCGTTCTTGTTGACTAACAATTTCTTTTGAGAGTGCAAGAAGGAGTTAGTCTTCATCGATTTGAACACAAGTGAAATCTACTCAAGTCACAAGGTATATAAGCCCAAGTTCAAGCAGCGGAAAGAAAGTTTGTCTTGTCTAATTTTCGTTTTTTTCCCGATCTCGGAGGTTGAGAAAAGATCGGATTTTTTAGATTTAGACACCGTACTATTAAGAGGGACTTGGTTTAGTAGTTTGAAGTCTAGAATGATTCCTATATGGCTCAATAAATGTTTAAAAACATTTACTCAAAGTTGCATTCATGAAAATCGTTTTAAACCAAAGTTTCAGCCTTCAAGCGGCACTACCGAATATACTATTGCGGTACTGCCGGTCACCGCGGCAGTACCGGACATATAACTTCGGTACCTTTTTAACAGAGAAGTTTTCTTTTGCCCGCTTGATCGGCACTACCGGAGTGCTAGGGCGATCGCCGGTGGAGCGCAAGATCGCACCATACACTACGGTAGTTATTTACGATGGCTGCGTATTTTCTTGAAAAATGCCCGATCGGCACTACCGTACCTATTTGAGCGGTACTGCCGACCTCAAGCGGCAGTACCACCCAAATAACTGCGGTACTTTTTTAACAGAAGTGAAGTTTTTCAGAAAAATGAAAGTCGGCACTACCGACCTTATGGAGCGGTAGTGCCGGAATTATTTTATCAGGCCAACGGCTACTGACATCGCATTTATTGCAAAGGAAAAACCGTTGGCAGGTGGGGCGGCACTACCGGCCCCATAAGGGCGGTAGTGCCGACTTTGGCTGATTTTTTTCAGAAAACCTCCCCAACGGCTCTATTTCGTGGGGGGAGGCTATAAATACCTCCCCACCTGCATTCTTGTCTGGTTGGTGACTACATTTACTCATTCTAAGCCCTTGCAACTCTCTTTACTCTCCAAAAGCATTAATTTCTCAAGTTTGAGAGAAAAAGAGAAAAGAGTTTGAGTGATTTGATTTCAAGCATTCATTTGAGCCATTAGTTTCATTCAAGTCCTCAAGTGAATTCCAAGTTTGTTACTCTTGGAGGTTGCCGCCTCCTAGACGGCTTGGCGGAAGTTGATCGTGATCTTCTCAAAGGTGATTGTGAGAAGACTCGATCGGTTGTGAAGGCAAGGAGCTCGCCTACCCGGAGTGGGGAAGAGCTACCCCGAAAGAAACACGAGGAAAGGCTCAATTGAGATAAGGAGCCGGCTTGAAGTGAGTCAAGCTACCTCAACGTGGAGTAGGGGAGACCGGCAAGTCTCCGATCACCACGGGATAAATTGTGTGCCTCATTTGTGTGGTTTGCGCTTTCTTGTGCTACTAGTTCAATTCTTAGTGTTAGCACTCTCTCTTAGTTATTTCCTAAGTTGATTACTTTAGATTGCAATAAATTGTGTTGGTGCACTTTAGATAAACATAGAATTTCTAGGCCTTAATTGAAAATTGGTACTTACTAGTTTAAATTGGTCTATTTATTGAAATATTAGCCGAAAATTTTTGTAACCTCCTATTCACCCCCCTCTAGTCGGTTATCCTTGATCCTACAAGTGGTATCGAGCTTGGTCTCTCATACGTAGACTTCACCGTCTCGAGAGATAAGGATGGCTAGTGAGGGTGTTTCCATAGGAAAGGCACCGTTCTTTGATGGCACAAATTATGCTTATTGGAAGATTCGAATGACCGTTTACTTAAAGGCCATGAGTCCTAGCATATGGAAAATTGTTGGTGAAGGTTACGCTATGTCACTTGATCCAACCACCTCCCTTGATCAAGATGAGCGAAACTCACACCTCAATGCTCAAGCCATGAATGCCTTGTTTGGAGCTTTAAACGCGGATGAGTTCAATCGCGTGAGCAATTTAGAAACTGCTCATGAGATTTGGACAACCCTTTCCGAAATTCATGAGGGCACATCCGCGGTTAAAGAGGCCAAGCTACATA
The DNA here is from genome assembly GCA_036346355.1 of Rhipidocladum racemiflorum. Classification (NCBI taxonomy): domain Eukaryota; kingdom Viridiplantae; phylum Streptophyta; class Magnoliopsida; order Poales; family Poaceae; genus Rhipidocladum; species Rhipidocladum racemiflorum. The sequence goes on along the minus strand of CM070569.1, from coordinate 74,786,416 downwards.
TGCTAAGAATCAAGTATGAGAGTTTTATTATGTTGCCTCATGAAAACATCACTGAGATGTATTCAAGGTTGAACACCATAGTAAATGAACTCAAGGGCCTCGGAGGTTCACTAACCGATCTTGATGTTGTTAAGTAAGATGCTTAGGGCTCTTAGGAGAAATGCGAGACATTGGTGACTCTTTTTCTCAACTCACCCGAGTTGACCAAATTGACACCGACCAGCTCTCTTGGGAAATCTAATTACAAATGAGTTGTACAAGAAAGACAAGGAGGAGCTCTTGGAGCAAAACACATCCAAAAAGAAGAATCTAGCTTTCAAAGCCAACACCGAGTCAAGTGAGGAAGCTCTTGATGAATCCGAGAGTGACACCGAAGAAGAGATGGCACTACTAGTGAGAAGAATGAAGAGATTCATGAAGAGACGATCAAATTCAAGCTTCTCTCAAAAATACAAGAACAAGGAACACACAAGCAATAAGCGATTTGCAAATGTTCGTTGCTTTGAGTGCAATGAAAAGGGCCATTTCGCTTCTCATTGTCCAAAGAAGAAGGAGAAGGATGACAAAGGGAAATCATTTAAAAAGAAGAAGTTTGAAGGGAAGAAGAAACTATTCAAAAGCTTCACAAAGATGGCAAGGGTGAAGCACACATAGGAGAATGGAATTCGAGGAAGAGTACTCGGATTCGGATTCTTCGAAGAGGATACTCCTTCAAAGAAGAAGAATCTTGCAAGCATTGCAATTGGGAAGCTTCATCACCCTTCGTCACTCCTCTATGCCTTATGGCAAAAGGAGAAAAGGTAAACTCTAGTGATGATGATGATCCATCTTATGAAGAACTTCTTGACATGCTTGTTGATTTAAATGACTATCTTGGTAAGGAGAAGACAAAGCATAAGGCCTTGAAAAAGGAATTCACCTCTCTCAAGGATTCTTATGAAGAGCTCAAAGAAACACATGAGTCTCTCCTTCTCAAGAATAATTCAAAATCAACAAACAATGTTGGAGTCTCATGTGATTTAGTTGAAATCTTGCCTAGAATGAATGATTTATCATATTCTATGTCAAAGTCTAGCATTTCTACTTCATGTGATAACTTAATATCCATGTGTTCTAATTCTTGCTCTAGTTCTCATTTGTTTGAAAATGACATTAACTTGATTGCTAAGAATGATGAGCTTAAGAAAGAAGTTGCCAAGTTAAGCAAGAGCTTGAACAATTGTTTCAAAGGTAAGGAGACACTTGATAAAATTTTGGGGAGTCAACGTTGCTCATATAACAAGGAAGGACTTGGTTATGTTCCAAAGAAAGGTAAGAAATTGAGCAACGAAGCCCCAAGGTTTATCAAATCCAACGGGAACCTTTGCTACAAATGTCATGAGATTGGACATTTGGCAAACGATTGCTCGTTGGGTAAAGTCTCTAAAAACAATGTTTATGATTCTTGCTATGTGCTTAGAAAGGATAAAAATGGTAGAGTAGTAGCTAAGTTTGTGGGCACACCTATATTTGGTTCCAAAAAGAATGCCATTTGGGTGCCAAAAGCTTTAGTTACTAACCTCCAAGGACCCAAACAAATTTGGGTACCTAAAAGAGTTTGATCCTCTTTTGTAGGTGAACTACAAGACCGGCGGTCGACATTGGGTGTTAGATAGCGGTTGCACTCAACATATGACCGGAGACCGGAAAATGTTCACCACATTCGAAAATGGAAATGGAGATCTCGACAAAATCACCTTTGGCGATAATAGCAAAGGAAAGGTATTAGGTTTGGGTAAGATTGCGATATCCAATGACCTTTCCATTTCAAATGTTTCTTTAGTTGAGACTTTGAATTTTAATTTGCTATCCGTTGCTCAAATTTGTGATCTTGGACTTACTTGTTCTTTTTCTAGCAATGGAGTTGAAATTCTTAAAGATAATGATAAATCTCTTGTCTTTAAGGGTTTTCGTTTTGGCAATCTTTTTTGGTTGACTTTTCCTCACGGGCGTCTTGTCTTCAAACTTGCTTAATTGCAAAGACATCCTTGGGATGGCTATGGCATAGAAGACTAGCTCATGTAGGAATGATTCAACTTAAAAAATTGTTTAAGAATGACCTAGTTGTGGGTTTGAAGGATGTGAAGTTTGAGAAGAACAAGCTTTGTAGTGCTTGTCAAGCCGGCAAGCAAGTTGCTAGCTCTCATCCCTCCAAAAGTATCATGTCCACATCTAGACCATTAGAGCTCCTACATATGGATTTGTTTGGCCCAACTATCTATAGAAGCATTGGTGGAAATTCTTATTGCTTGGTTATTGTTGATGACTATTCGCGTTTTACTTGGGTCTTCTTTTTGCATGAGAAATCCGAGGTTCCAAATATTTTTAAAAGCTTTGCAAAAAGGGCTCAAAACGAATTTGATTTTAAAATTAAGAAAATTCGTAGTGACAATGGTTCCGAGTTCAAGAATACAAAAATTGAAGATTTTTGTGATGAACTTGGAATAAAGCACGAGTTTTCCGCAACCTACACTCCCGAACAAAATGGAGTAGTTGAAAGGAAAAATCGAACATTAATTGAAATGGCAAGAACTATGCTTGATGAATATCACACTTCCGATAATTTTTGGGCGGAAGCTATTAATACCGCTTGCCATGCTACAAATCGACTCTATTTGCATCGGCTTTTGAAAAAGACCTCTTATGAGCTTCTTATTGGTAGGAGGCCGAACATTTCTTACTTTCGAGTATTTGGTTGCAAGTGTTTTATTTTGAAGAAAGGTGTTCGGCTCTCTAAATTTCAAAGCCGGTGTGATGAGGGTTTTCTTCTTGGCTATTCTTCAAATAGTAAAGCTTATCGTGTTTTTAATAATATATCGGGTCTTGTTGAAGATACTTGTGATGTTGAATTCGATGAGACTAATGGCTCTCAAGAAGAGCAAGAAAACTTGGATGATGTAGGTAATGAAGCTTTGCAACAAGCCATGAAGAACATGACTATTGGAGACATCAAGCCAACGGAAAATAATCACGAAGTTGGACCATCATCAATCCAAGTGGAACCATCTACATCGACTACGCCAGCGAAAGCAATCCAATTCAAGTTGAAGATAAGCGACTTGATGGAGTTCAAGCTTTACCGCCAAGAATTCACACTCAACTTTCAAAGGATCACCCAATAGATCAAATCTTGGGTGGCGTTAAATGAGGAGTTCAAACTTCGTTCCCGTGTTGCTTCTTTTTGTGAGCATTACTCTTTTGTTTCTTCTATTGAACCCTCTCATGTAGATGAAGCGCTAAGTGATCCGGATTGGGTGAATTCAATGCATGAGGAACTCAACAACTTCGCCCGTAATGATGTATGGACGCTTGTAGAAAGACCAAAGGACCACAACGTCATCGGCACAAAATGGGTATTTAGGAACAAGCAAGATGAGAATGGTATTGTGGTAAGAAATAAGGCAAGATTAGTAGCACAAGGTTTTACCCAAATCGAAGGTTTGGATTTTGGTGAAACCTTTGCTCCCGTAGCAAGATTAGAAGCTATTCGAATCTTGCTCGCCTTTGCATCTTGCTTTGATATCAAATTATTTCAAATGGATGTAAAGAGTGCGTTCTTAAATGGTCAAATATCCGAATTGGTATTTGTAGAACAACCACCCGGTTTTGAAGACTCTAGAAACCCAAATCATGTTTATAAACTCTCTAAGGCGCTATATGGTCTCAAACAAGCTCCTAGAGCATGGTATGAGCGTCTTAGAGACTTTTTAATTTCCAAAGGATTCAAAATTGGGAAGGTTGATACCACACTCTTTACTAAAATAATTGATGATGAATTCTTTGTTTGTCAAATTTATGTTGATGATATCATTTTTGGATCAACTAATGAAGAATTTTGCAAAGAATTTGGTGATATGATGTCTAGGGAATTCGAAATGTCGATGATTGGAGAGTTGAGCTACTTTCTCGGTTTACAAATCAAGCAACTCAAAAATGGGACCTTCGTGAGCCAAACAAAGTATGCAAAGGATATGCTCAAGAAATTTGGCATGGAGGATGCAAAGCCCATAAAGACACCAATGGCGTCAAATGGACACTTAGATCTCAACGAGTGAGGTAAACCGGTTGATTTAAAGCTTTATCGCTCTATGATTGGTAGTTTGCTTTACATTACCGCATCTAGGCCCGATATCATGTTTAGTGTGTGCATGTGTGCTCGTTTTCAATCTACTCCCAAAGAGTGTCATTTAGTAGCAGTAAAGAGAATCTTAAGATATTTAAAACATTCCTCAAACGTAGGATTATGGTATCCTAAAGGTGCAAAATTTGAATTGATTGGATATTCGGATTCGGATTATGCGGGTTGCAAAGTGGATAGAAAGAGCACATCCGGGAATTGTCAATTCCTAGGTAGATCCCTTGTCTCTTGGTTCTCCAAGAAACAAAATTCCGTTGCCCTATCCACCGCCGAAGCCGAATACATTTCCGCTGGGAGTTGTTGCGCTCAATTACTTTGGATGAGGCAAACCTTGATGGATTATGGAATTATATTTCAAAAAGTGCCTCTATTATGTGATAATGAAAGCGCAGTCAAAATAGCAAACAATCCCGTCCAACATTCAAGAACCAAACACATAGATATCCGTCATCATTTTCTTAGAGATCATGTGACAAAAGGAGACATAACTATAAGCCACATTCGTACCGAAGATCAATTGGCGGATATCCTTACCAAACCTTTAGATGAAACCCAGTTTTGTAAATTGAGGAATGAATTAAATGTTATAGATTTCTCAAATGTCGCTTAAATGATGCATTTTGGTAGATGATTCTTTGATGGTTTGAATTGCTCTTGTTTGAATTTCTTGCTTCTTTGAGTAATCAACACTTTTAGGGGGAGTATCTTATCATTTCTTATATCATACATCCCTAAAGTGTGAAACAATTAAATAAGTGCAAATTAATGTTTTAATGAGAAATTTGGATCATAATAGATCAAAACACAAACTATTATCCTATTATGGTATTCCAATTTTTATATATTTGTGTGTGTGAAAAAGGGGGTTTGTTCTTTCAAGACAATTTAGTTGCGTTATGTCTTTCAAAACTCAAAATTGATCTATTTTGATCTAACAATTGCACTTGTTGAGTCACGGGTCAAGGTAATAGAAAAATAATTGTTCTAGCCTACCTAAGACTTATTTTTTTGACTCAAACATTCCAATCAAATTAGTTCTTGCATAGTTGGATTTTATTCAAAATGCTTTCTCTTGCATCAAACATTTATTTTGCATAAAAACTATTTCATTTGTTTTTATCCGCTGTTCATCTCTCTTGATTCATACATTACGCCTTGTCCGGCACTACCGGTGCCATTAACCCGGTAGTACCGCTTCTGTCCGGCACTACCACCCGTATCCAGCGGTAGTACCGCCTCTGCCCGGTGTGAATCAAAATCGAGTGTCTCTCGGAGCATTTATTACCCCTTCTCCAACCGGCGCACCCTCTTCCTCTTCTCTCTCTTTTTGCTGGTTTTATCCTCATCTCTTCTCCTCTCCCTTTTTCTCTCTCCTCCTCAATACCCTAAAATCTTTTGGCACCAAATCTTTGAAGTTTCCTCTAATCCGCAACTTCAATCCTCTTTTCTTGGTGCTTCTCCTCATAAGGTGACCTTCTTCATCTCAATATCTCTCTCCTTTTTGCCCTAGGTCACTTTTTGCCTTGATTAGGGTTTGTTGTGATTATGAGTAATGTAGGCTTGGTTAAATCTAGAAATTGTGTGGATTGTGCTCCTAGAGATCTTTTTTATCGTATTCTTGAGACAATCCATCAATTTGCATGATTTTTGAAGAATTGAAAATAATCGGCGATCTTGCTGTGTTCGTACGATGCGTAGGCACTCTTGGATTCAAAGAGCGGTAGTGCCGACCACGGTCAGCGATCTGCATCTTATGTAAGCGGTAGTGCCGAACATGGATCGGGCAAAGATTATTTGACACACTCTAATATTGCTGATTGTCTTCAAAATTCATAGAATGCCTAGGATTACTCAAAATCACTTGTAGACCTTGTCATTTCCTTTCATCTTAGTCTTACGCGTTTCATCTTCTAGATCATGCCTAGAACCAAAACCGCCGCTAAAACTCCCGCTCCTCGTGGAGGTGGTACCCTCAGAAAATCCACTAGAGGGCGAGGGGTTCCTCTGCCCGGCTTGGCGGCGGTGATAGTAGTAGTGATGACTCCTTCACTATTGCTATGAGAAGGACAAGAGCAAGAGATGCAGTTGTCCAGGAAATTGGTGGGGGGTCAAGCTCCGCCAAAGGAAAGGCAGTTGCAGAAGAGTCTGAACAGGAGTATGTTGAAGAGTCTGAAGGAGAAGAGTCAGCAGAAGAAAGTGAAAATAATGAGGAAAACTTGATGATGATGAGGAGATGCCAGATCTGAGGATCTTTGATGTGGATCCTTTTGATTAAAAGTAGCGAGATATTTTGCTCTCCGAGGTGAAAATCAATTTGATCAACCAAATGACTCTCCTGATCCTCGCTTCTACACAAGATTCCAACAAAGGGTGTTTGACTCCATTTATAAAAGCAAAGAGTTTGCAAATCAAAGGTGGGTCAGTTGGGAGCACATCAGGGATCAGCCAGATTTTGTTGGAATACCTGAGCTTTTTGCAAGTGCTGGTCTATATCATTTCCTTGGGAGAAAGTACAATTACAAGGATGAGGTGATTCGCCAGTTCTATACTACTCTCTACATTCCTGAGTCCGCAAATACTCTAAATTGGATGACTGGCACCGAAAGGTATACTGCAACAAAGGATGATTTTGAGCAAGCCTTGGGCATCTTTCACAACAATCATCCTCAGATCCATGATGAGCCTGTTCTTAGCTGGGATGAGATCAATCAATTCTATGATCCAGCTAGAGGGCCAAAGCCTGGGAAGCTTGCAGGGTTGAGGATTGAGCCTAGTATGATCAATAAGATCATACGCGTCACTATCCACCCCAAGAGTGGAAACTTTGATGACATAAGGGGGTATGCCTGGAATTTAATAGACAAAATCATGAAAAGGCAGAAATTTGATGTTGTGGATTTCATCATAAAGGAGATAGCTCAGTCTTCCAGAGAGCGTGGGAAGACCATCTACTTTGCTCCTTACATCATGGCTTTGATCATAAGAATTACTGGATATAATGGAAATCTGCCTTCGCCTCACAAGCCCTACAAGCCTCGCATAGGACCTCCTCAAGTGCTTCATCACTTTGCCCAACAGCAGCAGGCGCAGCGACAGGTTGAGCTTGAGCGCGAGCAAGCCGAGGTGCAAGCTCGTGCTGCTGCCACCTCATCTCAGGCGACTGATTCCTTTACAGCTGGACTCTCCTCCTTGCGCTCTGAGATGATGGGTCAGTTCTCCACCATGATGGGCCAGTTGACTCAGATTCAGGAGTATCAGACTCAGACTCGACATGTGGTGGATGAGCTTCGTGTTCAGGTTGATGGCATTGGCTCCACTGTTGATCAGCTTCGTGATGAGCTTCTTCCCGTTACTTTTCGCCGTTTTGGTCGAGGTCGTGGTGCTAGCAGTGGATCTCTTCCTCCACCTCCTCCACCGGTTTAGCTTTTCTTCCTCAAGGTTCTCTTTTTGGTCCTTGATGCCAAAGGGGGAGAAAAGTGCAAGAAGATCGGATTATCTTTTAAGGATTATCTTTTGTGTTTCATATGTAATCCTATTGGATATCTATCGTCGGTCGTGTTATGTTTTGCTACCTCGCTTTATTGCTACTTGGTGATCTTTGACTATTGAACTCTTTTTAATCTATGGATGTTTTTGTGTGGATTGTCTCTCTTAATCTTTATTTGCATATATTCCTTAATACTATGCATTGTTTCCTCGATTCACTTGTTTACAATTAAAACTCTGCCAAAATTTTCTTCTACATCTAAATATGTGCCTAATAATGTTGTTCATTCTCTTGCACATATTTAGGGGGAGTTTCAATTGTTACCTTTGTGCTTAAATTGGCATTTTGTTTAAATTCAAACCATTCCATATAATCAAAATGCTAAATTAAGTAATCAAACCTTTGAGTAGACAATTTGTCTCAAATACATATTGTATACTCAAAGAACAATTACTTTCATCTATTCTTGCTTTGGTTGTCATCAATTACCAAAAAGGGGGAGATTGAAGTATCTAGGCCCCCGATTCAGATTTAGTTTTGGTAATTAATGACAATCCGTTCTTGTTGACTAACAATTTCTTTTGAGAGTGCAAGAAGGAGTTAGTCTTCATCGATTTGAACACAAGTGAAATCTACTCAAGTCACAAGGTATATAAGCCCAAGTTCAAGCAGCGGAAAGAAAGTTTGTCTTGTCTAATTTTCGTTTTTTTCCCGATCTCGGAGGTTGAGAAAAGATCGGATTTTTTAGATTTAGACACCGTACTATTAAGAGGGACTTGGTTTAGTAGTTTGAAGTCTAGAATGATTCCTATATGGCTCAATAAATGTTTAAAAACATTTACTCAAAGTTGCATTCATGAAAATCGTTTTAAACCAAAGTTTCAGCCTTCAAGCGGCACTACCGAATATACTATTGCGGTACTGCCGGTCAGCAGCGATCTGGGACATATAACCCGGTACCTTTTATGAAGAAGTTTTCTTTTGCCCGCTTGATCGGCACTACCGGAGTGCTAGGGCGGTACTGCCGGTCGTGAGCGGCAGTACCGCACCATACACTACGGTAGTTATTTACCAGTAGCTGCGTATTTTCTTCGGAAAATGCCAGTCGGCACTACCGTACCTATTTGAGCGGTACTGCCGACCTCAAGCGGCAGTACCACCCAAATAACTGCGGTACTTTTTTAACAGAAGTGAAGTTTTTCAGAAAAATGAAAGTCGGCACTACCGACCTTATGGAGCGGTAGTGCCGGAATTATTTTATCAGGCCAACGGCTACTGACATCGCATTTATTGCAAAGGAAAAACCGTTGGCAGGTGGGGCGGCACTACCGGCCCCATAAGGGCGGTAGTGCCGACTTTGGCTGATTTTTTTCAGAAAACCTCCCCAACGGCTCTATTTCGTGGGGGAGGCTATAAATACCTCCCCACCTGCATTCTTGTCTGGTTGGTGACTACATTTACTCATTCTAAGCCCTTGCAACTCTCTTTACTCTCCAAAAGCATTAATTTCTCAAGTTTGAGAGAAAAAGAGAAAAGAGTTTGAGTGATTTGATTTCAAGCATTCATTTGAGCCATTAGTTTCATTCAAGTCCTCAAGTGAATTCCAAGTTTGTTACTCTTGGAGGTTGCCGCCTCCTAGACGGCTTGGCGGAAGTTGATCGTGATCTTCTCAAAGGTGATTGTGAGAAGACTCGATCGGTTGTGAAGGCAAGGAGCTCGCCTACCCGGAGTGGGGAAGAGCTACCCCGAAAGAAACACGAGGAAAGGCTCAATTGAGATAAGGAGCCGGCTTGAAGTGAGTCAAGCTACCTCAACGTGGAGTAGGGGAGACCGGCAAGTCTCCGATCACCACGGGATAAATTGTGTGCCTCATTTGTGTGGTTTGCGCTTTCTTGTGCTACTAGTTCAATTCTTAGTGTTAGCACTCTCTCTTAGTTATTTCCTAAGTTGATTACTTTAGATTGCAATAAATTGTGTTGGTGCACTTTAGATAAACATAGAATTTCTAGGCCTTAATTGAAAATTGGTACTTACTAGTTTAAATTGGTCTATTTATTGAAATATTAGCCGAAAATTTTTGTAACCTCCTATTCACCCCCCTCTAGTCGGTTATCCTTGATCCTACAAGTGGTATCAGAGCTTGGTCTCTCGCACGTAGACTTCACCGTCTCGAGAGATAAGGATGGCTAGTGAGGGTGTTTCCATAGGAAAGGCACCGTTCTTTGATGGCACAAATTATGCTTATTGGAAGATTCGAATGACCGTTTACTTAAAGGCCATGAGTCCTAGCATATGGAAAATTGTTGGTGAAGGTTACGCTATGTCACTTGATCCAACCACCTCCCTTGATCAAGATGAGCGAAACTCACACCTCAATGCTCAAGCCATGAATGCCTTGTTTGGAGCTTTAAACGCGGATGAGTTCAATCGCGTGAGCAATTTAGAAACTGCTCATGAGATTTGGACAACCCTTTCCGAAATTCATGAGGGCACATCCGCGGTTAAAGAGGCCAAGCTACATATGCTAAGAATCAAGTATGAGAGTTTTATTATGTTGCCTCATGAAAACATCACTGAGATGTATTCAAGGTTGAACACCATAGTAAATGAACTCAAGGGCCTCGGAGGTTCACTAACCGATCTTGATGTTGTTCGTAAGATGCTTAGGGCTCTTCCGGAGAAGTACGAGACATTGGTGACTCTTTTTCTCAACTCACCCGAGTTGACCAAATTGACACCGACCGCTCTCTTGGGAAATCTAATTACAAATGAGTTGTACAAGAAAGACAAGGAGGAGCTCTTGGAGCAAAACACATCCAAAAAGAAGAATCTAGCTTTCAAAGCCAACACCGAGTCAAGTGAGGAAGCTCTTGATGAATCCGAGAGTGACACCGAAGAAGAGATGGCACTACTAGTGAGAAGAATGAAGAGATTCATGAAGAGACGATCAAATTCAAGCTTCTCTCAAAAATACAAGAACAAGGAACACACAAGCAATAAACGATTTGCAAATGTTCGTTGCTTTGAGTGCAATGAAAAGGGCCATTTCGCTTCTCATTGTCCAAAGAAGAAGGAGAAGGATGACAAAGGGAAATCATTTAAAAAGAAGAAGTTTGAAGGGAAGAAGAAACTATTCAAAAAGCTTCACAAAGATGGCAAGGGTGAAGCACACATAGGAGAATGGAATTCCGAGGAAGAGTACTCGGATTCGGATTCTTCCGAAGAGGATACTCCTTCAAAGAAGAAGAATCTTGCAAGCATTGCAATTGGGGAAGCTTCATCACCCTTCGTCACTCCTCTATGCCTTATGGCAAAAGGAGAAAAGGTAAACTCTAGTGATGATGATGATCCATCTTATGAAGAACTTCTTGACATGCTTGTTGATTTAAATGACTATCTTGGTAAGGAGAAGACAAAGCATAAGGCCTTGAAAAAGGAATTCACCTCTCTCAAGGATTCTTATGAAGAGCTCAAAGAAACACATGAGTCTCTCCTTCTCAAGAATAATTCAAAATCAACAAACAATGTTGGAGTCTCATGTGATTTAGTTGAAATCTTGCCTAGAATGAATGATTTATCATATTCTATGTCAAAGTCTAGCATTTCTACTTCATGTGATGACTTAATATCCATGTGTTCTAATTCTTGCTCTAGTTCTCATTTGTTTGAAAATGACATTAACTTGATTGCTAAGAATGATGAGCTTAAGAAAGAAGTTGCCAAGTTAAGCAAGAGCTTGAACAATTGTTTCAAAGGTAAGGAGACACTTGATAAAATTTTGGGGAGTCAACGTTGCTCATATAACAAGGAAGGACTTGGTTATGTTCCAAAGAAAGGTAAGAAATTGAGCAACGAAGCCCCAAGGTTTATCAAATCCAACGGGAACCTTTGCTACAAATGTCATGAGATTGGACATTTGGCAAACGATTGCTCGTTGGGTAAAGTCTCTAAAAACAATGTTTATGATTCTTGCTATGTGCTTAGAAAGGATAAAAATGGTAGAGTAGTAGCTAAGTTTGTGGGCACACCTATATTTGGTTCCAAAAAGAATGCCATTTGGGTGCCAAAAGCTTTAGTTACTAACCTCCAAGGACCCAAACAAATTTGGGTACCTAAAAGAGTTTGATCCTCTTTTGTAGGTGAACTACAAGACCGGCGGTCGACATTGGGTGTTAGATAGCGGTTGCACTCAACATATGACCGGAGACCGGAAAATGTTCACCACATTCGAAAATGGAAATGGAGATCTCGACAAAATCACCTTTGGCGATAATAGCAAAGGAAAGGTATTAGGTTTGGGTAAGATTGCGATATCCAATGACCTTTCCATTTCAAATGTTTCTTTAGTTGAGACTTTGAATTTTAATTTGCTATCCGTTGCTCAAATTTGTGATCTTGGACTTACTTGTTCTTTTTCTAGCAATGGAGTTGAAATTCTTAAAGATAATGATAAATCTCTTGTCTTTAAGGGTTTTCGTTTTGGCAATCTTTTTTGGTTGACTTTTCCTCACGGGCGTCTTGTCTTCAAACTTGCTTAATTGCAAAGACATCCTTGGGATGGCTATGGCATAGAAGACTAGCTCATGTAGGAATGATTCAACTTAAAAAATTGTTTAAGAATGACCTAGTTGTGGGTTTGAAGGATGTGAAGTTTGAGAAGAACAAGCTTTGTAGTGCTTGTCAAGTAGGCAAGCAAGTTGCTAGCTCTCATCCCTCCAAAAGTATCATGTCCACATCTAGACCATTAGAGCTCCTACATATGGATTTGTTTGGCCCAACTATCTATAGAAGCATTGGTGGAAATTCTTATTGCTTGGTTATTGTTGATGACTATTCGCGTTTTACTTGGGTCTTCTTTTTGCATGAGAAATCCGAGGTTCCAAATATTTTTAAAAGCTTTGCAAAAAGGGCTCAAAACGAATTTGATTTTAAAATTAAGAAAATTCGTAGTGACAATGGTTCCGAGTTCAAGAATACAAAAATTGAAGATTTTTGTGATGAACTTGGAATAAAGCACGAGTTTTCCGCAACCTACACTCCCGAACAAAATGGAGTAGTTGAAAGGAAAAATCGAACATTAATTGAAATGGCAAGAACTATGCTTGATGAATATCACACTTCCGATAATTTTTGGGCGGAAGCTATTAATACCGCTTGCCATGCTACAAATCGACTCTATTTGCATCGGCTTTTGAAAAAGACCTCTTATGAGCTTCTTATTGGTAGGAGGCCGAACATTTCTTACTTTCGAGTATTTGGTTGCAAGTGTTTTATTTTGAAGAAAGGTGTTCGGCTCTCTAAATTTCAAAGCCGGTGTGATGAGGGTTTTCTTCTTGGCTATTCTTCAAATAGTAAAGCTTATCGTGTTTTTAATAAAAATTCGGGTCTTGTTGAAGAAACTTGTGATGTTGAATTCGATGAGACTAATGGCTCTCAAGAAGAGCAAGAAAACTTGGATGATGTAGGTAATGAAGCTTTGCAACAAGCCATGAAGAACATGACTATTGGAGACATCAAGCCAACGGAAAATAATCACGAAGTTGGACCATCATCAATCCAAGTGGAACCATCTACATCGACTACGCCAAGCGAAAGCAATCCAATTCAAGTTGAAGATAAGCGACTTGATGGAGTTCAAGCTTTACCGCCAAGAATTCACACTCAACTTTCAAAGGATCACCCAATAGATCAAATCTTGGGTGACGTTCGTAAGGGAGTTCAAACTCGTTCCCGTGTTGCTTCTTTTTGTGAGCATTACTCTTTTGTTTCTTCTATTGAACCCTCTCATGTAGATGAAGCGCTAAGTGATCCGGATTGGGTGAATTCAATGCATGAGGAACTCAACAACTTCGCCCGTAATGATGTATGGACGCTTGTAGAAAGACCAAAGGACCACAACGTCATCGGCACAAAATGGGTATTTAGGAACAAGCAAGATGAGAATGGTATTGTGGTAAGAAATAAGGCAAGATTAGTAGCACAAGGTTTTACCCAAATCGAAGGTTTGGATTTTGGTGAAACCTTTGCTCCCGTAGCAAGATTAGAAGCTATTCGAATCTTGCTCGCCTTTGCATCTTGCTTTGATATCAAATTATTTCAAATGGATGTAAAGAGTGCGTTCTTAAATGGTCAAATATCCGAATTGGTATTTGTAGAACAACCACCCGGTTTTGAAGACTCTAGAAACCCAAATCATGTTTATAAACTCTCTAAGGCGCTATATGGTCTCAAACAAGCTCCTAGAGCATGGTATGAGCGTCTTAGAGACTTTTTAATTTCCAAAGGATTCAAAATTGGGAAGGTTGATACCACACTCTTTACTAAAATAATTGATGATGAATTCTTTGTTTGTCAAATTTATGTTGATGATATCATTTTTGGATCAACTAATGAAGAATTTTGCAAAGAATTTGGTGATATGATGTCTAGGGAATTCGAAATGTCGATGATTGGAGAGTTGAGCTACTTTCTCGGTTTACAAATCAAGCAACTCAAAAATGGGACCTTCGTGAGCCAAACAAAGTATGCAAAGGATATGCTCAAGAAATTTGGCATGGAGGATGCAAAGCCCATAAAGACACCAATGGCGTCAAATGGACACTTAGATCTCAACGAGGGAGGTAAACCGGTTGATTTAAAGCTTTATCGCTCTATGATTGGTAGTTTGCTTTACATTACCGCATCTAGGCCCGATATCATGTTTAGTGTGTGCATGTGTGCTCGTTTTCAATCTACTCCCAAAGAGTGTCATTTAGTAGCAGTAAAGAGAATCTTAAGATATTTAAAACATTCCTCAAACGTAGGATTATGGTATCCTAAAGGTGCAAAATTTGAATTGATTGGATATTCGGATTCGGATTATGCGGGTTGCAAAGTGGATAGAAAGAGCACATCCGGGAATTGTCAATTCCTAGGTAGATCCCTTGTCTCTTGGTTCTCCAAGAAACAAAATTCCGTTGCCCTATCCACCGCCGAAGCCGAATACATTTCCGCTGGGAGTTGTTGCGCTCAATTACTTTGGATGAGGCAAACCTTGATGGATTATGGAATTATATTTCAAAAAGTGCCTCTATTATGTGATAATGAAAGCGCAGTCAAAATAGCAAACAATCCCGTCCAACATTCAAGAACCAAACACATAGATATCCGTCATCATTTTCTTAGAGATCATGTGACAAAAGGAGACATAACTATAAGCCACATTCGTACCGAAGATCAATTGGCAGATATCCTTACCAAACCTTTAGATGAAACCCAGTTTTGTAAATTGAGGAATGAATTAAATGTTATAGATTTCTCAAATGTCGCTTAAATGATGCATTTTGGTAGATGATTCTTTGATGGTTTGAATTGCTCTTGTTTGAATTTCTTGCTTCTTTGAGTAATCAACACTTTTAGGGGGAGTATCTTATCATTTCTTATATCATACATCCCTAAAGTGTGAAACAATTAAATAAGTGCAAATTAATGTTTTAATGAGAAATTTGGATCATAATAGATCAAAACACAAACTATTATCCTATTATGGTATTCCAATTTTTTATATATTTGTGTGTGTGAAAAAGGGGGTTTGTTCTCTCAAGACAATTTAGTTGCGTTATGTCTTTCAAAACTCAAAATTGATCTATTTTGATCTAACAATTGCACTTGTTGAGTCACGGGTCAAGGTAATAGAAAAATAATTGTTCTAGCCTACCTAAGACTTATTTTTTTGACTCAAACATTCCAATCAAATTAGTTCTTGCATAGTTGGATTTTATTCAAAATGCTTTCTCTTGCATCAAACATTTATTTTGCATAAAAACTATTTCATTTGTTTTTATCCGCTGTTCATCTCTCTTCAGATTCCTTCTGTTCTGCCTTGTCCGGCACTACCGGTGCCATTAACCCGGTAGTACCGCTTCTGTCCGGCACTACCACCCGTATCCAGCGGTAGTACCGCCTCTGCCCGGTGTGAATCAAAATCGAGTGTCTCTCGGAGCATTTATTACCCCTTCTCCAACCGGCGCACCCTCTTCCTCTTCTCTCTCTTTTTGCTGGTTTTATCCTCATCTCTTCTCCTCTCCCTTTTTCTCTCTCCTCCTCAATACCCTAAAATCTTTTGGCACCAAATCTTTGAAGTTTCCTCTAATCCGCAACTTCAATCCTCTTTTCTTGGTGCTTCTCCTCCGCAAGGTGACCTTCTTCATCTCAATATCTCTCTCCTTTTTGCCCTAGGTCACTTTTTGCCTTGATTAGGGTTTGTTGTGATTATGAGTAATGTAGGCTTGGTTAAATCTAGAAATTGTGTGGATTGTGCTCCTAGAGATCTTTTTTATCGTATTCTTGAGACAATCCATCAATTTGCATGATTTTTGAAGAATTGAAAATAATCGGCAGTACTGCCTGTGTTCGGCCCCGATGCGGCCGGCACTACCGGATTCAAAGAGCGGTAGTGCCGACCACAGTCGGCAGTACCGCATCTTATGTAGCGGTAGTGCCGAACATGGACTGGCAGCATTATTTGACACACTCTAATATTGCCGATTGTTTTCAAAATTCATAGAATGCCTAGGATTACTCAAAATCACTTGTAGACCTTGTCATTTCCTTTCATCTTGGTCTTACGCATTTCATCTTCTAGATCATGCCTAGAACCAAAACCGCCGCTAAAACTCCCGCTCCTCGTGGAGGTGGTACCCTCAGAAAATCCACTAGAGGGCGAGGGGTTCCTACTGCCGCTGCTGACAGTGATAGTAGTAGTGATGACTCCTTCACTATTGCTATGAGAAGGACAAGAGCAAGAGATGCAGTTGTCCAGGAAATTGGTGGGGGGTCAAGCTCCGCCAAAGGAAAGGCAGTTGCAGAAGAGTCTGAACAGGAGTATGTTGAAGAGTCTGAAGGAGAAGAGTCAGCAGAAGAAAGTGAAAATAATGAGGAAAACAGTGATGATGAGGAGATGCCAGATGCAGGGATCTTTGATGTGGATCCTTTTCAGATTAAAAGTGACAGATATTTTGCTCTCCGAGGTGAAAATCAATTTGATCAACCAAATGACTCTCCTGATCCTCGCTTCTACACAAGATTCCAACAAAGGGTGTTTGACTCCATTTATAAAAGCAAAGAGTTTGCAAATCAAAGGTGGGTCAGTTGGGAGCACATCAGGGATCAGCCAGATTTTGTTGGAATACCTGAGCTTTTTGCAAGTGCTGGTCTATATCATTTCCTTGGGAGAAAGTACAATTACAAGGATGAGGTGATTCGCCAGTTCTATACTACTCTCTACATTCCTGAGTCCGCAAATACTCTAAATTGGATGACTGGCACCGAAAGGTATACTGCAACAAAGGATGATTTTGAGCAAGCCTTGGGCATCTTTCACAACAATCATCCTCAGATCCATGATGAGCCTGTTCTTAGCTGGGATGAGATCAATCAATTCTATGATCCAGCTAGAGGGCCAAAGCCTGGGAAGCTTGCAGGGTTGAGGATTGAGCCTAGTATGATCAATAAGATCATACGCGTCACTATCCACCCCAAGAGTGGAAACTTTGATGACATAAGGGGGTATGCCTGGAATTTAATAGACAAAATCATGAAAAGGCAGAAATTTGATGTTGTGGATTTCATCATAAAGGAGATAGCTCAGTCTTCCAGAGAGCGTGGGAAGACCATCTACTTTGCTCCTTACATCATGGCTTTGATCATAAGAATTACTGGATATAATGGAAATCTGCCTTCGCCTCACAAGCCCTACAAGCCTCACATAGGACCTCCTCAAGTGCTTCATCACTTTGCCCAACAAAGAACAGTAGCAATGACAGTTGAGCTTGAGCGCGAGCAAGCCGAGGTGCAAGCTCGTCCGCTTGCCACCTCATCTCGAGCGATCGATTCCTTTACAGCTGGACTCTCCTCCTTGCGCTCTGAGATGATGGGTCAGTTCTCCACCATGATGGGCCAGTTGACTCAGATTCAGGAGTATCAGACTCAGACTCGACATGTGGTGGATGAGCTTCGTGTTCAGGTTGATGGCATTGGCTCCACTGTTGATCAGCTTCGTGATGAGCTTCTTCCCGTTACTTTTCGCCGTTTTGGTCGAGGTCGTGGTGCTAGCAGTGGATCTCTTCCTCCACCTCCTCCACCGGTTTAGCTTTTCTTCCTCAAGGTTCTCTTTTTGGTCCTTGATGCCAAAGGGGGAGAAAAGTGCAAGAAGATCGGATTATCTTTTAAGGATTATCTTTTGTGTTACATATGTAATCCTATTGGATATCTATCGTCGGTCGTGTTATGTTTTGCTACCTCGCTTTATTGCTACTTGGTGATCTTTGACTATTGAACTCTTTTTAATCTATGGATGTTTTTGTGTGGATTGTCTCTCTTAATCTTTATTTGCATATATTCCTTAATACTATGCATTGTTTCCTCGATTCACTTGTTTACAATTAAAACTCTGCCAAAATTTTCTTCTACATCTTAATATGTGCCTAATAATGTTGTTCATTCTCTTGCACATATTTAGGGGGAGTTTCAATTGTTACCTTTGTGCTTAAATTGGCATTTTGTTTAAATTCAAACCATTCCATATAATCAAAATGCCAAATTAAGTAATCAAACCTTTGAGTAGACAATTTGTCTCAAATACATATTGTATACTCAAAGAACAATTACTTTCATCTATTCTTGCTTTGGTTGTCATCAATTACCAAAAAGGGGGAGATTGAAGTATCTAGGCCCCCGATTCAGATTTAGTTTTGGTAATTAATGACAATCCGTTCTTGTTGACTAACAATTTCTTTTGAGAGTGCAAGAAGGAGTTAGTCTTCATCGATTTGAACACAAGTGAAATCTACTCAAGTCACAAGGTATATAAGCCCAAGTTCAAGCAGCGGAAAGAAAGTTTGTCTTGTCTAATTTTCGTTTTTTCCCGATCTCGGAGGTTGAGAAAAGATCGGATTTTTTAGATTTAGACACCGTACTATTAAGAGGGACTTGGTTTAGTAGTTTGAAGTCTAGAATGATTCCTATATGGCTCAATAAATGTTTAAAAACATTTACTCAAAGTTGCATTCATGAAAATCGCTTTTAAACCAAAGTTTCAAATTCAAGCGGCACTACCGAATATACTATTGCGATCTTGCCCGGAGTCAACGATCTGGGACATATAACTTCGGTACCTTTTTAACAGAGAAGTTTTCTTTTGCCCGCTTGATCGGCACTACCGGAGTGCTAGGGCGGTACTGCCGGTCGTGAGCGGCAGTACCGCACCATACACTACGGTAGTTATTTACCAGTAGCTGCGTATTTTCTTCGGAAAATGCCAGTCGGCACTACCGTACCTATTTGAGCGGTACTGCCGACCTCAAGCGGCAGTACCACCCAAATAACTGCGGTACTTTTTTAACAGAAGTGAAGTTTTTCAGAAAAATGAAAGTCGGCACTACCGACCTTATGGAGCGGTAGTGCCGGAATTATTTTATCAGGCCAACGGCTACTGACATCGCATTTATTGCAAAGGAAAAACCGTTGGCAGGTGGGGCGGCACTACCGGCCCCATAAGGGCGGTAGTGCCGACTTTGGCTGATTTCTTTCAGAAAACCTCCCCAACGGCTCTATTTCGTGGGGGAGGCTATAAATACCTCCCCACCTGCATTCTTGTCTGGTTGGTGACTACATTTACTCATTCTAAGCCCTTGCAACTCTCTTTACTCTCCAAAAGCATTAATTTCTCAAGTTTGAGAGAAAAAGAGAAAAGAGTTTGAGTGATTTGATTTCAAGCATTCATTTGAGCCATTAGTTTCATTCAAGTCCTCAAGTGAATTCCAAGTTTGTTACTCTTGGAGGTTGCCGCCTCCTAGACGGCTTGGCGGAAGTTGATCGTGATCTTCTCAAAGGTGATTGTGAGAAGACTCGATCGGTTGTGAAGGCAAGGAGCTCGCCTACCCGGAGTGGGGAAGAGCTACCCCGAAAGAAACACGAGGAAAGGCTCAATTGAGATAAGGAGCCGGCTTGAAGTGAGTCAAGCTACCTCAACGTGGAGTAGGGGAGACCGGCAAGTCTCCGATCACCACGGGATAAATTGTGTGCCTCATTTGTGTGGTTTGCGCTTTCTTGTGCTACTAGTTCAATTCTTAGTGTTAGCACTCTCTCTTAGTTATTTCCTAAGTTGATTACTTTAGATTGCAATAAATTGTGTTGGTGCACTTTAGATAAACATAGAATTTCTAGGCCTTAATTGAAAATTGGTACTTACTAGTTTAAATTGGTCTATTTATTGAAATATTAGCCGAAAATTTTTGTAACCTCCTATTCACCCCCCTCTAGTCGGTTATCCTTGATCCTACACTCGTGAGTGAATAGCACGCTCTTGCCCTCAAGGGAGCACTGTTGCGGCCCTCCCTCACCGGTGAGGCTATGCGGGGTGGCCCGCGGTCGCTCGCGTGCTAACCCCAAGATGTAATAGTTTGACCCGATGACCCTGAGTGGTAGAGACAACGGCCCGGCCTCGGTCCGCTCAGTGTGGCCTTGCCAAGTGGCGGCGGTGGCCCCAAGCAACGATAGCCCGAAAGACCCTCGGTGACGGTGCTGGTGCTGGTGTTGATCAGTGGCAGGCGGTGGCGGTGGATCAAATCTGGATCTAGATCGAGGGTGGTGGCGGCTCAGAGGTAATTAGGGTTTGGCTTTTATATCATGTAGAATTTTGCAAAATGATTATGTGTTGTTCCTGTTATGAATATGACTTATATTCAATATGAGGCCAATAGCCACAATATATAGAGTACATGAGGGTACAAGAGATAAGGCAAAGGCCAAGAGATAAGGCAATTATCTATAACAGATAATATATCCTTAACACCCCCCCCACAAATGCAAGGCGTATGCAATAGCATTGCATTTGGAAGAGATGAACTAAAATAGGAAAAATTCAAAGCCATAGTCCTGAAGTAGCCGTCGTAGCATGTAACTCTTGAAAATCGGGCTGACGAAGAACAGCCAACGAAGAACCGAGTCGATGGAGAAAAGTCGACGAAGAAGCCAAATCGATGAAACAAAATCGAAGGTACGGCCGAGTCGACGAAGAAGAGCCGACGGTACGAGTCGACGAAGATGAACCGACGAAGCCGACAAAACGAGCCGAGCCGAGGTGATCAGAGTTGTCAGAATGAACCAAGCCGATAAAAGATCCGAGCGGCGACAGAATCAAGATGCTAAAGACTTGGATGGACGCAACGGAAGACTAAAGAAAATATTAGGAATTACTAGCCGTAGCACTAAAAAGCAGTAGCCTGAAAGCCTTCAAGCCAACGAAAGCCAAGATGACAAAGCTATGCTGAAATGAGCCGAGCCTAGCTGAAAAGATCCAAGAAGCCGGAGCTGATAAGCATCAAAGATAACCGGACAGCGAGGAACAAGAACAGTCCCCAAAGAAAAACCTGCAAACGAAGACATTTTTTTAACAGCCGTAACCGACTGTGAGATCCGATCGGCTTTCAAGCTCGAAGGGGAGAGGCCGCCTCTATTTTCAAGAGGTGGGCGTTGTCACGCGGCGGCCGGACGCGGCGCGACGACCGGACTCGGTGTGGCGGCTGGAGACGGCCCGCAGCAGCCGGACATGGAGCCGCAGCAGCCGGTCATGGTGTGGCGGTTGGAGACGGTCCCGGACACGGAGCCACAGCGGCCGGACACGGAGACGGTTGGAGACGGCCCGCAGCGTCAGCAGGGCGGCGATGAGAAGGCCGAGCTCGGCGGCGGGCTTGGCAGGTGGAGGAAGAAGAAGGACAAAGCCAGTAGAAGCCGGATCCGACTAGATCCAATCACCGGCAGAGGACATCGGGGGCCAGATGCGGACGTCGGCGGAAGGCTTAGCGTTGGACGGGCTCCAGCCCCAGACAGGCGATCATCCGGAGACAACGCTGTCGGGCAAGCAGGCGGCCGGAAGAACCCGTCGCCAGCGGCGACAAACCGCCGCGCAGCGGACGATGTCCGCCTGGGGCGGTAGCCGCTTGAACACCTCAAGAAGCATGTTGTCGGGCAGCGCGGATGCCACCCTGGCCAGGCCGCCGCATCCCGTCCCCTCCACCCGCGGGCGCGTGGTACATGGATGTCACGCTGCCGGAGATGCCGATGTCGTAGCTGAAGATGAGCCCGCCAGTGGCCGCGACGAGGCACGCCATGAAGACGAACAGGGTGAGCCGGCCAGGGTAGTCCTGCCGCCGGCCGCAAGCCAACGAGCCGCCCCGGGAGTCTCCTCCTCCCGAGGCAGCAGATTAGATCTAAAACAGCGGGAGGATGAAGCTAGGAGAAAAACCTAGGGCTCTGATACCATGTTATGAATAGGACTTATATTCAATATGAGACCAATAGCCACAATATATAGAGTACATGAGGGTACAAGAGATAAGACAAAGGCTAAGAGATAAGGCAATTATCTATAACAGATAATATATCCTTAACAGTTCCATATGACCCTTACCCCCGTTATTTATAATATCAATATTACAATCCGATCCTAACATGACTCACGACTCGCACACGACTTAAACTCTTATTAATCTCTAATATTAACTCTCCAACATGTTCATTTCTTTCCAGACTGTATTGTCTGGTCTGTTTACACCACAGTTAAAAATGGCAATCTTTCTGCTGGTAATTACCTACTGTTTGGTTGCACTGATCTTGCACATCAGTAATTTGGACATCCTACTGTCCTAAATACGATGCACTAATCGGTCAGGGTGCAATGATGGGCTTAGCAAATTGCCATGTCACCTATAGAAAATTTTAAAGACAACTATATAGTAGTACAAACAATCATTTTTTTAGACAACTCATCTCTACATACAACCATTCTGATTCCCGTGCTACAGTCAACTACAAATGTATAGACATCTTCTTTTTCTTTCATCCACATCAGCAAATAGATGATATAGCATTTTTTATAGATAGCATTTCTTGAAAGTACGCTGCTCAAAAGTTGAGCGTGTGCAGTCCTTTCATGTTTGCTGTCATTTCATCGGGAAAAAATTGCTCCAGCTTCCTGCAATGTACCATTCCTACAAAGCTGATAGGTAGAAGGCAAGAATAAAGAAGTTAATTGTGGAGGAAGCAACGAAGAGATGTACATGTACAGTTCAGCAGATTTGCCCTGTTTCGCCATTTGTAGCGAAAGGCCGGAATGAGTGCTTCGGTGAAACTTGCTTTGAGACCATGTCATTTTTCCCATAAATAGCAACAGCGGATCTTCTTTGCTTAGGCTTTCCATCTACTGCTTCTCTTTATGCTCTTCATCAGCTCTTCTCTGCGAAGAAATTGTGGTTGGCTACTGTTGCAAGCTAGCAGGTGGCCATTCTGATGTTGATCTTGCAGAGTGCCCCAGGTTACCTCCTTTTTATCTTTACCACCGCTCATCTTATCTCCTCTCTGCATGGATCAAACTCAAGCTTTCAGGTTAAGATGCTTGTAAAAGGGGTCGGTCCTCTCAGAAGGAAGATTATTGTAAAAGGGGACAATATAGTTTGTACAGTACCTCATTGTTTACAGTATTCGGGAAAGGCTAAGTAAGGTTCGAGGGCCCATTATGAAATACTCCCTCCAATCACAAATAGTTGTTGTTTTGAACATAGGTGCAGTCAAACTTTCGAAACTTTGATTGTCATTATTTAAATTGGATTCGTGGAAATCATATGTATAGATTTGTCTCGAAAAGCACTTTCTTAATATTATAATTTGATTAGGTTTTATAAATGTATTATAATAAAATTAGTGGTCAAATATGTGTTTTGGAGATCGTATCGATGTCCAAAACGACTACTATTTGTGACCGGAGGGAGTACTACAGTTTTCCAGGATTATGTTTTTTTTTGTGTGATCTTATGGTTGCTATTTGGATTAGAGCATAGTACATTTGTATGTTTAATATACTGGTGTGATAGTGTGTAGCTGTGTGCCATATACTGTTTGGTTCAGAGATGCGCTTCAGGTAGATTAACACGACAAGAGAACATCTTTGTCGGACTTTTGTCGGTTTTACATTTTGCCCTGGACACGCAGTTGGCACTTGACAACCCTTGCAAGTATGCAGGTCGCCATTCTGATCTTGATCATGCAGGGGCTCCCAGAGGGCATCTCCTTTGGCTTTATGCACCCTTTGCATGTCTGTAAACTTGGTCCCTTCGAGGAGGTTTGTAGAAAGGCACAATCTACAGGCTAAAGCGTGCAGCTATTCAGAATGTGAAATGCACAGGCTCTGCAGAGTCTTATCTGGTAATGCACCGGATTTCACTGTTCTTTCGTCGAGAAAACACAGGGAAGGCCATGCTCATGCACCAAATTCATATACACCGACGCGAGGTTGTCAAAAAAAAAAATCATTCATGACATTTTAACACTGTCAATGCGTGAACTTCATTGTACATTTGAACCCACAAGTTTGACATCGACTAAAGGGAAACATAGTCGCTCATTTAGCAAGTTTTAAACAATTAAGCGCGAAACACGTTACGTCTTTCTGATACCAACAACGACAAAGCAGGACCTGACGAACACATCTGCTACAGACGCAAGGGTTGCATCATCCAATTCGACTGCTCGAGACCAACAAGGCTAAACAATTACCCGTAGGCAAACCTTGCTACACGACGCCCGTGGGAGCAATAGTATAGAAAGGCTTATATTAGATTCCTTATCACTGAGCTTTCTAGTCAAAAACCGTTAGTGTTGACAATGATACTCATCACTGATGGTTTCTAATTAGAAGGGTAATTGATGATGACCTCATCACAAATGGTTCTAATCAAAAACCGTCAGTGATGACAAGGCCACTCATCATTGACGGTTTTTTTGCCAGAATCGTCTGTGATGAGGTCATCATCGCAGACGGTTCTGATTAAAAACCGTTAGTGACGACCTCATCATTATAGACGGTTCTAGCTAAAACCGTCAGTAATACCCTTATAGCCAAAAATTGTCAGTGATGTCTCACTGACGGTTTTTTGCTACAACCGTCTGTGAGGAGGTGTTAGCGCAGACGATTTTTGGATAGAACCGTCTGTGGTGAACATTTCCTGGAAATAAGTACAGAGAGCCGTGAGGCCCTCGACCCACTTAGGGTTTCCTGAGCTATTTTTGATATGGATGCGATTGTGAGGCGATCTGGTGCAAGGAGACTGTGGATTTGGAAGAGTGATTGTAGATCCTTTTGTTCTTAGTGATCTAAGGTTAGTAATTAGTTCTATTGCATTATATTGAAGATCTGGCTTGGTATAAAGAGAGAATATTTGAAGATATGGTTTAGATCTAGCTTGGTGTAGATCCATTTGTTCTTTGTATTCTAAAATAGTAATTGGTGAAGATATGGTTTAGATCTAGCTTGATGTAGCTAGCTTGGTGAAGAAATGATTTAGATCTAGCTTAATGTAGCTAGCTAGCTAGCTAGTAAAGAAAGAATTGAAGATCCATTTTGTTATTTCTAATGTAAGAAGCTAGCTAGCTTGATAAAGAGATATATGAGAATGTATGGTAACTCAGCCCAGATCAAAGCACATTTGATTCTACAGGGTTTCAAAAGGGGGTATACATGTTGGACCAATCACGGTGAAGAGCAAATTATACAGAAAGCATACAGTACTAACATCGCCGACGAAGTTGATGATATACCAGATGATATCGATTGTGCTCTCCATGAAGATAGGTTGCAAGATGACAATCTAGATCAGATGTTGCGTGATGCAGAAGGGAACCGTGATGACATAAAGTATGGTAAATTTCGGGGCTTAATGGACGACTCAGAGAAACCTTTGTTCCCGGGCTGCAAGTCGAAATATATAAAGTTATCGTCTGTGCTTGAACTATTGAAATTGAAGGTAAGCAACGGTTGGTTTGACAAGAGTTGCACATCGTTTTTAACTCTATTAGCGGACATGCTTCTAGAGGAAAATAAGTTGTCAATAACCACATATAAAGCCAAGAAAGTTCTTTGTCCCTTGGGAATGGAAGTAGAAAGAATACATGCATGTCCGAAGAATTGTATCCTCTACCGTAAAGAGTACGCACACTTGCATGTATGTCTGGTGTGCAATGCATTTTGGTACAAGCATAAGAATCAACCAGATAACGACGGTGAGGGCATCGAGATGAAGAAAGGACCTTCTACTAAGGTGGCGTGGTATTTGCCTGTAATTTCACGTTTAAAGCGTTTATTTGCCAAACCTAAGGGATGCAAAACTGCTACGTTGGCACTCGTAGGAACATAAGAATGATGGAATGCTAAGATACCATGTTGATTCTTCTTAGTGGAGAAATATCGATAGGAGGTTTGCAGAATTCGGTGCAGAACCAAGAAATATAAGGTTTGGATCGAGTACAGATGGAATGAATCCTTTTGGTAACATAAGCAGCCGACATAGCACTTGGCCTGTGAATCTCTGTATCTACAACCTTCCTCCTTAGTTGTGTATGAAGCGAAAGTACATTTTGTTGTTCATACTTATCTAAGGGCCAAGGTAACCTAGAAACGACATTGATGTGTACCTAACACCGTTGGTGGAAGATCTAAAAACACTATAGGTATGGGATGCGTGCAAACGAGAGAACTTCACTTTACACTGCTGTTGTTCTACACTATAAATGATTATCCTACCCTTACTAACCCTGTTGGGCCAGAGTACAAAAGAAGTAAAAGCATGTACTCATTGCTTAGATGATATCGATAGTGTTTGGTTAAATCATTCGCGCAAAATCATGTACATGCATCACTGTAGGTTACTTAAGAGGAATCACCCATACCGTAAGATGAAGAAACAATTCGACAAAATGAACGAGGACGATTCAGCTCCAAGGCCTTTAAGCGGAGAAGCTGTTTATGATATGGTTAAGGATTTAGATGTTATGCTTGAAAAGGAACATAAATCGATGACTCATGAGAGGAGCATATGAAAAAACAGATCAATATTTTAGGACCTACCTTATTGGGAGCACCTAGAAGTTTACCACTGCATTGATATGATGCACATAGAGAAGAATATATGTGATAAATTGATTGGTCTCTTACTGAACATTAAGGGCAAAACAAAGGACAATATCATCGCGTGGCTTGGCTTGGTCGATATAACCATCAGACTTGAGTTAGCACCGAAATAGACCAATAAAGGCCGAACGTACTGTGAACTTGTATATTACACGCTATCCAAGGACAAAAGAACTGAACTGTGCCAGTGTTTGCATGGCGTGAAAGTTCCGTCCAGTTACTCGTCCAACATGAAGAGACTAGTTTCCATACAAGATTTGAAATTAATCGGCATAAAGTCTCATGACTACCATATGCTGATGACACAAATGTTCCTTGTCGCAATTAGAAATATTTTGCCGATCAAGATCCGGGAGACAACCATGACGCTATATTATTTCTTTAAAATAATTTTTTAAAAGGTCATCGATAGAGATAAAGCTGTTGCTACCTCATGAGGCCCAGCCAAATTTCTTCATGACATCCTTGGTTCTCTTCCGGAGCCTCAAGAACACAATGACCATGCAAGCCAGAACCCATGGTGGGAAGTTCACGTCGCCGATCCTGGACGCCTTAAGCCACTCTGGCATCTTCATCTCCTTTAATAACACCGCAGCAACAGCGATCATAGCGGTGACGCCAATCATCACCTTGGTGATGGGCTTGAGCAAAGAATCCTAAACCACCAAAGAGGCGAATTCTTCACATAAGACTTACCAATACTAACCTTGCAGATACCAAGAGAGGCTAAACAATTGCTAAATTAAGAAGTAAACTGAAGAGGAGAATTGATGTTCCGTGGGGGTTTCGGGCACTACGACTACCTTGGGCTCGCCGTCGAGGAAGATGGTGGAGCCTGGGGCGTAGGTGAGGAGGGAGCGGCCGTTGCGGGGGTGGAAGCGGATGGCGACGCCCCGGGTGCGGGAGGCGGGGTCGAAGGCGAAGACGGACTTGAGGCCGTGCTGCTCCAGGATGTCGCCCACCTCCAGCTGGTCCTGCGTCCACCCGCCCAGCCGCGACCGGAACACGCCCACCGGCCCCCGGCCCCGCCGGAACAGCTGCACTTCCGCCTCCGGTGCGACCGGCGCTTCCGATCCTGGTTTCCCGTTCTGGGCAGGGGACTCCTCTTGGATGGCGTCGTCGTTGGCCTCCGCGGCTGCTGCCGGCTCCATTGGATTGTTCGATCGCGTTCAGGGCAAGATGAGAGAGGAATAATCTGCCAATCTGGTATTCCGGTCTTCTCCTGCTCTACCAAAGGACCTGGACTCCTTAAGAGGGCAGGTGCTAGGCAAAGTTCTTTACTGGGCCTAGGCTAAAAAACGGCCCAAGACTTCAAACATGGCGAGTTCTACTACAATCGAATCAGAGACACCAAAAGGCCTGTCTGGGATAGATTTTGGATTATACGAGATTAACTGATATTTAGCTTCTGATTTTACGTAGAAAGGATAATTTTGATTACGGAGAAACTGTTCAGAATCCTTTCTGTTTGACAAATAATCTGTTTTTCTTTTAAACAGAAGCTGTCCTAATCGGGACCGAAGCTTTCACCTGGCCTCCGCAACTGTGTTTGTAGAGTCGTGCAAAGTACAAAATACAATCTGCATTGAGCGAAGGGGGCCTTGCGATTCATGTTAATATGTTCAACAATCAACAAAACTCTGGAACTAACTCGGGATCAGAATCAACTCGGTCCAGCTGAAACCCCAAGCCGACGACGAGACGTCGTAAATCTCAGCTGATTTCGGGTGATATACGTATCTTGCACCAGGAACTTGTGCACTTCACCGTCCAGCTCATCCAACTGTAGGCAGACAGCTTCTGCACATTCCTGCTCAGAGCCCTTGCCCACTGTACGCACCGTCACGTTCTGTAAAATCTGTTAGGCAACCTCGCTATCGAATAGTCCGGGGTTGCCTAATAGATCTAAACTGGAGAACAGAGAGAGAGGGCGAGAGACACAATATGAGGGAGGAGGCACCGCTTTATTATTCTCAGTATGCTTGTGTACAATGGGGTGACCCTGCCTCCTATATATAAGCGGTTCGCTTAGAGATAAAGAAGAGTCCATATCGGATACTGAATCAGGTTTCCTAACACTCCCTTGGACTTCTTCAACTGCGAGATGCATATGCCTCATTAAAACTCCATAAAAACCAGTGGGAAAAATAATTGGAGAAAGAGTACATAGCACACGCTTTATTTGTGTTGCACGGATTGCCTCATCAAAAACCTTATGTAAGAAAACTTCAATGAAAAACTTACTTAAGGAAAAGAGTACAATCCACCCAAACTTCAATGTTAATCTTCAAGATTTACGTTGGGTACTCAAACTTCATGTTTGAGATTTATGTAGGAGTATGTGAAAAATCTCCCCTGAAATCTGCACTTCTCTAAGCCTCATCATCCCGATTCCTCTAATACATCTTTCAAAGGAAGATCTGGGGAGTGACTTAGTGAATAAATCTGCGAGATTTTCACACGACTTAGTATGCAGTATCTTTATCTCGTTCATCTTATGCATTTCATGAGCATAAAAGAACTTGGGGTTGATATGCTTTGTAAGGTTACTCTTCACATATCCCATTTGTACTTGTGCAACACAAGCTGCATTATCTTCATAGATAATAGTGGGGTTTGTTCCATGTTCAGACCACATGACTTCTGGATGTGGTGAACCATTCTTCGAAGCCATGCACATTCCCGAGAGGCTTCATACAATGCAATGATTTCTGAGTGGTTAGTCGACGTCGAGACAAGAGTCTGCTTAGACGACTTCCAAGAAATTGCCGTTCCACCGCAAAGGAAAACATACCCAGTTTGTGACTTGCCTGTATGCGGGTCCGATAGGTACCCAGCATCGGCGTAGCCAACTAAATTCAATTCATTGTTTCTTCTGTAAAACAAGCCGAGGTCTTTGCTTCCTTGAAGGTAACGGAAGATGTCCTTCACCCCTTTCCAATGCCTTTTGGTGGGTTACGCCTTTGTCTGCGCGCTAGCAAATTCACAGCGACGCAATGTCAGGCCTAGTGCTATTCGCAAGGTACATGAGCGCTCAATTGCACTCAAGTATGGGAATTCCGCTCCCGGGACTTCCTCCCCTCTTCTTTAGGCACTGCGGGTCTAGGTCTGCTTGGAGTGACCTTCCGACCATTGGGGTCTTTGCGGGGTATGCCTTTTCAAAGCCAAATCTCTCCAACACTTTCTGCGTGTAGGATGCTTGGTGTACCAAGATTCCGCCTTGGACATGTTCAAGCTGCAAGCCTAAACAGAACTTGGTTTTACCCAAGTCTTTCATTTCAAACTCAGATTTCAAGTATGTGCATGCTTCTTCAATTTCCTCATCCGTCCCAATGATGTTCAAGTCATCTACATAGACGGAGATTATACAAAATCCATTCGTGGATCGTTGTATAAATACACATGGACAATCTTCGCTATTCGTGTAGCCTTTCTTGCAGAGAAAGTCACTCAAACGATTGTACCACATTCTTCCTGACTGTTTTAGCCCATACAGTGATTTCTCCAATTTCACACTGTATAGGTTTCTGTTTGCTCTGTCTTGGTTCGGGATAGGGATACCTTCCGGTACTTTCATGTATATCTCTGAATCCAAGTTTCCATACAAGTATGCTGTGACAACATCCATTAGCTTCATTCTCAACTTCAAGTTGACTGCCATTGAGATTAAGTATCTAAAGGTAATTCCACCCATGACCGGAGAATAGGTTTCTTCATAATCAACCCCAGGACGTTGAGTGAAACCTTGAACAACAAGCCTTGCAATGGTTGTTGCTCTTTTCATAGATTCTCCTATTATTACAAAATTTATGGCCATTTCGTCATGGTGTGCTTCATGCACTTCTACTTGCTCTTCATTGCTATTTCCCATTCCAGGAGCAAGTTCCTTTAGTTTTTCTCCGCCAATGTGTGCGCACACATTATTTCTGGCGGTTTCTTCCAATTGAAGATTCAAATCTGGAATTGCCTTTCCGACAGGCTTCTTTCCAGTGCCAGGTCTCAACTGGCTCCCCTTCTTGCTTTGGGGCACTTTTGTGATTGGCTGTGGTAAGTCCTCTTGCCCAGTTTTCCCCAGACGTCTCCGGGTACTTTGGGTTTGAGAAGCCAGATTTCCTGTTCTTTTTCTTTGAGGCCTCTGAACAGGATGAGGGATACCTTCTGCTTTCTTTGGTATTTCCACCCTCTCTGGTGCATTTCTTGCTGGTACATGCGACTTAACCACGCTATTCGAGATCACAAAAATGATCAGCGGTTCATTTGCTAAATTCTCGCAAATCAATTATCTTCGGACTTCTTGATTTGCTTCATTAGTGCGAGGGTCATGCGGGGATCCCAGTGGAATGCCATACTATTTCCGGTATTTTTCATCCAATGGTTGATTCTTTCCCTAATGACGGAAATGGTCCTCGTCAAAGATGCAATCGGCGAATCGGTGTGTGTAAGTCTCAGTCATGGGTTCCAAATACACGATTATGGATGCACTCTCATAACCAACGTATATCCTGGACTTGCGGAGAGGGCCCATTGCGATCCATTGTGGGGTGGTATAGGTACATATACCATACATTCAATTCTTGAGTTGACCCAATGCACTAGTTTGCATGGTTGAATGGATGTTGTAGGCCGATTGTCTATAATTGATGAGTCTTCTTTGCATACAGGACTGCGTGTCCCCAACAATTGTTGGACAAGTTACAACTCTGCAAGAGCGGTCTGGCAATAAACTTAATCCTCTTTATGAGTGCTTCAGCTAGTCCATTTTGCGTATGGACGTGCGGTGCAGAGTGCTCAACAGTTATTCCCGTTGCTGTGCAATAATCATCAAATGCCTTGGAAGTGAATTCACCGGCATTGTCCATTCGAATGGACTTCACGCGATGATCAGGAAAAGCATTCTTAATTCTGATGATCTGCGAGATCAGCTTTTGCGAATGCATGATTCCTTGTTGACAGCAAACATGTATGCGACCATTTCCAGGAAGCATCAATGAGCACCATAAAGGATCGAAAACGGCCCTAACAATGGCTGAATCGGTCATAAATATCCCCCCTGAATGCGTTCCAGGAATGCAGGGATTTCATGTTGCACTTTCATAACAGAGGGTCTAGTTATTACTTTCCCGGTGGCACATGCATGGCAGACAAAATCTTCGTGATTCGAGAAATTCTTAACATTAATGCCATGACCTTGTGAGTTGTTAACTATATTTCTCATCAATCTAAGACCAGGATGACCTAATCTTCAATGCCATAAAGCAAATAATTCAGAGCTTCTAAAGACAGTCTTCAAAGAAGTATACACTGCGTGTGCATTGATTTTCGTGTAGTACAACCCAGATTCATATGAGGGACATTTTTCTAATACCATTTTTTTTCATATTCCGCGTGCTTCACAATGCACAAGTGTTCTTTGCCATTTTCTTCATTGGTTTCTACGTGAAACCCATTGGCGCGGATATCCTTGAAACTTAAGAGAGTGCGGGTTGATTCAGGGTACAAGAGGGCTTCTTCAATTACCAAAGTTGTACCCATTGGCAATATAATTGTGGCTCTTCCTGAGCCTATTATATGCGTATCGCTTCCTGCGATAGTCGTAATCCTTCCAGCGTTCTTCGTGATTGTCTGGAAGTATTTCGACTCTCTTAAGATGGTATTTGTTGTGCCACTATCAACAATGCATATTTCCTCCATTGGGCGCTACACGGTTTCTAGATGAAAAGAAATATAATTCTAATCATACAGTGGCTGAGTAATTCAAAAATTGCTTGTAAATAAAGAATACTGGAATAAAGAATAAATTGCAATTCTATTCATGAGAAAAGTATGCTCTTCGAGAGCTTACTATTCATTATGCAATCTGATGTCTATGTGAGATAATTCTGACAATTCATGTCAGTTCTTCAAAAAAAAAACTCACGTTAGATAATGCCACACCTTTGCACATTCATAAGGTTCTTCCATTAGATTACTGCGTGCAATCTAATAGGAAATGGCTGCTAGATTCAATGAAATGCATAATTGAATTCTCATGAGTTTCCAGCAAACTAAAAGAAAATAATAATTGCAAGATTCATAAATACATGATTCATAAGTACGGGATTCATAGATACAAGATAAATGCAAGATTCAGATTCATAAATACAACATTCATAAGTGCAAGATTCATATATACACAGATTCATAAATATTCAGAAATACAACTACGTGCATGTAGGTGATCGGCTTCGTGCAAACGATCAGATTCATATGCACGATCGGCTTCGTGCGATCGATTTTAACGCGGCTTCATGCGGCGTGGTGCATTCGATTCCATGCGCTGGCGTCGGCCTTCCTGGCGCGACGGTTGCCGCTTCGTGCGGCGTGCTTGAATTTCATAATAAATTATATTAAAGCAATAAATACAATGCATGGAACAGAACAATAATTGCACAATTCATAAATTCAGAATAAACAATAATTGCACAATTCATAAATTCATAAATGCGGAAATAAATTCTAGAAATTTCGAATTTTTCTTAGTATGTTGACAATTTTCGTTAATTATCTGACAATTTTCCAAAGCATCACTTGATAATGAAAATAAATTGCAACATGAATTAAACATGGCATAAGTCTAATTACAATTTATATAATTCTTGTTGGTCGGGAACGAAAGCAGTAATGAATATCTCTGTCAATTTGACTCTTGGCCAGGTCAACCTGCCCCTAGGGCTCACATGAGGGAGGGAGCACTTCCCGTTTCCGGGTGCCAATTAAAGAACCAAGCCTCATGTGTGTTTTCCTAGACACCAATTGTCTCATATCTGTTTATTCATTACCAAAATCAAATCCGAACCGCTCATGTTCTCATAAACTGTTGTATGAGAAATTCTGGAATTTTCCTAACACTTTTCATAATTTCTGCTAATTTCCAAGTATTTTTCAGAACAGGAAATTGAATTTCAGCAAATATCAACATGACATAATTCATAAATTCATAAATTCGGAAAATAATTTCTCATGAATTTCCGGTATTCTAAACAGGGCAATTATTGTAAAATTCATGCAAATATTCATAAATTCAGAAAATAAGGCTAAGTACAAATTAAAAATAGAGCCATAAAATTTTCTGGAATTTTCATTTTTTTTCTGGCAATTTTCAGGATTTTTCGGAATTTTCTAATTAATTTTCTGAGTTTCTAACCAATTTCTCAGAAAAAAATAAAACATAAAGAAATTAGGGGAGGGCAAAAGGGTAATTTCCCCTGCCCTCCTCGTGCCCGAGCGTTTTCAAAATCGCAATGGACTTTTGGACTTCATGTCCATCTTGTCTTCTTCATGTCCATTAGATTTTGAAAGCTTCGAACTTCATGTCCTTATTCCTTTCCTTGATACCTGGACTTCGTGTCCTTCTGCGCCGGCTTGTGGTTGCGCTCGGCAGCATCGGCGGCTTTGCGGCGTCGCGGCAGCAGCCGCTAAATCAGGAGTCCGCACGGAGCGGCGGCCGGCAGCGGCCAGCGCGACGCGGCGTAACCTTCGTGGCCGGATCGCGGCGCTTGGCGAGTCGGAGGCGATCATGGCGGCAGCCGGGCGCTGCAACTCCGTAGCGGAGGAGGCATGCACGGCGGGCGCCAAGATGGCGCCGGCCAGCGGCTTCGGCACTGCGGGCCGTGGCCGGCGAGCGGCAGCGAGGAGCCGATGGCCTGGACGCGCGGCGGCGGGGAGTTGGTGCGATGTGGCTTCGGGCCACGTTCGTCGCGTGGGCGGCGGCCAGATAGGGACGGTGTGGCTTCGTGCCACGTTCGGCGTGCGGCGGCGCATCCAAGCCGGCTTCGAGCGGCTGTCCGGATTGCAGTGCATTGCTTCGAGCATGCACGGTGCGCGGCCAACTTCGAGCCGGGGCGCGGTAGGAGGCCAAGTGGCGGTTCTGTGC
This sequence comes from Rhipidocladum racemiflorum, assembly GCA_036346355.1. Taxonomy (NCBI): domain Eukaryota; kingdom Viridiplantae; phylum Streptophyta; class Magnoliopsida; order Poales; family Poaceae; genus Rhipidocladum; species Rhipidocladum racemiflorum. Next base: position 74,751,840 of record CM070569.1, on the reverse strand, counting down.
TTCATGGTCAGGGTCTGCATCGGCTTCATGCTCGGTGACCAAGGAAAGCGGCGCGCGGAAGGCGCGGTGCCGGTCAGCGAGGGTGCGATGCTCTGCCGGGTCGGCTCAGCGGCAGCGGCTTCAAGCCGTGCATGCGAGGCGCCGGGCGCTACGTCGCGGCCGTTGTGCGGTGGGGAGCCCGGTAGGTCGGCGGGTATCCGCGGCGACCGCGGCATGCAAAGTTGAGATGATCTTCTCCAACGATTTGTAGACGTGACATCTTGGGCTCTTGGCACATGCTGATTGCTCCTATAGTTGAATATGGGATCGATGTTGTGCGTGCTGCTTTAGTGGCGACGTAGGTACGACTTCGAGCCGCGGGAGGTGCTCCATGGCTGGTCTTGCGGCGCCGACGACTGCGTGTCTCAGGCTTCATGCGGCGAGCGTTGTGTCGCAGGCTTTATCTTTCAATCTGATCACCGTGTAGAGCTTCGTGCTGATAACGTGTTAGGCAACCTCGCTATCGAATAGTCCGGGGTTGCCTAATAGATCTAAACTGGAGAACAGAGAGAGAGGGCGAGAGACACAATATGAGGAGGAACGGGTCTGCTTTATTATTCTGTATGCTTGTGTACAATGGGGTGACCCCCTGCCTCCTATATATAGCGGTTCTGCTTAGAGATAAGGAAGAGTCCATATCGGATACGAATCCGGTTTCTTAACAAAATCCTCGTCCTGATCAAAGCCCTTGCGCACTGTGTGAAAAAATTTTTAACACAAAATTCATTAAATAAAATAATAAAACACATAAGTAGAGTGGGGAGTGTCGGTCAATAATTATTGATACGCGACGAAAGAGCAGCATGCGACGTACAAAATTCACTGAAGCAAGATCATAACGTGCGTCTCCACGTTTCATCAAATATTTTTCTATACGTAATATATTCAATATTAAATTTATTTGAAAGGATTTGTCGTAAAAAAAAATGCGGAGTTCTAAACGGATCGCAATTCCGACGTTTGGTTTAAAAGACGTGGTCTCTAGAAGATTAGTGGTTGAACATGTATTGCATGTGAAACAAGCATTAGGCCCACTTTGCGTTGAGAGGCGTTGCTTGGCTTGGGTAATTCTATGTATAATTTTAACCCTTTCGGTTATGGTTATCGTTTTGAACATTAATATAGTCTTTAAAATATAATTTTAATCATTAATTTTTATTATAATGTATTTATAAAATTCCAAAATTTATAACATTATGAAAGTACTTCTCGAGATAAGTTTGCATATATAATTTTTATGTATCTAATTTAAATATTTAAAAATATATTGATTGTCAAAATTTTGAAAGTTTGATCATTACTATGTCCAATACGGCAATTATTTTGTGATATGTGGATGACATGATATGATGTGTAATCGTGCGCTGCTTTGAGATATAATCTTCACTGATTCAAACAAAAACACCCGGATAAAATCCAACCGGACGTCAATGTTGCTCTCGCTTACAAAAGCCCACCTGATGCCCTCGCCAACAGGACACACGCATGCACAATTGCACAGCCACCGCCTGAGGACGCATGATTCGCACGGGCACAGCCCTCTCCCGCAAAAATCACGCCGGCAGGCGACTCAAAACACCACAAAAGAAAATCATGGAAGATCAAAAGAAAACAACGCATCGGTATTATATAATCTCTTTCGCCTTTCGCCATCGCCTTGGCTTTTGGACTTCACGAATTATCGTCAACGTGCTGCAACTTGAGACGTCCGTGTTTGATGATGATGAGCAATTTGATTTTGCTCGGTGAGAATAAAATTTTTTAGAATATGTGGTTTAGATTTCTTATTGAAGTGAGACCGGCTATATATAAATCGAAACGATCATAGTGCATGCATGTTCTATCAATGAGATAAAACTTGCTATGAAATTTACACGAGCGCAATATGACTTTCTCAATATGACGAAGCTAGCTACGGAATAATAGTTCGAACTCTTGATAGATAGAAAATCGATTATGACTCTATGCAAATCAATACAAGAGAGTATCCTATTACATTGATTTTTTGCCCCCTCACACAGGAGCAAAGCTATTTAATGCTTCTAATCAAGCATCATCCAATGCATCATATGCACATCAGATATCAATGAAAGAAAATGGCCACTTGATTATACACATTACTATACGTCTATGGCCAATGAGACTAGACAAAATTATGATCACTACATGCATATGGGGGAGCGACACATAATCAAAGACGACGACCACAAGCACAGTTTAATTGAAGATATTCTGTAGGCTTTCCCCCACAAATATAATTAACTAGAATGTCATACAAAGGCGTCGGAAATCAGCGGATTACCCAATATCTAGTTAGATATTCTCCTTAAGTACAAATACAGAAGATAGAAGATGAACTTCTACGATAGCATGTAATTTTGTATATCGATACATAACTAATAAAATACAGTGTTTCTTACGTTCAATTGTCCTTTTGTTTTCAGAGACGACCGCTTTCCGGTATCAAGATCACCAGTCTTGGCAAATACGGAAAACGCTGTGGTGATAGCAGGGTTACAATTATCATCGATAATCGCCAGATTATCGCGATAATCACCGATATCGATACTGTGCGAAATCCATTGCCGATCAACAAACCGAGGAAATTCAAAAAATCATGAAATTTGAAGAAAAAAATTATCTAGAAATTTCATAAAATTAAAGTTAATATCTTTGTGTCATCTGAGATGAATTATTTTAAAAAAAATTGAATTTGGGAGACGTTTTAAACCAAATTACGACATTACCTAATTGAAAAAAGAAAAATGGTGAACAGTATGGGCTGCACAGTACTATGCCCATTCGGCCCACTAAGCTTCTTCACATGATCAATGCTCTACCTGGCTTCTCCCACAGGTGCATCCGACTTCTGGAAAGCACTAGGTTAGCTCCCAACCTCTGAGCGAGAACTCCGGCCAGATCCGCCGTCGGCCATGGCATTTCCGCCGCCGCAGTAGTGATTTTCTAGCGAAAAGCAGGGATTATCGATAGGGAAGAAGCGATTACCGTCTGTGCTATCAGATCCGCCGTCGACCAGGAGTTATCATCGTCGAGGTGGCGATTATCAAGCGGAAACAGGAGATTTTCGACGGTAAGCTGGCGATTATCGATCCCGTAGCCAGGAGAAAAAAAGAAGAATGTAGACCAGCTCCAGAAATATCTTGGGCTAGCATGATGTCTTGTGCAGATTCTGGGTTCATTTGAAGTGGGGTTCCTATTAGTGGTAGTTGTTAAGATCCACAGGGATCGGTGGATTAACTGTCTCCGACAATCAGTACTAAGCCATGTTAGTTACAAGGATATGGAGTACTCCCTCCGTTTCTTTTTGTAAGGCGTATTAGGTTTCGTTAGGACAAGACTTTGACCAACGATTACTTCATTAATATACCATTTATGTAATACAAAATCATAATTATATATAAGTACTTTTGAATACAAATCTGCTAATATCAATTTTGTGTCATAAAAATTATATGCTAATAGAGTAATTGTTGGTCAAAGCCTTGTCCTAACGAAACCAAATACACCTTATAAAAAGAAACGGAGGGAGTACAAATTAGCCATCATTAGTATATCTTGGTAAATTATACAGCTACAAGTGGATATATGTCAGTCTAACTAGTAGTGGCAGAGGTCAGACTTACGTTGCAACAAATCATTTCACTCCTCAGCCCACAACATTTTCTTGTTCAGAATAAAAATAGGGACCAGGCTGTCATTTTCTTTAGAAGTTGACATTTCGTCATAGCACGATTGCCCGTTAAAGCTTTGAGCCTCTCGATTTTGTAAGGTCAGATGCTCAGATCATCATCTATTCATGAATGATAATAATGGATGCATCCCCTTATTTTAGTGTCCAATTTCTTCTGTCTCGTCCTTTACTAGTGTAGTCTATAACTTCTGAGTAGTATTCTGAAGGGCAATAGAAGAAGGAAACCTGTTTGGCTTAGATACTGGTACATGCTTGAAGTAGTCGTTTATAGATCAATCTCTCGCTTAGCTACTTTAGGATTTGTGAGTATGTGGACTTCTTGTTGTTCTGCATTAGCAGATGGGCAGAGCAGGGCGACGTAGTGTGGGAGCACATTGATAAGGTCGATACCGAATTTCGATGTAAGTACTGTCACTAAGAGAAGAAAGGATGTGGTTCAACTCGACTGAAGCATCACTTGGTAGGGCGCTGTAAGAATATTGTCCATTGCAGTCAAGATCCTAAAGAGGTTCGCGAGTACTTTCTGTACGAACTAGATAGGATGAAGGATAAGAAAAAGGGAAGGACGGAGGAGAGGCTTAGAAAGGAGGCAGTAGCTGCATGTTCCTCGCCTGGGAGAAGTGCATATTCGACGTACACGGGTGATGCTGATGAGGAGGACCAACTCCAGCATGCCATGGCAGCCTCTAGAGCGGAGGCAGAATTTATCAGTTGGTTAGGTGGTAGATATGAGCACGTTGGTGGTAGTGTCTCCTCCAGGGGGGCTAGAGGAGGGGGCGAAGGTGTGTTGCCGAGGATGTTTAAGAGTTCCACACAACGGAAAAGACCAGCCTTGAGGGATTACAACATTGGTACAGCCTGTGGTCCTGTGCAAACAAGGATTGACACTAGAAGCTGGACACAGAAGGGGAGGAATGCGAAGCAAGCGATTGGCTCGGCCTAGGCAAAAAATTTTCACATGGCTGGTATTGCAGGGAGGAAAGCAGACAATCCTTACTTCGTTAGCGCCGTCAGTGAAACTCAAAAATGGGGTAAGTGTGCTTTCAAATTTTCGTCTAGTTGTTTGCAGGAGATTAATAACTCATATTTTTATCCTACATTTTATTTGCAGGCGAGGGTGTCACATCTCCAACTGGGAGAGACATAGACGATCAATATTTAGACGCTAATAAAGTAGACATACTAAAGAAGATGGCAAAGTTCAAGCTGAAATGGCCTACGTATTACATTACAATCATGTGCGATTCTTGGATTAGGCCGACACGCATGAGCATTATCAACTTCATGTTATAGTGCAATGGCACCATATTCTTTCACAAGTCTGTAGATGCAACAGGCCAAACTCAAGATGCCTTATACTTGTGCAATATGCTTGGTTTCGTTCTTTCTATTATGAAAGCTATTTCATATACGCATCATGTAATGGAGGTTTTCATTTTGATTATTGACGTAGGAAATTGCCGCAGTAGTCGACGAGGTAGGTCCGACGAATGTTATGCAGATTGTTACGGACAATGGTTTGAATTATAAAAAGGCATGTAGACTCATTGCACGGGAGCACCACAACATCGTGTGACAGCCTTGTATGGCCCACACAATTAAATTGATACTGAAACAGATTGGGGAGTTCCCTGACCATGCCGTTATCATTGAGACTGCAAGGAGAATCTCTCGATAGATGTACAATCATACAAAGCTTCATACTATGATGAAGAAGCATATCGGAGGCGAATTGGTGAAGTGGAATGCTACTTGCTTTGGTACAAACTATATGTTTTTGGACAGTTTTCTTCGCCGCAAAGACAAATTCTTGCAATGGATGGTCTCGTAGGAATTTCTATCATCGCGCTTTGTTAATACCGTACAGGGGAGATTCATGTACTCTTGCCTCTCGAGCTTGGACTGGTGGGACAACCTTCAATTAGTTGTAAAATCTGTGGAACCATTGTACATTGCGTTTTGCCGATCAAGACAGGCAACCTACATTGAGCGAGGTGCTTCTAGGGTACAACATAATGTGACAGAAATATGATAGCTTGTTCCATGACTTTCCATCTACATTCGCCTTGTACATGAATGTCGTGGACCCAAGAATGGACGATGTAACGCGAGACACTTACATGAATGCTGGTAATACAAACTATTTTTGCATATAATATCTTGATCTTGCACATACGTTACATACTTGTACTAACATGTTTTCTTAACTTAGTGCAGCTGCCGCCTTGAACATTCGGACGCACTATGCTTACAACATAACCCACACATTTTTGTCAGATCTCCGACATGTTTTTCAAGCGCTTGGTGATAGTAGAGATAGCGTTATGGCTGTTCTTCATGAGGCTAATCTGTGCAGAAGGAAGGTTGGACCATTCGCGATTACTCTAGCCGAGCGGATGGCACATGATCCCAAAACAACCCTTGGTATTTTTCTTATGTCTTAAATGTAATGCCACTTGTATTTTCACCTCGTACTTAATGTTCTCTTCGTTAACTTGTATCACATTGGTGGGAGTGTGTTTGGTTTGGACACACCCACGCTCCAGAAGTTTGCTTAGAGGCTCATTTCGCATTGCACTTCTTCTAGCGGATGCGAGCGCAATTGGAGCACATTTGCCTTCATCCATACTAAAGTTCGTAATCGTTTGTCCTACAAGAAGTTCCATAAGTTAGTGTATGTTAACTACAATCTGCGGCTCCAATTTCAAGCTGAAGAAAGTCAAAGGTCCACAGATGAGGAGGATCTATTCCCACGTCTTATGGAGCTTACATTGTGCGACAATGAAAATCCAATCCGATAGTGGATGGATAAAAGAATGTCCAATGCTGACCCCTTACTTGATGAAGACGAAACTAAAAGTGACACTTCCCTCCCATCACACCTTGTGACAGATCCTATTGACCCTATTTCATTGCGAAAGACCACTAGGACTGAAAGCATACCCAAATGGGCAGATAAGATAGTGGGTGCTAGTCACATTAGAAAAAGGAAGCACTAAACAATAGTAACGAGTGTGAGGAGCCGCCCAGACCGTCCTCGAGTTATTGGAACGCCCTGTCGCCCCATTCGGATTTGGAGGCTAGCAAAGCTAGAACCCAAGCCCGAATGAGACAACGGTGGGACCCTTCGAATAACTCGACAACAGCCCCGGTATTTCCCCGGTATGCGACCCGAACTCGCCCAGGATCGCCCCACATACCGGTTTCCACTGCCACATCAATTCAGTTTGCATAAAGGGGACAACGACTCAAAACCCCACAACCGGACACGCAACGCGGAAGCACAACAAGACGACTAAACCAAAGCACAAAGACAAACCCGACAACCACACAACTAAAAGAACTCAACTAACATACTAGATAATTAAGATGATGCAACATAACCATGGTAGCACAAAAATTCGAAATTTCGGCATGACCTTCCTAGATTCTAGGACATCCACTCAGCAGACAAAAGAGCAGTTGATATAGCATGATAATATGGCATGGATAAAAGCAACATACAAGCATGATAAAGACATCACAACACATCAACGATCAACAAGAGGATAACCAAGTCTTCAAGCCTCACAGGATAGGGAATATAAAGCTAGCTATACAACAAAAGTGAAATTAACCGACACACTAGCAAAATACGGCATCTCCGGAAGTGTTCTGCCCCTGAACACTTCCGGGCGTGTGCAACATCGCAAGTAACCTCTACTCGGTGCCCCGCCCGGACACCGAGAGGCAGTAGGGACAGAACTCGCAGCCCTCCTGATCCTCACCTGAAAACCACAAAGCAGAAGCATGAGTACGAATGTACTCGCAAGACTTACCCGTGGGTCCATATATGACCGACTCCAAAGGGTTATGCATTTGGGTGCAGAAAGGAATAAAGCTGAAGGTAATAGTGCGGAAAAAGCATTAACATTTGTAGTATGAGTATAACAGCTAAACCAATTACAAATTTAAAGCAGTTATAGACCGCACCTACTTCTAACATGAAGTTGAAAGGTAACAACACTAAAGTAAAGCAATTATAACCATTTTTAAAGCTCAAGTACAACGACGAGCCAGGAGTTTAAGTTATTACTATGCTGAGTGTCGGATGACGCGAGCGTGCTCATATCCGAGAGCGCGGCAATTCGAATCGCTTAATTAACCCTGCAGGGAAGCGTTGATCGCATGACATGTGCCACAAGCACCTCATGTCAACCCCCTCCCATCCATACCCATTCGTTGAACCATCTTCATGCGGTCCGAGCACCTAGCACCCCCTCGAGCGGCCCAAGCCCGGCTTGGCCCTCGAGGGTCGGCCTAAGCCTCGCCCTCAACCACGTCCAACCGCATGAGGGCATGATCCATCGAACGGCATGCGATGAAAGAGTGGCTTACCCTCCATAATCAGGCATGCGATCAACCTAATGATGCTCGATCAACATGGCACACAAACGGATCGGTCCTTAATTGACACAGGCGGGACTACACCATTTGAGTCTCCATACCCAAAGGATCCTACTCTCCCGCCCGGTCGCCAATTATTAATATCCATCTCCAAGTAACATGACCGAAGCCGTTTCCAATATAGTTCAACACGTGTAATAATGAGTACTCTCAAGTGATGGAACCGTCCACCACTTGGCCCAACCCCATTTTCTAAGCAAACTAAGCATGGACTCAGTTATATTACCCGTAATCTAGTTCCAAAGGATGTGTTCAACAAATACCAAGGAGTGTATGTGCAGCAATTAGGATCTAGCCCTATCCCACAATTTAATTCCTCATGCAAGACGTAATCGATCAATTAAGCAATTTATTCACTAAAATAATATCACATAAAGGTTGAATATGCTTAGGTGCTTGCCTGATGCTTCTGCCGGATCCTCAACAACAACTTGTTCACCGTGATCACCCTCGACCACAGCCGCGTCACCCTCCGAGTGATCGTTCTCTACACGATGAAAATGCAAATGGAATGAGATGCATGCGATGCATATGAACATGGAATGAGAAAGGAAGACAATACGGTAAGCATTCATCAAGCCAAAATGACATACAATTGCGAAATTCCACAATAACAGCCAAACCACATTAAGAATGGCTCAACACTATTTCGATCCAAACCTGTCTAGCTAGTGATTTATTTGACATCAACCCCCAAAGAAGCTATTAAGGTACACCACAAACCAGAGCATAAAGACCCTAATGAATTCATTTATCATGGATTAGAGGCTTCGGCCATATGAGAGAAAACCAGGACACGAGCCTAGCATAACCCTCACGGATTTCGTCCGAAGCATAATGATCTACAAGACAGCACAGTTGTCCTCCAGACCCAAACCAAGCTATACTCAGAGCGACGCCAAACAGGGAGCAAAGCCAAACCGAAGCAAAGCTACCCGCACAACCACACCCTACTTTTCAACTATACTTATTCTTATCACAAGCCAACACTGCTCTAACCCTCCCAGCCAACCGTTACAGGCTTAATCGTGGAAAACGAACTATAACAGAGCATAGGCAGCAAGGGTTGAATGAAAAAAATTAGGGACTTGGTCTCCAAAATGGGAAACACAAGGGTTGCATCATATACTCAGCTAGCCGCACATACTCCTAAAGCATTAAAAATTGAGAACACATGCTACTACCCAGCTTACATGACAGTTTAATCAAAATCCTAGCAACGTAGACCAACTGACAGTAGCTCACCCTTAGGTCAGCGCATCAAACTTCCACATTTACTTACGCAAGGATTCGTTAGCTATAACTAGCAGTATATAAACTCCTAAACATTTCAGATCTCCGATATCGCATAGCATCAACCCAAAAACCATCCACAACAACCATGCAGTGCAAAAGGAGTTCTAAATAGAACCTTAAGCTCATAATAGATCCTAGGCACAACCTTAGTGCAAAGACATATAATACAACCTCACAGCCCAACTACATGCACACTACAAGAACATACAAGTATCAATTGGGGGTAAAATCCCCAAAAGCTTCACAAGCCCTAGCCATGGCCGGGTGAGGCTGGGATTCGGCCATGGAGGTAGAGGGAGGGAGTGCAAGAGAGAAGGGGGGGTTCACCGAGCAGCGCTGGAGGCGGTGGGGCTGGTGAAGCGGCAGTCAGGAGGCCGTGGCCTTGAGGCAGCGAAGCGGCGAGGGCAGCCCAGTGGAGGCGGCGTCGAAGCTGGAAGTGGGGTGGCCGGCCGGCGGGAGGGCAACAGCGGCGGCGTCGGGAGCGGATGGCCGAGCCAGCGCAGAGCAAGGAGAAGCCGGCGTCGTTTCCCCCAGGTGGAGGCGTCGGGCGGAGGAAAAGAAAAGGGGCGTGTGGGGGAAGGAAACGGGTGGAGGAGGAGAGGAAGGATGGTGGGGAAAAAAAAAACTCTAGTGGCTTTACCCATTGAAAGTGCATCTAGGCCCCTCATTTTATTTTGGTGATTAATGATGACACAATTAAAGTGATCTAATGCTTCAACTCAGAGTAATGCAGTTATCGAGATCACATCAAGCTTGGAATGAGATTGGACGGTCCTAAGCGCGTCAAATTTCGATAAAACGGCATCAAGACGATGAAGTGTAATTTTCTTTTTATTTGAGTCTTAAGGATAGCCGTACTATTAAGAGGATACGATGAGAAATCGCCTATTAGGATGTGCATGTGCTCAACATCAAGTATTTCATCTCTCATTAGCACTCCTACATTTGGTTTTGAAAAGTTTTAAATTGAAACCGAACTGGGTAACCCGGAGTCTCCGGATTCAATCCGGAGTATCCGGACATTTTGTCCGGAGTCTCCGGGTTGGACCCCTCGGTTACCTTTGGTTCCAGCTTGTCCGGAGTATCCGGACATTTGGTCCGGAGTCTCCGGGTTGTTTGTCTGGACACTCCGGCTTGTACAAAAACGGGAGTAACGACTAGTTTTCAAAAAGGGTATTTAAAGCCTCCACTCCACTCCAATGGCTAGGATCTCTATTGAGCTCATTCATAGCAGCATTCAAGCCATTCCTAACCATCTCTAAGCATTCAATAGAGCCCCCACTTCCTCCCACCAATTGATTTGGTTGTTGATTCATTTTGGTGAGGAGAGGAAGAAGCAAAGTGCTAAGTGCATTCATTTCATCTTGTTGAGCACTAGTTCATCCTCCAAGCGATTCTTCGTGGTGTTATTACTCTTGGAGGTTGAAGGTCTCCTAGACGGCTAGGAGTCACCGGGAGCTACCGACGCGTGTGGTGATCCCCGGTTGTTTGTGAAGGCGAGTCTCGCCTCCGAAAGGGAAGAGACAAGAAGTGAAGCCGGCGAGTGCATTTGTGCAACACCGGGAGGAAAGCGGGTTGAAAGAGACCCCGGCTCAAGTGTGACCGAGCCACCTCAACGGAGACGTAGGATTCCCTTCAAGAATCCGAACTTCGGTGAAAAATTGTTTCTCTCGCTCTCTCTTTATTTGCTTGTGTTGCTTGTGTGGATTTGTCTCAGTAAACCCTAGATCTAGCTCTTCGTCTAGCTTTAATTTCAAATCCATACTAGCACTTGTTCTAGGTTGCTATTGTTATCTACTTTTAGTAGTATCTTGTGCAAGTTTGAGAAACTTGTGTTGCGATCCCGAGCCACTCAACTCGGAGACTCCGGTATTCAATACCGGACACTCCGGACAAGCCGGAGTATCCGGACCAAAACCCGGAGACTCCGGGTTGACCTGCTCGGGCAGTTTAATTCCGCTGCGTATTTTTAAATCCGCCTATTCACCCCCCCTCTAGGCGACATCGTTGGTGTGGTATCAGAGCCAAATCTCCTTTATTTTGGCTTAACCGCTTGGAGAATCAAAGATGTCGGAAATAGAGAAAGTTACCGAAACCCATGCCCAAGACAAGGCCACGGGTTCCGGTATAGGGGTTGCAATTCCTTTAGATTATTCCTCTTTTGGAGTCTCAAACTCCTCATCCTATGTCTCCGTCTCGTCCGGTCGAGCGCCTCACTTCGATGGCACTCGATATGCGGCATGGAAACATAAGATGAAGATGCATTTGAGATCACTTCATCCTTGTATTTGGAAGATTGTTGAAACAGGTTTCAAGCCCGCAAACCCCAACAATCTCACCTCCGAAGAAGACAAAGCTCAACACTTCAACGACTTGGCCGTCAATGCCTTGTTCAATGCTTTGAGCGACTCCGAGTTCAACCGGGTCGATGGCCTTGACAATGCCAAGGACATTTGGGAAAGATTGATGGTGTCTCATGAAGGTGTGTCAAGTGTCCGTGAGTCCAAAATCGAACTCATCATTGGAGAGCTAAGCCGATTCACTTTGGAAGAAGGTGAATCGTACACAAATATGTTTGATCGCTTGATGGTGCTAGTGAATCAAGCAAAGGGACTTGGAAGCACCGAGCTCACCGACAAGGCCGTGGTGAAGATCATCCTTCGAGTGATCACCCCCGCCAACCGCAACTTTGTGCAACTCATCCGCGATCGGCCAAACTTCGACACCCTCACTCCTCATGATGTGATTGGCCGGTTGATGACGGATGAGATGATGGTGATGGAAGCGGAAGTGGTGGAGGAGCTCAAGTCCGGCAAGAAGAAGGGCATCGCCTTGAAGGCCGTCAAGGTGGTGCAAGAAGCCGAAGATAGCTCAAGCGATGAAGAAGAATCAAATGGGCCACTCACAAATGAAGACATGGCTCTTCTTGTTAGAAGATTCAACAAGTTCTTGAAGAGAAAAGGATACAAGCCGGGAAGCCATTCCAAGAGCTTCGGCAACAAGTCAAGAGGAAGGCACTCTTCAAGAAAGTGCTATGAGTGTGGGGAACCCGGTCACTTCATTGCCGAGTGCCCACACAAAGAAAAGAAGGAAGAAAAGCCGCACAAGAAAGACAAGTACCGCAAGAAGGACAAGGACAAGAGCAAGAAGTACAAGGGCAAGGGTCATGCATACATTGGCAAGGAGTGGAACTCCGACTCCGACTCTGAGTCCGAGTCCGAGTCCAACTCCGACAATGAAGGAGGACTTGCCACCGTCGCCATCGCTACTCCACCGACAAAGTCGAAGAGCCTCTTCGACAACCTGAGCGACGGAGATGAAGATGCTCCAATGTGCCTTATGGCAAAGGGGCACAAGGTATCATCTAAGAGCACTATTCATTCCATTGTTGATTATAGCTTGGATGATTGTGATGATGCTAGTGATGAGGAAGAAGTAGCTTTTAAGTCTATGGATGATTTTGATGTTAAAAAATTAGACTTGCTACTTAAGGATATTGAAAGATTTGAGGATGTTGTTGAGCAAAAGGAAGCTATTCTCGAAGCTCAAGAAGATCTCCTTATTTTTGAGAAGGAGAAGAACCTTGAACTAGAGAAGAGCTTGGCCCTTGAAAAGAAGAAAAATGAGGATTTGGTCAAAAGCTCAAATTTGACCAAAAATGAAGCACTTAGTCTTGAGATCACCAATGCTTCACTCTTAGAGCAACTTGCAAAAGCAAAAGATGCTTGCAAGGCTCTTGAAGTGAAGCTTGTTGATCTCTCGAATAAAGCTTCTACCTCAATCAACAACTCCAATATTTCATTACCCTCGACGAGCAACGGTTGCGCTAGATGCTTTAATGTTGATGTTGCTACTTGTGCTACTAACCGTGAGACTTTGAAAGTCTTAGCTCATGAAAATGAGAAGCTTAAGGTGATGCTTGAAGATGGACTTCAAAAGTCCTACAAGGCAAGCAAGGGTTTAGAGGAGTATCTCGGTAAGCGCCAAGGTAATCCTAAGAGGCAAGGGCTTGGGTATGTTCCGCCAAAGGGCAAAAAGAGCAACATTGTTGTTGCTCCTTTAAGCAAGCCCATACACTTTGTAAAAGGCGAAGGAACATCCAAGCACAAAGCTCACTCTGAGTTTTTTGCTTCTTATGTGCTTAAAAAGACTAACCTCGGTTGTGTAGTTGCTTATCATATTGGACGTAAGCCGAAAAATGCTCCTTGTGTTCGTTCTATTTGGGTCCCTAAATCGCTTGTTACTAACGTGCGTGGACCTAACCAAGTTTGGGTACCAAAGAGCAAAAACTAAATAGTTTTTGTAGGCCTATATCTCCGGTGGAACAAGTTGGATTTTGGATAGCGGATGCACGCATCACATGACCGGAGAAAAGGCAATGTTCGCACACCTGGATGTGAATGGATCAAATAGCGAAAGTATTATATTTGGAGATAATGGAAAAGGAGAGGTAATTGGTTTGGGTAAAATCTCTATCTCAAATGATTTCCATTTAAGTAATGTCTTACTTGTTGAATCATTAAGCTACAATTTGTTGTCCGTTGCACAATTGTGTGAAGCGGGTTAAAATTGTTTGTTTAATGAAAAGGGTGTGGAAGTCATTAAGAGGCTTGATGGTTCAATAGCCTTTAAAGGACGTTTGAAGGGTAAGCTCTATCTCGTAGACTTCAATACGGATAGACTTAATCTTGAAACGTGCTTAATGGCTAAATCTAGCATGGGTTGGCTATGGCATCGCCGACTAGCCCATGTCGGTATGAGGAATCTTCACAAACTCATTAAAGGCAACCACATTCTTGGACTAACCAATGTTGTCTTTGGGAAAGATAGGATTTGTAGCGCTTGTCAAGCGGGCAAGCAAGTTGGCGCCTCCCATCCCGCCAAGAATGTGATGACGACCTCAAGATCGTTGGAAATGCTCCACATGGATCTATTCGGTCCCGTAGCTTACATAAGCATCGGGGGAAGTAAGTATGGTTTAGTCATTGTTGATGATTTTTCTCGATTCACTTGGGTGTTCTTTTTGCATGACAAAGGTGAAGTCCAAGTGACATTGAAGAAATTCATGAGAAGAGCTCAAAACGAATTTGAAGTGAAGATTAAGAGAATTCGGCGACAACGATGCAGAGTTCAAAAACATTGGTGTGGAGGAGTTTCTTGATGAGGAAGGAATCAAGCATGAATTCTCGGCTCCCTATTCTCCTCAACAAAATGGGGTGGCCGAGAGGAAGAATCGAACCCTCATCGAGATGGCGCGGACGATGCTTGACGAGTACAAGGTTTCCGATAACTTTTGGGTGGAAGCTATCAATACCGCATGCCATAGCTCCAACCGCCTCTACCTTCACAAGATCTTGAAGAAAACGGCATACGAGTTGCTCACCGGGAAGAAACCAAATGTCTCCTACTTTCGAGTCTTTGGGAGTAAATGCTATATCCTTAATAAAAAGGCTAAGTCTTCTAAATTCGCTCCTAAAGTAGATGAATGTTTCTTACTTGGTTATGGAACTAATGCTTACGCGTACCGAGTTTTCAACAATACCACCGGTGTCGTTGAAATCTCGCGTGACGTGACTTTTGATGAGACTAACGGTTCTCAAGTAGAACAAGTTGATCGTGCCGTGATTGACAGGGAAGAACCACCTTGTGAAGCTATCAAGAAAATGGCAATTGGGGAGGTAAGACCTCAAAATCTGGAATCTCACCCGAGCACCCCAACCGGAGTCTCAGGCTGAAACCGGAATGTCGGATTGGTCCGGAGTCTCCGGTCAAATACCGAGTCTCGGATGGGTCAGCTCAGGTGATATTCCCTCCTCGTCCAAGCAAGCCCAAGATGGTTCGAACGCATCCCAAGACTAAGAACCTATCCAAGCTCCAAATTCAACCGTTCCTCACCCAAGAGTTCATCAAAGTATTCAACGAGATCATCCGGTCGACAATATACTCGGAGACATTCACAAGGGAGTATCTACTAGATCTCGAGTTGCAAATTTTTGTGAATTTTACTCGTTTGTGTCGTCTCTTGAGCCTCTTAAGGTAGAAGAAGCGCTTGATGATCCGGATTGGGTGATGGCCATGCAAGAGGAGCTCAACAATTTCAAGAGAAATCAAGTTTGGGAGCTTGTTCAAAGACCAAATCAAAACGTGATCGGCACAAAATGGGTCTTCCGGAACAAGCAAGATGAGAATGGAATCGTGACAAGGAATAAAGCTCGTTTGGTTGCTCAAGGGTACACTCAAATCGAAGGTTTGGATTTCGATGAAACATATGCTCCAGTAGCTAGGCTTGAATCTATTAGAATATTACTTGCCTTTGCTACTCACCATGATTTCAAGCTGTATCAAATGGACGTGAAGCGCCTTCCTAAATGGACCACTCTCAGAAATGGTCTACGTCGAGCAACCACCGGTTTTGAAGATCCAAAACACCGGACCAAGTCTACTATCTACACAAAGCCCTTTATGGACTTAAGCAAGCACCGAGGGCTTGGTTCGAGTGTTCTGAGATTTCATGCAGGACAAGGTTTTGTAGTCGGAAAGGCCGACCCTACTCTCTTTACTAAACACATTGATAATGATTTATTTGTGTGCCAAATATATGTCGATGACATTATATTTGGATCTACTAATGAACATTTGTGTAAAGAGTTTAGCAAGATAATGACCAAAAGATTTGAGATGTCCATGATGGGAGAGTTGAAATTCTTCCTCGGATTTCAAGTCAAACAACTCAAGGAAGGAACTTTCATTTGTCAAACCAAGTACATCAAGGATATGCTCAAGAAGTTCGGAATGGAGGACGCCAAGCCTATAAAGACGCCTATGCAGGCCAACGGGCATCTAGACCTTGACAAAGAAGGTAAACCGGTCATCCAAAAGGTATATCGTTCGATGATCGGTTCTCTCCTTTATCTTTGTGCATCTAGGCCCGATATCATGCTTAGTGTTTGTATGTGTGCACGTTTTCAAGCTGCTCCAAAAGAGTGCCACATGGTGGCCGTTAAGAGAATCTTGAGATACTTAGTGCACACTCCTCATTTCGGACTTTGGTATCCAAAAGGATCTTCCTTTGAACTTGTTGGCTATTCCGATGCGGATTATGCCGGTTGTAAAGTGGATAGGAAGAGTACCTCGGGGACTTGCCAATTCTTGGGTAGGTCCCTAGTCTCGTGGTCTTCCAAGAAACAGAATTCCGTAGCCCTATCCACTGCCGAAGCCGAATACATAGCAGCCGGGAGTTGTTGTGCCCAACTACTTTGGATGAGACAAACCTTGAGTGATTATGGCCTAAACTACAAAAGTGTTCCACTACTGTGTGACAATGAGAGTGCCATAAAAATTGCCAACAATCCCGTCCAACACTCCCGTACAAAACACATAGACATTCGCCATCATTTCCTAAGAGATCACGCAACCAAAGGCGAAATTGATATCCAACATGTGAGTACAAATGATCAATTAGCCGATATTTTCACCAAGCCCCTTGACGAGAAAAGGTTCTGTGAATTGAGAAGTGGTCTAAATATTCTAGATTCTCGTAACGTGGCTTGATAAGTGCTCATATATTGGTTGGTGAATGAAAAATGAATTTCAAAAATTACTCATCTTTTTCTCTGAATTTACTCTGTGCTTTTGGCTCTTGATCCTTTGATCTCGTCATTTGCTATGTGACCATAGTTTGATTGATTGATTGTTCGCTGGTCATATATCAAGTTGACACCTTAGGGTCTCGTTCCCTCTCTCGTTCCGCAAATTTCCTAGGGTCTTCGTGCGGTTTCCCTTTCTCCTAACCGAGCTGGGGAACCCGGAGTATCCGGCTTTCTATCCGGACTCTCCGGGTTAGCCCGGAGTCTCCGGACAGTTTGTCCGGAGTGTCCGGGTTGGGTCGGAGTCTCCGGACTGGAGTCCGGACTCTCCGGGTTGGGGCGGGCGGTTTAAGTCCCCCAATCCCGCGCGGTTTCTTTTTTCCTATTCCTCCGTGCGACTCTCTTCCTCCCGTGCTCTCCTCTCTCTCCTAGGGCATGGCTCTCCATCTCCAAGGTCCTTGGATCCATTCCTTTTCTCGGATTTGGGATTTTGGTAAGATTTCTTGCCCTAACCTCCTTCCCTTCGGGTTTGTTTCAATTCTTGTGAATCTTAGGGCCTCTCCCCGTGCTTAATCTCTTCTAGGGTGCGGCTTGCCTCGTCGTTCCCCGCAAGATTGGAGATCCTTGGCCCTAACTCACCCGTTCTTCTCGTTTCAAATCCGTTTGAGGTGAGTACTCTCGGTTGTGCCCTATTTCCGCGAAATTTCCTTGCTAGATTGTGCCCTAGTCGTTTATTGCTCATCCTTAAGGCAATCTAGTTTCATTTCATGCCAATTTGGGGGTTGTTTTCCCCAAATTTCTTGCGCCCGTGCGCATTTTCTAGCGCATCCGGAGTATCCAGACTTTTAGTCCGGAGTCTCCGGGTTGGTCCGGAGTGTCCGGACTTTTGGTCCGGAGTCTTCGGGTTAATCCGGAGTATCCGGACAATTTGTCCGGACTCTCCGGGTTGGGTGCTTCGGCCAGACTTCAGTTTTATCTCAATTTCAAGCCGCCTCGAGGCTAATCTTTTTCCTCGCTTTATGCAGTCGAGATGGATCCTTCTCGTGGGTCTTGGTGGTGGTGGTGGTGATCTTCCTAGGGACTCTCCGTCTCCGGACAGTCCCTCCAGTTCTCCGTCTGCTCGTCCGGCGCCCAAGAGGCCGCGTCATGCCGTGGCAAAGCAGCCCACCTCCAGGGGAAGAGGTGCGCTAAAGATTGGGACCTCATCTGGTCCACAGGCTTCTGTTCAGCCATCTTCCCAGCCTCCAGCTCAGCCGTCTCAGCAGCAGCCACAGCCTCACGCTCAGTCCTCCGCTCAGCCTCAGCCTGATCCAGATGAGCATCCTGCAGACACTCATGCCAGGCTGAGAGATCAGAAAAGGAGGGAGTTCCGTGCCTCAGGTCATTTCATTGGCCCCTTGGCCAAAGCCAAGCCTGTGTGGAGGTACCCCATGTCAGTGAACCCCATGAGAGTGATTGACTACAGGACGGGTTCTGGCAAGGGTAAGGCAATAGTAGAGCAAAGAAAGAAAGATCCGCTCAGTTTCCATCAAGATGAGTATGTGGACCGCCGGTTTTGGAACCGGTTTCAGTCTGACTTCTATGAGACGGTCCTCTACCCTCTTGAGCATCCAGTGGTCAGGATGAAGACCATAGACTGGGAGTACATGGCAGCCGCAGAGCATCCAGTGTTCTCTCAGATTCTGGAGATTTGTGAGCTGCATGAGGTCAAGGACATCATGTCTTTCAAGTGCGATTGGAACAATGAGATTGTCATGCAGTTCTTTGCCACCCTGTACTTTGACAAGTCAGAGGATGCTATTTGGTGGATGACAGACAGGGTATGGTACAAGGCCAACAAGAAGAGATTTGCTAGAGTCCTCAACCTTCGGTACAATGACAGTCCGAAGCTTCATGAGAAGAAGGTTCTGACTCCTGAGCAGATTGAGTCATTGTATGACACTTCGAGGAGTTTCACAGTGGGGACCATCAAGGGTCTGAAGGATGTTCTCTTTGTACTCAACAGGATCTTGAGGGTCACTCTTTGGCCCAAGGAGGGAGATGCCTCTACCATCGGCTCCTATGGTAGGAACTCTTTGTACCACCTTGTTGAGCGCACTCATCCATTTGATATCGTTGACTTCATCCGGGAGACGATGAGGCGAATGCGCAGAGCAACATGGCGGTGCGATTCGCACCTTTTGTGATGACATTGATCACTTCAGTCAGTGGTCTGAAGTTCGTCAGGGAGGAGGAGCACCTTTCTTACAAGGTTCGTCCTCCGACTGCTCCTGCTGTTCCCGCTGCCCCTGGTCCTGCTGCTCCCAGGACTCGGCGCGGTCGCTCCTCCAGTTCTACTTCTGCTCCTGCTCCTGCTGTGCCTCCAGTCACCCCTTCTGAGCAGTCTGAGGTTTCGAGTAGCGTGCTTCAGAGGATGCTGAAGCATGTCTTCTGTCTTTGCCGTGACATCTCCACCAGGCAGAAGAAGATGAGCAGGCAAATAAAGAAGAATGGTCAGGATATTCGCAGCATCCGCCGCCACAATGGCGAAGCAGTCTCTCCCAGCGACTCCTCTGGGTCTTCCGAGGAGAGTAGCGATGCCACCTCTGCAGATCAGCTCTTCGGCATCACCTCCTCCGCTCACTTTGCCGGTGAGATGACCCCGGCAGCGAGTACTCCGCGTCCGACGACGAAGGCGACGACGAGTGATCCTTCGTGTTTCTCCCTCTTTTGGTGTCTTGATGCCAAAGGGGGAGTGATATCTTTAGTCGCGTTGTCCTTAGTAGCGTCGCGTTTGCGTTTTTCCTTGTGCTGTCGCTTGTGGACTTGTGTTGCTTTATAACTCTGTTATTCCTTGTAATGACTTTATTGCTTATTTTATGCATGGATTGCCTTCAGTTTCTTGTGTTGTGGTCTCTGGTGTAAATGTTTGAAGGGGAGCTCTCGGTTATTTCTCGTTAAATATGTGCATTTGATTCCACTCATTTCTTCTAATGCACACATTTAGGGGGAGCTCCACCTTTTATTCGAATTGCTAAAGTCAATTTCATTTCATTTCATCTACCTTTAATTGTGTTGTCATCAATTCACCAAAAAGGGGGAGATTGAAAGTGCATCTAGGCCCCTCATTTTATTTTGGTGATTAATGATGACACAATCAAAGTGATCTAATGCTTCAACTCAGAGTAATGCAGTTATCGAGATCACATCAAGCTTGGAATGAGATTGGACGGTCCTAAGCGCGTCAAATTTCGATAAAACGGCATCAAGACGATGAAGTGTAATTTTCTTTTTATTTGAGTCTTAAGGATAGCCGTACTATTAAGAGGATACGATGAGAAATTGCCTATTAGGATGTGCATGTGCTCAACATCAAGTATTTCATCTCTCATTAGCACTCCTACATTTGGTTTTGAAAAGTTTTAAATTGAAACCGAATCGGGTAACGGAGTCTCGGATTCGGTCCGAGTATCCGATTCAATCAGGAGTATCCGGACATTTTGTCCGAGTCTCGGGTTGGACCCTCGGTTACCTTTGGTTCAGCTTGTCCGAGTATCCGGACATTTGGTCCGAGTCTCGGATAACCCTGAGTCTCGGGTTGTTTGTCCGGACACTCCGGCTGTACAAAAGCAGTAATGTGGCTAGTTTTCAAAAAGGGTATTTAAAGCCTCAACTCCACTCCAACGGCTAGGATCTCTATTGAGCTCATTCATAGCAGCATTCAAGCCATTCCTAACCATCTCTAAGCATTCAATAGAGCCCCCACTTCCTCCCACCAATTGATTTGGTTGTTGATTCATTTTGGTGAGGAGAGGAATAAGCAAAGTGCTAAGTGTATTCATTTCATCTTGTTGAGCACTAGTTCATCCTCCAAGCGATTCTTCGTGGTGTTATTACTCTTGGAGGTTGAAGGTCTCCTAGACGGCTAGGAGTCACCGGGAGCTACCGACGCGTGTGGTGAGCCCCAGTCGTTTGTGAAGGCGAGTCTCGCCTCCGAAAGGGAAGAGACAAGAAGTGAAGCCGGCGAGTGCATTTGTGCAACACCGGGAGGAAAGCGGGTTGAAAGAGACCCCGGCTCAAGTGTGACCGAGCCACCTCAACAGAGACGTAGGATTCCCTTCAAGAATCCGAACTTCGGTGAAAAATCGTTTCTCTCGCTCTCTCTTTATTTGCTTGTGTTGCTTGTGTGGATTTGTCTCAGTAAACCCTAGATCTAGCTCTTCGTCTAGCTTTAATTTCAAATCCATACTAGCACTTGTTCTAGGTTGCTATTGTTATCTACTTTTAGTAGTATCTTATGCAAGTTTGAGAAACTTGTGTTGCGATCCCGAGCCACTCAACTCGGAGACTCATTATTCAATACGGACACTCGAACAAGCCGAGTATCCGGACCAAAACAGGAGACTCGGGTTGACTGCTCGGCGATTTAATTCATTGCGTATTTTTAAATCCACCTATTCACCCCCCCTCTAGGCGACATCGTTGGTCCTTTCACCCATTTACCCCCATGCCACACCTAGAAAACTAGGACCCTGACAACGAGGGAGCAAGCAAAAAGGAGAGCTCTCTCGAAAGGAAAGGGGAAGGGTCAAACAGAAGTTGGAAGTGATGACTCGACCAATAGCACTCCCGAGGACCGTCGGAGCCCGCTGTACCAAGAGTCTAATAACAGTAGCTCCAAGACGAATAGCCATGGCGGTGAGTCCGATGACGGTGTCCTAGGACAACAACGTCTCATAGAATTTACAGGGGAGTCCCAATTCACTCATGCCACACAGGACAAAGATCATGGCGCTCCTCGGTCACAGAGGATGACTACTTCAGGGCAGGAAAGGGAGCATGGACGTACCCATGATACACCGCGGGATAGCTCTAGCTCGTATAGCATCGCCGAGACGCAAGGGAGTTATGGCTCATACGGCCAATATGATTACTCTATCCCGGATGCTCATGCATAACCTCCCACCTAATGGGTCTACGAGTGACAAGACCTAGAATTTTATACCATGTTGTATCAACAGTGGGAGACGACTAGCCCATGAACGAGGCAAAGTTGGCATGAATATAAAACAGAGTTGTTAGCTACACGAGGATTAGCACTCATGTCCACAGAGGAGTACAACACAGCTAACCAAATGTATATCCAACAATACTACCTATATTCGTGAATGTAATATTTCATTTGTATGTTTCATTTCATTGCAACTCGATTTTTACTAAAATAGTTTTCTTGTAGGTCCAAGTCCAACATAGCATATGTGTGACAATGAAAAACATCCATTTTCAGTGAGATCTATTGATTTCAAATGTTACATGCCATGGTATTGAAATGAATGTTATTGAAATGTGGACTTGTCGGACCTTGAGTTGTATTGAAATGTAATGTTATTTGTTGTTATATTATTGATACATGCTCAATTGATAACTTAAAATTATTTAAAACATAGCAAAGGCTATGCCAACATTTTTTCAAATTTTTCGCAATTTTTTTCACATATTCTTTACTCTACCGATTTTCTTCACATGCATGTCGATTATCGGTAATTATCGAGCGATAATCGTAAATTATCGATCGATAATCAATGATACATGCGACTAACTTCGTTGTGAATTCAAACAAATTTGATTTCGAATTTCTTTCGATATTTAACAAAAATCGTTTGAAAATCGACGATTCTCGCTACCGCCGGAGCCACGATTTTCTGCCCTATTTCGATCATTGTAACCCTGATGGGAGGGAATGGGCAGGAGTTTTTTGGGAAAAGTTGCTCCTTATTTTGTTAAAAATCTTCCTCCTATTTTTACCGCTGTGATTAATTTGAACCGTCGAATTATGATCAAACGGTTCGTAAGGCGCTGCAACGATCCCAGTCGTAAGGGAAAGTCCTCGAACTCTCGAAGGCTCGAGGTCCAGCCGCTTGCTCCACCTCCCCCTCCCCGGTCCCCATTCCTCCCATGGCGACCACTCTCCCCACCTCCGCTTCCACCGCCACCGCCGCTCGTCTCTTCCAACCCTCTCGCCTCCACCTCCCTAAACCTGCTCCCGTGTTCTCCCCATCGCGCGCCATCACTCGCCGCTTCTCCATCGTCGCCTGCTCACCCGAGCCACTGCCCGCCGCCCCCGAGGAGAGATGCGGCGGCGCCAGCCAAGCCACGTCCCGGGAGACTACAGTCCGCATCGTCTCCGTCGTGGGCCACGGTAGCATAAGCCCGCTGAAGGATACGCCCTGGGAGGAGGTCATGCTCCACACGGTAAGCCCCCGCTCTGAAGTTGGAATCCGTCACAGCGTCACTGCCGATAAGTGAAGATCTTTGCTTATAGGATGGTGCTATCTGCTACAACACGTACTTGACAATTTGCGTTAGTTGTTCTTGGCACTGCTAATGTATGAGTAGTTGTTACTGCCCATTTATTAGCTCTTGTTTTATCAATAATATGGTTTCATAAACCCATCAATATCATTGTCATTGTGGAGTACAAGTCTGCAACTGTTGTTAAGATACATTTCTGTGTCTCACACCACGGTCTGCAACTCATGTTTCTGAAAAAGGTCTTGTGTGCTTCTAATCATAAAAACCCACATATAGGTTTCAGTCTTCTTTTGGTCATCAGCTGTTTAGTGATAGGGTAGAACACTGGCAGAGAAATACATGGTTAATGTTTCTTCGGCAATATGTTGAAAACAAGCTTTCACTGTTTTCTTATTGCATTTCTGGATATTTCTTTAATGGACATGTGGATGATTTGGTATTAAGTGAATGTTATGTTATCTTTTGAGTTCTGTTGTTGGATGGTTACTTATCATGTGTAAGTCAAAAAATTTTATCATGTAGGATTCCAAAAGTTTATATGTGGAATGCACATGTAAATTACAAACAGAAAGCTTTTTTTTTGTCCTAAAGGGAGAAACAGATCCTCGGATTTCTTCTCGTACATTTTTTTTTGAATATCTAGAATCTCATTGTATAAGTTTACCTACTATAACCGCTCGTCCCACTGTTTTGTTTATTTTAGGCTAATAGGCTGAAGTGGGTTGATGAAGGATTTGAAATGCTTGTCTTCACAGACAAGTCGATTGACCATGATGATCTTAGGAAAGAGCTGTCACACTGCGATTTGCTAGTCAATGTTGGAATAACAAATCAGGAGGCTGTTCAGTGGCTTTTAAATAACAGCAAGAACATTTCCAATGTAATCTGCTTTCAGTCATCTCCGTCCTTAGTAAACAAGCTAGGCGGCAGATATGTTCAATACACCAGACAGCAGGACATGTTTGGCAAGCTAGCAAATATTGGAAAACCAAGTAGCATAAAGGAATCGGCTGAAATCCTTAAGACCATATCTAATGCCTGGGAAAGGAACAATTCTGATGACATTAGATTCTGCTTGCTTGTTGTGGTTAATGCATACATAAGACCAGTTACTATGCTGAAAAACCTTAGGGCAAAAGGTCTATCTACCCTAACCTGTATGATAAGAAACTGTGGTCCTCAAATACTGAATTGCTTGTTTGATCCTAACTGTAGGACTGCCCTTCAGTGTTTAAATTCCTGCTCTCCAACTGATCAAGTCTGCAACTATCGCTGCATTGCATCGTATGAGAGTCCACATCTGGAGGCCTTTTCTCTCTGTGTTTTGCAGAAGAACAATTGCCTTGAGCTAAATGCTGAGATCCCCAGTAAGCCTGCTGTAACCCCGCTAACCATGTTCAGAGAACAAAAGCTAAGTCATGAAGTTGCAGAGGACCTGTTTGTTGGTTGGCTGGACAACTTAGAATGGAGTTGGAGGGTTGTAGCTGGACAAAATCCAGCATATGATCAATTCCCATGTCAGTACCAATTATTCTACAGGGGGAGAGCTAAAGGTTCGTTTTGGTATGAGCCGATTTTTCAAGTCAGAACCCTGGAAGGGGATCTGGTTTGGAGGCGCAGAAAGTATCGTGTGAGAAGAGCGAGCAGCCCTGGTACATTTTACTTTAGTGTGCTGGATAATGGTGTGGTTTCGAAAGAATTTTGGACAATTGTTGATGTTTCAGATGATTTCAGCTGGGGTCTGTTCCATTATCATGGGGCAGCTCAGGCTGCTGGGCTAGCGTACACTGGAGCTGTGCTTGTTACCCCAGATGGGTCTTATCCTGATGCGGACAACCCAAGATTGGCCTTTGCTTTAGAGAAGTGTGCTGTCAAGAAATGGGAGTTTTATACGGTTGATAACTGTTCCTGCTTGGGTGCGCCTTTGGGAATTCCTGAAGGTTCACAGTTGCACTACCAGATTGCTCCTGGAAAAGAAGCCGGCATTTTGCAGAGAAGCTGATGTGTTCAAGTGGCATGAAAGGAGCAATTACTTTCCCAAATGATGTGCTCATTCGTCTCTAGTGTGAACTATTAGTCAAGTAGCGAGGTACAACGATGAAGGAATGACATTCGGACAGGTATCACTGAAGGGAGTTTATAGGTAATTGGTAGGTATATTTCCTTTTTCTTATATACTTGTCGTCTAATGTGTCGGTTTTGCGCCCCCCAACAGGGTTTCCAATGCTTAAAAACTGAGACAGCTAGATACAAGATTGTTCTGCGAAACACACTTTTGTGTCTAAGCTATCGGTTGCAATTTTTCTGCTTTTCTGCAGGCCTTTCCTATCTTTACAACAACAGGTGACTTCACATGAAATGATCAAGGGATATCTCATCCGTTGTATAGTTATATGAACGTTCGATGCTGATACGTAGCAGGACAGAGGCCTGCCTCAATGCATTTGCTGTGCCAGTCCCAAATCCCCAATATTAGAATTCGGAGTTCTCATTTTGTTGACGTACAATTATCTTGGTGTTTAGTAGCCTCTGCTTGTAGAAGACTTAAGTTGTATTATAGTAGAGAGAGACATGGCATCTGATATAGTTATGTTCGTACCTTTGTTGATGAAAGCCAGAGTTGACTGCTTATTCTAAACTTGCAGTCAAGAGACACAAGGCTTTGAGTATGTTGTTGATGATTCCATGTCTCATACATACATGTTAAGCATATTGTATTCTTGTAATGTTCGCATATATGCTTGCCAAAGCATCTTCTGATGATCAGACGGTTCAGTGTAGTATCAGATGTTTACCATTTTAAAATCCAGTGGATAATGCAAGTTTCTTTTGCCAAAGCATCTTCTGATGTTTACCATTCTTTATTTCATTCGTTTGATCTGAATCCTGAAACGAGCTCCTGATGAAAGGAATGGCCGGCCGGCGGCCGTCTTAGGTCCCAGATCGCGGAGCACTACGACCGCGTGATCGCGACGGACGTGAGGGAGGGCCAGCTCCGACAGGCCATCGCACACAAGGTGCTGTACGTGCACGCCCCGGTGGACCCCTCCGAGGACGACCATGGCTGCTCGCTCGCTTGTCTCTCTCTCTTATTCTCATCGTGGTAGCCTCTTTTTTATCTTTCTCGCTAATTGTGCTACACTATCACCCACATCATAGTAGCATCTCCTTTGTCTTTCTCGTTACACCATCGCCCTCTGCCTCTCCCAGCACCACGCTCACCTGCCTTCGCCATCCTCTTGTCCTCCCTCCTCATCACCCCGTCGGCCACCACAATAGGGATGGCAAAATTACCCGTGGGTACCCGACCCGATGGGTTCGGGTATGGGTTTGATTTCAGACCCGCGGGTTTTAAATTTCGGGTTTGGGTTTCGGTTCGGGTTCGGGTTCGGTTCTGCACCCGTGGGTACCCATGGGTACCCAATTAATTAATATAAATTAAAAATAGTAGAGAGTTAATTCAAGATTTTAAACCATCGTTCAAGATGTTAGATGCGGTAACTTTCATGATTATATACACCATATATTTTTCCTTTAAACATAGAGATTACAAATGAATTGATTGACAATTTATGGTTGAAAATTTGATTGCGATGTGAATTTAATTTCGGGTTCGGGTACCCGTTCGGGTTCGGGTATGGGCGTGGGTATGTACCCGTGAGAGATTTCGGGTTCGGGTATGAATTTCGGGTTTCGGGTTCCGGGTTCGGGTCTGCGGGAGGTCTACCCGCCCGTACCCGCCCGATTGCCATCCCTACACCACAGATGCCCCACCCTTTCAACCCAACTCCGATGACCCTATCGATCGATACTCCTTTCCTCTCATCAGAATAGTGCAAATAGGCCATACCTAGGCCGGCATGGCACGAAACAAGCACGCAGTGTAAATGAGCCTTGCCTGAGTTGACCGAAGGTGAGCCGGACCGGCACGGCACAACGAGCACGACGGACCGTCGCGGTCCGGCACAGTTTAGACACAATAGACTCATGCCAGACCGGTCCGACCCGGCACAACGCCCACCTCCAATTTATACTAGTATGTCAACAGTGGAAACGAACGGACAATCGGAACCCTATCGACATCGGAAGAATCACTTTCTTTCGACCGAGGCGCCATCGGAGCCACACGAACCGTACCAAATTAAGATTACGGGCACGATGCTCCCGATGCAGCTGCTTACATATTCCCCCCTACCCCCCCCCCCCCACCCCCACGATCGAATAAGACACATGCGCATGAGCTCAGTGCTTCGGTCACCACCTCGTGTGACGCAGGTTGCGATGCGCTGCTCGGCAAACACGTATCGACGCCGTGCAATATCTCTACAGCCGGTTAGTACTTCGCACTCCAATACCACTGGAGTTAAAGATTCCCGTTCGTCCCAACCGTTCGAGCCCTTCGTACCTTGGTTTCCTCCGGAACGTTCTAAGATGCTCGCATCCTACGAGCAGAAATGCACGCGCGATTTTGCACGGAAGGGCGAAAGGCTGCGGAGCACTAGCGGGGACTAGCGAGTAGCGATGCTTTCCTGCTCCCGCTTCGCGGCTAAAGAACCGAGTTCTCCTGTCCCCGAGTCATTGTCGTGTGTGTAACTTGCCTAGCCCACTGGCTGGGCTGAGCTAGCAGCCTAGCACTCATTGATCGGTGCTGTGCAGTGTCAAAACAAAAGATACCACGAACGCATGGGTAGTCCAGATTTGGGGACGGGACCAATAGAAAAACTTAAGCCAGCGCTTATTTTTGCGCTCACAATTTTTTTATTTTAAACCTGGTTTTTTTTTCCGACCGTAATTACAAAAATAGCCTCCTCTTCGACCGCGAAAACGCCGAAAGACGACACGTGTCACCTGCCGCTCTTCTGTACCGTGGCATGGCAGGAGTTACCGCGCATGCATGACCTCGACAGCAGAGGTAACGCGCAACAGTAGCTTGGTAGGAGCAACCTGCCGAGCAATACTACCTCGTTAGGTATCAATTAAACTATTTAATTAAGCAAAGTCATTACTTAAGTGATTAATCAAATTATTAATTAATTAAAGTGGTTAATGAATTTAATAGTATACTTAATGGATTTGATCGGCACATTTCGGCAAGGGGAGCTCGGCATGAACCTTGCCACGACACAACAATGTGGGCAGGTGACACATGTCACCTGTCACGCCATCCGTGGTTGTAGAGGGGACCGTTATTACAATTTATTTATAAGCAGATCAAATTTGAAAGGAAAAAGCATGTATAACAGCCCAAACTTTACTCGAAAGTCCGTTTGGCACTTCGAACTATGAAATCGGATATTTAACCCCGGAACTTTGCAATTTGGTTCAAATAATACCCTGACCCGGTTTCACATTTGTGATATTACCTACGTGGCATGATAAGTGAGCGGTTTTATCACATAGGATTACATATTGGCCAAGTTTAGGAGAATGACAGGTGAAACCCACAAGGGCTTCTTCCCCACATCTAAATAGAGGGGAAGGGAGCTACAGACCCCTGTGGGCCTTACCTGCCATTGACCTAGCTAGCACAGTATATCATCCTGCATGGCGAAACCACTCACTCATTGCGCCACGCAGGCAATACTACTATACAAAATTGGGTTATTGTGCTGTTTGAACCAGATTGCAAAGTCCGGGGGGGAGTCAAATATCTGATTTTATAGTTTGAGATGGATTTTCGACCAAAGTTGTAACATCCCAAATTTTGCTTTTCTTAGATTTATTGTGTTTTTGCTATTTTTTGAGAATTTTTTGGATTTTATTTGCTTTATTTGGAATTTATTTGATTTAAGTCTTTTGGTTAGCTCTATTTAAAGGATTGAAAATTTAAAATGAAGCTTAGTTGAAAGTATTTTATGTGAGTTCCAAATGGCTTGAAATATTTTCCAAAATTTCTGGGTATTTTTGCTATTTATTTCAATATTATTTGATTTCTTGAATTAACTTACATAGAAAAAAAATCAGAAATTGCCTAAACGCCTTTTGGACCGAATCACAATGGGCTCAGCCCAGCCCAAACCCGTGTCATAGCCCAACGTCACCTCAAACCCTAACCGTACGGATTATTGACCGTTGGATCTCGATCCAACACGTCTCGTTGAGTCACGTAGTCGCGCACTGTGAACCATCGGATCTTAAACGCGTGCAAGGCCGAGATGCAGCCGTGTCGCCTCACCGTATTGCTGATGGACTTAGCCTCCGCCGCTGATTCCTCCGCGGAATCCGTGTTCGCCACGCCTGCTGAGGGGCCTATTTAATGCGCCACCACGCGCATTAAATCCCCCACCTCGCACCGCACCTTACATCTCGACCCACACAACCAAAGCTGCCGTCTCCCTCGCGCAATCTCTTGCTAGAGTTATAGCGCCGTCGCGTTGGTTTTTGCTAGTTCGCGCCATCATTGAGCCGCCTCAGCCACGTGTGAACCTGGATCATCGGAATTGACGGAGGGGATAAGTACTCGATCATCGGATGACGATGATGGGGTATAATTGAGTTCATGACTTCAGAGAAAAATTTCTGAAGATGAACTTTTATGGAAGTCATTGTCGTTCTGGTGAGTTTGAACATCGTCAACTTCCATAGGGTATGTGCCCTGGTTCTCTACCTCTAGGATAGAGGCAGGTATGGAGTCGCTCTATCTCCCTGGCTTTGCCTTAGGAATTGGCGCTCCTGGTGCAGCCTCATCCAGTTTGGATGAAGTTGCCGATTCTAACAATTTCGCCTTAGTAATGTATTTGGAGTAGAAGTCATAGTTACATTTTTCTTCCTCCCTGAAGTCATTGGCAGTGAGGTGAGCATAGTCAGCGAGATCAAATGAATTCTCTTCATCTATTGCTTCCGGTGAGAACACATTACCTTGTTTTCAATCTTGATTTCCGACGAAGGCCCTCCTCTTAGCGCCAACTATCGATGTTTAAGACCAGGGAGTCCCTGGATTGAGCTTACGAACATAATTTGGGTTGTGTTTGTCTAACAAATAAAAGATTAAAAAGTAGAAAATGGGATTATGTCTTTATTTAGTCAAAGGTGTTTTAAAAAGTACAGACTTTTGAGTGGAGAACCAAAAAAAAATACTAATGCTAATCTCTTGTGTCAGATCTTAATCATCCTGCTCATGCCTTGAATCCTTGCGGAAGCCTCCTATTTATAGCAGACGAAGGAATAGTAGTTGTCAACTTCTAAGAGGTGTCTTCCCGCCATAAGATGTCTTCTCATCAAAAGATGTCTTCTCGCCGAAGAGGCGTCTTCTCGTCGAAAGGTGTCTTTTGATTAAAAGATATTTTTTTCATAGGGAGTAACTTCCAAATGGTTATCTGTACCTGTCAAAGAAAACATTCTCCGCACACTAGTCTTATGCGGAGGTAACTTCCTTCCCGACCTCATCTAGGTTGGGGCGAAAGCTTATTCCATATCCAACCTGTATGCTAGTCAGGATTACCCCAACCCGCGTGTGTATAACTGGCCGGAGTAACTAAGGCATACCATATCTTCGACTAATGCTTTGTACACTGGTCGAGAATGTGACTAAATTAAACTTTGGTTGAAATCGTAACTAGGTAATGGACCTTGGGCCTTGTTTTTTACTTTATGGGCCTTTTTTCATTTATAAGTGTGTTGGCCCACTACAGGAAAATCACTTAATCTCCACGGCCACATATATGGTAGACGGCTAAACACTGCGGTCGAGCAAAAATGGCTTAAGGTCGACAGCCAAATTAATATCCCTCCACCCTAAACGTGGAAAAAAAGGCGCCACCAAACCCGCCCAGTGCTGAAAATTAGGATGGACGGCCCAAACGTAAACCGTCCACCATAGTCTAGGATCGACAGCCCACCTGGTCGTCCACCATACGGCAGCAATTAGGGTCGACGGCCTGACCGAATGCCGTCCACCATACGGGCATAATTAGTGTGGATGGCTTATGTGGCGGTCGACCCTAAGCCTTACCAAATGCACACAGCACACTCATTCCCAATCCAGCCCCCATTTGCTCAGTCGCCCCCGTCGATCTGGCCCGGTTCCAGCCGCCGCCGCCGCCACCGGATTTCTTTCCACCGCCACGTTGTCCTTCCTCCGCAGCTGCTTCCGGCCGGTCGCCCAGCCCCCCCTCCGCGCGCCGGTGGCTCGATCGCCGCCTCCCCGAGGGCGGCCTCCCTCCGGTGGCGTCGCCGCTTCATCGCTTCCGGTGCCGCCGCCGCTTCATCGCTTCTTCCGGTCGCCGCCGCTTCACCGTGTGGCGTTTCGGCCGTCGCGTCGCAGTGCGACCTCCTACTGGCGCCCTTGCTGTCCCCACCGCCGGCCGCCTTCATCTCCCTCATCCCGACAACACTGTTTCACTAAAGTCCCAATCCAGCGAGGGTCGACGGCTTTAGAAAGCTAAAAGGTAACCGTTCTTGTTAGTTTGGAATAGTGTCGACGGCTTTAGAAACCGTCGAAGAACAGCAAGAAATATATATATTTGTGTATGATGTGTTAATCAGCAGTATGCAATGATTTGTTAGCATGCATCTTCTAGTTTGCTATATATGTGTATGAAGCTACATGTTTGCTCCTTCACTACACACCAT
Source organism: Rhipidocladum racemiflorum (assembly GCA_036346355.1). Classification (NCBI taxonomy): domain Eukaryota; kingdom Viridiplantae; phylum Streptophyta; class Magnoliopsida; order Poales; family Poaceae; genus Rhipidocladum; species Rhipidocladum racemiflorum. The sequence goes on along the minus strand of CM070569.1, from coordinate 74,719,899 downwards.
CGACTTTTTATATAAGGAACATGAATATGCACACTTTTATGTACCGTGATTAGATGAGCACCATTGCATCGATCCTATGGAAGTTGAGCGAATATGGAACATGAATATGTACACTTTTTATATATGGAACATGAATATGCACACTTTTATGTACCCAAATCATTGAGAAATCTTACTTTCCATTATTTTTGGTCAATAGGAAGTTGAGCGAGCATTTTACTTTTGGGGAACCACTCAAGGTGATATTGTCCATCTAGCATTAGTTCTTGAGGTATACTTCATGACTTGTTGTTATTATGTACTTCACGGAATTGTATTCTCAAATAACTGTTTATGCTACTTATCTTGTAAAAACTTGATTCTAAATCCTATATGTCCAATAGAGCACCATGACAAGTTTCAAGGTTATATATATAGGATTAGATCATGGCACATGAGAGAAGTCCGTGGATACTGGATAACTTTAATCTCTACATTTGGTCATGAAGTTCTCTAATGCTATGTTCAGATTATTAATCATCTATTAATTCTTCAATTGAATTTGATATCAAGTCAATAGAACTATGATTACATCAAATCTTAATTTTTAAATCCTATATATATGTGTATGTTGTGTTAATGGATATGTATGTGTGTGTGTGTGTATATGTGCTAGTGGTCATATTCCAGCAATTTGCTATATATGTGTTGTTGATATTACACTGTTAATTGTCTTCTGCCTGCTGAGTGGATGTCCTAGTTTTAGGGGAGGTGCTGCCGAAATTTTTTAATAAGTTCGGCAACCTCCTAATTGTTCGCTTGCTTTACAACAATTTATCATAGTATTTATCATAGTATTTTGTATTTTGTAATTTGTAATTTTTAAATCCTATATACATGCTTGTGTATATTTAGTCTTTTTTCTCGCTTCTTCCAATCAAAATCCAAACACGGATAGTGCATCGTTCAAACAATATGAATTGATGGTTCAGGTTACATTCATAAACCATTTGCATACATTCATGGTTCATGTTACATTCTTTCAGCCCATTATGGAAAATTTTCGGAGGTGGATGTATGATGGTTGGAATAAGAATGGACGGCACTTCGTCGAGTGGAAGGAGGGCACGAAAGATTTTATCCGTCAAGCTTTTGGGTCGACGCCTGTGTCGGACATGGTAGAAGTGAGATGCCCGTGCGCTCTCTGTGGTAATAGCCTGAAGAGATGTCGGGCAGAAATGGAGATGCATCTTTGTAAGAACGGTTTCAAAGCAAATTATTATAGATGGGTTGATCATGGCGAAAGCGTGCGAGGTGGACCATCTAGTTCTATTAGAGTAGAAGCCTCCAATATTGTCGAAGGTTACGATGAAATTGACAGAATGGAAGAGATGGTGGACAACATTGGTCAGGGGTCAGATCTCCCACAAGAGGAAGTGCCTACCCCACTTGCAACAGATTTCTTAAAGCTTTTGAAGGCCGCTTCAGAGCCGTTGCATGAGAAAACAAACGTGACGCTTCTTGCGGCTGTCGCACGTCTCATCGCAATTAAGTCAAAGCATAATTTCTAAACCAAATGCTACAATGACTTAGTGAAGCTTATTTGTAGCATTCTCCCCGAGGACCACAAAATGCCACGAAACTTGTATGATTCGAAGAAAATTCTAAGTGGTCTAGGAATGCCGTACGAGAAAATAAATTATTGTCCTCGATATTGCATAATCTTCTGGAAGGAGCACGCAAAAAAGACCCACTGCGATCGCTGTGGAGAGTCTAGGTATGTTGAAGTTACCGACAAAGATGGTAACACCAAACAGACAAAGGTGGCAAAGAAAACGTTGCATTACTTTCCAATGACTCAACGTTTGCAGCGGATGTTTATGTCGGAAGAGACAGCGAAGCATATGAGGTGGCACAAAGAAGGAAAACGTGTGAAAGAAGGTGTCATGGTTCATCCATCCGATGGTGAAGCTTGGAAGTACTTTGATGAAATGAATCATGATTTTGCAAGAGATCCAAGAAATGTGCGTATTGGTCTCGCGATAGATGGGTTCACACCCTTCAGCATGAGCGCACAATCATATTCATGTTGGCCTGTATTCACCATTCCGTATAACCTCCCTCCGGACCGTTGCATGAAAGAGGAATATATGTTCCTTTCTCTGATCATACCAGGGCCTAGCCATCCTGGGAAGCACTTGGATTTGTTGATGCAACCACTCATGGCTGAACTAAGAGAGTTGTGGACAAACGGTGTCTTGACATATGATAGCTCAACAAAGCAGAATTTCAGGATGCGCGCTGCTTACCTGTGGTCCATTCATGATTTCCCGGCATATGGTATGTTTTCAGGATGGAGCACTCATGGGAGATTGTCTTGCCCCATATGCATGGATGACACAAGTGCTTTTCAATTGCAGAATGGTGGCAAAACATGTTTCTTCGATTGTCACCGACGGTTCTTATCTTCAAGCCACCCATCCAGGAGACAGACAAATGCATTCCGTAAAGGAAATGATAAAAGAAGGTCCACCGAAACGTCTGCGGGTCATTGACATCATTGCTAGGCAGAATAATCTCATACACACTCCTAACGGTTATGGTGGTTACGGTGAGCAGCACCATTGGACTCACAAGTGTAGTATTTATAGTCTCCCTTACGCAAAGGACTTGAAACTGCCTCATAACCTTGATCTGATGCATCAGGAGAGAAATGTGAGTGAGTCCATCTTCAGCACGAACTTCGACATACCTGATAGAACCAAAGATAATGTCAAAGCCCAGTTAGATTGTGCCTTGATATGCGACAGACCCGCATTAAATATGAGCGATACATCCACAAAGAAACCTAAAGCTAAATATTGTTTAACACCCTCACAGAGAAAGGAGGTTCTTCTTTGGATCCAAAAAGAGGTGAAGTTTCCTGATGGTTATGCTGCCAACATTAGGCGCGGTGTGAGTCTTGCCCAAGGGAAGATAAATGGAATGAAAAGTCATGACTACCACATATTTATTGAGCGGTTGGTTCCTGTGGCTTATCGTGGATATGTAGATGATGACATATGGAAAGCATTGGCTGAGCTTAGCTTCTTCTATAGACAACTTTGTGCTAAAGAGATCAGCGAGTCTAGAATGGCAGAGTTGGAGAAGGAAATAGTGTTGCTAATTACCAAGCTTGAGAAAATATATGTTCCTGGGTTCTTTAACGCGATGCAACATCTTTTGGTACATCTACCTTATGAAGCAAAGGTTGGAGGCCCCGTGCAGTACAGATGGATGTATCCTGTGGAACGTATGTTAAAGAGTATCAGAGCAAAGGTTAAAAATAAGGCACGTGTCGAAGGATCCATTGCGGCAGCATGCCTACTTCAGGAGGTTTCATACTTCACGAGTAAGTACTTCGCGCCAACCAACAATGTCAATGCTTACGAGCCCAGGTATAAGAAAGTGTATAAAAGACAAGTGTCAAGCATAAAGGTGTTTCGGATACAAGGCAAATCTATAGGGAGAAGTACATTACATGAATTAGAACTGGAAGAGAGGGTTCGTGTACAATTATATATCTACACCAATATGGAGGAAATGGATGGGTATATCGAGTAAGTATATTTGTCAAACTCGTTATGCGATGTATAGCATTGTATACTACATATTCAAAACTTCAATCATTCTCTTTGTAGGCAATTTATTCAGGAGGAATGGAAAAGGCAAGGCGAACCTACTCAAAAACAAATCGATAACCTAAAAGAAAGGGGTCGTGGACCAGGCCATCCGAATTTCTTAACTTGGTTCTTCTATCACGTAAATATCTGAACCTATCATAATTTGTATTGATTAACGACGTGCGTATAATATGTTATTTTTAACTTGGGTTAAACAAATTTGCAGTGTCACAAGCATGCTAGTGTGCACAATAATCTTCGACAGATGTCAAAAGCATGCAACCGTACGGTCAAAGTGCACGGGTGTTATGGTGTGCATGGGTATCGTTTTCGCTCTAGAGCAGCGGAGTTGGCACGTCCAAATCTGACGACAGTAAATAGTGGGGTCGTGAGTTATGTTCGAGACAACAATGGCAACGATATAGAATATTATGGGATTATTGAAGAGATAATAGAGGTTGTCTTCGATGGAAGTAACGATCTCTCGGTGGTTCTTTTTCGTTGCAAATGGTTTCATCCTACCTATGGGGTGCGACGGACTCCAGAACTTGGCCTAGTATAAATTAACCATATGAAACTTTATATAGGGAGTGAAGAGTTTATTCTCCCTAACCAGGTTGAGCAAGTGTACTACTTACCTTATGCGTGCCCTAAGTACAAGTCTTGGTGGGTAGTTTACAAAGTAAGACCTCCCGGTACATTACCATACCCCACAGATGATGATAATGAGGATGTACTTGAACAAACCATTGATGTGCCATTTCAAGAAGAAGGTTTGTCAGGACAACTTTCCATAGATATAGGGATAGGACTTGACAATCTTTTTGTCCAAGTCGACAACGATGCGACAAATGATATGAACCAGGGTGATTAGTTGAAAAATGTATGTAACAAATAGTAAGCAAGTTTTGTCATCAGTTTTTGTTATGTAAATTGTAATTATATTTTACTACTGTCAAACTAACTTTTGTTACAATGTCAATGTAGGATGGCTGCAAGAAGGGCTGGGACGCGACGGTTCGTTGTTGATAACAGGAGCGATGAGGACGAGCCAGAGACAGAGGCAGAGGGCATGGTAGAGGGCACAGAGCAGCCACCTATGCAAGAGATTGAGGGTGCGATGCAGGATCCCGTAGCCATGCATCAACCCGAGACAGGGATGGAGGGCACGTCTTCCTCTCAGGAGGTAGGAACAGGTCAGGGAGCACGAGCTCAAAAGTGGAGGGGCACTAATAAGCTTCACATGGCTCCCAAAAATCCAAATGAGAAGATTGAAATTACATATTTTGGAGATTGGTACGTATGTTATAGAAGTTCAATTTGTGTGGCACTGAAATGTTGTTTCACTGATGCATTACTGTTGTGTAGCAACTTGGTGGCAATCCAGAATAATGTGAAGGAGCCAGGTCCAGCTCTAGGGACCATTCTGAGGATGAACTACCCAGGAATGGTGGACATTGGTGATGTGCATAGGGCAACACTCTCCTGGGATGACTACAAGGCTGTTCGGGATGGTGATGGATCGGTTGCTGATCGTTGCCTTGATGAGTTTTGGGTAAGATCAAATATGATAATAACCTCGATATGGATTGGTTGCTAATATTTTTGTTTGTGGTCTATTTTAGGCTAGGTATTCTTTGCCTACTGATTTTGAAGAGCGACAGCGTCTTGTGGCCCACGAGGTTCTTGATAGAAAAGCAAGACACATTGTGAACGAGATGATCTCACTTTCTCGTGTCAAGGCTGTTGAGGAGTATTATCGAAGGCGAGGGCAGAATCTCAGAAGGAACGGAGGTGCTCGAGACATATACCTTACCCCTGATGAGTACAATTCATGTCGACCGTCATGGTGTGACAAGTGCCCCGATGCTTGGAGATGGATGTGTGACATGTATGACACAGAAGAATGGAGGCAGAAATCAACAAGAAACAAGAACAATCGTAATGCATCTGCTGATTCGTGCGTCACACACCTTGGTAGCCATTCCATGGCACAGCGGAAAAAGTTTATGGTAAGGCTGGTTTGAAGTAATTTTCAGTTCTCTCATTTGTTGCAACTAAATTTTCATTTCGTCATGAAATGTAGGAGGCTCGGATGGGGGGGGGAAGTCGACTGGATTGATGTGTACACAAACGCACATTCAGGGCGGAACCCAGATGGTACTCAGCGCGCTTTGGATCCAGCTGCCCAAGAAAAATTAGTAAGTGATATCATTTGTGCAATTCTAACTTTGATACATTGTTTTGTGCAGTGTTAACTTATTTGTAATGTAGAATGAATACGTGGATGCAATGACTACGGTGCACGGGCCCGAGTGTGTTCCTACAGAACAACCTTTGGATCCTGCAGTCATCCATAGCCTGATGGGTGGGAGGAGGCATGGGAGATTGGCGTTTGGGAACGCCTACTTGTGTTCTCCTGAGTACATGCCTGAGGTGAGGGCAGCTCGACGCTCGAGGGCATCCTCTTCGTCCAGTAGGCGCGCCATGGAAGAGAACCGCGCTTTGAGAGAACAGGTTGCGGAGCTTCACAAACGGCAAGAAGAGGGAGAAAAAGAGCGTGAGGCTATTCTTAGAAGACTGGAGTCCATGGAGCAAAATATGCACCAAGTAAGTTCAATTTTGTATTACTTTCAGTTAATTCAATGTACTAATGCTATGTGAGCTATATGTAGACTCATATTCCACCACAAGGATTTCCGGGCTTTTTTGATCCCTCACGGCCGTCGATGATGCACTTCCAAGGAGTAATGTCTATTACTAGTAATTTTTTATTTCTTATTAATGTCTATCCATCGATGATATGCTATGTGAATTTGTAGGCTTTCGGTTCGGTTGGTCCAACTCCGGAAGGGGTAATTATCTAATCCATATATTGATACTAATGGTCTTTTTTTTGCAAGTCACAAATGTAATGCTCCAATGTATATGTTTGAATTGGTAGGCTTCTGTATCGGGTGCTCCGGCTCAACCACCTCCTTTCCAGTTTCCATACCAATATATGTTACAGTTTCCTCCTCAGAACGCTTCCGGATCGAGTGCTCCGGCTCAGCCAACAACTTTGCAGTATCCGTTCCAGTTCCCGTTGCCATTTCCACATAGTGTGCCAGAGAGGGTAATATACGTTAATTTGTGAAGAATTGTTGTTTTCAACTCACAATATGACTGTTCTAATTCATTTTCTTTAATTGGTAGGCTTCTGGATCAGGGGTTCCAGCTCAACCACCGCAGGTCCAACAGCCATTCCAGTATCCAATCCGGTTTCCAACTCAAAACACTCCGAACACGGTATTTCTATAGCCAAAAATTGTAATTAGCGAAGTCATTGAAATAATGTTCTAAGTTATATATTATTTTCTTGCTTTGTAGGAGGCTTCAAGATCAGCTGGTGTAGCTCAACATGTGGGAAGTGGCGCCGAGCCCACTAGCAGTGCTTCGGCGAACTTTGTCGATGATATGCTTGGTGTGCCTTCGGTTTTTCCTCTACCTAACATGAATGACTGAGGTGATGTGCTATCTCTCTTTATCTCTTGTTTCATGAGGATTTGTGGACATGTAATATACGTTGAATCCATAGCCTGTTGGAAACCTCTATATCAAACCTTTGTTGAATGTAAACTATATGTTGATTTGTGGATGTGGTTTTGTGAATGTGTATGGATGTGAATTGTGATGAGTTCGTAATTTGTGAATGTGTATGGATGTGAATTGTGATGAGTTTGTAATTTGTGAATGTGTATATATGGATATGAATTGTTGGTGTATGGATATGAATTGTGATGAGTTTATAATTTGTGAATGTGTATATATGGATATGAATTGTTGGTGTATGGATATGAATTGTGATGAGTTTATAATTTGTGAATGTGTATGGATATGAATTGTGATGTGTATGGATATGAATTGTGATGAGTACATGCATATGCATTGTAATTATGATAATTGTTATTGTAATTGTGTATGTATTGCAATATGCTGATAACACTGCCATTCGGGCGAGTGGCTGGTTCGGCACTTAATAATTAGGGTGGACGGCCACGTGGCCCGTCCACCCTAATGTCTCAATCATAAGGTGGACAGCCATATGAAATATGCCGTCGACCATAATGCGTTAGGGTGGACGGCCACGTGGAAAAGGCTGTCCACCCTAAGCATGGGAGGGCGGGCCGGTCCACTCTAGGGTGGACGGCCACCTGAAAAAGGCTGTCCACCTTAATGTAGGGTGGACGGCCACTGCAGCCGTCGACCTTAATTTTAATATGGTGGACAGCCCATATTTGGCTGTCGACCCTAATAGGGTAGACGGTTTGGCCGTCGAATTTAATGCGATGGTCGACCACTCACTCTCGGCGGCTTATGGTGGACGGCCAGCTGTCGACTATAATTATGGTGGACGGCTTTAGCTTTAGGGTGGACGGTTTAGGCCGTGGAGATTAAGTGTTTTTCCTGTAGTGGCCCATAACTAATTTAAGGACATATTAATCATCATCACATGCTAATTCAAGTATAACTGTTTCACTTAAATTGGGATTAGCTATTCAATCCAATTGAACTATGTATACCTTGTCATTTGTATGCTATGATTCATTTGTCACTCTAGAATGGTTCTTTATTAATCGGTATCTATTAATTGACAATATGAGATAGTTAGAACGTGAAAAGTTTCTTTAGCCATGAAACGGGTTATTAATATCATTTTGAGAATGCAAAGTTAATCTTGATTAAAGGAATACAGAGCATGTTTATGAAAAATGTGTCATATGTTATTGATGTTGTTGATGGCACGTAGTGCATAGTAATCAACTGGGGTGATAAAATGATGGGGCAGGTGGCAAGAATTGTGAACTATGGTGGGTCAATGTGGCATTCGGGTGGTTGTACTTTTATTTTGGTAAATGAAAGTTGATGGTATGGATAATGATTTTTGTAGGTTTTTCTGGAAGTCTTGCCTTGGTCAATTAAGGATTTAATCTTGCAATCATTTAAACTGGGCCAAACGTACAACCACATGTCAGGTATGGGACATACATAGCTGATTAATTTGTAATGTCTAGATTTTTAGTACTTTCGTCGTGGTGTGGTTTCCAAGTGTACGGGTAAACTCACATGGCATAAGAGGGGGCCCTGATAGTGGGAATTAGTCCATTCAGTATTGAAACATTAGTAGACTGTACTGGGTTTAGACAGAGCATTGTAAAGGCTTGGTTATGATCGCTCATTTGCATACTCTTGTATGGCGAGTCACGACAGACGTGGTGAGTTGATAATATCTTGTGAGTAAAGTGTATAACCTCCGTAGAGTGTCAAACATATTTGAATAGTCATATTCGCGGTATTAGACTATGCTCGGGAATTACAGTCAAGAGTTAGATTTTGTTGAAAAAAAAATTGGAAATGGAGGTCGTGTGCCTATGAAAATGTGGAAATTGATTTAAGGTTATGAAATGGTTTATTTATGAAATAATTGATAAATTTATTATTGATATTATTTGTTTTACTGTTTTTCAATCTCTTTATGTTATTCATTTGTAAATGTTGTTTTATTGTAAAATAATTAATTAGCCATTCATTTGGAATAAGCCAAGCATGTAGTACAGTAGACTTGCATTCTGTGTACAACTCGTTCAATGCTTTATGTACTCACCCCTTGCAACAATCCACAACACCAGTTGGAGAGGAGTCTACACCAGCTTATGAGGAGTATCATGAGGAGACGATCAATTAGGGTGCAATGCAAACCTTGTCAATTGCTTGTGGCATATTGAAGGGTTACTACGAACAATTTATTTCCACTGCAGTTTTATTTATTTCTTAGTAAAAGCCCTGTGTGGCGTATTATTCTAAGGTGGACCATAAGATCCTTCAACAATTTATATTTAATAGATGAAGTCTTATTTATATTTTCGCTGTTTATGATTGTGATATTCATCTATGTTAAGACTGTGTAGGTCCGAATTTATGCATTCGGTCCTGACAAAAGTTCGGAGTATAATGGCAGCCCACGTATATCTGACATCATATGACTGGCTCCCATCTATATTGATCTCAGCCTTCTGTAACGTACCATCTGAAGATAACATAATCTAACTCGGGTACATGTCACCGAAGAGAGGGACAAAAGTAAACTGCATGCATCGATCAGAAGAACCATGTCACCAGAGCCACCTTGGTTAGTTGGTAGCCTCGGGTCGACGTCTCCACCACAAGTACCATCGTATCAGCAAATGTCAAATACCGGCAGTGTACAGAGCAGATACGCGACAGTGATGCTTCGACCAGCTGCCGTATAGCCGTCAAACTTCGACGCTTCTACAGTTCTCCGGACGCAACCAAAAAAAGGCGTCCCAACTCCCAAATGATCGCTAGCGGGTTACATTTGTTTGGATGGAATTTGATGTACCACGCGCGTTGAATCGTCAGCAAATATGAATATTTCTAGGCCCTCTAGATTTTATTTTCAAACCTGATCCCGTTCTAAATGAATTTGCAATAAGAGTTTGATAGAGTTGCTACCGAGTATCGGAAACTTGGTAGAAGGTTTTCCAAGTATGGGGCTGAGCGCACGAGCTCCTTCCAAGCTTGAGGAGCATAACATCGAGATGGGGCCTAACGCTATTGCCACGATGTATGGTCTGTCACGTCGTATGTGGTCAAAGAGGGGCTATTGTTATAAGTTTATTTGGAAAGATGACAAATCTGTAAAAAAAAAATTACGAGGGAGTAAAAAAGAGAAGGATCAAATCACGCACTTCCGGCCTAATGGCTCCATTGGACGCACCAGCCGGCCACACACAGGTCGCGATCCGGTGAGCGGCAGAGTCGGATAAAAAATAGGGAAAATCAACGGAGTGCGCGCGTCTGCGAGGTGAAAGACAGCACATGCGCGTGCTTCCCTAGTCTGCGCTCGGAAATGTGCGTGAGCATCGACGAACTCCTCCCCACTCCCCACTCACCACTCACCAGTCACCACGCGTCATTGGTGTTTGATCTCAGTTGATATGATGAGTGTTGTATTTCCCTTCCAAAAAAATATGATTAGTGTTCTACGATGAGGTCGAGTTGCGCGTGATGCTGGGTCTTATGAAATTTAATCTGAGATTTTTACTATAAAAGTCGTAATTTTGGTTTTCTCGATGGTGTTTTTTAAAACTTGGCAGGCTATAAGTTGTTGGGTTTTTTTTTTGCGAAATCACGAGAAAAGACCTATTTGTGATTGAAAAAAAACGGTAGAGGACCTGATCGCAATTATACAGGACTACGGGTTTTTTTAACTAGTGGAAGGACCTAGCTATAATTTTAGAATTTGGTGAACGGATCTAACTGTAATTTTAAATTTTGCGGAGGGCCTTTTCGCAAAAATGCCTGTGGCATGGCTGTCCGGTCTCCAAACCAATGCGGTATGTTACATAAAATAGAGCAAATTTTGGCACATCTGGTCTCCAAACCACTTTGCAACTCGAGATTGTCTAAAATAGAGCAAATGTTGTGACAATTTTTTTTTTCATAGTTGTGCTATTATTGTAAAATGTGTACATTACAACTTGATGTTGTCTTAAAATATAGGAAATGTCATGCCGGGTTTTTACAAAAATTTTAGCATTTTCTGCAAAAATTTTTTTTCCAATTTTTCTTGAATTTTTCGATTTTCATTGAGTGTACCGAATTTTTATGTAAACCGGTCGAAAATCAGTAAAATCGGTCGGATTTCGATTTTTTCGCCACTATTTGACCGTCGAGTTCAAAAAATTTGACTTTACATTTCGTTCGATTTCTACCGATTTTCGACGAAAATTGATACGCCGAGGAGGGGAGGGCGTGATTTTCGAACTTGGTCTGACAATGTAAACCCTGGTCACCATCACTGATGGGGCAATGAGGGCTAAAAAAATGAACTAAATTTCAGATGAAGTGGATTCGTAGCACAATCATGTCAGGTTCTCAATAATGCAGCTCATGGACGCATGGGACATTCCCAAACGGCCAACATGGCCTGATCTGTTCCTGTTCTGCTTTCATGTGCAAGCACTCTGGGGTCTGGAGACGATGAGTGGCCGGTGCACTGAAAAGAGGACGACGGAGTCGGTTGCATAAATTGCACAGGCACATTTTATTAGGGTGCCTGGTACGACATAACATGGTTTGTCTCCTTTCAGAAAAGAGAAAAAAAAAAATGGACGGCATGATGGCTTATTCTCTTATCAGCAAATCTAATTGGATTCTGTTGTCTTGTACTGACCAACCTATGCTTTACTGGAGAAAAAAAAAGATTATTTCTGCTTTAAATATGATTTGAAATTACAAGGCCAAAACATAATATTCTCCTTTGGCCGTATAAAACAAAAATTAAATTGAGGTGATAATAATAGTACTACAGTAGTAGTAGTAGGAGGAGACATGACATGACATGACAACCGTCTTTTGTGCTCGAAGAAAACATATGACCGTCGTCGGGAACGATTTGGTAAGCAAATGCGTATTGTACTAAACTACATATATTTTACACCTTGTTTGATGGAAGACGGCGACATTATCTTGGATCACGAAATGGCAACGAGATTTTTTTTTTTAAAAAAAAAAACCCTAAAAACATCCCAGTGCCATCGACCATGTCATCAGTAGTTTCCTTATTTTCCCCTGTACTGTGTGCTAGCATATATTGTGTTCGAGAAAGTTGTCAAAGTACACCTAATACCAACAAAAACTTCACAATATATATTTATTTAAGATAGGAGTGCTACCTACTACGTATGCCTATGGAAGAGTCTAGAAACAATTCAATAAACCGTCCTCGTACCAATGCCAATCATAGTTATTAGTAGGTGAGGACTAATCCTGATGCAGCTATAACTGCTCACTAATCGTACACAACTCAAGAGTCCTAAGACGATGGATGAGCTCCTGACCCTTTTACAGGTCAATCTTGGTAGAGCGAATCATTCTGGGCTGGCTGCCTTGCATGTTGTTTACTACTCCCTCCACTTTGATAATATCTGCCGTCTTGGACATAGTGATGGTCGAACTTTCGAAATTTTGATTATCGATATATTTTTAAATATTTAAATTGGATACATGAAAATTTTATGTGTAGATTTGTCTCGAGAAGTACTTTCATAATATTATAATTTTATTAGGTTTTATAAATATATTATAATAAAAATTAGCGGTCAAAGTTGTGTTTTGAAGACCGTGTCGATATCCAAAACGGCAGATATTACTAAACCGGAGGGAGTACCTTCGAGAGGGTTCTTCTGCTCAACGGGCCAAACAATTAACACCTTTTACTTCACTAGTAGGCAAAGTAATAGTAATAAGCTATCGATCACAAGTTCAGCGTGATGCAGTACTAATATTTGCACAGGCCCCAGCCTGTAGAATTGCCCAACTTACACGTAAAGTAAAGTACCTAGAAGAGAGGGAGTTCTCGAGAGATCTGTGAACTAGAGCAGTTTTGTCAAAGAAAGATATATGCGAGAGAAACCGTGTCACTAGCAGTAACCTCTAGTGGCTCTGCTCCCCGGATCAAGATCTCAGCATCCAAACGAGAGAAAGCGAAGAGAAAAATCTGACACTGAACTGAACTGCTCAAGCTATTGGCGTATCCAAACAAGCAACAGCAGTTCAGAGTTCAGACTCAGATCCAAATGGCTTTATCTCGCTCAAATCGGGGCTCGCTGCCAAGCTACAGGCGAAGAACCACAAATCAGGCTACGTTGCGTGGAAACTCGTGCGTGCCGATTTGCTCAGAAATATGTGTCCGTTCATGTCCTTCCCAAATGTCCCACATGGTTTTAAAAAACATTAAAAATCACTCGATTTTATTTTTATCGACAGTGCACGGTATTTAAAACCACTCGGCAAAATGATCTAATTTAAAAAAATTAAAACAAATTTGCAAAATGATCTAATTTAAAAAAATTAAAACAAATTTAAAAATTAATACGACATAAACCGGTGGAAAATCGACGAAAATCGTTTAACAAATCGACCGCCAAAAAGTTCAACTAGTCCGTCAATTTTTCACGAAAATGATCGATTTTAATTTTTTTTTTTCAAAAATTTTGATTTTAAAACTCTTCGATTTTCGACGATTTTGACCGATTTTTTATTCGATATTGTTGATTTTCGAATTTCGAATTTTAAGCGATTTTTTATGGTTTCGATATTGTCACCGTCCAATCTCAATACTCGACGACATCCTGCAAGTTGCTGCAAACCGGAGAGAGCTAACTCCGGGGGTAAATTCTATGACGAAACGACAATGCAACGATTGTTAGGACCCATGCTCGTTACAAAATCACGTCAACATAGTAGTAGTACAAGAATAGCTCACTTGTCGGCAACACGCATACATCCAAGACCAAAAATCAAACAAAACCAACCCGTGCTCTACAGGCAGCTAGCTGGCTAAAAGAGCTAAGAGGAAAGCTACAGTCGCGTAGCAATCAGCTTCGCTGCAACTGCAAGTAGTCGTAGCAGGATTGCCTGAACTAGAGAAGATAAGCTTCGCCCTAGGCCCTATTATGGCCTTTTGCGCACATTTTTTTTTATTTTTTTAATAGAATTATAAATCTAACTCCTTTCTTAACCACAGAAACATTGGTTTACAACACGTATCACTTACCGTGCTCTCTTGACGTCGCCGGTACCGTAGCTCCCCTTTCTATCGAGCTCGGGTATGGCAACAACAGGTACTTACCTAGCTCGGGTTCTGTGATACTGTGTCTTTCCGAGCTTGAGCACTACGGTACCTCGTTCTACTGTCTGCCCTAGCTCGGCACCCAACTCCTACCGTGGTCACCCAAGTTTAACTTAAACTTGAACCGAGCCACCTACTATGGTACATATGATAGATAACATGTGTTACTTGCTATAATTTTTCCGGTTGGAATGAGAATTTGTCGACGATTGGAGAACGGGCTCCCGTCGAGCTTACTTGTTGAATGGGGGATCAACAGAGCCCCGTCGCACGGATCGAAGAGGCGTTCGAGCGGCGAGTCGGAGAAGGAGGCCGGAAAAAGCAAAGGGGACGCGGTGTTTTTATCTGGTTCGGGCCTCTCACCGCGAGATAATGACCCTACTCGATTGTATTGTGTTCTATCTTTAAATCTGCCCTCACATTCTGAGATCTTGGGGGGTTTAAATACTATGACTAGAGATCTGAAAAAGTAATCGCCTCCGGGGATCACGCTATGTATCCATATCCGTGATGCTGCCCTTGATTCCAGCGTTATTTGAATTCGGGTATGATTTCCCTTGATCTCGGTGATTGGTTGCCTCCTTCCTTCCTCATGGCCTCTTGCTGAGGCTCTCAGACCAAGACACCGGAGCGGTCGTGGCACTCCTGAGCATGCTTGCTCGTGGGTGTGTTTAGTGCTTCGACGGGTAAACGCGCGTATGCTCGGAGGAGAAGGAGGGATGCTCGTTCGTTCTCAGAGCATCTTCCCTTAGTGCCGCAGTCGGCGGGTTTAGCTTTTCACGGGTACCGTGGTCTTTTGCCGGATAGCCAATCCCCAGGCTAGCCCCGAGGTTCAAGTGGGGAACTCGGGCTTCCCTTGAGCCTAAGAAGACTTGAGGATTGAATTTCCTTTGGTCGTGGCTCACGACCATTTTACGTCGGGAGGCGAGCTTCTTTACCCGCGTGCTTGCTCTGTGCAGCGTCGTTGGTTGTTCTGCGGTTCCTTCTCAGAAGCCTCCCTGGTGATGCGGTAGTTTCTGGGAAGCGGCGCTTTCCGGCAGTGTTCCGCTTGCGATAGGCGGCGATTTTTATCCGCCTCTTCACTATCCTTTTAACCCTTTCACAGGGAGAGGTCCGGAGTCCCATTGCGTCTCTTAGCTCGTCTTCGAAAAAAATCTTCAAGAGCCCTAGCGCCCAAGAACCCTTACCGCTCTCCTTCCTTCTTCGGCCATGGCGGCGTTTGAGTTAGAGATGATGACCGAAGGCTCCAGTGCTCGGACGAGGTACGTCGACCAGGCTGGTCGAGTGCGGGATGATCTTGGCGCGGCACCAGCGGAGAGGCGGAGATCGTCTCCTGCGGTTATCACGCCATCAAGGCCGTCGCCAGAGCGACTTCCTGCGCTCGTGCTTGCCTTGCTGGTGCGAGATCTCTCATCTCCACCCCAACTCCATCCTTTCCCGCAATCTTCTCCCGCTGCGAGGAAACTTACGTGGAGTGTAATGCCCACGGCTAGCCTCTTCTTTCACTTCTATTCCCCCTTCCATGCCGTAGGCCGATGGTTCCGCAGGCTGCGTTTATCTTCGCCTTTAGCCCAGACCATCACAGTACCCCCTCGTTGCTCACGAAGGACTCGATGTCGGGTTGGGCCGACCTGGTTCTACCGGAGAAGAAGGCGGAGGGGTCCCGATTGGTCTGCTGGGAGGGGCGCTCCGCCTCATCGGGGCAGCGCGCCCGGTGCAACCTGAGGAAGAGCGGGTGCTCGGAGACGATCGGTGAGCTTGCCCGGATGGGGCTCAGCATCGGGGATATCGCCAGGACTTTACCTTCAACAGGTGTCCCCCGAGGCGCCGCGAGCATCCTTCTTCGAGGTGGCCGGTGGTACGACTTCAGCGAGGACAAAACGCGGTATGTTCACTGGACCTCTTTCGAGCATCGCGCTAGTGAAGCTGCGTTATGCATCGTATATGCCTTTTGTCTTAGTCTTCGGTTGTGCAGACTCAGAAGACAGATGGAGTTAGCCGATAGAATTCGTAGAGATGTTCGAGCGCCCGAAGAGAAGGAGCCGAGTCGCCCAATCGCCAGTCCCCAAGAATATTTTTGACAGCGACGGCCTTGGTAAGTACATTTTCCAGCCGGATTCGAGGCATGTTTTAAGAGCTCATTCCTCCGATTCTGTTGGCAGAGAAGGTCGCCCTTGAGCTTGCGGTGTCGGCACGTGCGCTTGCCAAGAAGCCAGCACCGACCAGGGGTTCCGTAAGAGCGGCGGTCGAGGTCGCCGAGCATCCGCCTCGCCTCCCAGCCAGCCAGGCGTAGCCGAGCCCGACCAGGACCCCTACTCGCACCTTGAGTACGCCGACCGCCAGGAGGTAAGCGAACCTCCGCATTTGGTTCGATGACTTCAAGCGGAAGAAGCTGAGCGATGAGCCGACTCGCCCAGAAGCAGGCGAGGAAGGCCGAAGAGAGGATGCAGGTCTCTCCCGAGCCAAGGAGCGGTGGAGAGAGGCAGATCAAGGCCCTCGAGGACCAGACTCACTCGGGTGGTTGATGCCCCGAGGAGGAGGAAGAAGAGGAGGAGGCCTATGCTCTGGTTAGAAGGAGCAGGAGTCGACCTCTCAAACCGCCTCGGCATTTGGAAGAGTCGACATGGGCGATGTCGACCGGCGATAACAGCGCGGCGCTTGCATGAAGGAGGCGTGGTCGTGGCCGAGGCCTCTGAGGCCTTCGACGTGCCAGGGCAGTCGCCGTGGCCAGGAGGCCGAGGAGGATGGCGCGCTCGCCGAGGCGAAAATGCGTTCTTCATTCTCTTATTCGCTCTTGTCTTGCGACTTTCTTCGGGCTAACCCACCTGTTTGGCGTGGGCGTGATAGCTTCCGGATGTCGATTTTGGACTTCCGCCCGGATGGTGAGAGATTATCAACTCCGCGATGGGCCGAAAGCTCGGCCGCGTCGTCGGCCGGGTGATGGCCGAGGCAGGAGGAGGCGGTGCTAACCCGGTTCGGTGGGCAGAGCTTCCTTCGGCGGGACCCGTGCTCCCTTTCGGGCCGTGGAGCCTATCCACGGCCATGCGAGGAGCAGGAGCGCGAGGCGAGGACCAAGACGCCTGTGGCCTTGGCCCTTGCGAAGAGATGAGCTGAAGCGAGGCTCAAGCGCCGAGCCCAGGAAAGGAGCTTAGTCGGCTCGACCATGACAGCCCATGAGCCATGAGGAGAGGAGAGGAGGAGAGTCGTCCCGGCCTAACTCCCTTTAGTCCGAGGCACGGCGCCCCGGCCACGGAGGTGCAAGGTGGCGGAGGTGATCGTGATCAATCGCCTCCCGTAGCCATGAGCATCGGTGCGCCTCCCGACTATGGAGGGACAAGCGGAGGTGATCGCCCTCGATCCAATGCCTTGATCGGAGAGCATTGGTCGCCTTCGCCCGAAGAGAGCAGAGGCGGAGGTGGTTGCTAACGACCATTGCCTCGGTAGCGGAGCATGGGTAAGCGGCGCTTCGTGGTTAGCGTCTGACCCCGGCCGTGGACCATGGGGAAGGCTGACCCACGGCGCTTCTTTGTGGGACGAGATCAACCGGGCGACCGGGTTGATCGAAGGTGGTGACGCCGTTGCTCTCCTGGGAGCACCGGGTGCTCGTGGAAGAGCAAGACCTAGGCCGGCCGGGGATGACTTGGTCAATCCCTTCTTTCCGGGCGTATGACCGACCGCCAGCTGACCGAGGACAATTTGGTCGGTAGGGCTCTTCTGGTAAGTTTCCATGTTTCTTCTTTTTACGCTGTGACGACTATGCAGGGAGTCCCGACTCTTTCTTCTCCTTTCTCTTTACTGCACGGAAGTTTGCGCGAAGGCTATGGAGGATATCGATGCCACCTCGGTCTCGTGGAAGATCTTGGTCATCTCGCTAACGAGCAAGGCGCCAAGATCGCCGATCTTGAGCGTCGAGTCTCGAGTGCGCGAGGCCGACCTGAAGCGGTGTTGGAGATCGGCGAGGAGCCTCATCGCCCGGGCCGGGACCACTCTTCAGGTGAGCGTGAAAAACGCCAGGCGAGTCTTGCGCGAGCTTGTGGCCCGAGTGGTGAAGCCGGAGACCTTGTGAGCTTCGGGGCGAGGAAGCCAGACTCAAGGAGGCGACGCCTCGGAAAAGCGTGGCCGAAGGTGCCAGCGAAGGTCTGGACCTGGGCGGAGTCGACTCTTAAGGGCAGGCCCATGTGCCCTCCAGGCGGTCGTAGGACTTAGCTCTTTCTTTTTATTTTTATCTTGTGTAAAACCTGTAAAAAAACAACGTTTTGGATTAAATGAGCATATTCGGGGAGTTTGGTCCTTGCTGTTTTTTGCTTGAACTCGCTTTCGGCATATGCCGTATGATCCGGTTCTCGCAGAAAAAGAAAGCAAGTTCACTGCATGGAGGCGTGAGATCACGAGCAAAGAAAACAAGTTCTGCGTAGATCAAATATCATGAACCACGAGCAAAGGATCCTTGGTAAGGAGAGGCCGAGCGTTCCTATCATCGTAGCCCCCCGCCATGGACAAAGGTCGTGTCCTCACCGTTTGCGAGCACGAGTTTGTTCATGGGAGTTTTTAAGGGTCGCTTTGGTCGTAACGATTTTTGAATTACTCGAATAGATCGGTTGTGTTTGAGTGAGCGTGAGCCTGAGCAGACGAGCTTTAAACCAACAACACGTAGAGCCACCATGCAGTGGTCACCGAGCAGGGCTTAGAGTGGATGCTCGCGCCGACCATGCATCTGATGAAGAGCTCTTATGTGAAAGTGGGCGATTGGGCGAGCATCCGTGGGAATAAGGAGATGGCGTGCACATACTTGTTGGATAAGTTAAATGCTCAGTAGTCTTTGGTGAGCGAGCGATGCTCGTTAAACAAGCGAGGACGAAACTAGAAAGAGGGAAAATGATTTATTGGAAAGAGCATGAGGGGCGCGAGATAGGAGTACTCGTCTAAGCGTAAATTTACGCAGATTGATCGATGTTCCAGTCTTTGGTGAGCTCCCGACCATCTGGCATCGCGAGGCTAACAGCGACCCGTCTTGTAGACATGGCCGTGTAGGGTCCTTCCCACCTTGGGGTCGGCTTGTTGGCCTTCGGCCAGGTCTTGAACTCTTCGTAAGACCATGTAGCCGACTTGTAGGAGCCCTAGGTCGGACCGCCTTGGCTGCATGCCTCACGAAGAGCTTGTAGGTAAATTGCGAGGCCGGAGCAACGCCCGGGTTCGCGTGTCGCCGAGTCGAGTCGGTCGGCGCTCAACCTCTTGATCGATGGAATCGATCGATTTGCACCAACTTGGGGAACCCGGTACGATTCGTGGCGAATGGCCTCCGCTCGTAGACGAGTTGGAAGGCGTCTCGCCTGTGGCTCGACTTGTCGTGAAGTGCGGATAGACCAAAGAACGCGGAAGCTCCTCCACCCACCTTTGCTTGCCAGGTTGAGGTCTTAAAGACTCTCTTTTATGCCACTGGACTAGCTGCCCATTTGCTCGCTCATTTGCTCAGTTACTCGCGTGGATGTGCCACGAAGCGAAAGCAGAACCTTGGTCGACCTCCTCACGAGTAACTTTGGAGCAGTTCACCGTGAATCGGGGTCCCGATTGTCTGTGATAAGATTGGGTATCGAGCAAGATTTACCACGTTAACTGTGGAGAGAACCTCTTGGCCGCTGGGTAGAGATGGTCGAGACGGGCTCGGCCTCTATCCACTTAGTGAGAAAGTGTCGATGGCCCACGAGCAAATACTTGCGACCTCGGGAAAGGGTCAGGGCGTCGAGCCCCAGTCGAGAATGGCCCGCAGCGGTATGGTTTGTAGGGCATATGCTTGGGTTGGCGTTTGCGAGCATGGAATCGGCATGCTCGGCCGGTCGTTCTGATTAATGGCAGTAGCGCGTCGATCAAGGCCCGTCGGCGAGTAACAATCGGAAGGCTTTGCTCTGGCGTCTGAAAGACGAATGAGCTCCGCACATTCCTTCGTGGATATCACGAAGAAAGTCGCGGCCTTCCTCCTAGGAGGCGCATTTGGAAAGGATTCCTGTCGCCTTTCGATATAGGTCGCCGATCGATCTGTCTTGAGAAGATCGCCTTGTTAGCGAACGCATTCGGCTTCTTCCTCGGGCAATGTCCCATGCAAGGTATTGGATGAATGGCGTCATCCAATTTGCGCTTCTTTGAAAGAATGAGACCCTACCGCCGGTCTCTGGTGCCTCCTCTTCGAGAGGAATGGAGGGCTTATGTAGGTGCTCGGCGAGCACCCCGGAGCGAAGCGGCGGTTTGGGAGGAACAGGCCTTAGACATTTGGTCGGCCGGGAATTATCCTTCCTGGGGATGTAGATTACTTCGAAATTCTTGAAGTATTTCTCCATCTTCCTTACTGCCAGGCGAATGCAGCGCCATTGAGGTATCGGAACAGTGATACTCGTTGTTGTCCTGGTTCACGACCAAGCGTGAATCGCTTCTTCCGCGTTGAGTTGGACTCCTAGCGATTTGCATGCGAAGTCGGCCAAAGGCGCTTCGTTCTCCGCGCGCGTTGTTAGTCAGCGAAAATGTAGTTGGATGGCGTCTTGCCAGTTTGCTCTCGTGGGGAGACCAAGATGGCGTGCCATGACCCCGGCGCTCGTATGCTCGGGATCGTCAAATACAATGTCCGTGAGTTTCCTCGAATCATTGGTCCTACTGGTGGTGGTGCCGAACCGACCATTCGCCACGAAATCACCAGGACTTGTGTGATTTTATCGCCCGTCTGGCTGAGAATACTCGCTGAACTTCAGTTTCCATTGCCCAGCTTGGCTATCGACCAGCGGCGTCTGATTTTTCAGGGATTTCCCCCGAGTGGGAAGCTTGGCTCACTACGATCTTATGTGCTTGAAAGTAGTGACGCAACTTCCGGGAGGCCATTAGTAATGAGTACAGAGTTTACGGACCTCGGGGTAACGCTCCTTTGGTCCATGAAGTACCGAGGCGTAATAGATAGGTCATTGGGTACCATCTCTTTCTCACGCCAACGAGCTCACAAGCGGGTTCCGCCGGTATAATAGCAATTCTTCCCTGAGTGGGTGTGACGAGGCCAGGCGGCAGAGGTAATCTGTTTTAGCTCTTTGAGCAGCGATCGACTTCCTCGTCCATGTGAAGCCATCATGTTGCGGAGGGCTTTAAAGAAAGGTAGTCCTCGCTCACGGTCGGAGGCGAACAGAAGCTTAAGGCGGCCATCCTCCCGGTCGAGCTTGTACTTCCTTTACGCATGTGGGCGACCTCATGTTCTCAATGGCTTCGATCTTCTCTGGGTTAGCCCCAACGCCATGTGGCCAGACCATGTAGCCGAGCACCTTACTTGACCTTTCACGCCGAATACGCATTTTTTACGGATTTAGCTTTATTCGATGCTTTTGAGGATTCTGAGTTACGAAAGTTTCTTCTAAGTCGACAGCGTGACTCAAGTACTCTTGCTCTTGACAACTATGTCGTCGACATATACCTCCAAATTTCGACTATTTGGTACGTGAAAGTCTTCGCATGAGGCGTTGAAAGGTTGCTCGCATTTCTCAGGCAGAAAGACATGGTCGTATAGCGAAGAGTACCGAACGGGGTGATGAAGGAAGTCTTTCCACCGTCTTGGCGCGACGGTGTCGATGATAGCCTGAATAGGCGTCTTAGGAAGCTCATGGTGCGTGACCCGTTCGCGTCCACCAATTGGTCTATGCGAGGCAGCGGATAGTTGTCTTTTGGGCCGCGACGCGTTCAAACCCGTGTGGTCGGCGCACATGCGCCACTTGCCTCCTTTCTTCGACAGGAATTTGGATTGGCTAGCCACTTTCGGAGTGCTCAATCTCTCGATGAAGCCGGCTTTTAGGAGTTTATCAAGTTCCTCCCAGGATGATTGCTTGTTTTTAGGAAAAGCGTCTAAGTTTCGTCTCACTGGTTTTTGTCGAGTGAACCAGCTGCTTTGTGCTCGACCACCTCCTTGGGACCCGGGCATGTCGGATGGTTCCCAGGCGAACACATCCGACCTTGCTCAGGAGGAAAGTGAGCTCGAGTTCCTATTTGGGATCTAGGGAAGATCCCAAATGAGCGATTATGGCCGGATTAAGACTTCGTTGAGCGGAGCAGCCTTGGTCTCTCCTCCAGGT
The DNA here is from genome assembly GCA_036346355.1 of Rhipidocladum racemiflorum. NCBI lineage: Eukaryota > Viridiplantae > Streptophyta > Magnoliopsida > Poales > Poaceae > Rhipidocladum > Rhipidocladum racemiflorum. The sequence continues at coordinate 74,697,469 of CM070569.1, read as the reverse complement.
TGGAGGGCAAGTTTAAGCCAGGAATGCTTCGGCTCTTGGTCAGGGGCATGGCGCGAAGCGGCCAAACCATATCCAGCTCTTTAAATCGTAATTGAGTGCGGACTTGTGGTTCCCTTTGGCCAGTTATGACTCGTTTGGCAGGAATCTTTAGGCAGCGTCACGCTGATGCGGCGCCATGAACTTGGCCAAGGCCGGCCTGCCCGAGGATGGCGTTGTAGGCCGACTTCGAAGTCTACCACCTCGAAGGTGATTAGCTCCGTTCCGAAGTTACTTGGGCGCCCGAAACTTCACGGGCAAGGCGACCGCCCAGAGGTTTGATCAGAGTGCCGGGACTATCGAAGAAGGGCACGGCCACACTCTTGATTTTGGAACGAGGAATCTGCATCTCGTCCAATACCTTACCGCAATAAGGTCCAAAGAGCTCCCGGAGTCTATGAGGACAGGCCAGCTATTCTTTGATGGTGGGGGTTCACGACCATCGGAAGCCTCTGGGGTTTGGTCATCCCCAAGGGACAATCGTCTCTGGAGAATGTGAGGATACCTCAGGCCATTTCATTTCTTTGCCTTGGAGGCTTACCCTGGGTAACATGGTGCACTTCCATACTTGCAGCCTCCTTTAAGTCAGCGGGACTTGTAGGCGGAGGAGCCCCGAAGATGACGCTATGTGATTCCTTGGTTCTTGATATTCCATTTCATCCTCACTTTCCTCGGCGGGCTGTTTTCCTTTGTCGTTTTCACCCTGATGCGTTAGGCGTCGGCATGGGACCCCTGCAGAAATCGCTGCTCGAGCGGTAGGTCCACGTTCGGCAATTCCGTGAGTCGTGCCCGTCTTTGGTGAAGTGGCGATGAAAGTCGCCCCGTCGGTCCGGCAGTTTGGTCGCTTCGATCCTCGAGGCCTGGTGGTTGTCCTCTTCCCGAGCATTAGGCCTGGCCATTAGGCTGAGTTGCCGGGTCGTTATTGTTCCATTCCATGCGGCTACCATGGCGGCGAGGTTGCTTTTTCTTCTTCTTCTTGATCTTCTTGTCTCTGAGTGAACCCTTTTTGCTAGCTGAGGTCTTTAGGCCGGTGGTGGCGGCTTCCTTCATCCGATTTTCTTCCATTGGGCGGCTTCATCTGCGTTGAAGCGTATCGATCGGCCATTCGGAAGAGCTGGATTCATTTGTTAGATCAGGGTGGATCTCAGTCCTGTGTGAGCGCGCGTCTATTGCCCCGAACTTGGCTTCGGACGGCGACCTCGTCAGATATGTTCGGATCGGTCGGACTGGATGAACCCTCTGAGCCAATTTGTCGCGAGGTTTCCCGTCGTCAGTATCAAAGCGCTCAGGTCGCGCTCTTTTCGGCCGGATGTAGCGACTCACGAAATTCGCTTCGGAGTGGCCGAGCTGCCCAGGGAGTATGGATCCTTCCTTTTGATTGAAAAGCCACGTCTGGCGACTCAGTCGGGGACCGTCGGAAGGTAATTTGCCATTACCCCCTCATCACCTCCCGGCGGCGAGGATGGCGGTAGTGTATATCGAGAAATTCATCAGGGTTACGGGTCCGTTGAATCTCTCGGCGTGGCCGGGCTTGAACTGTTTGGCCATCTGACGTCGGAGGGAGCTTCGTGAAGGCGGCGTACCGGCTTCGGGTTTCGGCGAAAACCTCGGTCACGGCCTCCACGCGATCTTCCACCCAGCGCCCGTCTTGGCGGGTGAGTCGGAGAAAACCTCATCGTCGGTCGTGCAGATGACCGCATGGTTGCGGAGTGCTCGGGCGCGCTAAATGTCTGAAGCGATTATCTGGTCTCGCCCGAGGTTGCTCTGTGGCTATTCAGGGGCCTTTCTGGATCGGGTCAGCGACACTGAGGCGATCTCCAGCATGGCTCCGAGATTCATCTCTGTAACGAGCCTTGCAGGAGCGTTGTGATGGTCGGGGACACACTCGGGCATCCGGCCATGGGAGGATCCGAGACTTTTAGCTCGCGGCAAGCCTCTCCAAATCTTCGACCACGACCCCGCCCATGGCCTCTAAGTCTACTTGCTCGGAAGCTACGCAGTCCGACGACCGCCGCCAAGGCTGGCAGTTCTGTTTCTGCAGTAAGTGGCGGCGAGCTGTGGCGCTAGTGCGATCGGGAGTTGACCGAGGTTCCTTTCAGTGGGCGCGCACCTCCCCTTTGCCTGGCGGCGAATGCTCGCCAGCGTCTTTCCCAAAAACGCCTCCAAGTGGCGTCTGGCCGCCTCATAGTGGTCGTGCTGGCGGCGTCGAGGATCCTCTCGGGCTCCGCGTGGCTCCGCCATGTTGACTCGGGACGAGAGCGAGGCAGCGATGGGGACATCATTGTATCCCCTTGGGACCAGCGGTCTCTCGGTCGAGCTCTAGGTAAATCTGGTATGTCCAGCCATCGTAGAAACTCGTTGCGATCATCCTCGGGAGTCTCCGAGGGTAATGTGCAGGGAATGGAGGATCTGCCCTCGCATTCCAGTGTCAGAGAGAAAAGCTCCCGGACTTCGGTGTGATCGATAGGATCGGTCACCCTGGAGCACGTTTGTCGGCGTAGTACACGTCGTCATCCTCAAGCGTGGTCAAAGACACAAGGTCCCGAGTGTCTCCCGAGTTTGGCATCCTCGAGGATCTTGATCCGCACAGGGAATCAAACTCTGTCGTCCCCACCAGACGGCGCCCGGTATCGGCCGATTGGAGAACGGGCTCCCGTCGAGCTTACTTGTTGAATGGGGATCAACAGAGCCCGTCGCACGATCGAAGAGGCGTTCGAGCGGCAGGTCGGGAAGGAGGCGGAAAAAGCAAAGGGGACGCGGTGGTTTTTATCCTGGTTCGGGCCTCTCACCGCTGAGATAATGACCCTACTCGAGTGTATTGTGTTCTATCTTTCGTCTGCCCTCCTATTCTGAGATCTTGAGGGTTTAAATACTATGACTAGAGATGCGAAAAGTAGCGCCTCCGGGGATCACGCTATGTATCCATATCCGTGATCTTTGCCCTTGATTCCCAGCGTTATTTGAATTTCGGGTATGATTTCCCTTGATCTCGGTGATTGGTTGACTCCTTCCATCCTCACAGCGCTCAGCTGGGCCCTCCAAACCAAGACAGAAGCGGTCGTGGCCTCCACGAGCATGCTTGCTCGTGGGGGGTGTGTTTGGTGCTTCGCTTGAACGGAGGCGCAGCGCTGTATGCTCGGAGGAGAAGGAGGGATGCTCGTTTCGTTCTCCCGAGCATCTTCCCTTAGTGCCGCTTGGTCGGCGGGTTTAGCTTTTCACGGGGGTACCGTGGTCTTTTGCCAGATAGCCAATCCCCGACAGAATTATTTTTACAAATTTATTTATATCAGAATAGATTTGTGGAAGAAAAAATGGAGAAGCTCGAAAAGCCAGGGATTCCATAGAAGACTCCGGTCAAGTGGATGGTGGGCTGTAGGCTGTGGCTAGCATATAAGGTCGGCACGAGAACTCTTCCTTCCGTCGCAGCCGGGACCCTGGCCCTTGCACGTACAGCGGAGCACGGCTGCCGCCGCCGATTGGTCGTGCGTGCGCCGTGCAATTTGCGGGCCCACAAGGTCTCCCAGCGAAAAACAGAAAAACTAGAAAACGGTATACCGTTGCAACGGTATACCTCTGAAACTCATGAAACTTATGATTTTTTGCACTGAAACTCATGAAACTTAGCACTAAAAACTGATAAAACATGAAACTGATGAAACTAAATACTGAAACTCATGAAACCAGCACTGAAACTGATAAGTTTCATAAGTTTCATGGCTATACCGTTGCAACGGTATACCGTTGCCTAGTCACTCTCAGCGAAAAATTAGGGGAAAAAAAGGGGAGATGGACAGAAGAGATTATGTATATATTACGGAATGATTGTGATCGGATGTTCGAATTTTTTCACGCTGCAATATTTTTTTTCAATGCTTGAAATATTTTTTTTTCTAAGTGTGAAATATTTTTCTCCGATAACAGTAGAAATGTGCACGTGGGAAAAATATTGCAAACGTTGGGGAAAAAATATTGCACGAGCGTTTGAAGAAATATGCTGGATCGGACGTCTGGCTCCTAGTAACGCCCTATATAATATCTTAGGGAGATGATTTAAAATTTAATTTAAAATTAATGTTAAAATAGTCATCCCAGTAAATTTTGCCGTTTTCTACCTTGCTCCTTTTATAAAAGAGGAAAAGAAAAGGAGGCCGGCAAAGGCTACAGTTGGGTTGTGTTCTTAGGCTAAGCAACCGCCGAGTCGCAGCGCGAATGGCCGCCGCCTCCTCCTCCTCCTCCTCGTCCACACCGACCACACCGCCGCCGCCACCTCCTCGCCCATTGCCTCCGCTCGGTGCACCGGACATGGCGAGCCACCCCGCGGGCGCCTCCTGGATGCGGCGCAAGGCCAGGAAGCAGAAGCAGGTGAGCGGAACGTGCGCGTTGTTTCCTTGTCGGATCCGCGCGAGTTTCTTCGGTTGGTTTTGCTTTCGTGGGCTGAGGCTTGAGGCGATGATGTGTGCTGTTTGGACGCTGCTGTGCAGCTGTGGCCGAAGACGGTGCTGCGGAAGTGGCTCAACATCAGGTCGCCGGAGTCCGACTTCAGCGCCGACGAGGGCGACACCACCGACGACACCGATAGCGAGTTCGAGTATGAAGGTGATTCTCCGTTCTTTCTTTCTTCCTCTTGCACATGAGCTGCTTATTCCTGTTGCTAAGTTAGCATGTTCCGATAATTAAGAAAAACAAAGCAAATTTTGGTGTCGCGTTCAACGAATCGGTCAATGCATTCGACTTCCATTCTATTCCAGATTGCTTATCTCCGGTATTGCTCTTTTTTCTAACATAATTTTTTTCGGAAAAAGAAGACTTGGGCCTGGAGAATATATTGGCGGATGCTGTTTTTACTTCCAACCAATACAGACGAGTCTTTTTTGGTGTTCGTTTGTATGTGGATGGCTGCTTCTTTCAACACGAGCTGGTTCATTTATTAGTTCAGGTATAGGTTTAGTATTTTGCAGGCAAAAAAAGATAGAATTGGAAGCCGAATTCGAGGAAGTAGCCAATGACATTCTTCTCTTCTGTTCTTTTATTTTCTTTTTGTGAGAAATTAAGTGAATGATTCTTACGAATTGTATTGTTAATTTGTTTTGTTCCTTGTGGTGTTCTGTTCCTAAGCCATTCATTTTGCTTTGGTATATTCCTCCCTTTCTTACAACAAAAACAAAATGTTGCCTCGAATTGGAAGAACACAACCTGCGGTGTTTCTCCCTTAGTGCATGTCAAAATGATAGGCGGCTCTCCCATTCTACTCCTAAGCCAGTATATTCCAGCTTTTTGTGTGTTTGGTTAGTGGAATGGAGTGGAATGGAACCATCCTATCCCACCAAGTCTAGTGTTTGGTTGGAGTTCTGGAACGCAGTCATCTTACTTGGAATGTGAGAGTGACAGTAGGCCCTGTCTGAAATATGGGATGGAACCATTCCATCTCTGAAATATGGGATGGAACCATTCCATTCCACCTCACTCTCCAACCAAACACACAATGAAAGGAAGTGAAAAGAAGGTAGGTCTGAATCTGATCGCAAGAAATACAGTTGCAGCACATGGTTGCTTATAAAAAAAGCAGGCAACTTTTTAAAAGGAAATACAAGGAGTATGGAATCGCACTTTATTTTGCTGGCTGTGGCTGTTTATCTTTTAAAAAAATGATTCCTTTTAGCGAAAGCTGCATTGCATTAGATTGCCTCTTATTTCTTTAGTGTATTGATTGCCATGATCATCCAAAGACTAATTTGTAATGGCATTTGTGCAGAGATGTGCGGATGGGAACGCCAGCTATATGATGAGGGGAGGAGACAGCTGCGTGGAGTGGGCGCTGAGATCACAATTGGTAATTTGATGTGTTCGACAATAATTAATTATTATATTTAGTAATCGCTTTACTATGCTACAGCCGCTTGATTTCTTGCGCCATGGTTGTACTCGCGCCACGGGGGTCAGTGCCGCGAATGCACCGGAGCATCCACTGGCCTCCTGCTAGGCGGCCTTCTTCTTCTCCTATTCTGCGCGCGCGACAGTCGTAGCCTTTTTTTTTTTTTTTTTTTTGCGCCGCCGTAGGTCTCTGTTTCTCTCTCATCCTTTCCTTTTGCCGTGCGCCGCCTGGGAGTAGTGGTGAAGCATACGTCGCCGCTGTTCCTTTAATACTTCTCGTAACTCTATTTTTCTTTATCTCTAATCAAATACATGTATATATATACATGTGGTCTTGTCCAATATATGCACACACAACCTAAAACTCAATATTTTTTTTTATCTCTAATCAAATACATGTATATATACACGTCTGGTCTTGTCCAATATATGCACAACACAACCCAAAACTCAATATGCATACGCGCAGCCCACCTGCCGCTCTTACATAACTCGCACGCTCACGGCCTATTTGCCACACTCGCGTGGCTCGCTCACTGCACGCTTTGCTGACCGCTACATTGCATTGACCATCTGCGTAGCCCTTTTCGCGTCCCGTCTCGCTGCACCTTGCGATCTCGCGTGTTGCTCTTCGACTACGCGCCACCCAGGGGCGGAGACAAGCCTCGGGCCACCCGGCCTGGGAGCAAAATCCTTTGAGAAAATTGGCCCAAGAGCTAATTCACCAGAGAAATAGGCCTATGGTCAATGGGCTGGCCCGAGGCTTCATCATGGGCTGAATCCGCCCCCGGTGCCACCTGCATAATTCTCCTTGACCTATAGTGCATCTTGCATGCTTGCGCTGCAACATGCATCTCACATGCTTACGCTACACCTCCTGTTGCATGCATCGCAACTCATGTTACAAATAAACAATAAACCACATAATAACTTGCTCTTCCACAAAATAAATTATTTCATAACAAATATTGTTGTCACATAAATCATCACACATATATTATATTATTGTCAAATTAACCATCACACATAAATATCACAAATAGAATTACCAAAGTTTTCCTTGATGCGCATTTTCATACTGCTTGTAGCTTTTAGATCAAAAATGCACTGTGGCGACCCGTATAATTAGGCTAGGGTAATTAACATCCACTCTGTCATTACCCTAAGTTAATTACATGAATCTCGATATAATAGCTAACAAAGTACCAGTCGTCCCAGTACTTTATCAGTTACTACACGTATTCAGAGTGTTGCAGCAAAACAATAATTAAAGACTGAACTGAAATATATTACATTCTAGCCACACATGGCTTACATGTCCAGTACAATAATTTTACATCGGATCCAAGTATAACAAAAATATAGTACAACTCATAATTACCCCAGTGACCGTCTAACACCAGGTGACGGTCTCCTAGAGTCCCTACTCCTCTTGGTAGCCATAGTAGTAGTAGTAATAGTAGTCGTCTGCCAATAGATCCTGGTCCTACGGATCACCCTCACTCCAGGTCTCATCGGTGGATCCATTGAACTCACCTTCTAAGAAGAGGGAAAATTAAGCAAGAGTGAGTACAAACATACTCAGCAAGCATTAATAACAATATAATGACATGAATTTTTCTCTCCTTTTTCCACATAAGCTCACTTTCCCTCAAATTTAGATTTTTATTAAAATAGTTTGTTAGTTTTAAAGGTTGACCATTTTAATTAAAGAGAATGGCTATTAGCACTTGTATATGAGGTAGCTTAAGCTTCTGCAGCCTCCAATCCATGAGACAATACATGAATTCATGATTTTAAACCCTGCACAGATTTGTGCCATTTTACCCATAGTGACTCTCACAAGAGAGTCCCCAGAACGTTTATCACTAATTCAGAATTAGTTCTCCAACCCTGCTACTCGATGTCGGAGACACCCATCCCGGGTTGTCCCACTAGATTCGCATATAGCAGTTGTACTCCGGCCAACCGCATGGCAGTAACTCGGTCCATGACTTCAATATAGCGTCACCTTTTGGCGAATCCCCATGAACCTCCGGCATATCCCACAGGAATGCCTGTAATAAAAACTTACCCAATGCGGAGATCTATAACCTTCATAGGACAACCTTTTTTAACCAATTCCACACACTATGGTTGATACTTTAATTACGACTCATTGCCCCAGTATAGTTTGTTTATCCTTATATTATAACCTATGTAGAAGGCCCCACATGCAACGACAATCCTTCTCATCGGCACCCTCTACCCACCACATTAATTATACGTCAACAGTTCCATTCGTTGGATGAGCCAATTCATTAATTCACAATTATATCACAACATCAATTCCACTTTTCTCAACCACATTTCCATTCGCAATTGATTTAAGATTTTTTCACTTTAATAAATAATCATTTTCCATGCAAGAGTAATACACTTAAATATATTGAAATCAAAGGAATTCTTGCCTGGTATAGAATTGAAAGGTGCGTCCTCCCTCGAAATGCTAGGGGAAGGTCTGGCAGGTTCGACTAGGGACCTGACAATTAAGAAGGCATTACTGTAGCAATTAAGATACAGCTAAAACTACGATCTCCAATTTTTCTACGGAAAGCTACAAGCAACTAAAGGGGGTACTATCCCCTTAACTAAAAATACCCTAATTGACCCAATTTAATATTTTAACCATAATCAATACAGCAACTTTAATTTAGCACAGTTTTTATAGTTTTAACTATTTTACGCGTTTTATATCTATTTAATCGCAGCTTTTTAGAAATTAAAAGAGTTTTTTTCCTACGATTAAAATACCATGATTTAATCTACGCATATCACACCGAGACAGATTTTTCTAAACTCCCTTTTCATTTTCCTTTTTCCCCTCTCCTTTCTTTTCCTCCCCCTCTGTAATTTCTTCTGGCCGACACTCTTCTCCAGTCTCGACTCCTTCTCCCCTGGTCCTTCACTCGACCAACTCCTCTCTGATCTCCTCCCCTTCCGACTGCTCTCTTCACCTCTCCTCTCCTGTCCTATGCCTCATCGCCGCTACTCCCCTCTCCCGGCCGACTCCAGCACGCCAGCCTCCTGACACCGTCGCTGCTCCAGCCGTGCTCGAGGGTCCGTCACCGCCGATCTCTCGGCTCCGCCACCCGGCTCCCCTCGGTTTTCCCCTCCCTCTCTCTCCCTCTCTCTCTCTCTCTCCTTCGGCTGAAATAAGAACGGATACTACTCGATCTTTTCCCTGAGGTTTTCTATATGGTTCTTGCATATTTTACCTTTTCTTATACTTTTGATTTTAAAAATTTTATGGGAATATTATGGATGTGTCAGAAACATCCACAAAAAATTTAAAAAATTTCTAACATGGTTTGCACTATTTTTCATTCGGTTGAAATTTGCCGGTCAGCTTTTTATCAGGACAGTAGCATTGTTGGAATTTTTAAAAATTGCTCATGCTTGATCATCATCTGAAATTGTTATGGGAACATTAGTGATGTGTTAGTACCATCCAAAAAAATTTCATAATTTTTTAACGTCATTTGAACTATTTTTCGTTCAGTTGAAATTTATCAAGATTTTGGCAATTTCGGATTTTTGGCCGAAATCTCAGGAATCTCAGTCCAAAAAATTCTAGATTTGAGTTTTGCTTTTTGAATTTTGTCCGGATTTCGTCCGAAATAACGAGATCTCGCTGAAATTTCGGATTTCGAAGAGTGACGGGATGTGTGCCGAAAACGAAATTCGGAACCTTGCCACTGCCGAACAAACTAAGAGATAATAGTAGTCCAGTATGGTCTTTCACTAGTTTTGGATGAGAAGTACTCTTTGCCAGAGAAGGCACAGACAGCTTTCCTTATGCACTGAGCCACTGACACAATGTATCAAACATTGCAGATAGCCCAATGGAAGGTGTTCCAAACAAACTTAATAGAAGGCGCAAGTCAGAGACTCTTCGTTCTCAATACATCGATGTCAGGGAACTCAGGCATGAATCTGTTCCAAAACCTAATTGCAGCAGGACTAAAATTATTACTCCCTCCAATGACAAAAGGAAGTCGTTTTTGGTTAAGTGTAGTCGAACATTATAAACTTTGGTTATCAATATTTTTTTGAATATTTGAATTGGACACAGAGAAATGATGCGTATAGATTTGACTCGAAAAGTACTTTCATAATATTATAACTTTGTTAATTTCTATAAATATATGATAATATAAATGAGTGGCCACAGTTGCATTTTGAGGACCCTGTCAATGTACAGAACAACTTCCTTTTGTGACCGGAGGGGATATAAGCTACTTGCAGTAGGGCTAAAATTAATAATAACTACTGGCAGCAGGACAAAAAACCTAAAATTAATAAAAGCTACTCTTTATGTCAACTGTTCTTTTAGATAAAATGTTGGTTAAATATGCAGGGTTTGCGTAGGAACATGGAATGTTGCTGGCAGACTTCCACCCAATGACTTGGATATTGAAGAATGGTTGGATATGGAGGAGCCAGCTGATATATATGTTCTTGGGTAAATTGTTGAACCTCCCACCTTATTTTTTGAGAACTGAATCTCCCATCTTATTGAATGCTACAAAGAACATTACATCAATAAGTCAGTCGTCACCTATTCTCTTTCTCCTCCAAATGTTGTGTCTGATCTGATACACGAATGTATTTTTTATCACTTGTTCTTTATTAATATTACTGTTATTCCTCTTTTTTTTGTTTCATCTAATAAGAGGATTTTATTATATTTCAGATTTCAAGAAATTGTTCCATTAAACGCCGGGAATATATTTGGTGCTGAGGACAACCGTCCTGTTGCAATTTGGGAACATATCATTCGTGAAACATTGAATAAGATTAGTCCAGACAAACCAAAATATAAATGTCATAGTGATCCTCCTTCTCCATCAAGGTTCAAGCCATCCGATGATGCTCTTGCGATGGAAGATGAACTTATTAGTGAGTCTGACAGTGAAAGTGGCGGCGAAGTGCACCCATGGAACGAACAAGATTTTGTTGTTGATAATGATGGTATTCATAGCAACACGTACGAACACTCCACTTCTGCTCCTGATGAAACTATTCTACAAGGCAACAACTTCAGTAGGTTGCCTTCAAGGAAGACTTTTGATCGGTCCCAAAAGTTAAGTTTCAAAGACTATGGATCTAATTTAGACGAGCCAGTCAATCAAACGATGTTAACTAAAACACTTAGTCACTCAGGGAGGCTTGGAATGATCTGGCCTGAACAGCCATTGGATATGTTGGCTCAGCGACTTCCAGACAGCCCAAAATCATTTACTTCAGGGAAGGCACTAAGAACATATTTGTCTTTCAAATCAGTAAATAGAGATTCCAGTGCTTTTCCAGAGGATAGTTTACTTCATGATTTAAACACTAACAGTGCGGTAGTCAAAAGGAAAAAACCATACTTTGTAAGGATGATAAGCAAGCAGATGGTTGGAGCCTTTCTTTCAATATGGGTGCGAAGAAGCCTGCGGAAGCACATTCAGAATTTGAAAGTGTCAACTGTCGGAGTGGGTGCTATGGGCTACATTGGTAATAAGGCAAGTTTCTAGGAATCACATTCACTTCATTATCACTTTGTTATTGCTTAAACTGAGTAAGTGCATGCACTTTGGACAGTTCTATATATCTCTAGGTATTTATTTCTTCACTAATTGTATTGTTGCTACCACCTATCCCAAATACGGTGAGGGACAACTGACATTTATATTAGGTGTTTGTTTAACACCTAATGTCTTCCACTTTAGCCAGCTATCATATCACTTGCATTTACTAGAATACATCTGTACGCCAATGTATTGTTTAGAAAGTGCTCAACTTTTCTTTGTTCAACATGCTCCAGGGATCAATAGCAGTAAGCATGTCAATATGTCAGACGCACTTTTGTTTTATATGTTGCCACCTGAACTCTGGAGAAAAGGATGGAGACGAACTAAAAAGGAACGCTGATGTGCAAGAAATCCATCGGAGGACAATATTTAATCCAGTTTCCAGAGTTAGCATGCCTAAGACAATATATGACCACGAGTAAGTTAGCAAATTTGCAACTTTCAAGAATTATATGTTACCCTCCGAATTACCAAAGCTCCTTTTCTATTTGCCTCTACGTTTGGCAGTTAATCTTGTACTTCTGTAAATATTTTGAGGCAAAAAGGGTGTCAACTGACGAACAGCGTATGAGTAGCATGATAAAGCATGTAGTTGCACATAATCAAAATTTTACTTATCTAGTTCATTCAAGTTTAATGCGATTAAGGAATACAGGAGACTACCTTACTATATCAATTTTTACCGGCACCTAATATTCTGCATTTTCTTGAATATTTCAGAAGGATTGTATGGTTAGGGGATCTCAATTATAGGATCAACTTATCATATGAAAAAACACACGAATTCATCTCCAAGCAGGACTGGAATGGATTGTTTGAGAAAGATCAGGTAAACTTTTAGCAGCATATTGTGATATACTCCTCCATCAGTTGTTCCGCACCTTCCCCCCCCCCCCCCCCCCTATGATAGCTAAAAGGAGAGCTGAGGAAAGGGCGTCTATTTGATGGGTGGACTGAAGGAGTTATCAACTTTCCTCCAACATACAAGTACAAGTTCAACTCAGAGAAATACACAAGTGATGAGCCAAGATCCGGAAGGAGGTCACCTGCATGGTATGCTAGTCTCGTAAGCATGACTGCATCTGCATAAGCTCCTCGTTTCTCTTTCTTCCGTTCTTTTTTGAAAAGATTCTCCTCGTTTGTCCTGAACGAGATAATTCTCCTTGTTGTTTTTACATGATTCACCTCATAGATGATTATTTATTCATGATTGTTAAGGATATATTGTCTCTTATAGATAAGATATTGTCTGTTATAGATAAGTCCCTCATGTACTCTATATATTGTGGCTATTGGCCTCATATTGAATACAAGTTCTATTCATAACATGGTATCAGAGTAAAGGTTACGACCCTAGCTTGAGATCGTATTCCGATGTTGCTGCCCTGGGAGGAACAATCTCCACTCCCGGGGGTAGGACTTGTATTCAATATGAGGCCAATGACCACAATATATAGAGTACATGAGGGACTTATTTATAACAGACAATATCTTATCTAGAAGAGACAATATATCCTTAACAATGAGGATATCAAAATTGAGGTTATGTCCATAAATCTCAAAGTTGCTGAGGCGTGTGCTGACAGCAAGCTTTGTCTCTCATCTACCTTTGTAGGTGTGACCGAATCCTTTCCTATGGTAAGGGAATGAGGTTACTGTCCTACACGACAGTTGATCTCAGGCTATCTGATCACCGCCCTGTTAAAGCTGTGTACATGGCGGATGTTGAGGTTTTCTGTCCCAAAAAGTTGCAGAGAGCTCTCACCTTCACCGATGCAGAGGTTGAGGATCAACTCCTTTGAGGAAGAGAGCACTTCTGGAGTCTGCAGCTCTGGACTGTGATGAGTCCGAGGTTAACGCTGGGACATGTCTGCTGTGAAATTGGTGCTTTTGTAAAGTCTCCGAGGCCAAGAGTCGATGTCCAGCCATGGCCCCCTTCGCTATTTTCTGAGACCATCAGTTGGGAGTAGGTAGTCGTCATGTACATGTCTTCCATGCTCTGACCATGTTGTTTGAAAGGAACGGCAGGAGCTCTGTGCATTAAGAGAGGTTAAAGCAAAACATACAAGTTTAGTTTTAGCAAAACATACAGGCGGACATGGAAATAAAAGCAGGAACCGATTTCTCTGTCCGCCATTAAGGCACGTTTACGAAGAGGAGGAGCGCCGGCTAGAGCCAACCTTGGTCTGCAGGGCACCTGGTATCCTCAGGCGTTTTCCAGTGCTTTTGGTCGATCGATCCTGTATGTACAAAGCAATAAAGCAATGTTGTTAGACACCATTTGCACTGCTTGGTATGAGTCGTTGAATCTTTCAAAAAAGATATGAGTTATTGAAAATCCTAATGTAAAACGTACATTAGGATTTCGTCCACAACCAGGGCATAATTTTTTGTGAGCTTACCGGGTTGTAAGTGGCAGCCGTACGTCGATGCGGGCGACGAGCCAGCCAACGACAGTTGGACGGCGCCCGGCGGGATGCGAGCCGGAGTCGAAAGCCCGTCGTGACGTGCCCGATGCTCGTTGATCCCCATCCCATATTCCCATCCCCGCTACGCTGGATGCGTCCACCCACGCCGAGCGAGAGCGAGGCCGCACACCGCGGGCGCGGGGTGGCGGCCAGGCCAGGCCAGGTATGGACGTGGGGTCGTGGCTGAGGATGGGAAATATTTTCACTATCTCATTTGTTAGATTTGTTCTTAGATTATTCGTCCAGATAAATAGAAAACATACTTCGAAGAAACCGTGCAGATATTAACTGTTAACGCATCCCCGTACTAATATGAAAAGCATGTGTTATCTTGTACTCATGCCACCGTTACATAATACTAAAGGCCTCCTCTTACTACTCTTGGTAGTTGATGGTATCGCTGTTGAGATAGGCAGCTAGCGCTCCACCACCTATTACGGTGTCCACACTTGACATTGCTGTACTCGAACTCCTTGAGGTAGAGCCACCTGCACCTCATATCTGTCACACACAGTTTTCTTCTTACCTATTGTGGATGCTAGTGGAGGTCGCTGCAGGCGAACACCACCAAACTTCTAATTGTACTTGACGTTGTTATACTTGAACTCTTTAAGGTAGAGCGAACTGCATCCCATATCTTTCCCCATGCAGTTTTCTTCTTACCTGTTGTGGATGCTGGTGGAGGTCACTGCAGGCTAACTCTACCAAACTTCTGATCATACTTAGCATAAACTTTAGATCGCGAACATTTGAAAAATAACTAGAATAAATAGTGCCCACCGCATTGCTTAGAAGAGAACATTACCAAATCCTTGAACTTTAGCTCTAGGATATAAAATAAATACAAATTGTCGACGATTGGAGAACGGGCTCCCGTCGAGCTTACTTGTTGAATGGGGGATCAACAGAGCCCCGTCGTACGGACCGAAGAGGGCGTTCGAGCGACGCGAGGTCGGGAGAAGAAGAAGGGTGGAACACGGTGTTTTATCCTGGTTCGGGCCTCTCACCGCCGAGATAATAGCCCTACTCCAGTGTATTGTGTTCTATCTCGGTGTCCCTCCTATTCTGAGATCTTGAGGGGTTTAAATACTACGACTAGAGGTACATAGAAGGTAACTACCTCCTGGGATCGCGCCGCGCAATCGTACTTACGATCTACTGCCCTTGATCCGGGCGCTATTTGAATTTCGGGTATGATTTCCCTTGATCTCCTGGTGATTGGTTGCCACCTTCCTTCCTTGTGGCATTGGCCGGGCACCCGACCAAAACACCCGAGCAGGTCGTGGCCTCTACGAGCATGCTTGCTCGTGGGGTGTGTTTGGTGCTGCGAGCGAAGGTGCAAATGCGTATGCTTTCGGAGGAGAAGGAGGGATGCTCGTTTCGTTCTCCGAGCATCTTCTTTTAGTGTTGCTTGGTCGGCGGGTTTAGCTTTTCACGGGGTACCGTGGTCTTTTGCGAGATAGCCAATCCCCGACAGCTAGCCCCGAGGTTCAAGTGGGGAACCTCGGGCTTCCCTTGAGCCTAAGAAGACTTGAAGGGGATTGAATTTCCTTTGGTCGTGGCTCACGACCATTTTTCAATCGGGAGAAGAACTTCTTTACCCGCCGCGGGCTTGCTCCGCGTTGGCGCGTCGTTTGGTTGTTCTGCGGTTCCTTCTCTGAGAAGCCTCCTTGTAATGTTACGGCAGTTTCTCGGAAAGCGCGCTTTCTCGGCCAGGTGTCGCTACGTGATAGGCGGCGATTTTAACCTGCCCCTTATTTGTCTTTTTAACCCTTTCTACCGGGAGAGGTCGGAGTTACATTGTCTCTTTGCTCGTCTTCGCCAAAAATCTTCCAAGAGCCCTAGCGCCCAAGAACCCTTTCGCTCCCCTTCCTTCTTCGGCCATGGCGCGTTCAAGGTTAGCGGATGACCGAAGGAGGCTCCAGTGCTCACGGACGAGGGGTACGCCGACCCAAGCTCGGTCGAGTGCCCGGGGATGATGCGGTGCAGACCGCGGAGAGCGGAGATCGTCTCCTGCGAGTTGTACGCCATCAACGGGCTTAAATGCCTCGAGAGCGACTTCCTCGCCTCCGTGCTTGCATACGTGGGTGCGAGATCTCTCATCTCCACCCCAACTCTATCCTTTCTCTCGCAATCTTCTCCCATCTTTGCGAGGCTTACGTGGAGTGTAATGCCCACGGCTAGCCTCTTCTTTCACTTCTATTCCCTTCCGCACCGGCCGGGATGGCTCCGCCGGTTGCGTTTATCTTCGCCTCGGCCCAACCGACCATACAGTACCCCTTCGTTGCTCACGAAGGACTCGGTGTCGGGTTGGGCCGACCTCTGTTCTACCGGAAGAAGGCGGAGGGGTCCCGATTGGTCTATCTTGGGGAGGACGCTCCGCCCTCGAGGCAGCGCGCCGCGGGTAACTGAGGAAGAAGCGGGTGCTCGGGGCGATCGGTGAGCTTGCCCGGATGGGGCTCAGCGGTCGGGATATCGCCGGGACTTCACCTTCAACCGGTGTCCCCTCGAGGCGCCGCGAGCATCCCTTCTTCGAGGTGACCGGGTGGCACGACTTCACCCGCGAGGACAACGCAGTATGTTCCTGGACCTCTTTCCGAGCATCATTGCTACGGTGATCGGTGCTATGCATATATATATATATATCTTTTGTCTTAGTCTTCGGTTGCGGCCAGACTCAGGAGCCAATTTGGAGTTGAGAGGTCGCCGAGATGTTCGGCGCCAGAAGGAGAAGGAGCCGACGCCCAATCGCCAGGTCCCCAAGAACATTTTTGACCGTGGCGGCAGGTAAGTACATCTTCCTGCTTCCGTTCGAGGGCACGTTTTCCGAGCTTATTCCTCCGATTGCTTTGCGGGAGAAGGTCGCCCTTGATCTTGCCGTGTCGAGTGCCGCAGCGCCGCCGGCCGGCACCGGCCAGGGGGTTCCCGCAGAAGAGGCGGCGGGTCGAGGCCGCCAAGTATCCGCCGCCGCCGCCAAGCGGTCGAGGCGCCGAGCCGACCAGGACCCCACGCCGCACCTTGAGTACGCCGACCGCCAGGAGGTAGCGTTTAACCGAATCTGGGTTCGATGACTTCAAGCGGAGGAGGCCGGAGCTGATGGGCCGATCGGAACAGCTCGCCGAAAGCGGCGAAGAAGGCCGAGGAGGAGGCCAGGTCTCTCCCACCAAGGAGCGGTGGAGAGGCGGATCAAGGCCCTCCAGGACCCGGCTCACTCGGGTGGTCGATGCCCCGAGGAGGAGGAAGAAGAGGAGGACACTTATGCTCTGGTCGGAAGGAGCAGGAGGTCGACCTCTCGAGACCGCCTCGGCGGCTGGAAGAGGTCGACATGGACGACGTCGACCAGCGATGGCACGTGCCCGGGCCGACGCCGTGAGGAGCGCGTCGTGGTCGTGGCCGAGGCCTACGAGGCCGCCGCGGGCAGGTCGCCCGTGGCCCGAAGCGAGGGGGCCGAGGAGGATGGCGCCGCTCGCCGGGCAGAAGGTAAGCTCTTACTTCATTCTCTTATTCTGTTCTTGTCTTGCGATTTTCTTCGGGCTAACCCCACCCCGTTTGGTGTGGGCGTGATAGCTCGGATGTCGTTTTTGGACTTCCGCCAGATGGCTGAGGAGATTATCAACTCTGCAGTGGACGCCGAGCTCGACCGCGTCGTCGACCGAGTGATGGCCGAGACGGGGGAGGAGCCGGCGCCAGCTACGGACTCAGTGGAGCCCGAGCTTCCCTCGGCGGGACCCGTGCTTTCTTCAGCGGACGCGGAACCTATTCCAGCCGCGGAGGAGCAGGAGCCGCAGGGGACTGAGGACCAAGACGCCTTGGCCTTGGTCCCTTGCGAAGAGACGACTGCGGGCGAGGCTCAGGCGCCGAGCCCCGAGGAAGGGAGCTTGGTCGCTGCCGACCAACAGCCCTTGGCCGTGAGCCAAGGAGAGGAGGAGGTCGTCCCCGACCTAACTCCTTCGGCCTTGGGGCACCAGGCGTCCCCGGCCACGGAGGTGCAAGGGGCGGAGGTGATCGTCCTTGATCAAACGCCTCCGGCCGCGGAGCATCGGTCGCCTCCGACTACGGAGGGACAAGAGGCGGAGGTGATCGCCCTCGATCCAATGCCTCCGGTCGCAGAGCATTGGTCGCCTCCGGCTGCAGAGGGACAAGAGGCGGAGGTGGTCGTTAACGACCAACTGCCTCCAGCCGCGGAGCAAGGAGTGGCAGCGCTCGTGGTTGGCGTACTGACCCGAGGCGGTGCGGAGCCAGGAAAGGCGGCCACGTGCCGCTTGCTGTGAAGAGGATCAGCCTTGGGGCGACCCGGGGTTGGTCGAAGGTGGTGACGCCGTTGCTCTCCTGAGAGCACCGGGTGCTCAGGAGGAGCAAGACCCGACGCCCGGCAGGATGACTTGGTCAATCCCTTCTTTATTGGCGCGACCAGGCCGCCCGGCCAGGACAAGGTCGGTCAGGGCTCTTCTGGTAAGTTTCATGTTTCTTCTTTTTCCTGTGATCGATCTTAGGAGTCCGCTCAGCTTTTTCCCTTCTCTTTTCTCTTCGCCGAAGTTTGCCGCGAAGGCTATGGAGGATATCGACGCTACCTCGGTCTCCATGAGAAGAGTCTTGGTCGTACCATCATGAGCAAGACGCCAAGATCGCCGATCTTGAGCGTCGGGTCTCCGAGGTGCGCGAGTGACTGAAGCGGTGGAATCGGCGAGGAGCCTCATCAGGGCTCGGGATCAGCTCCTCGAGCGAGGCGAAGAGCACTTCAGAGCGTAAGTGCGCCGAGCTTGACGAGGAGTGGTGAAGCTCGGCGGGACCTTGGCCGAGCTTCGGAGCGCGAGGAAGCCCAGCTCAAGGAGGCGCGGCGCCTCAGGAAAGCGCGACCGAAGGTCGCGCGGCAGCGGAAGGTCTGGACCTAGAGGCGGAGTCGACTCCCTTAAGGGCGAGCTCGCCGCCTCCAGGCCGAGCGTAGGACTTAGTTCCTCTTTTTATTCTTAGCTCGTGTACACCCTGTAAAAAAAACAACGCTTCGAGTTAAATGAGCAAACTCGCAGGTGTTTGGTCCTTGCCTGTTTTTCTTGAGTTCGCCTTCAACATATGCCCATATGATCCCTGCTGAGAAAAGGAAACAAGTTCCTGCATAGAGCATATAGCATAGATACCATAAAAGGATCCTTGATAAGAAGGGGCGGAGCGTTCCTATCATCTGAGCCCCTCGCCATGGACAAAGGTCGTGCCCTCACTGTTGCGAGCACGAGTTTGTTCATGGGAGAAGTTAAGGGTCGCTGTGGTCGTGACGATTTTTTTGAATGACTTAGATAGATCGGTTGTGTTGAGAGAAGTGTGAGCACAGGGCAGACGAGCTTTAAACCAACACTACGTAGAGCCACCATACCCGCATGGTCACTGAACCGGGCTTAGAGTGGATGCTCGCGCCCGACCACGCATACAGTGAAGAGCTACTGTGGAAAGTGAACGTTTGGGCGAGCATCCGGCCGGGGGCCAAGGGAAATGGTGCGCTCATACTTGTCGGATAAGTTAAATGCTGATCTTTGGTAGGCAGCGATGCTCGTTCGACAAAGCGAGGTGAAAACACGAGAAAGAGGAAAATGATTTATTTGAAAGAACGCAAGGGGCGCGAGAAAGGAGTACTCGTCTAAACGTAGAATTTACGCAGTTGATCGATGTTCCAGTCTTTGGTGAGCTCCGACCATCCGGCATCGCGAGGCGAACAGCCCGGGCGTCTTGTAGACATGACCGTGTAGGGTCCCTCCCATCTTGGGGTCGACTTGTTGGCCTTCGACAGTCTTGAACTCTTCGTAAGACCATGTCGCCAACTTGTAGGGCCCTAGGTCGGTTGTCTTGGCTGCATGCCTACGAAGAGCACGTAGGTAAGTCGCAGACCGAGCAACGCCCGTTCGCGTGTCGCCGGACGAGGTCCAGGTCGACGAGGCGCTCAACCTCTTGATCGATGGAATCGATCGATTTGCACCCTCGGGGAACCCAAAGACGATCTCGGCGGGTAGAATGGCTTCCGCACCGTAGACGAGTTGGAAAGCGTCTACTTTGTGGCTCGACTTGTCGTGGTGCGAGACCAGACCAAAGAACGGCGGGAAGCTCCTCCACCCACTCGCTTTGCTTGTCTTTGGTTGAGGGTCTTAAAGACCCTCTTTTTTATACTGGACTAGCCGACCATTTGCTCGCTCATTTGCTCCGTTACTCTGTGGATGTGCCACGAAGCGAAAGCAGAACCTTGGTCCCGACCTCCTCGCGATAACTTTGGAGCAGTTCACTAGTGAACTGGGTCCCGTGTCTGTGATAAGGCGGTTGGGTATCCCGAACCGAGTTACCACATTCTTTGCGGAGGAATCTCTTGGCCGCTGGGCCGAGATGGTCGAGGCGGGCTCGGCCTCTATCCACTTAGTGAAAGTGTCGATGGCCACGAGCAAATACTTGCGGCCTTCGACCTCGGGAAAGGGTCCAAGGGCGTCGAGACCCAGTCGAGAATGGCCACGCAAAGCGGTATGGTTTGTAGGGCGACGCTAGTTGGCGGGATTTGCGAGCATGGAACCGGCATGCTCGGCGGTCGTTACGATTGACCGTAAGGCGTCCGTCAAGGCCGTGAGGCGAGTAACCCAATCGGAAGGCCTTGCTCACAAGCGTTACGAAAGGCGAATGAGCTCGCACATCCCTTCGTGGATATCACGAAGAAGGTCTAACCTTCCTCCTGGGAGACGCATCACGGAAAGGATTCCTAATCGCGCCTTTCGGTATAGGTCGCCTTCGATCGATCTGTCTTGAGAAGATCGCCTTGATGGCCAGGAACGCTCGGCTTCTTCCTCGGGCAATGTCCCATGCGCAAGGTATTGGATGAATGGCGTCATCCAATTTGCGCTTTGCTCGAGGAATGAGACCCTACCGCCGGTCTCTGGTGCCTCCTCTTCAGAGGGAATGGAGGGCTTATGTAGGTGCTCGACAAGCACCCCCGCCGGAGCGGTGGTTTGAGAGGAACCGACCTTAGACATTTGGTCGGCCAGGAATTATCCTTCACGGGATGTAGATTACTTGAAATTCTTGAAGTATTTCTCCATCTTCCTTACTTCGGCCAGGTCTGCAGCGCCATTGAGGTATCGAACACCGATACTCCTTGTTGACTGGTTCACGACCAACCGTGAATCGCCCTTCACGGTGAGCCGTTGGACTCCTAGCGATTTACATGCTCAAGTCCGCCAAAGGCCTTCGTACTCGCCGCGTTGTTAGTCGCGGTAAATGTAGTTGGATGGCGATCTTGTAGCTGTTCTCCATCCGGGAGACCAAGATGACGCCACTTGAGCGCTCGTATGCTCGGGATCTGTCAAAATACAAGGTCCAGGAGTTTCCCCTCGAATCATTGGTCCCGCTGGCCGGTGGTGCCGAGCCGACCATACGCCACGAAATCAGCCAAGACTTGTGATTTTATCGCCGTGCGAGCCGAGAACACCAGCTCGAACTCGGCGAGCTCCATTGCCCACTTGGCTATGCGACCACTGGCGTCCTGATTTTTCAGGATTTCCCTGAGTGGGAAGCCGGTCGACCACGATCTTGTGTGCTTGAAAGTAGTGACGCAACTTCCCGGAGGCCATCGAGAATGAGTCTGATGGCTTACGGACCTCGGGTAACGCTCCTTTGGTCCATGAAGTACTTGGCGTAATAGATAGGTCGGGTACCATTTCTCTCATCGCCAACACCGAGCTTACCGCTTGCGAGGTTGCCGCCAGATATAATAGCAATTCTTCCCCTGCCGTGGGTGTGACGAGGGCGGGCGGTTTGGAGAGGTCTTGTTTTAGCTCTTTGAACGCAGCGATCAGCTTCCTCGGTCCACGTGAAGCCATCATGTTTGCGGAGGGCTTTAAAGAAAGTTAGTCCTCGCTCCCCGGTAGGAGACGAACCGGCTTAAGGCGGCCATTCTT
This sequence comes from Rhipidocladum racemiflorum, assembly GCA_036346355.1. Lineage (NCBI taxonomy): Eukaryota > Viridiplantae > Streptophyta > Magnoliopsida > Poales > Poaceae > Rhipidocladum > Rhipidocladum racemiflorum. Next base: position 74,675,554 of record CM070569.1, on the reverse strand, counting down.
CGGTCGAGCTTGTACTTCCTTTACGCATGTGGGCGACCTCATGTTCTCAATGGCTTCGATCTTCTCGGGTTAGCCCCAACGCCATGTGGCCCGACCATGTAGCCGAGCACCTTGCCCGGCCTTCACGCCGAATACACATTTTTGGATTTAGCTTTATTCGATGCTTATTGAGGTTCTGAAAGTTTCTTCCAAGTCGACAACGTGACCAAGTACTCTTGCTTTTGACAACTATGTCGCCGACATACACCTCCAAATTTCGACCTATTTGGTGCTGTGAAAGTCTTCTGCATGAGGCGTTGAAAGGTTGCTCGCGTTTCTCGGACCGAAAGACATGGTCGTATAGCGAAGGTACCGAGCGGGGTGATGAAGGAAGTCTTTCCCTCGTCTTCGCGCGACAGTCGATCGATGATAGCCTGAATAGGCGTCTAGGAAGCTCATGGTGCGTGACCTGCCGTTGCGTCCACCAATTGGTCTATGCGAGGCAGCGGATAGTTGTCTTTTGGGCACGGCTGCGTTCAAACCCGTGTGGTCGGCGCACATGCGCCACTTGCCTCCTTTCTTCGACCCGGAAGCTGGATTGGCTAGCCACTCGGAGTGCTCGATCTCTCTGATGAAGCCAGCTTTTAGGAGTTTATCAAGTTCCTCCGGATGATCGCTTTGTTTTTCCGGGAAAAGCGTCTAAGTTTTGTCTCCTTTGGTTTTGTCGGTGAACCGCTAGCTTTGTGCTCGACCACCTCCTTGGGACCCGGGCATGTCGGATGGTTCCCGAGGCGAACGCATCCGGCCTTGCTCGGAGGAAAGTGACGAGCTCGAGTTCCTATTTGGGATCTAAGGAAGATCCCAAATGAGCGACCTGGCCGGTTCCGACTTCGTTGAGCGAACGACCTTGGTCTCTCCTCCAGGTTGGGGGCAAGTTTAGGCCGGAATGCTTCGGCTCTTGGTCGAGGGCAGCGATTGGGCAATCGACCAGACCATATCCAGCGCTCTTTAAATGCCGCAATTGAGTGCGGACTTGTGGTTCCCTTTGACGGTTATGACTCCGTTCGGCCCGGCCATGAACTTGGCCAAGGCCGGCCTGCCGAGGATGGCGTTGTAGGCCGACTCGAAGTCTACCACCTCGAAGGTGATTAGCTCCGTTCTGAAGTTACTTGGGCCGCGAAACTTACGGGCGGACGACCTGTCCCAGAGGTTTGATCGAGGTGCCGGGACTATCGAAGAAGGGCACGGCCACACTCTTGATTTTGGAGCGAGGAATGCATCTCGTCCAAAACCTTGGCTGAAATAAGGTCCAAAGAGCTCCGGAGTCTATGAGGACCCGGCCAAGCGGCGGTATTGGCGATGGTGGGGTTCACGACCATCGGAAGCCTCTGGGGTTGGGTCATCCCAAGGGGACAATCGTCCTTGGAGAAGGTGAGGGATACCTCCGACCATTTCAAATTTCTTTGCCTGGGAGGCTTAACCTGGGGAACATGGTGCACTTCCCTTGCGGCCTCCTTTAAGTCCCGTCGGGACTTGTAGGCGGAGGAGCCCCCGAAGATGACCGCTATGTGATTCCTTGGTTCTTGGTATTCCATGTCATCCTCACTTTCCTCGGCGGCCTGTTTTCCTTTGTCATTTTCACCCTGCTCTGGAAGCGTCGGCATGGGACCCCTGCCGCTGTAAAACTGCTCCAGGCGGTAGGTCCACGTTCGGCAATTTCGTAGGTCGTGCCCGTGCGCCTGGTGAAGTGGACAGTAGAGGTCGCCCCGTCGGTCCGCTTGGTCGCCTCGTCGGTCCGCTTGGTCGCCTCGTCGGTCCGCTTGGTCGCCTCGTCCTCGAGGCCTGGGTGGTTGTCCTCTTCCCCGAGCATTAAGCCCCCGGCGCTGCGGCTGGGTTGCTCGGGGTTGTTGTTGTTCCACCGCGGCTACCATGGCTGGCGAGGGTTGCTTTTTCTTCTTCTTCTTGATCTTCTTATCTACAGAATTCGAGCCCTTTTTGCTAGCTGAGGTCTCTAGACCAGGCTGAGGCGGCAGCTTCCCTTCATCCAGCATTTTCTTCCATTGGACGGCTTCATCTGCGTTGGCGTATCGATCGGCCATTCGGAAGAGCTCGTTCGCCGTTAGATCCGGGTGGATCTCCAGGTCCTGTGTGAAGCGCACGTCTCGTACCCCGAACTTGAAAGCTCGGACGACAGCGTCGTCCGATATGTTGAGATCGAGTTCCGGACTGGATGAACCTCTCGACGAATCGCCGCAGGTTTCCCTGTCCGTCTGTATCAAGCGCTCAGGTCGCGCTCCTTTCCCGGCGGATGTAGCAGCTCTGGAAATTTGCTTTGAGCGGCGGCCGAGCTGCGCCTCAGACCGTATGGATCCTTCCTTCGATTGAAAAGCCACGTCTGGCGGCTCCGTCGAGCCGTCGGCGAGGTAATTTGCCATCACCCCTCATTGCCTCCCGGCGAGGATGGCGGTAGTGTATATTGAGAGGAATTCGTCCGGGTTACGGGTCCGTTGAATCTCGGCGTGGCCGGGCTTGAATCTGTTCGGCCATGCGGCGTCCGGAGGGAGCTTCGTGAAGGCCCGACAGCAAACTTCGGGTTTCGCGGTGAAACCCTCGGTCACGCAGCGGCCTCCACGCGGTCTTCCACCCAACGCCCAGCCTTGGCCGAGTCGGGAGAAAACCTCTGTGACGGTCGTGCCGATGACCGCTTAGTCGTGGAGGCGTTCAGAGCGTTAAATGTCTGGCGATTATGCGGATATCGCCACGAGGTTGCTCTGTGACTATTCAGGGCCTTTCGGATCGGATTAGCGATGCAGGGGCGATCTCCGAGCATGGCTCACGAGATTCACCTCTGTCTTGGCGGCGACGGGGAGTGTTGCGATGGTCGAGGAAACACTCGGGCATCCCGACCACGAGGGGATCCGAGACTTTAGCTCGGCGGCAAGCCTTTCCAAATCTTGACTACGACCACGCCACGGCCTCTAAGTCTACTTGCTCGGAAGCTGCGCGAGTCACGACGGCCGCCGCCAAGGCCTGTAGCCATTCTGTTTCCGGTGAAGCGGCGGTGAGCTTTGGCGGTGCTCGAGTGCGATCGGGAGTTCGGTACCGCGAGTTCCTTTCCGTGGAAGCGCACCTCCCCTTTGCCTGGCGGCGAATGCTTGCGAGGTCTTTCCCAAAGACGCCTCCAGGTGGAGTCTGGTGCCTCGTAGTGGTCGTGCTTGGCAGCGTCGAGGATCCTCTCTCCGGGCTCCGCACGGCTCCGCCACGTTGACCCGACGAGGCGGGATGAAAGCGATGGGGACATCATTGTATCCCCTTGGGGCCTTGATCTCTCGGTCGAGCTCTAGGTAAATGCGGTATGTCCAGGCCATCGTAGAGCTCGTCGCGATCATCCTCGGGGTCTCAGGGTAATGTCCGGGAATGGAGGATCTCGCCTCGCGTTCCGTGTCCGGAAAGGCTCCCGGACTTCGGTGTGACCGATAGGATCGGTCACCCCGCCACGTTGTCGGCGGCGTAGTACACGTCGTCATCTTCAACGTGGTCAAAAACACAAAGGTCGAGTGTCTCCCGAGTTTGGCATCCTCGAGGATCTTGATCCGCGACGGAATCAAGCTGCCGTCCCCACGCAGACGGCGCCCGGTATGTCGGCGATTGGAGAAACGGGCTCCGTCGAGCTTACTTGTTGAATGGGGATCAACGAGCCCGTCAGACGGACCGAAGAGGCGTTCGAGTGACGCGAGGTCGGGAGAAGAAGAAGGGTGGAACACGGTGTTTTATCCTGGTTCGGGCCTCTCACCGCCGAGATAATAGCCCTACTCCGGTGTATTGTGTTCTATCTCGGTGTCCCTCCCTATTCTGAGATCTTGAGGGGTTTAAATACTACGACTAGAGGTACATAGAAGGTAACTACCTCCTGGGATCGCGCCGCGCAATCGTACTTACGATCTACTGCCCTTGATCCGGGCGCTATTTGAATTTCGGGTATGATTTCCCTTGATCTCCGGCTGATTGGTTGCCACCTTCCTTCCTTGTGGCATTGACCGGGCACCCCGACCAAAACACCCGAGCAGGTCGTGGCCTCTACGAGCATGCTTGCTCGTGGGGGGGTGTGTTTGGTGCTTCTGCGAGCGAAGGTGCAAATGTGTATGCTCGGAGGAGAAGGAGGGATGCTCGTTTCGTTCTCCGAGCATCTTCTTTTAGTGTTGCTTGGTCGGCGGGTTTAGCTTTTCACGGGGGTACCGTGGTCTTTTGCCAGATAGCCAATCCCCGACACAAATGCATATGGTATAGGAATTTTTTTTAATATTTTAACATTTTAGTTTTCATAGCACAAAACAATTTTATGCAAAGTGCTATCATTTTTGTGGTTTCTTAAGTGAGTAACAATTTCTAGAATATGATGTACAATTAAAGAAGAGGTTGAGTAATAAACTCCAGATAAAACAACAGTGGAATCATACAAAATTTCAAAAAAAAAAATAGCAAGTAATCAGCAATATACCAATATTGCTCTGTGTGTAGCAGTTGACTATCTTGGCTAAAATAGTGCATACTAATAAAATAGAAAATGTGTCCTTATAGGGTAGGAGTGGCTTAAGCATCAAGTAAGTAGAGTTCGATCTAACTGGCATATCCAAACAAAACTTACGTGAACGTACATCCATTGCAATATAATAGTTCTTATAAGTTGCTACTCATGGATTAGAATTATTTAAGAAAGATATTATAGTGCAAAAATGTTCAATGTACGGATTCAACCTCTTCAAAGCAGATTTAACTATAAGATTAATAATATGGCAATCACAACACTGATGTAACAAGAAAGATTCAGTGTACGTATTAAAAAGCGGAGTCAGAATGTTCATTGCAGATGTGTTTGCTGCAGCATTATTTAATGCTATTGTAAAAATTTTAGCTGAGGCCAAAATTTTTCACAACTTTTATAATACAACCAGCAATATTCGAAATTCGAATAAACGGGCTTAACTTGGATGTTCTGTAATATGCAAGGGCGTGCTGTGCTTACCCACTAGGCCAAGGTTACGACTCAAGCACGTCACGGACTATTGGGTCGTGCCTGCACGACCCATTTACTGTAGGGTTGTGCTGTGCCTAGGCCGTGCCCATAGTGCCGGGGGTACAGGTCACCCCGTTTGATATGGCCTATTTGTCCACCTCTATCGTGGGTCTGTTCAGGGTTTTAAATTTTGTTTTTGAACCACATCTTAGGGATGATCGAAATCTAAAATTTTAGTAAAATCTTATAATTTTTACCGAAATTTATCCAAATTCAAAACCTAAACTTTAAATCTGGTACTTTCGAGGGCCGTGGATGTCTGCCTCATGCCAGTGCCGAAGGTGAGGCGAAACGGCCCATGGGAGTGCACGAGAAAACAGAGGCACGGGCGGGCTGGCGGACCTGCCGACTGCAAGTTTGAGTGAGACGTGATTGCCAATCTGGCTCGTCCGAGTAGCGATTCGGATCGTCTGCCGTCGCTAGTCAAACGGCACCATGCCTTTTTGCCTGCTCCCACGCATAGGCCGGACAGCATGCAGCTTCAGCGTGCAGCATCCCGCAGAGGCCAGTGATGGGCCGGCCCAGCGAATCGTTGGCTTGAGTAAAAACAAATCAACGTAGCCAGCCGTTCAAGAAATCGTTTTTTCTTTAGACTAGAACAGAACACATACATGCTACAGAATCTGAAACTGAATATTGAAATTAGATCCACAAAATGATCATTTAGGATACACAAGAACACTAATATAGCCAAAATGGGTTTCTTAACAGTATTGAGGATCTTTTTGTACAAACAGGGAGTTTCAAAATGTAGTAATTCGGACACAATTTTGATTCCAACTTAGTACTAGTAACTACAACACTACTTTGAACTGAACTGGTAGTCAGTGTGCAAAAGACTCCATCTATCACTTCCTACTGGCAGTGTGCCGTCAACCATCATTGGATCCCCCCCTACATGAGAATGTATTATTGTGATTAGTATTACCAAGAAAATAAAAAAAATAAGAATATAACCAATAGATTAGTATTTACCATCAATAGTTGCATGTAACTTCCAATGAAATCACTCTGTTGTAACCAATCTTGACTATTTTCCACCGATTGCGAATGGTGAGTGTTTTCTTTATTGCCATCTCCCTATAAATGACAATCATTTTTTTTTTCAAAATTCTATCAAAATTGTATAAGAGGGTACAATATATATTATAGAACACCAACCTTTGTAGTGGGTTGTTTCTTTATAGTTTTTTTGCAATTTTTTAACCCAATCTCTCTTTCTCTTCGAGACCCTCTTTTTAACCTCTTTCTTCTTTAGACCAACAGTGTGTGACGTAGTATGGGATACTTGAGAGATCTGTTTAGCTCCATTTTCATTATCATTGCCATCTGTAAGTTCTTTTATTTTTGCTTCCACTTCTCTCGACAAGTTGTCGTATGCATTATCTAGTAGCATGACACAATCAGGATAATCAGAGGCTCGAGAGAACAAGGCACTAAACTTCTGAGAAAGAAGCCGATAAGAACGTGAAGCTTCTAACTTTGGATTTTCTAAGACATTGTTGCCATTAGCATCTTGAACAATAGATCTACGCACTCCTCTTGTCCATCGTTTGAGAACATAATTTTCAGGCAATTGCTTTATGTTCATCAAATCTAGAACTTTTATTGCATGGGCGCATAATATTCAAATTCTCTCAAATAGATGGCAGCTACATGAAACTGTCGGTCCCTCCATGGTACATACAACTGTTTGTTCTTCTTCCACATAAGATTCGTCATCGAATATTTCCATTCCAACAATGTACTCGTTGCTATTAGTCGATGGTTTTGCATAGGTTGCAAGAGATCTTTCATATTCATTTTGAAAAGATCGAAATATTTGGGGGGTGTACATCTTACTTGCTTGCACCAACATTGGTGTCCTCATCTGTAAGCGTGGTATTTTTCTCCTCGAGTCATACTCAGATTGTAGCTCTTTGTCTCACTTTTCTTGTACAACCCTATCAAAGTGGTTAAAAAATCGAGGGATATCCAACTTCACATTCAAATAGCTTTTGAGGTTGCTATTGAAACTCTCACTTAACTGTGTGCTTCGCATTCCCAACGTGAATACACCCTTCATATGGCATGCTGCCCACTTTTCCTTTAACTTGTAAATGCTATCTAACCAAGTTTCCTTTACAACCTTGCTTCTCATGCCATTGAAGACTTCTTCAAATGTTGCACTGTCCTCATGCTCATACATGCAAGCTTTGAAATCGCCAAAAATATTTGACCCTCCAACCATGTGACGGCTCAAATTCTTGATTGCATTTTGACCAATATGCCAAGTACATAATCCATGCCATGAATTAGTAAGTACCTCACTGATTGCCTTTCCTATTGCCGCATCCTGGTCAGTATAGATGGTCTTGGGCGCCTTCTTACCGTGGCTAGTCAAGAAAGCATTGAATAGCCATTTAAAAGATTCATAAGTTTCATCATACATGAGGGCAGCACCAAAGATAGTGGTCTCTCTAAAATGATTAAAACCAACAAAAGTACCAAATGGTCGACAGTCTTTGTTGGTTCCAAAAGTGGTATCAAAAGTAACCACATCACTGAAATGTGCATAATCAATGATCATCCTAGCATCTACCCAATATATATTGTTATTTGCCCTTCATCATCTGTTTGCAACACATATTGGAATGAAGGGTTTGTAGCAATTTTATTTTGAAAGTAGGTCAACAAACTCCTATATTCTCCATGCTTTAACTCTTTTTGACGCTTGGTCCGTACATAATTCTTGTGATCAAGAGAAGTGTAGAAAAGATTGGATGACCCTCCAACATTATGGCTTGCAAACTCATGAGCAACTTTAGGCCTAACTCCAGAATCTTCGGCCATTTCAATTTGAATAGCTTGTACTTCAGTGATTTTCCTTTGTGAAGGCAACAAGTGAGTTGTCTCGGGCAAATGGAGCACATGGTTGTGTTCAAGATTGAGATCATGCAACTTGTACAACTCTGTAATGCGATCCAAGGTGATTCCCATACGAACATCACAACCTGTTCTTGTGTCATCTCGAGGAAGTTTAGTCAAATGATCTCGTTTGTCCTCTACTCGAAAACCTTGGTTGGCGCAAACATATCTACATGATGTTATTACCTTGTCCAATTTACTTTTGTTCTCGTACTTCTTCCTAACGCTAAAGCCAGCCTGGCCTCCATAAAATACCCAAAACTTCCAAGCATCATCTACACTAGTAAAGTCCATGCCGATTTGAGGCATCCAAGTAGGCTTGTTGCTTGTGCTGGAAAAAAAATTACAGGGTTATGGCTTGTTGCTTGTACAAAGAAAAAACCAAGATTACGTTGCATCGAAGCTTTAAAGAAACATACCAGTGTTGTTGATTGTCATTTCTATTGCCATCCATCTCATCCACGATTTCTTGAACGGCCGGCTGCGTCATCTTCACCACTCTCACATCCCAACTGCTTCTACATGTTTTGTTTACCACGCGGGAATGCTTCTGTTTTTCCCGCCGTTAACCGCAGCGAGCTTCAGTCTTAGCAACAAGACTTAGCTAAAATCGTTGCTTTGTTTTTACTCAAGCCAGCGATTCGTTGGGCCGGCCCATCACTGGCCTCTGCGGGATGCTGCGCGCTGAGGCTGCATGTTGTCCGGCCTGCGCGTGGGAGCAGGGAAAAAGGCACGGTGCCATTTGACTAGCGACGGCAGACGATCCGAATCGGTCTGGGTAGGCACCACGTGTAGCCATGCGGGCCGATCCAGTTTATTTTCTATTCTCAACTCAAAAGGCGCAGCCATGTCGACTCAGGTCGGATATTGGTCGGGACCGAGTCACGTCACGCCGACGACTTTACACACAATCGACGATAGCACGTTATATACACAAGAGTTTATTCTATAAATTAAGTAAAGTTAGTATATGTGATGACTCTAATAACTTATTTTTCTGGATCCACCCCTGTATCGACTGTTCAGTTCTCTAGGGCGCGGCCTGCCTGGCTGAACTACACTACTCGGGCCGAAGGCGCTGCTTTTAGAATTGCTCTCCCTTTTTCTTATTTTGCTTTGTGCTCATGTAGAGAATTGTGTGTTATTAGGACCCATTTGGTAACTTGGAACCAGGCCGTTTCTACTAAATTATGGAAGAAACCTAACTAAATGGATCACAACTCGAAACGATTCTCCTTGGATTATTTCTTCTTTTTTCACACCGTGGCTGAATCTGGCTCAACCTAATTCCACCCGATTCACAGAATCTAATCTGAAACGTTTCTATCAGAATCTGAAACCGTTTCCGTTTCTACTAGAATCTAGAACAATACCAAACAGGCCCTTAGAATATAATTTTTTGGTTTCTAAACTGCAAACGAAATTCCCGGGCCTGAGGAGAGTAAGGAGACTGATGGAGACAACGAATTCGCCGTTATGGCGAGGTTAGTAGAGGCGATAATCAGCAGGTACCGGCAACAAAAGTGATCGTGTTTCTTGGGTTATAACTCGTATGCACTACTGTACCACACACATGATCTGAACAAAATCATGAGTTTCGGTGCTATGTACCAGCACATCGTCTTGTTATTAACAACCAAGAAACAGTACAGATTGTTTCAGCACTGCAGTAGTGCAGTCATGTATACAATACAATGGAGGCATTGTCTCAAAGCTAGGTCACTCCAAGCAACAAGTCAAGTATCTCCATTACATATATACTCCATTAAGTATACATAAACAAGAAACGCGACTGCACTAGCACCACAGCTGTGCTTAGCAAACCGAACATACAAAACGCAACCCCGGGGATTTATCTTCGTTGCGCTCGGACTATAAACAAGCAATCAAAGGCCCGTAGCTTCCTTCCTGAAGCTGAACCTTATGTAATTTCGGAATAAGAACTACTGATCCTGAACCAGGTTTCTTCTTTTTCATCGTCTTCTTCTTTCACTACCTTTCTGTCCCAGCTAGGGGATGTGTCAGTAACATTGCACAGGTTAAGTGCAGCACAGGCCCTCAGGGAGTTCCTGAAGCCATGTGTTTATCCATCAATTCATGAAGTTAAGATTGTAGGCTTCTTCTGCCAGAAGTGCTCGAATCTCTGCCTTGCATACTCCTTGTAGTCAAAGTCGATGTCGTTGACATGATCCTGCAAAAGATGGAAGTTAGAAAATAGCACAATTGTTTAAACCCACGGAATGGAGAACCGGCAATATGAACTCACCGATATTATTCCCCATAGGCACCAAACTAGATGACTGGCATGCGTGTACTTCTCAATGCTTTGGAGCAGATTTTCCACCTCTTCCGCATCAGGTTCCTCACCTGCTAAAGAAGATTATATGGATATATGAGCTACTTATAGGGAACAAGAGTACTCAATGGTCATCAAACATGAATATTTGCATCAGAACAGCAACTGCTCAAGAAAATCATAGTGGTACCAAACAAATCATCAGACAATCAACCGAAAGAACGAATTTGTACTAACCAGAAATGCTCAGGTAGTTCTTCACGAAACGCTCCTGCTCATCAGTATCTGTCACAGAGTAGAAAATAGCAAATAAGCTAGGCTGCAGGCTGAACTAAAATAAAATAAAAATTGCATGCATCGGTAGTTTTGTAAGAAATGCAACACCTGGATATTTACTGTAGTCCAGTATATGAGGCTCTGCTGAATGGTAGTCTGCCGCCATCTCGCAGAAATGGTTAGCAATGTCATATGCAACTGGATTGAAGCTTGCATACTCATAATCCTGTAACCACACGACAAGACACAAAATAGGATTAAAAAAAAAAAGCAAATCTGCCAACTTTGCCCACCATAATTGGGATGCGGGACACTTAGTTACAATGTAGAATCAAACTTCAGTATTCCTTGAGAAATTGTCATGACAGGTTGGTGCACAGCAGAAACGACGAGAAAAGCAACCATAAAACCTTAATATAGTACGTGGTCTCCAAAACTAAAACTCTGTTTTTAGTAGAGGCGTGACAACTTATAATGTCGAGGGGCAAGAGGACTAAACAAACAAACGCCAACTTGTATGAAAGAAAAAAAAAAGTCGGCCCTATTCCAAGTAGCGAAAATGATACGACGACTCCAACCATCCCCACTTCGCACAAGTCAAGGCGTGTTGCTCAACAGAAGAGATGGTTGCATGAGAGAAAAAGCTTGAAAGTTATACCTACCTACGTTGAAGAGATTCCCCATTTCATACTTGTATTCGCAAATAAGCATATAATTGATGCACACCAAACAAGGATATAAATAAATGAGATTAGAAGGGACTATTGTGAATGCATATAACTCACAATGATGGTCAGCATGTTGGTCTCTTCATCTATCATGATATTGCCATACTGAAGATCGTTGTGGCAAAAACCAACCCAGTGGTAATCCCCTGAAAATTCTTTCTCCAATGCAATAATCTCGTTCTCCAGGCTATCCAAGCGAAATTCCTCGGCTTCATCAGATGAGCAAAGGTTCTTGGCAGTTTTGAGCCAGTTCCTAGATAAAATGCCGCCAGGTTCAATAGTACATTTAGATGTTATAAACAGTGATTAAATCTTAACAGAGTAATCATTTTTAACAAAAATAAAATAAAGTGAAAGTGTCCTTACTTCAGTCTGTCCCAAATGATCACAGATTTCGGACCAGGCATGTCAAGGTTATGAAATTCCCTCAGTTTTGAAGCCACCAGGGCTGAAATTTCAGGATCACGAAGGTCGGCAGCTGACAGTGTCTGAAAGAATCAATTGCAATAGTTACTGACAGAATAGATGGATAGTTTGTCCATCCTGATAACATATCTTTGCTCTGGTAAACTGGCACAGAAAAACCTGATAATATTGCACAACATTTAATTTTAATCCCTTTTTGTTCACCCAAGAAAACAGCATAAGATTCGCCCTTTCATGAGAGCGACGCAAATAATAAAGAAACGAAGAATCCAAAGTGCTACGGCGCCTTCCAATGTTTTAGCTACAGCAGGGTTCACTTTGCCACCAGTTCTGCTAGTTTTGCCAATTTAGTCATCTATCCTACTTTCCCATGTCCAATCAATTGATTCCAGTTGATAGCTTTTCTGAGATAGACGTTTGCTGCCGTCGTATAGACAGAGATCATCTACCCTCGTTGGCTAATTCAACAGCCCATGTTTTATTTTCGAATTGATTTTTAAAAACAAGTACTCATTACATCACCAACTATTGACTTTGCATCAATATTTCATTGACAAGACAAGAAATAATCTATAAAGATAGATCTCAATTGATGACAATAGCCTTGCAATTAGTATGTATTTTATTCTTCACGCCGCGAGCGCGCGCGTTTGAGATATCACGAAAGCAACAAAAAGAATAGCTTTCGGCTAACTAGCACCGGACATGAACAATTCCTGTTAAATAGGACAGTTCATTAAATAAATGACTTGAAGAAATATAGAAGGTGTTTGGCAGAGCTCCAGCTCCACTAAATCTGTAGAGTTGGTAGAGCTGGGCATTCCTAGCTTCATTAGATTCGTGGAGCTAGAGCTAGAGCTGGAGGTATATTAAAAGTGTTTATGTGGGTTATCTTATTTATATTTTAGAAAAAAATTATAAACTTAAGTCACTTTATTTTAATCTACAAGTTTCAGCTCTTAGGTGGAGCTGGGATCTGGAACTCTGCCAAACAAGACCATATTCTGAATTGATGGATAAGACTTGAAAGCTTAAGAAAGGTCTCAATTTCAGAATGCTAGATTCCCACGGCAAAACATTCAGAGGACGGGAGCTACACTGCAATAAATTAGTCGGGCCCGTACCAGCAGAATCTCAAAGAGTATCAAGAATACAGTAGTTCAAGCCTAAACTACCAGGAGATCAGCTCAACAATTAACTACACAAGAACAAATTCCACCACCCCCTGCCTAATGTTAGCACTAAACTGACCAAAAATGCAAACCAACCACGGAAGCAGTAAAACTAACAGAATCACTCGTCCGAGGAAACAAAAGTGCCATCAAATTTCCAAGAACTGTGGGCAGTTGCAGAGTTCAAGAAACAGAGGAGAACACCAGAAAAATTGCCTCCAAAACCAGGAAAATCGACAGGAGAAATACGAGCTGCAGAGCTCGTCCAGGAAAGGCTGGATAGTTCGATTAGACGCGGGATCAGTACGCATGTGCACCTACCCGTGCGTGGATGAACTCCTCGACGCGGCCGTTGGGGAAGCGGCCGAGGAGGCGGGGTCCCTGGCCGTGGCGGGACATGCACTCGAACGTGCGCACCTCGTCCTCGCGGTCGAAGAAGAGCTCGGCGCCGTCGCCGTATATTCGCACGAGAACCTTCCTGGCCTCCCTCTCCTTGGCCTCCGGCCCGCCGCCAGCTGGGGCGGTGAGCCAGCGCACCTGGTAGACCTCGTTGGTCATGGCGCCCTTGAGCGGCACCACCTCCAGCGCCCGGCAGTCCGCCACGTCCGCCCACGCCGCCGCCAGCTCGTGCAGCAACCGCCGCGCCTCCTTGGGGACCCGCGCCACCTCCGCCGCCCTCGCGCTCTGGCTCTGGTTCTCGATCGCCACCATCGTCCGCAATCACGTTTTCGTTTTCTTTTCCTTTTCTCGCGATTGAAAAGCGTAGAGGGATGATTGAACCAGAAATGGAGGATTTGGCGCTTTCTTCTTCTATTTTTTTCCCTGTAGATTTTTTTCGATTTGGATATTTTTTTTCTTCCTTGAAGCGAGATTTAGAGAGGGTGTTGCAAGTAACAGCTAGTTTTTCTCTACCCGATCTCCTCTGTTTTGGTGCGGTTCTCCCTTCGGAACCCAGGAGGGGGCGCGTATTAATAGAGTCAGCAGCGCGGGTTTTTACGGATGCCCCCTCTACATTTTCTCTCCATTCTTTACAAGGACCTATAGTACGGAAACAAAATGGATCCTCCCCTACCGTTGCTTAGCGGGGAGGGTTTGTCAGCCCAAACGAAGTTCCGGAAGGAAGGAGCCGTGAGCTACGCGGTATAGGATGGGATAGAGCATCTCCAACAGTTTTCTATAATTTAACTTCAAATAATCTGATGTGTAGGCGTTTCAGGATGGGCCTTCTGAATAACACCCATGCCAACCATGGTTCTCTGTCAGCATACAACCTGGAGGAACCTTGTAAGGAGTCAAAGACGGGTCTGTTCATGAAGAGCTTCGTCGAGAAGCATTACTTGCTGCATGTTATGCTGCTTCTGTTTGTTCTGATGGGTACTAGTATGGTCATTGGGGATGGAAGGAAGAAGCCGTGAGCTACACCGTATAGGATGGGTTAGAGCATCTCCAACGGTTTCCTATAATTTAACTTTTAATAATCTTGGATTGAGAGCTTTCTAAAGTTTTTGGACCTTAAAAAAAAAAGCTATTACCCCCCCCCCCCCCCCCAAAAAAAAAAAAATAGTGATTGGGAAAGCACACGAGCGTCCAATATCTGACCACTTCGACCGGAGTTTTTATGCGTGCAGAGAGATTGGAATTCCGATAGGGTAACTGTTAGATCGGTAATTTTTTCATTTGTTACTAAAAAATGATTTTGAGAATAAATTTTGGGAATTATTAGAGATGCTCTTAGAGCATCTCCAACAGTTTCCTATAATTTAACTCTCAATAATCCTGGATTGGGAGCTTTCTAAAGTTTTTGGACCTTAAAAAAAGATCATTCTCCAACAGTTCCCATTTTCCCCCTAAAAATATTGACTGGAAAAGCACATGAGCGTCCAATATCTAGCCACTTCGGTCGGAGTTTTTGGGCGTGCAGAGAGATTGGGATTCCGATAGGGTAACTGTTGGAGCGGTAATTTTTTCATTTGTTCCTAAAAAATAATTTTGGGAATAAATTTTGGGAACTATTGAAGATGCTCTTAGTGCCCAGATAATTATATTTCCGAGATGTAACCAATTAGCCCTACAAAGGAAAAGCTACACATTAAATATAGTCATTTTAGGTATCTCTACTATTATAAAACAGCAGTTGGTGGCAGTGGTGAGTTCTACCCACGTCATTAATTGCCCTACTTAATTGCCCTGCTTAATTGCTCTACGCAAAAAACGAAGCGTTGCTTTAATTAGCCAGCTTTCGCAAGAAACGAAGCGTTAAAGATAGATGTTTGATCTTGTGAAATAATTTTTTTATTTTTTAATCTTTATTTTTCGTTATCAATTTTGTTTTTCGTAGCAATGCACGGGCATGTAACTAGTTGGTATGATTTTTAAGATACCGCTTGACAGCTGATTTCTATTATAATTGTATTTATTATAAATCAGAAGAAATACTTTTGAAATATTTTCATGTTGAATTCAGTAGTACCAATTTAGATTGTTTTTTTGTCTATATTGATTATAAAACCTAAAAAAGTTTGACAGCTTGGGTTTTAAGATGATTTATATTTATAGGGCGGGGGACTATATATGCAATTAAGAAGCTGGTGAATTATATTCTTTTTATCACAAATATATATGTTTTCGATCATAGGCGGACCCAGGGCCCGGTCAGCCTGGGCACGGGCCCGGGCTCAGGCCCATGTAACAAAAGTCTAGATCACGAAAAATACAGTGTCCTTTCGTGAATTCAACAACGAACCGAGCTAATAATATCTGGTTTTAACAAAAACCCAGTTACTACTTAATAGAAACTTCCTTCAGTGATTTGGTCCTTTGTTATTAGCTCAGTAAATAGTTTGTGAACTTGTTGTCCTCCATTAATCGTGCCCGGACTCTAGAAAATTCCTGGGTCCGCCACTGTTTTCGATATGTGTAATCTTTAACTATTGATATCTTCCTAAATATTTACTATATTAGAGCGCCACCTGTACGAACAATTATCCACCACGTCGGATCCCGTGTGGCGGTGGGAGCAGCGACATGGTTGTGGACCTGTGGTCGCGTCGGCCCCGAGTACCATACGGACACGTGCCCTATGCAGCTAGGCTTGCCCACGTGGCGTCCTCTTCTTGGCCGAGCACGGTGGGATCCACTACGATCTCAAACAGCACGACTTGGAGAAAATGTCGGTTGACGATTAGCACTTTCACTATCTAAGGTTTGTTTAAATATGGACTCTATCTTTATGTGGATAAATTTAAATATATTTTTTTGTTAACTTTGTGTTATATATTAGGTATCTCTTTGTATAAAAGAATCAATCTAATAAAGAGAGAATAATTTTACCCTCTATATTGCGTGTGCTCAATATTCATACTTGCTATTTTATTGATGCGTTGCGGTTGATCAAGGACAAGCGACATCGTTGTATAACATGTTATCAGGACGAAGCTTCACTGAGGCCAATCAAGATCGTTTAAATGCATCAATCTATATTGTATTAAATTCGACTCACATCACGCGATTAAATTTACGATAAGCCCTATTGTAAGTTCGAGCTACGTAAGTTAATCATATATGAATAGTCTCCCTAATCTTGTATATTATTTTTCCAAATTACCAAGTCTAATTGTTCTGGATTAAATCGGCAAATTAAGTCTAGTCATGGTACTGTTCATAATTGGTATGAAAAAAAAAATTCCTATACATTTACGACTGCATTGGCTGATGCTAGCCAGCCGCTTCGCTTGCGCCGTCGCACCAGACGCTAGCCAGCCGTTGCTCCACCCCCGCTGCCACGGCCTCGAAGGGCATGCGGATCCCACTCCACCGTGCCTAAAGTGTGTCGTAAGTTGTGCGGCGCCATCCGGCCTCCGACCTCCATCGCTACGCCGCACCTAATGCGCACGCAGATTCGCCATCGAAGGCCTCGCACCGCGTGTCATCCTTGCGCCCGGCCTGTTGCCGCCCACGAGTCGTCGCTTGGGACTCGGCCATGTGCGTGCCGCGTCGCTCTCAGGCTACGCTGTGTAAGGTATGCCTGGGCGCCAGCCTTGCCGACCTCGCTGACCTGTCGGCCTTTGAGCCCGCCAACCTGCAACCAGACCTGTGGCCAAACGATGCTCGAGCTTGCGCCGTGGCCCTCTATGCCAGCGTTGTGTTGTTGGCCTCCGCGCATGCAACCCGAAGCTCACACTTCGAGCCAGCCGTAGCCACCGGTCGCCAGCCCAAAGCAGCATCAGCGCCTAACGGTGTCCACAGCGCTCGCCCGCTCGCCTGGATCCACGTCGCTGTTTCTCTTTGCCCACCTGCCCTTGAAGTCGCGCTGCGCTACCTCACCATCACCCGTCGTGTGCGCCGCTTGCCTGCACCTGCGACGCTCGCTTGCTTGTCTGGAAGCGACCAGCCACTGCGAGGGGAGGATAAGAGGCGATTGGCGTGGCCACGTGGTTGTTGGGCTGACAGCCCACCAGCACGGCCCACAAGACGAATGGCCCATTTTATAATCTAAAAAAGGGGGAAATCAAAATAAGAGTTTTTACATTTCCCCCCTTATTTTCTTTGTAATTTCATAAATTAGTTAAATAAATTCTAAAAATTTATGTTAAATCCTAGAGACTTGATTTTCTAGATATATGGACTTTTGTAAATTGTTAAACCTAATACTTAGCACACATTGGAATCTCGATATCTCTTTGTTTATTTGTATAACATTATTCCATGATTCATATGTACTGGAATTGATTTTTTTTGTTATTTAGTAATTATGAAAATTACTTGGTGATTAATAAAAAATTATGAAAATGCTAGAAAATTTATAGATAGCATATTGAGAGCTTCATCCCTCTAGATTTATTTTTTTGGTGTTATCCCATGTTGATATGTGTTGGAATTAATTTTTTTGTTATTCGGTAATTCTGAAAATTGCTTGGTAATTAACAAAAAATTATGAAAATACTAGAAAAATTCTATATAGCATATTGGAAGCTGCATTTCTTGGGATTATTCCATATTTAAATATGCCAGATTTATTTTTTCTATTGCTTGGTAATTCCAAAAATTACTTGATAGTTAGCAGAAAATTATGATAAATACTAAAACAATTCTAATTTTTTTATATAATTATCAACTGAATAGATATAGACCAAGGTTTACTAATTTAAGAGTGAGCATGCAATATATTGATTTTACTTGCAGTAAAAGTTATTTTTGCATAAAAAGAAATAGGATATGTTAGACACCGCAAAAGATGGAATTTATTGAGCTTGCCCTGATAAAACATCTAGGCCCCTAAATTTATTTGATTTTGTAAATTAATGATAATCGTGTAAATGGACTAACAGTTCTGTTAAGTTTGTGAGAATAGGTTGGTTCAACTTGAGGCGTAAAGGATCGTGATATAAAGGAATCAAGAAAAGAAGTTCAAAAACTCGAGGTCAAGGTACAAGGGTAGTTAAAACCTTTTTATGTTTTTATCAATCTTGGAGTTAGAAGAAAAGAATGGATTAATAGATTAGATGACGTACTATAAAGAGGGAGAAATGTCTAGTAACTTGATTTTGATAATGGTGTGAATTGGTTCAAATTGTTTTGGACTCATAATAGAAGCATTTAGATTTAGTTTGAATATAGTTTATGTCTCTACCGCCGTGCATATCGCATTAGTACCGCAGGGTGGTACTACCGAGTTTATTATAGTGGTAGATTTGTTTTCCAAAGAAGGATGTTTTCAAGGTTTTTCATATTTTCTCTGGGCTGAAGCTACTGCTGTTGTTAACGCGGTACTACCTCTTAGCGGTAGCATTGACTTTTTGAGCGGTAGCTAAATAACAGAGAGACACCTTTTCTAATTTTTCTGGAGTAGTACTGAAGTTCTCAAGTGGAATATAAATTACATAGAGGGGTGTTTTGAGGGTTTTTGCTCTGTTTTGAGTGTTGGTACTACTGCAGTGTAATGAGCGGTACTAGCAGAGTTCGGTAGTACCGCATTTTATGTACTGGTAGTTATTTTACAGAGAAAATCTTTTTCGAGAAAAAAAACACAGTCTAATTGTTGGTACTACCACACATTGAGTGCCGGTAGTACCGAACCTCTATAACGGGCAAAACTGTCAGTGCATTTAATGCATACAGTCGACCATTGGAGGCAATTTCTTCTGGGGCGGTACTACCGGACCTCAACTGCCTATCGCTACAACCGGGGGAGGGCAATGTGAACCCGTTGGAGACGATAATGGTACCTCCGTTGGCAGACCTCTGCCATCGTCCTTGAAGGACTATGTGGAGGTCCATCCATGTTTGTGATGATCATTTGACTTTATTTGAGTAAGGTGTGCTCATGTTTGAGTTTGCTTTGAGTTGGAATTCAAAAGGAAGCAATTTGAGTTGTGTTAGCTTCTTGTGGTACTACCGGCATGTGGCTGGCGGTAGAACCAACTGATGAATGAGAAATGATTATTGCTATTATTATTGGACATTGCTATGTGATGGGTTTTCCTTGTCTTTGATGGTTGCAGGACGACAGTGTTAGGTCATGGTGAGGCAGTGGATGACCGGGACTAGGCAACGTGTGTCGGAGGTCCAAGCGGTTTAAGATCGCGGAAGATGATCGGAGACTGAGTCCGGGCAAGTTAAGAAGACAAGGAAAGGTTGAAGGATCGAGGATAGATGCCTAGAGGGGGTGAATAGGTGATTAACAATTCTCTAAAACAATGCAACGGAAAATAGATCGGAACTTCCGATATGAGAGTCGGAGGTTTCGGTCCAATCGGACTATCCGATATGAGGTTGAATTATTCGATTAGAACAGAGTGTAGAGAATTGCAAAACAAATTATGCCTAAACAAAAATTGATTTCTACTATAGCACACAAGCAAATATCAACAACTTGAAGTAAAGCTAGTGTGACACTACGGAATGGCGTGACATTATAAATTGTGTTATTAGCGAATAAAACCTTACGGTATGGTGTTTTATCGCGTTTTGGGCCGTTTCCGGGGGTTCGGGCCTTGGGAAACTTAGTTCGGGCCTTGGGGGGATTGGTTGGGCCGAAGGTGGAGAGGATCTGGCCCAAGTGGAAGTGGAGGAGGGCAGCCAACCTGGCTTGGGCGCTAGTCCTAGGGCGCCCCACCTCTCCCTCTAGCCGCCCCTCCCTCCTCTCCACCCCTCCCAAGCCGCCGCCCCCTCTCCTCCACGCCTCCCCCCTAGCCGCCCTTCCCCTTGCGCCTCCTCTCCCTCCCTCTCCTCTCCACCTCCCTAGTCGGCTTAGGGGAGACCCTCACCCCTCCATCCCGCTGTCCTCTCCATTGGAAAGCTCCGCGATGAGGAGATCCGGTGGATTCGGAGCGAGGAAGGAGATCGGGAGAACCGGGAGGAGAAGATTCGACGTTCGTTGTTCTTCGGGCGAAGGTATGGCTATGGGTAATCTTTGGGGATGGACTAGGTGCTGATCTAGAGGAGGTTTTGGTGCTTTTAGATCGAAATGTGGTGCTGCGATTAGATAGAATTGATGAAAACTAGAGATTGCATGGCATTCTGTTTCAGGCAGATTGGACGTCCGACTTAGGGTTTGAGTTTTCGCAATTTTAGATGTGGTTCCTAGTCGGCTGTATGTTTAGAAAGTTGTAGATAATTTCAATACCTTTCGGTGGACACTAAGAACGCGTAATTTCGATCATCCGTTTGAAAGATATGGCTATTTTATCGAACGTGTTCAAAACTGTGACGTGATTGGGACAGATTGGGTTGATCTGTAGATTAGGCAATTTTAGAGGCCGAATCAGTTTTTCCCAATACTTAGAAAAAAGCTAGGAAATTTTCTAAGCTTCTAGAAAATGTACTCATTTGTCTGATTTGGGGTTGTTAAGCTCGAGTTATGGCCTTCCGAAGGCTGCTGTCCCGTTGGACAAAATCTGTTTTTGGGTATTGGGAGTAGATCGCGAAGTTGGTTTAACTAAGTGCTCTTATGTGGTCTTGTGTGCATGTGGTTGAGTGTATTGAACCTTTGTGCAGGTGGTGTGACCCCGGGAGTGCCCTCATCCTCTCGCCAACCCGTCGCCCGCGGTGGAAGGCAAGTGTATTGGAATGGGTTGTGTTGTATGTTTGCTAGTCTTGCTTAGGTGCAATATGATTACATGATATGCTAACTTGCCATGATTGTTGTTTGCCTACGACATGATGAAAATGGTTTGTTATAAGGCCATGCAATGGTTAGTTTGTGTTTATATGCAAGTTATTTATGTTTATGGCATATTTGCATATATGGCATGAGGACTGGCCAGGACGGTGAAAGTCATAACTAGTTCGGTGAGGTCGGTGAGAAAGTTATGACTAATCCAGAGCGTCATTGCGTAAGACCTATCTCGTGATTCCATCCACAGTTGTGAATGGAAGCGAGGAGTAGGCACCCTCCATCTACGAGATGGAAGGGGAAAGAGGGTGCACGCCGACGGGTGTGCACTCGGCAATACCGGTATGTGCTTTAAGGAGACATGTGCATTGCATTGCATTACATTATATGATGATGTTATATGATGATGTTATATGAAGAGGTCAATGAGATGCATACAAGGTGAATATGAAATGTTTATGAGGCTGAATATGAAAAGTAGTGATGAAGGTATTGAAATGTGTTTTCTTGTACCATTGCAATACACTTTGCTGAGTGATGAACTCACGCTTGTGTTTTATGTTGTTTTTTTTAGGTACCATGAGATCGGCATGCGGGAAAGGGGTTTAGCTACACATCTACACGTAGCTCCACACATTTAGACAGTTTATCATTTGGAGTTATGATAATAAGAATAGTACGATGAAACTTGAAGTTTGGTTTAATTGTGTGCCTTTTTCGTTCTTTTGCTTCGTTATAATTTTGGAGTGGTTGGATTCATTATTTTATACGTAAGATGTTGCCATACCAATTGTTATTGCTGTTTTAGATGTCTCATATTATGCTATACATTGCCATATTATTGCTATTGCTTCAAATCATGGAAAAACAAAGGAGATGGTGCCAAAATTTTCGGTTTTAGCATTTACACCTTTGCTGTAATTTACCTTTATTTGTGCCATTTAGATGCTGTGTCTATCATGTTTGGTGACATCCAGGGCATACTAGATGCCGGGGTGTTACAGCTAGCTAGCGAGAGAATTAACCCTAGATAGATCAATCCAATACAAGATAGCAAAATAAAGCAATAAGCAAATGTAAAGAATTGACACGATGATTTGTTTACCAAAGTTCGGACTTCCTCCACCGAGGTTCCTATGTCTTTGTTGAGGAAGCTCGGTCACACTTGAGTCGGGTCTTTTCCGACCCTATTCCTCGCCAATCTCGGTCACACTTGAGACTTAGCTTCTATTTTTGATTTCTTCCTTTTCGAAGGTGAAATCACACCTTCATGAACTTCTCACGGCACACCACACTCGTTGGTTGCTCGTGAGCGACGCCTAGCCATCTAGGAGTCCTCAAACTCCAAGAGTAACGAATCCAACGAATGGATGATCTTGGATATGAACTCTAGTGCTCAAGATATATCTCACTCAATCTCGCTCTTAGCACTAACCCTCACTTCCCACACCTCACTCAAAGAGAGATCACAAAGATCAAAAGGGAAGGAGATAAGGTGGATACTCAATCCACTTCTAATCACAATACATGTGATTAGAGCTCTCTCTAGCTAAAGAGATGACTAAGAAGCAACAAATACATCCCAAGGTGTTCTCTCCACTCAACTAGCTCAACCTCTTGCTCAGCCCTTCAACCCATGCTCCCACCCGGCCAAGGGGGGGTATTTATACCCCACACCCAAAAACTAGCCGTTTTACCCATATTGGAACTTCTGATCCCAACATCGGATGTTCCGATCAGGCAGAAACTCCAGAACAAAATCAAAACTCGATTGAGCACAATATTGGATTTTACACATATCGAAACATACGATATGCACGATCGGAACATCCGATCCATCCAGAGACACAATTTTAATCCAATGTACTAATCGGAACATCCGATCACATGGATCGGAACATCCAATCTCTCCAGAGAGGAACCTTTCAAACTAAAACACTGATTGGAACATTTGATCACTCAGATTGGAACATTCGATCCTTCCAGAGAGGCACCTTTTTTGCACTAAGCCTAATCGGACTATTCGATCCCAAATATCGGAACTTCCGATCTTTCCAGAATGAAGCTCAATTTCGCCGAACCGAAAAACTTGGTCTGGTGCACACTTAAATAAACTCAAAAAGCTTCTAAGTCCTGATCGGAACTTCCGATCCTCACAGAGGAGCACCTAAGACTTAGACAAGTTAGCACCTTGCGATAGATCGGACCTTCTGATCCCCTGATCGGAACTTCTGATCAATCCAGAGAGGTCCTAGACTCTCACAAATACACCACCGGACTTACCGATGGATCGGAACATCCGATCCAGACAGAAAGACAAACCTTTCCAGTGTACGTGATGCATTTTGTGTCTCTCATCTATTTAAGTATAGATAACACTTGAGCACTGAAACATTTCTAAATCATCAACGTTGGATCCCTCTTAATAGTACGACAACCCTATAACTAGAAACTCTATTTAGTTACCTTTGACGCCGCACGCGATCATTCCCCTTTTGGGGTCTTTATGATCTTCAATCATACCTGTTTTCCCCGGGATTGTCACCCTTATTTTGTTCTTGTTCATCAACTCATGATGAACCTTCACTTCTTTTCTTCTCGCCGGGATCTCCTCTTGACGTCCATCACTTCATGATGCCGTATATGTCCCGTTTCTTCATCTTCTCAACCACTTGAACTAAATCCTACTTTCACAACTCATTTGAAAGCGTTAGTCCAACACACAAGGTTGTCACAATCATCTATTGCACTCCATTAACACATAATGGATGCCTCCATAATGATTGAGCACAACATAAATCAATTTAATGAATACTTTATTTGTGTCTTAAGTACATTGATGCAACTAATGCTTTGTTATACTCAAGAACTATCGATTATCCTTAATCGATCACAAGAACACCATCAACACATGATGAAATATTCTTTGATGATTAAGAGATAATCAACCTCAATTTAAATGTTGATTTAAATTGATATGAGTATATAATAACTACACAGGTTTTCATATACTCATGCTGATGGAAAATAACGATCCATAATATGTGGAATGTATGGAAATGATCATTACTCTAAGCCAGCAAATATAGAATAAACTCCACAAAGATATGTGCATACATATAATTGACCTTGAATCAATACGCACATATTCAATTTTATTTCTTTGGAGCATATCCTATGATACCATGAGTATACTACAACTATGCATGTTAAATGTATACTCAAATATTTAGTTTCAATGTCTTGATCCTTTATATGTGGTAATGAGAAATAGAGCAGTACAATGAAACATTAAGTTATAGTGTGAACTCCTCTTAAATGTGTGCATCCATGTAATATATGGATTGGGAAACATGATACACAATTTTTGGTTAAAGCAGTGGAGAAATTCATACTTCAACTTAAATCTTAAGTATGCAATAAAATAATGAACATTGATACAATGCATACCTTGGGTTTTCTATTCTCAATCCAAATATGAGGCTGCTAAACATAATCTCAATAAATAAGTTAGTCTCATTAAAGATTGGATTTGTCATAAATAATGATTAAGCATTAATCATAAACCAATCACCAAAACCAATGGAGCTTGAACTTACAATCTCCCCCTTTTTGGTGATTGATGACAAATCCACTAATTCACTCTATTATATTATATTTGGATGAAAAACATTGCAACAATGCAAAAGGGTTTTTAATAAACGCAATCAGCAGAAGCTTCTCCCCTTAAGCATTAAAACACAAATCCCTCTTTTTACTCCCCCTTTTGGCATTGAAGAAATTAAACACGAAGGAGGGTAGTGTTGATTTACAAACATCACTTTCGGCATATATATTAACCAAATGTAAGATACCAATTGCAAATCCAAATAGTGATCCAAATAGCGCACAAGCAATGCGAGGGAATCAACACTCATTTAAACACTCATTTAAATTCTTCCCTTTTTCTTCTTCAGAGGGAATTAGCGACCAATTCTCCCCCTTTTGGCATCAAACACCAAAAATGGAAAATCTAACTTGAGAAACCAAGGAGTTCATAAAAATCGAGTGCTAAGTGGTAGAGCAAAAATCACATAAAGGATTTGTGGCTCTATAACAAAACTTTTAGAATTCTCTTCCTTTAGAATTCTTTCCCTCTTTCAAATGTAGGTCATAAGAGGATTACTGTAAAATCATATGACCTTAGCAAGGAATTGAAAGATTAATTCAAATAAATAAAATAAGTTTGCAAACTTTTAACTTTGATACCAATTAAAAGACAAGATGCCAAATAATAACTTGATACCAAATGCAAGGAAAAGCGAACAAGTTTGGCAAAATTTTGAAATATGGTAAAAAAGAATGAACACTTGAAAGGAGGCCATATTTTCAGTTTGGATACCAATTGAAAGAATTTAAGCTCAAAGTACAAAGGTAGGTATCACAAAGGTTATTTGAAACTAATTCAAATAACTCACTTCATTTTATTAGGCTTTATGACAAACGTCATGATTTTCTTGTAGAATCTAT
Source organism: Rhipidocladum racemiflorum (assembly GCA_036346355.1). Taxonomy (NCBI): domain Eukaryota; kingdom Viridiplantae; phylum Streptophyta; class Magnoliopsida; order Poales; family Poaceae; genus Rhipidocladum; species Rhipidocladum racemiflorum. The sequence continues at coordinate 74,650,074 of CM070569.1, read as the reverse complement.
AATTTTGCATAATAGGGTTAAACGAGAAACCCAACACAAATACCACTTGAGAAATGAGATACCACTTTAAAATCTATCTCAAGGGTTTTGCTTGGAAATCTTCTTTCAAGAATGAGCATAAAGATTTTTTCATAAAGAATAATGCTCAAATGGAATTTCTCCTCTTTATGTATTTCAATTCATAAAGAACCTCACACAGAGAGTTCTTAAATGATTGAACTTACAATTTAAGCTTATGGAGAATCCAATTCAAAAAGAATTTGGGTATCTAGGTAGAGGCTACAAGCGGCAATCAAAATACCACTTGTAGGAGGATTTAAAATTCATTGATACCACTGAAAGAATTCAAATAACCAAAGATATCATTTGTGGGAATGAACAATTAGCTTAATGATACCACATGTTGAAAAGATAAGTATCCAAAGATACCACTTGTAACCACAATAAATGAATAACGCTCTCTTGATACTACTTATTAGATCAAATCACATAGATATTGATACCAAGTGAAAAATAGTTGATTGAATCGATGAGTACCAGAGCAATTAAACATTTAAGGGTATCAAAGTGAAATGCAACTTAAAACTAGAGCATGAAATAAAAGTTACAAGGTTTTGCTTTTTGAAATTCTAAACCACATAGATTTAAAGAAGGCATCAGAGCTTACAAATAAACTCATAAAGGGTGAAAATAAATCTTTGTAAAGATCAAATCCCCTTAACTAGAATTTGATTTTTGAAATCACCAAGAATTTTATAAAAAAAACAAGAGATCAAAGCAAAACAAAATGTATCAGAGAACAACTTGAAAACTTAGAGTTAAACAATTGAGGATACCACTTGGAAGCATTTAAGTGCCCAAAACTTGACATAAATAAGCTCCCCAAGATATTTAATAAATGAATCATGGAGCTATTTTGCATTTGAATTGCAAAGTGGTTTATCTTGATCTTTTTTAGAAAAGAAGTATTTGAATTGATTCCTTTTTATTTGGACACTTGACAACCAGGATTGTGATTGAAAAATCCCTCACATATTTCATGACTTTCATCCATGAAATCTAGGGGTACACATAATTGTCTAGTCGTTTCGGTTTTTGTGGATTTTGCGAATCTGAGGAGCACCAGTTTGAAGAAAAATCTTTGGGTGTTTCGGATTTTCATTTTGGGATTATTTGGAGTACTTTGAGTGAGGAAAATTTAATTTGAGGATCATTCACCCCCTCTGATTACCATCTCGATCATTCAGTCCTTGTGGTACTCCATCGACAAGAGGGTGACAGTGAAGATGGAAGAGAGACGGCAAGGTTAAACAGTTCAAACGGTACATCATTAGATATTTTTTCTTTTACTATTATTACACGAGTTCGTCGGAAAAGGGAGACAACAATATACGCAGTGACTTACCAGAGTGAAAAACTCACGGAAAAGGTAGAGCACAGAGACCATTCGACAACTTTTTCGAGCCCATGTTTTTTTCGTACGTCGCCCATGTCGGTGTCGAGTCAACACACACACACAAACGCTGCCACTTTGCTAGCATCCGAGTTTACAAGGAAAGCGTAGAACTTACTATCCATGGTCAAACTTGCAAATGTAGTTGAAAGAAGTCAAGAGCTGCACAATGTGCCATCCGCTGTCGCGCTCAAAGCGTGGGCGGTACTTGCGTAAGCGGAAACCAGGCTCGAAATCGCGTCTTCAACACCTCACCAAAGCATGCTACCATTGCTCTACAACGCTGTTGTGTTGAAGCAGTGGCAGATATTATGTAAGTTGTGCTAATGAAGGGTTAAACGGGCAACGTGACTTTTTGCGGAGCGAACGCCTCGACTGAAAACGATGTTGATACCGCAGAAGAGTCCGAATCCTCTCATCTTTAATATCACCAAAGCATGCTACCATTGCACTACGGCACTGTTGTGTTGAAGCAGTGGCAGATATTATGTAAGCTATGTTAATGGAGGGCTAAACGGGCAACGTGACTTTTTGCAGAGCGAACGCCTCAACTGAAAACGACGTGGATACCGCAGAAGAGTCCGAATCCTCTCATCTTTAATATCACCAAAGCGTACTACCATTGTGCCATGGCACTGTTGTGTTGAAGCAGTGGCAGATATTATGTAAGCTGTGTTAATGGAGGGTTAAACGGGCAACGTGACTTTTTGTGGAGCGAACGCCTCAACTGAAAACGACGTGGATATCGCAGAAGAATCCAAATCCTCTCATCTTTAATATACGTAGTATATGAACGGATTGTTTACGGTAGCATTATTTTGAGTCATTGCTAGCATTTTCGCGTTGCAGGAGCAAGGCGCCAAGGCATTACCTTTGGTTTTGTGTCTGTATGCATGCATGCATGCGTATAAGAGTATGCGTGACCCTTTTGTCTGCAACACAAGGCCACAAAACCTTACGTCCAACGTGTGTCTATATACTACCTAAAACACTTCCGGAAGGAAGCGCGCACGGAGGAGCCCTCCACGTCATCCCCTTCCGTTCTGTCTCCTCTATTTCCAAAAAAAAACCCTCCAGTCCTATAAATCACGGATAGGTCCTCCTAATTTACGCAGAGGTCCTTTGCGATTTTTGTGAGGGCAAAAAAAAAAATTTCGGTTCGCGTTTAGGTCCCCCGTTCGCCGTTTTACGGAAATAGCCTCCCGTTAAATGCGAATCACGAGCGAGCCCTTTTCCACTTTTTCGAAATAGCGGTGTGGTCCAAAACTATAACAAACAGGTCCCCAGTTTTTATATCCAGGTCATTTCTCCGTTTTCTCCGGAAAAAAATATTTTTGTCAACAGAAAAATATGTACTTTTTTTCGACTAAGTCTCTAAGGTTTCTTGAGCCTCCAAAAATTTGGAAAATATGTCCATGTCTACTTTTTCTCTGGAAAAAAAACACAAAGTTATTTTTCCTTCACGCGTGCGGCGTGCGCATTTAAAAATACATCTATATCTATTTTTTCTCCGAAAAATTATTTTCCCTCTGAAAAATTATTTTTCCTCCGGAAAAAAACGCAAAATTGAAAAAAATATTTTCTTCAACAGAAAGATGTGTGCTTTTTTTCGGCTTAGTCTCTAAGGTTTTTCGAGCCTCCAAAAATTTGAAAAATACGTCTAGGTTATTTTTCCTGCATGCGTGCGGTGTGCGCATTTAAAAATATATCTATATCTATTTTTTCTCCAAAAAAAAACGCAAAAATGTATCGTATTTTTCCCTAGCTCGGTCTCTGAGGTTTCTCGGGCCTCTAAAAATTTGAAAAATACGTTTAGGTCTACTTTTTCTCCGGGAAAAAAAACTGAGTTATTTTTCGTTCGCGCGCGGCATGTGCATTTAAAAATACGTCTAGATCTATTTTTTCTCCAAAAAATTATTTTTTCTCCGAAAAAAACGCAAAATCATTTTTCGTTCACGCGCGCGGCGTGCACCGCATACTTTTTCCCTAGCACGATCTCTAAGGTTTCGCGAGCGTACAAAAAAAATACGTTTCGATCTATTTTTCTTCTAGAAAAAACGCAAAATCATTTTCCGTCCACGCGCGCGGCGTGCGCCATGCTTTCATTTCTTTATAAAAAATACACGATAATGCTGATATAAGCCTAGCACGTTTTTTTTCTTTCTTATGATATGTTATGGCTAGTATAACCAACAAAAGAAACGAAGGCTTTAACCAAACCCTACCTAACTCTCAATCAAGCAATAACATATCACAATATCAAATAAAAAACGCTCTAGCTTATTACCTCATTTCATATATTACTATATTATTCGCAAACACTAGATTACGTAGCGTGCCGCCGCGTGTGCATTTCTAGTGTGTGTATATATGCATACATGCTACAAAAGTCAAATGTGACGATCAGAGATGAGCGACGCGTAAGTATGAACGCGAACCAAAAGACAAATGTGTATGCAGTTAGCCATTTATACGTGTTGGTGTAGCCGTGACCGGTGCAGCCGACGACAATTCATGGGGGACCGTCCATGAACGAACTCAACGAAGCCTCCAAAGTGTGCAGTAGTAGTGGGAAAAAATTTATGCACCGAATTGCCGCCGTTAAGACTATAGGTGAAGGCCGTTAAATCATCCGATACATTATTTAGTTTGCTTTAGCTGAGCCTTCCATCTCTCTGACTTGACACGACGACCCTCATCATCGATCCGATGAGCATCTTCTATTCTTCTCTAAATGAAAAGAAAAGCAATGGAGCATGGAGGCGAAGGCCTACAGCTAGCATGTATGGCTCGCTCAAAAAAGCCTACGGATTGTTCGCGCCTTCTTCAACTAGGTGTGCAATTAATATGCCAGGTTTAGTGTCGTACTATTATGTACTCCCTCCGTTTCTTTTTGTAAGGCGTATTAGGTTTCGTTAGGACAAGACTTTGACCAACGATTACTTCATTAATATACCATTTATGTAATACAAAATCATAATTATATATAAGTACTTTTGAATACAAATCTGCTAATATCAATTTTGTGTCATAAAAATTATATGCTAATAGAGTAATTGTTGGTCAAAGCCTTGTCCTAACGAAACCAAATACGCCTTATAAAAAGAAACGGAGGGAGTAATAGTGCTTTGATAAGGAAACCTACTGTTGTCATATACTGTGGTATAGACGGTAGCTGTCTATAATATACATCCATGTCATCTACAGACAGTACTAAAGACCACTTATACAATAGACTGTCTATATACCTGTCTGTAATGATCTCTCATATCATTAATAGACTGTCTGTACACTAATATACACACTATAAAGCTGTCTATAAAGCCGTCTGTTAAATAGTAGACATCATATTTCTCTCTCTTCCCTCTCTCTCCTCCACATCATCTAAAATCTGATGTGACATACCCTTATAGACAGCTGATATGTACCATTATACATGCCTACGCAAGTTGGAGGTCACTAAATGGGCAACGGCATCATGCCATCTGATTGATCAGGCTCGCTCGCAAGATCGGCCGTGCTTCCTCCACGCCTACTTTCGCTATCGCGGCCTATCCTTTTCTGTAACTGCGGAAACATTCTCCAGCGGTCCAGCTTATTTAGCCTGAAGCGCACTATCTTCTAGACTTCTAGTATTCTTCATGGCCCTGGTCTGGTAGCGACAGCGCCACAGCGAGACGTGCGATCTTTTGCAGATCATGACAAGCCGTTTATCCACCAGACACGAGGCCTGTACAGCACCATGCATTGGAGTGACATCCGCCTTGTAGGGTCGCAGCATCTGCATGCCCAAACTTTTTTTCTAGAGATGTTGCAAGAGAAAAAAAGGAGAATTAATTTCGAAACATGACCAAAGAAGAGAGTAATTGGGGCGGCGACAGAAGAACACGAAACAAGCGGGAGGTGTTTCGTGCATAACTTATATAATGGCTGTGTAAATATTAAAATATAAATTAATAACAGACGATGATTTACCCGACTTATACAGAGAGGATGCTTCGAAACAAGAACGGGAGCAGGGGCCATGAAACCAGCAAACATAGTAATGCCGTCTTTGCAGAAAAGTGGAAGTGACGGGACCAAAATATCGCCTACTCTGTCTCATCAACGTTGTAGCTTTCGTCGGTAAAATATCTGTATTTATGGAGACGGGCAAAAATGCTGAAAAATACCGGCGCATTTTCGCCTCTTCGATGGAAGCTTCAAGGCCTTACGGACATGCTGGGTGATGGGCCGTGATAAGCCTGCGGTCCGGGCCGAAAGATGGCATTGTCTGGTTGCTTCTCACGTCGAAGAGGCAGAGTTGCTGGGCTGGGCAACCGTTCTCCAATGAAAGCTACAATGCGGCAAAGGCCAAGCCTCTTCCCGGCTTGGGCGTGACATGGCCGGCCGGCCACCATGCCGGCCTATGCTCTTCATTTCTTTTCTCTCCTTTTGAAAAATACCTTCCCCTCATACAAGAAACCAGTGACGTATCTAGAATTTTAAGGGCGCGTTTGGTACGGATCCAGATTCTAGCAGAATCAGAAACGGTTCCAGATTCTTGGTAGAAACGTTTCAGGTAGAATCAGAATCACTGTCTGGAAACCGTTTGGCTAACTGTCTGGATTCAGATTCTGGAATGGGGATGAAGTGGTGTAAATGACTGAAGTGCCCTTTGTAGTTATGATGGATTTGTAGTATATTTTAATGTAAGAAATGACGATGAAATACATGCATCCATAATAATCTCATTATAGAATTTTTGTATCAATGTTCGGCCATTCAAATACAAGGAAATAGCAAAATACATCATTGTACTAATATTACAAAAATGATAAATTGAACTACGATCTAGATTCCATAATTGCCTTTGCAAGATCATCTCGAAATCTATCCATATTTATGTCATTTGCATCGGATGTAACCGTATTTGATGAATTTTGAGACGGCTGATGTCTCGCATATCTTTGTGGTATTATTGGCATGTAATCCGGATTCTCATCACACATTCGAAAATCTGTGTCAAGCGCATGATTTTCACGAATGTAGTTATGGAGACACATGGTTGCTGCAACAATCATCTTCTGTTTGTTCATCGGATACGTAGGCATCTTTAGAAGTATCCTCCACTTCATCTTCCATACACCAAAAGTACGCTCAACAACATTACGAAGGCTAGAGTGTAAATAGTTGAATACCTCTTGCTGACCAGACGGCGCAACACCTCTTCTCCAGTCAGGTACATGATACCTCTGTCCTTTGTACGGTGCTAAGTACCCCGGTCTGTTTGGGTAACCGGCATCCACAACATAATATTTGCCTAATGAAATACGAAGTAGCATAAGTAATGTGACGTAACATGACAATAGATTTATGTAATTTAAAAACAATTTTTACCTTGCGGAGGATGTGGAAAGACTTGTGTATCATGTTCTATAGCATGATAGAGAACACTAGTGTCATGCATAGATCCTGGTTGTCCAATAGAAGCATACGTGAAACGCATATCGAAGTCAACCACTGCCATCACATTTTGGGTTGGAGTCCCTGATCTGCCAATATATCTAACATAATCCCTGGATTGTGGTGTCGCTAAGATATGTGTCCCGTCAATTGCTCCAATGCAATCCTTAAAATGCGGCCACATCCTTTGATCACCACTAATTCTACTATGCACCTCGGCAAAGTTACGGTCCTTAGGTCTTATGCAATCTTTAGCCATTCGAACTAAGCATTGTAACACATCATCAAATTTTCTACTGATTGTCTCCCCTGAATGCTTGAATGTATTTTGAATCGAACTATTGGATCTATTTTGGCCGCAGATACACAGAAAGATAGCAAGCGATTCTAATGAGGTAATATTGATGGATGACTTTAGGCCGTAATTGCTTACCAATAAGTCATGCAAACTGAAAAAAAGACTTTCATTCATCCTGAACATTCTGTGACTTTCTCCAGGTGTGTTCAACGTCTCCATAATCCATCCATAACCACTGAGTTGTGAAGTCCTAGGTGGATTCTTGTCATAATGCTTCATGTAATATTGATGTAAAACAGTCGCAGTTGCAAGCAAGTTGGTCTGCAATATTTGATGTTGACGTATAACCTCCGCATCAACCTCGCTATCACTTTCACTTTCACTTGAAGACATCTTTAACATAGAAAAAAATAAACGTTAAACAACATATATGCCAAGTGCAAGAATCAACATTTAAACAACATATATATCGCAACACAAATCAACATTAAGCAACATTTTTGGTCTTAACAATAAACGAAGCACAAGTGCAAATTACAAACAAAAGAAATCAAATTGAACTAATGTAGAATCACTTTTATTAGTCTATTCTTATTCTATACCCTATAAATAAATTTCCTAAAAAGTAGAACATCATGGTCCATATTTGACAAAGTGCTTCATTGAGAGCCATGCAAACCGGTCTTCTGGAGTGTCCAATGTCATAAACATATCTCTCTCAGCACGCTTTGTAAATAATTCAGTTGCGATGAAGTGTTGCTTTGTCCCAGGAATCGCACCACACTCCTTCACAATGGTCATTACGGCCTTGATGGAATTCTCATCCTTGTTTGCAAGCGACTCAACAGAAGTAGCGGACCTCTCACTCAAAGTCACCATTTTACTAATCTGTTCTTCGATCCACTTGCCTCCATTTTTCTTGGCTCTCCTTGTCTTCTCTTTGTCATCACAGTATGATCTCTTGCCTTTGCCCTTGCTACTTGGAGTTATTTCTTCTGGATCACTTTCGGGCTCTGAATCCATAGACTCACGACAATCAATAGGACTTTGAGGAATGAGACCGCATTTAAGCACCAAAATGATCGTCACCGGAATTTCTAAGGTCTTCAAACATAACCTTCAACTCATCCTCATTTTGAATTCCCTTGTCTTTAAACTTTCCACATCCTGGAATTTTCTGCAAACATGAATACATTTGTCAAAAAAAGTCATATCGTTGAAAACAAAACAAGCCAATAATATAATGTGGTTTGCGTACTTACTTTTCTCATCATCTTCCACCAATCATTGTTCATGTCAACCGTTCCCTTCCTCTCATCCCAACCTATACCTGTTTGTTTCAACAGCTCCTTCCAAGCATTGTACTCTAGCCTCAGTTTAGCCCATTTATTCTTAAATTGCCCCCTAGTGTACAAAATCCCTGTCTCCTCATTGAACTTTTCAATCACATTTTTATACCCAAGATTGTTCAAATGGGTGCTAGAACGATTTCCGCACCTCACTTGTTCGACAAACAATCTACAAACAATTCTAGTGTGTTCTTCAGACCATTCAGCTTCAACCATCTACACAAGCACACCAATATCACAAACAATAAAATCATATTGCATTCATCCAGCAGTTTTCAAATGCAAGTATTATCTATCAACAGTAAACAATTAGCAGGTTAATGGACGAAAATCAACTAACAACAACAAACACACAGTCACAAGCACACTTCTCCGTTGGACATTGCATTCTTGAAGAGTGAAAAACCTGCTAGTACAAGAGAGAAAGGGAGGCTGTGTAATCTTCTAGTAGTAGTGTCCTCTTCTTCTTGGAGGATGCTTGATCCCATAACCCACGCTATGCCAATTCAGAAAGCTAGAGAATTTATTTGCACATCTATAACCAACGAAGGATCTAGATTTTCAAAAAATATTTTGGGGGAAATGCTTGATCTTTTGACAGCACAACCAACTACACAAGTTTTCCGGCTTCTCAAAGACACCTACTGGAAACCTGAAACCGAGTTCAGAACTCTGCTCAGAATCAAGTTTTCTTACAAATGACTGAAACATATTCTTGATATATTAGCAACTTTGTTCATAAATCTGTTAACAAGTCAAATACACATGAGCTACTGGAAACTCTGTTCAAAACTTTGTTAACAAGGGATGATCTGGTGCTTGGCGTCCACATGAGCTATAGTTATTCTTGATATATTAGCCTACATGTTTACAAGTCTAGTTTAAAATGCTTGGTATTTTTGTAACTGCAGTATGTCATTGTGACTTGTGAGATGTTCTTGTTTCTGCTGAATTATTTGTGTAGCAATTGATATCACTATTTATTAATCAATATATCTTTTCTTTGGAGACATACTATTTTGTAGGTCGCTGATAGATCTTTTATAGATTGTTACATGAAACTTGCACTATGGTTGCTAGTGAACTCACTCGTTGTAAAAAAAAAAGCTGATCTCAGTTTCATTGGACATTATGAGACTCAGTATTAAGGGCGCAAAAACCATAATTCAGTTTCATTGGACATCATTCATTGCAGACTCTATGCTAGTGAACTCACTCGTTGTAGAAAAAAAATCTTCGTATTGTTGAAAGAGCTAGATCGTGCGATCAAGACCAGTTCTTTAGGATCTACATCATCTCAGATAATCAAAGAATGTCACTACATGGTCTCAGATAATCGAATAATCCATCACAAACTTGTTAAGTGCATTTGAGTTGAAACTAGAACCAGAACAAGTAAACAATCCATCACAATCATTCACACCTTTAATCAAATAATCCATCACAATGGACGGTAATCCAAATGCTAATACCTTGAGTCCTTGACCGGCTGGCGGTACAAGAGAGTGGACGTCTGGGGAAGCGACGAGCTGCCGAATCCAAAGTCGGCGTCGGCGAAGGGGGCAGGAGTCGGAGTCGATGAAGGGGCAGGAGTCGGCGACGTCGAGGGGGGCGAGGATTTGCGTGAGGGCGGCAGCAGGTGCGTGAGTCACCGCTGGGAGTACCGGGACGGCGTCGTCGTCGAGGTGGGCGAGGATGTCCAGGAGGGCGGCGGTGGGGTGTAGGAGGTGGCCAGGGGGAAATCCGGGAGGGCGGTGCGTCGGAGGGCGGCGGTGGCGGGGGGTGGGAGTTCCGGGAGGCGGCGGCCGCTCGGTGAGTTCAGGGATGGCGGGTGGATTCCCGGCAAGGTAGGAGGCAGCCAAGCGCGATGGGGATCGAGTCCAGAGCGAAGGGTAGGGGCGTAAAAATATTGGACGAATCGGGAGGAACGGGTCTCTGGCCGATTCGGCTGCGGCGTTGAAAAGGATGAATCGATCCGAGGTGAAACGTTCCTAACCTTACGCCGTTTGGTTGAGTTCGATCCGGATTCTACTAGAATCAGGCTAGTTCCAGGTTGCCAAACGCGCCCTAAGTATGGGTGATCTAATTTGATATAAATTTCCGTGCAAGTGCTGCACTGCACATAATTTGCGAAGCACAATTAAAACTCAGTTTCTTAACCACCCTCTGGATACGCCCCTGCGAGGAACCGCGTGACACGGCTTGAGGGAGGCTTGAGGGAGGGGCGATGGTTGCTGGGGAGCCAAGAGAGGAGAAAGAAGAAGCTAGCGCGAATCTTGAAGCGGCTTGGACAGCGAAGATAGTACATACGCGTAGTTGTAGGGGAAAAAACACTCCAAATGTAATCGAGTGATCAGCTACGAGTTTATTGATCCCAGGTAAGCTTAATACGTTGTGGTCCTTGTGGATGGACATGAAACAATACTGGAATGCCGGAATGATCAGCTGTGCGTTGATTGTCCCGAGTCTCACATGAGTTGATACAAAAGCAACAATTAAATGGATAAATATGTAAATGAGTGGTGTCCTGGTATCTGTAAGCAAATGAATGGACAAATTGTAAGTAGAAGTGCGGAAGCTATAACATCGTTTAGTATAATTGGATTTAACCGAAAAGTAATATTTATATACGTAGAAGCATAAACTTATTTTGAGACATATTACCTCCTTGCGTATCAAATTTTCTCTCCTCTCCTCCTTTCTACTAATATAGTTTTTTTTATGATTAAAAATCCGAGATTTCTTTTATTTATGTACTATTCTTTTATGAGCTTATCTGTTACTCAGCCCGAATTGCATAGCGCATATATAGCAAAACAACATCAAAAGTTACATGCATGAACTTTCGCTAACATTTATTGCACATTTCATGCACCTTAAATCATCCCTCCCTTATAATCGGGAGAAAGGGCCGCAGGAGAGTCGCCCCACGTGTGCCCCCTCTCTCTCCTCTTTTTGCAAAAAAGCCCCTCCAGTTATTGAAATTACGGATAGGTCCTTTGCAATTTTTTGTGAGAGGAAATTTTTTTCCCCGGTTCGAATTTAAGTCCCTCGTTCGACGTTTTACATAAAGAACCTCCCGTTAGATATGAATCGTAAACAAGCCCTTTTATAGTTTTTCAAAATAGCGAACAGGTCCAAAATCATAACAAATATGTCCGTGCATTTTTCGTTCAGGTCATTTCCCCGTTTTTCCCAAAAAAAAATATTTTTGTGGTCCGTTTTTCCCTCTGGAGCATGGAAAAAATGTTTTCGTTTCTCCGTTTTGCCCGGAAAAAATGTTTTTGTGGTCCGTTTTCCCTCCGGAGCATTGAAAAAATGTTTTCGTTGGCCGTTTTTCCCGAAAAAAACGAAAAAATATTCTTGTGTTCCATTTTTCCACCGGAGCATGGAAAAAATGTTTTCGTTTCTCCGTTTTGCCCGGAATTTTTTTTTTGTGGTCCGTTTTTCCTCCGGAGCATGGAAAAAATGTTTTCGTTTCTCCGTTTTGCCCGAAAAAAATGTTTTTGTGGTCCGTTTTTCCTTCAGAGCATGGAAAAAATGTTTTAGAGTGTTCTCGCGGTCCATTTTTTTCTACGAAAATATTTTTTCAGTTTTTGCCGTATTAAATTTTTTTTTTCGTTCACGTGCGCGGCGTGCCGCCGCGCTGAATTTCCTAGTTACATACATAAGCCTTCACAAACTTTTATTGCATCATTTCATGCATCTTGAGTTACATGCCTTAAATATGCATTCACAATTTCACACGCATGTAATTTTTCATTGCATGCACTAGTATTTTACTTCATGAATGAATTAAATATCTATGTATGTAGCTAAGCTTAATGTATTCTTCATGCAAAGTGGCTAGAACATGTAGCAATCACTATTACTAGTACTCAACATTCTCTAAAAGAAAATTGAAGGGAGAGGAGGGAATTTTGAAACCTATGATTCTTAATTTTAGTCTACAAACTATCACACTTAGACTTTATAGTGTAAAAACCATTGTAAAATTTACAATTGCCACTTTTTTTGTTAACACAAATGTGTAAATGAAGATTGAATATGTAGCACGCTACGAGAAATGAAACCGAACACCCGTTGAGACTTTTTACAAAGTACATATGCATCCATTGTTCTTTTCCTCTTTTTCCCCCTTCCCTTGAGCATATACAAACGCTGAAAATGGCTAAATGCCAACCAGTTTGTCACTATCATAGAAATGGTTATCTGGATCGGTTCTTTTTTCATCATCTAGACCGATTTGGGTGGCAATACAAAGTCCTTAGACAGTAATAACGAGTGACTATCACGGTCGGTTTTTTACCCAATAGAGATATAGTGTCATCTCAGTCGGTTCCGAGACCCAGAAGACCAATTATCTCTATCGATTTCAAGCTCGAAAATAGTAGTGATAATTAAGCATCTCTATCGGTTCCACGCAAAGAACCGATAAAGATGTCCTCCTGATCTCTGGAACCAATAGAGATAATTCCCAGGATATTTTCCTGGAACAACACCAGGAATTCACATATTCATAGTATATTCGCATTCACAATATTCTCACATATTGACAAATCCACATTATATTCATAGATTAACAGTATATGCACAATTAACAAATTCATAGTATATTCACATTCGTAGTATACTCATAGACTGACAAATTCGTAGTTATTCAGAAACAGGATAATTTTTCGGTCTTTCATATCGTTTTTACAGCTAGCTTTTGTCTGAAGTATTTCTGTTAGGTTACAAGGATATAATAAACTAGTTAAAATAATTTCAAGTGACAAGCATTATTTGATATATCAATACAAGGAGACCTTAGGGTTTTTCTATGCCTACCATCATATATGCCACAACTTCCACAACAGAGGCTTTTCGTTTTTCTTTGAAGTTCCACAACTCCGACACAGTGTCTATTTGTTTGACACAAATAATTGATTGACTTTTAGTCATATCTCTTAATCCCTACAAAAACGATTATTTTATTGTGAAAATATATTGCCTTGTATATTATCAGTTACCACATCGAATTAAATACTATAAATCTTTATATTACCTCTATAAGCTTAGCTTTGGCTTCGTCCAGCTTTGCATTCGCTCTGCGCTCCTTAATGATGAGTACTTTGTTAAGAGATTCAATATCTTACGATTTGCCATTTATGTCTTTCAGTTTTTATTTCATCTCACATTTTTTTTTGTTAACTCGGATTTTTCCTTTAATTGTTCTAACTCCACCTCAAATTTTAGTTTAGCGTCCAACAGCTTTTCCATATCGTCTATCTTTTTTGTAGGCTCTATTTTATATATGTGTGCAATTTACAGTCACTGGGACATAAATAAAATATATGATGAATCACGACAGATGAACATTCAAATTAATCTCTCTGTGTGTATCTCCCCCTCTCTCTCAATAAGCTTGCAAAAATGATATAATCAAAAGGATAAAGCAATTCATAATTATTATATCGACTTGACATTGAATCATATCTATTTAACAGATTATTGAACAATTGTAGAATACAGTGCTCTCAGATGTCGGGTTACTGAAGGTTAGACTTTCAGCCTCCTCGCCACAAGGTGTAGGGCTGATAGAGACTAATCTCTTACCACCAATACATTAGGGTCATATAATCAAAATTGAACTAGACAAACTAAGCAAATAAGGTCTTGAACTCTTACCTTCTAAATTATGCACAGCTCGGCCAAGCAAGTATAATGTATTTAAAGTCAATTTCACTATTCAAATGATCAAAATCATATTATAAATAGTTCGACCAAGCAGGTATATCAACAATAGACTAAACAGAGGCAATGAACAGAGCAAGCTAAGCAATCATAATCACTATATTCAGCAATAATCAAACGAGTATCAAACTAGATACTAAATATGATGATCAAGCTCAAAGACAGTGAAATAAAAGCAATACTTTCTAGCATTAACAGGAAGTAACTCTATAGTTCAAGGCCACATTCGCTACTTTAATTGTTTTAGTTCATCAATAGACCCATAGCATCATTGAGCATACAACCGGCAACAATACAACTAGCAGCGATGTGACTGACCTTGGCCTAACATTGTAGGCAGCGAACACAATGGTGGAGAGCAACCAGTGGGTAGAGATGGTGCGGTGGTCAAATGTGATGACAAAGACGTTGGCGGGCGGATCTGGTGACAGGGTGGCCATATCTAGTGATGGAGACGTTGATGGCCAGATGTGATGACGAAAATATTGATGGCCGGTGGCAGATGGGCGACACATTGAGGAGAGGTGGAGGGGTGGGCCGTGGGCGAGTGGAGGCAGAGGGGTGCAGGGCGGAGAGGAATAAACTCCATCTTTTATAGAATGGAGGGGAAGCCGAGAGGTCAAGCGTGAGGTGGATGCCTCAGCTTTTGGTATTTGAATGCATTGGGAGGAGAAACTGAGAGGTCAAGCGTGAAGAGGCATTTGGTATTTTGTGTACTATCACGATCGATTCTAACCTTAAAAACTGATCATGATGACAATCATTGTCACTATCGGTTTTGATGTCAGAACCAATAGTGATACATATTACATCACTATTGGTTCTGACATCAGAACCGATACTAATGATGATGGTTATCACTATCGGTTCTCAGGTCATATCGATAGTGATGTTTTGCACTATATTTCTCTTCCATGCTAAATCATATATTACTATTGTTTTTTTTTTTCCTGAAAAGATGGAAATTGACTCAGATGAAGAGATGATGCCATATCATTCTGTAGTAGTGTTTGATCATTTGCCAAGACAAATTTGCTGCACTCAGGGAATTAGGGGAAACGTTTGCATATGTAATGACCCAAGATTTGTATTCTTTTTAGAATTATGTTTAAAATCATAAATTATGTATTTATGAGTTTTTATGCATTTTTAACTACTTATTTAAAATATTTTTCTATTAAGGATAACAATGTTTGAATTTTTTTAGAAAATTTAAAATCTGGTAAAATCTTAAAATTTATTTTAATGATATATTGTGTCAGAATTTTTTCAAAAAAATTCATACTTTTTTAAGCTAGTTTGTCAATTTTAATAATTGAAACTTGATTTGTAGATTAATTAAATTAGATAACGATTTTGAAATTCAGAAATCTTTTTGTGCCAAAAGAGTACTGCTTTGGTCTAGCCCACATGCATATCCAGATAATCCGGCGCATCAATATGCAGATTATCTGAATCTATATTCGTATCCCATGGATAGTGAGCTACCGAATCCGCATTCAGATCTGACAAAAAAAAATCTATGTTTGTATCTAATCCAATTCAATACTATCTGATAAATATCTGACCTGACAGAATCCATATCTAAAAATTATCAAAATCTGTCGAAACTATTAGATCCGTTTTCATTCTTACTTATACGCACGATTATTTGAAAATTTTTAGGAATATTAAAGTGGCTGTCTCGGAAGCACTTGGAGCAGAGATTGCGAGTAGCGCGGGAGCCGAAGAAGAAGCCGCAGCCGGCATAGGAGCGGCGCCTCGGGCCCCTGCGGCGACGGCGGCCGGAGCTCGGGCTCGTCCAGCTTCTTGCTCCCCTTCTCCGTCGTCTGGCAGGGCGGCCGAACGGTCACGGTCGATGAGGTGGTTGGGAATCGGATCAAGCTTGCGCCGTGGGCGGGGGCTTCGGGAGCGACGAGGGAGGGGGGAGAGGAGGGCACGTCACCGACACAACTTGGTGCCGGAGCCCGTAGGCTTCCGCAAGGTGGATCGGACGGACGGTGCCGTCGGGTTACGTGTTTTACGCGGGAAATGCAACCGCGGCTGGGAATCTCCGGCTGGTGCGCGCTTTCTGGTGCAGGGCAGGAAACTTTCCGGCTTTACGGGGCACCGTTCGATCACGAACAGACGGATCAGACCAGATGAAAGCTAGTACGTTTTGGACGTATGAGGCCCAAAGATTACGTAGAGGTTTAACTTATCGAGCCAATCACTGTGAGCCGATCTGTTGCTATTGCATTTACACGTCGTCGTCGATAGCCTGCTTGGGCTAGTACGAGCGTGTTTTTAACCTACGGGCCTTTTGTTATATATGGGCTCAAAGTAGCCCAACTACTACCTCTGTAGTAATCACATCCAGCTCGAAACGTGAGCGAAAGCTCAACGGAGTGAGCCGCGTCGCGAGTTCTTACGGCCTGGGCTCGATCATGTGATTGCAGCTCATGTACACTCGTGCCGCGTTCTCTACTTCCAAACTTAGGTATGTGGTTTCACAGTGTACTCGTGTGACTAACATTGCACCCGTAAGAGTTCTTCAACACATTCTGGAATCTGTGTCTTGGGGGGGAAAAAAATCTCCGTGTAATGAGGGCACAAAGTTGGTGGTTACTGTTAGACAACCTCGCTATCGAATAGTCCGGGGTTGCCTAATAGATCTCAAGTAGAGAATAGACAGGGAGAAAGAGAGACACAATATGAGGAGGAACCAGGCCTGCTTTATTATTCTGTATGCTTCTGTACAATGGGGTGACCCCCTGCCTCCTATATATAGCGGTTCTGCTTAGAGATAAGGAAGAGTCCATATCGGATACGAATCCGTTTCCTAACAGGATACGAATCTGTTTCCTAACACTCCCCCTTGGACTCTTCACTGCGAGATGCATATGCCTCATTAAAACTCCATAAAAACCCAGTGGGAAAAATAATTGGAGAAAGAGTACATAGCACACGCTGTCGTGTTGCACGGATTGCCTCATCAAAAACCTTATGTAAGAAAACTTCAATGAAAAACTTACTTAAGGAAAAGAGTACAATCCACCCAAACTTCAATGTTAATCTTCAAGATTTACGTTGGGTACTCAAACTTCATGTTTGAGATTTATGTAGGAGTATGTGAAAAATCTCCACTGAAATCTGCACTTCTCTAAGCCTCATCATCCCGATTCCTCTAATACATCTTTCAAAGGAAGATGCAGGGAGTGACTTAGTGAATAAATCTAGATTTTCACCGCGACTTAGTATGCACGATATCTTTATCTCGTTCATCTTATGCATTTCATGAGCATAAAAGAACTTGGGGTTGATATGCTTTGTAAGGTTACTCTTCACATATCCCATTTGTACTTGTGCAACACAAGTGCATTATCTTCATAGATAATAGTGGGGTTTGTTCCATGTTCGAGACCACATGACTTGGATGTGGTGAACCATTCTTCAAGCCATGCACATTCGAGAGGCTTCATACAATGCAATGATTTACGAGTGGTTAGTCGACGTCGAGACAAGAGTCCGCAGAGCGACTTCCAAGAAATTGCCGTTCCACCGCAAAGGAAAACATACCCGGTTGTGACTTGCGATGCGGGTCCGATAGGTACCCGACATCGGCGTAGCCAACTAAATTCAATTCATTGTTTCTTACGTAAAACAAGCCGAGGTCTTTGCTTCCTTGAAGGTAACGGAAGATGTCCTTCACCCCTTTCCAATGCCTTTTGGTGGGTTACGCCTTTGTACCACGCTAGCAAATTCACGGCGAACGCAATGTCAGGCCTAGTGCTATTTGCAAGGTACATGAGCGCTCCAATTGCACTCAAGTATGGGAATTCCGGCTCCCGGACTTCCTCCCCTCTTCTTTAGGCCTCACGGGTCTAGAGTGCCTTGGAGTGACCTTCCGAGCCATTGGGGTCTTTGCGGGGTATGCCTTTTCAAAGCCAAATCTCTCCAACACTTTCTGCGTGTAGGATGCTTGGTGTACCAAGATTCCGCCTTGGACATGTTCAAGCTGCAAGCCTAAACGAGAACTTGGTTTTACCCAAGTCTTTCATTTCAAACTCAGATTTCAAGTATGTGCATGCTTCTTCAATTTCCTCATCCGTCCCAATGATGTTCAAGTCATCTACATAGACGGAGATTATACAAAATCCATTCGTGGATCGTTGTATAAATACACATGGACAATCTTCGCTGTTCGTGTAGCCTTTCTTGCAGAGAAAGTCACTCAAACGATTGTACCACATTCTTCCTGACTGTTTTATCCCATACAGTGATTTCTCCAATTTCACACTGTATAGGTTTTACATTTGCTCTGTCTTGGTTCGGGATAGGGATACCTTAGGTACTTTCATGTATATCTCCGAATCCAAGTTTCCATACAAATATCTTTGTGACGACATCCATTAGCTTCATTTTCAACTTCAAGTTATTGCCATTGAGATCAAGTATCTAAAGGTAATTCCGCCCATGACCGGAGAATAGGTTTCTTCATAATCAACCCTAGGACGTTGAGTGAAACCTTGAACAACAAGCCTTGCAATGGTTGTTGCTCTTTTCATAGATTCTCCTATTGTTACAAAATTTATGGCCATTTCGTCATGGTGTGCTTCTTGCACTTCTACTTGCTCTTCATTGCTATTTCCCATTCCAGGAGCAAGTTCCTTTAGTTTTCTCCGCCAATGTGTGCGCACAATATATTTCCGGCGGCTTCTTCCAATGGAAGATTCAAATATGGAATTGCCTTTTCCACAGGCTTCTTTCCAGTGCCAGGTCTCAACTGGCTCCCCTTCTTGCTTTGGGGCATTTTTGTGATTGGCTATGGTAAGTCCTCTTGCCCATTTTTCCCCAGACGTCTCCGGGTTCTTTGGGTTTGAGAAGCCAGATTTCCTGTTCTTTTTCTTTGAGGCCTCTGAACAGGATGAGGGATACCTTCTGCTTTCTTTGGTATTTCCACCCTCTCTGGTGCATTTCTTGCTGGTATATGCGACTTAACCGCGCTCTTCAGATCACAAAAATGATCAGGCAGTTCATTTGCTAAATTCTGCAAATCGATTGTCTTCTTGACTTCATGATTTGCTTCATTAGTGCGAGGGTCATGCACGGATCCCAATGGAATGCCATAAGATTTTCGGCATTTTTCATCCAATGGTTCATTTCCTCCCTAATGGCGGAAAAGCGATCCTCGTCAAAGATGCAATCCGAATCGGTTTGTATTCAAATCGATCATGGGTTCCAAATACACAGTTATGGATGCACTTTCATAACCAATGTATATCAGACTTGCGGAGAGGACCCTTTCAGTTCTTTGTGGGGTGGTTTAGGTACATATACCATACATTCAATTCTTCTGGTTGACCCAATGCTCTAGTTTGCATGGTTGAATGGTTGTTGTAGGCCGTTTGTCTATACTTGATGAGTCTTTGCTGCATACAGGACTGCGTGTCCCCAACAATTGTTGGACAAGTTACAACTCTGCAAGAGCGGGGCGGCAATAAACTTAATCCTCTTTATTAGTGCTAGCCCATTTTGCGTATGGACGTGCGGTATAGAGTGCTCATGATTATTCCGTTCTTTGTGCAATAATCATCAAATGCCTTGGAAGTAAATTCGCGGCATTGTCCATTCGAATGGACTTCACGCGATGATCGGAAAAGCATTCTTAATTACGATGATCTGCGAGATCAGTTTGCGAATGCATGATTCCTTGATGACATCAAACATGTATTCGACCATTTCGAGGAAGCATCAATGAGCACCATAAACTAACGAAACGGCCCCGACAAGGGCTGAATCGGGGCGAAAATATCACCATGAATGCTTTCCAGGTATTCAGTGATTTCATGTTGCAATTTCATAACAGAGGGTCTAGTTATTAATTTCCCGGTGGCACATGCATGGCACACAAAATCTTAGTGATTCGAGAAATTCTTAACATTAATGCCATGACCTTGTGAGTTGTTAACTATATTTCTCATCAATCTAAGACCAGGATGACCTAATCTACAATGCCATAAAGTAAATAATTGAGCTTCTAAAGACAGTCTTCAAAGAAGTATACCTTTGCGTGTGCATTGATTTTCGTGTAGTACAACCCAGATTCATATGAGGGACATTTTTCTAGTACCATCTTTCCATATTCGCGTCTTTGCACAATGCACAAGTGTTCTTTGCCATTTTCTTCATTGGTTTCTACGTGAAACCCATTGGCGCGGATATCCTTGAAAATTAAGAGAGTGCGAGTTGATTCGAGGTACAAGAGGGCTTCTTCAATTACCAAAGTTGTACCCATTGGCAATATAATTGTGGCTCTTCACGAGCCTATTATATGCGTATCGCTTCTGCGATAGTCGTAATCCTTCAGCGTTCTTCGTGATCGTCTGGAAGTATTTCGACTCTCTTAAGATGGTATTTGTTGTGCCACTATTAACAATACATATCTCCTCCATTGGGCGCTACACAATATTTTAAATGATAAGAAATATAATTCTAATCATATAGTGGCAAAGTAATTCAAATATTGCTTACAAATAAAGAATACTGGAATAAAGAATAAATTGCAATTCTATTCATGAGAAAAGAAAATGTATGCTCTTCGAGAGTTTACAATTCATTACTCAAAATTCATTAACAACCACTGTTCTATAGCCTGCAAACTTCAGGCGAACCCAATCTTGCTGTGCTTGGAGCAAGATGGTGGGCTTGAGTTTCTCGCGCTATACGAAGTGCGATCAGTAACTCAAGTGTACTCACCTCAGCCATGTATTCATTATTCATAGTGGCTGAAAAGTGATACCTGGGGAGTACAAAATTTGATCGTTTTGCTCGGCAATAGTTTGCGTGTCCTTCGAGGACCCTAAGCCGGTGGCAGCTTGGAGCTTCTTGCTCGCAAGTATGATCTTCAAACCTGATGCCCATGTGAGATAGTTCTGACCTTTGAGTCGATTCTTCAAACTCACATTTAATTATGCGGTATTTGCATATTCAAAAAGATTCTTTTCATTAGATTACTTCGTGTAATCTAATAGGGAGTGGTTGCAAGATTCATAATTGCATAATTAAATTCTCATGAATTTCCAGTAAACTAAAAGAAAGCAATAATTTCAAGATTCATAAATACAAGATTCATAGATGCGAGATTCATAAGTGCGAGATTCATATATACACAGATTCATAAATATTCAGAAATACAACTACGTGCATGTAGGTGATCGGCTTCGTGCAAACGATCAGATTCATATGCACGATCGGCTTCGTGCGATCGATTTTAACGCGGCTTCATGCGCGTGGTGCGTCGATTCCATGTGTCGGCCTTCTGGCGGCGGTGGCCGCTTCGTGCGGCATGCTTGTGAAAGGACCGGGATGTCGGCCTAGAGGGGGGGTGAATAGGCGATTACAAAATTATACCCAATTTAAATTAATCTATCAGAGATAATGCGGAAGCAAAGGGTACAATTAAGTTTTGCAATTTAAACAATTCAGCCGAGATGTAACCGGAGACTCCGGATATATTATCCGGATACTCCGGTATATCCGGATACTCCGGATTAATATACCGGATACTCCGGACAACTCGGATAGTCCGAACTAAATACCGGACTCTCCGGATTGACTGGTTCGGCCAGAATAGAGCACACGCAATAAAATTAAGCACGACTTCGATTCTAGTGATACAAATTACTCTCGCCTTGAGCAAGTATACAAGCAAGAATAGATGCGGTAGAAGCAATCTAATCAATCTAAGCACAAGAATCGAAGACAAATTAAACAAGTGAGTAAAAGAGGAAACCGAAGGAAACACGAAGATTTGTTAGAAGTTCGGATCCTTGAGGGGATCCTACGTCTCCGTTGAGGCGCTCGGTCACACTTGAGCCGGGTCTCTTTCAACCCTTGTCCTCCGGTGTTGCACTTGGCACTCGGCGGCGGCCGGTCACCCAAGACTCGAGTCTCTTTCAACTCGCTAGCCGCTCGTCGTTGCACCTTGCATACGCGGCTTCACTTCTTTGATTCCTTTCCTCGCGGAGGCGAATCCAGCCTTCACAAACTTCCCACGGCGCACCACACCAAGTCGGTGGCTCGTGGCGACCACCTAGCCGTCTAGGAGTCCTCAATCTCCAAGAGTAACAAATACTCTCGAAGAACTCACTTAGAATCAACCTCAAGTGCTCAACAACTCAAATCACACTTAACCCTAGCACTACCCACTCTCACACCCAACCCTTCACTCAAAAGGGGATCACTAAGATCTTAGGATTAGAGGGGCTTTGGGGCTCAAGATCACCAAGAAAACACCTCAATACACCCAGCAAAACATCCCCAAGCGGCTTCTTTGAAGTGGGCAAGAAGGGGCTTTAAATAGCCATCCCAAAAAACTAGCCGTTTGGGACCGAAATGGGCAACCGGAGACTCGGATAAAACCCGGAGACTTCGGATCATCCGGATACTCGGAATCATCCGGATACTCCGGATAACCCGAGACTCCGGGTTACAACCCGGATACTCGGATCTCCCGGGCAACGCGCACCGGACAGCGGGCATAACTTTTGACTCGGACTCGATTTGGCAAATTCGGACTTTTAGGAAAGCTATGAACGGTGGCTATCCAACTAACAAGGTCTCACTACCCAAATCCAAAAGGATCAAATCAGATTTCACAAAGAATCCACAAGGAGACCTCAAATTCTCACTTTCCGGAACCACCAACACTTCTATCCCTCACACCAACCCACCTACACCTAGGTGAACACGGTGTGACTTGGGTTTCTCAACCTTAGACAAGGATAGACCACTTTTGAGCACTTGAGACTTATCTAAGTGATTTCAACGATTGCATCCCTCTTAATAGTACGGCAATCCTTAGACTCAAATTTAACACAAAATCTAAGTCTTACACTAAGCTTACATGCCGACTTCTTGGATGCACGGTGCATGATGAAACTTCCACAAAGATTGATGACGCCCTCCGTCTTGTCAACCTCGACGCGATTCACCTCATGAGACTCTCGTCCTCTCCGACCTTGACCTCGATCATCACCTAGACGATCCTCACGCCAAGTCGTTCTTGACTTAGTCCTCAGCTTTTGGTGACACCGCCGTCTTATTTGACTTTGACTCGCTTGTCATCCTTCAAACCATCTTGGTCATCATACACACAGCTTTGGGACCTAATTCTTATCAAAGCACTCAGCAAACGTATTAGTCCCACAAGCTTAAAAGATATATTGAATAATTTGATAATAACAAGTGTTTCATATCAAGAAGCACAATATGAATGGAAACACTTGACAATAGAAATATTCTCTGCTAAGTGCATTATGATGAATATATGATTGATCTAACTGCACTAGAGAGATAAATGCCAATATGATGAATCAATTAAATCATGGCGGGATCACAGACTTTGCTTAAATGAAACACATGACCAGAATATACATGAATTGTACATGTGCAAATAATATTTGGAATGAGAATAAATAATGTGATCCAATTCTAGATTAAACTTCACTAAGAGAGGTGCATTAGAAGATACACAACTAAGACATGTATGCACCAAGTCAAAATGAAGCAATGAAGTTTAACTCTAGTTAACACAAGCATATTAAAAACAAAACACATAATGAACTCAAATGAATATATATATGCACAAGCAATTTTGACATGAATCAATGTGCACATATGAAATCAACAAGTTACTTAGAGTTCAATATGCATTTGCTAAAGAGGAATGCAATGACAAATATGGAAGGAATACCGAGATTGCATACCTCATTTTTGCTTAACCACCCAATTGATTTTCCTCTAAAATAGATGAGACTAATATTCAACTAGGCAATAAACATGTTAGTCTCATAACAATATAAACATATTAGAGGTTTGTCATTTGTTAAGCACTAAGTTAAGAATTTGTACAATTACATTGATTGACATTACATGCGTTTGTCATTAATCGTTTATCATTAATCACCAAAACAACATAAGTGCTTAGATGCACTTTCAATCTCCCTCTTTTGGTGATTTATGACAAACGATTTAACAAATGCACTAAAGGACAATATAAAGATATTTAGCTTTGAAATGAACGCGGAGAATGAGTAAGAGATCATACTTACAAATATTCTCCTGTTTTCATTGTCCCTTTTATCAATCGATTAGGGGCATTTGATAAGTCCATCAATTCTCCCCAAATATTCTCCATCTTTTGTCAATCGATTAGGGGCAATTGATAAATCCATAAATTCTCCCCCTTTGTCATTAATCCCAAAAAAAGAATAACCTTTTCTCCCTCTAGATTGAACACTCAATAAAAAGATTAGGAAGAACAAAATAAAACAAAGGAGCTAGTAATAAGACAATGATATTAAGCTCCCCCTAAATCTAGGCAAGATATGATATCAATTATATCCAAGATTTAGGTGATTGATCTTTTTAATTGAACAAATTTAAAGTTGTCATGATTAACAAGATATAAGTGAAGCTCAAACATGACAATTGAATAAGATACCAATCGATGATACCAATTAAAATGAAGTCATGATTCATAAGAATGTAAGAGATGCTTAAATCATGACAAAGATCATATAGCAAATATGTGTATCAGAGCATAATAACTATCAATATCATATAGCCACTGTATGGAAGTGAATTACATGCTTATGATCAATTTAAAGAGTAAGGTATACCTCTTACTAATGTGTTCTTGAACTTACATTTCCTCCTCCTTAAGCACGGTGTCATCCATACCAATCATACTAAATGGCAAGAAGTTAGATGACACTTAAATAGAGAGAAAATGCAATTTACAATGAGAGGATACCAAATGATAAGCAATTGAAGTAGTATCAAAGCAATCTAATTACCAGTTGAAATACATAATGATTGAAAGAATTGATATCAATTGGAAGACTTAACATTATAAACATTACACCATTTAAAATTTAAGACAATTAGCATAATGGTGTACAAAGACATTATTAAATATGGTCAGAAAGAAATACGTCCCTTCAGTCGGTTCTTGTCTATTGCATGTTCGAATCGGTCATGGTCAAGTCGCACGGCCTCGGATCCCTCGGACTTTGGAGCTACACTCCTTTCCTTCATCTCACCGTCGAAGTTGACACCTTTTAGAAACCTTGAACATCCAGCAGACAAGCACCACGATTTCGGGAGCAAATATCTTTCAACTTGACCCAAGTTAGTTTGATAATGTCTAAATGCACTGTGCAAGATAAAGATGATAAGCATGATAGTACTACTTGCATGCAATTTTTCAAATTTAAGAACCCAAATGAAGATCTTGTAATATTAACTTACAAGAAGGATTGAAACACATTCAATTTTAACTCTCGAAATCCTCTTTTAGCAATTATCTTCAATACATTCAAGAGAGGAATCACTTTGAGGCTAAGATACAAGTAAATCCAGTTTCTAAAAGAACTTAGCCAAAGGATGCACTTTCAATGGAATGAAAACTTAAATAGATAAGCTCCACTTAAAAGCTTGGAGCAATGAAAAAGCTCACTTAGTTTTCATCTTTGAAAGGCTTGCCAAGATACCAAATGAAAGAACTAAAGCTCAAAACAAAGGAAGGTATCTCAAGGTTATTTGAAATTAATTCAAATAACTCACTTCATTTTATTAGGCTTTACGATAAACATCGTGATTCTCTTGCAGAATCCAAACTCTCGCCAAATAGGGTTAAGCGAGAAACCCAACGCAAATACCACTTGAGAAATTAGATACCAATTGGAAAAAACTATCTCAAGGGAGATGCTTGAAGAACTTCTTTCGAGAAAGAGCATAAAGAAATTTTCATTAACGAACAATGCTCAAATGGAATTTCTCCTCTTTATGCATTTCAATTCATAAAGAACCTCACATAGAGAGTTCTTAAGCGATTGAACTTACAATTTAAGCTTATGGAGAATCCAACTCAAAAGACTTTGGGTATCAAAACAATGCTACAAAGAGGCAACATATACCACTTGTAGGAAACTTGAAGTTCATTGATACCAATTGGATAAATCAAATAAGATGAAACTCCTTGGAAACACGATAAATGAATAACGCTCTTTTGATACTTCTTATTGGATCAAATCACAAAGATATTGATACCAAAAGAAAAAAGATATTCGATTGAATCGATGAGTATCAGAGCAATTAACCATTTAAGGGTATCAAAGAGCAACTTGAAAGCTTTAGAGTCAAACAAATGAGGATACCACTTGAAAACATGTAAATGCCCAAAACTTGACATAAATACGCTCCTCAAGATATTCAATAAAAGAATCTTGGAGCTATTTTGCATTTGAATTGCTCAAGTTTTGTTTCGCCAATGATACCACTTAAAAGAAAATCGATAAGCTTGAAGGGTATCAGAGCAATAAACACTGACAGGTAACAGGGCAAATGCAAACACAAGAAAATCTAAATCACAAAGATTTAGAAAGGTATCAGAGCTGAAAAGTTTTGAGAACAAGCAAAGGGGTACAAGGAAACCACTTGAAAAGAACAAATCCCCTTGCAACCAAATAACTCCTCAAAACTGATACCACTAGTAAACTCCTTCAAATATTTTCAAAAACATTTGAATATGTGCAAAAAGATGCTTTGGGATTGCAAGAATCTTTTTCCAAAAAGAATTCTTGAAAAAGGAAGCACCAAATTAAAGATATCCCAAAACCAAATTCGAAAATCCGAAATTTTCAGTCTTGTCTGCCAGACCGACACTACCACGCACACAACGCCGGTAGTGCCAGGGGATTCGGTACTACCGCCATTCAGGTGCGGTAGTGCCGACCTCCGGTACTACTGCCTGTCAGGTGCGGTAGTGCCGACTTTGGCACGACTGAACTGAAACTTTTTGCAAATTATCAAATTTGATTCAAATGAAGTCCAAATGATTTGAAATTTTTAGGGAACTAACTTTGGACATTTTGAAGGTTTTGAAACAAGTTTTGCTTTAAAAGAATTTTCTTTTAACTTAATTTTGGCGAAATGCGCTTTGAGGCATAACAATGAAATCGAAACTCGAAAAGTCCTCAAAGTGCAATTTCAACTCGGATTTCATCCACAATTGAACCCTCATGGCTTGAAGGATTTGAAATACATTTTTGAAGCCATGACCACTTATAAAAACAATAGAATCCGATTTGAAAGCCAAAATCCTATATTAGGTATGTTTGAGTTAAAGCACAAATTGTTTTAGGCCAAAATATTTTCTAGAATAGGAATTTTTATTTTCAAAGCTTGTAAAACCTTTCAAATACAAAGTAGGATAGTTTTACAAACCTTTTTGCAAATTTAGGCCTTTTTAAACAAGATTTTGACTTTTGCCCAAAGAAGGTCCTTTTGAAGAACCAAATGAAAACCAACAAAGTCAAATTCAATTAACACAAAGAATCAAATCCATCTTAAGAGAATGGGATAAGAGTTAGAGATTTGAAACTTTATGTATGAGTTTGAAATACCATTTTGGACTTAGATATAGCAAAGGATCCGGTCCAAATGGCAATACTCATTAAGTGCAATATTTTGACCGATATAGGTCAAACTAAGATTTTAGGGAATTTGAAAGCAAATAGCTTTTGTTTGGTTGGTCTTTTGAAAAACTTTTGAACACAAAAGATATTAAGAATGACCAACTCTAGGAGTTTTGCTTTAAGAATATTTTCAAAATCCTTTTACTTTTAATTCTATGAAAATTATAAGTTTAAATCCAAAACAAGATACTACTATCTAGATTTTGGGCTTGAAACTCATTTTCTTTTCAAAATAGAATTTTGGAAAGCCAAAACCTTTGGAAAATATTTCAAAGACATTTGTATACAAATTTCAACTAGTTTTCCAAAAAGAATTCTAGTAAGTACACAAATTTTGAGTTTTGGCTAAAAGATTGATTTTGAAAATATATATTATGCACTTATATACATATGGGCACATGTAGGGATGTGATACACATGAATATGAATTAGCACTCCCCCTAAATGTGCCACTTTAAACTTGCTCAAGATTGCAATAAGAGAATAATACTAAAAACAAGAGCAAGTACTACTAACAAGCAATTAAATCGATTTTCATGATACTAATGCATCTAAACCTACACAAGGCTAGAAGCAATAATATAATCAATTTAAATACTTGTTACCGAGATGGCATTGGCTCATGATTGTCTTGATTATCTTCATGCTTGGCTCCGATTGCAATTGATAGTTCCTTTTTCTTCTCGAGAAGCCAAGCGTCCAGTCCATCTCTTAGTACCTAATAATTCTTTTAGGCACTTTTTGGTACCCAATCTTTGTTGGGTCCATTAATGTTAGTCACCATAGATTTAGGAACCCAAATGGCCCTAATATTTGCATTATTGACTTGACTAACACAATTAGAAATAGGTTTGCAATAATTATTCCTCCTAGGCAGAAGATTGGCATTTTTATTAAAAGGCTTAGGAGGACAACGATACTTTGCAAAACTATTTCTAGTTTGATCTCTTCTAAGCATATGATGATCATCATAATAGAAAAGCTTAGAGGATCTAGCAAGTCTATCAAATTGATTGCTATTGTTATTTCTCCTAAGCAATTTGTTGGAATTGCTTTGAGTGGGCTTAGGAGTCCTAACAATTTTAGCAAATACATTTCTAGACTTACTCTTCCTATGCAAATGAATATTATCATTTTTAGCAGGCATAGGGGACTTGACAAGCTTGGCAATTACATTGCCATTCTTGTCCTTCCTAAGCGAATAATCATTGAATTGAATAATAGGCTTAGGAATTGTACCTTTAGGGCAATCCTTACCGATGTGCCCTTTTTCCCGACAATTGAAGCAAGTGGGCTTTGAGCGTCTCTTCCTCTTGTCTTGCTTCTTGCCGGTTTGCCTCAAGGTTGGAGTTGTGGCCTTGTTATCCACTTTATTGGGGCACACGGAGGCGAAGTGGCCCTTCTTGTTGCATCCAAAGCACCTCAACATCTTCGATGATCCTCCATGGTGCTTCGGCTTGCTCTTCTCCCTCTTGGAGATGTAGCCGAGTCCTCGCTTGTCTTGAGGCGCCCTTGGTTTGCTCAAGATTTCGTCGAGGATGGCCTTTCCTTTGATGACCCTCTTCAAGTCACTTTCCAACTTAGTGACTTGTTCCTTGAGCTCTTTATTTTCCTCTACAAGGTTAGTCTCACAAGACATAGAGGAAGTAATAGCAATTGAATTTGAGCAACAAGGAATATTATTGCTAGAGGTGGATATGCTATTATTAGATGAATTGCATGAAATGGAAGTTAATTTAGAGCATGGCAATTCATCTACTAAATCACAATGAATTCCTATGTCCACCTTGGGCTTAGGAATTTCTTTGGAAAGGAGGGGTTCATGATTTTCTTGAAGCATGTTATAATCATTTTGAAGTGCTTCATGTTCACGCTTCAAAATCTTATATTTCTTTTCTCCTTTCCAAGACAATTATTAAGCTCTTTTAGCAAATTGATAAGTTCATCGTAAGTGAACTCATCATCATCATCACTTACCTCATTCTTACCTTTCGCCATGAAGCAACGGATTTGTGATGGACGATCATCTTCATCGTCGCTTGAGGCGAAGGTTGAGGTTGAGGTTGATGGAGATGTCGGTTCTTCTCTTGATGTAGAGGTTGAAGAATCATCAACCGACATCCATTCCTCAATGCAATCCTCACTTGATGATGTGGACACATCATATTTGTCTTGAAGCTTGGTCCACATTTCATGAGCGCTCTTGAGATTGCATATTTCATCAAAAATATCTTCGCTCAAAACATTGAATAAGGCATTAGTAGCTTGAGCGTCGAGATGTAGGCATTTCATCTCTCCGTTAGTTGGATCAACTTCATTCAATGGAGATGAAAAGCCGACATCTACGATCCACCAAATTTGGGCGCTCATGGATTTAAAATGAGAAATCATGATTAATTTCCATGAAGCATAATTAGAGCCATCTAGCATGAGTGGATCATGTGAGTGCACTAAACCTCTAGTCGCCATCCCTTACTCTCTAGACGGTTAAGTCTAATAAAATGAGAAACCTGGCTCTGATACCAATTGAAAGGACCGGGATGTCGGCCTAGAGGGGGGTGAATAGGCGATTACAAAATTATACCCAATTTAAATTAATCTATCAGAGATAATGCGGAAGCAAAGGGTACAATTAAGTTTTGCAATTTAAACAATTCAGCCCGAGACAGGTAACCCGGAGACTCCGGATATATTATCCGGATACTCCGGTATATCCGGATACTCCGGATTAATATACCGGATACTCCGGACAACTCGGATAGTCCGAACTAAATACCGGACTCTCGGATTGTAGTTCGGCCAGGAATAGAGCACACGCAATAAAATTAAGCACGACTTCGATTCTAGTGATACAAATTACTCTACTGCAACAGAGCAAGTATACAAGCAAGAATAGATGCGGTAGAAGCAATCTAATCAATCTAAGCACAAGAATCGAAGACAAATTAAACAAGTGAGTAAAAGAGGAAACCGAAGGAAACACGAAGATTTGTTCCCGAAGTTCGGATCCTTGAGGGGATCCTACGTCTCCGTTGAGGCGGCTCGGTCACACTTGAGCCGGGGTCTCTTTCAACCCTTGTCCTCCCGGTGTTGCACTTGGCACTCGACGACGGCCGGTCACCCAAGACTCGGAGTCTCTTTCAACTCGCTAGCCGCTCGTCGTTGCACCTTGCATACGCGGCTTCACTTCTTTGATTCCTTTCCTCGCGGAGGCGGAATCCGGCCTTCACAAACTTCCCACGGCGCACCACACCAAGTCGGTGGCTCGTAGGCGACCACCTAGCCGTCTAGGAGTCCTCAATCTCCAAGAGTAACAAATACTCTCGAAGAACTCACTTAGAATCAACCTCAAGTGCTCAACAACTCAAATCACACTTAACCCTAGCACTACCCACTCTCACACCCAACCCTTCACTCAAAAGGGGATCACTAAGATCTTAGGATTAGAGGGGCTTTGGGGGCTCAAGATCACCAAGAAAACACCTCAATACACCCAGCAAAACATCCCCCAACGGCTTCTTTGAAGTGGGCAAGAAGGGGGCTTTAAATAGCCATCCCAAAAAACTAGCCGTTTGGGACCGAAATGGGCAACCCGGAGACTCCGGATAAAACCCCGGAGACTCTGGATCATCCGGATACTCCGGAATCATCCGGATACTCGGATAACCCGAGACTCCGGGTTACAACCCGGATACTCCGGATCTCCCAGGCAAGACGCGGCACCGGCCAAAAACGGGCATAACTTTGACTCGGACTCCGATTCGGCAAATTCGGACTTTTGGAAAGCTATGAGCGGTGGCTATCCAACTAACAAGGTCTCACTACCCAAATCCAAAAGGATCAAATCAGATTTCACAAAGAATCCACAAGGAGACCTCAAATTCTCACTTTCCGGAACCACCAACACTTCTATCCCTCACACCAACCCACCTACACCTAGGTGAACACGGTGTGACTTGGGTTTCTCAACCTTAGACAAGGATAGACCACTTTTGAGCACTTGAGACTTATCTAAGTGATTTCAACGATTGCATCCCTCTTAATAGTACGGCAATCCTTAGACTCAAATTTAACACAAAATCTAAGTCTTACACTAAGCTTACATGCCGACTTCTTGGATGCACGGTGCATGATGAAACTTCCACAAAGATTGATGACGCCCTCCGTCTTGTCAACCTCGACGCGATTCACCTCATGAGACTCTCGTCCTCTCCGACCTTGACCTCGATCATCACCTAGACGATCCTCACGCCAAGTCGTTCTTGACTTAGTCCTCAGCTTTTGGTGACACCGCCGTCTTATTTGACTTTGACTCGCTTGTCATCCTTCAAACCATCTTGGTCATCATACACACGACTTTGGGACCTAATTCTTATCAAAGCACTCGACAAGCGTATTAGTCCCACAAGCTTAAAAGATATATTGAATAATTTGATAATAACAAGTGTTTCATATCAAGAAGCACAATATGAATGGAAACACTTGACAATAGAAATATTCTCTGCTAAGTGCATTATGATGAATATATGATTGATCTAACTGCACTAGAGATAAATGCCAATATGATGAATCAATTAAATCATGGCGAGGGATCACAGACTTTGCTTAAATGAAACACATGACAGAATATACATGAATTGTACATGTGCAAATAATATTTGGAATGAGAATAAATAATGTGATCCAATTCTAGATTAAACTTCACTAAGAGAGGTGCATTAGAAGATACACAACTAAGACATGTATGCACCAAGTCAAAATGAAGCAATGAAGTTTAACTCTAGTTAACACAAGCATATTAAAAACAAAACACATAATGAACTCAAATGAATATATATATGCACAAGCAATTTTGACATGAATCAATGTGCACATATGAAATCAACAAGTTACTTAGAGTTCAATATGCATTTGCTAAAGAGGAATGCAATGACAAATATGGAAGGAATACCGAGATTGCATACCTCATTTTTGCTTAACTTGACCCAATTGATTTTCCTCTAAAATAGATGAGACTAATATTCAACTAGGCAATAAACATGTTAGTCTCATAACAATATAAACATATTAGAGGTTTGTCATTTGTTAAGCACTAAGTTAAGAATTTGTACAATTACATTGATTGACATTACATGCGTTTGTCATTAATCGTTTATCATTAATCACCAAAACAACATAAGTGCTTAGATGCACTTTCAGCTTGAATTTCATAATAAATTATATTAAAGCAATAAATACAATGCATGGAACAGAACAATAATTGCACAATTCATAAATTCATAAATGCGGAATAAATTCTCGAGAAATTTCGAATTTTTCTTAGTATTTGGCAATTTTATTAATTATACTGACAATTTTCGGCATCACTTGATATGAAAATAAATTGCAACATGAATTAAACATGGCATAAGTCTAATTACAACTTATATAATTCTTGTTGGTGAGAGCAGCATGTAATGAATATCTCTGTCAATTTGACTCTTGGCCAGGTCAGCCCCTAGGGCTCACATGAGGAGGGAGCACTTCCCGCTTTAGGGTGCCAATTAAAGAACCAAGCCTCATGTGTGTTTTCCTAGACACCAATTGTCTCATATCTGTTTATTCATTACCAAAATCAAATCCCAACCACTCATGTTCTCATTTTATGCCATATGAAATATTCTGAAATTTTCCTAGCACTTTTCATAATTCCTGCTAATTTCCAAGCAATTTTCAGAATTACTGTACAACAGGAAATTGAATTTCAGCAAATATCAACATGACATAATTCATAAATTCATAAATTCGGAAAATAAATTCTCAGGAATTTCCGATATTCTAAACAGAGCAATTATTGCAAAAATACATGCAAAAATTCATAAATTATTCATAAATGCTGCAAGATAATGCTAGAAAATTAAAACCAGATCCAAGATTTTCCTGGAATTTTCCAGCTATTTTTCATAATTTTCTGGCAATTTTCAGTGTTTTCTTAATCAATTTTCTGAATTTCTATTCTTTTTCAGAAAAGAAACATTAAATAAAAGAGTTAAATAACCCGGGGGGCAAAAGGGTAAAATCCCCTTGCCCCCCGTGCGCCAAACCTGTGTTAAACGGATTGAATCCGGTTGCTTCTTTTGGACTTCAAGTTCAAAGGACTCCCAAAGCGAGCTTCATGCTGTTGGCTCTTGGAGATGAATCGGTCGAACCATGGGTGCAAACGGCCGTGGCTAGAAGCGCGGACGCATGCTTGGCGTCGGCGGCCATGTGATGTCATCGAGGCGGCGTGTCGGCCGGCGGCGAGTGCCATCGTCGGGCTAGTGCGGCGGCCGTGAGAGGCTTGTGGCACCTCTTGCCGCCCGACGGCAGCGTCTTGGCCGAAATGGCCGCTGGCGAGGCTGTTTACGCAAGGCTTTGAGCCAGCGGCGGCGGGCCCGATAAGTGCAGCGAAGCGATAGCGAAGCGCGCAGTGGCAGCGAGGACTTGTCTTGGCGGCCGGATCTGATCAGCGACGTTGCGGAGGCCACTCGGTGGCTCGGTGCATGGAAACGGCGGCTCGGCATCACAGGTGGCTTGCCGCCGGCGAGCTAAGCGGCTGCTTGAGGCGATGGCGGTGGTGGCCGAGCTTCGCGGCAGCGCCGAGAGCGACAGCGCGGCCTGCAAGGCCGACAGTTCCCGGTGGAGCGGTGCTGCCGGCGCGGCGTCGGCATTAACAACGGCCAGTGTCTTCTCCGCGTCTGAGCGGCCGGCGGCCGGCGGTGCTGTGAGCGGGCCGGTAGGACCGGCGGTGGCGGGCGATACTGTCGGCGGCGGCAACGGCTATCGCGGTGTGGTTCGCCGGCGCTTCATCGCAGCGTGCCGGCGGTACGGCGATGACGCAGTTACGTAGGGCGACGAGGCGAGGCTAAGCGGTCCCGACCATCGGCGGCCGTGCGGCCGGTCGACTTGTCACGAGCCAAGCGAGCGGCGACGCCTTCTAGCCGTGTTGCGGTCATCCTCGATCTGCGGCGTTCCGGGAGGGACCACGCGCGGTAGGTGGCGCTTCAAGGCCAGGGAGGCGGCGCTGCGTGTGTGTCGGGGTTGTCGGCCGGCCCGTGGGGTCGGTGGCTTGCCGTCAGTGGCGGCCGAGCCGTCGGGTCTCTATAGCTTCATGCTACAATAACTTTCAATTTATCTCCGGGTAGAGCTTCGTGCGATGCGTGTTAGACAACCTCGCTATCGAATAGTCAGGGGTTGCCTAATAGATCTCAAGTAGAGAATAGACGAGGGAGAAAGAGAGACACAATATGAGGAGGAGCAGCCTGCTTTATTATTCGATGCTTACATCTGATAGGGTGACCGCCTCCTATATATAGCGGTTCTGCTTAGAGATAAGGAAGAGTCCATATCGGATACGAATCCGTTTCCTAACAGGATACGAATCTGTTTCCTAACAGTTACCTAGGTTGCGAGGTTGCAGCGGTGGAAAACAAAAACCAAATGCATGCTAAATTACGTGACGGTTCAAGTAGTAAAAAATCCCCATCCGTAGCGTTCACAGCATTTTGGCGAACAGAACCCTTAGGAAACAGACACCCCGCAAAGTTGTCAGAAGTACTACGATTCGTACGAGACCAAATGAACTATGAGTAGTTGTATGGTTCGTCACGCCACTTTCCTCTGTTCCTCTGCAACGCGTGCCTGAGACGAGCCCTGTTAACCGTCAGATTTTGCCACTTGGCCGTTCAACGATGTGCTGGCCTCCTTGTCCTCCCTCGCATGCACGCATCCATCGCCCAAGGGCGCGAAAATTCGTGATGCATGCGCCGACGCGCGTCGAGGCCGAGCACACATGACATTATTACTGTCTTCTAGCTACGCCTACTACCACTCGTGCTAGACCAGTTGTTAGCAATGAGAGGTCGCTGTGCACGACTGCATGAGCTTGTTCACTTGATGAAATAAGGTTGAATGGAATAAGATGACTTTATATTATTTAATTTTATTATTTTGAATGAATGTAATGATTCAGTATTTACAGAAAACAAACAAACGTATAAATAATTTTCTCTCTCTCTCGTACATATGCCCTTTACTACGAGCAATCGAGCACATCCTAAATTCACTAAGGCTGGGAGCCTGGGACGTCGCAGGCGCAGACACTGGCCACGATGCGATGCATGCACGCCACCACCCGCCGCAAGATTCCAATCGACCAGGCAATCAGTTCGCGTGCGTGCGTGCAATGCATGCATCATCAATCAACCCGGTCCATGCACGCCACCCTCGCACGTGTGATTCCCCCCCACCCTCGAATAGCGGCGGGTCATAGACTCATAGCGCCTGTCCCGTCCTGCACGTGCGATGCCAGGCTAGCTGTCGACGGTGGGACGAGGCTCAGCTGGTGGTCCCCGTAAGTTCGCAGCTTAATCTGAAACCCTAACTAATTGTTAATTTGGTATGTCTCATCGAAGCCCGATATAAAAAGAAACTGCAGCGTAGCGGCCAACCGATCAAATGGATCAAGGAGAGGGCACCCTTTTTAATCACCTTGTTAATTTATTGGTGCTGATCTTGTTGTACAACGCGATCCGTAATATATTAATCTACCCTCTTGTATTATTCCAAGATGACAAAAATCGTGCATCTCGTACGAGTACTTAACGAACCTGTGTTTCCTTTTTGACTGAGGAAACGTGCAAGGTACTGCCATAGCAATTTTTCAAGTGTGATTCGTTGGGGGCTCTCCGTCTTGTACTGGCTTAGCTGCCGGGCTGTGATATGACGGAGTAGTTGCTGGATTTGACGTAGACAAATTAAGGTTCGGGGAGGAGGTGCATGTGCGGATGATGATTTGTTTAGTGATTGCTAGCTAGCTAGCTAGCTGTTTCTGCTGCTGCTACGGGGAAGCTGCTAATCAGCTTCCTGTCGTTGCGTCCACAAATTACCCATCGCACGGATTCGATCTTTTCAGTATTTAAAACGGCACAGTGTTAAATTAATTATGTCTTTTCTCATAACAAGTGGCGGAGCCAGAAAATTCTAAAGGAGGAGGTTAAGAATAAAGTGAACCTCTACTAATGATTGTACAGTTGTACTAGATACTAGATTACTAGGGCTTGGATTGCACATACATACCGTTCGTCTGGGCAATTTGGACTCTGGCGCTTGATGGCGGCGCCGCGACCGGCGAGGCGAGCAGCGGACGGAATCACGAAAGGAGCACGCCATATGCGATGCGAGTCACGGAGGGACCGAGAGAGCACGTGAGACCGTGACGCCGGCGACCGGACACAAGAAATCGCGAAACCAGTTGGAACACGATCATTCGGTCTCCCGTCTAGCCGTCTCCCCACAAGTCCACGTCTTCACAAAATCACGAGTCCCACCAGGCACCAGCCCTCCTGGCTCCTGGTCCTGCTGGGCCAACAACACCGACAAAGGCCTAGACCCACCTACACCTTGGCCTTGGCTCCGCCTACGCTCCTAACTACTCCGTCCTAGCGTAAATGCGGAACTCGTTGTGATCCATGAGACTATAGGCGGCTAGAGTTAGCTTCTCAGCCGTAAGGAGTGTCGATCGAGTGCCTCATTTGATTAACCGTATTCGTATATAGGCTTGCATGATCCGGGCAACGCGAATAAATCTGAGTATATATCACTGACGCCATTGTAACCGAACAGCAAACGATAGGAATTTGCCTCTTAGGTCCTGTTTGGTAAGGTTCTAGATTCAGTAGAAACGGAAACGATTCCAGATTCTTAGTAGAAATGTTTCAGATAAGATTCTGTGAATCAGGTGAAACGGGGTTGAGACCGATTCAACAACAGAGTGGAAAAAGAAGAAACGTTTCGAGTTTTAGCCAGTTTGGTTGGATTTTTTTTTTCTTCAGAATCTAGTAGAAATGACCTGATTTTGAGTTGCAAAACAGCCTAATTTGCAGTCCCAATCCAAGCTCAAGTGCATAGAAAAATCTCAAGCCATCAATGTAGACACGTCTCTTTCGATCCGTGTCTTCCACTAACAATCGACGATTACACGCACGTACCAGGATACCAGCGCATACCCTGTAGCACTCGTCGATCACCAATGCATGTGACCATGTCTCAATCTAGGTGTGCTAGTGGGCTTGACAGGTCTAGGTTTTTGGATAATACGGTGGATCGTTTTAGATCTGTAGTAATTTTGGATCAGATTAGACTTGGGCCAAGTATATATGAAACTTATACTTTTGTGTGTGTGTATGATGAGTTGGCTCACGATCATTTCATCAGCCTCACATGAAAACAAAAAAATACAGTCCATCACCCACACAACCATCATCGCTGGAGAGGATGGGTGGTGCTGCACACTAGCAAGGATGACGGTAGGAGTTGCTTCCGACAGCAGACGGCGACTACTGTGGTGTTGCGGCCTTAGAAGAAAGAAGTGTTGAAACCTCGTCGGAGGTGCAAAAGGAGGCTTATTATCTCTAGGGTCACCAAAGACCTCAGCCAGGCTTCGACCTACTCGCGTAAGACCAGATCCTTGTCACGGCATCTCCTCGTGACATGGTCCCAAAGCTAGCTCCATCAGGTCGGCCGCGGCCAGGATGGTGATGGAGCTGTCGATAGCGAGTGCCCGT
The DNA here is from genome assembly GCA_036346355.1 of Rhipidocladum racemiflorum. NCBI lineage: Eukaryota > Viridiplantae > Streptophyta > Magnoliopsida > Poales > Poaceae > Rhipidocladum > Rhipidocladum racemiflorum. Next base: position 74,611,687 of record CM070569.1, on the reverse strand, counting down.
GCGCAGGAGCGACGCCCACTCCACGGTCATGCTCTCTGCATCTGTGGGGGCGGTGTCAATGTTGGGGAAGTCCGATTTGGCGGCGGCAAAATCGGATAAGCCAGATGCGGAACCGATGTAGTCGGGAATCCGGCGCCGACATGGTCGGGAGCGTAGATCCGGCCGGCACAAACATGGTCGGCTGGGGCAAGATTCTGTGGCGGCACGGTGGCGAGAATGGCCACCTCCTCGTGCTTTATCGGTCTGTGAGGAGAAAGATGAGAGAGAGAGGGAGGGAGGGGTTTGGTGCGATCTGAATGAAGGCCTATGCTTTTATTTGGAATTGGATCAAAGGAAGGCAATTTCAAGCTTAGACTCCTGCATTAGCACCCATTAGCACCCCTACATTGCACGCACCTAGCATTCTGTCCCATGCAACAAATCAACATATGTCTTGACATGCTGGCGTTCGTACTGATCTACGAACCATGTAGCGATGCATCTTCGTGAAGTGATCACTTTTCTGACTCTTTTAACCTTTTTTTTTTAAAATCCAACCCACTTTAGAGTGAAATTGTAGATTTACTACTCTTCCCCACCGCGAAAAATGCGAAAAATAACACCTATATCTACCGTGTCCGAGGAGCACGCCAGCTCGCTAGCATGGCGGCCAGCAAGGAGCGCAGGAGCGGTGCGCTGCTGCGGCCAGTGAGCACGGGAGCAGCGGCCTACCGTGGTCCGCGAGCATAGGAGGGGGCATGTTGTAGTCGGAAGGGTCTGCTGTGATATGGAGATAGCTAGCTTGGCTCTCTGTAAAAATAAAATAAAATAAAGAGAGCTAAAAAAAATTATCACTTCATTGTTCGTTACACGTGTGTGCTAGCTGTGTGCACCATGCGTGCACGGGCGGCTCATTACTGATCAGACGTGCACTACGTACCACTTCACAAGATCGCTCGCTATACGTGCCTTCGTGCGTGCGTACAAGCCTTAATGCGCGTCGGTCGTTTTCGGGTTGCGCGAGTGCGCACGCAAGCGAGCGTGGGCCGGTGCATGTACTTGTCCCACACGACACCCACCGCGTTGTCTTTTTCTTTTTTGTTTTTCTGTCTCCGTTTCTTCTGAGGCCGCCGTGTCTTTTAAAGTGGTGAGATCGACGGATATGCTTACGTACGTGCGCCTTTGCCGTGACGCTGCACCGTGGCTTGCCCATATATAGGACGTACACACTAAACACAATTGCCGATGCATGTTCGGTACATCCGTACATATCGTTTTGATGTATGTGCATGCCTGCATGGAGATATGCAGTAGTACTTTGCTAGTACCGTCTGTGTTTGCTAAAGGCTAAACTCAGTTCCCGTTACTTTGGTCCATGCACGCCTACGCTAACACAAACAAAACTATGGCACGTACATAGAAGAAAACCAGTTTGAGAGGGCAGTTTGCAGATGCGTCAGCCACACGCATCGGAAGATTCGAACAGCGTGTTCGCATAGCACTCCATGCATGCAGTCCTCTGTTATTGGCTTACGGCAATGCGAAACGACACAGGAATCTCCAAGAGATCGATCGGCATTAATTGTCCACCTCCAAGCATGCATTGCATCCACCCTGTGGAATTATTAAAATTCTGGTTTCGGTACTCGCCGAGGCGTGAAAGATCAAAAACGACCTATCAACTGGACAAATGATGGAGCACGGAATACTATTCCATTCACAAATACTGCCTCGGGGGCTTAAGACAAGGCGACCCGTTATCCTCGATTCTTTTTAACTTAGTTGCCGATGTCTTTACCAGGATTCTTTATAAAGCTACTAACGAGGGGCTTATTTCGGGTTTATGTGATGACTTTTGTCCTGGGGGGATCACTAGTTTGCAGTATGCAAATGATACTCTGCTGTTTATGAAAAGTGACGAAAGAATAGCTCTAAATTTAAAGTGGTTCTTAATTTGTTTCGAGCAAATGTCTGGAATGAGAATTAATTTTCATAAGAGTGAGTTAATATCTGTGGGCTGTGATAATAGAGAACTAAAAAGGTTTGCTAACATTCTCAGTTGTAAAGAAGGAGCGTTCCCTATCAATTATTTAGGTATCCCCCTGCATTATGATAAAATTAAGAGGGAAGATTTCCAACCTCTTTTGGATAAAATGTTGAAAAGGATTGCAGGTTGGAGAGGAAAATTACTTTCTTATAGCGGCCGTTTAGTCTTGATTAAGTCGTGTTTAGCTAGTATTCCGATTTATCTGTTATCTTTCTTTAAATTCCCTAAATGGGCTCTTGACCTAATCAATTCTCATATGGCTAAATGTTTGTGGAATAATTTTGAAGGACATAATAAACTTCACCTGGCTAACTGGCAGTTGGTGTGCATGGATAAAAAATATGGTGGGCTTGGTATTCCCAATCTGAGAAATATGAATAGGTGCCTTTTAGCTTCTTGGACTAGAAGATTCTACAATAAGGAGTCGAAAATTTGGAAAAAGTTAGTAGATTTCAAATATAATGTTGATAATCCCAATATTTTTGCTAGCAAACATAATCATGCTTCTGTTTTCTGAAAAGGGGTGCTGTGGGCTATGCAAGCTACTAAATTCGGTTATAGATGGAGTGTTGGTAATGGTAGGAAGATTAGATTTTGGGAGGATGTTTGGTTCGGTTCTTCGTGTTTGGCTATCCAGTTTTGGGATTTGTATAGCTTGGTTAATGAAAAAGGTCTTGTTATTGCTGATATTTGGGATGGTAATAATTGTAAGTGTACTTTTAGGAGATCTTTCTCTGAAGATTTGATGATAAGGTGGTTTGATTTGATGGAGGTGATGAAAAGTATAAGATTGGTAGATGATGATGATGCCCTGATTTGGCAATATGAGAGTAATGGCATTTACTCGGCTAAATCCTTGTATGCAATTATTAATTTTAGAGGAGTGATCCCTGTTTTTGTGCCGGCTGTTTGGGATCTTCTTGTCCCTCCAAAAATCCAGCTTTTCCTTTGGTTACTGTCTCATGATAAACTTATGACTAGGAACAATCTCTTAAAAAGAGGAATTGATAAGGGTATAGCCTGTAGCTTTTGCATGGAAGCCGAGTCTACTACCCATCTTTTTTTTGATTGTGTGATTGCTAAAAGTGTTTGGAATATTGTGAGAGAATTCTTCGATATTAACATTGGCTATAATTTTGAATCTATGGCTCGGTTTTGGATTAGTAATAAGAGAAACGCTGTTTTAAACATAGTATGTGCTGCAGGTTTGTGGAGCATTTGGAGATGTAGAAATAACATGACTTTTCGTTTTCAGATTTGGAGCAATGTGAAAACTGTTTGGAGGATGGTACTTGTTTCCTTAAGGGATTGGAGTCCTATGTACAAAGAAGAAATGCTTATCAAGTTAAACCAATATTGCGATGTCCTGATTTCCAAACTAAGATCGCCGTTGACACTGGAGAATGAAATGAGTTAATGGATAAAGCTTCTATATTGGATGATTCAACTAAAGCCTCAAATCCGGAAGAAATGATTGTGTTGACAGATTGCCTGAGACTTTCTACAAATCGCTTAGGAGCCTGTTCGGTTTGTAATAATCGTAAAGATGTTCTGAGTTGTATCGCTGATGGTATGAGGTTTGCTTGTCGCTGAGTCTGATAGAAAAGAAAGGTCTTAAGTTTTTGTATTATATCAACTTTGGTGCTTGAATGTTTCTGAGGTGGAGATAGCCTCTAACTCTGTACTGAGATTTTCTTAATGAAAATCTGGGGCATCTGTGATGTCCTCTTTGATCTAAAAAAAAAACAAATACTGCCTCGGTCACAAATAGTTGGCATTTTGGATATCGACATGATTTCTAAAACACTAATTTATGTACTAATATCTATATTTATAAAACCTAATAGAATCATAATATTATAAAAATACTTTTTTAGACCAATCTATACATATAATTTTTATATATCTAATTTAAACATTTAAAAAAACAATAACAATCAAAGTTTCAAAAGTTTAAGAGTACATATGTCTAAAATGATAATTATTTGTGACCGGAGAGGATGTTAGTTTTTTTACTAACGTACGGTTACCCAGACAATCATTAATTTTTAGCCAATCTGATGAATTCACCCTTGGTAACTAATCTAATTTCGTATGGGCCCACATCATGTGTGGTGGAGAGAAGGGTTGGGGAAAATAAGACGATAAAATAGGAAATCGTGTATCGGAAAAACGTGCGGTGACAAATATTTATGAATAAATAAAGTTATCGAAATTGATAGGTATTTGCCATCGGATGGGATACTGAGAATCTCAAATCTGTGAGCGTGTCACGTGAAGAAGCAATATCCTACTGCCGCATTCTCCTCCGGTCGTCCCTGACACTGGCAAGAATTAACAAGCTGCTGCACTGCAGGTCTTGGAAGCCACGGGGAATTAGCAGATCGCAGCCAGTGCATGTAGACTGCTGGGCGCACGCAAGTTGAAATGTCCCAAAAATTTGGAACCCCAAATCAAAACCCTAATTGCAACTCTAATTCGATGTTTAATTGGATCTTAATCGTGTTTTCTTCGTTCTTGGTCCAGTTCTTGAGTTGTTAGGGGTTGGGAGGTTAGAAAAGGGGAGTAGTTGGAGGACTCACCTGGGGTTCCTCGCTTCGGACCGCCGGTCCTTGCGCGCGTCTGGTCCGTCGTCGCCATCACGTCGACCACATGCTCCCTCGCCCGCGCGGGTCGTCGCGCGTCCCGCCGCCACGCTCGCCCACGTCTGCTCCGCGCCTCGCCTCGCGAGCCCGCCTGCTCCCGCCCTCTGCTTGGTCGTCGCCTCGGCCTTCGAGCCCTGCCTGCCCCGTCGCGCCCCGCCTCGCGTCATCCTCACCCGCCCCGTGCAGTTGCCTCGCCCATCCCCTCCATCGCTGTCACGTCCCTGTCGCTCGCCTCCCCCATGCTACCGCGCCGGCTATAAACAGCCTCGCGCGCCACTTCATCTTCTTTGCCCCGCTCGTCTTCTCCTTCGATGAGCCCCCGCCGCCTCACCCTTCGTCTTCCCCAGCTCCGACATCGCCCGCCCCCACCCCCTTCGTCTCCTTTGGCTCCAGCCGAAGCTCGGCCCGTGCCGCCCGCTCGACTCCCCAATCCTAAACCCAACCCTAGCTCCTTCCCCCTCTGCCGCTTCCGCTCCCCGCCAACCCCCTTCTCCTCCGGCGCTGGCCGCCACTCGCCCGAGCCGTGTGCTCGCCCGCCACCGCCCCGAACTCGCCCTAACCCTAATTCCCCCCTCTAGATCGACGGATCGACCAATCGATCTGTTTTATCGCTGCTCGCAGCCCCACCCATTAGTCTCACCGTGTCGCGGCCCCACCTATCGATCGCCCCTCCGCCACCGCCTCTCCGCCTGCGTGTTAGCGCTACGGCCGATCAAGGCGAAGCCGGGCTTTAACGCGCAACGATGTGAAGCTCGCCTGCGTGGTCCGTTTGGCCGAGTGGGCTGTGCCCTAGTGCGGCCCGCGACTGTTCCTCGTTTTTCTTTTTTCTTTCGGATTTAAATAATCCTATAATCCCTTTTAATACTCCAAAAATCCCAAAAAATCCCCGGAAAGTCCAATAATCGCTAAAATACACTATCCCAACCGTTTCGATCCACTGAATCCAAAAACGGTCTCCGTTTCGCCTTTTGAAGTTCGCAAAATTCCAAATTGCCCACTTTGCTCGTCAACTCCCTTCCGGCCTTTCTCTCTCAATTCTTTTTGTTTCTCCTTTTCTTGTTTTTCTCTTTTCTTTTCTTTTCTCGTTGTTTTATTCGTTTATTTATTGATCGCTTGTTGTATGCTAGATCCGACCTTGGAGCCCATCCCAGAGCAGTACAAGGAGCCGGAGCAGGAACCGGACGTGACCGGCACAGAGTTCAACGAGTCGGAGGCAGGCTCAGTGCCTCGGTCACTCAGAGCTGGGCGCGGGAGGTGAGGGGAGGCCGAATATTGAGTTAGAGGCAGGGGACGGGATGGGACTCGGGAGCTAGGCTCAGTTCGTCGGTCGTTCTGAGCCCAGCGCAGGAGTTGAGGGGAGGCCAAGTACCGAGGAGGTGAGGGGTCGAGTAGGAGATTGAATTAGGCACGAGAATCGACACCAAGGATTGGAGCCGGGTGCGGGAAAAGCAAAAGGAAAGGACAATATGAGGGGAAAAGAGAGGGGAAAAAGAGAGAGGGGAAAAAGAGAGAGGCAGTGATGTAGTGATGTGATTCCATGATTCCATCTTGTCCCGAGTCCCACGCTTGATTTTCAGATTTCATTCTCCTGTGCATGATTCCAAACAGTGAGGTGACACATTGAAAGATGTAAGAGACACAATACGACGTAAAGTTAATTTTAACTTTCATCCCGCGTGGCCGTGCCTGATTTCAATGGTCATTTACTCGCTATATAATCGCTATAAAATTCCACTTGCTCTCTCTATTTTTGCTCAAAACATCCCACTCGCTCTCTCCACGCCAACTCTCCCTCAGCATGGGAGACTATAGCATAGATAAAAGTCATATGGACATTACACACGGCATCGAGGATGCCTCGTACATTCTGGATGCACTGAGCTCCGATGCCGCTGCATCGGTGTATCTGGGATGGGCGTTGGTATCGACACCGAGCTTGGATGCCGCTACATCTATGTAACTGGGACGGGCGTCCATATCTGGCTTTCGATGGGCGTGGTGCTGGCAACACTTAGATAGAACTGTCAAAATTATGGATGGATATGAGGTAGTGTATGCTATTTACAAATACTGTCAAGCTAAATTGTTTGCACGTGCATATGATGGAAGATGTCATCTGAAGAGACACGAGGAAATATGCTTGAAGAAGATATCGGTAGGATGGAGGCCGGGTGAGGGAGTACAGACACAGCTCAACCTCAACACCGATGGTTCGATAAGTACGTGGCTATACAATGCCGATGTAGCTAGAAAACAAAATTGCACTTTACATAGTTATGGAGGATCTTCCACTTAGAATGGGTGAGAGCTCTAATTTTGAAAGAATAGTGCAATATGGTTTTTACCCATAATACCAACATGTTAGTATAAGAATAACTACACGTGACATTTATGTAATGTTTACAAGTAAACTAGATATTTTAAAAAAGACTTTGATAACAGTTAGTTTTTCCTTTGTCTTAACATCTGATATATGGACTTCCTCACATTAAAGAGCAGCCTCTATTAGTGTTGTTGCACATTACTTAGAGGGAACATATCTAGTGCTAATGGCCATTGGGTGCTAACATGCTAACATTAAATCTGATCCATCAAATCTATGATAAATGGCTCAGATATAGAGAGATGGAAACCCTATTAATTACCTCATTACTCACTCAAATGCTTTTCACACAAGCCCATTGATTACCTTATTAATTACTTGTCCAAATCTGAGCCACTCATCATAGATCTGATGGCATAGATCTTATGTTAGCATATTAGCACCCAATGGCCATTAGCACTAGATATGTTCCCTTACTTAGACAACAACTACTTACTAAATAAAAGGGTCATAGGGTTTAGGCAATCTCTGAGTCACACTCTGGAGAGGCTATCGCTAGCCATATGCTTGAGGTTATTGCTGACTTTGAAATAGAAAGTAAAATTATTTCCATCACTCTTGAAAATGCATCAGCTAACACGACGGCTATGGATTATCTCTTATCGCATCTGGAGACTTATGTTGGAAGTTTTGTACTCCACCAAAGATGCGTATGCCACATGTCGACGATCTGTTTCGCCGGCAATGAGATTTGTGATTCTAGGGGATTTGTGCGGGATCTGAGCTTGATGGTAACACAGGATGCGAGGGCAATCTGTTTTAGACAGGTTCGGGCTCTCTCGGAGGAGATAATACCCTAGTCCTGTGTTCTTGGATGTATTGTCTCTCTTTTTCTTGTTTCTCCCTCCTCCTTATATACCGGGGGAGAATACATGATAGTTGGGCGCCACCGGGCCTCGAACATGGTGGCACGAACGACATGTCCCTTGTCCTTATCCGCCTTCATGCTCTACGCCCCGGAGAGGTGGTTATGCTTTCTCCGACCCACGCTGCCGCTTTGTCGTCCCGGCATCCGCAGCCTCTGGCGGTGTCAGTGCATGCTTTGTTCTGGCGGGTTGTTAGGGCGGGCGCGAAGCTTCCGTCAAGGATCGGGAGTTGTCTTGGGAGCAAGTCGAAGGTTTCCTCTGGGCCCGCCGTTGCGCTCGGGCTTTGGGCTTTCTGTTCGCTGTCGAGGCCCGGTCGGTGTAGGCCCCTCTTGTGGGGAACCTGTCTCTGACATCCCTCATGAGCCCCGTATTGGTTTAGGATAGACTTTCCGTCCCTTGCCCTGTCATGAGGATTATGCGGGAGAGAGATCATAAAGAACTTGTAGTATGAAGCCACCGTGGTTAGTTAGCTCGTGGCCGAGTGGTACCCGCGCCCGTTTACGGTGCGCGGCAACCAGCCTATCGCTCGGCTGACCCTCATGGGGCGTACCTTGGTCTTTTTGGCTCGTGGCCGAGTGGTACCCACGCCCGTTTACGGTCGCGACAGAACTGTCGCTCGGCTGACCCTCCTGGGACGTACCTTGTTCTTTTTGGCTCGTGGCCGAGTGGTACCCGCGCCCGTTTACGGTGCGCGGCAACCGGCTTGTCGCTCGGCTGACCCTCATGGGGCGTACCTTGGTCTTTTTGGCTCGTGGTCGAGAGTGGTACCGCGCCCGTTCACGGTCTTGTGACAGCGCTTTGTCGCTCGGCCCGACCCTCATGGGCGTACCTTGGTCTTTTGGCTCGTGGCGAGTGGTACCGCGCCATTTGCGCGCAATCGCCTGTCGCTTCTACCGACCCTCATGGGGCGTACCTTGGTCTTTGGCTCGTGGGTCGAGTGGTACCGCGCGTTGACGGCGCGCTGAACCGCCTGTCGCTCTACCGACCCTCATGGGGCGTACCTTGGTCTTTTGGCTCGTGGTCGGCGGGCGCCCGCTTACGCGCGCTGCAATCGGCTTGTCGCTGACCCTCATGGGGCATACCTTGGTCATACTGAGTAATGCCTGTGTTCGCTTACGCCTTGCTTTAGACCCTCATGGGGCGCATTCTCAAGACCGTGTTGGTTGTAGATCCTCTCGCGACACCCAATCGCATTATGAGACAGCGACCAACAATTGACCCCAAATTATGGGGCGTGCCGTCAGAGGATGTTCGGAAAGTGCCCAGCCCCAAGCTTCCGTGGCGGCGGCGTTCGAGCCCATCGTGGGCGCACTTTATCCCAAACTTTGGACCAGATTTGACACCTGGCCGCGTTTTGCGCGACGGCTATTGGCCCGTCATGGGGCGTGCCTGGATCTCGCCCAGGTGAACAGGAGGGCCTCGTTTCTTCCCACCATAAGGTGGAAATTGGGGCCCATTTCTTATAAGTCGAAGGACCCTCGGCTGGAGCAACGGCCTCCTTGCACCTTCCCCACCAGTGCGAAACCTTCAAACCTCCTTTGGCGATTTAGGGTTTCGGTTTCGCGCCCTTGGCTTGCGGCGGTTCCTCCCACTGTGTCTTCTTCTTCGCAATGTCTTCTTCCTCGTCATCGGAAGGTAGCACCGACCTGCGGCGGCGGTGGGAGACCTCCATCACGACGACGCCCCGCAGAGAGGATGGTCGCCGCCGGCGTCCTCCCTCCGTGGAGTTGATCTCCGCCATCCCGCCGCAGGTGACCCTTACCCCACACCTCGGAGAATGAGATTGTGGTGTTTGAGTCCTTCTTCCGGCGGGGATTTAGCATCCACTGGGAGCTCCTTCCTCCGGGCTCCTCCACTTCTACGAAATTGAGTTGATCAATTTGAACCCCAACTCGATTCTCCACATTGCCATCTTCGTCCATTTCTGCGAGGCGTATCTTGGGATACGTCCTCATTTGGATTTGTTCCGCTCCTTCTTACGGCTGAAGCCTCATCTCGAACCGGGCCGCTCCTAACGTCGTTGGGGCGCCGACTCACCATGGAGGGCTCGAAGAAGCGTGATTTTGTCGTTCCTCTCAAAACCTCCCTCAAAGGTTGGAGGCGGGAGTGGTTCTATTGTGCCAATGTTGATCCCTTCCTCGCCCCTTTGCTACCGTGCTCCTAAAGCTTCCCGATCTTTGAGCGACGCCTGGACGGAGGAGGTTTGGCGCAAATCCCGAGCTCGGGCGTTGATAGACGATCTGAAGAACCGAGGTGACGGGTCGATATCGCGATCAGTTTTGTGAAGCGCCGGGTGCAGCCTTGAAGGAGAGAGAGTCCATTTGGGGTTCCAATACAACGGGCCTCTGGACCCCACGGGAGTCGGACGTGGCCCTGTCGATGGAGTCGGCGGCAAAGACGGGTAGTTGATTTCTTCGTGCCTGGCACAATAATCACCAACAGGGGCTGCCCTCATAAGTTTTCGACGGCAAGGCCTCCCCCTCCTGTGAGGGCACTCTCCTTTCGGAAAGGCGATTCCATGGTTTCTTCGATCGATGTGTGATTCAAACAGGTGCGATCGTTCCTTTTTCAGAACGCGCGTCCTTCATTTCGATGCTCGGTTGTCGGCCTCTCTCGGTGGCTGAAACACGCCAGCGAAGCGAGTGGTCGACACATCGGTCGACGAAGCTACCGAGTCGGCGGAGGAGGTCGTCGATCTTTCGTCAGCCGGGCCTTCGACTTCCGGTGCACCCGGATCGCAAAGCGCGGGGCATCAGCCTTCTGTCCCAGGGGTAGCCCCGACTGCAGGCGCTAACTTCCCTCCGAGTGGTGCTGGGTCTCGGATGAGACCTGGGATGAAATTCAAGAAATCCAAAAGGTATTCTTTTGGGTGATCCTTGACTTTTTGTTACTGCCTGTGCTGAGGTGTCTTCCCTTTTTGCTGATTCAGACCCTCGCTATGGGCGTCCTCGTGGAGGGGTCTCTGAAAAGGAGCCCAGGCGGAGGCTAGGTCGCCGCTGCCGCCGATCGCCGGGCGTCGCCACGGCGCCGGTGGGCCAATCGGTCGAACCGTCGGATGGTCCGTCCGTCGACGAGATCGACCGGCACCGTCTCCGTCGTGGAGGAAGTGCTTGAGAGCCACCGCCGCTCGGCCCTCTGCCGCAGCCCCCGAATCGGACCGGATGGTGGGAAGGGGGGGCCGCCTGGAAAGGGATGGAAGAGGACGACGAGAGGGAGAGAGCGGCTCGGACGGAGCTTTATGAGCTCACCGTCAGGTGTAGCACGCTTCGTCGGGTGAGCTTCTTGTCTTCCATCACATTTGCCTGCCGACTTCTCCTCGAGATTACGCCTGTTACCCAGGACATGGGGAGCGCTCGGAGCAAAGATCGCGGTTTTTCGAGAAGGTGCTCCCGAAGCTCAAGGAAGCGAAGCGATGCAGGACAAACTCAGCGAGATCAGCGAGACAGTGGAAAGAAGTCCACGAGCTTGAGGCGAGTGTATGAGGATCCGGGAGGAGAAGGCGGGGCTTGAGCATATGCTCGAAGGTGAGATTCTCCCCTGGATTCGGTTTAGATGTCTTTTTGGGTGGTTGGAGAGGATGATGACACTCTCGTGTTTCAGAGCGCGACTCAACCGATTCTTGTGAGCCGAGGCCCGACCGAGGTTTCAGAGAATTCTGGCCTCGAAGCTCGAGTCAGCTTGGAAAGGATGCAGCGGGAGCTGAAGGGTAAATTTATTTGACTTGGGTTGAACATACTTGGCGTCGGGTGTGCTCTTGATGGCCGTTTGACTTTGTTGCAGAATGCAAGGAGAAGATGGTCGCTGTCGAACAGGGCCGGACTGAACTGCGCGTCGCCTGCGAGCCAGTCCTGCACCTTCTGCGTATTGAAGGAGTCACGCCGGGCCAGGGGGACGATGCTGTTCCACTTCTTACGGGAGGAGCCGACAGGATCAGAGCTTACGCCAAAGAGTCCGCAACAATGAGTGCGAACCAGGCATTGGCGGTGGTCAAGTCTCATTATCCGAGAATTGACCTCGAAGCTGTGAAAGAAGGCTTTGCCTGTGATGAAGACAAGGCCAACGCGCTCCTTGAAGAGGTGTCCGGTGCATCGCAGGCCTTGTTGGAGAATCTAGAATTCTGACTTCGATGTAGGCCTTGATGCCGAGTGCTCGCCCTCCTTATGCGAAATATTGTGTCTTCTTACTTCAATATGATTTGCTGTATTGTCTTCCGCCGAGTGGTCTTGGACCTCTTCCACTTTCTTCTCTGGCTGAGTTGTTAGAATATATGCCCGCAGCCTTTTGGATCCTGTCGCGCCTTTCCGGGTGAGTTTCAGCCGACTGGTATGGCTCCCAAACGCCAGGGCCTTGGCCCTTGGCTTTCTTGCCCCAGACACGCTTTTCCGAGAGGCTGACGTGCAGCTCTCAAGCGTCGGGACTTACGCTGTGGCCACCTGGCTGAGTGGTTTAGCCCCCGGGCTTGCATCGCTTGCTAGCTCTCCAAACGCCAGGGCCTTGGCCCGCGGCTTTCTTGCCCCAGACACGCTTTTCCGAGAGGTCAGTGGCGTGCCTCTCGAGCGTCGGGACTTCATTGTGGCCACCTGGTGAGTGGTTTAGCCCGGCCGGCATCGCTTGCTAGCTCTCCACCCGGGCCTTTCGCTTAATTTGGTATAATTAAGCGGGAAGGCCGAATGAGCTTGAACTGCTTACGACACGTGTCTGGTGAAATTCTCCTTGATTTTGTTCAATCGTGCTGATCTTCTTCGGTATTCGCACTGCCGCTTTGTTTTTTGCGCTTCATTGATTGTGAGGTGGCGCGTTTTGATTGCCTTTGAGATGCTTCAATTTCCGAGGCTGGGGTGGCTTATAAATGGGGCGTCACCGCTAATGAGCGATCGCCCGTTTCTTCTTGCCTTGTCCTTCGTCTTCCTCTTCAGTTTCCTTCCATGTCTATTACGGGGAGGTTCGTTGGTCCCTTCGCGGCGTTGTTTCGCCATCGATTCTTCGGGATGTTGCACAACTGGGAGGAGGCGGAAGCATGGGAAGACCTTGACTTTTTCACACTGGAGGCGGAGGCGGAGGACGGAGCGGCGAGGGACGCCGCCGCCGTGGCCACCTTGTTGGAGGTCGCACCGGGGCTCCACGAGGTGGCGGAGATCATCCTCGAGATGGTTGGTCGCGATCGTCGCGACGACCTTGCCGTCAGGGCCCTCGTCCGCCTTGTACCCCTTTGTGGGTGGTTGACGAGAGATGCAGCGGCTTTGGGTCGCGTGGGTCGCGACTAACCTCGGGCCGATCTCGCCCGGGTCTCCACAAGGCCAAGACAAGAACACCAAAGACTAAAGACCAAGCAGGAGTACCAACAAAGCACCAAAGAAGACTAAGAGTTTTTTTTTTTTTTTTTTAGCGAGAAAAAGAAAAAGAAAATTAGCAATGTAAATTATTAACATTATGGAATGAAATGCGAAATTTTATCGATTCGTGCCTATCACATTTAACCCGAACTTAGTGGTTCCGCTGATCAACTCATTCTAGTCGATTGCTCGATTACCCAAGCGAAAGTGGGGCTCGAGCTTTTGACGGTTAGAAATTCGCGACCAGGCAAATCTTGGTTAAATTAAGCGCCATAATTGCAGTCCCGAGTGGTTAGTGCTTTCTACCCGTTCCGTTGTCTTGTGGTATAAACCGCCGAGGCTTTGTGCTCATCGCGGCTTGTTATTTCCGTGCATTCAGATCGGCACGACCAGAGTTAGGCGCTACGATCGGGTAATAACCACTCGGGGCTAGCATTACACAGAACTTCAGAAAATAAGACGGACCACTATTTTATTTAATGTGTAAGAGTGGGATACATAACTCATGCGTAGAAGCGACGGAGTTGTTCGGCGTTCCAAGTATTCGCCAGAACCTCGCCGTCTTCTCGCCTGCAGTCGATAAGCACCCGGCCGGGTTGTCTTACGGGCGATGTATGGACCTTCCCAAATTGGAGAGAGCTTGTGCTCGCTGCAGTTCCTCCTCAGGACCAGATCTCATACGAAAGGTTACGCTTACGGCGCTATGAGAGTGGTAGCGCAAAGTCCTGGAGGTACTTAGCCGAGCGGAGGGCGGCAACGTCCGAGCCTCCTCGAGTTGATCAAGCTCCACCATTCGGCTTCCCTCGGACTCGGCCGTTGTAGTTCGAACCCTCGGGATTCGAATCCCGGCTCGATCGGCAGAACCGCCTCTGCGCCATAGACCAGAAAAAGGGGTTTGGCGGTCGCTCGGTGGGGTGGTTCTGAGTCCCGAGTACCGACGGTAGCTCCTTCACCCATCGGGCGGCGTATGGTTTGAGGCGGTCGAAGATCCTGGCCTTGAGGCCTTGAAGGACAGGCCAGATTAGCTCGCTCGACCTGCCCATTGCCGTGGGTGAGCCACCGAGGCGGCAGATCTTGATCCCGACGCCTTCGCACCATTCTTGGAATTCTTCACTCTGAACCGGGTGCCGTTGTCCGTGATGATCCGGTTGGGCACTCGAATCGACTACAATATCCTGGAAGAACTCCTTGGCCTTAAGCTGCGGTGATAGTTACGACCGGCTTGGCCGATCCACTTGGTGAACTTGTCAATGGCCACGAAGAGGTAAGCGAAACCGCCTTGAGCCTTCTTAAGCGGGCCCACTATGTCGAGCCCCAGCACCGCAAAGGCCAAGAAATGGGTATAGTCTGTAGCTCATGTGCCGGCAAGTGTGTCTGCATCTTGAATAGAATTGGCAGCCCTCGCAGTTCGAACTATCTCCTTGGCGTCCGCTACCGCCGTTGGCGTAAGAAACCCTCGGTAGGCTTTCCCAACCAAGGCGCTTGATGCCGCGTGATGGCCGCACATCCCGAATGGATTTCTTGGAGCAGCTCTCTTCCCGCTTGTCCCGAAATGCACCGCTGAGGACACCCGAGGCACTTTCGGAAGAGCTCGTCGCCCACCACCACGTAGGATTTGGCTTGTCGGAGATGCGCTCTGCGAGTGGTTGCTTCCGGAGTTTGTCCTTCAGGAGATAATCTAGGTACGGGGTAGTCGATGCGGATCGATGAGCAGGACCCGGTTCAGGACCTCGCTTGGCTTTTGCCGTTTTGTAACGGTTGGCTCGTGAAGATCTGCACGAAGATATCACTTGGGACATCCGCCCGAGTGGCTCCCATCTTAGCCAACTCGTCTGCTGCCTCATTATTGCGGCGGAGGACATGAACGACTCAGGACCGTCAAACTTGCCTTCCAATTCTCGGACTTCTTTGGCGGTATGTCGCCATATTACGATCCACGCACAACCGGTCATACGTACTTGATTCACCACCAATCGGAGTCGCCTCGAACCGCCCGGTAGTCGGATTCGAGTGATGTGGCGATCTGAAGCCCATGGATGAGGGCCTCGTACTCGCGGCATTGTTTGAGGCGGGAAGTGAATCGAAGGACATACTTCACTGTCACCCTTAGGCGAGATAAGGAGGATTCCCGCCCTGCTCCTCCAAGCATGAGAGATCCGTCGAAGTGCATGACCCAATATTCGGCTCTTCTTCGGTGCGAAGTGCAGGATTCGGTCCACTCGGCCGTAAAGTCACCAAAGCACAGGATTTGACGGTCTTGGCGCGGCTTGAATGAGATGTCGAAAGCTCCAAGCTCACCGCCCACTTTGAAATTCTTCGGTAGCTTCCCGATTGCGGAGGACCTCTCCCACGGGGAAAGAAGTGACTCTTGAAATCGAATGTCCTTGGAAATAATGCTTGACTTAGTAGCGAGATCAAAATGGCGTCTGCCAGCTTACGGATTTGAGGATATCTTGTCTTGGATTCGCCAAGATGCCGATTAAATAAAGCGGGCGTTGTACGCCGTGGCGGTGTCCAGATTCCTCCCGCTCCACAACTATCACGGCACTTACTACATGAGATGTTGCCGCTATGTAGAGCATAAGAGGTTCACCTGGCGCCGGCGATACTAAGACTGGGGGAGTGGAGAGAAACACCTTGAGTTCTTCGAAGGCCTGCTGTGCCTCTGCCGTCCAATCAAAGCGATCTTGCTTCTTAAGGAGCTTGAAGAAAGGCATTCCCGGACCCCGATCGTGAGATAAACCTCGCCAAGCGCTACCATGCATCCGGTGAGCTTTTGGACCTCCTTTTGGTGGTAGGCGGGGCCATTTTCATAATGGCTCCAATTTTCTCCGGGTTCGGCTCGATCCTGACGACGGAGACGATGAACCCGAGTAGTTTCAGGAAGACACTCAAAACGCACTTCTCGGGGTTTAGCCTCATCCTAACGCCCTTAGACTCTCGAACGTCTCGGCGGTCGGAGATAAGGCTATCTTGTGTCTGCGTTTTAACTACCACATCATCCACATAAGCTTCCACGTTGCGCGGTGATGGTGAAAACACGCTGCGCTACCGGGTACGCTTGGCCGGCATTCTTGAGCCCGAGCGGCATGGTGATATAGCAATATGCTTGAATGGAGTGATAAACGAAGTCTTCTCGCGATCTTCCTCTCGAAGCCGAATTTGATGATAGCCTGAATAGGCGTCGAGAAGCCGAGTGGCCGAGATCGGCGATGGAGTCTACCACCGATCAATACGAGGAGACCAAAGGGATCTTTCGGACAAGCCTTGTTGAGTCGGTGTAATCAACACACATGCGCCACTTTTATTCTTCTTACGGGCGAGTACAGGGTTCGCCAACGATCGGGATGATACACTTCTTTGATGAAGCTGCGGCTAGCGACTTTGTGATCTCCTCTCGATGGCTTCTCGGCGATCTTGAGCAAACCGTCGTAACCTTTGCTTGACGGGCCTGGCGGATTGGTTTACATTCGATGCGTGCGTTTCGATCACCTCCACTGGGACCCGGGCATATCAGACGGCTTCCAGGCAAAGACGTCTTGGTTTGCCATGAAAAGGTGACGAGCGCGTTTTCCTATTCATCCCGAGCCTTGTCCCGATCGAGGCGGCTCGCGCCGGATCGGACGGGTCGAGGAGAATCCTCTTGGTGCCCTCCTCGGGCCGATCCGGAGTGCGGCGGGTAGGGACAACGCCTTCCGGCTTGTCGAAATCCGCCTCTTGGCGAATCCTTTCCCGTCCCGGCGCCTCGAGAGACTCGGCCATTTCGCAACTCTCTGCATCGCCAAGAAAGAGCGCTTAACATCGCGCGTAGAGTGATAATACCACTCGGACCGGCATCTTCACATCGAGATCTGGCGTAGTGGGGCACCGCCATGAACTTGGCGCTGGTCTCCCCAAGATGGCGTGATCTGTTGTCGCGAAGTCCGCCACCTCGAAGCTAAGGCTCGGTCCGGTAGTTGTCCCTTGCGCCGAACGTGACTGGTAGAGTGATTTGTCCGAGTGGTACCGCCGACGTTCGGGTATCACTCCATGAAAAGCGGCGACCAGCGTTTGAGGTCAGACCGCGGGATTCCCATATCGTCCGAGTGTCTTCACGAAGAGGGCGTTGAGCCCACTCCCACCGTCAATCAACACCCTTTTGAGCTTGATGCCGCGGACAAGCGCCAAGACCGGGTATCTGTAGGGAATGGGGCGCGATCTGGTGATCCGTGCGGTCGTAAGTTATTGCGACCTCGGACCACCGGACATATCGGGGGTCTCGGCTCTCTTGCATAGATGTCCGGCGGTGAGCTTTTGCTTCCGCTTGGACTCATATCTTGGTGAACCCCGAATATGTAGTTAAGCTCGAGGTCGACTTCACGATAGTCTTCCTCGGCAGGGAGGCGGTTTGCCGGCGGCATGACCGCTTCGGACCTTGTCCACCTGCCTCTTGCTCTCGTGAGCGAACCTCTTTAGGGTGAAACAATCCTTGGCGGCATGCCTCCCCTTTGGATGGAAAGGGCGAGTGAGTTCATGACCTTATCATATCCATCCTCTTTGAGGGCGCGAGGATGAGTTGGCGCGGCGGCGCCACTAGCTCTTCGCCCTTGCGCTTCTTTTCTTTCCGCCGAGGGGTTCAGATCGATCCTTCCCTTCATCACGCGTCGTTCGCGAGCCTCGGAGGCTGAAGCGTAACGGTCCGCTAGGGCGAATAGCTCCAGGACCGACGTGGGTGGCTTCCGGGACATCTTCTTGATGAGGTCGGGTCGGCCCGACTCCTTTACGGAAGGCAGCTATCACAACCGCATCTGTGGCGTCCCGAACGGTGCTTTTCCTGTTCATGAAGCACTTGGCGAACTCCGGAGGGATTCGTTCCTCCTTTGGTGTAGCTGATATAGGTCCCAAGGTGCCTGGCGCTCGTAAGTGCCTTGGAAATTTGAGATGAACTGCTCACCTGAGATCTCCCTGTGAATCTATAGAGTTATTTGGAAGTCCGTGAGCCATGCTTGGGCCAGGCGAGAGGGTAACCGGCAAGTAGTTTGCCATTACTGATCCCCCGGCTGCCCTCGACCGCGAGAGCGTATACTTGTAGCCAAGCCTGCGGGTCTCTCTCACCGTCAAACCTAGTGATGCCTTTAGGATTAAATCCATCAGGCCAAACCACTCGGCGTAGGTGAGGAGTAAACGACGGACCCCTTCGATGACTCCGCGATACCCCGGGAGGTGATCGACGCGAGGGGATCGCACTTGGCGTATTCGCGGCCTCGCGGAAGGATGCCGGCGGCGCTCATATTAAATCGGCTTGACGGCGTTGTTCCTCCCTTTTCTCGATCGCGGCGCTGGCGTCGAGGTCTGAACGGAGGTCGCGGTGATGCTATGTCGCAAGTCGTCTCGCGAGGTAGAACATGATGTATCGGCGGGCTTCGACTGGCCATTCTTGGTATGCTGGTCCTCGCCGGACCACGTGGCAGCTCCTTCGCCGATCGGGTCGGTTTGAGTATCTTTGGATATTGCCGCCGTCACCATGGCCTTTACTTGGGCCATGATCGGGCAAGCTGGATCATCGCCCCAAAGATAGGGTCGGGGTATCCAGGAGTGTCTTGGAGGCGACGATATTCTTGCATGGGTACGAACGGCCTGGTCCCCATCTTGGCTTGCAGAATGTCTTCATTGACAGCCGGCGCGGTCCCGAGAGTACGCGCCCGTAGCGTCAGGCTCGATCACTCGGCCTCCTTCCAAATCGGCGGCCCGAGGTGTCGGCGGCCGCTGAATCTGCCCGCGAGCCTTCGATCACACAGACTCTCACGGAAATTCCAGCTGACTCTCTAGGCTTTCTTCGACTCGGCCGAGGTGGGTGAGTCTGGAGAAGACAAACCTAGGCGCTCGGGGGTGCCGAGTGGCTTGGCGGTGAGAACTCCCACCCTTCGTGCCTCGGCGTCCTCGAGCGACTCGCGGTGAACGGGTCTTGGATCCCCGCTTCGGTACTTTAGAGTACGAGGCAGGGGACCTTCCGATCGGCGGAAGTCGTGACGATGGATCGCCGGAAACTTCACGTATTTGTAAGCGCGGTTCCCTTGGAGAGAGAGGCTTCCGAGGTCGTTGGAGATGAAGGTCGAGGCTTAAAGCGGAAGACTCGGCCCGGGCGAAGACTGTGGAGACTTCGCTCGTCGCAGCCATCAAGCTTGACGAAGATGTTGACACAAGACCCCTACTTGGCGCGCCAACTATCGACGATCTATTTCGCCGGCAATGAGATTTGTGATTCTAGGGGATTTGTGCGGGATCTGAGCTTGATGGTAACACAGGATGCGAGGGCAATCTGTTTTAGACAGGTTCGGGCTCTCTCGGAGGAGATAATACCCTAGTCCTGTGTTCTTGGATGTATTGTCTCTCTTTTTCTTGTTTCTCCCTCCTCCCTTATATCTGGGGAGAATACATGATAGTTGGGCGCCAGGGCCTGAACATGGTGGCACGAGCGACATGTCCCTTGTCCTTATCCGCCTTCACGCTCTACGCCCCGGAGAGGTGGTTATGCTTTCTCCGACCCACGCCGCCGCTTTGTCGAGTCCCGGCATCCGCAGGCTCTGGCGGTGTCGGTGCATGCTTTGTTCTGGCGGGTTGTTAGAGGCGGTAGCGAAGCTTCCGTGAAGGATCGGGAGTTGTCTTGGGGAGCAAGTCGAAGGTTTCCTCTGGGCCCGCCGTTGCGCTCGGGCTTTGGGCTTTGTTCCGCTGTCGAGGCCCGGTCAGTGTAGGCCCCTCTTGTGGGGCCCCTGTCTCTGACATCCCACACCACATTATTAATCTAATTGTGCAGGCAGGTTTAACTGTAATGATATCTAGTTTGGATAACATACGTAAAGCTATCGAGTTTGTTACAGTTTCTTCTGTAAGGTTTGCACAGTTTTCAGAGTACTGCATGGCCAACAATAAGGAACCAATAAGATTCAACCTTGATACAAAGGTTAAATGGAATTCGACGTATATTATGCTCGAGCGGTGCAACGATTACGAGCGTATTATCACTGTCTTTGTCAATTGCAATAACGGTAAGCCGTTGGTTAATGAAGTGGATTGGTAAATTGCCAATCATTTTCGTAATTTTTTAGAAATTTTTTTAATGCAACTAAAGATTACTAATGCTTTTAAAGAAAATAGAGATGATCATATTTTACAACCTATTATAGAACCATTGGAGCAAAAAAAAATTAAAATATTTTCAAGGTATTCCATATCTTTACTGTTATGCTAATATTTTGGATCATCGGAGAAAATTATCTGACTTGTAGTACGTCTTCCACAGAATAGGTGAGATATTCGATCTTGATTTCTTGATGCTTATACTCATGTTTATAACAAGTTTTTTAGAGTTTTTTTACAAATATTATGAGAAGTTTGGCACCAAAAGTGAAGCAAGAAGATCTACCTCAACAACACAATAAGCGCAAGGCAATTTGACCGCCTCAAACATAGCAAGGCGTCTAGCTCGTCTTCCCAATCACCGAGCAGGTTGACATGGAATCCACGAGTAGAGGTCAACCGCTACATTGACACACCTTTCGTGGAGACCAACCTTGATATGGACGAGAAAAATCAACTCTACTTGCTCATATGATGGAAGAATAACTAACGTATTTACCTTGTGCTATCCTATTTTGCACAACATATACTTACGGTTTCGGTGTCCACTGTCTCATCGAAAGCCACTTTCAGTTTGGTGGGGAGGGTACTTGAGCCGAGAAGGTCGTCTCTCAGATCTGAAATGGTTGAGGCAATTACATGCCTCAAAGTCTGGGAGCGTCTAGAAGATAGGACACAACATCAGCCTAAGGATCCAAAAGTCACGGAAGCGGCAACCGACTTTAACAATCTCGGCCTCAGGTATTCTATGTATTAATGTATATATACATAGTTACTATACTCTTTTCCTTACATGGGGAATCTCACGCCAAGGTGTAAGGTTTTTAACGAGGCAGTAATTTGTACATGTTCAAAATTGAATAAAATTTACTTCTTTTTCCCCAATATTTGTGTCTATTGCATCAGTTCTGTGCGTCTTCAAGTTCTTTTCTCTCGTCGCAATATTGCAAATGGGCCAGGTCTGGGCCGGTATGGTATGAAGCAGACAATAAGCACAAATGGGTTGTGTTTGGGCTCGCCGAAGACGAGCCAGTGCGGCACAGCGGGTAGACGGGCTGTCGCGGCCTGGCACGGTTTAGGTCTAAAGCACGATAGATCCGTACTAGACCAGCCCGGTACGGCATACACCCACCTCTAGTTTCGTACCTGGAACATTAGCAAAGCTTCTTTGTGTATCTAAAAAAATTTCGATAACTTTGGGAAACGGTCAGACATGCTTGATGAGCACGGGATAGTACTCCAATTGGCAGTTGCTTGCACCCATCTCTTGACTCAGTTTTTAACGCAAGAATTTTATCCGATTCCAGCGAGAACTGAACTATCTGCAATGAAATCTGTGTGCTCCAAACCGTTCCGTGATCTCGGAGAAAGATGGTAGAGAGACATTCTAATTGGGTGTCAAGGGAGGCACAGATCATATACCACACATCTAGCATTCAGTCAGATACCTGTGAAGCCATTCGCTCGTCCTGTCCATCCTGATTGGCGAATAGGAGACGGCGAGGATCCATCACTGCTTAGCAAGTTCGTCTCCTGCACTGCACATCAATTAGTGGTCAATCAAGGACACCCCACGGCTTCCTGTGGAAAGAAGCACACTTCGCGCCAACACTACCCCCGTCATCCACCTGCTTTGTTCCTTTCTTGCCTCGTACCGCGGCACGAGAGGGACAACTAACCACACGCGCGCACGAGCATGCACAGGAGATAAGCATCCATGTGGCCAGCGAGTGCCATCAAAAGGGTCGCATGTAGCATCCAAAGCATCCTAAATTCCTAATAATAAAACCGCATCTACCTACTCCATTTGATCGTAACATATTATATTTATAAAACCAAATAAAATTATAATATTATAAAAGTAGTTTTCGTGATAAATCTATATATATAATCTTTTATATATCTAATTTAAATATTTAAAAAGATATCGACCTTCAAATTTTTGTCGTAACTGGAGGGAGGAAGTACGTACGTGGCTAGCAAGCTCATGGAGAAATCATACGCTAATCCAGTCGCCGTCCGCCCATCCACGGGCACGGCTGGCCACAGGTCGCTCGCGGCCAGCAGTACGTAGCAGGGCAGGGGGCCGAGGTGAGCAGTGATAATCCGGCAGATCGATGGATCGACCGGATGGCGCCGCACCGGGCACACCGCTGTCTGCACACGGAGAGCGCTGCGCGGGGATACGGCGGCAACGGCGCTTTCCGTTGGGGTCGCGTGCCCCCCACCCCTCTCCCAAGCCCGGCCGGTCTCGACGGCGACGCGCGTGGATGGCTGCGTCCCAACCATACATGGCCGCGCGCGATGTCAAGCAAGGCAACAAAGGGTGGTCCAGTCTAATATGCATGCACGCATCAATCTTCTGCGAAGTGTCTTGGAGATGGCCTGTATGGCTATATATTAATTTGCGTTTCTTCTGCCTAGCTAATTGTGTGCGTGCCATTGCTTGGTACTTATTTAAGGCTGCATGGGGTTTGATGTGTATATCGATCGAGATTGTGTCTTCGCCCAGTCCTCCGATTACAATTACAAGTAGCTGTTGTTTTGGATATAAACATAGTTGAACTTTTAAATTTTCAACTATTAATATATTTTAAATATCTAAATTGGATACTTAAAAGTACAGGTGTAGATTTATCTTCGAAATTACTTTTATAATATTTTATTATTATATTAGATTTATAAATATATTATAATATAAATTAGTGATTAAAACTGTAGTTTAGAGATTATACCGAAATCCACAATTACAACTATTTGATCACCGAGGTCCGGAGGGAGTGGCTTAGTACCTAGTAGCAGCTTCCAGCTAGGTAAATAATGATACGTGCGCCTACACCGCTGGACCGGCCATGATTCTCAAGACCTCGTACTGTCGTACATCTGGGTTATAGTGACACAATGGACCACCATTAGGGTAGAGTGCAAACAAGATCTCAGGAAGTGCAAACCTTTTGAGCTTTCAGTCTGTTCTCCCGGATAATTAATCAAGCAAACTGTGAATTAAGAGGTTAGGGTATAAAACTCTTCCATTAATAAGAGCCTATTTGGAAGCTTGGTTTAGTAGAATAATTTGGCCGGAACCCTAACCAAATTAGACCCTACAGACAGGGGGGGGGGGAGTCAAAAGACCGCGCAAGATAGTAATTAGCACTTAATTTAACTTGTTTGAGTCCATATAAGTTTCCCTCTTTCGCCACACCACCGAGGTTATTATGATAGTGAAAAGTCCCAAACCCACTAAAGGAAAAGGAAAAGCTAGAGATTGGTGCTTAAATATTGGCTCTTCTAATTGGATTTCAAATACACCACTCCCCGCTGACAAAAACTAGAGCTAATGACGCGTGAGATTTGTTATCTAAAAGGAAATGAGTTTCGATGACTTGGTTTGAGAGATATGATCCTCAATTTTAGCATTGCACGCTATACAGTACGCATACGTGATTAGAACGGATGTTCCGTCTTGCAGCCTCTGACAAATGTACGATATTAGTTCTTTTTTTTGGAAGATGATTTTAGTTCTTTCGTTCCATCGTTCGTCACAGTAGTACAGCACCAATGTATCATTGAAGATAAAATGAATTGAGTCCTAAAAAAAAAGGTGAAATTAAGTGGTTCCGTTGTGTACTAGGCTTGTTGTCTAGTCGCATCTGAAATGGTGGCCAGCACAGGCAATGTTTCGGTGCGACCCCACTCGGCTAGTGCACCTGAGGAGGCCAATCATCTACTGACTACTGTTCAGCGTACACTGGGGCTCCATGTTCGTCTCCCCGTACCCCGTCACAGCTACTCGGATTTTCTGTACTGACCATTCGGAGAGCTCAGTGTTTTCGAAAGACCATGTGATGTCTATTTTTATTTATTTGTGATGAGTGTTTGATCATATTTAAGTAAGATGTGCTCAGGTTTTAGTGTGATATAAATTAGACTTCAATTTCAAACAATTTAAAGTGCTGTCAGCATGATCGGTACTACCGGCTACGTAGAAACGATAGTGCCGACCAGACGGTACCGGCTTGGTATAAGTTGTAGTACCGGGTTGTCGGAGCTACCGGCTAGATGAGCGATAGTGTAGGGTCGATGATGCGTCTAGAGAGGGGGTGAATATGCGATTATAAAAATTTCGTCTTTACGATTAATCGAGATACGCCTAATAAACCCTATGTCAAAATCTAAATAAATTACGTAAGCGTAAACTACGGTTTTGACAATTAAAACCTAAAACAACTAGGCTCACTAGTACGCTAACTAAATTATGTCTCTACACAAGAATTGCTAAATTGATCCAACTAACAAAACTAAGCAATTCTAAAGACAATCAAGCAATTGATAAATATTCAATAATATAAACACTTGAAAGTAAAGAGACAATGACACACCAATTTTTTTATCGTGGTGTTCGGAGACTTGCTGGTCTCCCCTAGTCCACGTTGAGGAAGTCCAACTCACTTGGGACCGGCTCACTCACTTGAGCCTTGCACCTTAAATCCACTGGCGGTAGTTTTTCACCCCTTCGGGTAGGCTAATCTTCAACCTTTACAAACTTCGCCGGAGCTTCTCACAAACCTTGAAAGCTCCCGCACATGACGCTCCGACGCCGTCTAGGAGGCGGCAACCTCCAAGAGTAAAAGGTCAAGGATTCCGCTTGAACTTCACCTAGCGCAACACATGTGCTTCCGGTGACTTCTAAGTGCAACACATGCACTAAGATCCTTTCAATCACACTCTAATTGCAACACATGCAATTAGTCTCACTTTTGAGTTCAAAAACTAAATTGAGGTGTGCAACACATGCAACACCCTCTTAAGAACTCACACTAGCTCAAACACACTCAAGAGTACAACAACAACATGTAAATGCCCCCCAAAGGGGTCCTTATATAGCCCCCATGCCAAAACTAGCTGTTAGGGACTAAAATCCAGAAAATGTCGTCATTTGTGGTATTACCACGGGCAAAAACCCGTTAGTACCGCCCTCTGGACAACGGCTAGAAAACTAGCCGTTGCACAAGAAATGCGGTACTACCGTCATGTAAAATGCGGTAGTACCACTGTGTAAAATGCGGTAGTACCACTGTTTCAGCAACTAAAATGGTCATAACTTTTTAATCCGAAGTCCGATTTAGGTGATCTTGGACTATATGGAAAGCTTATCAAGAGGGCTACAATTTCCACCCTTTTCCAATATTTAATCACTCATAGACATTTCCAAAGAACACAAAAACTCCAATTATTACACTCTCTAGAGAATATGTACCGACAACTAAATAGCGGTACTACCTAACTAGCGGTAGTATCGGCCTTTGAACGATGGTAGTGCCGGAATTTAAACTTAGAGAAAAACACACTTCTGTAAAATAACTACCGCTTCATCAAACCCGGTACAACCGCACTTATGGTAGCACCTCTCTAACCACTGCGGTAGCTCCGGCCTCTTAAACTCCAGAAAAACACCATCTTCTAGATTTTAACTACCATTTTGAAGTAGTGGTAGTACCAGTCATGCGGTAGTACCGACACCCATACGGCGGTACACCGGCTAGCAGTACTACCGCCCTTTACACCGCAGTAGTGCTAGACTCAGGAGAAAATCAGGATTTTCAACACATTTTTTTCTCCAAAATCTCAACAGCTATTCTTTGAGCCAAAAGGTGATCAACACAACATCACACCAAGTTGCAAAACACCTTTGCAACACCTCTCAAACCAGGCTCAAAGAATTTCAAACAAACTCCAGCCAAATTGCGAAAGCACAGTTCGCAAACACCTCAAAGATATATTTGCAAACACGTATTAAGCAAATAAATCTCGGATTCTATGAGATTGATCCTCTTAGCCATGTGATGGTCAAACCACGACTAGATCAGCTTGCAAAAACCACGGTGCAAGTCACATGCTCTAGGATCCCAGACTCATAGACCCTCCGTTTATTTGCACAATGAATTTGCAAATTACAAAACAAGATCTCAAGTCATGGCCTATCTCCCTTTTTGCAACATATGCAAATCTATAGCCTCAAGCAACTCCAAATCAACTCAAAATGCTTGAGCATCCTCATTTTTCCACACAAGCAAAACCTAGCGCCAAGCAACCAAATCAAAACAACTCAAATGCATGAGTTCTCTAATTGCCACACATGTAATTTTCTAACTCCATGCAAACCACTTAACCACAAACTTGATTGAGCTCTCTCCTTTTGCAAACCACGCAAACTTAGCTCCAAGCAATGCGAATCAAACTCAAATAAGAATTTTGTTTTTAAGAACAAATATGAAGTTCAACGATTGCAACAAATGCAAAAATGAAGTTCGTGCAAAAGCCAACACATTAGCTCGTCCCATTTGCAATACATGCAAATCAAATCTACTATGCGAAGCCGTGAGAAGTTTGTGAAGGCCGGCTCCGCTTCCGAAAGGAAAGGAACCAATAGTGAAATCAAGCCTCAAGTGTGACCGAGGTTTGGGAGGAAAGGGTTGGAAAAGACCCGGCTCTTTGGAGCTTCCTCAACGGAGACGTAGGATTTCCTCAAGAATCCGAACTCCAGGAACAAATCCTTGTTTCTCTACTTGACTTATTATTTTCACTGCATCTAAGATTTTTTTCTTGAAGCTTATTTCTTTCAGTAGATTCTTCTCATAGTCGAAGTCTATCGGACATTCCGAACAAATACTGGAAGTTCCGATCTAGTCGGAAGTTCTGATATCATACCGGAAGTTCCAATATTCTTTCCGCCGCGACGAATTTAGTTTTAATTTTAAATTGCCTATTCACCCCTCCCCTCTAGGCAACTTTCTCATCTTTTCAGTACCTCTCCTGCCACGGTGGGTCCAGGCACTGCCTCAGTCAATAGGGGTGCCGCAGGGCTGGCCACCTATCGCATTAAAAAGGCATGGCAGGTGACACTTGTCACCTGCCGATGCTTCTGTGGTCGGTGAGAGGGCTATGTTTGCAATTTTATTCATACAATGGCCATAATTGCATAAAATATATGCAAGAGGACCAATTAAGTCAAGGTTTCGAGGAAGAAATGGAAAAGTATAGGGGCTGATGCGTGGGACCAATAATATTTTCTCTTAATTTATTATTTGACTTTGTTGAGTGGGCTACCAATTGTGTGTCACATTAGCTAAAACATGTTTTAGATAGCCTTAGAGGGGGTGCCTGTTCTGTAGACAAACGCGATAGTTCAAGGGGTCAAATGGACTTATTCCTATTTGTTAATATGTTTTCATGAAGAGCCTTACAATTCATTTCAAATGGCACCCTCTTGAGTAAATTTTTTTGAGTACTGTTTTTATACTCTTCACTCCCATTGACATAATTTTTTTTAAAATAATATTATTTTAATGAAAATTGAAATAAATAATACACCAGTTAAAAATAGCAAAAATACCCCTCTGTAGCCATTTGAAATGGCGACATACTCCCTCTGTCCCACAAAGAATGCATTTCTAGTATTCAAAATTTGTCCCACAAAGAGTGCATCTTTAGTCCGTAGGACCCACCCAAAGCCCATTAATTCTCATAACTCCACTCCAAGATTTGAAAATGTCTGGCTCCTTTGCATGCTTAGTGACTTGGCGTGGAGTAATATCCCACTAATCTTCTGCATGCAGAGATGTAAATGTATGTATGCGCATTTAAGTGTCGGTGGAAACCAAAGCACCAGCACGCTTATGCATGGAGTAATGAGGGTCACATTAGTCATTTACCTTGCACACTAATCTGTCTTAAAAAACTAGAAATGCACTCTTTGTGGGATGGAGGGAGTACTCTCGTCGCCGTTTGAAATGGCGATAGAGAATCTGTCACCATTTCAAAGGGCGACAGAGAGGCTATCGCCAAATGAAATGGCGATACCTCTCTGTCGCCATTTCAATTGGCGATAGAGAGGCCCCAGCTTAAAACAGAAAAGGGGAGGGGAAAGAGGAGGAAGAGGGGAAGAAAAGGAAGAGAAGGAGAAAAAGAGGAAGAGAGTGATGAGGAAAAGGGAGAGGAGGAAGTAAAATTTTGGTATGAATGGAAAATAATAAGAAGGCGTAGAGAAATTAATAAGAAAAAAAATCGTAGAAGTAACATTTAAGGTTGGTATAAACAGAATGAAAGTAGGGAGTACATGGCTCATAAAAATGGCATAACATAATGTCGAAAACACAGGAAACATGCATAAATACATAAGGGTACATATCATGATATAGAAATAATAGTGTACATAGCATGACATCATGGACATAACATGACATAGAAAATAAGCAAAGAGATATGGCGTGACGACATGGAGGAACTACGAACAGAAACTACAGCTAAGATACATGCGCGCCTTTTGAAATTTTAAAGAAGTCTATCATAGACCCTATTCGGAAGGCTCGAATGAGTAACCATACGGCACCCACATGGAGTGTTGATCATCGGAACAACGTGGACGGGACTGCTGGTCACGATAGTGGCAAGCACAACTGCAGCTCGCATTATCGCAATAGCAGTAAGTGTGGTTGTCGCTGCCAAGGGGGACGGCCTCCTCATTATTCCTCTTCCTAAGCCTTTGATGGCGTAGGTCGCCGTTCTGGGTCTGGAGTTCTAAGTTTTGCCTGCAGAGCTGGTCATTCTTGTTCTTCACCTCAGCGAGTTTCTCTTCCTTTTTATCAAGGCATATCATCAATCTGGCCATGTAACATGTTGCATATATGGGATACGGATCGTTCACCCATTCAGAGAATTTACAAACCTCGGTCTGCAAGTAAGAGTAAATGTCATATACGAGACATTATGGTATGTAAGAGTTGTACCAATTACCATGAATAAAGGGCATCGGTAGTGGAGTGGACGGCCATTGATGATTGGATTTTTGGGGGTGTAGTAGTCCTTATTCGAATGGGAATATCTGGGCTGGGGGATCAGGGTCGTAGGGACCGTAGATTTCACAATCCTCGAGTGAAGGGTCGCGGCCTCGAAACCATGAAGGGTCGGCAGCTCGAGGTGCGGTATTACCCTTTCTTCCCCCCGACTACCCCTCCCACGTCTTGAAGTGCCTCCTCTATCTATCATTGTAATGTAATGGAGGTTGGTGTAGTGAAAAAGTGTTGCCTGGGTGGCCAGTGGTATTTATAAGCCATGTCACTCCACTCTGGATGAGATATAACTAGACATTGTATTGCCACTCCACGGTGCGCAGAGTGTTGTCAAATCTGACTGAAAATATTGCTTGCAGCGTGTTGTCATCTTGGTATGACAATGTTGGTTGGAGAGTGTTGTCAAATCATTCTGCAAAGCTACTGGTGAGTGTTGTCCAATCAGTAGGACACAACTATTGTCTAAGTGTTGTCCAATCGGTAGTACACCATATATTGTAAAGAACGTAATAGACGAAAGGAGACCACGAAGGTGTACCTGTAGTTATGTGGACAAACGGCGCAGAACGGTGCCAGCTAGAGCCCCCCAGGACGTCGGGAGGAGGGGCGGTCTGCATCTGCGCTGTAATGGGTGTGGTGTGTGTCGTCTGTCGCCCACGTTCAGAGGAACGGCTGAGGGCCTATACCATGTCATCATCCCTAGGCCTCCTGCAGGACGTAAGCAGGACGATGCGAGAGGCCTTCGTGTAAACATGCTTAATACCTCTCGCAGGTGGTCCATGGTGACCTCCAACCTGTTCCCCCTACCGACTCTGGCCATCAGTGCGGCGACCTCCTCCGAAACCTCCCTTACAAGGTCACTCTACGCATGCGTTGAAAGGCTTGTTAGATGTTGCTATTGTATTAATGCTACATTATACGACATGTGAAAAAAATACTAACAGATCGGTGGAAAGCAAAGTCCGGCTATGTAGGGTAGGTATCAGCCGTGGAGGGAACATGCCTCGGAGGTGAGTCCACGACACGCACAACTCGAATGCGTGTGGGTGGGCTGAACCATCGGATGTAGTCATCGTACGTGTCGTGGTCGTAAGGGGTAGCCTCCTCGTGCGCATCTACCAACGCCTGCACCCACTGCTGAGCATGAGGCAACATGCGTGCCGCCTAACTCGTAGTACCAACAAAGCCCTTACGTGTCTGTCTGCATAAAGAGATTCATAACACAACCTGATTAGCAAGGATATCTGAAAGAGTGATGCAATTGAAAGTGATGTAAAAAAGAACTAACGTGTGGACGTTCGGCGGGACGACGTCACTAGTAGGTACAGGCGACACCTGCCGGAGAACAAACTGCCTCATCACACGGTGGGCGGCGTAGGTCTCCACGAACACATCAAACACCAGGTGAAACCGTGTTAGCCAGAAGGCGGCGTTACTGGTGCACTACAGCGAGAGGCCCTGAGGTGCTCGCGCGCCGATGAGCTCTGGGAGGTACGGGTGCCAAATAACGCAATCATCCGTCAGCTGGTCAAACATCGCTACGTACTCATGGTACGAAACGTGCGACGTAACTAGGGTGAAAGTCAGCTGCACAAAAGCAAAATAGGTGACTGTCAGTACAAAACTTGGGACGGTCAACAAAAGATAAAGTTGCTTGCACTAACCCGTCGGCGACACCACAACGTCCCCATGGTAGAATGGTCAACGTCATCTCTGGGGGCCCTGTAGAAGCCTGCGCCATAAGGTGCCAAGTCCATCTACGGTCGTCCAATCTGGAACCTATCGAATGACCATAGCTGAAGTACCAAAGGGCACCCGGCGAGAGCGGAGGAGTTCTCCACACCCGCAAACCGATCCAGGAGCTCTGTCTACCACTCTGAGTGGATGTCGTCGGGCACCACCGTGTCCCCTGTGCAAGGTAGGCTCTGGAGGTAACTGACGTCCTCCACTGTGGGTGCACGATAAGTGAAACATGTGCGTTTTCGGCCGCCAGCAGTCTACCAGAGCGGTCAGTAAGCTCCTATCGTAGGGGAACCTCCTAGAGGCACCACGTTTGTCCTACACATCTGCGGCTGTCACCTCCACCATCCTGGCTAAATGAAGTAGCCCCGCCGCTCTCAGCCTACAGGAAAACAATGTAAGTACGATTGTTGAAGATATACAACACATCATAACGCAACTATAAGAATAGGGCACCAATCTCGGAATCCATCGCGGATCAATCCGCTATGCTCTCACAGGACTACAGGAGTGTGCAAGAGTAGGACACTAAGCTCGAATGCTGCCTCCCCATCTGGTGGCAGCAAGGTGGCTAAGCGGCTCCGGTGAGTCGTGTCTATAACCGGGTCAAGCAACTCAATTCAATAGTTCAATGTTAGTATAACTCAAATATACATACAAAATGAAAACAACAATTACAAATAAGTACACATACAAAATTCTAATATGATAATTAGACATATAAATTGAACGCAACAATTACATATACAAAGTCCATACATTCATTACACATACGAAGTCGATACACTAAATTGACATGCGATTAAAGTAAAATACAACAATTTCATATGCAAAGTTGATACAACAATTTTACAGGTTATGAACTGTCGGGCAATACTTGAAAGTGTGTCCCGTTTCCTTGCAAACTGAATATTTCTTTACATGACGCTCACTTTCCGCTGTGTCCATGTCATTCCTTATACGCCTTGTCTGCCGCCGCCCTACGCCCTTTAGCCTGCTGACATCCGGAACCCACCGTGTGTCCTCCCATCTCTGATGCTCCTTGAATAAACCAACCACTCAAAAACTATAAATTTCTGCGCTCTAGGTTGCCGTCACCGCATCTTTATTGAAGAATTGTGACAAGAATATACCCAGATCCATACAGATTGTTGAGCAGGTAGCCACGACATGTGCATATAGCCCGTGTAACATACGAAACTTGTTGTAGGTGCATACACATGTTTGTCATTGTAGGATGCATTTATGAGCAACTTTTCATCGGTTCGTTCCATGATCGGGTTTATCTTTACACATTATCTCAAAATGAAGCTTCCTCATGCCCATCTTCAATGCTTTATGCATCTCCGACTTCTTGCCCTTTTGCTCCAAATATGTACAAATTATCTCGAAGTACTTCACAGTAGGATCATTCATGCTACCAACGGCCCTAGCATGGCAATCCACAAAATATTTCATGATGACACGAAGAACTCCCTCCACTATAACAACTAGGGGAAGGGGTCTCAGGCCCTGCATGACCTAATTGTAAACCTCAGCCTGGTTTGTCGTCATGACCCCATACCTGACGCCATCAGTGTCATAAAGCAGAGCCCATTTCTCCCAAGGCTCATGCTCTATACATTCAGATAAACATTTCATAGCCCTTCTGAGTTCTGTTCCTCCAGAGGATTTGTGGGTAACTCTTCAAGCGCTACTAGGGACTCCCCTAGGAAGGCGTTGCCCTCTTCGCTGCCTCCACTATATGCCTTGACGTCAGCTCGTCCAACTTCTTTCATAATGCATCAAATTTTCTCTGCTGGTTCTGGTCGCACAGCCTCTTAAAAAGTTTGACAGCTCCTTGTTCCTGAACTACTTATAGAAGTTGGCACTCATGTGCTGCTTACACCACCTACTTCGCAAATCAAGCCATGGATGTGTCTCATCTTGACCTTGCTGTAACTGCAGGATCGACTTCAACATCCTGGGATGCCGATCATGTATGACACACACTCCATGCCGATGATCCACAACGCTGGCTTTCATGTTTCTTAAGCACTAGAGCCAGCTATCAGTGTTCCTACCCTCCATGAATGCGAGCGCTACGAGAAGAACCTAATTGTTGCCATCTACTCCTACGGCAGTCAATATCTGGTCCTTATACTTTCCAGTCAGAAATATCCCGTCCACGCATAATAATAGACGGCAATGTCTTAACACGTTGATACATGCACCAAAAGCAAAGAATACCCACTTAAGTACCATCTTCTCAAGGAAACGCTGCGAAGGCTGCTCACAAATATTAACATAAGTCCCATCATTTCTTTCCTTGATCACGTGAAGCATACCTGGCAAGTTTTGATAAGAGTTTTCGTACGTACCAAACATTGCTTCCAATGTCTTCTGCTTTGCTTTCCATGCCTTGGCATAGCTTATGGTGTACTAGAACCTTTGCTCTATTGCAAGTATGATGGCACGTGGCTCTAAATCCAGGATACCCAGAATCTCCCCGTACATTGCATTAGCAACAAAGACTGAAGATATGTTTCTATGCGACTGTGTAGACTCTACCAGCACGCATGTGTGTGGGACGACTATAGAACACTTCTACATGGTGTCCCACTTAGGCTGATAAGCATAGACACGCCATGGGTAACCCTCCATTAGGTATATGACATCATAGACCCGTTGATCTGACTTCGCAACCTTAAAGGGTCTATGTAGCGGCATTGTCCATGTTGTCACCGCTTCCTACACCCCACCTTTATTCTTGTAAATTGCACCTTACCGCACCTCATTCCGATCGTACCCCCATGCACATCTTCACCCTCGTTGACCATCAGCCTATCGAACCGACACTCATCCCAGTCTGCAGGGAAAGGCTCTTCATCCTCTTCGTCATTACTTAAAGCCTCGTAGTCCTGGCTCTCTGCATCCATTGATTGCACCAGCGATTCAGTATGCTCTCCCTCGTCTGCCACACATATTGGGTCCTGCACCTCTGCTATTGGAACATCAACTTCCTCGCCTTGCACTGTCTCATGACCCGAACTAACATCTTGCCTCACTAAACATTCTTTGCTTGGCTGCTCTCCCCAACTTCCTTCGGCTCATCGCCAACAACCTCCTCCTGTGTTGCATGGACATCATTAGCTTTCTGAAATGCTTGCGCCAACAGCACTAGCGACCACCCTTTCTCAATCGTCATTGTTACATACGAACTCCACGACTTCGGCCCCTTCAGTTCCACTAACTCCCAATACATGCAATCCTGTCTCCGATGCCCTACTCCGTGCAGCTTCAAGTTATGCAATTCACGGTCCAACGAGAACATTTGGTGCAACCATATTGTAACTATCCTCCATGAACGCCCCCTGCAAGTGATTGGCTAGCCATAACACTTGAAAAATGATTTAGTTCCACCTTTTGTGCACCCATGTGCGGAACCCATTCTTCATAGTGTATTTTAAATTACATTTGTTCATCCATACCTATCAAGCATTTCACAAAAAATTTAATACTGTTGTACCTATTTGTACCACGATGACGTACTCTACACTACACGAATCTAATTAATCTGGTCTCCAAGTCATGTATATAATAAAACTATAGCTACTCTACACAGCTAATTAATCTGGTCACCAAGTCATATATGTAAAAAAAAACTATTGCTACTCTACACAGATAATTAATCTGGTCACTAAATCGTGCATCTAAAAAAATATTGCTATTCTACACAGCTAACCACTTACACAACTAATTAATCTGGTCGCTAAGTCATGAATCTAAAAAAGTATTGCTATTCTACACAACTAACTACTTACACAGCTAATTAATCTGGTCGCTAAATCATCCATCTAAAAAGTATTATTATTCTACATAGTAACTACTTACACACCTAATTAATCTGGTCGCTAAATCACATATCTAAAAAAACTATTGCTATTCTACACACCTAATTAATCTAGTCGCTAAGCCGTCTATCTAAATAACAAGTGCTAATCTGCATAGCTAATTACTTACAATCTAATTAATATGCTCACTAAATTTTAATTGAAATAAACAAACAATTACCTACAAAAATCACAATTTTTTCTTCCTCCTCTCCTCCTCTTCTTCCTCTTCCCCCCTTCTTCCCCTCCTCCTCTCCCTCTTCTTTTTCTTCCCTTCTTCCTCATCCTCGTCCTCCTCTTCCTCTTCTTCTTCTTCTCTTTCTTCTTTCTCTGATCACTCTCAGTTTTCTGGCTCGCGCTGGCAAAATGGTGCCGACGCAGCTCAGTGAGGCTTTTTAGACCTCTATGTCACCATTTCAAATGGCGACAGAAAGGCAACTGTTTGTGTTCTACCCTCTGTCGCCATTTCGCCGTTTGAAATAGCGACAGAGAGGCGTTTTTGTTATTTTTTAAAAGCGGCATATTATTTCTGTATTTTTTAATAAAATAATATTATTTAAAAAGAATTCCCCATTGACATGCACAAATATTATAGTACCAAGATAAGTAGCCTTAACCCATTATTGCTTGGTGCTTTAATATTTTATGCAATTCAGCATTTAGCTCAATCTTTTTAATACAGCTATACAACATACTGATGTAATTTTGTCGAAAAACAAAAACAACTACCAAACTATAGCTAGCGACGGCGGCGAATGGTCAAACGCAATTGCACAACATGGCGCATAGGAGGCTATGACGCAGAAGAACCCCAAGAAATCCGAGTTCACTGCATTCCGCCGGTGGCTAGTTGGCTACTGGCTGTTGGACGGGACGGCCTGGCGGGGACAGTGGGGGCCCACTTGGTTCGCACGGGGCCAGCATTGAAACTCCCCAAATCCCGTTGCCCGCGACGGGAAAGCCGGCAAGGTAGGTAGTGCCAGCGGACCGCGAGTCCGCGACCGCGACCGCGCCCACGTGAGCTTCCCCGCAAACGAGCTCGAACCAGCGGCCGAAACATACACCGCTCTCCAGCAGCAGTGGCGCGGCACGCAAGCGAAACACGGACGCGGCGCGGTGTTACGTGCTACGGTTGGTGTACGTATACGCGGGCGGCGTGGCGGATCGCGCGCGGCACGACGGGGGATCGCCGGGCGCCCGCCCGCTTGGCTCATTGGCAGCCAATCGAGCGCGGCGCATGCGGGTGGGGTGGCCCGCCCGCCCGCCCGCCCTGCCCGCACGGTTGGGTTTGATGGCAACGTCGCACCGTTCTGCTGATGTGTGACTCTTTTCTTCCTTTTTCTTTTTGCCGCCAGTACTGATTGATTGGGGGTTAATGATTCGCTCGCTTGACTCGAGCTTTGCTCGCAGTTGGAGACCGGAGCAGTTGCGATGCACCAACAAAGAAAGATCTCGTCTAAAAAAAAAAAATGGTCTGTACCTTAATACTAGTGTGTCATATAACAAATTTTCACAGCTTCGTCTTGATCTTTGAAGTTAGTGCTAAGCGCGCTCTTGATGTTTGAAAACCGCATAATTTTGCTACACAGAAGTTAGGCATGATTGATTTTTTTGGTGGTTAACGCTTGCTTCACAGACTCATAGCTATAATTCTCGTGCCCACACTTTCTTTCACTAATCACATATCAGCTCAGCAAATTGCCTCCTGATGTAACTCGAATTCATGGAACTGACAAGGAAAATGTGGAACACATGAGTTGGACACCGTTTTGATCTTCTTCTCTGACCAAAGACAGTCTTAGACAGAACCGTATAGAGAAGCAGCTTTCATTGAGTGGCCCTGTTTGGGAAGCTGTAAGGTATCTTCACTTTGGGCCTAAAGCTCCAAAACAAAGACAGTGCAGCATTTCTTGTGATTAAAGCCTTGGTGAAGCACCAAAAGCCAAAGCTGGTAGGGAGAGTGCTTTTGTGGCTTCACTCAATCGCCTCCCTGATCGCTCCATCTCCCTCCTCTTCCTGTCGTATCCCCGTCCAGTCGCCTCCTTGACTCCCTCTGGCTCCAGCGCTACCTACCCGACTCCCTCCTCACTTGGGCCCACACGGTTGCCTCCAAAGCTACAATGCAGCACTGTTTGCCAAACGATATATCAAAAAGCCCACCGCCACTACATACCAAGCATACCAACAAACCAAAAGCAAAAATTTCACCCACAGCCCCAAACAGGCCCTAAATATGGGCCTGCTATAAGCACTCCTGGTTCAAATCAGCTGCATGAAGATCGAACGCAAGTCTAGACGTCTTAAGAGTAAGCATCCGTACGGCAAGAAAAATTGGATGTAGCTGGGCTGGGAGACTGGGACTTAGTTACATATTATGGTACTCTTTGGCAGAATTTCAGATCCGAGCTCTATCTCATATTTGAAATTTATGGGTTAAAATAAAGTGAATTAAATTTATATTTTTATTCCAAAATATAAACAAGATGACTCACATAAACATTCTTAATGTACTTATAGTTCTAACTCCATGGATCTAGTAGAGCTAAGAATACTCAGTTCCATCATATTCATGAATTTAATAGAGCTAAAGTTTTGCCAAACAGGAATCTATATCGGAGCTGAATCAGCTGCTAAAATAAAGCGTTGCGATTGGTTTTCCTCCGCTATTTGAGTCTTGAGGTAATAATAAATGTGGATAACACCAGTTGTAAGGGTGCGTGCCTCCTGTCACTTCGAGATCCAATTTTGTCAAAAAGGAAGCACGATGATTTTACTTTAATCTTGGAGGAGATTTGGAAGTCCCGCAAATCTGTCACGGTGCAATTGGCCCTTTAATAAAGGGAACTTATATGTTGACCAAAATAATAAATTTTGCAAAGCATGTGGATGGTGGTTTAGTTGGCATTAACTTAGGGGGTGTCTAGATAATCAAGTATTTTTTTTTTTGCTAAATAGCATTTAAAATTTAAGCCTTCAAATCTAGATTCAATTGATGAAATCAATCTACCTTATCTCCACCATTTGAGTACGATTTTATCAAGAAATACGCAATTTTAGGTATTGGAATTTTATCAAGGAATACACAATTTTTAAGTATTGGATGAGGAAACCTTTTTACATCAATTATGTACTAGTTTTACACAAATTAAATTATGTAAGAATGATGTGATAAATTGTTAAAAAAAATATTGCTCTTTTTTTAAATGGCCTTTTTTACATCAATTATATACTAATTTTATACAAATTAAAATATATAAAAATAATATAATAATGTGTAAAAAAAAGGGAAAAAGCAAAACTATAAGGAACACAACAAATAAAGAAGTGGATCACAAACCAATATTTAATAGACAAAAAAATTAAGTGCTTACAAATAAAAAAACACTAATATCGAATAGACAAAAAATTGAATGCTCATAAATAAAAAACAGTCAAGTATCATTTAGCAATTTCGTTAAGTTAGTTGATCGCTCTTGTAATATAGTATGCTCAAAAGCGGCTCCTTCCAATAATATGAGTACATTGATCAAGTTGAGGAACCTAGTTGATGGCTCTTATTCTACAATTGAATGTTTAACCTATTTCACCGCTCTTATTTTACAATTGAATGTTTAACCTATTTTCTCACACCGCCACTTGCCACTGTCATCCCACGCCATCCCCTCCTCACCATCCTACACAGCATCAGTGACAATAATCTAGCGGTTTCGGTTAAACCACCACCGAATACAGCCTTGCGGCACCGCGCCACCAACTTTGCCGACTGTCCTGAGGAAGAAGATGGTGGCGACCAAAGAGGAAGAGGATGGCAACGATGCTGGATGCAACGGTCTTCAGCCATGGCATCGCCAAATCTAGCATTCCTGCACTACATCGCTACCATCCTCGGTCACCATGCGTGCTTCTCCCCTAATGCTAGCGCCTTTTCTCATCTCCGTCCGAGCTGCATCCCATCCTCGCGACCACACCAGTAGGTGCTCCGCTTGTCCTTGACTCCTTTCTCCGCTTTGCAATAGTCAAAATGGATCGAGCTTGAACCGGCATAGCACGAAGTTGGCACGGTGTTTCAATGGTCTGTGTTTAGGCTCACTGAAAGCGAGTCGGGCTAGCATGGCATGCCATGGCTAGCTGACCCACAGTTGAATAGGCCTGTATCATGCCAGCCTGGCACAACGCAATGCCCATATCTATTAAGGGTTTGTTTGGTTGTCTGTACCAAATAGTACATGTATGAGATGGTTCAAGAAAAAAGTCATACATGTGTTTGTTGCTTGAATAGAATCATCCCATCCTGGACCAAGTGATACAAATTTGATGAATATTCTCTCTAAATGCTGAACCATTCTATTCACTTAAAATAATGGAATCAAATGGTACATGACCTTTCTACCCCATTTAACCTCATATCATCAACCAAACTCACCCTAAAGATAACCTACTCTAATTCCAATTCAGTTGGAGAAGACAAGGATCTAATAAGGAACCTCTGTAACATATGGCGAGTTAACCGGTGATAGCAC
Organism: Rhipidocladum racemiflorum; assembly: GCA_036346355.1. NCBI lineage: Eukaryota > Viridiplantae > Streptophyta > Magnoliopsida > Poales > Poaceae > Rhipidocladum > Rhipidocladum racemiflorum. The sequence continues at coordinate 74,572,337 of CM070569.1, read as the reverse complement.
TGATAGGCACTGTGGCGCAGCATCTTTATCCACAAACTAAGCATCATTCCAACGGATCAATACTTGTTTGCACCAAAATTCGGCACGTATTGGAATCGGTCTGAGATGGAAAGAAAATATACATATGGAAAGAAATCGGTAAACGAGTCGGAAAAGGTATCCGTTTCTAAAAAGGAAAAGAAATCAGACCGGAGGCCGATACGGGTAAACGCACCGTATCCATATACAACTCGGATCGGCCAAGTGTGTTATAAAAGGGGGTAGACGTCAAGCGAAAAGAGGATATCAATCAATCCAACAATACACACATCTACTTTTTACAAGCTTTTCTTTTACATTGTTTTAGCCTCATAGATCTCTCTGCAAGTCGACGGAATCAACATAGTTGCGCATCGCCGATTGTTGATTTTTGCCGATTTCACCCAGGTTTGGTCTGCTTCGCTTTGTTGCGCATCGCCTTCTCGAAGCCGATTTTACCTTGTATCCGGATCAATTGTAACCGGTTGATCTAGTTATCCCCTAATCGGTTCTTACCGACTAGCGAAAAACCGATAGAACCTTGTTTATCGGCTTTGATCAAATTACAAACTCTACCTTGTCGATTTCAGGTCAAATCGACTGGCACGCTCTGCAAACCCGGCGTTTGTCTTGTGTGTTCGAGGCCGAAAACCCTCCTTCACGTTTTTTGCGCGAACATATTTTGGCACGCCCGGTGGGACCAACAAGAAGAATGTCGTCAACCGACAAGCCTGCGGTCACCGCCGATATCAACACTGATGCTATAATCGCGCCTCAAATGGCCGATTTAACCCCTGAACAGCGAAAAGAAATCGAAGACCGAAAGGCGGCGTTGGAAGAGATGATGCTACGGTGCTTCCAGAAAACACGCCGAGGCGTTACTCAAAAGACTGCGCTCCCAAGCATCAATCCTATCGGGGATTCATCATCCGAATCGGTAAGCCGATACGCACCAGCTCAAGCCGATTTATCAAGTATGATCGAGCAATCTGTTCATCACGCATTAATTAACCAGTCATCGGCTCTAGTATCCACATTAAAGCCGATGATAGAAAATAGTGTGAAAACAATTGCTCAGGAATTAACTGCGTCTGGAAGCCTGCTAGATCCACCGCAAACCATCCCTACGTACCCAGTATATTCCATAACACCTAACACCAATACAGTAAACGTGTCGGCTCAAACACCTATTATGATGCCAACTCAACCTACGGTTTTGAAACCAAGCATACAGAGAGATGGATTCACACACTACCATGGGCACACGGATGGGGCCAAGATAAGCGCATCAAATCAGTCAAATGGGCCCTCCAATAGCATCGGGTTATCGACTTATCAGCCGATCGAACAGTCAGTTCATGATCACGAGGAGCCACGGCCATGAAACAAGCGCCATATAGGGTGGTGCCGTGACGTCGAACCTTTCGCACCCATACCCGATCGTTGGGTTTTAATCATGATTATGACACGGTGCCAAGACCTCCCGAGGTGCGATTTGGACAAAGACCCGAGTTTGCACTCGGGGCGAGCACGAACAATGAGAATTGGCAATATCCGCTGCACCACAAGCCGACAATGTTAATTGGGCAGAACAAATTGCCAATGTTTTGAGAGAAACGATTCAGCTTACGACCCGGAGGAGAGTGATCGGCTACACAGGAAGCCGTATCCCGATTACATAGACCGAATGCCATACCCCCACAACTTTAGGATACGGACTTTGCTAAATTCTCGGTGATGATTCTGTTACCACAATTGAACATATCGGACGGTTTATGGCTCAATGCGTGGAGGCCTGATTCGATGGATTAAAAATTAGATTGTTCCCTTTATCATTGTCTGCAATCGCATTCACTTGGTTCACGAATCTACCCCCAAATTCAGTTCATATATGGAGCGATTTAGAAAGCCGATTCCATGAATACTTCTTTTAGGGGACTATGGAGCTTAGGATTTCGATCTTAGTTGATCCGACGAAATGCGGCGAATCGGTCTCGATTATATCGAGAGATTTGGGCGTCTGGAATAGGTGCTACAGTGTAACATTACCCGATGATCAATTGGTCGATCTAGCGTTCCAAGGGTTAATCCCTCCATTAAAAGAAAAATTATCGGGCCAGGAGTTCCCCGACTTAGGCCACCTACTCCATCGGGTATCGGCACATGAAAGCCGATATGCAGAGATCAAATGGTTTAAAGATAGATTTAAACCGAACAGCAATGAAAAGGCCAAAATAAACATGATAGAGTACAATTCGAGCGATACCTCTGAGGACGAAGCAGAGGTGAACATAGCCGAGTGGACCAAAGGTTCTAAAAAGCCACTCGTATGCTCTCTACTTAAACCAACGAAGAATAAGGCGGAAGTCAAGTACTCATATGATGTGTCAAAATGTGACAAGATATTTGATTTATTACTACAAGAAAAACTCATAAAGTTACCAGAAGGACACGTCATCCCATCGGCCGAGGAAATTAAAAAGCGAATGTATTGTAAATGGCACCATTCATTCTCACATAACACTAACGATTGCAATATTTTTCGACAACAGATTCAATCGGCCATCGCCGATGGCAGGTTAAAGTTTGCAGAAGAATCGGCTATGCAAATAGATATGAATCCTTTCCAGGTCAACATGGTGCAGTGCTCACAGAAAAGGAAGGGACCTATCAAAGATGTTAAGCCGACTAAAAGATTTGAAGTACAATCGAAAGATGAAACGGTACAGATTACTATCGGCTCCATACAAATAGAAGCTGATAAAAATGGACAGAACTCAAGGACGGTAAAACCAAGAGGAGACCTGGAAATCTGAAAATGGTATCGGGCTGAGAGGGCTCCAAGAAAAATCGATTTCAAACCAAAGCCGACTTTCTCACAGCTCCTGGGGAAGTATGAGAGGATAAGTCGAAGGTGTAACACTCAACACCAGAGTTTTCATCGACCAGGGCAAAAGAGGGACGAACGTTGGCGGCCAGATATGCCATGTCGGCCAACTACTGAAGAAGAGAAACATCGGCAATGTCCCTTTTGGCAGTTTTGCTGGGAAAGAGGGATGACCTTACCAACAGTTGTATCTTGTCCTATGCAACACTCGTCTGCATATCAACCAAACCGATCTGTAAAAGATAGGTTGTCTAGACCAATATACAATCATCCAGATGTGAGAAGCAGGAGGCCGATCCATGAAAGGCTGTCAACATCAGAGCAAGGCGAGTCCTCCCGAAATCAGGAACTATCGGCTAACACAAGTAGAATGGAATCGGCAAATGAGATGAGCAATTTAGTGGAAAAATAAGAAAGCCGATAGAACCTAAACCTAGGTGGTGCCCCTCGGTCTCGACAAATCACAACGCAGGAGGCTTCAGCGATTAAAGACACAAGAAGAGAGGGAAGCCGAAAAGGAGAGCGAGAGGGATCGGATGTTCAATAAGTTAAGACCAGTACCGGTTTTGAAAAAGGAGTGGAGAAAGAAGGAACAGGTCGATAGTGATTCAGACCAATCGATTGAATCCGGTTCTCCGATGATCCGGGATGATACGCCACCAATGGATATAAACATGGTATTCACTCTACCTGCCGAGTTCAAAACCGAAGAATCGGCTGAAGAGGTGTTCGCCCAATTGTGCCTCGGAGCACCAGACGCTGTGTTCAAAAAACCACAAGACATGCATCGGCATCTAAAACCACTATATCTAAAGGGGTACATTAATGGCCGACCGATATCTCGCATGTTGGTCGATGGCGAAGCGGCTTGATTAATCTAATGCCGTTAAGCACTTTCAGAAAATTGGGTAAAGCCGATGAAGACTTGATCAAGACCAATATGGTGCTAAATGACTTCACGGGAGACCCAACTGAGGCTAAAGGCGTAATGGTGTCGAAATTGTGATTGGTAATAAAACTCTGCCGATTGCATTTTTTGTGATTGAAGCCAATGGCAATTACTGGCGTGCTCCTTGGGCGGGATGGATCCATGCCAATTCTTGTATACCATCAACTATGCACCAAAAATTGGTGCGGTGGAACGATGATCTGAGAGAAGTCGTACCGGTGACACATCGGCTCATATCGCCATGGCCACCGACACTAATCGCCACACGAAGAAGCCGAATGTATATCAGGAAAAGCCTTGGACAATTGCGATTTTATCTGCGTCGAGAAGTTAGGATTCAAGCCGATCAGCGTTAAACCCAACACGTTTGATCGGACAGACGAAGTAGTGAGAAGATGGAGCACAAGACACTAGCGAAGCTGCAGGAAAAGGCAAGGAGCTATCGGCAAGAAGAATACGAATAAGCTGTTGAAGACTTTGAAGAAGAAAGAAAAGGGTTAGGATTTACTTCTGCCGATTTGCTCGAAGAAATCGATATTGGGGAAGGTGATGGCAAAAGACCAACGTTTGTAAGTGCTAAATTAGAACCCAGTTATAAAGCGAAGTTGGTCGAAATGCTTAAGAAATATAGAGATTGCTTCGCGTGGGAGTATTACGAGATGCTAGGCTTAAGCCGACAGCTAGTTGAACATCGGCTACCAATAAAACCTGGGTATCGGCCATTCAAACAGTACCCTAGGCGATTTAATCCTACATTATATAACGCTATAAAGGAAGAAGTAGGACGATTGCTAGAGGCAAAGTTTATCCGGCCCTGCCGATACGTTGAATGGGTCTCAAACATCGTCCCTGTAAAAAAGAAAAATGGCAAACTTAGGGTATGTGTCGATTTTAGAGATTTAAACAAAGCTACACCAAAAGACGAGTACCCGATGCCTATAGCCGATATGCTTATCGATGCTGCATCTGGGAATAAAATCATAAGTTTTTTGGACGAGAACGCTGGATACAATCAGATATTCATGGCCGAAGCCGATATACCCAAAACGGCTTTCAGATGTCCGGGGGCTTTAGGGCTGTATGAGTGGAAAGTTATGACCTTCGGTTTAAAAAATGCCGGTGCTACTTATCAGCGTGCTATGAACCATATTTTCCATGATTTGATCGGCAATACCGTGGAGATATACATTGACGACGTAGTGGTAAAATCCAAAGAAGACTGGCAACATTTAGCCGATCTGGAAAAGATGTTCGAAAGCACAAGGTTACATGGGTTAAAAATGAACCCTCTCAAATGTGCTTTCGGAGTATCGGCTGGACAATTTCTTGGGTTTACGGTGCATGAAAGAGGAATTGAAGTAAACCAAGCCAAAGTAAAAGCCATAGCCGATACTAAACCGCCAACAAGCAAAAAGGAGTTGCAAGTATTGATTGGAAAAATCAACTACTTGCGACGTTTCATCTCGAACTTGTCAGGGCGTATTCGGGCCTTCACACCGCTGCTGAAGATTAAAGACAACCAAGAATTCAAATGGGGAGCTGGCCAACAAAAGGCCTTTGACGACATAAAGGGTTATCTGATGAGTCCACCAGTATTGACCGCACCAAAACATGGTATACCTTTTAGACTATATATATCGGCTGAAGGAGATTCAATTGGGGCAGTTTTAACACAGGAAGCCGATAGGAAGGAACGAGCAATATTTTACTTAAGCCGACGTCTTTTGGATGCAGAAACCAGGTATCCCCTAGTAGAAAAATTATGCTTATCATTGTATTTTGCTTGCACCAAATTAAGACATTATATGCTGGCTTCCAAATGCGTTATAATATGCAAAACCGATGTAGTCAAATACATATTATCGGCGCCAATTCTGCGGGGTCGGCTTGGTAAATGGGCATACGCCTTAACAGAGTTCGAGTTAACCTATGAGTCGGCTAAATCTGTGAAAGGACAGGCTGTGGCCGATTTCATCACAGGAAGTGAAACATTAACAGGAACAGCTGATGTAACTCCTTGGCAGCTGTATTTTGATGGATCCGTTTGCCAGGAAGGCGAAGGCATCGACGTGATATTAATTTCACCTAGAAAACAGGAGTATGACTTCATGTATCGGCTAAATAGCCGATGTTCAAATAATCAAGCAGAATACGAAGCATTGCTAAGAGGTCTGCAATTGCTAGATAGTGTTGGGGTGAAAGACGTCGAAGCTTTTGGAGACTCGATGTTAATTGTACAGCAAGTCAAAGGAGAATACCGATGCAACGACGGTGCGCTAACTCAAGATGCCCATCAATGCCTCCAGATCATCGAGATGTTTACTACATTTTGTATAAAACATATCCCAGAGAAGCTAATGATAAAGCAAACCGATTGGCACAATGTGCATCGTGGTACAAGATTGAAAGCCGACGAGGACCAATCGGGCTAAGCGTTTGGCCGATTTTATGTGTTCACCTGTCGATCGGAGAACAGAGATAAGGGATTATTTGTCGATCCACCAAGCCGACCGAGCAGAAGGTCAGGCGCAAAGCACTCAAATATGTTCTACTAGAAGATGTATTATACTTTCGGACTATGGAAGGTTTGTTGTTAAGATGCCTGGGAACCGAGGAAGCCAAAGTAGCGATGGGTGAAGTCCATGAAGGCATTTGTGGATCACATCAATCGGCCCATAAGATGAAATGGATACTGAGACGAACAGGATATTTTTGGCCGACGATGTTAGAAGACTGCTTCAAATATTATAAAGGATGCCAAACGTGCCAAAAGTTTGGTAACATCTGATCGACACCGACATCGGCTTTGCATCCGATCATCAAGCCATGGCCATTTAGAGGATGGGGTATAGACATAATCGGCCAAATATTTCCGTCATCCAGCAAAGGACATAAATTTATCCTTGCAGCCACAGATTATTTCTCGAAATGGGTTGAGGCTGTACCACTCAAGAAGGTTACTAGCAAAGAGCTGATCGACTTTATAAATGAACACATCATCCATCGGTTTGGGATTCCACAGACAATTACTACTGATCAAGGGACTGTGTTCATGTCTAACGAGTTCAAAGGTTTTGCGGGAAATCTTGGGATAAAATTACTCAACTCTTCCCCTTACTACGCTCAGGCCAATGGACAGGCCGAGTGATCAAACAAGACATTGATAAAGCTGATAAAAAGAAAAATTGAGGAAGAGCCGAGGAAATGGCATTCAACGCTATCGGAGGCTTTATGGGCTTATCGGCTATCTCAGCACGGATCAACTAAATTGTCACCTTTTCAGTTGGTATACGGACAAGAGGCCGTCTTGCCCGTGGAAATCAACATCGGCTCAGTAAGGATATATGAGCAAGATAAGGTATCAGCCGATGAATACAAACAGGCAATGCTCGACAATCTGGATGATTTGGCTGAACTAAGGCTGATCACGCTAGATCGGCTTAAAAGTAATAAAGAGAGGGTTGCCAAGTCGTACAACAAAAAAGTGATTTTAAAATCGTTCAATCGAGCCGATTTGGTATGGAAAACCGTGTTGCCGATTGGGTCTAAGAATAATCGATTCGGCAAATGGTCTCCAACATGGGAAGGGCCTTATAAGATCAATCGGCCGATTGACGGGAATTCGTATATACTGGAATCCTTAGAAGGGTTCGCCCTACCTAAAGCGATCAATGGAAAATATCTGAAGGCATATCACCCAAGCATATGGGTCGGGTCCTAACTACAGGAAGAAAAGCATCAAGACCAGTTACAAAAACATGCATATAAATCGGTCATACAGTCGACCGAGTCAGAAGCAAACATTCATCATCCATCAGATTAAGCAGTTTACAAAAATCGGCTACACGGCCGGCACTACACATCAGTTCAAGAAATAATGCTGATTTCAATGAAGTCCGGAACCAGGCAGATGGGCTCCCAAAGCCGATAGTGCTGCAGCCGCCCTACCAATAGTAGCTTGAACACTATCTATTAGTTGTTCATCGGCTTTTGCATCACCCGGAATTGGGATCATTTTAGCTGATTGATTCTTGACTTTGGTGAAAACTTCACCGATTTGCTGTCTCTGAGCCGCCAGTGAAGACGTCGCATCGGTAATGCCGATCTGGCAATCTGAAAGTTCTTTTGTAACCAAAGCCAGCTGTTCTTCAAGTTTCTTCTTGGATAACTCCAGCTCTTGGGCCTTGTTCTTAGCCAATTTCAGCGCAGCGGCACCCTGGTCAAACGCTCCCTTTCGGAGTTTTGCGTCTGCTATAAGCTTGTCCAGGATCTGTTGGTCGGCTTGCTGGGCCTTCCTCTGTTCGACTCTTGCTTTTGCCGATTCCACGTCTAGCCGACGAGCATCCAGATGACATACTTCTAGCAAAGCTTTCATGGCTGCAGGGGGAAGATCGGCTTGCATGGCCGCCATAGCATTCCTCAAGGATTGGGTGTTGGCCAGAAGAGCCGCCTCCGACTGCATCACTTCGTCCAGAAGGCGATTGAGTCGTTCCCGCATACCCGGCTCAGCGGTAACAACAGCTGATGCTGGTGCAGAGGCCGCTATTATGCGCTGGATGTCGGCTGGATAGTCGTCAGTAGCTAGCACTTCCGGGTCGTCAAGCTCATCCAAAGAAAAGCCTAAAAGATCGGCTAGGTCCGTTGACGGCACTGGGTCAGAAGTAGGTTTTGGAGTTGAGGGAGCGGATGACGGAGCAGGAGCCGGAGCCAACAAGACAGGCACATTTGTCTGGGTCTTCTCAGCATCGGTTTCTAACAACTGGACGGAAGGTGTTTCCTGAGAAATACTTTACGATAAGATAAGAAAAACAAAGACAAGAATCAAGTTAAGGGTCGAAGCTAACCGCAGTAGCCGATCCAGTTGGGGATGATGCTGCATCACGACCCGCAGGTTTTGGAGATCGTTTGATAACGACTCTACGTCTCTTCTTTCTTTCTGAAAATGGCAAATACGGGGTTAGCCGACGAAGGAAATTTTGAGCAGAAAACAAAGAAAAACTTACTCTCAACACGCCGCCCGGCGAGATCCGATAATGATGGGCTATCAACCCTCAACGTGCCAGAAGATAAACCAGCAAGAGGGGTCGACGGCCTTTGCCGTTTCGAACGGTCGTCGGCCGATGCAGTTTGCGCTGGAGTCGACCTTTTGCTAGTCTGAAAAAGGACAAAAGATATGGTTGAGCCGATGAAAATTTTATTTCAATAAACATCAAAATGAAAATACCTCTAAAGACGAGTTAGCATAGCTTGAACTCGAGCTAGACCCAGCGGCGGTCTCCGTCGGCTCTTGAAAGCCAGGGAGAAAAGAGGACAAGACCTCATGAATAGTGCGCCTCCGCAAGAGCGCCTCAGCTATGGAAGCCCACCATGTGGTAAATTGGCCCGATCGACGTGTGTTTAACACGAGGAATGGCAAGTCTACCACATGGAGCTCGTCGGCTAGCTCAATAATAAGCTCCGCCGCAGTAATGTTAGTGACTTTATTTCGTGGCTTGATCATGTTAAGCAAAGGAAGGCAATGAATTGTTTGTCCAAAACCCAGCTGGCGTGCATACATTGAAGGGTGATAGAACTCGTAGGTCGGCTGAAATGTTCTATTTCGAGTACTCAAGCCGACGTGAAGAATGCAAGGAGAAATCAGCAGAGGAAGTAGATCAAGAGTAGACTGGGGCATTAGAGAGCTATCAGAATTTAAACGAAGAAAAGAAGGCCATGGGAGATCGGCTAATTGGCTATACGAAAAGAAGTCTCTACGATTAAAAGTGGCTTGGTTAAGGTTCAGAAAGAAGGACAAGTACTTGTGAAAGCCGGCAGGGGAGATTTTGGGTTCATCAGACGAACACATGATGAATTTTTCGCCTGGAGATCGGCTAGGCTGGAATCTAGGAGTTGCGCCTTCGGGAAAATCTTCTATCGGGAAAGCCGATTCTTCTGAAGGGTCCGGGATAATGAGGCGGCCGAAAACGCAGTAAAGCCAGATCTGGATAAACCAAAGTGGGCCGCCTACATTGCCTACGACATAGGAGCCGTTGCCGGTAAAAAGCCGACTCCGGATGATATGCATCATATGGTATATGGCCCCCAACAAGGATTTCCCTAAAGCTAGCCGACGACCCATGACCAGTTGCTCCGACATAAATTGATAGACCTGGGTTGGTCCTAAGGAAGCGCCACAGAAGAGGAATCGGTCTAGCCATAAGTTGATGAAAGCTACGTGTTCCTCATCCGATACTGGGCCGGTTACTTTGTTGTTATTTTGAATATATCTGGACCAACCTTCTCCCTTTTTCTGGTCAATTTGTACTGAGGTTTCCCGCTAAAAGCCGATATTTGGTCTCCATCAGGCCTAAGGCAGCACAATTCGGCCATGTCTAGAAGGGTTGGGCCGATAGGACCAGTTGGGAAAAAGAAGGCGTTAAAGGAGTCCGACCAAAAATAGCAAGCGGCGGCTACTAAAGATTCATTAAGCTCTGGAGCGGCTAAGGACATGGGAATACACTCAGCAATACCCATTCCTTCCCACTCCGCCTTCTTTTGGGCCGATACTCTAATATACCAGGACCTCCAGCCCTTGAGAGCTGTCGGCCAAGCCCTAAAGCTTTTGGTCCACTCATTGATGTTGTAGCCAGGAGCCGACAAAGGGAGTCTAGGGATCTCGTCTCCAACGACCGTATCGGTTTCTATAGTTCCTATTGGGCCTAGGAAATACTGATGGTCGCTATCTGGGATCGGAATAAGTACCTGGGATGCATTCATTTTAGCCGATGCAACAGGAAGAAGGGGTTGATGCGGAGGAAAGCCGATTTCAAGATGAGCGAGAGCACGCCAGGGTGGAAATGACCGCAAGGGGGGACCTCATATTTATACCTCGGTGAAAAAGGTGAAAAGGCGGGAACAGTTGCTGCATTAAAAACGCACCGAGGGCATTGCGGCGCCATTAATGGGGAAGTTACCGAGGTGAATCCTAAACGACAAGCCGATCACGGAGCAAGGCGAAGGATTTTTGAAAGATAGCAAGCTACCTTTCAAAAATGGGGGGCATATGTTTGCACCAAAATTCGGCACGTATTGGAATCGGTCTGAGATGGAAAGAAAATGTACATATGGAAAGAAATCGGTAAACGAGTCGGAAAAGGTATCCGTTTCTAAAAAGGAAAAGAAATCAGACCGGAGGCCGATACGGGTAAACGCACCGTATCCATATACAACTCGGATCGGCCAAGTGTGTTATAAAAGGGGGTAGACGTCAAGCGAAAAGAGGATATCAATCAATCCAACAATACACACATCTACTTTTTACAAGCTTTTCTTTTACATTGTTTTAGCCTCATAGATCTCTCTGCAAGTCGACGGAATCAACATAGTTGCGCATCGCCGATTGTTGATTTTTGCCGATTTCACCCAGGTTTGGTCTGCTTCGCTTTGTTGCGCATCGCCTTCTCGAAGCCGATTTTACCTTGTATCCGGATCAATTGTAACCGGTTGATCTAGTTATCCCCTAATTGGTTCTTACCGACTAGCGAAAAGCCGATAGATCCTTGTTTATCGGCTTTCATCAAATTACAAACTCTACCTTGTCGATTTCAGGTCAAATCGACTGGCACGCTCTGCAAACCCGGCGTTTGTCTTGTGTGTTCGAGGCCGAAAACCCTCCTTCACGTTTTTTGCGCGAACAATACTATTGAATAATAGGTAGGTATTGTAGATTAATCCTAATACCAATCACTTAATATTGAGAATACTGTAAGAACAATTACAAATGAAGGACACATGTTACTGGCATGCAACTCTTTACAGGTCGTGGTTCGGAAACTCTTCATGGGCCATGGATGGAGGTTTAGCACAAGATTGTGTGCGTATTCAAATCAAGAACTTTAAACTGGGAAATTTTTAAATGGGAAAATTTCAGAATTGGAAATTTCAAAAAGTTTTCGTTTGAAAACTTTTGGTTAAACAATTCTCAATTTGAAAACTTTTAGTTCAAAAAAAATCGGTTCAAACTTTAGAATTGAAAAAAATTCGATGCAAAACACTTTCGGTTCAAAGAGTTTCGACTAAAAAGCTTTCAATTTGAAAACCTACTCTATTTTCGACTGAAAATACTTTTAGTTCGAAGATTTTTGACGGTAAAAACTTTTTGTTTCATTCAAAAAACTGTCGGTTAGAAAAAAATTTATTCAAAATATTTTAAATATATATCTTATTCAAAAACTTCAGAGGAAATTTGAAAACAATTTTTTTAAGTTTTAGGGAAGGGAATAGGAGAAGAAAGTGGAACGAAAGGGATATCGCCAAGTTTCACGACGAGAGAGCTTTTGAGGAGAAGAAAGGTGATGTTACCGAGTATCACAGCCATGGTTCAAAATCTCGCTGAGATTTTGGTCATCTCGGCCGAAATTTCATTCTTCGGTCATGACCGAGATCCTAAATCTCAGCCGAATAAAAAAATTTAAAAAATTGAAGATGCTACAGATCTCGGTGATTTTGGCTGAAATCTCGGATTTCTCAGTTGACAAATGGCAGGATTTCAAATTTGGTTTTTAGATTTTGTCTAGATTTTATTTGAAATTCTGAGATCTTATCGAAATTTTAGATCTCGATCACCTCTAAGATATATATCGAAAACAAAATTTAAAGCCTTGGACAAAGCAAAAACACGTTCGTGCCATATATTTTAGTGGGACGTTCTGGTGTTAGCAATTCACGTTCACTCTTGCTACGTGTAAATGGGGCTGCAGGCCGTGATTGGCCCCGTACGTAGTACAGCAGTAGGTGAGAGGGACTGGTACGTGCGCCAATGCGCAAAGCATCCACCGGCTATGGCCAGCCAGCTCCGTGTGATAAAAGCAGGGGGCATTTGGCAACGAGGGCTCGGACGGCGACCGTGCGGGGTGGCCACAGCGGAGAGGAGGCCATCGGCGCATGTGCCGATCGATGGATCGAGCGCGCCGAAAGCTACGGCCACGGTGCCGGCATGAGGATCGTCGCCGAACGACGTACCTTGGCTTACGCGTACGGTAGCCTGGCCGTAGCGATCGAGCGAGCCAACACGCACGTCCGCCCATGCGGCAGAAAGGTTTCGAGGTATATATTTTGGAGATGATCGAAATCCAAAACTTCGATGAGATATCGAAATTTTAAATAAAATTTAGACGAAATCCAAAAATCAAATTTGAAATCCAGTCAATTTTCAATAGAAAAATCTGAGATTTCGATCAAAATTACCGAAAAATGATCAAAAACTTGTCAAAAAAATTTTGAAATTTTTTGTGGATGATCTTGACCTCAATTCCAATCGAATCCGGCACACAATAATCAAAATTCGGTCTAAAAGTCCGAATTTTTGGTTGAAATCACAAGATCTCGTCGAGATTTTGAAAGTTACTGTAGCATTTTGAATTTTTTTATTGGACCGAGATTTAGGCCCCGTTTGGCAACTTGGAACCGAGCTGTTTCTACTAGAATCTGGGAGAAACCCATCCAAACGGGCTAAAACTCGGAACGATTCTCCTCTGAACGTTTCTCTTTTTTCCATACCGTGGTTGAATCACCCTCAACCCCCGTTTCACTAGTTTCTACTAGAATCTGGAACCGTACCAAACGGTTTGCAGAAAGCGATTCTGATTCTACCTGAAACGTTTCTACCAAGAATCTGGAACCGTTTCCGTTTCTACTAGAATCTGGATCCGTACCAAACGGGCCCTTAGGATCTCAGCCTTGACCGGAGATCGAAATCTTGGCCGAAATGACCGAATATATTTCCGTGTTTAGATGAGAGGTCGTGCCTGAAGTAGTGTTCACCGTATTAGCTCTTTCAATTTTTTTCCCAGTAAAATTAGCACTTACGCGAACAAATTTACAGAAATAGATCCTGACCTATGCCTACCACTCCTAGAAAACACGGAAGCAAGCTTCCGCGGTCCCTTAACGTGAAAAGCGAAGCTCCTGGGGGTCAACATGCGAGCACACACTGCCAAGCCACACGCCCGCTCCTGCCTGGCCCTGCGCACGCGCCCACCCATCCCCGAGCGCCTTCCCACAGCTCACGCGCGTCGCTCGCGCGTGCGCTCGTTGCCCTCATGCCGCGACTGCCATGCGCAGGAGCTTGGCTTCTGCGCCCAGGGACCGCTGAATCTTGCTTCTGTGCTACCCAGCTACAGAAGCTGCTTTCGCGCTTAGAGAGCACGGTAGGTTGGGACCAAAGAGTTTTTTCTGTAAATTTATTCATACGAGAACTAGTTTTGCAAAAAAAAAAAAAAAAAGTCCAAAGAGCCAGTACGGTGAATCATTCCCCCTTGGACTGTCGCAGTTATTCCCAATGGAATTGTGCCAGCCAAGGATTCAAAACCAGAGTTGGAATGTAAGGAAAACTAGAAACGCAAACGCGGCGCACGCCGCGCGCGCGAACGAAAAATATTTTTTGTTTTTTTTTTTTGGAGAAAAAACAGACCACGAAAACATTTTTCCTATGCTCCGGAGAGCAAACGGACCACGAAAATATTTTTTCCTATGCTCCGGAGAGCAAACGGACCACGAAAATATTTTTCTCGGGAAAAACACCACGCGCGTGAACGAAAAATATTTTTTGTTTTTTTTTCGGAGAAAAAACAGACAACGGAAACATTTTTCCTATGAATAAGTAAGAAAGGGCTCGTTCGCAATTTGTATTTAATGTGAAGCTCTTTGTGTAAAACGGCGAACGAAGGACCTAAACGCGAATCGGGAAAAAAAAATTACACTCACAGGAAATTACAAAGGACTTATTCGTAAATAGAAAGGACCTATCCGCAATTCCAAAGAACCGGAGGACTTCTTTGCAAAAAAGGGAGAGAGAGTGGGTGGGGGTGAGGTGGCACCGTGAGCTTTGAGGGATTCTCCCAGATATAAGTGAAGGATAATACATAATTCAGCACTTCAATTTCACGCTGAGTTCAGGACGACAATTCTCCTGCGTATAGTTATTTCACAGTGTTGACTTACACACATAGAAGATGCAGTTCAGCTTTGAAGTAATAGTAACTTTGGAATGATTGTACTGTTACTATGGAATTCAAGGACACTAAACAGTAAACACCTTTTTACATTGTGACTTGGTGGGCGCTCGAACAATGTTTTACAGTAACTTTTTAGTGTTTTGAGATCTGCAATCATGTCCAAATCTGTAAGGGTGGGGAGATGAAGAAAGAGTAAAAGACAAAAAAAAGACCGGTAACACGTGAAGTGCTTCTCGCACAAATAGCGGTATCAGAAAGAAAGAATGTATGGAGAAGCCATGATTGCCACGGCTTAAAGGTGGAATGGCACGTTGTTTGGTGGGTAAATGCCCCCATGCGAAAACTACACTTGCACTTCTAGAAGTTGACGGAAAAAACAGCGTACCCGTCCTAGCATAGTAGCTTCACACTCCGGCTCTACGAGACTAGCCATATATGGTGAAAGGAAAAAGACTCGCCATTCTGATAATCTGTTCTGTTTGATTACCCTGCTTTGCCATTCAACGTATTCTACCATCTATTATATATTAAAAGACGATGACAGCCGTTATAAAGTTGTTAATAATGAAAAAGAAATAGCTGAAAATTCTGAAAAAAAAGAGAGAAAAATATTCGGCCTTTAATCCCATACACCATCATTCAATAAACTATAATGACCACAGGAAGTTAGAACTAAGAGATATATTAGTTTGTAATTTAAAAACAAGAAAAAATGCTACGGGAAAAATAAGAACTCCATCCCTTGCCCGTGCATGACATATTTCTTCTATAGCTTCTAATTAGATTTCTTTTTCTATTACACGCTCTATGTACCTATTGGTCATAAATTATTGCAAATTATCTGAAATTATAAATAATTTAAGTGTCATATTAAAAATCTATATTATATATTAAATTAAAAGTTGATGTCATGTGTTTTACAACTGCTAAAAAGGAAAAATATACTATAAAGTCTAAAAAAGGGAAAACAATTTACTCTTGATTTGATGGACCTACAATAGTTAACACATTACAAAAATTTTACAGTATTAGCTCCCGAGTCATTTTATTTTGCAAAAATAGCATCTTTAGCTGTGGAATGGCAAAAATGGTCCCACATCTCGCCGCTACGTCGCTTCACCGCCTTCTGCAGCGTCTCCACGTCGCTGCAATATGTTGGCCCTGTGACCCACCGAAGCAGCGTCTTGAGGTGCTGCACTACCCGGCTCCCCAAACGCTGCAATCTCGCGCCACTCCCACCAAGCCGAAGTAGCGCTCTGGGGCAGTGAAGGCAACGGCCCCCAGGCACTACACTCTCCAGCCAGTCACTCTCACCGGCCCCACCGCCCAACAAAATGCAACGTTGCCAGCCCACGCGTCCCTCTTCTAAAATCGACCCTCCTCGCGTTGGCACTTGTTGCCTCCTGAAGACCGGCCCCGAGCTAAAGGATGACACGAATTTCTTTTACATCATGTCCCTCTATCCCGTTCGCGCGTCGAAAGCACCGATCGACATCGTTTTGTCCCGTGCATGTGCAGAATCTCTCATTACAAATTACAAGTGCTGCAATGCTATGTATCAAACAGTCTGCGAGAGAAACAAACTAGGGGTAGAGCATGGAAGTTTGGTCGATTCTGAGTGAGTTGAGAAAAGTGAGAGCCTGAAGAGGAGAGCTGGAAAAAGAAGTGGAAAAGAAAATTTGAAATCGGAATTCCGGAGGAATTTGGACGGTGTCCATAATTTGGTGGAATTTATTTAGATTTAACCTTTTTTCGAGTATTTGATTCTTGATTCGTATTTTGCAGGTATTCTTTAGTAATGTTATGTTGTACATTGATTGAGCTTTAGTGATCTTCAGCATAGCTTCAGGGAGGTTAGTTTGAAATATTCTAAAATATTAGTATAATATTATTGTAATATAAGTATAATTAGTATAATATTGGCATAACTTGTAGTACATAACACCATAGTATTAGTACAACAAGCAGTACATGAAACAACGGTAATTGTATAACTAGTATTACATGACATGATAGTAGCAGTGTAATGAGTAGTACGTAAGATGCGGTATGATTGGTGTGATGTTAGTGGAAGCAGTAGTATGTGAAATAACTATGTTGGAATAATAAGTTGTTCATGAAATGAGGATAGAATGCGTAAATAATGGTGTGTACTTAGCGTGCTTTTAGTGCAACTAATAGTACATAAAATAACGGTATTAGTACATGTAATGAAAATAATAGTATAATTAGTAGTACATGAAATAATGGTACACAGCGTAAATAATAACACAATGTTAGCGAAATATTAGTATGTACCTTAGCTGTAGTTTCCTTTCGTGGTATATATAATTTTCATGTTTTGTTTAAAAAATTGTAACAGTTATAAAAATTATGCGCCTGTAATGAGCGAACCGGGACCATTTCTGCTAATACGGATGAATGTGACCTAAAAATACAACAACCGAAATGAAACGAGCCAAATACACTAAAACTTTCATTATCCGACGGTGCCAACATTTGTACAAAATTTTACTGTATTGGCCCTATGCCTCCTATTTTTTTTCTTCCAGAAATAGCCCCCGTAGAGACGAATTTGCAGAAATAAGGTATAATTGGTGTGATATTAGTGGAAGTAGTAGTCTGTGAAATGGCTATGTTGGTATAATAAATAGTTTATGAAATGAGGACCGAAAGCATAAATAATTAAAGGTGTGTACTTAGTGTGATTAGGGATGTGACAAACTGTATGTTAGTATTTAATGCATGTGCGTCATTTGCTATGGTAGGTACTACATGGTAGATATTCAAGATTTATTTGTGTTTTATGGTGACGGGCTTGTTTGAGAGGGTCCATATGAAGTGGACCTTTTCAACTGTGAACGGAAAGTGATCCGGGTTCCAAGCCTGATGGAGATGGGTCTGACCGAGCTCGTGAGGAGCGCGTATGATGGGCAGATGGCCCGAAAGAAACTTGTAATCAAGGCCGTACATACCAGAGTTGTCGGAGGTTCACCCGACTATTCGTGGGAGCTATGCAAGATAGCAGGAAGCACACTATGGGGGAAATACATGCAACATGCAAATTGTGATGAACCATCGGACGATGATACATCATCGATCGATGGTGTATGTGCACTTCTTGGACAGAGGAGAAACCTCAAGTCCTTTTGGGAGCTGTGGCGACAGTCGAAGCATCCTCTCGGGGCATCTGTGAGGATACTGCTGCGGATGAATTTCAGCCTAACGAAGATGATGGGTGGTGGTGGTTAACTCGCATTGATTGCCATGAGCACCTAGAAGCCTTGGCGTATAAAGCAATATTTGATGATGATGAGGATGTCGACACCTATAGCAGTGGAGATGACGATGCAGCGCCTGTCGGTGGCATTGTGTCCACTAATGTGGAGTACGTGTCTTCGTGCCTCGATAATCTGGCGATAGCTTCGCTCGTGTTGCCAAATGAAGCTAGCACTGATTGAACCTTCGATCAGGACACTCTGCTGGTAGGGCAACGCTTCCCTACAAATAGTGCCACCCATCATGCAATTGCAAGATATGCGATGAACATAAGCTGCATGTACTGGGTGTGCAGTTTCAACCATGATATGTACATTGTGAGGTGCGTGGATCCTAAGTGTCCTGCAAGATCCATGTCCAGAAATCCGAGGGCATGGCCTTGGGCTTCAGGATAACTATCCTGATGTATCACACATGTGTGCTTGTTGAGCCACTGCAAAAGCATAAAAATGTCACGTCCTCATATGTGGCCAGCCTGATTTCTCACTTGGTCACGACGGGCGTGTTCGTTTCGCCAAAGCTATTAATGGCTGACATGGTTTATATGTTGGGATATCCTGTTAGCTATGGCAAGGAGTGGCGAGGGAAGAAGAAAGCGATAGAGATGATGTACGGCACGTACGAAGAGGCGTGCAATCTTGTTCTACAGATGCTTCAGCAGATTGCTCAAGCCTGTCATGAGACGTACACCAACAAGATGGATAGATCGCATCCCATGAAGGGTTCGAACTATTTCATCCTGGACTGTGTGGTCTGGGCATTCGGACCAGCCGTCCAAGGCTTCAAGTACTGTCGGCCTGTGCTGACCATGGATGGCACTTTCATGTCCGACAAGTACAAGGGCACCATATTGATGACGGTCGCAGCGGACGCGAATGACTGGCTACTCCCAGTGGCTTATGCAATCGTGGAAAGCGAGAGCACAGAGTGCTGGTTGTGGTTCCTAGTCAATATCAAGCAAGCTGTTGTTCAAGACCGCCTGAACATATGCCTCATCACAGACAGCATGCTAGGTTAATGTCCGCCATGAGCACCGTGCAAGGAGGGACACATCCACCGTACGAATGGAATGATGTTATCAATCGCTAGTACATGAGGCATCTTGCCGCAAACTTGCATAGGAGGTTCGTAGCAAGGAAGTCATGAAGACGTTCAAGAAGTTGTGCATGCAAAACCAGAGGGGGAAGTTCGATGCAATATGGAGAGTACTGGATGAGGAGACCTAAAGCATACGACAGAGTCTATGGAGGGCCAGGTCAACAACTTCTTACAATGGGTATAGTTGCATGCTTCAGAACTGGAGAAGTGGTCCCTGCTCCACGACAGGGATGACACAAGGTACGGCATAATGACTATTAAGATGTTAGAGGTTTACAAAGGTGTTCTGAAGGGCGTTCGGTTCCTCCCAATCAGTGCCATCGTGGAGTAGACTTTGAACCGAACTGTTGGGTACTTTGTCAATAGGGGAATGAATGCAAGGAGGCACCTAGATGAGGGTAAGTAGTTCTTTAAACGTATGCATGCATACATAGATAAGAAAATTAAGAAGGCACGCTTGCATGTTGCCCGCACCATGGATGTAGTTAGGCAAAAGTTTGAAGTTCATCTATGGAAGAAGTTCGTCGATGGCCATTGCAGGGACTATCGTAAACAAGTGTGCACAATACGTGATATCGCAACATGCACATATAACAAGTCAAAACTGCCGCATAAGCCATACCCCCATGTATATGCGGCGTGTGCGGTTCTTCGTCAGTCATCCACACCATGCATCTCTAAGTACTTCAGCACCGATAATATGTTCTGAGTTTGGAGTTCAACTCCTACAGCTTGGACATGCATTACAGAGAGCTGTGGACTAGCCAAGTGACTTGGTGCCAGAATGACACTTTGAAGAGGAGCGGCCATGGATGGTGGCAGTCACGACGAATTCGTAACGGCATGGACGCAGGTCAGCGGGGAGACGTGATAGCTCCACAGAAGTGCCGGTTATGCAAGACAGTGGGGCATACAATGAAGAACTACCCTAATACGGCAAGCTCATCGACCTACCCATAGTGACCTTCGACAATGTACTTGCACATGTGATGGTAGTAAATTCATGTAATTTTATGTTTGTTTTGTGAATGTAGACGCACGTCAGTCATTTGTACTACTTCTAATGTTTCTTACTGTCATATCATGTAACGATAAGGCTTATTACACTGTTGTACCCGTTTCATGTTTTGTAATGTTATTTATTGTTATGTCATTTAATGCTATATCTTACAGTTTATTATCTTTTTGCGGGTTAATTATGGCTGCCATCCACAAACTTTGCTTGACTCATCTTATGATACCAAGCATCGTAGCAGGGTCTAGCTTATGGGTGACGGTTCTCATCTATTTGTTCTCAGGCACCCGCTTGCGCACTGGCTCTTGGACGCACGATACGTGCCCATTCTACAGCCGTTAGGGTTGTTGCCGTTGGCCCGGATGATGGACATCAAACATTCTTTCTCTTTGGATGGTTCTCATAACTTGTAACTATGTTTCCCGCAGGGAATCTCGGAGGGGGCAACAGAGTGACGACTGGCGCCAGACACAGTTACTATGGACCACATTGTGGGTGGAGTCCCCCATGGAGCAAGTAGTGGTCGAGGATCGACCGTACGATGTGGACTCGTACATCGAATACTTCAAGGGGTACGTGCCATGTACACATGCTAGACTTATTGGACCTGCTCCTCTGAGGCCAAAAGAGGTCACGCACGCCGACAGGTTGGGCCTTGACCACCCTCCTCACCGCGCAACACGGTAGGACGACACGATATGAGCCTATATTACGTTTTATTCATATTTTTAGGACTAACCAACATCTCATATTGTCTATGCAGCATGATCGTGCGAACCGTATCATTGATGAAGCTTCCACTGCACTACAACATGGAGGCACAACACTTTGTTCGGCCTGCTTGGGGTTCTACGTTCTGTGTTGGATGATGTGATGGGCATAGTGAACACATTTAACTATAGCTGTCATAGTGATGTCGCGTTACGGGGTGCCGAGCGAGGTGCCCGTCCTCCATCTCCTAGGCCATCGTGCCCAAGTGCGACAGGAAGACGATCAAGCTTCGCTCGCATGTCTTCATCTCACCTTGGCCTTCAGGATAAGATGGTATGTGACATACTTGTAACCCTCAAATTTTGTACTATTTATGCAATGTAACCTTTTTGATCATGCCATATCCTTTTATAGCAAGCGCACGGGGATCGTTCTCTCCTTCTATCGTTTTCTACATGCCAACATGAAGCACCTACTTCACTGCCAGCACATACAACTCCTAAGGTCGAGGCAGACTCGGAGATGGACTCGCCCGGGAAGGACTTGCCGCCTGCAATTTTCGGTTGGGGTACATTCGCGCCGGCACGCTTACCACAAGAGTTAGGGTTTGGCCATACCTACACACCTTACAGCACGTACGACTTCGGTGTAGGCACATCATCTTTGCAGGCGTCACATCAGGTAGATTCTCTCCATTTAAAGTTATTAACTGCTATTGAACATACTTTCATTTGTGGAACTTCTAAGCAATGGAGGTACCTAACATTTTCATACACATATGTCCCTTTATAGCATGCACGTCGACGTGGACCTCTCCTTCCGCCGTCATCGTCTAGGCGCGAACATGAAGCACATGCTGTGCCGCTGGCATGTACAGCTCTGGAGGTCGACACAGACTCCGATATGGACACTCTCGAGCGGGACTTGACAACAGGAAGTTTGGCTTAGGTTATGTTCACGCTGGCATGCTTGTTGCAGCACGCACCTCGGAGACTTGGTCTAGCTAGACCTACACCCCATACATCACGCAGGCGCCATGGCATGTATGTTTGGTGCAGTTGAAGTGATTACCAAGATGGACTGATCTAATTGTTCGGCACAACACTCCACAACCTCGCAACCGACATCAGTAAGTGCTCCGTGTATTTTTTATTACTTGTTGCACTCTGTTTTGTCCACAGCACTAACGGTGTATTCCATTGCAACCTCCTAGGTGGGTGTAAGACATATTTCATGACTAACAGCTAGGACCCAGCCAACTTGACGAGGCCCCTCCTACGACACAGGACACATGGTACGACTTGTGGAGCGATACGCATGCACCAGATCGGTTCACGTACCCATAGGACCAACTTTGCCTTGCACGAAAGTGATGACCAGATTAGGGTTGAGGTTTCAAGGTGCCAACGGTTATATGATTTGTATCATACTTCATATGTGTAATTACTATATGCTTTTGGACATACTGACAGCAAGAAATCCATGCGCATTTCATACTCGAAACATGACCATATGGCTAGTGCTTCGGCTCCAGTTAATGTTAGTCCTGAAGGTGTTGATGCTGGTGATGCAACTACTGGGAAGTGCACAAAGTTGACATATCCGTCCCGTATATCTTTATCCGTTTCCGATCCGAATCCATCATATATCCGTCCCGTATCCATATCCCGAATAACCCGGATTCGTATCCGTATCTGGCTAGCCTGTATCCGATTTGGAATCCGAAAAAATATGGGTTAGGATACGGAAAGAGCAATATCCGTCCGTATCCGACCCGTTTTCATCCATACCCATATCAGACTATCATGTTCACCTCCATATCATTATCATCGACATCATCTTGGTCCACCAACTACAAATGTGTAACCTCCTAAAATTTTTATATTATTGTTCAATGTTCATTTATGATTTTTCAGATATTTATCCTTGATTTTCTGGAGTTTATAAATACTATTTTGCTTTTTTTAGATTTATAAAATTAATTTATTCATAAAAAATATAAACACAATTATTCTAAAATATTTTTTCAATATTCAAAATATTCCAAAGTATTTTTGAGAATTTTTTTTGGAAATTTTGAACTCTATTTGATTTTTTATGTAAAACTATTTGTATTTATAAAATTATTTTAATTCAAAAATAAATGTAAACTCTCACTTCTCTTTTTTGGGCCAAGCCCATTTTCCTTTTCGTCCCATTTTCGTTTTTAATTTCTTGTTTCACTTATACAGAATTTTCATTTCTATTTTCGTTGGAATTGGCTCTCTCGTTTTCATTCGACAAAAAAAATCCCGTTTCCGTTTCCGACAAAAAATTTCTGTTTTCGTTACCGTACCAACATTTTTCGTTTCCAAAAAAAAATTTACATTTCCGTTTTTCTCCAGAACGATCATAAACTTTTTGTTCCGTTTTCAACCCTGCAGCTAAGTACTCCCACCGTCACAATATTTGTCTAAGCTTACCGTGCGTATAGATTAAGAAAGGACAAAAATATAAGAAAAATTTATTACGAAGACCATACAACACTTTAATTAAATATTATATACTATAACCATTTAACCTTTTAATATATATCAAATAAAGCAGGAGTAGATTGTAGAAATATTGTATTAACTGCACTCTTGATTTTCTTAATGGATAAATATTATGAAACAATGCTTCCTAAGACAATGAACAAATATTGTGGAACACATATAATTTGGGAACAAAAGAGGTATTATTTTTCCTCAGAGACAAACACAGGCGAAGGCACCAGTGGGGCTGGGTGGGGCTGAAGCCCACCCAGCGCCACATGTAAAGACTCCATCTGTATACCGTATACGTACGCATACGGCCACATGCAAAGACGCATAGGATGGGAACAGTTTTTGCTTCAAAGATGCACATGCATTCAACCGATATTCATTGAAGCAACTAGCAAGCCCATGGCCCATTCGGCCACATGCAAAGACTCACGTCCGTTCATCGGCTTCTATCGTATAAAAAGGGTTGTTCTTGTTTGAGAGACATATCTGGACATTATTTCTATAAGCCACTGTATTGTTTTCTTATTCAAACCCTAGTTGGCTAAACAATAGTGGATTCTTGATGAACAGATTACAGATTGATAAATTGATTGGCTAAAAAATAGTGGATTCTTTCAATGAAGCAATGAATGCTACGTTTTTCTTCTTTCATGATTACATACTTAAATTGCATACAGTTTAAATTTCAATTATTTTACAATATATCGATAGTCATCGTAGTTGATTTTGGATGTCACTTTTTTAAGCATCTCTCTTTGGAACTTTCTGGCTCTGCCACTGGAGACAAAATACATCAAGCAAACAACAAGTTTAATACATGTCCAAGCAGTCAACAGTTATCAAGTTTGCATGTAAATTTTAAATAAAACTTTTTGCCAAGATGTAACGTATTAAAAATAATACCCGCGCGAGCACATGAGCGAGCAATCACGCGGAAAACTCAGCACTTCGTAGAAGAGCTCTAGAAAAGGATTGCTGAAAGGGGGCTGTTCCGTAAATTTCCGTCAAGACAAGCGACCAAATTGTTGTTTACAACACCTTGCTAGCAAGGTGGCGGTGATTTGTCCCATCGTTCCGAACAGATATTATTTTAGAATTTTACATCTCAACTAGGATATATATACAAATGATTAAATTGAATTATTTCAGTGTTTTTGCTATAGTGTTTTTTCTATAGTCATGCATACAAAATTGCTAGCTAAATTTGTCATAGTAGTCTGAACAATTTAGACCATCATTTTTCGATCTGCAACCGTATAAATTGCAGTGGTTAAGAGCCTGTACAGAAACCTATCCGGCTGTGACACCCATGGAAGGGGAATTTACACCAGGGATACAAATCTCGTTTTGGAATAAATCTTGGAGGTGTCCGAAATCCGAAATCTCGGCGAGATTTCGGAAATTCAAATAAAATCTAGACGAAATCTAAAATTCAAAATTCAAAATAGGTTTTTTTCTATCGGGAAATTCAAAATTTTGGCCGAAATCACCGAGATTTTGGTACATTTTGAACATACCAAAAAATGGTCAAAACACATCTAAAAATTCTAAACTTTTTTGTGGATAGTCTTCAACTTAAATCCAATCATATCTGACCAAAACAAATAAAAATCTGTAAAAAGATATTGAGATTTCGGTCGAAATCGTCGAGATCTCGCCAAAATTTGTATATGTACTATAGCATTTGATTATTTAAAAAAAATTTACCTGATCGAGATTTTGAATGTCGGAAATCTGGGCCGATATTTGAATCCCGGACGTACACCTTCACTACCCTATCACCTCATGGGCAGCGCGCATTCATGGTGGTAAATGCTACAAAGCCGGCACGAACAGCCGAGCCACTTGACTCGGTAAGTCAGTAGCATGTAATGTCACTTTGAAGCTGAGGCTTTGGTTTGGTATATTTCACATACTGATGCTGGCAGACCACTGACCCGGTCACTCGTTCAGCTACAGCCAGTCACTGTGCCATCATAACCCTGTCCCTCGATGCCCTACATGTCCTCTCCCAACAGATAAGGGTGGAGGCATTAGGCCAGGCACAGCCATCCTGGGGCCCATCACACATGATGCCCACCTTTTTGATCGGAGGCAGGAAAAAACACAGCAATTTGCTGAAGACATACATGCATGATGCATCGCAACCACCGTTTCAAATATTAGATTTAAATTTATCGAATGATTTTAAATTATTGGTAAAAACTACTTGAAAATCATTAAAAATCATATCACTTTGAAATCCAAAATTTTTAAAAAATCACAAAAATAAAAATTTACCGATTTTAAACGATTTTCTCTCGATTTTGACCGGCCAGTTGAATGTTTCTCGGAGCTAATTTTGTGAGCAATTTTCACCTATTTTCTCTCGATTTTCACAGATTATCACGATATTTGTGTCGTATAATTTTTTTGAATTTAACCAGTTTATCAACCGATTTTAGACGACGTATCCCACCGACACGCCTGAAAATCGTGATTTTCAAGCGATAATCGCTGATATTTGAAACCCTGATCGCGATCCAAGGTTCAAAATCCCAGCGAAACTTCGATGAAGTCTCGAATTTCAGCCCCTCCCAAATGTATAATCCCGGCAAAATAAAAAATTACAAATTGCTATAATAACTCGGTGAATTTGGCGAAATCTCGTCCATTTTGCTGAGATTTTGATCTCCTGTACCGAAATTGCTACGCAATCAGCCGGAAGTGTAGTTTTAAGACCGAATATGCACATATAATATTACAACATGCAAGAGATCCTGCATTCGATCCCTATCAAGCGAACCCTTTTTTTATGCATCCAAAACCTAAAAAAAAAATCTGGAACATGGGAATAGGTCCTTGGTTCGATCCCTACCGAGCAAACATTATTGGATACATCCAAAACTAAAAAAAATGATGTCAAACATGGGATTTGAACCCACAACAGACGGCAATGTTCTAGCGCGTTTCACCAACAAGCTATCTTCTTGACCTTGAAGAGATACAAGAATACTATACTATATATATATATATATATATATATACTATGCCTGAGGAGATTGGCGCCCAGGCAGCTGCCCACGTGTCGCCTTGCGTAAAAAAGTTCTCGAGAAAAAATTTAATTATGGATAGATCCTTTCGAGAAAATAAATAATTATGAATAGGTCCTTTCGAGAAAAAATACTATATCTATTATGCCTGAGGGGATTGGCGTCCAGGCAGCTGCCCACGTGTCGCCTTGCGTAAAAAAGTCCTCGGGAAAAACAAATTAATTATGGATAGGTCCTTCTGAGAAAATAAATAATTATGGATAGGTCCTTTCGAGAAAAAATACTATATCTATTATGCCTGAGGGGATTGGCGTCCAGGCAGCTGCCCACGTGTTGCCTTGCGTAAAAAAGCCCTCGGGAAAAAATTTAATTATGGATAGGTCCTTCCGAAAAAATAAATAATTATGGATAGGTCCTTTCGAGAACAAAATAATTACGGATAGGTCCTTTCAGAAAAAAAAAACATACAGCTAGGTCCTTTCAAAAAAAGGAAATAGTAGATAGGTCCTTTCGTCGGTTATTTTTTTAAAAAAGACCCGTCGTTTCGTAGATTCACGACCGGATCCTTCACGTCACCTTTTTCCAAAAAAAAAAAATCAAAGAAAAATACGATGAGGTCCTTTCTCCGACGTTTTCCTTGCAAAAAAGAATTCCGAACTAAATTTTGCACGGTGCGGCATTGCCGCACGGTTCTACCTAGTTTATATAACGTCAGAACTCATCAGAAGACCATTTTTCCAGAGGGGTTAAATATTGGCCGAAATCTCAAAAATCTCGGTTCAAAATATTCCAGGCTTAAATTTTGCTGTTTGAAATTTGTCCAAATTTCGTTCAAAATTTTCAAATCTCACAAAATTTCGGATTTCGATCTCCTCCGAGATATAGTTCGAAAATAAAATTTAAAACCTTGTCGCAATGAACATTGCTAGATACACTCACAAACAACTCTCAAATGACGATGCGAACTCTTAAGGGGGTGCTTGGATTAGGGGTATTTCATTGGAGTGTTTTAGGATTTAGTTCAAATTTGAACTAAATCCCAAAACCTCCCAAGAAATTACCGCTCATCCAAGCAGGGCCTAAGACTAGATTTTCTAAAAGGCTATTTGATTCAAACGAATTAAGAAAAAAATCAATCCGAAGAAACAAAAAACTCTTACGGTGGGTGTTTCCTATGTAGGATTGCTTCAAAAGAATTTCATAGGATAGGAAAATTTCCTACAATTTTTTTGAGAAATTCCAGCGTAAGGATTAACTTCATGTTACCAATTCCATTTAGGCCTCATTTGGTACGGTTTCAGATTCTAGTAGAAACAGAAACGGTTCCAGATTCTTGGTAGAAATGTTTCAGGTAGAATTAGAATCACTTTCTGCAAACCGTTTGTAACCGTTCCAGATTCTAGTAGAAACTAGTAGAAACGGGGTTGAGAACGATTCAACCCCGATGTGGAAAAAGAAGAAACATTTCGAGGAGAAACATTCCGAGTTTTAGCCCGTTTGGCTGAGTTTCTCCCAGATTCTAGTAGAAACAGGTTAGTTCCAAGTTACCAAACGGGGCCTTAGAGTCGAATGCACATTGTCGCCTCTACTCTCAATTCTTTGTCTGATCAATTAACATTTAATCTCAAAATTCCTGCATCTTTCCAGTGAGGCATCCAAACACATCTTTTGATAATTCCTGTGGGATTCAACAAGTCACGATCAATCCTGCATTTTTCCTATTTTTGCGTTATAGATTCTGCATTCAAAAGAGGCCACATAAAATGTGCGGCGGGCTAGAAGCAAGTTCCTTGGAATCGGAGCGAGTAGCAGCACTGATGCCAACAAATAAAAAATTCTTTGGTGGCTCACATGTCAGCCGTGATGCCGCCTTCGCCGCCTTCATCAATCGGTGCTCGCCCTCGGTCGCCACCTCCAGATTCGCCATTGCTCAGGTGCTCTCCGCGGGAGCAAGCCTCGGCGGCGGTGGAGATGGCGGGAGCGAGTGACAGTGGCTGAAGCGAGCGGCGGCGGCGATGGCAGGAGCGAGTGCAGAGCGAGCAGAGGTGGTGGATCTGGATCGAGCGGCGGCACGCCAATGGCAGCCAAAGGGAGCGGCAGTGATTGTAGCAGAAGATGTGTCAGCGGCAGAGATGGATAGGGGTGATTGTTTTCTCATCTACCCTTCATTTATGCTTTAATATTTGTGCAACTTTGAAAAGGAAGAGCATAGAAACACCTCTCTTGTTTTTTTTCGTATTATAATCCATATTTTTTTTATTCGGAACTGTATACGGGCTAGTCGGATACGGATACGAATCCGGGTTAATTGGGATACGGATAAGGGACGGATTCGGTCAAAAACGGATAAAGATATACGGATAATGTACGCATATATAAAGTAATATATTTTGAATTAAACCGTACGGTTACATAACCATAATAGCAAGTTATATATCAATCAAACCCAATATACATTATAGAAAGAATGTGCCACTTTAGGATTAATAGAACCAACTAATTGTCAATATAAATAGGTTCTCTATGAAAAAATGAGATGAAATGGGTTGGGCATTGTTGATATCCGAACAGAAAATCCGGATATCCGATCTGAATACTCGAATAGGAAAAATCCGGATATCCGAATAGGAAATATCTGAATATCAGGATCCCGTCTCATATTTACCGGATATTGGATGTTCTGTATCCGATCCCGTATCCAAATTCAAGTATCCGTATCCCGTCCTGGATCTGACCGGATAGTCAAATCCGGTCCCGACCGGATCCCATCCCATATTTACCGGATATTGGCTGTTCTGTATCCGATCCCGTATCCGAATTCAAATATCCGGATTCCGTCCCGGATCTGGTTGGATAGTCAAATCCGGTCCTGGATCGGACAGGAATTATCCAACCTATTTTCATCCTATAGATGGACAAGGTAGAGGCGGGGAGATATTAGAAAGGAAGCTTTTTTTATTTAGTTTATTGTACATTGTCAGTCTCATCGATAGATAAGAGGAGGTGCTACACAGAGTAAAAACGGATCGGATATGGATAGATAATTATTTTATTATATTTGTTTTTATATTTTTTCTTGAATGCGAATACGGATAGTCTGGATACGAATACGAATAATATCAAATATAGATACGGTCGAATACAAATCGAATCAGATATGGTTACGTATATTTACTGGAACATGATAACCCCTTAGACTGTACATAAAAAATAAAAAATACATAATTAGTTGATTTGATCAAAACATTATTGAAAAGTGAACAAATATAAGCATTTTTATTCACTTAGACAATAGTTTGATACCATATCGCAAATAAAATTATTTACGACTTAGTTCATCACGCACATACCATTAGTTCATCATACATATAGATAAAAATACAAAATGAAGGTGATACTTGCTCATAGATACAATAGAAACAAACATAGAACACACTAAAAGTTTGATAATACTTAGATACCATGTATCTAGAAAAAAAAACATATGAAACTTAAATGTAATGACCCAAGATTTGTATTTTTTATTAAATTATGTTTACAATAATAAATTATAAATTTATAAGTTTTTGTGCATATTTAGCTACTTATTTAAAATATTTTCCTACTAAGTACAAGGGTGTTTGAATTTTTTAGAACATTTAATGTTAATCTTCAAGGAAAAGAGTACAATCCACCCAAACTTCAATGTTAATCTTCAAGATTCACGTTGGGTACTCAAACTTCATGTTTGAGATTTATGTAGGAGTATGTGAAAATTCTCCCCCTGAAATCTGCACTTCTCTAAGCCTCATCATCCCGATTCCTCTAACACATCTTTCAAAGGAAGTTGCCGGGAGTGACTTAGTGAATAAATCTGCGAGATTTTCACACGACTTAGTATGCAGTATCTTTATCTCGTTCATCTTATGCAATTCATGAGCATAAAAAGAACTTGGGGTTGATATGCTTTGTGAGGTTACTCTTCACATATCCCATTTGCACTTGAGCAACACAAGCTGCATTATCTTCATAGATAATGGTGGGGGTTTGTTCCATGTTCAAACCATATGACTTCTGGATGTGATGAACCATTCTTCGAAGCCATGCACATTCTCGAGAGGCTTCATACAAGGCAATTATTTCTGAGTGGTTTGTCGACGTTGAGACAAGAGTCTGCTTAGATGACTTCCACGAAATTGCTGTTCCACCGCAAAGGAAAACATACCCAGTTTGTGACTTGCCAAGATGCTGGTCCGATAGGTACTCAAAGCATCGGCATAGCCAACCAAATTCAATTCATTGTTTCTTTTGTAAAACAAGCCAAGGTCTTTGCTTCCTTGAAGGTAACGGAAGATGTCCTTCACCCCTTTCCAATGCCTTTTGGTGGGTTCTCAGACCGCATCAGCGCTAGCAAATTCACGGCGAACGCAATGTCCGGCCTAGTGCTATTCGCAAGGTACATGAGCGCTCCAATTGCACTCAAGTATGGGAATTCCGCTCCCAGGACTTCCTCCCCCTCTTCTTTAGGCCTGTACGGGTCTAAGTCTGCTTGGAGTGACCTTCCGACCATTGGGGTCTTTGCGGGGTATGCCTTTTCAAAACCAAATTTCTCCAACATTTTCTGCGTGTAGGAAGATTGGTGCACCAAGATTCCGCCTTGGACATGTTCAAGCTGCAAGCCTAAACAAAACTTGGTTTTACCCAAGTCTTTCATTTCAAATTCAGACTTCAAGTATGTGCATGCTTCTTCAATTTCTTCATCCGTCCCAATGATGTTCAAGTCATCTACATAGACGGAGATTATACAAAATCCATTCGGGGATCGTTGTATAAACACACATGGACAATCTTCATTGCTCGTAGCCTTTCTTGCAAAGAAAGTCACTTAAGCGATTGTACCACATTCTTCCTCGATCGCTTTAGCCCATACAGTTGATTTCTCCAATTTCACCTTTGTATAGGTTTCTCGCTTGCTCTGTCTTGGTTCGTGATAGGGATACCTTCCGGTACTTTCATGTATATCTCCGAATCCAAGTTTCCATACAAGTATGCTGTGACAACATCCATTAGCTTCATTTTCAACTTCAAGTTGACTGCCATTGAGATCAAGTATCTAAAGGTAATTCCACCCATGACCGGAGAATAGGTTTCTTCATAATCAACCCCAGGACGTTGAGTGAAACCTTGAGCGACAAGCCTTGCCTTGTACCTTACAACTTCATTGTTTTCATTCCTCTTCCGAACAAAAACCCATTTGTGCCCCACGGGGTTTATATGGGGAGGCGTGCGGCACACATGCCCAAACACCTCTCTTTTGTTTAGAGAGACTAACTCTGCGGTGATTGCCTTCTTCCAATCTTCCCAATCGAGCCTTTTCTTGCACTCTGCGAGAGATGCGGGCTCGGGATCATGATTAATGATCGTGGCAATCTTCTTTGCAAAGTATGCATCGACATTGGCTGTTGTTCTATTCATCGATTCTCCCGTTATTACAAAGTTTATGGCCATTTCATCATGGGGTGCTTCGTGCACTTCTACTTGCTCTTCATTGCTATTTCCCATTCCAGGAGCAAGTTCCTTTAGTTTTTCTCCGCCAATGTGTGCGCACACATTATTTCCGGCGGCTTCTTCCAATGGAAAGTTCAGATCTGGAATTGCCTTTTCCACATGCTTCTTTCCAAAGGCCAGGTCTCAACTGGCTCCCCTTCTTGCTTTGGGGCACTTTTGTGATTGGCTGTGGTAAGTCCTCTTGCCCAGTTTTCCCCAGACGTCTCCGGGTACTTTGGGTTTGAGAAGCCAGGTTTCCTGTTCTTTTTCTTTGAGGCCTCTGAACAGGATGAGGGATACCTTCTGCTTTCTTTGGTATTTCCACCCTCTCTGGTGCATTTCTTGCTGGTACATGCGACTTAACCACGCTCTTCAGATCACAAAAATGATCAGGCAGTTCATTTGCTAAATTCTGCAAATCAATTATCTTCTGGACTTCTTGATTTGCTTCATTAGTGCGAGGGTCATGCACGGGGATCCTAGTGGAATGCCATATTATTTCCCGGTATTTTTCATCCAATGGTTGATTCTCTCCCCCTAATAAAGGGAAACGGTCCTCGTCAAAGATACGATAATGACCTGTATGCAAGTCTCCAGTCATGGGTTCCAAATACTTGATTATGGATGCACTCTCATAACCAACGTATATCCCAGACTTGCGGAGAGGGCCCATTGCAGTCCGCTGTGGGGGTGGTATAGGTACATATTCCATACAACCAAAATTTCTAAGATGGGAAATCTTCGGGATGACCCCTTGCACTAGTTGCATAGGTGAATGGATGTTGTAGGCCGAGTTGATTCAGGGTACAAGAGGGCTTCTTCAATTACCAAAGTTGTACCCATTGGCAATATAATTGTGGCTCTTCCTGAGCCTATTATATGCGTATCGCTTCCTGCGATAGTCGTAATCCTTCCAGCGTTCTTCGTGATCGTCTGAAAGTTTTTTGACTCTCTTAAGATGGTATTTGTTGTGCCACTATCAACAATACATATTTCCTCCATTGGGCGCTACACGATTTCTAGATGAAAAGAAATATAATTCTAATCAGACAGTGGCAAAGTAATTCAAATATCGCTTGTAAATAAAGAATACTGGAATAAATAATAAATTGCAATTCTATTCATGAGAAAATATATGTTCTTCGAGAGCTTACTACACATTATGCAATTTGGTGTCTATATGAGATAATTCTGACCATTCAGGCCAATTCTTTGAAAACTCATGTTAGACAATGCCAGACCTTTGCACA
This sequence comes from Rhipidocladum racemiflorum, assembly GCA_036346355.1. Lineage (NCBI taxonomy): Eukaryota > Viridiplantae > Streptophyta > Magnoliopsida > Poales > Poaceae > Rhipidocladum > Rhipidocladum racemiflorum. The sequence goes on along the minus strand of CM070569.1, from coordinate 74,539,053 downwards.
TTCATAAGGTTCTTCCATTAGATTACTACGTGCAATCTAATAGGAAGTGGCTGCTAGATTCAATAAAATGCATAATGGAATTCTCATGAGTTTCCAGCAAACTAAAAGAAAGCAATAATTTCAAGATTCATATATACAAAGATAAATGCAAAATTCATAAGTACGGAATTCATAAATACAAGGTAAATGCAAGATTCATAAGTGCGAGAATCATAAATGCAGGATTCATAAGTACAAAATTCATAAAAATATGATTCATAACTGCAAGATTCATATATACACAGATTCATAAATATTCATAAATACAGCTTTGTGCATACGATCGGATTCATATGCTTGATCGGCTTCGTGCGATCTGCTTTATGTCTTGTGATCGGTTTAGCTGACTTCATCTTGTGGGCGGATTCAGTTCCATGCACGTCGGCCTTCTTGGCACGACGGTAGCCGCTTCGTGCAGCGTGCTTGAATTTGCAATGAAATATATTAAAGCAGTAAATACAATGCATGGAACAGAATAATAATTGCACAATTCATAAATTCGGAATAGACAATAATTGCACAATTCATAAATGCGAAAATAAATTCTTATGAATTTTCGGCATTCTAAACAGGCAATTATTGCAAAAATTCATGCAAATATTCATAAATGCTGCAAGATAATGCTAGAAAATTAAAAACAGATCCAAATAATTTTCTGCAATTTTCTAGTATTTTTCATAATTTTCTGACAATTTTCAGGATTTCTAATCAATTTTCCGAATTCCTAATCAATTTTCTGAATTCTGTAATTGATTTTCGAAAAAAAAACATAATAAATAATGGGGGGGGCTAAACCGTAATTTCACCCCTTTACCTAAAGTACCTGGGCTTCGTGCCCGAGAGTTTCCAAAGCCAGATTGAATCTCTAGCTTCTTGTCCAGGAGTTGGACTTCATGTCCGTTGGAAGCTTCTGGACATCAAGTCCAATCCAATCTCCAAGCCGAGGGCTAGCAAAGGGAATTTCACTTCCCCTTTCCTTCTCTATCCGGATTCCAACTGGATAAAGTTATGCCCCAACCGGCTTCATGCCCAATAGGGATCGAGTCCTTTGTGCAGGGGAGCCGAACGAGCGGTTGGTTTAGCGGCAGAGTGGCACCAGAGCTAGTGGCGGGCCTGCGTGCGGCGCGGCACCTGGACTAGCGGTCTGGTACTGCAGGGAGCAAGCGGCCAGCTACATGTGGCGTTTCAACGGCGGGGCCGAACCGACGGTGGGCCTGTTTGTGGTGCATCACCGGCCGCCGATCGGGCATCGCGGACGCCAGCGGGCTGGCAGACGGCCGATGGCGTGGCCGAACCGGCGTGGCAGCTGCCGCCAAGGGCGGCGCAGCGACGGTCTTGGCGCCGTGGTCGGGCGGACAGCGCGGCGCGGTGGCGTGGCCGGACCGAGTGGCGCCAGCGGTTTCAAGCCGCGAGGGCCGACAATGACGGATCGGCGCTTCAGGCGCAAAGCAGGCAACCGAGTCATCGCGGCAAGCAGCGCGGCAGCAGATCGGCCATGGATGGTGCGCGCGGCCGCGAGGCCGCGGATAAAGCGCGAGTCGCGGCGAGGGCACCGGCCGAGGGCGGCCAGGCCGCGACACGGTGGATTCCAGGCGACGGACGCGGCGGCCGACGCGGCGAGCGCGGGCAGTACACGGCAGTCGACGATCGGTGTGGCTTGCGCGGCCAGGGAGCGTTCAGGCCAGGCGACTGCGCTTCATGCCTTCTTCACCGGAGCCGGGCCGGCTGCAGTCGCGAGCAATAGAGCCAATCGCACGTTGTGCTATGTGCGCGGCGGCCGTGGCTACTAGGTGTCAGCCGGCGGCCAGCAACGGCGGCTTCGTGCCGCGACAGTCAAGAGGATGGCTTCGTGCCAAGTGCTTCTGTGTATTATATTGTAGCTTCTTGCTACTTGTAGATGTAATCATGCATGTGTGACGGCTTCATGCCGATATGTAGCTACGTGCTACAGAACATTAGATTATAGATGCATAAATCTCACGTAACGAGTACAGAACGCGATGCGTGGATTATATGCAAATATAGATGAGCGATTAGATTCAAATTCAATCACCTGATTCTTACCAATTCTCACCTTTCAATCTTTCTCCTGGTAGAGCTTCGTGCTGATAACGTGTTAGACAACCTCGCTATCGAATAGTCCGGGGTTGCCTAATAGATCTAAAGTGGAGAACAGAAAGAAAGGGCGAGAGACACAATATGAGGAGGAACGGGTCTGCTTTATTATTCTGTATGCTTGTGTACAATGGGGTGACCCCCTGCCTCCTATATATAGCGGTTCTGTTTAGAGATAAGGAAGAGTCCATATAGGATACGAATCCGGTTTCCTAACAAAATCGACTAATCTAGCACCTCTCGTGTTGTAGATGGCCTAAGTGTGTAAGAAATAGGCTAACGAACATGGCGCATTTTGGGCTCCTGGCTATTAATGGTGAGGATGACTAGAATTCAGCCAAAAAAACCGTTTGACTGTCTTTTCCTTCTCTTTTCTGAAGGCAGAGTAGAGTCATGTGACCCCATTGAATTTTCGTGGGAATTGCTAGGGATCAGACGTCTGATTTTTTTGTAATATTTTTTTTCTATGCGTGAAATATTTTTTTTCTACGTAGTGAAACATTTTTTTCTACGTAGTGAAACATTTTTCTTCGACAAACAGTAAAAAAAATGTTTCATACAGTAAAAAAATGTTTCACATGTTCAAACAAAATGTTTCATACAGTAAAAAAAATGTTGCATGGCGTCCGAAAAAAAAAAAAATTGGACGTCCGGCTGCTAGTTCCTCCCAATTTTCATATGTACTGTGACAACTAAACATGCAAATTTTATCTTACACAGAAAGTCGCTACGAGCATATTTGTGAAACTTTACAGTATTTAGCTAGCATGTATGCACTAAAAATTAACAGAAGAATTGTCTTTTTGCAAAGCAGCATTTCCAAATATCAACAAGTAGAGTTCTACTCCTACTTGGGTTTATTTCTACACACCGAGCTGGCGAGCTGGTGTCTAGTACTTCTTGATGGACTGGGAATCCATCAAGCCAGATGGTGGTAGTGATGCAAGTATGCAACTACTCGAAGGAAGAATAATGATAGCACTGGGTGAGCTAAAAACTATGGAGGCAGGCAGAGGGCCCACGCCCTTGTGGTGATGCCAGAGACTCCATTCTGAGGCAGTTTGTCAATGTCACCATGACCCCTGTAGCTTTTCCAGACTTTGTGTCGTGTGTTCCACTGTGGCTGTTCATGAAGTGATGGACTCATGATCATGGACGAACTACATGGAACTTGCGGGGCTCCTGAAGAGTAAAAACTCCTGACCTTGGGAAAATGACATGCTAAGCCTGTGGATAGCTACTTACGCCCTGTTTGGTATTACAAAGTCATGATTTAGAAATTGTTTTGGTATAAATACCATGGTTTCACCTACCACCATTGAAACCATGGTTTTTCTTGGAACTACAAACTGTTTGGCTACAAAGTCTTTTGCATGGTATTTTCAAAGTATTGACACCTCTCACTCTCTACACCAGCACCAAAAGCCCAAAACTCCACTTTGAGTGGAGTTTTTAATACTCTAAAAATACCATGGTATTGGCAATACTATGGTTTTCAAAACAGAGTTTTTTGGGTTGTTTCCAAATACCGTATTGCCAAAAATACCATGGTATTCTCCAAAACCATGGTTTTGCCTAGAAACTATGAAAATACTTTGTTGCCAAACAGGCCCGGGCCTGCGCAGATACAAATATCAAAATCAGAGGCGCCTTTCAGCGACTTCATGGATTTTTACCATATGTGACTACTGCTGTGCTCTAAACTCTCACACAGTGAAGGAATATAAACAAACCAAAACAAGGAACACACTGCAGGCTCAAATCCTGAACTTGAGAGCAACCATACGTTTGAAAAACCCTCTTGAAATCTGAGGGAATCTGCACGCACGCCAGTATGCCACTTACTTTTTGGACAGAGATCATTAGTTTAACAATGCCTAAACATTGGACACAGCAACATGCAACTACGGTATAATAGAGAAGATGTTTATAATAATATTATGAGCCATGTTACCTAGGTGATTAAGATAATCAGATAGGACAAAAAAATGCTTAAGGGAACCTTTGACCAACCAAAGGCTACGCTAAGCTCTCTTAACGGATGATTTGAAGACAAAGCAAGCCCCAGAAATAAAAGGAAGTTGCATGTGCTGCTTGAGTGCGCCTTCTTGTGTGTGTGTGTGTGTGTCAGCCCAACCCCACACAAGCAAAGCCATGCGTTACCTCACATGGAAACAGGAGCTGTGTCAGCCTCCTGACTGGTCATTTGCTGTTCAACTCGGCCTGCGTCCACCAGCAGCACTACGGTAAAAAGATTTGGATGCCATTTACTTGCAACACAGAAATAATGGTTCTCAAATTTCTGTGTTGCATCTGCAATAGGCATCCTGCCATGATAATAATATGCATGTTCGATGAACTGACGCGCACCGTACAATTTGAACCATTGCTAAAAGACCAGAACAGTAAATTTGACAGGGAGCAATGTAAGTGAAATTTGCACCGAAGAAAAATCACCATTTATATATGTACATACAAAGATCTTACAGAAGTGCGACGAGATAAGAAAAAAGGAGATGAAGAAAGCTGGGAAAAAAAAGAAGAAGAGTGATCTACTCCTATAGGTACATGAAAACTTCAACTGACCAAGCTACAAGGGAAAATTTCTTAAATTGTACCATCAGAAGTGAATGGCATCATCTGAAGGGCTGGCTTCTACGGGCATTTCGCCGCCGACCTGCCGTGTTGCTGCCACCATGCGTGTCCTCGGCGGTTTTCTTCTAATCCTTCTCTTCCTTGCCTTCCTTTAGGGTCATGTCCATGACCCCAAAACCTCCGTCGTCTATCGAGCCCGTGGCCACCGACGAGGTCTTTGAGTCGACCGTCGACCCAGCCTGGATCTCCTTGAACATCGTCATCACCTTCAGCATCGTCGGCCGCCTCGACGGCCTGTCGTCCAAGCATGCACAAGCGATTTTCAAATGCTCCAGCAGCTCAAGCTCCAGGGTAGGATCGTCCTTCAGCAGCTCAGAATCAAACACATCGGTGATCTTCAATTTTGTGTGCTGCTTGACCCATCCTACAAGATTATTGTCCTCGCCAAAGTCCGCTGAATCCGTCGGCGGTTTCCCTGTGAGCAGCTCCAGCAATACAACGCCGTAGCTATACACGTCGCCCTTGGTGTTGCATCGGAAGCTCTGGTAGTACTCCGGCGGCACATACCCCGGTGTGCCGGCAAGAGTGGAGACGCTCAGGTGTGTGTCCACCACACTCATCAGCCTCGCCATACCAAAATCAGATACTCTTGCTTCCAAATGCTCATCAATGAGCACATTGCTCGATTTCATGTCCCGGTGGATGATGTGTGGAATGCAGTTGTGGTGGAGGAATGCCAATCCCCTCGCTGCCCCAATGGCGATCTTTCGCCTTGCTTCCCAATTCAGCTTTATTCCGATCTTTTTGTGGTCGTGCAACACATCCTCCAAGCTGCCAAACTTCATGTAATCATACACCAGCAGCCTCTCCTCACCGACCTTGCAGTAGCCCAGGAGCGGGACAAGATTGCGGTGTTTGATCTTGCCAGTGGTCTCCATCTCTGCTGTGAACTCCCGGTCACCCTGGCCACTCACATGTATTAGCTTCTTGATTGCAACAATCCTCCCATCCTTGAGCTGCGCCTTGTAGACATCCCCAAACCCACCGGACCCAATGAGGCTGTCATTGTGGAAGCCATTCGTGGCCTCAACAAGATCAGCCAAGGTCAGCTTCTGCAGTGGCTTCTCAAACGCGGCGAGGTTGATGCTGCGGGCATTTGTACCGGAGAGCCTCCAATTGGAATTCATAGTCCCAGAATGTGACCTGCTATCAATGTATATATCACGGGACCTACTTGCCTCTTCATCTTTCCGCTTCCGCTTCTTGCTCTCCATGGCTACGAGGACCAATCCAAATATGCAGAACAGCGAGAACAAGAGTCCCAAAGCGACACTGCCCGCAAGGGACGCCTGCCTCCGGTGGGATTGGTGGTCGTCGGAAGAACTTCTCCCAGCATTGTGCTCGCAAGCCGGCAGTGGGAAGCCGCACAGGCCAGAGTTATTCTCGTATTGGCTCCTTGGGAATGTTGCAAGGGAACCAAGCTCTGGAATTGATCCGTTCAACTGATTATTCGACAGGTTGATCTCCGACAAGGACAATGTCGAGAACGAGTTGGGTATTGGCCCTTCCAACTGGTTGTGTGATAGGTCAAGTACTGCGAGCTTCTTGGCTTCTGCTAGCTCCGGTGGGATGGCGCCGGACAGTAGGTTATGCCCAAGATTCATGATCATGAGGTAGTACATGCTCCCGAGCTCCTTGGGGATCTCTGAGTCGAGCTGATTAAATGACAAGTCCAGAAATATCATCGAGCCATTTTTGTTGAAGGTATACTCTGTGCTCCCCATGTACATCCGTGTGAAGTTGCACAGCTTCTTGCTCGGCATCCGACTGAGGTCGTCGGATCGGATGCTGGTGAACTCCAACAAGCTCCCCTTGCCGCGGCACTGACTGCTCAGCTCGTCGTTGCGAAGATACACGTACGGCCGCCCAATAATGAGGCCAACGGTCATCTTCCCAGACTGCTTTGCCAGCTCCGGCGGTATTGACCCATTGAGCTGGTTGCTGTTCAGGTCCAGCCATACCAAGCTCTTGCAGTCGCCAAGCTCCGGTGGGATCGGTCCGGAGAAGGAGTTATTGCTCAGCTTCAAGATTGCCAGGTTGCTGAGCTTTCCTAGCCATGACGGGACCGGCCCGGACAGCCGGTTGCTTGCCAAGGATATCCAGTTCAGCTGCGTGCACTCAGCCAATTCCTGCGGGATGCTGCCGGTTAGCCCGTTGTAGTCAAGGATGAGATGCTCGAGACCGCGAATGCTTGACAGGGACGCCGGTATCTCGCCCTCCAGCGCGTTCTGCCACAGGATGAGGTCCTGGAGGCGGCCAAGCTCGCCGAGGGACGCAGGGATGAACCCATTGATGTAGTTCAGGCTGAGGTCGAGGGAGACGAGGTTGGTGCAGTTGGAGATGGCCTCCGGGATGCTGCCGGCGAGGTAGTTGTTCTGAAGGTACAGCACCCGGAGCCTGGAGTTGAGGTCCTGGCAGAGGGACGACGGTATGGTGCCGGAGAAGGTGTTGGAGCTGAGGTCGAGCGCCTCGATCTCTGGCAGCGCGGCAACGGAGTCCGGGATGGAACCGTTGAAGTGGTTGAAGGAGAGGAAGAGCACCTTGAGCTGCTGCAGCCCAGTGAACGAGTCACCGGGGAGCTCGCCGGAGAAGTTGTTGTTCGACAGGTTGAGGGCGGTGAGCGACGTGAGGCCGGCGACGTCTGGGGGGAACGCGCCGTCGAGGTGGTTGCCGGAGAGGTTGAGCGCTCTCAGACCGCGGCAACTGGAGAGGGCCCCCCCAGCCACCTCGCCGGCGATGAGGTTGCCGGAGAGGTCAAGGTACTGCAGCTCGGAGCAGTTGGTGAACTCCGGAAGTGCGCCGGAGATTTTGTTCCAGGCGAGGTCCAACCACCGGACTGCCCCGACGCCGGCACCCACCATCCACCGGAGGTCGGCGTCGCCGGTGATCTTGTTGTTGGACAAGTCAAGAGCGTCCAGCGCAGCAAACCCCGAGCCGCCACCGCCACCGGCCTTCACCACACCAACTGCATCACCAGAAATATTCAACCTCTTTAGGCCGCTGCATGCGCCAGCGAGCGCCGCTACGTCGGACACGGAGCCGTGCAGCGCAGCATTCCCCGACAGATCCAGCGCCTGCAGCATGCTCCCGCACGACACGCCGGCGACCGCCGCGAGCGAGCCGCTGATGTTGGCGCCGCGGACGCTGAGCTCCTCAACGGCGTTCAGCTGTAGCAGGGTGGCCGCGATGGCGCGGAAGTCGGCATTGAGCGGCACGCCGGCGAGCAACAGCGACGTAAGCCTCCCGCCCTTGCACCGCGCGCCGGGGAATCTGCACGCCCCGTCGCCTGCGCTCCACCCGCCAAACGCCCCCTGGTTCGGCACCGCCGCCTTGAATTCGTCCAGCAGCTGGGCGTCGTCGGCGGCAGCCGCCGCGCCCGCCACAAACAGCGCAGCCGCTATAGCCAGCCACAAAGAATCCATGTACGAGCACCCTACCTCAAGACCATTAAAGAAGCGGGTCTGTAGTAGTGGGAGGAGAGAGACAGAGGGAGAGGGAGAGAGAGGAGTGGGAAATGAAGGGGAGACGGGGGAGATGGAGAGACAGAGGCGAAGGAGAAACAAGCAACGGAGGGCTAGCTGTAGCCTGTAGGTGAGGGAGGAGAGGTGGTGGGGTCACATGGCATGTGCCCCCAGCCGCGAATCGTAGTCCGCGCCTAAGCCGGGAGAGATTAGTATTCTAATCACGGTGCTTATCCGTTGATTACGGCGAAGTTAATCCCGGTCCGATCGGACGGCCGTGGCTGCCCCAAGCGGGGACAGCCGGACAGGCACTGCTCTGCTTGAGGGCGCGGTTGTTGTTTATCCGCCGGGTTCTTGTTTATCCGCGCCCGGAAATGACTGCCTCCCGACCCGAGCCGTACAGGTGAGCATTGGTCCGGAATTTTTTTTTGGCCGACATAAGATATAACGGGTACGATCTGGTCTAAAGTTCAGCCCGATATAAATTGTTCGGACCATGTCGGGTTTGAGTGGGCGGTACGGTTTGGCATGGCCGTTTGAGATTGATCCGTGCCGGCACGGCACTATTGCGAGCTTGCGGTATGGAGGTGGGCCGTGGGAGAGAGGAGCGGGGGAAGGGGGGTGGTTACCTGTGGTCGCCACTCGCTGAGGCTGCGCCGCGCCTTGCCACCTCCCTCCCGAGCCGCGTAAGGAGGGCGGTAGGCACGATCCAATGCCCCGCCAAGGCCCCACGCCATAGCTGCTTGGCACTCTCGCGCCATATCGCATGGACAGTTGCGTCGGGCCGTACGCACACCTGCGCCAGGCGAAGGAGGCCGAGGAGGCAAGCCGGCAGCGAGGATGGCGAGGAGGAGGAGGCTGACGGGGGGAAAAACGGAGGAGGAGGAGGCTGACGGGGGCAAAAGCGGAGGAGACGGAGGGGGTGCGTCGTTAGGGAGGCGAGGAGGTGCCAAGGTGGAGCAGGCGACCCGACGCTAAGGTGGGCCAAGGGGGAGGCGAGGGTGGCGGGAACGCGAGGTTGATGAGGGAGGCGAGGGTGCGGGGTCGACGAGGGAGGCGATGGCATGGAGAGAGGGGGAAGGAGAGGGAGCAGCTAGTGAGGAGGTCGTCAAAGGGCAGAGAGGGGAAGAGGAAAGGGCGGGCGGTGCGGTGTGACGGGGAAGGCGAGGCAAGCCAGGGAGAGAGGGCGCCGGTTGGGAGGAAAAGGTGAAAAATGGGGGAGAGGGGAAAATGGGAGGGACAAAAAGAGGGAGAAAACGGGAAGGGGAAAACAGGTGGAAAAAAGAAGGGAGAAAGGGGGGAAAGGGAGAAAATGGAGGAATTATCTCCCTTCTGACTCTCTATGTCACACACTTGGAGATAGGGATAGGGACCTACTTGAAAATTTTGAAAGTACACAAGTGTTGAAAGAGTGTAGTCTGAGGACAACAGCAAGCGTAAAAAATGAGATCTCCAAAGCTACTCGCCTCTCGCACCTCCTGCGCCGCCAGTACCCGAGGATCCGGCAGCCTGCCTCTCGCGCCTCCAGTGCCCGCGTGCCAGCTCTTCCTCCCGCACCAGCTCTCCTCCCGTCCCGCGCCGTGCGAGCTCCTCCAACGCCAGCTCTTCTCTTGCACCAGCTCTTTCTTCGGCGCTTCAGGTAAACTAGTGAACCGAGTAGTAGTCTGAACTCTGAAGTGAACTGAGTGAAAAAGTATTGAAGTTTATCTGCTTATTGCTTAAATCAATAAACCAATGAACTAAGCGAAGTGCATTTGCTTAAATATAAACCAATGAAGTGCATTTTTGACATGGGGTACGAGACGCAAATCAATGAATTCCATTTACAGAATGTCATCAACGGGATCAGCGGCAACAACTAATGAAACCACGGTGGCTCTTAAGAGGAAATCGAATGACGTACGATGGGCTTATGGGGTTCTAGTCGATCCATCCAACTTAGATAGAGTGAAGTGCATTTTTGTGACCATATGAGCTCGGGGGGATTTATCGTCTTAAGCAACACATTGGTAAAGTTGGCAATAGTGTTGCTAAATGTAAAGTAGCTTCAGAGGAAGCACAAGATAAGTGTAAGAAATCTCTTGAAGAAGCAAAATGAAAGAAGAACCAAAAGCAAGACCGTGATGATGAAGTTAGAGAAGAAGTGAATGTTTCGTTTGTTGGAGGAGAGGAGGAGGATGGAAGCTTGAGACCTAACAAATGAGGCCTTATGGAAGAGTTTGCACGTCCTATTGATCCTAAAGCAAGCCTGACTGAAGCCAAACGACAATAAAATATCTTTTGGAGCTCTTATGCAACTTACACTATCAACTTGATGCTTCCAGGAATTGGCAACTTGCCAAAGTTCAAGAAGACACTTGACCAAGCAAAGGTATTCACTATCTTCATCTATTTGCGCCACAAGACCTTAGCATTGATGAGGCAATTCACAAAGAAGAGAGATATCATAAGGCTGAAGGTGACTAGATTTGCTTCCGCTCTTCTCACTTTGCAAAATTTGATGAAGAAAAGGAAGAACTAAAAAAGATGGTAGTTGATGGAGAGTGGGAATGCTTGAGTCATGTAAAAACCAAAAAGATCAAGGATGTAATGGCGATGGTTATAAATATGACCTTTTGGAATGGTGTCGCTCTATGCTTGAGGATTTTTGAGCCTTTAGTGCAAGCTCTTCGTTTGGTTGATGGGGATGTCAAGCCATCTGTGGCTTTTATATACGGAGAACTAATTAAGGCAAAGAAGGAGCTCAAGGATGCCTTTGAAAATGTGGAGAAGAACTATAAAGATGCTATGGCCATTGTTGAGAAGAAGATGAAAGGTAGACTTGATTCTCCATTGCACTTGAGTGCATACATGTTGAATCCATACTATAGTTATGTTGATGATGCAATCTTCATGGATCCAAACATTACGAAATCATTCATGTCTTGTGTTGAGACTTTTTATCATGGTGATGATAATAAGCAAGATCAGGTTTTAAATCAGGAATTGATCAAATTTCAAAATAGAGAATGTCGTTTTGGAAAGAAGCTTGTAAGGAGTTGTCAAAACTTCGACTATAATTCGGGTAAACTTGGACTTAATTCATGTCTTCATTTTGCAATGCATGCTAACTTGTTAATCAACTCATATAGATATAGATATACTAAATTGTTCTTGTTTTTCTTATTGATATCATCTTAGTGAAGGCTCTATGGAGGCCACACACCGGATTTACAAAAAGATGGCCTTAAGACTCCTCTCATTGACCTTAAGCTCTTCCGGTTGTGAAATAAATTGGAGCACTTTTGAATTGGTTGGTCTCTACTCTTGAGTCCTAATATTCAATACTCTAAAGTCTCAATTCCCAATCTAATATAATGTCTAAATCTACTTTACAATTCGTAGATACATACCGAAAGAAGAAATAGACTAACCATTGCCTGCCTCAATAGTCTAGTTTACATACAATTCAATGCTAGAATGTTAGCCAAGAAAGAAAGGATCATGGTAAAGAAGAACACCGATGTCCTCCTATGTTGTGATGCTTTCGAAGCTCAAGGATTTCTATATGAGGGAGGGGATAATCATACATTGGTTGTTTTTAGGAACGATGTGGACGAGGAAGAGGTAATGCCCGGTATACCATGGGGAGTACTTGATGAAGCTATGGGTACTAGTGAAAAACTTGAACTTTGTAGGAGTGCAAGAGTGAGAGAGCTTCATTATAATCATTTCCAATCTGAAGAAGGGGAGGGCAACGAGGAAGAGGTGGCTGTTGAGTTCGAGGATGACGAAGATGAAGTGTTGCCACAAAAGCTCTATCCTTTAGAGGATTGATCATTCCATGATCATTGGCTCATTTATCATATTTCATCTTTTGTGGAACTTAGTCATGTGTGGGACTATGTTTTGTGACTATATTATACGTGGAACTTAGTTTTGTGATTATGTTATGCGTGAGACTTAGTTTTGTGACTATATTATGTGTGGGACTATGTTTTGTGACTATATTCCATCTTTCATGTGTATCTTTCACTCTTTTATAGAACTTAGTTACATGTCTTTCGTTGTAGCATGCCATTTTGCTATTTTCGTCCAGGCGCGCCTAGGTGCTACCTAGGCGGGCTAGGCGCTTGGCAGTGGGCCTCCGCCCGCCTACCGCCTATCGCTTTTTTGAACATTGCTCATCAGTGCCCTTCTATCTAGACAAAAAATGTCACCGATGACTACCATGGTCATCACTGGCTATCACTGATCACATCACTGACCCTTCTAGCCAAAAACCATCTGTGATGACCATGGTAGTCATCAGTGATGGTTTTTTTCTAGAAGGGTCACTGATGAATTATAAATAAATAATGAAATGTATGTATTATAAATAAATAATGCGATGTATGTGTTATAAATAAAGAGATGTATGCATATGTGTTATAAATAATGAGATGTATGCGTTATAAATAAATAATGAGATGTATGCGTTATAAATAAATAATGAGATGTATGTATTACTATAAATAAATAATGACAAGTATGTGTTATAAATAATGAGACGTATGTATTATAAATAATGAGACGTATGTATTACTATAAATAAATAATAAGACGTATGTGTTATAAATAATGAGACATTTATGTGTTATAAATAATGAGATGTATATATGCGTTATAAATAATGAGATGTGACAATGATTGATCATTCTCAGGCCCATAAATGGCTATGGCTTTTTAAAAGCCAGTCACATCCTCATAAATGCTGCCCACATTAAATGTCTCGCGATCATTCGATCAAAATTATCGTTGACCATGTAAATAACTACCCGACCTGCAATATCGATCGGACAAGAACTTATCCTGAATCTCTGATCTTAGCCACTACCAATAGGGAATTGTCCGACCTGTGAATCTTTATAGGTCAGACATAATTCCCTTTATCACACTGACTTAGATAGGATCGGGTAAAGGTTAACCTTCGCCTTGACCTGATTCAAGTCAGCACGGAATCTCCGCGTAAGGATAACGTGTGGAAGAAGCTTTCTTTGATAGGTACAGATGATTGTTTGGAAGTTACTTCCTACGAAGAGGCGCCTCTCTGATGAAAAGACACCTCTTCGGTGAGAAGACACTTTTTGACCAAAAGAGACTTTTTTGACGGGACGACACCTCTTCGAAGATGACAACCGACATCCATTCGACGCTATAAATATGATACTCCTGCAAGGATTCAGAGAATATAGAGAGCCTGTGTTGAGCATGGTGTGTTAGTGTTGAAGTTTATGAGTAGTCTGTACACTATAAAGAGAACTCATGATATAATACAATTCATGTTCCTTTCCTACCCCTTTCAATATTGTTTTACAGACAAATGCAACCAAAATTACATTCGTAAGCTCGATCTACGGACCCTCGGGTCTTGAACATCGACAAGATGTATGTGTTATAAATAAATAAATAATAAGATGTATTTATTACTATAAATAAATAATGGGACGTATGTGTTATAAATAATGAGACGCGCATGTGTTATAAATAATAAGACATGTATTATAAATAATGAGACGTGTATGTGTTATAAATAATGAGACATATATATGTATTATAAATAATGAGATGTAAGTGTTATAAATAAATAAATAATGAGATGTCTGTATTACTATAAATAAATAATAAGGCGTATGTGTTATAAACAATGAGACACGTATGTGTTATAAATAACGAGACGTATATATGTTTTATAAATAATGAGATGTATGTGTTATAAATAATGAGATGATATGCATTATAAATAATGAGATTGAAAATTAATAAATAATGATATTATAAATAAATAAATTATGAGATTATATATTTGAGTCATTAGAGATGGTTATGTACTAGAGCCATATCTGATGTACATATTAGAGACGGTTCTAGTATAGAATCATCTTTGATGAATACATTAGAGATGGTTCATATTTGGGAACCGTCTCTGATGTTCTTTGGTACAGAGTTAACAGGGCGCAGTCCAATCAGAGTGTTCTTCAGTCCGTTCAAACCCTAACCCCTCCCACTTAGTGGCGGCACCCTCCCTCGCCCCCTCTCCCCCACGGATTTTTTTTAAATAATACTTTTTTAAAAATAAATTACGGTATTAATACGCAAAAAACAAAAATTGTAAAAATAACACCTATTCGCCAAACAGTATGGCGAAATAGCTATTTTCGCTAAGCGATGCAATGAAATAGCTATTTTCGCCAAGCTGGCGACCAACGCTTTAAATATGCGCTAATTAACGATCGCCGTCAGAGTTTAGGGGGGAAGAAGCTATTTTCGCCATACCGTATGATGATAATAGCTATTTTCGCCGTACCGTATGGCGAAAACTCTATTTTCGCCGTACCGTATGGCTATAACTCTATTTTCACTGTACTGTATGGCGACAACTCTATTTTCGCCAAACGGTTTGGCGATAATACCCTCGTTCCCCGTGGAATTTATCGCCTAGCGGTTAACTACGTAATTAGGCATTAGTTGCCACACCGTTTGGCGAAAATAGCTATTCCGCCATACCGTTCGGCGAAAATAGCTATTTCGCCATACCATTTGGCGAATAGGTGTTATTTTTGCAGTTTTTGTTTTTCGCTGTTAATACTACAATACATTTTAAAAAAGTATTATTTTTTTAAAAAAATTCTCTCCCCCACGATGTCTCCCCCTCAGCGCCCCCTCTCCCCCACGGCTCCCCATCGGCGGCGTCCCCTCCCCTATGGCTCCTCCTCAGCAACTCCCTTCCCCACGGCAGCCCCCTCCCCCACGGTGGCTTCCCCTTGGCGGCACCCCCTCCTGCGAGCCAGTGATTTCTTTGTCTGTTTCTTTGGCTCTAGTATTGGGGATTGCTTAGTCGAGAATGATGATAAGGTGGTTGTGATACATTGCATGATTCACGTATGTATGATTTGTGCAAGTTATTGATCTTCTCAAGAGTGATACAGTTTTTGTAGTATCAGGGATGGGGAATTATTGCCTATTCTTGCAATGGTCTGCATGAACTGCATAGATATGTCTTATTACCAAGTGTGTCATATACGATTTGATGGTGATAATGGGTGGTACTATTTATGAGTCTATTTTCTGCAGAGGCGATTGGGTTCTATTTGCTTTGCCGATGTATTAGGATTCTGCTTCAAGTAGAAGTTATTAGGGTTGTATGTGTTAGGAAACCGGATTCGTATCCTATATGGACTCTTCCTTATCTCTAAGCAGAACCGCTATAAATAGGAGGCAGGGGGTCACCCCATTGTACACAAGCATACAAAATAATAAAGCAGACCCGTTCCTCCTCATATTGTGTCTCTCGCCCTCTCTTTCTGTTCTTCAGTTTAGATCTATTAGGCAACCCTGGACTATTCGATAGCGAGGTTGTCTAACACGTTATTAGCACGAAGCTCTACCGGAGAAAGATTGAAAGGTGAGAAAAAGACAAGAAGTGAAGGATCGTCGACAACGACGAACGACTACTACCGGCGATTGATCGCTCGTCCGTCTGCAATCAACTTCGCCATCAAGCGGTATCCACTTTCGGATTGCAGAAAGAAAAAGTCATCAGCGACTCTATCCTGCGATAGCCCTCTGAAGAATAGATTGGAAAGGTGAGAAGCGGAAGATTGAATCTAATAGCTCGTTCAATTCTTTCACAGCGCATCATGTGGCACGGAAGCTCACGAGTTCGCGGTGTTTCTCTAGTACATAGTATGAATGCATCTAATCGTGTACGAAGCTCACGAGTTCGCGGTGTTTCTCTAGTACATAGTATGAATGCATCTAATCGTGGCATGAAGCTAGTATGCATCTAATCTACGCATCTAAATCGAAGTGTTCTTCAGCGTGTACGAAGCTACAAGTTCACAACAACTTTCGCGGTCGTAGCATGAGATTCTGAGATCGCTATAGTACATCGACACGAAGCCCTATCGCGACAGCGATGCATTAGCACGAAGCCATCACTACATATGCGTTTAATTGCTTGTGAACTTTGAGTGGTTGGGATTTGATTTTGGTAATGAATAAGCAGACATGAGACAATTGGTGTCTAGGAAAACACACATGAGGCTTGGTTCTTTAATTGGCACCGGAAGCGGAAGTGCTCCCTCCCTCATGTGAGCCCTAGGGGCGGAGGTTGACCTGGCCAAGAGTCGGGTTAGCGGAGATATTAGATTTTTGTTTTCACTCCCAATAGCGAGAGTTACATAAGTTGTAATTAGCATTACCGCATTTAATTTATGTTGGAATTTATTTTCTGTTATCAAGTAATGATAAAATTACCTTAATATAATTCATTGGAAATTCAAGCATGCCGCTTTCGTAATACCGTCGCGCCAAGAAGCCGGCGTGCATGGAAGCGGCAACCCCGCGCCTGAAGCCGTATTATCACCGTCGCCTGGCCGATCATGCACACACGCCGTCGCGCGTATGAATCCGATCGCTTTACCTGAAGCCGATCCGCACACATAAACGGTCGCATGAAGTCGATCATGCATATGAATCGATCATGCCTGAAGCCGTCGTGCACATGAAATAGATCGCCTGAAGTCGATCATGCACATGAATCCAGATGGCATACATAAAGTCAATCGCGCATAAATCGATCGCATGCGAAGCCGATCCACATACATGCGAAAATTTGTATTTATGAATTTTTATGAATATTTATGAATCTGTGTATATATGAATCTTGCAGTTATGAATCATGTATTTATGAATCTTGTATTTATGAATCTTGAAATTATTGCTTTCTTTTAGTTTACTGGATATTCATGAGAATTTGATTTATGCATTTATGAATTTTTGCAACCACTCTCTATTAGATTACACGAAGTAATCTAATGAAAGAATCCTATGAATATGTAAATACCTGGCATTTTCATATGTGAGTTTTGAAGAACTGGCCCGAATGGTCAGAACTATCTCATATGGGCATCAAATGTGAAGATCGTGCTTATGAGCAAGAAGCTTTGAATTGCCATCGGTTTAGGGTCCTCGAAGGACAAGTAACCTCTGCCAGGCAAAGCGATCAAGTTTTGTACCCCCAATGTATCTTTTGACCATGTGAAGAATGAATACATGGGTGAGGTGAGTACTTGAGTTCTGCACTTGAAAGCGATTCGAAGCTCAAGTCGCCATCTTGCTCAAACACAGCAAGATTGGGTTACTTTGAAGTTTGCGAGGCTCTGAGCGATGGTTGTTAATGAATTTTGAATAATGAATTGTAAGCTCTCGAAAGCATACATTTCTTTTCTCATGAATAAATTTCAATTTATTCTTTATTCGAGTATTCTATATTTTAAAGCAATATTTGAATTACTTTGCCACTATATGATTAGAATTATATTTCTTTTCATTTAGATATTGTGTGGCGCCAATGAAGGTGATATGTATTGTTGATAGTGGCACAACAAATACCATCTTAAGAGAGTAGAAATACTTCAAGCGATCCACGAAGAAGCATTTGGAAGGATAATGAAAATCGCCAGGGGCGTCGCATATAATAGGCTCGGGAAGAGCCACAATTATATTGCCAATGGGTACAACTTTGGTAATTGATGAAGCCTCCTTGTACCACACGAATCAACATGCACCCTCTTAAGTTTTAACGAGATATCGCATGATAGGTTTCACGTAGAAACCAATGAAGAAAATGGCAAAGAGCATTTGTGCATTATGAAGCATCACGGAGTATGAAAAATGGTATTAAGAAAAATATCCCTCATATGAATCAGGTTGTACTACCACGATAATCAATGCACCTAGCGATTATATACTTATTGAAAGCGTATTTAGAAGCTCTGAATTATTTCGTTATGGCATTGTATATTTAGGTCATCTGGTCTTAGATTGATGAAAAATATAGTTAACAACTCACAAGGTCATAGCATTAATGTTAAAAATTTCCCGAATCACGAAGATTTTGTGTGCCATGCATGTGCCCTTTGAAATTAATAACAAAACCCTACGTTATGAAAGTGCAACATGAAATCCACTGCATTCTGGAGCGCGTGAGGGGATATTTGCAGCGGATTCGACCCATGTCGGGCCATTTCGATACTTTATGGTGCTCATTGATGCTTCCTCGAAATGGTTGCATACATGTTCTTGACAACAAGGAATCATACATTCATAAAGGCGATCTAGCGGATCATCGGAATTAAGAATGCTTTCTGATCATCACACGAAGTCCATTCGAATGGACAATGCCAGCGAATTTACTTCCAAGGCATTTGATGATTATTGTGCGCAAGCGGAATAAGTGTTGAGCACCTGCATAGCACATCCATCGCAAAATGGAATAAATGAAGCACTAATAAAGAGGATTAAGCTCATGGCGAGCCACTCTTGCGAGTTGTAACTTGCCCCAACACTTGTTGAGGACACGCAGCGATCATGCAGCGGCGACACTCATCAATTATGAACCGTCGGCCTACAACATCCATTCAACTATGCAACTAGTGCAATGGGTCATCTGAAGATTTGAATGAATGGTATATGTGCCAATACCACCCCCATAGCGAGCGCAATGGGCTCTCTCGTAAATGCAGGATATCGTTGGTTATGAGAATGCATCCATGTCGGTATTTGGAACCCATATTGGAGATTTGCATAACCCAATTGGTGATTGCATTTTTTACGAGGATCGCTTTCCGAGTCATTAGGGGAGGAAATGAACCATTGGATGAAAATCTTGGAAACCATATGGCATTCCATTGGGATCCCAGTGCATGACCCTCGCACTAATGAAGCAAATCATGAAGTCAAGAAGACAATCGATTTGCGAATTTAGCAAATTAATTGCACGATCATTTTGTGATGCGAAGAAGCGTGGTTAAGTCATATACCCGGCCAAGAAATGCACGAGAGAGGGTGGAAATACCAAAGAAAAGCGAAGGTATCCCTCATCTGTTGAGGCCTCAAAGAAAAAGCAGAAATCTGGCTCTCAAACCCAAAGTACCGGAGGCGTGCAGGAAAAATGGGCAAGAAGGACTTACCATAGCCAATCACAAAAATGCCCCAAAGCAGAAGGAGCAGGTTGAGACACAGCCTTTGGAAAGAAGCTTTGTGGAAAAGGCAATTCAGTTTGAATCTTCAATTGGAAAAGCGTAGGAAATAATGTGTGCGCACACATTGGCGGAAAAAAACTAAAGGAACTTGCTCCTGGAATGGAAAATAGCAATGAAGAGCAAGTAGAAGTGCATGAAGCACACCATGACGAAATGGCCATAAATTTTGTATTAATAGGAGAATCTATGAAAATAGCAACAACCATTGCAAGGCTTGTTGTTCAAAGTTTCACTCAACGTCCTAGGGTTGATTATGAAGAAACCTATTCTCCAGTCATGGGTAGAATTACCTTTAGATACTTGATCTCAATGGCAGTCAACTTGAAGTTGAGAATGAAGCTAATGGATGTTGTCACAGCATATTTGTATGAAAACTTGGATTCAGAGATATAAATGAAATCTTAGGAAGGTATCCACTATCGAACCAAGTCTAAGCAAGCAGAAACCTATCTGATTGTGAAGTGGAGAAATTGGAGAAATTTGAAAAACGATCGGGAAGAATGTGGTACAATCGGCTTGAGTGACTTTCTCTGCGAAAGGCTACGAGCGTGAAGATTATCCATGTGTATTTATACAACGATCGAATGGATTTGTATAATCTCTGAGTCTATGTAGATGACACGAACATCATTAGGACGGATGAAGAAATTGAAGAAACATGCACATACTTGAAATCTGAGTTTAAAATGAAAGACTTAGGTAAAACCAAGTTACTGTTTAGGCTGCGACTTGAACATGTCCAAGGCGGAATCTTGGTACACCAATCATCCTACACTTGAGAAAGTGTTGGAGAGATTTGGTTTTGAAAGCATACCATAAGACACCAATGGTGGGAAGGTCACTCCAAGTAGACCTAGATCCATGCGAGGCCTAGAGAAGAGGGAGGAAGTCACAGGCGGAATTCCCATGTTGAGGTGCAATGGAGCGCTCATGTACCTTGCAAATAGCACTAGGCCAGAGACATTGCGTTCGGCAGTGAATTTAACTGTGTGATCTGATGAGAACCCACCAAAAGGCATTGGAAAGGGGTGAAGGACATCTT
Source organism: Rhipidocladum racemiflorum (assembly GCA_036346355.1). Taxonomy (NCBI): domain Eukaryota; kingdom Viridiplantae; phylum Streptophyta; class Magnoliopsida; order Poales; family Poaceae; genus Rhipidocladum; species Rhipidocladum racemiflorum. Next base: position 74,518,675 of record CM070569.1, on the reverse strand, counting down.
AGTTAGCTTCAAGGAAGCAAAGACCTCGGCTTGTTTACGAGAAGAAACAATGAATTGAATTTAGTTGGTTATCGCCGATCTTTGGGTACCTTCGGACCGCATGCGGCAAGTCACTAGAAGCTGGGTATGTTTTCCTTTGTGGTGGAACAGCAATTTCTTGGAAGTTGTTTAAGCAGATTCTTGTCTCGACGTCGACTAACCACTCAGAAAGCATTGCATTGTATGAAGCCTCTCGAGAATGTGCATGGCTTCGAAGAATGGTTCACCACATCCAGAAGTCATGTGGTTTGAACATGGAACAAACCCCACCATTATCTATGAAGATAATGCGACATGTGTTGCTCAAGTGCAAATGGGATATGTGAAGAGTAATCTCACAAAGCATATCAACCCCAAGTTCTTTTATGCTCATGAATTGCATAAGATGAGCGAGATAAAGATCTTGCATACTAAGTCGTGTGAAAATCTACATGATTTATTCACTAAGTCACTCAGGCATCTTCCTTTGAAAGATGTGTTAGAGGAATCGGGATGATGAGACTTAGAAGTCGCGATTTTAGGGGAGAATTTTCATATACTCCTACATAAATCTCGAACATGAAGTTTGAGTACCCAGCGTGAATCTTGAAGATTAACATTGAAGTTTGGGTGGATTGTACTCTTTTCCTTAAGTAAGTTTTTCATTGAAGTTTTTCTTACCTAAGGTTTTTGATGAGGCAATCAGGTACATTGCACGACAAGCGTGTGCTATGTACTCTTTCTCCAATTATTTTTCCCCTTTAGGTTTTATGGAGTTTTAATGAGGCATATGCCATCTCGCATGGTGAAAGAGTCCAAGGGGGAGTGTTAGGAAACCGGATTCGTATCCTATATGGACTCTTCCTTATCTCTAAGCAGAACCGCTATAAATAGGAGGCAGGGAGTCACCCCATTGTACACAAGCATACAAAATAATAAAGCAGACCCGTTCCTCCTCATATTGTGTCTCTCGCCCTCTCTTTCTGTTCTTCAGTTTAGATCTATTAGGCAACCCTGGACTATTCGATAGCGAGGTTGTCTAACAGTATGGTTATGCTGGTTGTTGGATTCTTTTTTCGGTATAGATACTAGGATTTTATGGATAATTTTTTATGCCATTTGTGAGTGTTTGGCGTAATTAGTAGTTAAGTCGTAGGGCTACAAATCCAAGTTAGCTTTCAATATTTGTTGTGTCCGTGATGTTCTGTCCAAGTATTTTTAGTTGTTTCAGTTGAACAAAGCAAGTAAATTTGGATTGCACCAGGTCTAGATTATTTTCTAGATGTATCTATGCAAGTGATTTTTTTGTTTGGATGGATGGCTATCAAATTTTTGTCTATCATGCATAAGCTTGATGTACTCGAATGGAGAGGTGTTTCTATGCTTTTCCTCCTAATACAAGTTGCATAAATCTTAAAGCAAGCGAAGGAGTAAGTAATTCTCATCTACCCTTCATTCATGCTTTAATAGTTGTGCAACTTTAAAAAGGAAGAGCATAGAAGCACCTCTCGAATGAATATGCTTGTTACTGTCATAGTAGATTTTGTAGCATGCCCCTTATCGATAAATAGCTTGATCGGCTAATAGATATACATATATTGTGTGCTACATGGCAATAGTGTGTGAGAAGCTGTTGATTTCCTGTCGTGGCTTTTTTAGCATGACTTTGAGCTATAATGTGCCAAGCAAATACATGATGCTACCTTATGTTAAGTAGTTTAAGTGCAGTTAAATAATTTTTATTTGAGACGAGCAAAAATGCATGATCTTTATTTGAGATAGCCAATTAATTTCATCAAGTAGTGCTAATTATTTTCTAGATGTATCTGTGCAATTGATTTACTTTCACATGCAAGATGGTTCTTTTGCATACTCCAACAGCTTGCCGTGAGAAATGCTCCGTTAACTGTGTTCTGATATACCGAGACCGGTATATGACCGGGTATACATACGGAAGCGGCATAATTATGCGGCAACTAAAGCAGCGCAAGAAGACAAGTCCGACGATCCATGTGTGCAAGCGGCGCCCAGCGACCAGCATGCAGATAAGGAGTACGTGTAAACATGGACTTCAACATGCAGGAGTAAGGAATAAATACGAATAGGTAGTTAAGTAGGATTTGTTTCTAGGAATAAGAGTTGGAGTCGGTTACGTGACTTTTAGCCGTACGATTCTAGGCGTCCGAGTCTTTTGTAATCGGTTATAAATAGATGGGAATAATAAGAAAAGGGCAAGCTTGATTTGCCACAAAAACTCAGCAATAGTCGGTGGCTCCGACAACAGCCGATCTATCCAAGATATTGGCGGTTGCGACGGATTCTTCGTCGAATAGCTTGCGTTCCGGTCTTCGGCTGGGAACTCGAGCCTACGGACGAGCTCATCCGGAATCAGCTTGTAACAATTTGGTATCAGAGCCAAACCATCCTAGGAAGATGACCAACCCAGTGGAGGATCGGGTCGCAATCCTAGAAACAGAGATGAAGGAGGTGAAGTCCATGATGGTGGAGATGATGACGTTGTTGAAGGGTAAGAGCTCGACCGCCACCAAACAGGAGGCGCCAAGGAAAATACCCATCACAGCGGAAGAAGGTGTCGAAGGGGGATCAGCTAAAGAAGGCACAACTCTAAGCAGAGAACATCAAAGTAGGGCGCGGACGAAGCCAGACCGGCCGCTGACGCGAACCTGATCGTGAAGAAGAGGAAGGACACCGTCGATGGACACCTCGTCCACCACGGTTCGATCTTCCTGACTATGATGGTCAAGATGATCCGTTGAGATGGTTAAAGCGGTGTGAGAGATTCTTCCGGGTACATCGCATCCCCGAGGAGGATTACGTAGAGATTGCCGGACTACATCTAGCAGGGGAGGCGCAGGAAGTCTTGGATAATTGGCAACAAAACGAACGGTGGATCGCATGTGAAGATTTCTCGGAAGCTTTCGCCCAACGCTTCTCTCGCCACTGACAATCGGACCATTGGGCGACTTGGTGAATTTCAAGCAGGGGGGCAGTTCAGTGGATGATTACGCACGGGAGTTCCAGACACTCTTGGCTAGAGCCCCATGCATGAAGCGTACGGACCAGATTGACATCTTCGTCGCCGGATTATCGGTGGCATTGGGTACAGATGTTCGGCGTGAACGACCCCACGATCTCGCTGAAGCCATTGCGTTTGCGTGAGAAGCAGAGGCATGCAAGGCAGCTTGGATCGCAGAGGCACTCACAGGCTTTGCAAGCACGGAACGGGGCCGAAGTTTCAACTGCAACGTAGTCACGGGAAACACAGGCGGTCCAGCCAACCGGACTACCACCGGGGGCAACACGTTGCGCGCCAACGGTGGAGCCACAGCTTGGTAAGGTACGAGTCCCACGGCCACGTACAGCAAGAATACGTCGCTGGCTGGTGTTTTCGGTGCTGAAGGTAGCCGATCATCTGCGCCGGCGGACAGCACGCAAGGCAGCAGCGTCTCGGTTCCCAGCCGGCTACGTCTCACTGCTGACCAGCTCGCGGAGCGCCGAGCCAAGGGGCTTTGCTACAATTGCGACGAGACGTACACTCGCGGCCATCGTTGTAAACGTCTGTTCCACTTGGAGGTAGCAGATTCAGGAGGAGAGCAGGACGAACCGTGCAAGGAGGAAAAAGTTGAAGCTTCCCTATCCATGCTCGCGGTCATGGGACCGAAACATGGCAGCACCATGCAGATCAAGGTGCGTGTCGCAGATCGTTGCTGGCTAGGACTCATCGACAGCGGAAGTACCCACAATGTCGTGAGCACATACGCGGCACAGCATAGCGGCTGGAAGCCTGTGGCGGACGCACAGCAGCAAGTACGGGTGGCCGGCGGTGCCTACTTACCTTGCCTGGGAACCGTAGTTGCAAACTTTGAGATTCAAGGGCAGCACTTCACAGCACAGTTCCTTATCCTTCCCATTGTTACGTTCGACGTCATATTGGGAGTACAGTGGCTCAGCACTCTAGGCGATATCAGCTGGAACTTTTCTGCACTCTCCATGGAGTTTAGCCGGGGTGGCACAATGGTGAAGCTCCAAGGCATGCAGCGCAATCCCAAGGCAACAACCATGCACTTAGCCATGAAGAACCACATGGCCATTCCGGGTCTACTGGACGCGTTTCAGGACGTATTTGATGAGCCAAAAGGTTTACCTCCGGCCAGACAATGCGATCACCGAATCACCTTGATGGAGGGAACTGATCCCGTAGTTGTCAGACCATATCGGTATCCTTACCACCAAAAGGATGAGATTGAAAGACAATGTGAAGCAATGCTGCAGCAAGGTATCATCAGAACCAGTCGTTTGCCTTTCTCTTCGCCCGTTCTCTTGGTCAAAAAGGCGGATGGGTCATGGAGGTTCTGTGTGGATTATCGCGAACTCAATTCTCGGACGGTCAAGGACAAGTTTCCCATTCCAGTAGCAGAGGAACTCTTCGATGAGTTGGGAGGCGCACACTTCTTCACCAAGTTGGACCTCCACTCTGGGTATCACCAAGTGAGGATGTGGGCTAAAGACGTAAACAAAACCGCCTTCCGGACGCACCATGGGCACTATGAGTTTCTCGTGATGCCTTTCGGCCTCTCCAACGCACCTTCCACCTTTCAAGCACTAACCTGAGAATCAACTCATGAACTTCATTCATGCTCTCATATAACATCTTCATAAACATCTCAAATAAACATCTTCATATGCATCTCATAGAACGTCAAAATCATCTCATAAGCCACTTCATTTATGCAATGCCATGCACATATCTCTCTGAAGCACATACCGGTATTGACGAGTGCACACCCGTCGGCGTGCACCCCTTTTCCCCTTCCATCCCGTAGATGGAGGGTGCCTACTCTTACTGACTCGCTCCCATGCACAACCGTAGATGGGACTACGAGGTAGGTCTTTCGTGTTCACTACGTGTGAACACAGAGGCCCGCATCAGTATGGGCCGCCTCTTCCATTATGAATGCACATATGACATAAACATGTAAAGATTGGCCTAAACATTTAATACAACGAATTCATGATCAATATGAAATCATGTTCATCATGTCATAGGCAAACATCAATCATGGCAAGTTAGTATATCATGTAATCACATTGCACCTAAGCAAGTCTAGCAATTCATACAACACACAACTCATTCCAATACACTTGCCTTAACCGCGGGCGACGGATTGGCGAGAGGATGACGGCACTCCCAGGGTCACACCACCTGCACAAACATTCCACACACTCAAAACGTGCCCTCAAAATAGTACACAAAAGCTCGTCTACCCCGACTTCACAAACTACTCCCAAAACTGAAAAACAAAGAATCTGTCCCATCGGGACAGCAGGCTTCAATCTAGCATAACTTTAGTTCTAGGATTCCGAATCGATTAAACGAGTACATCATCATGAAGCTTAGGAAATTCCTAGCTTTTTCTAAGTAGTGGGAAAAGTTGATTCGGAATCTAAAATTGTCTAATCTTCAAAACATTACGTTCTATCCCAATTACGTCACAGATTTGAACACGCTCGGTAAAACGATCATAACTTTCAAACGGCTGGGCAGAATTGGACGTTCTTGGTGTCCAATTAAAGATATTGAAGTTACCTACAACTTTCTCAATAGGCGGCTGACCATAATCTGAATCTAAAATTGCGAAAACTCAAACCCTAGGTCGTGCGCCCAATCTGCCCGAAACAGAACCCTATGCAAACTCTAGTTTTCATCAAATCTACCCAATCACAGCACCACCTCTTGATCTAAAAGCATCAAAATACCCTCTAGCACAGCACCTAGACCATCCCCAAGGAGTACCCCTAATCATACCTTCGCCCGATGAACGGCGACGAATCTCCTCTCGGTTCTGACGATCTCCTTCCTCGCTCCGAATCCGCCGGATTTCCTCGTCGCGGAGCGTTCCAATGGAGAGAACAGCGGGGTGGCGAGGTGAGGGACTCTCCTAGGGCAGCAAGGATGGTGGATAGGGGAGGGGAGGGGTGGTGGCGCAAGGGGGAAGGGAGGAGGGGCGCACGGCTTGGGGGAGAGAGGAGGGGCGACGGCTAGGTGGGAGAGAGGAGGAGGGGCGGCTAGGGCATGGGTGGGGGCGCCGCAAGGCTGAAAAACCTGATCTCCCTCTCCCTCATGGGCCCAAATCCCTTCCCACTAAAGCCCACGACTCATCCCCTTGGGCCCAAACTCCCCCGGAGAGACCCAAACTCACGAAATCGAACCGAAAACATGATTAAACTTCATAACGTATAGTTTTAATCTCCGATTTCATATTTTATAATATTTTGACCTTTCGTAGTATCACAGCAATGGAGTAGGGAGGACAACGCCTCCCCGCCATTTGCCTCGATTGTTGACTAGCACGCTCGAAATTAGCTACTAGCAAGGTCATGTGCTACGTCTTCCGGCTTCGTATCATTTACAAACCCCGCGAACGAGGAAGTGTCAAAATTCTTGGTGAGATATCGAGCTACCTATTTTGTAATTACTTTATAACTTCATAAGTTAAATAATATGTCGGGATCTTACAGAAAGCGTTGAGTACATAATCTTCCGAAGGAACTTTTTTGCCCAAAAGGGACAAAATGTACTCTCCATGGTCTTGGGAAATAAGGAGCACCTTGGTCACACGTGAGACAAAGGGGTTTTTATCCCCTGAAAAATGGGATCCCCGGACAACTTAGACACATACCGAAGTCAGAAGAGAGCCAAAGCCGAGCACGAGGAATGACTATTACAAAAGATAGAGGAAAAGCTAAGAGATGAATTCGTTGTCAAGATAAGAAGCCTTGAGGAAATGTTCAATAATCAGCTAAGATGGTCCGTGTAAGCCCCAGATGTACTTACGCAATTCAGCCCCACTACCCGTTGGAGTAGCTGTGCGTCTGCCCCACACACAGATGAAGACCACGGCAAATTTTCTATTGAAGACATAAATGTAATATATGTGTTCAATGCTCGATAGATAGACCTATTTGACGCCTTAGCTAATTGTGTATACCATTATGTAGGTGGCCACGTGGTGCAATCTCTAAGTGAGACTTGCCAATTGCCCCGTTACCCTTCAGGTTACTTGGGTGCTTGCGTATCCATCCAATAAAGTGGTGCTGGTGCATGGTACAAAGGTAGTGCCGGGTTTCACAAGGGTCAATGTGGATGTTGTACATGACAATTTCAAGGCAATAACGCTACAGATTCCCCCAAACGATGAGATTGTGACACCAGGGAATGCCATTGGCACATTCATCCAGTGGCTAAGCAGTGATATATTTCTGGTCAACGTTCCTCTAGCACTGGCTATACTTGCACTGCTACCATAGGTACCCGCACTACCAGAGTTAGCTGCTTCATCGAAGCAATCCACCAAATTAGCTACATCACTTTGTGCCCGCTCATCTCTCGTGAAGATGACCTATGATAGAAAATGAGACAAGGGAAAATCGAAGCAGTCATCGACAGCCTCTAACTATCCGTTTACTCTGTTGGCTTGGAGATACAAGCTAGGAGAGCCTTTATTACCAAAAGCGTGCCTACAAAAATCTTTCACCGACGTGCATTATATTTGCATGAATGGTACATGGAACAAGCCAACAAGCTAGTGGCACAACGGATATCGTGTATCCTAGTCAACTTTAAGGAGGAGCATCTGTTCAACCAGTCATCGTGGGGCTTCTTCGAGGTTGATTCCAGTGACTTGTTCGATCTCTACAACCTCGACGCCCTCAACACCTCGCTCTTGAGATGCTAGACATTGTAAGTGCCTTCATGGTCTAATCCATGCAATACCGCTAAATATCACGCGCGCGCGCACGCACGCACGCATATATGACATATATCTAAAGCCTTGCTTTTCTACATATAGATACATGATTGTTGTAGCCAAAAGAGATGAACCGGTAGGTTTCCTTGACCCACATATGGTCTCTAAGTAAAGCATGGATGAAAATGAATGAGTGGTCGAGGATTACATGACAAATGTGTTGCTGGCTCAATGCGACAAAGAGTACATACTTCTCCCCCACAACCCGGGGTAAGTGCTAGATTAGTTGCAATACTTATTGATTTGTAGTTTCTACACAACTCAAAGTTAGGTTCAATGACTATGGCGATATACCTGTGAAGGTTTCACTGTGTTCTTATTGTAATTGTACCAAGAAAAAACCTGGTTATTTACCTAGATTCCTTAAAGGCGGCAACCACAACTTGACACCTATCACACAATTAATAAATAGGTAATCACATTCCCTCAAAAGGTAACTTTGTTGTAGGTGGTTCAAGGTATACTATATATCGCTTGTGGAACTGCTGAGATTAACTTTTTGGAATCACGTAGGTCGTTCCAATTGTACAAAATTCATGAAGGGCCATCCAGGGGAGGGTCGTAGCTGCTTCATGATACCCATTTGTCGGTATCCTCCAGTACACACTAATTCTATATCACACTCCATAATAATACCTCTACAACAAACCAATTCTATTTTTGCAGTGCTATCAACAGGGAAAGGGAAATAACCTATGTGGATTCTACGTTTGCCACAACATGCAACTCATCGTCGGTACAATGAGGACAAATGTTCTATAGGGTTGTCAATATACCAACATTTACTTATCAATTTATATATATGCACCACTTTAATCCTCCCATCTACAGATTGCAAAAATCGCTACAACTGCGTTGGAACAGGCCGATATGCACAAAATTTGAGGACTACTCGCTGACTTCTTGCTACGTCATGTCATAAGGTCAGAAGGTGAGTTCCACTGCCTAACCTTATGAGTTGTATATTGCAATGGCATCTATACTTCTGCGCAACATTTGTGGATTGTAGTGGCATGTTCTATGGATTTGTGAATTGTAGTGCCTAAACTTGTGAGTTGATTTCTGAAATGGATGTGATGTGGTACTTGTTCATTTACTTTGTGGATGTGTAACTGTATTTATGCATTTACTTTGTGGTTGTGTAATCTACATTTATGCATTTATGTTGTGGATGTGCAATATGTATTCTGATTGTTTCATAGGGCATAGCTAGCATTTATTCCTAAGGCTAGCAAAAAAAATCAGTAATATTCAAAAATTGAAACCACTCATCTGAGGCGATTGTAGGTGGAACCGTCTCTGATGTTAATCTTCACTAACGGTTGAAAAACCGTTTATGATGTACCCTTCTCATCACTGACACGTGTTTAGAGACAGTTTACAAAACCGTATGTGATGAGGTTTTTAAACCGTCTGTGATGAGCTTTTGTGTAGTAGTGGTGCTTAATTCTCTTCACTCGGCGTCTTCTCCCCGCCTCCACTCGGTGCCCATCTCTGCCCCGCCGGCCCTTCGCCAACTCCACCCCGCCCAATGCCCGCTCTGCCCTGCTTCCCGCCTCCTCTGCTCGCCGCCTCCTCGGTGAGGTCGCCCGCCTCCGCCCCACTCAGCTTCCTCCCCTCTTTGTCTCCTGCTCGGTTGGCGTCCTCCCCGCCACCTCCTCCCCAGCTCGCCTCCACCCCCCTCCGTCTCCTCCCCGCTCCGTCTCCTCCCCGCTCGGCATATAAAGAAAAGCTAGCAAAATGCCAGTTTGCCAAACGATATCTCAAAAAAATTACAACAATCAACTACAACTATTTTTAACCCAACAAATCAAGAATAGCTTTTCAGCCCAACCACCCCAAACATGCCCTTAAATGGCATGAAACAATATCGTCCTTCTCAGTCCTTGTCAAAGGATAAGTACGTCCCTATTGACAAATATAATTTCTAATCCAACAGACAACAAAAGTTGTCCCATAAGATGAACTAGCCAGAATGTGCGGCGCACGTCGCACCGTGTAAAATTTACTCTATTTTTTTTCTTTAAAAAACTGCAGGAGAAACTAAACATATTTTTTTCCGGAGCGATCTTAACACTCTATACGTTCACCGATGAATAATACATTTTCCGAAAAATACTATATATCGAGTTGCAAAAAAAAATCTAGAGATAGAGCTGCACACATATTTCTATTGACGAAAACATTTTTTTTCGGGAAAAACGGAGAAAGGACCTGGACGTAAAGACCGAGGACCTGTTTGTTATATTTTTGGACCTAATCGCTATTACGAAAAATTAGAAAAGGGCTCGTTCGAGATTCGTATTTAGCGGGGGGTTTCCGTAAAGTAACGAACCAAGGACCTAAACGCAATTTGCAAACATTTTTCTTTTATTCACGAAAAATCGCAAAGGACCTCTTTGTAATTTACAGGGACCTATCCATAATTTAGAGAAAAGGGAGGGACCTTTTTGCAAAATGTCATGGGGGTGAGGTGGATGCCTTGAGAAGGCTCCAAATCTTCCTCATGTAATAGAGTAGATATTGGGAACAAGATCCTGCTCGCTATTCATTTTTTTAATATAACAAAGAAACTCCCCAAAATATAGTTGTCGTTTGAGGCGTGCCATTTTCGAAAATATGTTTATAGTGGACTACTAGTATAATTTTATTAGCATATCTTAAATTACAATGCGCCTTTTTGAGACCCTATTATCCATGGCTAACTACCGCTCTACAAGGCTACTACTACTTCCTTAGAAAGGAAAAAAAAGAGAGAAAGAAACTAGCATCACCAGCCACGCTATTGGGAGATAGGCACATGGATGAAAACTATACGAAAATGGTCGGTAAATGGATGTTTTATTTTTATTTTTATATTTTTTTTACCGGTAACGGAAATGAGATTGGAAACCTTGAAAAGGATAGTTGATGGAAACGAACGCGGAACGGAACGGAACGGATACGAAAACAAAAATGAAAAATTCCACAAAAACATATTATAGAATCACAATATACTATCCTGGATTTTCTGGAGTTTATAAATACCAATTTGTATATTAATTTATTCATGAACAATAAAAATAAAATTATGCTAAAAATAATTTTTCTAGGTTCAAAATGTTTTAAAGTATTTTTGAGAATTTTTTTGGAATTTTTGAAGTCTATTTGATATTTTATATAAATCTATTTGTATTTATAAAATTATTTTAATTCAAAAATAAATGTAAACTCTCACTTATCCTTTTTTGTCCAAATCTATTTCCCTTTTGGTCCGTTTCCGTTTTTAATTTTCGGTTTCACTATACGGAATTTTTATTTTTATTTTTGTTTTCGTCGGAATTGCTCTTCCATTTCTGTTTCCGTTTTTAACAAAAAAAAAATTTCGTTTCCATTTCTGTACGAGTTTCTTTATTTTTTTTAAAAAAAAAAGACTTTTGTTTTCGTTTTTTGTCTAGAACAGTCAAAAATTTTACATTCTGTTTTCAATCCTAGATAAGCAGAATTGGAAATGCATGCCAAGTACATGTCCGGCTGCTGCTTTAGACTATCTCCAGTGGCTTCCCTTCACCTCCAAATCCCTTCACGATTCCCTTCGGAAGGATTCATGATGAATCCTTTAAAAGGATTCTCCAATCCTTCACAAATCCTCGAGGGATCTTCTTTGAAACAGTAGGAAATAAAGGGAATGAATATGGGGAAGAGAACAGGGAAGGGAAGGGAATAAAGGGAAATTGTTGGAGATAGTCTTACGAGCAGAATGCCAGAACCGCTGAGCTTAATATCTAAGACAAACCAAACAAAGGCATAGTTCGAAAGATTCAGTCAAACAAAAACAGAAAAGCAGTTTTGTTAGGAGTGGTGCGATGATGAGGTTACGGACACACCCGTGCGTCCCATATTTGAGCCATGAAGACTGAAGAGGAGCACATCGCCGTGCGGCGTGGCCGATGGCCCCCACCGATCATGCCACAGCAGATCGAGCCCAACCCGTCGACCTCACTGACGTACGTGCCCATTGGAACAGGTCCCACCATCCAGTGGAACGCCCGTCGCCGTGGACGTCTGATTGGACAGGTCACTGGAAAATGTTTGGAGCCCGCACAATGAGTCAATGACAGTCAGCACGTGCGCCTGTCCTTGGACCACAGGAGCGAACCACCCACGGCCGTTGGATTACGATTCCACTAGATCTCGTCCACCCGCGTTGGCCAGACGGGGCCCACGCGTCTGTGACCCAGCACGGCCGTTTGGTGGGGTGGTGACACTCACGTGCGCCACATAGAGCACGGTAGCTGACATGCGTGACCTGCTGTTATTTTTGTGGTTAAAAAATAATTATATTTGTAATTTATTAGACAAAAATTAAGAAAAATATATAAAAAAAGGCCTAATACACTGAAGAAAAATGTTAAAAGGACTGAATACACTGAGACTTCGCCGTTGGGTTTACCGGTGGGTACCAGGTAATCTGTAGTTAGATCACTGTATTGTAGCTTTGTAGCTCGTTGGTTGGGCGACAAAGAAAATATAGCTCAACCAACGGGCGACAGAGGAAATGTAGCTCAACCATTTGGTGACAGAGGGAAATATAGCCAAACCAAATAGCTATAGCCAAGTGGAGTAGGTTTTGTGATTTTCGAAGCTCCGAATCGAACAAAATAAATTTTTAAATTTTTATTAAGCTATAAGGATTCATAATATGTAAAAAAAGTATGATGTTGCATGCAAAATTAAATTGTATAAATTAAGTTTCCATAAAGACCTTTTATGATTTATAAAGAAACTATGTAAACCATGAGTCCTAAAATCATAAAATAAATATCACTTATTCCTACGGTCTTAGATGTCCCATTTTTGAAAAAAAAATTACGAATAAATTGAATTGAATAAACCAAATGGTTATAAGAAGCATCTATTTCATGAAACGCATAAGGCTTTTCAGCAGCGCGTAAAATATCGTATTTGAATATATTTTTTCGAAAGAATGGATTAGATTTGCTATTTGATATATGGACTAGCATATTATGGAAAAATATTATATTTACACCTTTCGTTGCATCTAAAATGCACTAGCGCAATAACCCTAAGTATTATAGTGTGTAACAAAGTATAACGATTTAAGTCTTTTCGGCAGGCCGTAAGATATCGTGTGTGAAGGTATTTTTTTGTAATAATGGATGAGATTTGCTATCTGATATATGAACTAGCATATTATCGTGCAAATATGGTAGTTGAGAGATTACGGGAAACAAACATCGGGGGTACAGATGGGCGGCAATAATGGCTTAAAGTTAACATGCCTTAGTTAATATTTATTTCATGACTTTAGGACTCATGGTTTACATAGTTTCTTCAGAAATCATAAAAGGGTCTTTATGTAAACTTAATTTATACAATTTAATTTTGCATGCAACATCATACTTTTTTTACATATTACGAATCCTTATAGCTTAATAAAAATTTAGAAATTTATTTCATTCGATTCGGAGCTTCGAAAATCACAAAACCTACTCCACTTGGTTGTAGCTCTTTGGTTTGGCTACATTTCCCTCTGTCGCCAAATGGTTGAGCTACATTTCCTCTGTCGCTCGTTGGTTGAGCTACATTTCCTTTGTCGCCCAACCAACGAGCTACAGAGGTACATTTCTGAAATTTTCTTTTTTCGTGGTATATTTTTGCAATTTTGAATAAAAAATGTATTATTAAAAAAAATCAATAGAGCACGGTTGCTGACGTGTGTGACCTGCTGTTATTTTTGTGGTTAAAAAATAATTATATTTGTAATTTATTAGACAAAAATTAAGAAAAATATATAAAAAAGGCCTAATACACTAAAGAAAAATGTTAAAAGGACCGAATACACTGAGACTTCGCCGTTGGGTTTACTGGTGGGTACCAGGTAATCTGTAGTTAGATCACTATACTGTGTGCTTTCCTGATGGAGAAGGTATGTGTCGGGGATTGGGATATTCATAAGGACTATTCTGCCCCGACGATCATGCACTCACCGACCATAAACATCCTCGGACGCGGTACCCGAGGATGGGTCCCGAGCACCCCCATGCTCGGACACGGGCATACCCGCTATGCCTTGGCAAAAAGTGCCTGCCACGAAGCTTTAAAGATCGCCACGAACAAGCGTGCTCGACGCAGGCTACTGAGGCGGTCGAACCAGACCAAAGGGACCCTGAGATCGCCAAGGACGTGGTCAACCAATAAAACAGGAAAGTGGTGGTTATTTAGTCAAAGATCCAGGGGAAGTTACACCTTAAAATTCAAGTATGGCGAGGATCAGGACACGCCCAAAATGGCAACTAGCATGATTTTAGGAGGCGGGTTACCATGTATGTACCACGATACCTTGTATTTAAGCCCTCAACAACAAGGAGAGGGCATCCCATCATGAGATCCATGTGTTCGTATCCTTCAATCCAATACAGAAACGCCTAGCGACCGGACGTAGGGCTATTATCTCAATCGTGAGAGGCCTGAACCAGAGATAAAATCCTTGTGTTTATGTCTGTTCTAGTGGACTCGTCTCCCACGTCTTCGACGTTACACCTTTGACAGAAAGGGGCTTTGGTTGATCCTCATTCAACAAGTAAGCTCGACTGAGCCCGTTCTCCAATCGCCGACAATACGCGCCGTCTGGCGTGGATCGACGAATTCTTTGCCAAAGGAATCAAGGCGCCATCTTCCACATCGGCGACCAATCCGCACAAATTATGATGAGAAAGGTATGTAAGATTTCTTTACCTCAATCAAAGCTTAAGGGTTGTTCCGTTCGCGCCGAAAGCACGCGCCGGGCGCGAGTCTCTTCCTCCGAGCACGCACTTCGCCGATTGATCCTGCTCACCGATCCCGTTCGCCGAAAGCACGCGCTTCGGCTCGGATCGTTTCCGTTCAGCGAAACGCGCACTTCGCTGGGCGCGAGTCTCTTCCTCCGAGCACGCACTTCGGGCCGGATCGATCCCGTTCGCGCGCTGAGCACGCACTTCGCCGGGCGCGAGTCTCTTCCTCCGAGCACGACCGCCGATTGATCGTTCCGCCGAAAGCACGCACTTCGCCGGGCGCGAGTCTCTTCCTCCGAGCACGACCCGCCGGACTGTTCCCGTTCGCGCCGCGCACGCACTCGCCGCGCGAGTCTCTTCCTCCGAGCATGCGCCGCTGGATTGATCCTGCTCGCGCCGAGCACGCACTTCGCCGGGCGCGAGTCTCTTCCTCCGAGCACGCGCACTTCGCCGGGGCTGATCCGTTCGCGCCCGAGAGCACGACTTCGCCGGGGCGCGAAGTCTCTTCCTCCGAAAGCACGCACTTCGCCGGGATTGATCCCGTTCGGCGCCGAGCACGCACTTCGCCGGCGCGAGTCTCTTCCTCGGCACGCACTTCGCCGATCGTTCGCTTCGCCGAGCACGCACTTCGCCGGGCGCGAAGTCTCTTCCTCCGAAAGCACGCACTTCCGGCCGGGATTGATCCGTTCGCGCGAGCACGCACTTCGCCGCGCGCGAAGTCTCTTCCTCCGAGCACGCACTTCGGGCCGGACTGTTCCGTTCGCGAAACGCGCTTCGCTCGGGCGCGAGTCCCTTGCTCCGAGCACGCACTTCGCCGGATTGATCCGTTCGCGCTGAGCACGCCGCCGGGCGCGAGTCTTTCCTCCGAGCACGCACTTCGCCGGATCGTTCGCTCAAGCGCGAGCACGCACTTCGCTTTCGGCGCGAAGTCTCTTCCTCCGAGCACGCACTTCGCTCGGGATTGATCCGTTCGCGCGAGCACGCACTTCGCCGGCGCGAAGTCTCTTCCTCGAAAGACGACGCGCCGGATTGATCCGGTTCAGCGCCGAGCACGCACTTCGCGCCGGGCGCGAAGTCTCTTCCTCCGAGCACGCACTTCGCCGGGCTGATTCCGTTCGCGCCGAAGCACGCGCCGCTCGGGCGCGGTCTCTCCTCCGGCACCGCACTTCGGCTGGATCGTTTCCGTTCGCGCCGAAAGCACGCACTTCGCCGGCGCGAAGTCTCTTCCTCGAGCACGCACTTCGGGCCGGGATCCGTTCGTTCGGCCGAGCACGCCGCTCGGGGCGCGAGTCTCTGAAAGCACGCACTTCGCCGGCGCAGTCTCTGCCAGCACGCCGGCTGGCGCGAGTCTCTTCCTCCGAGCACGCGCTTCGCTCGGGATCCGTTCGCCCGCGCGAAAGCACGCCGCCGGCGCAAGTCTCTTCCGAGCACGCCGCTCGGGATCGATCTCGCGCCCGAAAGCACGCACTCGCCGGGGCGCGAAGTTTCTTCCTCCGAGCACGCACTTCGCCGGCATGAGTCTCTTCCTTCGAGCACGTTATTCGGCTGGACGACCTAAATTCCTCCAAACGAGCATCGCGTTTAGGGGACTTTTCTGTTCGGGGCCAAGAGTGTGCGTTTGAGCACGGGTCTACGGTTTCTTTCCCTGGACATCCGGTCCATGTCCAGGATCACGCGCAGCTCGAGCTGGTCTGGTCGCCTTCCGAGCATTTGACCAATGCTTGGGATGGCGATGTGAGTCCGGCTCGCTATTCGCCAGTTGCCTGACATCTGATCCATGTCTAGTTCCTGCACCTGATCCGTGTATGGGATGCACAGATGTGTTTGTTCTACCGCTAGTTATCTTTCCCTAGGCATTTGATCCATGCTTGGGATGCGTAGCGGTGAGTCCGCTACTTAATCGCTAGTTGCCTAGAACATCTGATCCATGTCTAGTTCCTGTGCACTGATCCGCACATGGGATGCGAAGATGTGTTTGTTCACCGTCGCTAGTTACCCTTTTGCTAGGGCGTCGATCCATGCCTGGCGCCCCTGGCCTCGATCCATGCTCGGACGAGTTTCGATCGCATTTTATTTTTCCCTTTCGGTGCGGCTCGTGCGACCCTTTTTCCCCGAGCATGGTTCGCTCGGGATGTGATAGTATGAGCGCCTTCATCTATCGCATTCCTTTTCCTGGTCGCTTCATGACCAGATGCCGAGTAAGTGCTCCACCATCAAGAATTCAATCCCTCCTTGAACTTCTCGAGTCCTAGGAGATGACCCATCCACTTGAGCCTCGGGGACTAGCTCGCTCGGGGATTGGGATATTCATAAGGACTATTCTCGCCTCCGACGATCATGCACTCACTGACCATAAACATCCTCGACGCGGTACCGAGGATGGGTCCCGAGCACCCCCATGCCTCGGACACTCCGCATACCCGCTATGCCTTGGCAAAAGTGCTCGCCGAGCTTTAAAGACGCTGGGCAAGACGAACAAACGTGCTCGACGAGGCTACGGGCGGTCGAACCAGGACCAAAGGGACCCTCGAGATCGCCGAAGGACGTGGTCAACCAATAAAACAGAAAGTGGTGGTTATTTAGTCAAAGATCCAGGAAGTTACACCGTAAATTCAAGTATGGCGAGGATCAGGACACGTCCCAAAATGGCAACTAGCATGATTTTAGGAGGCGCTACCATGTATGTACCACGATACCTTGTATTTAAGCCCCTCCAACAACAAGGAGAGGCATCCCATTCTTGAGATCCATGTGTTCGTATCCTTCAATCCAATACCGAGAAACGCCTCTAGGCGACTGGACGTAGGGCTATTATCTCAATCGTGAGAGGCCTGAACCAGGATAAAATCCTTGTGTTTATGTCTGTTCTAGTGGACCGTCTCCCACGTCTTCGACGTTACACCTTTGACAGAAAGGGGCTTTGGTTGATCCCTCATTCAACAAGTAAGCTCGACGGGAGCCCGTTCTCCAATCGTCGACAGTATGTTTAACATTATAACGGGATGTTCCGCGTGTAGTGTGGCCTATTGTAAAATGATGATGACCGTTGTAGATCAAACATAATGTATCGAGCGAATATTAAGAACAAACACAGAAAGCAAACATGATATAGGAACGCAAAAATTCTTCTCTTTATTAGATTTATTCTCTTATACAATGGGATGTTATATTTATAGTAAAACTCCGTTAAAGATAGATTCGAATTCGCGCATAACGAGATAAAATCCAAACATATTTAAACAACCAGGACTAAGAGTCCTATTATATCTCAACATGATCATTCACGCCATTCGTTGTTCCTTTGACCGGATGAACTAGATGCACAACACTCCACGACACCATGTGAACGCTTCTGTAGCCCCCGTACAAACTTTATATATATATATATATATATATTTGGTCTCTTTTCGAATATAATTGTAAAAATAGTCCCCTCCCTAACCGTGGAAGTGCTAAGAGGTGGCATGTGTTACCTATCGCGCTTTCATACATCGGCAGGAGTTGCCACGCAACAAAAACTAAGCAGGAGTAACCTGCCGAGCCATGTTATCTTAGTCGGTGTTCAAAATCCCGACAAAATCTTGAATTTCAGCCCACTCCGAGATTCATAATCCCGGCGGAATAAAAAAAATTGAAAAAAATGCAAATTGCTACATTAATTTTGTAATTTTCGGCAAGATTTAGGTCTTTAGGACCGAAATTGATGCAAAATCGACCAGATTTGATCTTTCTAGGAGCGGATTTGAATTGTAATACATATAGCAGGGATATGCTTATAATATAGTGGACAACATAACATGATAACACGTTGTTGTAGCTTAGTGGTAGTGCGCTCACTTAGCATGCCACATGTCCAGGTTCGTGTCTCCATCTCGGCAACCTAATTTTTGTCACAGTGTCCCACAGTTTTACGAGTTTTGAGTGGGACTTGAACATTTGTAAGGAATACATATAAACATTTTGCAATGCAATAAGAACACAACCTACTTTAGCTTACTTAGTTAGAGTGAACAAAGGGCGTGCTTTAGATGGTGGGTTAGAATCCCGAGATTGGAGGTTTGGTCCCAATTTTTAGAGCTTGCAACTGAGTTCAAAGCTAGCAAAAACTGTTAAAAAAATTAATGATAGAAGCAAGCGTCGTTTGGACTCGAACCCGGACAGGTAGCCTAAGAAGCTAACGGCTTACCAACTGAGCTAGATGCCCGAATAGTTTTCAAATTTTTTTTCTAATTTTTGTAGCCTCTAAGACCATTTTAGAGGAGCTTGAAAATCATGATTAAATGGGGCACCATGGACCCATGCACCATAATTTTAAATACATTAATTCAAGACAAATTCGTGTATATTTTTTGAAACTTTCAGTTTTAGGGTATATACCCATCGATAACAATTAAAATGAAACACATACCTTTTTTAAAAAAATAGTAGAATTGAAAGATTTGAACGAATTTAGATCACAAACTTTACTAATTTATATATAAAATCAGCACATACCTACAATCAAACTATCATAAAAAAGGAAACTCTAGTTTGAATTTTAGTTCAAACTTGTTTGAACTAGTTAGTAAAATGGTTAAACTCAACATCCTAAATTTTTTTTAAAAAAATTAATGCAAATACATAGAGGAAATACCCATTTTGTATCATGGTGCCTAAGCACCATGGTGTCCCATTTCAGTTCCTATACAGTGTGTGTGTGTGTTTGTGTGCGTGTATGTGTGTATAAATGGGGCAGCACGGTATCTGGGCACCATGATTTCAAATGCGCAAATTCAAGCCAAATTCGGATATATTTTTCAAAACTTTAAGTTTTAGGGTGTATACCCATCTATAACAATTCAAATGAAATACACACCTTTAAAAAAATATAGTCGAATTCAAAGATTTGAATGAATTTAGATCACAAGCTTTGTTGCTTTATATATAAAATCAGCACATACCTACAATCAAACTATCATCAAATAAGAAAACTCTAGTTTGAATTTCAGTTCAAACTAGTTTATATTTATATATATATAACAATTACCTTGGGCACCATGATCCAAACGGGTATTTCCCCTATGTATTTACATTTGAAATTTTTAGGATGCTGAGTTTAACTAGTTTACTAACTAATTCAAATAAGTTTGAACTAAAATTCGAACTAAAGTTTCTTTTTTTGATAATAGTTTGATTGAAAGTATGTGCTGATTATATATATAAATCAACAAAGCATGTGATCTAAATTCATTCAAATCTTTGAATTCGAGTATATTTTTTCAGATGTATGTGTTTCATTTGAATTGTTATAGATGAGTATATACCCTAAAACTGAAAGTTTAAAAAAATATACCCAAATTTAACTTGAATTCGTGCATTTAAAATCATAGTGCCTGAGGGCTATAGTGCCCCATTATATATAGGAAGCCTCTTTTCTACTCACGGGAGTAATTACTCCCTATGCCGTATCTCATAACGTAGGGAGTATTTCGCGCAACGGAGAGTATGTACGTGTAGTATATAAGTATATAAGATCATCTAGGTGGTATTTACATTTTTTCAGAGGTGGTATGTACACTTTTTAGACATACTTCTTTTTATATGCGTATATGAAGGTATTTGCAAAATATGCTAAAAACTATGTACTCCCTTGCAATTTTTTCATGTGAATCTCATTGGAATATCTTATAATTAGTATATGAGTGTATTCAAACTAATAAAGGAGTATTTAAAGTGCATTTGGGTGGTATTTCAGAGATGGGAGTAGTGACTAAAATGGGTATTTTCCATATGTATTTGTATGCGAAATTTTGTGAAATTTTTAGGATGCTGAGTTCAAATAGTTTACTAACTAGTTCAAACAAGTTTGAACTGAAATTCAAATTAAAGTTTTCTTTTTTGATGATAGGTTGATTGTAGGTATGTGTTGATCATACATATAAATCAGCAAAGTATGTAATCTAAATTCATTCAAATCTTTAAATTCGAGTATATTTTTTTAAAGGTATGTGTTTCATTTGAATTCTTATAGATGGGTATATATCCTAAAACTGAAAGTTTTAAAAAATATATCCGAATTTGACTTGAATTAACTCATTTAAAATCATGGTGCCCAGGCACCATGGTGTCCCATTTCGTTATCCTATATATATATATATATATATATATATATATGACATGTATTGTCTACACAGTATACTGGTTCGGGCCGAATGTCCCTACTCCAGTTCGTTCGGCGTGGGTGTATTGATCTTTGGGTGATGAACAAGGGGTGTACAAGCGAGGCGGAGGGTCGGCCGTCCGATCCCCTTGATGTTTTCACTAGGGAGTTGAGGCTACCTAGAAATCGCTTTTCTCGCGCCCCTTTCCTCTCGGGCCCGCCTCCTTATATAGACGGAGGAGGCAGTTACACGGGTGTTTAGGAAATCCACTAGAAAGGGGCGGCGTGTCTCGAGTCTCGGCTTCGTCTTGTCCGACCAACCCCGCCCGCCCCGGCGAGGTTGGTGGCTCGCGACGAGCGCCGCGTAGTGCTGTCTGGGTGGCGTGTCGCGTGGTGCTCCTGTCAGCCTCGGTGGCTTTAATGGCGCTTGACTTTGCCTTGGCCTCGGGAGTGGGCGCACTCCTCTGCGGTGTGCCAGGCGATGGGACGGGGGCTTGACTTCTTCGGTGGCTCCTCTGACAGTCTTGGGAAGGAGCCGTCTACCCCGGTACGGACGCCAGGGGACGCTGCGCACAAGGCAGTCGTCTGACACCGGCGTGGGCCATGCTGGCCTGTGCGCAGGTGGAGCTTGAGCTTCAATACTAGGCGGCCGGAGCATGCCGACCGCCCGGAACCGGAGTCCGCCGACCGTTCGGGGTCGGCCCTGCACAGGTCGGGGCTCGCTCCCCGCGGCCCAAGTACCTTTCGGTGGTGCTGGGCCTTCGCCGTGATTGGTCAGCCCGTTCGTGCTTCCGGGCTGATGGGGGTACCCATGGCATGGGTACTCGTCAGTAGCCCCCGAGCCCCGGAGCGGGTCGGAGAGCCGCTCGGGGGTTTAACCTGGCGGTGGTAGCTGTCGGCCCGGAGGTCGGTGATGCTAGGTCGTCGGATCGCCTGGGAGCCGCGCTTATCCTAGAAGGGGCCCGGTGGCGAGCGCACTGGGGTGTAGCTCTCGAGCGGCCTGGAGAGCCTGGCCGGGGTTTAGCCTGGCCGTGGTAGTGCCAACCCGGAGGTTGGCGTGTCGCCATCGCTTGGGGAGTCGGGCCTGAAAGAGCTCGGCAAGGCGAGCGCACCTGGCAGTGTAGCTCCCGAGCCCCAGGGCCTGGAGAGCCGGGCGGGGGTTTAGCCCAGCCGTGGTAGTCGTCAACCCGGAGGTTGGCGGCGCCTAGGTCGGCGCGACTGCTTGGGAGTCGTGCCAGCCTAGAAAGAGCCCGGTGGCACAAGGCGCACCCTGGTGTAGCTCAGCCCCCGAGCGGCCTGGAGAGCCTGGCCGGGGGTTTAGCTGGCCTGACTCGGCAAGCCACGCTGCTCGTGGGTTTTTTCAGGGTCGGGTGAGCGAACGACGCTTGCCTTCGCTCGGCTTGAACGCCGTGCTCGTGCGAGCTATTATCGGTAATCCGAGTGGAACCTTGGCGATCTCCCTCGAGGGGATCGCTTTGCCGACGAGCTCGCTGGGCGTCCGACCCGCCGGGGCGTTCCATAAAATCCTTTCTTACTCGTCCCGCATCGGGCCGCCGGTCGTCCGCCAACCCGAGCGCTACCGCCGCCACTCATCGATGAGCTCGCGGGAGAGTGTGAGGTATGGTCTCGGATGCGGGCCACGATGGGGTCGTCCGCCGACCCTAACTAGTGGCCCTCACGGGGCTCATCGCGACCCGCCTCGCTCTCTCTTTTTTACGTGTTGGGGCGGCTTTCATTCCGGTGGTGGATTCGGCCTTCGTAACCCTCACGGTGCGGGCCTCGAGTGCGAGCCCGCCGGCCGCTTGCTTTCCCGAGGCGGGGCGGCGATGGGATTTTCTTACCTTTCTTGGCGTGGGGCGCCCTGGCCCGTTGTAGCCGACGGAGCCTGCGATGCGGCGCGGCGTGCGGCGCGAGGCGGCCGTCCTGTCGGAGCAGTTAATGCTTAGTGGGGTTTAAATGGGCTGCGGCACGTTACCGGAGTAGTGGGCGTGGTAGCAGGCTGACGGTTGGCGACTGCGTCGGTCCGCGCGAGGTGGCGTCGGTTGGGCGCGGAGGCGCGTCCGTTCCCGCCAGGCGTCTATAAAGGAAGGAGAGGGCGGCGCGGGGGGAGCAAATCCTCCTGCTCGCGTCCTCTGAAAAAAGAAAAGGAGAGAGAACGCAAGGGGAAGAAGAAAAAGCTTCCTGCTTCGTCGCACCGTCCTCCGCTCTCCCACGCTCATTTGGGGATGTCGCTGACCCCGCACTTGGCCGCGACGAGTCGCTACCTTGGCTTGGAGAGGAAGGAGCTCCTTCCTCCTCGGCCTCAGTCCGGCTGGCGGGTGCCGCCGGCCGGGACCGAGGTCCCCGAACTGGAAGACGGCGAGATGGTCTCGCTGGCGTCCTTCTACGAGTGGGGCTTCGGCCTCCCACTCCACCCGTTCGTCCGGGGGCTGCTTCACTACTCGGGGGGGGGAAGTTCACCACCTGAATCCGAATGGAGTCCTCCACATTGCGGTCTTCATGACGCTGCGGCGAGGCTTTTTCGGGATCGAACCCAGCTGGGGACTCTGGGCGCCACTTCTTCTTCGCGAGGGCCGTGGCCGGGCGCCGCCCGACCTTCTTGGCGCTCTGGCGATCCAGCTGCGCTTCGCCTCAAGTCGCTTTACACCGATGTAAAGGCCGACGCCCAACCGGGGTGGCATAGCGAGTGGTTCTATGTCAGGAACATCAACAAAGGTTCTCGGCCTTCGGTGAATCTACCGACGCGCATCCTTGCTTTGGACACAGGGTCCCGGCGAGGGACCGAGGCGAAGGTTGATGAGATTCTCAGCTCGCACTGAAGCGGCGGGGTCTGACGGGCAAGGTGATCCTCCGTACGTTCATGGAGAGGCGCATTCAACCCCTCAAGGATCAGGCGCATCCCATGTTCGAGTACACGAGGCCGACCGACCCTGCGAGGTCGTCGGAGCGGGAGCTTCTGCGTCGGAGGTCCTCGCCGTGTGGCCGCGATTTCCACCGAGGAGATACCGAGAGGCCGGGCGCGGTGCTGGCCGTTTTCGGCGCAGAATCCGTAGAGAACTTGGTACGTCCTGACGGCTCCTGTTCACTTTTGCTTTTGTTTCCGCTTCCTTCGCCCCTTACCCGAAAGCGTGTTCAGGTAGGGGCTCGGTGGCCTGACCTCCCGCCCCTTGCTTAGGGGAAAAGGGAGGCGCGATGGCCGAGCGCCTCGCCAGGAGTAGCTGACGCCGACCTCTGGCGAGGAAAGAGGCCACCAGACGCGGAAGAGGAAAGAGCGCGCGGCCGGGTCACAGCTGACGAGGAGGTCTCTGACGAGACTTTGAGTGACGGTGACGAGGAGTCGTCTGCCGAGCGAAGCGGTTGTCGGAGACGACTCTGGCGGTGTGACGCTGGTCCCGGCAGCGGGGCCGCGGCAAGTGGTTCCTCGGAAGAAATCGAGCGCAGGTATATCCTGAAGATGCGCAGACCCCTCACGCCTCTCGCAGGGTCCGGCGAAGAGGAGCTCGTCAGTGCCGTCGCTCGCTCCTCTCATTAAGTGATTTATGTGCCCCAGTTTGATCTTCTCTGGTGCTTCTTCCTTCGCAATTCTGACGGCCGCTTTGTGTGCAGGGGCTCACTAACGCTGGAGGCGGCCGAGTCCTACCCGGCGGTGAGTCGCACCCTTCCGGTCCCATCCGTAAGGCGGGCGGCGGTCGTTGGGAGCGGGGCCTCTTCGGATGCGCTCCCCGTGGCAGGGTCTGTCTGCGAGGGGACGCCGTCGGAGGGGGGTGCGCAGGAAGTGCTGCCGACCGCGACAGTGCAGGCAGAAGCTCCGCCGGGCGCGCTCGCCTGGCGCCGTTGCCTCGCGAGGGCGGTGCGGTCCCGCCGCCGCTCGGGGCGCTGGGTCGCTATCGGCCCATAGCATCGACGGAGACGCCCGCCATCCTGCCTTCGGGAGTATCGATTCGCGGCGTCATGACACCGTCGGACGAAGTCCCCGCCGCTTGGCCCGGGCCACCGCCGCTTCGGGCGGTCCAAGTGTTGCCGGAAGGCGTGCAACCGGCCGCCGCAGACGCTTTGGTAGGCGGGAAGTCGAGGCGGGCGCTGCCAACTGCCAGCCGACTTGGCCCGCTACTCGACCTACGAGGGCCCGCTTGTTCCGACGATGAGGCGAACGCGGATCGGAATGCCTTGGAGGTGGAGATGGAGAGGGTCCACGCCGACCTTACTCATGCCGACGCCAAGGCCCAGGGCGAAAAATCCATTGCTCGAGTCCCGCCGGCGGTCGGTAAGTCCGACGGATTTGTCTTCGTGCATCTCTCGACCGAAATGGAGATCGGCCGGGCAGTATTTGCAGCGCTTGACATCCCGAGCGGTGGACAAGTCGATGTTCCTCCGGCACTTGCACACCGGGAAGTGCCGTAGGAAGAGCGCTCGGCCTTTCGGAGGGCGCTTTGTTGCCGAGCAAGGAAGGGCCGCCACGGCCGTGGTCGGTCGGGGAAGTCATCAAGCCTTGCGGGAGGCTCGGCGACTCGTGGAGTCGTTGACCGTCGAGGAGAGAGGGCAGGTCGTCCCTGGTGGATGCGAGCGGCCAAGACTTCTGCGGTCCGCGCAGAAGCATCCGCTGGCGGAGGCCGCCCTCTTCCGAGAGGAATGCGAGTCCGCCCGCAGGAGGCCGACGGCCAAGCATGAGCGGGACCTTTGCTCGGGGGAGCTCGTGACGGCGAGGGAGCTTGCCGAAGCGCCGCCGCCGATCGAGAAGCACGTGCCAAGGTCGAGGAGGAACTTCGGCGCCAAAGAGGCCTCCGTGGCGGTGAGTAGTTCAACCCCTTGGAGCCATCGCGACGGGCGTCTTCGATTGTCTCTCTTTTTGTGTCCTCGCAGCTGCGAAAAAACCTTAGCGACGTGCTAGAGTCGCGAAGGGTGGCGGTGGAAGAACGGGATGCGGCGGTCGAGTCACGTGACTCGGCCCTCGTGGATAAGCGGGTGGCGGAGAGGGATGCGGCCGATACGACGGCCGAGCTAACGGTCCTTCGTGTGGGCACCCAGGCTGTCTGCGACCGGTTGTTCGGGCTTACTCCGGGCCCCGGTGCTATTCTTGCCATGCTCGGGTGGATTCCTGAGCGTGTCGAGGCGTCGGTGCGGGAGGCGGCGGTGCTCGGCGCTTCCTCGGCCCTGGTCAACACCGTCTCTTATTATGACGGCGTTGACCTTGAGGCGGTTGGGAGCGGCGTCGCGCGCCGACCGGCGACTTAAGAAGTCGACGCTTTCATGGCCTTCGGCCGATCCGCGGCGCCCAAGAGATTGCCCGCCGAATCTCGCCGCGAGAAATCCTCCATCGGAAGGAGGGAGATGATTAGTATCCCTATTTTTTGCTTTTTTGGCAGTGTATGTAATGAACATGATTACCCTGACTGAGTTCGAAGTGTCGGGTTGCTTTAAGTTATTTTGCTTGTCCATCCCGTGCTTCCTCTATGAAATCGGGCAATCTTACGACCATGGCTACAGGGCCCGCGGGGGTGCCCTGAGAGTGTAGGTGTTGCCTCAATCCCGTCCGGAGAGATCACGGGATAGGACGAGCTATCTCAAGTGATAGCTTTGCGGAGGGGTGCCTAGGTCGGACCGCCCTCTTTGCGAAGCTTGCGCTTGGTAGGTTAGATCGCTGACCCGAGCGGAGGTGCTTCGACCGTCCCTAGCGTCTCTTGCTCGGAGGACTTGTTTCCCTCCGCAGAGTGCCACTGGCCGTGGCCGCGAGGCGAGGGGCCGTAGTACTTTTGGGCTGGGGGAAACAAGTTATGAGGTAGATAGCTCGGTCGGTCGGAGTACGGCTTGGGTTAGCGACCCGAACGCTTTCTAACGACGACCGGGGTTGGTCTGCCCTGGTCGATCAAACTATCTTCTGCTTGGGCGGCTTCCTTTTGCGTGGAATGCTACTCGAACCGTGAGCCGTTGGGGCTTAGGTTGTAGCATTCGGTTCGAGGAGGTTGCCACGAGAGAGATTTGTTTGATCGGTCGACTGCCGACCTAAATCGAAGGCTCCATCCACCCGCCGCTTGGCCTTTGCTCAAGTAACCTCCCTTTTGCTCAAAGTGCTACCTCGGGCCGTGGCAGCGGGGCGTGGGCTGTAGCGTTTGGGTTTGAAGAGGTTACTTATGAGGGGTAGCCCGTCGGAGTGGTTACGGTCATCGATCTAGGTCGCCGACCCTCGAGGTCGGGGAGTAGCCTCGAGTGGTGCGTGGGGACTGGGGCATACGCCACGCACCGCTGAGGCCGCAGGAAGGATTTAAGTTTTCTTTGGAGATAAGTGTGGATTAACTTCGCTGGGGATCGTGCGATTTCGACCGATGCCGGCGCCGTCTTCTGCGCCGTTGCGTGACCCCAAGGCGCTTCGTCTTCTGCTCCTCCCGCACTGTTTTGGCTATAAAAGGGGAGGCGCCGGTGCGCCCGTCACTTCGGCAAGAGCCGCCAGCAAATGAACTTTCCCTGCGCGCCATGGCGGATCGCGACGCTCAGCCCCGCGAGGAAGTGGTTGCCCATCAGGCCTGGCTGCGGGAGGTGGCGGAGGCTGAGGCTGAGGCCGTCCGTGAGGACGTACGGCGGGTTGGTGTCCTCGTCGTGGGCGTTCCCCAACTTCGGGAGGCGAGGGCGCCACTGCTGCGGGCGGTGGTGGAGCGGCGCCGCGCGGAGCTCGGCTGGCAGGGCGCACACCAAGACCACAACGGGCGGTTCGTTCTTGGTTGGGGTGATGTTCCTCCATGAATAAATAAAGCGCTTCTTTGCTCCATGTTTTCTTTTTCGAGGATTTCGCGCTTGCAAATTGCCCACATCCGTGGTTTTTTGGGATCGCAACGGATCCAGCGTAGGTAGAGGCGGTTGCGCCCCTTGTTCTCCTCGACCTCCTCGCGCCTTCCCATCAGCTGGGCTTCTCCTCGCGTCGCGCCAGAATGTGTGTTTGTTACTGGAAAGGGACGGTCCGACCATCTGTAGGTCGGTTGTCCTTGCATTCGTGGTCTTTGCTGCGGGAAAAGTACTACTTCGGGACCTCGGCTTTCGGGGCAGAGGTCGTAGTACTTGTGATAGGTCAGACGAGAGGGAGAGAGAGAGAGCACTCGGTCGTCCGAGAGCTGTGGCTTCCTTTGCTCAAGTATTTGTTGAGTGGTAACAAAAGAGGGAAGAGATTGACTAAGAATAGAACTTTCTCAGCTTCTCTATGTTCCACGCATTAGTCACGAGATTCCCTTCAATGTCCTTGAGGCGGAAAGTGCCGGGTCGAAGGACGTCCGCGATGGTGAAAGGGCCCGCCCAGTGAGGGAGAGCTTGTGCGTCGCCGCGGATTGGACTTGGCGCCAGCACTAAGTCGCCGACTTAACGAGCGGCCGCGGATCCGTCTTGTGGTAGCGACAGCGGCCGATATTTAGCCGACCGCAAGACCGCGACATCCCGAGCCTCGCCGAGTTGGTCGAGGTCATCCCGCCGCTTCCTCGGTCCCCGTCTTGTTGTAGTTACGCACCCTTGGTGCCGTACTCAAGGTCGGGAGGGCGACCTCGCTCGAACACTAAGAAAAAGGAGTGAACCCGGCCGACCGGGTCGTGTGGTTCGCAGACTCCAAAGCACGGGTGGTAGCTCGGCCCACCGTCTCCGCGAATTTCTTGATCGGCTGAAGATTCGCGCTTGAGTCCTTGGAGGATCATGCCGTTGGCTCGCTCGGCCGTCCGTTGGCTCGGGTGTGCCACGCTTTGCCCGATCGACTCGGATGTTGAAGTCGTTCGCAGAACTCGAGGAACTCCTTTCTGTGAATGCGTCCGTTGTCGGTGATGATGGAGTTGGGCACCAGCGTAGACAATATCGCGGAAGAAACTTCTTTGCTGCATCGATGTGATCTTTGCCAATGGCTTTGCTTCGATCCACTTTGTGAACTTGTCTCTGGCGACAAGCAAGTGAGTGAAGCCGGGCGCCTTTTGAAGGGTCAGGCTGTGTCGAGCCCCCAAACCGCGAAGGGCCACGTGATGGGGATCGTCTGCGGGGCTTGCGAGGAAGATGCGTCTGCTGGCGAAGAATTGGCATCCTTCGCAAGTGCGGACGATTTGGTCGCATCCTTACGGTGGTCGGCCAGTAGAAACCTTGTCGGAAGGCCTTTCCTACCAGGGACCGCGGCGCGGCATGGTGCCCGCACACCCCGTCGTGGATGTCCAGCAGAAGGTGCTTCCCTTGGTCGGTCGGAACGCATTTCTGAAGGATTCCGGACGGGCTCTTCTTGTAGAGGGCACCTTCGACCAGAACGAAGGACTTAGCCCACCGGGCGAGGCGCCGAGCCTCGGTGGTATCGGCGGGGAGCGACCCGTTCATCAACCGATCGACAAACGGTTGCCTCCAGTCGGTTTCGACGCTCAGGACGCCCAAGTCCGACCCAGGCGGGTGGGTATCTGGCCGAAGATCAGTGGGAGCGCCCGCCTTTGGGGGGTCGGCGGCGCCCTCAGCACTCGGGTCCAACCGAATTGATGGGCTGCTGAGGTCAGAGACGAAGATTCCAGGGGGAACCGGCCCCTTTCCGGAGGCGAGGTTGGCGAGGGAGTCGGCTTCACCGTTATAGCGTCGGCAGCTATGATGGAGCTCGAAACCCTTGAACTTCTCCTCGAGCTTGCGGACCTCGAGCAAAGATGGCGGCCATCCGAAGCGTCATGGGGCTCGGTGGCTTTCATCACTTGGTCGACGACCAGCTTGGAGTCGCCGTGAACGTAGAGCCGTCGTGCGCCTAGGTCGGCGGCGATTCGAAGGCCGTTGACGAGGGCTTCGTACTCGGCGACATTGTTGGTAGCGTCAAAGAGTAGACGGATAGCATACCGGAGCTTGTTGCCGAGTGGGGAGATGATGACGATCCCCGCGCCGGCCCCATTCTTGGTGTAAGACCCATCAAAGTACATCGTCCAGTACTCCGGGTCTTCGACCACTGCAGGGACTTGCGCTTCGGTCCACTCGGCGACGAAGTCCGCCAAGACCTGGGACTTGATCGCCGTCCTGGGGACGTACGATATATCGAGGCCACTGAGTTCGAAAGCCCACTTGGCGATTCTTCCGGTAGCGTCGCGGTTGCGGACGACCTCTCCGAGCGGCGTGGAGGTTACCACGGAGATGGGGTGTCGATCGAAGTAATGGGCAAGCTTTCTCTTGGTGATGAGTACCGAGTAGAGTAGCTTCTGTATCTGAGGATATCGGACCTTTGTTTCGGAGAGCACCTCGCTGACGAAGTAGACCGGCCTCTGCACCTTGAAAACGCGGCCTTCCTCCGCTCGCTCCACAACAAGTGCCGCGCTGACGACCTGAGTCGTGGCGGCGATGTAGAGGAGCAAAGGCTCCTGTGGCTCCGGGCGACCAGACCGGAGGTGAGGTCGAAAAGGCCTTTAGTCGACTAAAGGCTTCGAGCCGTTGGTCCAGAAAAGCGGTCGGACTTCTTCATCGGCTTGTAGAGTGGCATCTGCGTCACGAGGCGGAGATCTGGCGACTTAGTGCCGCGAGGCATCCCATCAGCCTTTGAACTCCCTTCAGATCGTTGATTGGCCCCATCCTTGCGATAGCGGAGATCTTATCTCGGTTGGCTTCGATGCCGCGCTCGGAGACAATGAATCCCAGCAACTTGCCCTTGGGGACTCCGAAGACGCATTTCTCGGGGTTGAGCTTTATGCGAAACCGTCGGAGGTTCGCGAAAGTCTCTTCTAGGTCGGCGATGAGGTCATTGGCCTTCCTGGTTTTGACAACGATGTAAATCGGCGTGAAGCTTCGATGTTCACGGCCAATTTGGTGCGAAAAGCACGCTGCATACACGCCGTACGTGGCGCCTGCGTTTTTCAGACCAAAAGGCATCGTGACGTAACAGTACGAGCCGTACGGGGTGATGAAGGAAGTCGCAAGCTGATCGGACTCCTTCATCGCTATCTGGTGATAGCCTGAGTAGGCATCCAAAAAAGAAAGGGACTCACACCCGGCGGTGGAGTCCACGACCTGGTCGATGCGAGGTAATGGGAATGGATCTTTCGGACAGGCCTTGTTGAGGCTCGTGTAGTCAACACACATTCTCCATTGCCCCGACTTTTTCTTTACAAGGACGGGATTGGCGAGCCACTCGGGGTGACGCACCTCCCTTACAAAGCCAGCGTCCAAAAGTTTGGCGATTTCTTCCCCAATGGCCCGACGCTTTTCTTCGTCGAAGCAGCGCAAGGCGGCCGATGCAGATCCCGGTCGAATGTTCAGGGAGTGCTCGGCGACCTCTTTTGGAACTCTGGCATGTCCGAGGGTCTCTGCCGAAGACGTCTCGGTTTGCTTGGAGGAAGTCGACGAGTGCGCCTTCCTATTTGGCAGTGAGGGCGGCCCCGATCCGCACGGTCTTGGCGGGATCTTCGGGATCCACAGCGACCTCCTTCGTGTCCTCCGCGGACTTGAAAGAGCTAGGCCCGACTTGCCGGAGTCGGGCGGACCGAGACCTTCTCTCGAGTGGGCGAGCTCGGCGGAGCGACGATCGAGCCGGCTCGCCATGCGCTTTCGCTTGATTGTAGGCGATTTGGAAAGATGTGGCCACGGTGATGACACCTTGCGGCCCTGGCATCTTGACTTGAGATAGGTGTAATTGGGGACCGCCATGAACTTCGCGTAGCATGGTCGTCCCAGAAATGGCGTGGTAGGAGCCGGAAAGTCCACAACCTCGAAAGTGAGGCTCTCGTCGCGGAAGTTGTCAGGCTCCCAAAGGTGACGGCAGGCGACACGCTCGAGGGGATGGGCTCGTTGGCACGTGCGACGCCGTGAAAGGCGCCTTGCTCGGCGAGGGCGGAGCGAGGGACAGGGCGCCCAGGGTCTCAACATACATGATGTTGAGATCGCTGCCGCCGCCCATGAGCACTTTGGTCAGCGCCGTCCCACGATGGGGTCGACGACGAAGCGGAGTAGCGTCCGAGTGCGGGATGTGGTCGGGGTGGTCGGCCCGGTCGAAGGCGTCGGGCATTCCGACCACCTCAAGTAGGTGGGCACGGCGGGGTAGCCGTGTGGACCTCTCGCTGGGCGAAGCTTCAACCGCCGCTTGTCGGCGTAGCACTCTGCCCCTCCGAAGATCATGAGGCAACCGTCGAGCGGGAACTCGTCGGTGGCTCATCGTCCTTGCCCGGCGTCAGTGCCGGTCGCGCTCTTCCCCTTTCCGTGACGTCGTGGGTTCCCGGAGAGGAAGCGCCAGGACTTCGCGATCCGATACTTGTGTTTGTGGGATAGTCGTGGTTCGGACACGGACTATCCATCAATTTCTCGAATCGGTCGGGTGTCTGCCGAACCTGGCATTTAGCAGCGTCGGCGGCAGCGACCATACTGATCTTCGACCCTGCTTCCCCTTCCTTCCTTTTGTCGGAGGCGGTCGGAGAAATCTGCAGGTCGGCTGTCTTGTGGGCCGTCTTCCTTTGAAGATGGCCCTCACGGCCTCTCGCCGGAGGCATGGTTGGTGGCGATGTCGAGAGCTCCTTGGTGGTCCGGCTTCGCACACCCAACTTGTGGACCAGGGCCTCGCGACGTGGTGCCGTAGATGAACGCCGACGACGTCGGCGTCGCGGATGTCGGGAGCTCGTTGGCTGGGAAAAAGCGGCGGATGTAGTCCGGAGGGTCTCCCGGCCACGCTGCAGCTCTTCAGATCTCAGGAGTTGCCAGGGCGTTTATGCGTGCCCTGGAAGTTTCCGACGAAAGGCTCGTCAGTCGGCCCGGTGCCGATGGTATCTGCGGGCAGGTACTCGAGCCAGGCTCGAGCCGAGTCCGCGAGATAGATGGGGAGAATCTTGGATAACGAAAGAGTCGTCCGTCGGCTCCCGAGCTCGACAGCGAGCCGATAGTCTTCTAGCCGACATCGGGGTTGGTAGCCCCGTGTACTTGGCTATGTTGGTCGAGCCCTGAATCGACCAGAAGCCGGCGTTAACGGATGAGGCGGGTGAACGCGCTGATCCGACCGCCGAATCCCGGTCGGGGCGGTTCGCCGCTCGCTATCGGCGACTTGCGAGGGCGCTTTGCATCGGTAGCTCTCGCCGGCGCCTCGAGGGTGGTGCGAAGATCATACTTGTCCCCCAGGCGGTGGCGCACCGGGGTGTATGAAGCCTGGGGGAGCTCGTGGAGCGAGGCCGTCTTGGCCGGGCTCCGTCGACCCCGTGAGGGGGAGTGACCCAGGTGGCCCGAGGTGGCGCCCGTCCGTCGGGAGCTGGGACCTTGGGCGCCGAACGACAAAGACGTTCTACCACCGGAGGTTCCGATAGGTGGCCTTGGCTTCGGCTCGTTGGCTCGGGCAGCCCTGAGCGGCATTGCCGCCGCAAAGAATGTTACGGTTGGCGTGAGGAAGAACGGAAGGTCGTTCGCCTCCCGACCAATGGCCGATGCACTGACGTCTTGTGGCGCGCGCCGAGGTCAGTGGTGGGCTAAGTGACGGCGCTCGATTCGGCCTGGAGCTTATCGAGCTCGGCCTTTCGAGCTTCTAACTCCTCGCGTCGGCCCGAAGGTCGTGAAGCATTGTAGATGCTTGTGGCGTCGTCTTCGCCGGGATTCCTCGCCGCGCTTCGTCGCGGAGGAGGGTCCCGAGGGTAGCGAAGTGGCGGATGGTTCCGCCGCACCGTCATGTTGCACTCGCGGGGTACGCCACTGGGGGTACTTTGCTCGGGGCTGGAGCCGTGGCTGGAGGAGTCCGCCAGCAGGTCGTGGAGGGAAGCCGGCGCATAGCCGGCCATGACCACGAGTTGAGAGCTCGTGGAGGGTGGTTCCGCCGCTCGCCGCAGTCCGTAGGCGGTGTCGCCAGGAGCAGCGCCGGCGCGCGTCGCCGCCGCCGCGCGGCGCGAGGGCCTCGAGGCCGAGGTTGCCGAGACGTCGGCAAGAATCGTCGAGCTAGCGAGGCGCCCATTGACGGCGGCGAACGAGGACAAGCTCTCCGCCGTGGTGACGATAAAATTGAGGGCGCTGAGGCGGATCCGGCCCTCGACATCGGCGAATCGTGGTGGGAGGAGGCCATCGAGGGAGAGAATGGGAAACCGAAGATGAGGATGTCGGTGAAGACGCCGCGAGAGCCCCTACTGGCGCGCCAACCGCTTGTTTCGTGCACCTAAGCAATACGGATTTATGGTCGGATGGGTCGCGCGCCTCTCCTCGAATGGTCGACTCAAGGAGTCGACGATGTATACCGGTTCGGGCGAATGTCCCTACTCGGTTCGTTCGGCGTGGGTGTATTGATCTTTGGGTGATGAACAAGGGTGTACAAGCGAGGCGGAGGGTGGCCGTCCGATCCCTTGATGTTTTCACTAGGGAGTTGAGGCTACCTAGAAAGCCCATTTTCTCGCGCCCCTTTCTGGGCCCGCCTCTCCTTATATAGACGGAGGAGGCGGGTTACACGGTGTTTAGGAAATCCACTAGAAAGCGGGCGCATGCGTGTCTCGGAGTCCGCTTCGTTTTGTCTCGACCAACCCCTGCGCCCCGGCGCAGGTTGGTGGCTCGCGACGAGCGATCTGGCGTAATCTTTATGCGGGTGGCGTGTCGCGTGGTGCTCTGTCGGCCTCGGTGGCTTTAATGGCGCTGACTTTGCCTTGGCCTCGAGAGTGGCGCTCCTCGCGGTGTGCCAGCGATGGGACGAGGCTTGACTTCTTGGTGGCTTCTCTCGGCAGTCTTGGGAAGGAGCCGTCTACCCCAGACGGGACGCCAGAGGCCGCTGCGCACAAAGCGGTCGTCGACACCGGCGTGGGCCATCTTGGCTTTGCGGCGCAGTGGAGCTTGAGCTTCAATACTAGGCTCCGTAGCATGCCGACCGCCCGGAACCGAAGTCCGCCGACCGTTCAGGGTTGGCCCTGCATAGGTCGGGGCTCGCTCCCCGCGGCCCAAGTACCTTTTCGGTGGTCTTTGGGCCTTGGCGTGATTGGTCGGCCCGTTCGTCTTAGGGTGATGGGAGTACCGTGGCATAGGTACTCGTCAATATGCTATCTACATCATACATTTATTCCCTCAAAATTTGTGTCATACTATCTTTTTCTTTATATCCTGCACAGCACAAAAGCGATGGTTTCCCATAAGCGATGTATTCGCATGGACGATCACCGGAGAAAAGGACATCTGCCGCGGATCCCTAATTCTCTCCGTTTGCAAATTAATCTGGACTGCACAACAAGAGTACTTCACCTGGCTAGAGTGTTTTTCATTGCAGCTCATCCTGTGCGCCATACAAAAGCAGTAACCGGAGCTCACCGCTCGTTACGTAGAAATTTGTCAGACGGAGCTGCGCTGTATCGTGATGCCGCCGCATGGTTAATTTCCTCTACGGCTCAACTACGCGAGTACTCTTAACACAGTAGGGCTTGGGGCGGCGTGGGGCTTCCGCACGTGAGAGAGTCGGATAGGGAACGGGACGGGGCAATTAATTATTAGCGTATGCATGTGTGCGATGTAACCGTGCAATGCCATGATGGCGAGGCCAAGTGGCCTGCTTCGCCTTCTTCGATTGATGAGCGACCACCGTGTGGTACTGAACCACTGGTACTCCGTGATAGTGGTGGGACTTGGGCCGTGCCGGGCCGGCACGGCCCGAGCCCGTCGTGCTTCGGGCCTGCATGAAACGGGCCAGCACGGCCCGATTGTTTCTTCGTGCCGGGCCGGGCTAGCACGGACGGCAAAATCAAGGCCCGGCACGGCCCAAAAGCACGCCGGTTTGGTCGGTCGAGCACCGCACGAAGAATACAACGCACTAAATATTTTTTATAAATTAATACGTTGCTCAAATGAAAAAGTTGTCTACATGAAAAAGATGTGTCTCGAAATTATCTACAACTTTCATGTAGAATATAAATTCATATGAGCAAAGGAAGACCGTGAAAAATCCAAATTACCGAGAGATGTGGCGTCGGTCCGAAACTACACAGCGCACTAAATATTTTTGTATAAATTCATACGTTGCTCAAATGAAAAAGTTGTCTACATGAAAAAGATGTGTCTCGAAATTATCTACAATTTTCATGTAGAATATAAATTCATATGAGCAAAGAAAGGCCTTCAAAAATACAAATTACAGGTTCTGCTTCAATTCTCGGATCAGGTTACCAAGCACGGCCCATACAATCGGGCCGTGCCGGGTGGCCCATCGTGCCAGATTTTTAGGCCCGGCCCGGCACGCCATTCGGGTCGTGCCAGCCCGGCCCATTTTTTTTCGTGCCGGGTCGTGCTTTGGGCCATTAAAATCGGGTCGTGCTCGTGCTAACCCACTAAGGCCCGGCCCAATTCCCAGGACTACTCCGTGAGAGTCGCGACCGTCTGCATACGTGCGTCCGTCCCCGCGCCACCTGCCCCGTTACGTTTAAGTCGCGACCCTCAAATCGCCTGATCTTACGTCGACATCTCGCGATTCCTCCGAGCGGAAAGAACGGGTCACATGCATCGCATGTACGATTGTGTGCGTTGGGCCTCAGCGTGCCGGCCATGGACCGGAGAACGGCATCGTGGGCTAGCTCTTTAAATGTCCTGTGGGTTGTAATGTGTCCCACTTCTGTTCGTTTCTTGTATGCTGAGCTGAAGCAGAACGCAGCCATAGCAGCCCTGCGTTAAGAACTATGGTTGTTACAATGAAGACGTTGGAATAATAATACTGTCGTGCATGTCTTGCTACTTGCTAGCTTGATCCATAGTTGAGTAACTTGAGTTGCTGTGCATTTTCCCTCTTGCTTTATTGCAACTCTTCGTTGCCTTGTCAAAGGTGATCAGTTCAATAAGTAGTTTTTTTCACACCTTGAAGTCGGATTCAATTCAGTTCTTAATTGGTTCGTAATTTTTTTTTTCTTAGAACGTATGATCTACCCATATCTGGCACGTTTGTAGTAGCTTTTTTAAAATTATTGAGATGGTGGACCTACTGTATATCTGTTGTAAAAAGAGGAACTACTTTTTTTTTTTTACAAGATTAACCTTTCTTCAACAACATAATAAAAACAAACTCAACTCTAACTTACTTCGAAAAATGACCTGCCAGGCAACACCAAACTGGTTTCCACAAACAATGCGTACCACACAATTGTCCGTGGCACGGCAAATCAACTCGTCGACGCAAAGCCATTGATGGTGGCGTCCTAGGCAGGGTTCATTTCTAGAACAAGTTTGGGAGATGTTTTATTGTTGTTGTAAAATGAGGATGATCATCGTAGATTAAATATAATACACCGATTAAATAGCTAAAATAATCATGGAGAACATAAATGAAATTTAGAGGCAACACTCTATTTATCTTTTTTTTTTAATTAATTTTCTTATACAATGGTGGACAATGTTTATAGTGAAAAATCTATTAGAAATATATTCGGATTCGGTCATAGAGAGAGAGTTTAATCATATCTTAGCAATTAGATCTAAGAGTCTTGCTATATCTCAACAATTATTTTAAAAAAGATTAAATAAAAAAGAAATTCTGAAAAGAGCTAGGTTAGTATGGTATTCTTTTAAGTGCAAATGGGCCACCAGGCGATACCCTCCTTTCGTCGGGCCGGCCAAACCCTCTATATGCCGCGTGGGCAGGGCCTTTTGTCTGTGAAAATTGGTAAATTGGGTCGTGGTGTTCCGGGAAAACGCATGATACGGACCTGGGCGAGGTCGTATTGGGCTTTCAGCTCGGCGGTTCGGGATGTTCGATCTCCTCGTTTCCTCTCTTGGGCTGGGACGGCACTGGAGTTACCTCAGTCGCACGTTACCGTGTGCCGCACCACATGGCAGCGTGATGTGCCGAGTCGAGTGACGGGCTGACGGCCATCTGCAGAACAAATCAGCGGCGTCATCGAACGACGTTGAAGCGGGGACAGGCTCACAGGGCAGTTGGAACGGGGGCAGTGCACAGCGGCAACTCATGGGCTACCGCAGCGGCTCGGCGAACCCGACAAATACAATAGCAAAGTTTATTGTACAATAATAGTAAATTAAAATTTAGTTTGTACAAAAACAATCTCTAAAGATTATTTTTAAATATTGTGCAATAATTATGTCTACTTTCTTGTAAATAAATAATCTATCTATGTTCTCATATAAAGCCGGCTATTTAATAAGAACCACGTCTCTTCTCTCTCATCTTTTCTCACTCTTTCACTAGATCAAAACTGATGTGTAAAGATTAAGAGCTAGCTAAGGTGGTCTTATTGTACATGCCCTAGGAGCGAGATTAGCGATTTGGCATCGATTGACTGGGGCGTAGCGTAAGCAAGGTTTCAAATCTCGGTTTCGGATGAAATCTCATAGGGGGACCAAAATCCAAAATCCTAGCTAGATTTTGGAATTTTGGACAAATTTTAGTCAAAATTCAAAAGTAAAATTTTAAATCTATTTTTTACCGGAATTTTCGAGATCTCGGGCAAAATTACCGAGATCTCAGCAAATTTCAACTGAACAAAAAATAGTTCAAAACATTTTGAAATTTTTTGTAGATGGTCTTGACGCATCAGTAATATTCTCATAAAATTTTTAGAAGATGATCAAGCCTAAATTTTTTTTAAAAAATCTGGCAGTGCTGCTGTTCTGATAAAAAGCTTACTGGCAAATTTGAACCGAATGGAAAATGGTTGAAATGACGTTGGAAAATTTTAGAAATTTTTGTGGATGGTCCTGTGTAACACCAATGTTTCCAATAAATTTTTAGACAACGATCAAGCCTGAGGAATTTTCAAAAAAATTTAAAATGGTACTGTCATGATAAAAACTTTACTGTTAAATTTCAACACATGTACAGCTTTCATACAGAAACAGACTTGACTTCAAACACCATAGTACCATTTCCAACCAACAGAATTCGAGAAGCTATGCTTGGCAGGAATGTTACCTTGCGAGCACATTGTATTTCACAGCAAACACCACCGAGCACTTGCAAATGATGACATAAAGCAACCTCATACTGTAATGCACAGAAATGAGACCAATGCCATTACATTGCAAACTAAAGTATCACGTGTGCTCGTTGACAGCACTTCATATATCTTCCTTGATTGCTGCTAAAAAAACTACTCTTCATATGTAACATCCTAAAATTTTGTTTATGAAAATAAATAATTTCTTATTAAAATTTTAATATGTTATTTTGTTGGCTTCTATGGAATTTACGAGAATAATTCAATTTTTTGTTTTCTCTAAAATAATTTTCATTGAATTTTTTGGATTTTAAAACGCTTTTTCTATTATTGGAAAAATAAAAAGTAATTTAATTAAGAAAATAAAAAATTAAATTAATAAAATAATTTCAAAATCTCTTCAGGAATTTATGTGAATTTTTCCTAAATTTTTGAACTATATTTTCAATAATGCAGGTAACATACTGTTTCTGACATATACAGTTTGATGTTCAAATACTGGTTTAAGGATGCTTATGTGAACTTTAGCATACGGAGGTAAACTTGGCCATGCAAGTTCGTCGAGGGATAGGCTAATCTATGTTATGACACAATTTATTGGATATCACGCGGATGTGCATGTCAAGAATGGATCTTTTTCTGAAATATTCCATGCAATAGATGCTGACAAAGACTTTGGTATTCTTACTCCTTTAATTCCTTTGATAATACATAGTTATGTATGTTTTTCATGTTTCCTTGCAACATTTTTGTACTCAAAATTTTTTTGGATAAGAAGCCTTTTGTACCTCTATTATTTTTGGGATAAGAAGCCTTTTTTATTTTAGCATTCTGTATGTACTATAATGTGTACCCTTTACCATATGCATTGCCTTGAAAATGGGTCAGCTAACTAAAGATGGTTCTATTAGCGGGCAAAGAGCAGTTACTCATGTTGTGAGGAAACACCAAACTATGATAATACAAGTAAGAGAGTTAGTCTAAGTTCTTGCCAAGGTTACATTCCACATTTTTCCTCTTGTTGCTTTTTTATGCTTGTTTAATTTCACTGTTCTATTTATTAATTATATTGGATTTTATGGGTATACTGTGGATATACCTTGTTGACTAAGAATTATATACCTTGTTTAATTTCACTGTTCTATTTATTAATTATATTTGCAACTACCCATATACCACTTAATTAAATTTAAATTTGTTTTGAGTATATTGCCACTATAAGGCTTCATATATTCAATGGGTGTGTCTCAAGGTAAAGATCCTTGATATAACACATCCGGTTGTCATTAATCACCAAGACATACCTTTAACACATAATGAATGGCCTAGATCTTTTAATCTATTTCTGTGATGATTGATTATAACTCAATTTTCAAGATAATTGCATGAGTATATTTCAAGTACACAAGCTTCATATACTCAATTGATGTCTTTCGAAGTAATAATCCTCGATATATTTGGCAAGAGGAAAGAGATCAATAATAATGAAACTATCAAACATACAGTAAACTTTATTTGCATGTGTGTGTGTGTATGAATTTGGAACAATATGCATGTATCTAACTTGATATTATCTTGGAGTTTATCCTATATTTAAATCATCATGAGTATATTATAACTACACAAGTTTCATATACTCAAAGGAATTGTTACAAAGTAAAGATCCTTGATAAATGTTGAATGAGGAAATGGATCAATAGTAGTGAAACTTCAATATAAAGATTGAACTCCCCCTAAATATGTGCACATGTCCAAGTGGAAGCTAATTTGTGGTTCACCTTTTATTTTGAATCCAAAGTATGAGACTGGATATAATAACATGAGATTTTATGCATACCTTTGATATCTCCATCCTTTTCATCCAAATAGGATTTAGAGATTTTCATTTTTCATCCACAGGAGACTAATCACTAATATACTTAACAAAAGAGTTAGTACCATAT
Source organism: Rhipidocladum racemiflorum (assembly GCA_036346355.1). Lineage (NCBI taxonomy): Eukaryota > Viridiplantae > Streptophyta > Magnoliopsida > Poales > Poaceae > Rhipidocladum > Rhipidocladum racemiflorum. The sequence goes on along the minus strand of CM070569.1, from coordinate 74,478,142 downwards.
TTAGATTTATCATTAACGATCAAATAAGACTAATAAATATTGTGCTTAACAAAAGAATTAATTTCATAACAATATTTGTCATTAACTACCAAAATCAAACTAATGATAATTGAACTTTCACCACTGATTAACAGATTAGGCGTCCCTGCAATGGCTAGGTGTCGCTGCTGCTCCACCCACGCACCTCTACCTCTTTTCCTCTTGACCTCCGTTCCTGCGGTCGCACTCGCCCTCGCTGCACCACTTCACCATGGCCTCACTCGCGGCGGTTCTCACAGCCGTGCCAATCTCACCGGTGGGGGCGACTCCACCGTAGCACCGTTCGACAGGGCACGCAGCTCGACCATACCAGGTCCAGCGTGCACCTCACAATCCGCAATGCCAGCAACACCTGGATCGAGGTCAAGGCCAACTTCGAACGCCTCGCCCACGATGGCTACCTCTCCCGCGATGGCTTCGGGCAATAGATAGCTAGGTTAATTCCTCGATAATCCGCGTCCCCTTCCCCAAAAAATCACCCTTCTTAGTTCCTAACCGCGCGCATTAGAGATGCACGGACGACAGAGTCGAAGGAGTTTGCCATGGAGCTATTCGACACGTTGAGCCTCCACTGGCGTATGAAGGTGGACAGTACCAACAAGGAGGAGCTAGCTCAGTGAGATTTGGCGGTAGATCACCAACAGCAGCTTCGACTCGTGCCTCTAGATCTTCTTTGACATGTAGCTACCGCCCTCTACAGTTTGCAGACTTCTGATTAATTTGTGCCATGTTAACGCCATTTCTGTTCCATTAATGTGCCTCCATTTTGGTATGATTTAATCGGGGTGGATAAGAACGTAGGTGCCTCCATTTTCGTTCCACCATTAACGTTCGCCGTTAACGATCCACCGTTAACGTTTTGCCCTTAACGTCCTCCGTTAACGTTTCCCCATTAACGTTTCCCCGTTAACGTTCATCCGTTAACGTTTCCCCGTTAACGCTCCGTTAACGTTCCACCGTTAACGCCCCGTCGTTAACGTTTCCCCGTTAACGCTCTGTTAACGTTCCACCGTTAACGCCCCGTCGTTAACGTTTCGCCGTTAACGTTCCACCGTTAACGCTCCGTCGTTAACGTTTCGCCGTTAACGCTTCATCGTTAACGCTTGGCTCTCATCGCTTCGTTGTCATCGTATGCGTGCATTCATGCAAGAGCCCTAGTGCGATGTCCTCATCTTCTCTATCATCATGACGTGAGCCTAGCCTCATCGTCATATCATCTTCAAAGCCGAATCAAAACCCTAACCTAAAACCGGTTCGATGGACTAAGTTCATCGTGAGCCGTGTTGTTATCTTTGCAATCTTTCCTGTTGTTTCAATCGTGGTAAGACACTTGTCTTGTCTTATCCCTGAAAACCTAATCTACCATTAACCTAGACTTCGTTCGTGGACTTGGTCGATAGACCATTGGCCATGTGTCTTACCCTTGTGCCCGATCTAATCTAACCGTGTCTCTTTTGTTTGACTGTGTCCGTTCGGTCAACAAAAGTCAACTTCGAGAATCAGTTTAGTTCATTGTGAACTAACATATCCTTATGGACCCGATCTGTAGATCGAGAGCCCATATGTCATCATTTGTCCAATCAAGATAATAACTTCGGAAGAAATATTCTTCAGAATATTATTCTTTCTTTCCCAGTTATTAATCTTTCCCTTTTCGGTGTTTTTCCGAAAGCCCGTCCTCTCTTGTCCAATCTTCGATCCAATCCTTTCAAGTTCCTAAATTCATCCAAGCCGTTGTGCCCAATGCTGTTCGTTCTTAATTTGGAGTTTATTTGAATTGTCTTTTGAGTTTTGTTGTATTTGTGTTTCTTTATCGTTAGATGCGTCGTCCGGAAATCGTTCTACGGGCTGAAGATCAAGGAAGTGAAGATCGAAGGTCGAGGATCAAGAATTAAGGATAAAGAGTAAAGAACAGTAAATGTTGCAAGGACCAGGCAAGTTGTGCTTTGACCATGTTGATCCCATTTTCGAAACTTATGTTGTTTCAAAATATTGCATGCTAGTTTAAGATAAACTGATTTCAATTAATTTGGGATTAGATAATCGACCTACTTGTTATTGCCACCTTGTCTATAATAATTCTATGCCATGATTCATTTGTCACCCTAGAATTGTTGATTAATAGTTGGTAGCTAATAAATTGCCAACATAGGTTAGATAGAACGTATTAGTCTGCTTAGACCTGCAACGAGTCAGTGCCATCATTTTGGAATCGCAAATGTCAATATTGATTAATGGAATATGCAATGTATTTTGAAATCGTGTGACGTGTTGCCGACACGATGAAGTTGATATGCGGAGGCCTTCGTGCTTCTTCAAGGAAGTTGAGTTGTTGTTGGCATTGTGTTGTGCAATAATCAACTGGGGTGATAAAATGATTTAGACTGGAGCAAGTGGCAAGAATGAGCTGGTGGGCCATGGTGGGCACCGGGGAAATCGTTTTGGTTCTTTGGGTAGTCTTGCCCTGGTCACCCTAAGGACTTAACCTTGCAAGCCTTTGAACTGAGTCAACCGTACAACCACATGTCCGGAATGGGATGGACCTAGTTGATTAAGTTGCTAATAACTTACTTGTGGTACCTCGGGGTGTCAACTACACCGTTTGTGTAGATTGAAGGGGGAGCGCAGGGTCGCTGACATGGTACCCATCCAACGGTATGTCGGTCCCATACTTCGCCTTAGCTAAGGGAAGGGATGGTGTAGGGCAAAAACCGGAGAGGTCCACTTGTGTAGTTAGAGGCTTCCGAAAGACTTTGTTATGATCGCTCAATCGCATACTCTTGTATGGCGATTCACGGCTGACGTGGTGAGTTGATTGTATCTTGTGGGTAAAGTGTATAACCTCTGCAGAGTGTAAAATCTATTCGAATAGCCGAGTCCGCGGTACTGGACAATGCTCGGGGATTACAGTCAAGGGTTAGCTTTTCATAAAATTGAACTTGGGTTTGGAGGCAGTTTGCCTGTGGAAAAGTGATAACTGGTTAAGGATGTGGAATGGTTTACTTGTGAAATAACTGTGAATTCTATTACTGTTATTACTTGTTTTACTGCTTTACAATCTATTATATTTATTTGTGATTGTTGCTTTTCTGCAAAATAACCATTCAACCTGTCATTTGGAGTAAGCCATGCATATAGTTATTAGACTTGCATTCTGTGCATGACTTGCTGAGTGCTTTATGTACTCACCCATTGCAAACAAATAATCACCAGTGAGCAGAAGTCTACATCGTCGAAGAAGAAGAAGTTCCGTGAGAAGGCGATTATCTAGGAGTCGAACCCTGTCAGTTGCCTGTGGTGTATTGATGGGATTCACCGATGTTCTTCGTTCCACTGCTACTTATTTGGAGTTGAAGCCGTCAAGGCCTCACAAATGTAAGGTTGACCTTAAGGTCGTTCAATAGTTTATATTTGTGTTATTTCTCTTTTCCGCTGTGTATGATTGTGATATTCATCTATGTTGAGACTGTGTGCACTAGCGTGATCCTGGACTAGTGCTGAATACACAGAGGGTCTGGATTTGCAAATTCGGGTCCCGACAAAGCCGGTAAGCCGATACATACCTGCAAAAGCTGAGTTGTCTGATATGATTAACCAATATGTGCATCGTGCTCTGATTAATCAATCATTGGCTATACTGAAAATGCTTAAGCTGATTATAGCTAATAGCGTTAAATCTTTAGCACAAGAATTGGTGTCGATAGGAACGTTGATAGATCCAATGCAAACATTGCCGACAAATCCAGTTTATTCTATGGCGCAAGACACGCAAAACTCTAAACCAGTAGCCAATATTAGGCCATTGGCTCCGATTCCCACTATGATGCCAACGCAACCAACTGTAATCTTACCACGTGATCCTGGCACAAGTGAGATCCATCATTACCAAACACACACCGATGGCTCCAAGTTGGACTCTCAAGCCAACTTGCCTCCATCGGCCCCTTTTTACATATAACCAAAATCAATCTCTCAGCCGATTGAACCTCTAGTGTGTTGACAGTACGGTGAGCCGATTATGCAAAGAGTCCAGCCCCATACAGAGTTGTGACATACTCAGAGCCGTTTGTTCCACAACATGAGCCGATGTTTAGAAGGCAAAATATCGACTATGAGCGTCCTTATCTGCCATAGCCGATCTGGGTGTCATACCAAGCCGATTTTGCACCCAGGGGGCAACATGCCAACTATAATCATAGTTGGCGAGCACCACAAGTGATCCAGGTGCAGTACCAAACTACACCTGGGGGCAATATGCCAATTATGATCATAGTTGGCAAACACCATAACTACCATTAACTACTATAGCCGCTTGGGTCGATCATATAACCGCAGTATTACGAGACCAATTTGGTATACAGCCAAAGGGCAGGATTACTGGCTATTGAAAGTAGTATCTTGATTATTGATCGGATACTATATCCTAATAATTTTAGAGTCCCTGCTTTTGTTAAATTTTCGGGGGATGATTGACCACCACCATGGAGCATATTGGCTGCTTCATTGAGAAATGCAGAGAAGCAGCCTACCCCGATGGTTTAAGGGTGAAATTACTCCCACTATCTTTGTCAAGGGCAGCTTTTGTGGTTTACCACATTACATCCAAATTCGATCAACACTTGGGCCGATTTGGAAAGTCGATTCTATGAATATTTTTTCTGTGGAAGTTTAGAGCTTAGGATTTCATATCTAAATTCTGTCCGACAAAAGTCCGGGCAATCGGTAAATGATTATGTTAAGAGATTCAGGGAACTGAGAAATTGGTGTTTTAGTGTTATTTTACCTGATAATCAGTTGGTCAATTTAGTTTTCCAAGGGTTGATACCTCCAGTAAAAGACAAATTCATCGGGTAGGAATTCACTAATTTAAGCCATCTCCTACGCCGAGTATCGGCTTCAAAGATGAATCTAGAAATAACAAAGACAAGATACAATCGGCTTTAGATGATGGCTGATTAAATTTTGTAGAAGAGCCGATAATACAGTTGGACGCCAATCCTTTTCCAGTGAACATGGTTCACTGTTCTGGGGGGGGGGAGCCAATGCAAATCGTAGAGCCCAATAGACAAGTGCAATTGGTGTCATCGACAATAGCATGGCAAGTTGATTTAAAGGTAGGCTTTGATGGCAATGAGGTCCTCAGGATCACGGTCGGCTCTATCCATATAGAAACTGATCGTGAAGTAAAAAAATTCAAAAATAGTCAAGCGAAAGTGAGAATTGGAGGTTGCAAGAGGTATAAGGTTGAGAAATCATTGCCTCCATGCAAGCCGATACAAAAGCCAAAACCCATTTTTTCCCAGTTATTGGCAAAGTATGAAAGGAGGCATAACAGATTACAGCGAAGTCATCCACGGCGGAGAGCCAATACATAACGGCTAGATGGCCCTAAAAGAGCTCACCAACAGTGCCCTTTCTGGCAATTCTGTTGGGAAAGGGGGTTAGTGTTGCCTTCAGTTTTCTCATGTCCAATACAACATCACCCATATGGATACCAAGATGATAGGCAATGGATATCGGCTAAAGATAGAATTTCTAATCCAATTTGGGTGAAGAAACAAATGGATCAGAGCGAGGGGTTCAATTCTTCGGCTAACAAGGTCAAAAAAGGGATTTCTATGATGATCTTGGAGAAAAAACAGCCGAATATGATGATGGGTCCAAAACTTCGTCTAATACTTGAAATGGTATCACACAAGTATCTGGATTGGATCTTAATTGGCTGAAACTCAAATTGTTACTATCAACTATGAATATACGAGTTGGCTGATTACCGATCTGAAAGCCAAATTAAGTCGATGAAGTTAAATTTCGGTTGTGATAAAAAAAATTTATGTCCGATGAAAATTGTTGCCCTTAGCATAAAATGACTCAACATAAATTGGCTTTATATCCGATGAACTATCCTTACAATAAACATCGTTCAGCACGAGGTAAATGCCATATAATAAAATTTAGTCCTTATGTCTTTGACCAAAAAGAACGTCTATAGCTTTAGCGATGGTCACCTCCACATCATGAAGGACTGCTGCATCCTCCACCTTGATCCCAGGTACTAGAGGAACCTTATCTAACTATTCTTTAATCGCTTGAAGGTATGAGGTCAAAGAAAGTTGTAGTCCAAGAAATAGGGCTAAAGCCAATCGTGGTAATTTTGGTAGATTCATATCATCTCCCAAAAATGGAGGCATATATTGACACCAAAATTTAGCAAGTGTAGCCGATTTAGGAAGATGGACTTCACTATGGATAGAGTCTTAGCTGATATCAGCTCAAAGAGGAATTTATTTATCTCCTAGAAGTTGAGGCCGATATGCATTGTGGATCTTGAGGAGTCGAGGAAGGATATGATCGGCATAAGTGCTATTGTTGACACCAAGATTTGGCAGGTGTAGACAATCTAGAAAGTTAAGCTGAAACATGGACAAAAATCTTAACCGACATCGGTTCAGAGTGAAGTTTATCTATCGAAAGTTGAGGTCGATACGAATAATGTGTTTGCAAGAATTAGAGGAGGATACGATCGGTCTAAGTGCTATATAAGAGGTTCAGAGGCGAGAAGAAAAAGTGCCCAGAGCCAATCAATCAACTCGCATAAACTTTATTTACTTTTCATCGACTAGGAATAGTTTTTAGACTTGCAATTCATCTTTATCAATAAAGTTAAGCATCAACATTTTCAGGAAAAATCAACCTTTATCGATTATCTAATTGGCTGTGATAAGTTGTTGAGGACATCAAACCTTTATCAACCATCTATTCGGCTGTAATATCTATTTGGATTTATCAATCATCCAATCGGCTGTAATAGCTATTTGGATTTATCAATCATCTAATTGACTAAAATAGTCCTTTAGATTATATGTTTTTCTTGCCGATTACAGGTTCAAATAGGCTAGCATGCCCGCAACCAAATTAAACCAGGTGTTTACATGTGTTTGAAGTCAATCAATCCTCATAATATTTTTCTGTGTCAACACCAAGTATATTCCATACCAGATTTATGGTAGTACGAATAGGCTTTACAATCAGCAGCTCACAGATCGGTCCTTAATTGACTAAGTGAACTTATTACAAACCCAAAACCATAACAAAGCCACCTAACAACCATTCTCGCCCCAATCTAAATCACATTTTCCCCTTTTCTCTGAACAATATCATTTTTCATAATATTCCATGGCACACCAATACCAAGGGATAATTTAATTTCAATAGAAATCTTTGTTTGGCACAAATACCCCAAAATTCCTAAATTCAGGTCTAAGCATGTCTAAGCCATTTGCTATATAGCACTAGTTAATATTGTATTAGTTTACCAACTATTGAGATTTTGACAACCATTAATATGTTCTTAAATAATTTTTGGGCCTACGCGCTTATAAATTAAAAAGGCCCATAAGAAAAGATAAGTCCCAAAGCCCATTATCTAATTATGAATTCAACTAGAGTCAAAATTTAGTCACGTGGAACAAATCTCGACCAGATTATTAGATACTGGTCAAAAATTGTGACACCACGGAGTGTCGTATCCTTAATTATTGAGCATGATGAGGATATAAACATTATGAGATGTGGAAATAAGGTTAAAACCATAGGAATTGGAGGTTAATAGCTTTTCCGGGCCGTTTCCGGGCCGTTTTCGGGGTTTTGGGCCTTCCCGGGGGAGTTTTGGGCCTTGATGGGCTTTGGAGGGATTGAGAGGGACTCTTATTGGACTAGGGCAGGGCGTGGGGGCTGGTAAAAGGGGCTCCCCCTGCCCCCCCTTGCGCCCCACCTCAGCCCCATGCGCCCCCTCCCTCCACCTCTCCTCCCTCCCCCTCCCCTAAGCCCTAGCCGCCCCCCCATACCGTGCGCCCCCTCCCCTTCCTCCACCTCCACACCACCTCCCCTCCACCCCTTGCTGCCCTAGGGTGGCCTCCCCACCCCTGCACCTCGTGGATCCATCCCGTGGAGCGAGGAGCGAGGAGCGTGGAGCGAGGAGCGATTCGCGAGGAGATCCGCGGAGATTGATTGGAGTTTTGTGCTTCGGGCAAAGGTATGAACATGGGGATCCTTGGAATTGATCTAGGTACTGTTATTAGGATGTTTATGAAGTTTTTAGATCAATTGGAGGCGTTGGTTTGAAGTAATTTGGGTTAGATCTAAACTTGTCCACGTTTCTGTTTTCGGGCAGATTGAGCAGTCGAGCTAGGGTTCGAGTTTTCGTCAATTTAGAGTTCAAATCTGATTGTACGGACTTCTAGGAAGTTGTAGATAATTTAATTATCTTTCCGTGGACATAAAGCACGTTAAATTCCGATCAGCCGTTTGAAAGTTATGGCTGTTTTACCGAGCGCCTAAAAATCTGTGACGCGATTGGAACAGATCTCGGTAATCTGTAGATTAAACAACTTTAGAGGCCGAATCAGTCTTTCCTTATACCTAGAGAAAGTTGGGAAATTTCCTAAGCTACGCGAGGGTGTACTCGTTTATTTCATTTGGAGTCCCAGAACTCAAGTTATGCCTTTTGCAAGGCTGCTGTCCCGCCGGGACAGAACCTCTGTTTTAGGTTTTGCGAGTAGTTGGCAATGTCGGGTTAGATGGGGGTTTGTGTACTGTTTTGAGGTTATGATTGTGAGTGTGTGATGCCTATGTGCAGGTGGTGTGACCCCGGGAGTGCCCTCTTCTTCCCGCCAATCCGTTGCACGTGTTTGAGGCAAGTGTGTTGTGATGGATAGCGAGTTGTAGGTTGCATGTTGAGATTAGATGGAATTGTTTACATGATATATGTCCACTTGCCATGTGTTAATGATTGATATGATATGATGAGCATGTTTAACATATTATGATGTCATGTGTTAATATGTGAATTAAATATGATAATTGGCATGGTTGCATGCATGTCATGAGATAGAGGCGAGGCGGTGAGAAAGTCTTAACTAGTCCGGCAAGGTCAGTGAGAAAGTTATGACTAATCCGGAACGCCATTGAGTAAGTCCTATGTCGTGATTCCATCCACGTGGTATTTGGAAGCGAGTAGGCACCCTCCATCTTCGGGATGGAAGGGAGGAAAGGGTGCACACCGACGGGTGTGTACTTCCCATACCGGTATGAGGTTCCAGAGGGTCAGGAGCATTGCATTACATCGCATACAAATTGATGATGATATTGATAAGTAATCATGAATGAGATGATATACATGATGGAAGATGTTATTGCCATGTTGTTATGCTTGTTGTCCATTGCAATATGCTTGCTGAGTTTTCGAACTCACGCTTGTGTTTTCTTGTTGTTTTAGGTACCATGAGAACGGCATGCAGGAAAGGGAATAGTCACACGCTCTCACGTTGCTTCACCTTAATGTTTCCCCAAGTCAATTCATTTAGTTTGATAATAAATTGCGTGTGATGGTCTTTAAAATCAAGTCTTAGCTTGGTTAATGAGAGTTCTATTGTTTGTTTGACACTTGGAACCCTAAGAGCTTAATGTTAGTCTTTTATTGTCGTTAAGACTTTATTTATTGCTGTTTTAGATGTTGCTCTTATTGCCATATGATGCTATATTCTTGCTGTTCCTTAAATTCATGATAAATCAAAGGAGGTGCTGCCGAAATCTCGGTTTTTAGCCTATGCACCTTTGCTGGAATTTTATGTTAAATATGGTATTTAGTTGTTGTTTAGCTTATGTTTGGTAGCATTCGGGCATATTAAATGCCGGGGTGTTACAGTTGGTATCAGAGCGGGCTGTAGGTCCCTGGAATGTGTATTTAGTGTCATACTATAGGGTACAACTAAAATGTGATGTGGAATAACTTAGAAACATGGCTTAGGTCTTAACTAAAACTTTGTTATAGGATAGCAACATTAAAACTTGTCAAAGTGGTATAATTAATCTAAAATTTGACACACTTGGTTGCACAGTAGGATGGGGTTTTGGTTCATCATTGCATTGCGCTTAATTATTTAATGAAGGGTATGCTTATGATGATGTTTGATCTATGATCTTGATTGTGCGATTTTGTGTTTATGTTTTTTTTTTGTTTGGATGGTTGTCTGTCTAAGCAGCCATGCCGAGGGGTAGAGGCCGTGGACGCCGTGGCCGTGGAGGCCAGGGGCGAGGCTCCCAGGGAGTTGAGGAGTCTGTTGCTGAGGGTAGCGTTTCGCTTAATGCTCGTGGGCCAGCTCGGGGGGAGCTTCCAGCTGCCCGGTCGGGGGCGGGGGTGCCCGCCGCAAATGGAGATTTAGTTCAGGCTCATGAGGGAGATTCAGAGGCTGCGCCCGGCGGATTGCAAGGGCAGCCCCTTAGGCCTCCCCTGCAGTGGCCCCTGTTGTTGCCCCGCTGCACGAGCCGAGGATGAGTCTCGGAGTGGATGTCCCTCCGTCTTGACACTTTCGACGGAGCAGCACGCCGATCCGATCCGCAGATTGGCTGCGGTACATGGAGAGGCAGTTTGAGGTCCTAGATTTGACCTTGGTTCAGAGGACTCGCTTTGTGGCTTTTCAAATTTGAAGGGCCAAGCGATATCTGGTGGGAGGGGTTACTGTTTGCTAGAGCCCCGATCTGGGTCGATCACTGGGAGGACTTTGTGGCTCGCTCCGAGCCAAGTTCCACCCAGAGTCTTTCCTTGAGAGGATGGAGCTTACTCGATCACTCTTTCCCGAGGAAAGAGGTCGGTGGCGAGTATGAGAAGGAGTTCAACAGCGTGGTGCGCTTAAATGCCGGCTGCGGCCGACGATCGGGAGAAAGCTAGGAGGTTCCGTGAGGGGCCTCAACCAGGAGTTCAGAGTTGTCATGGGGCGACTATCCTCGTGACTTCTCGCTCTGTGGTGGAGCAAGCGAAGGGCATGGAGCTCGAGTTGGAGCTCTCCCGGGACAAGCGTAACCCGGAGGTTCGGGGTTCCTACGGCCCCGGGGGGCGAAGAGGACCTTTGGTGGAGGAGGTGGGTCCTCTCAGCGACCCACCTTCAAGAAGTTCAAGGGAGGACAGGCACCTCCTCGGGGCTAAGATGGGGCCGCCCGATCGTCTTCTTCGCGAGCGGTTGTTCGTCCTATGCCCGGCAGGCATGAAGTGCTTCAAGTGCGGTGGCGAGCACCGTGCTTGAGTGTGGTTGGACCGGGAGTTGCAACCACCTTGGCAAGCTCCGGCCATATGGGGCGAGTGCCGGATGAACCCGGTAGCATCATCAAGTGGGAGACGGTGCCTTCTCCTCCCACTCCGCCGCGCGTCTTCCAGAGGATCGGTGCACATGATGGTCGCTCTGTTTCTCGGCCGCCCTTTGCGTGGGCGCCACGGCTTATCGGTGCCCGCACCGTCTGCTCCTCCTCAGTTGCCCCCTCCGCCCCCAGCCTTGATGGGGCACCAGCCGGGAGTCGGAGCTCCTACTGTCTCGGCGCCACCAGGAGTGTACGCTCTGCCGACCGCCGAGTCAGTCGGGCATCCAGAGGTGGTTTCAGGTACCCTACTCGTGGATTCCTTTGATGCCTTTGTTCTGTTTGATTCCGGAGCATCCTATTCCTTTGTGTCGTCTGAGTTTGCTAGTAGAGCTAAATTGGGAGTTCAGCGGATTTCTGAGTCTGTGCTAGTCAGTTCTCCTGGGGGTTTGATTGCTAGTTCTTTGGTTTGCCCTGGTTGCACCATTGCCATTGATGATGAGGTTTTCTTTGCCAATCTCATGGTGATCCAGTTGGCTCCTTTTGATGTCATTTTGGGCATGGACTGGCTGCATCAGTACCGTGCCAAGATTTGTTGTTTCTGGAAGACGGTTGCGTTGCAGGCCTCGTCAGGAGTAGAGTTGACCTTTCAGGGTGGTTTACCTTCCAGTTCCATCTTTGCGCTGACTAGTCTGTTTTCTGGTCGCCGTTTGAGGCATTTGGGTTTCCTCATGACCTTGTCCGAAAAGCCATCTTCTTTAGTTTCCATTGAGGAGATTCCTGTAGTGAAGGAATTTGTTGATGTGTTTCCTGATGAGTTGCCTGGTTTACCTCCCGTGAGGGATGTGGAGTTTCGTATTGATCTTGCTCCGGGCACTCGACCTATTTCTATCTCTCCATACCGCTTGGCTCGTCCTTTTCAAGACGAGTTGAAGAAGCTGATTGGAGGATCACATGGCCAAGGGCTTCATTCGGCGAAGCGTTCGCCATGGGGAGCACCGTCCTCTTCGTCTCGAAGAAGGATGGAAGTTGGCGTATGTGCATTGATTATCGTGCTCTTAATCAAGTGACGGTCAAAAACAAGTATCCTTTGCCTTCGCATCGAGGATCTGTTTGACCAACTGAAGGGAGCAAAGGTGTTCTCCAAGATTGATCTTCGATCGGGTATAATCGATCCGTGTGAGGGAGCAGGACATTGAGAAGACTGCTTTCTCCACTAGGTATGGGCATTATGAATTTAAAGTTATGTCTTTTGGACTAACTAATGCTCCTCTGTCTTTATGGAGGCGATGAACAAGATGCTACACAAGTACCTTGATGAGTTTGTGGTAGTGGTCATCGATGACATTACGATTTACTCTAAATCGAAGAGGAGCATGAGCGACACTTGAGGCTTGTCTTTGAGTACCACGAGGAGAATCAATTCTTTGCTAAGCTGAAAAAGTGCGAGTTCGGATTTGAAGTGGGTTTTCTTGGCCACATCATCAATCCAGAGGGCATATCTGTAGATCCTAGCAAAGTCTCGAGTTTTGGATTGGAAGAGGCCTTCCAATGTCAAAGAGGTGTGTAGTTTCCTTGGGTTGGTGGCTACTATCGGCGTTTTGTGCAGGATTTCTCTATCATTGCCAAGCCACTTTCACCAGTGACTCGAGAATGGGATGAAGTTCCAGTGGACTGCAGAGTGTGAGCACGGCTTACGCACTTTGAAGGAGAAGTTAGTGATTGCTCCTGTTCTTACCCTTCCCGAGCAGGAAGCGCTTCACTTGTTTATTACGATGCTTCTCGGTTGGGACTTGGTTGTGTGCTCATGCAAGATGGCAAGGTGATTGCTTATGCTTCGAGGCGGCTGAAAAAGCATGAGCGAGAACTATCCCACCCATGATCTTGAGCTAGCCGCCGTGGTGTTTGCATTGAAGATATGGAGGCATTATTTGTCTGGCGAATCTTGTGATATTTTTATCGATCACAAGAGCCTCAAGTACATCTTTACTCGTAAAGATTTGAACTTGAGGCAGAGGAGGTGGCTAGAATTGATAAAGGATTATGACCTCACTATCCAAGTATCATCAGGGAAGGCAAATGTGGTGGCCGATGCTCTTAGTCGCAAGACAATGCCCCTGTTGTTGATTGTCTTGTTGCTGATTTTGGCGTTTAGGAGTCTCCTCGCTGCGGGGACCGTGCAGGTGAAACTCAAATGATTCTTGAGTCGACAATTCACGAGCGTGTCGCGAGAGGCACAACAAAGATGATCGTTTGCTCCAAAGAGGTGAGGAAGCGCCTTGAGGATGGCAAGTCACGGAGACTTTACCGTTGATGATGCGGAGCCTTGAGGTTTCAGGGCCGTCTGCGGCGTGCCCCAAAAATCTCAAGTGAAAGAAGACATCCTGAAAGAAGCTCATCGCACCCGTACCACGGTCCATCTGGAGAGACCAAGATGTACTGAGGACTTGAAGAAGAATTTACGGTGGAAAAGGATGAGAGTGGATATTGCCAAGTATGTGGCGTCTTGTGGGATTTGCCGGAAGATCAAAGCTGAGCATAAGCGTCCCCGGCTGTTATTCTGACCTTTGGAGATTCTGTGTGGCCATGGGATGACATCTCTATGGATTTTGTGGTTGGCTTACCTCGTACTCCTCGAGGAAGGATCTTTGTTTGGGTTGTGGTGGACCGGCCTCAAAGAAGTCTCACAAGATTTCATTCCCATCCGCACGACCAATTCAATGAGCGAGTTGGCTCCCATCTATGTGCGGGAGATTGTGAGATTGCATGGTGTACCCAAGACCATTATCTCACGATCGGGATGCGAAGTTCGTCTCCAAATTCTGGGAGAGTTTGCAGAGTGCTTTGGAGTACGCAGCTTCGCCTTAGTACCGCTTTTCACCCTCAGACAGATGGGCGCCTGAGCGTACCATCCAAACTTTGGAGGACATGCTCGGTGGCCTGTGTGATGGCTTGGAAGGGTAGCTGGGAAGACCATTTGCCCCTTGCGAGTTTGCTTACAATAACAGCTATCATTCCAAAGATCCTGGCCTGCTCCTTATGAGGTCTTGTATGGCGGAAGTGTAGATCGCCACTCTGTTGGGATGCCGTGGGCGAGAGAGCTATTCTTGGACCGGATTGGGTGCAGCAGATCGTTGATCGTGGTGTCGGAGGTTCGGCGAGAACCTTATCGCATACAGAGCGCATGAAAAGCTATCGCCGATGTGAGGCGGCGAGACTTGGAGTTTGAGGTGGGTGATAACGTACTCTTGCGAGTATCTCCCACAAGGGTGTGGTGCGTTTTGGCACCAAAGGAAAGCTCACCCAAGGTATGTTGGGCCTTTTCCTATCCTCGCCTGAGTTGGCGAGGTTGGCCTATCGCCTAGAGCTACCGGATCCATGCAAGGTGTGCATAATGTGTTCCATGTCTCGATGTTGAAGAAATACTTGCATGATCCGGAGTTGGTGGTTCCATTGGAACCATTAGTGCTTCAGCAGGACCTCACCTTCGAGTCCCGTCTGTGGAAATTCTAGGGACTTGAGCGAGTGATGAAGAACAGACGCTTAAGTTTGTCAAGGTCTGTGGTCACATCGCACCGAGAGAAGCGACTTGGGAGCTGGAATCTCGCATGCGCGAGAAGTATCCCGAGCTGTTCGCCTCAGGTATGTGATGTGAAAATTCGACCTTTTGGTTTTGCTGGGTTTCGTGTTGGTGCGTTTAGATTCGAGGTCGAATCCTGTTGAAGGGGGGAAGAATGTGACACCACGGAGTGTCGTATCCTTAATTATTGAGCATGATGAGGATATAAACATTATGAGATGTGGAAATAAGGTTAAAACCATAGGAATTGGAGGTTAATAGCTTTTTCGGGCCGTTTCCGGGCCGTTTTCGGGGTTTTGGGCCTTCCTGGGGGAGTTTTGGGCCTTGGTGGGCTTTGGAGGGATTGAGAAGGACTCTTATTGGACTAGGGCAGGGTGTGGGGGCTGGTAAAGGGGCCCCTGCCCCTTGCGCCCCACCTCAGCCCCAAGCGCCCCCTCCCTCCACCTCTCCTCCCTCCCTCCCCTAAGCCCTAGCCGCCCCATACCGTCGCCCCTCCCCTTCCTCCACCTCCACACCACCTCCCCTCCACCCCTTGCTGCCCTAGGGTGGCCTCCCCACCCCTGCACCTCGTGGATCCATCCCGTGGAGCGAGGAGCGAGGAGCGAGGAGCGTGGAGCGAGGAGATCCGCGGAGATTGATTGGAGTTTTGTGCTTCGGGCAAAGGTATGAACATGGGGATCCTTGGAATTGATCTAGGTACTGTTATTAGGATGTTTATGAAGTTTTTAGATCAATTGGAGGCGTTGGTTTGAAGTAATTTGGGTTAGATCTAAACTTGTCCACGTTTCTGTTTTCGGGCAGATTGAGCAGTCGAGCTAGGGTTCGAGTTTTCGTCAATTTAGAGTTCGAATCTGATCGTACGGACTTCTAGGAAGTTGTAGATAATTTAATTATATTTCCGTGGACGTAAAGCACGTTAAATTCCGATCATCCGTTTGAAAGTTATGGCTGTTTTACTGAGCGCCTAAAAATCTGTGACGCGATTGGAACAGATCTCGGTAATCTGTAGATTAAACAACTTTAGAAGCCGAATCAGTCTTTCCTTATACCTAGAGAAAGTTGGGAAATTTCCTAAGCTACGCGAGGGTGTACTCGTTTATTTCATTTGGAGTCCCAGAACTCAAGTTATGCCTTTTGCAAGGCTGCTGTCCCGCCGGGACAGAACCTCTGTTTTAGGTTTTGCGAGTAGTTGGCAATGTCGTGTTAGATGGGGGTTTGTGTACTGTTTTGAGGTTATGATTGTGAGTGTGTGATGCCTATGTGCAGGTGGTGTGACCCCGGGAGTGCCCTCTTCTTCCCGCCAATCCGTTGCACGTGTTTGAGGCAAGTGTGTTGTGATGGATAGCGAGTTGTAGGTTGCATGTTGAGATTAGATGGAATTGTTTACATGATATATGTCCACTTGCCATGTGTTAATGATTGATATGATATGATGAGCATGTTTAACATATTATGATGTCATGTGTTAATATGTGAATTAAATATGATAATTGGCATGGTTGCATGCATGTCATGAGATAGAGGCGAGGCGGTGAGAAAGTCTTAACTAGTCCTAAGAAGGTCGGTTGAGAAAGTTATGACTAATCCGGAACGCTATTGAGTAAGTCCTATGTCGTGATTCCATCCACGTGGTGTTTGGAAGCGAGTAGGTGTAACACCCCAAAATTTTGCTTTTCTTAAATTCATGTGTGATTTGGCACTTTGGTGAATTTTTGGAATTTTCTGGAATTTATTTGGATTTATTTGGAATTTATTTGAATTTATTCCATTTTGAAATAATTAAAGAATTTAATTTTGCAAATAAAATTTTGTTGGAAATATTTTATTTGAGTCCAAAATGTTCCAAAATATTTTCCGTAATTTTTCTCGAATTTTTACGAGTCATTTGCTATTTTTAATGAATTAAATGAATTATCGGGAATTATTTTAAATATTAAATCGCTGGAAAATCAACCGAGATTATTGTTTCATCCGCTCGAGCCCGAAGTCGGACTCGAGTTCGAGTCCGACCAGCGACGTGACTCGACCGAACCCACTCCTAAACCTAATCAATCCCAACCGTTGGATCAAGATCCAACTACCGAGATCCGCCATACCGGCTCGAGCCAGATCCGCCCGGATCCGATCGCGCCAGGCGATCGTGGGCCGTTGATCGCGCCACGTGGACGGGCCGAGCGTCGTCGTCTTCGCCGAGTCCGAAGCCGGACTCCGCCGCGACCCGCCACCGTGAAGAACTAGGTCTCCGTCTTCCGCGACGGACGCCGAGGCTATTTAATGCCGGATCGCACTCGAGGACCGCCGTGACCTCGCGCACTTCTTGCCCTAACCCGCCGAGCTCTAGCCGCCGTGAGGTTCGCCGGAATCGCTCGCCGTAGTTGCGTGAAGAGCCGCCACGGTCCTTGCCTCGCCTCGCCGCCCGCCGTCCTCCGCCGCCATTGACCCCAGATTGAAACCCCGGCCAGGCGCACCGAAGACACCATCCATCTCGCCGAGCACGCCCCAACCGCCGTTTGGGTGGTCGCTGCCTCGCCGGCAATGCAACTCCGGTGAAGCCATCGCCGACTCCCGAGCTCCACCAACCGTCCGATCAAGATCCAAAGGCCCAGATCGTGCCACGTCACCTCGGTGAGTTTCCCGTTGAAAATCCTAGATCTAATCCCAACCGTTGGATCTAGATCCAACGGCTTAGGTTGCGCCGTATCAAGAATCGCACCAGTTAGATTGGATGCGACCGTTGGATCAAGATCCAACGGCCCACGATCGATCACGTCGCGCCCAAGCACATGAGGCCAAACTCAATCCCACCGTCGGATTTCAAACCAACGGCCACGACAGCCACGCTGGCCCAGGAAGCCGAAGCCGCCGCGCCACGGCGCGCGTGATCACCGACACGCCGGGCCCGCGTGTCGGGCCGACAGCATCGCGGACGTCACCCATG
The DNA here is from genome assembly GCA_036346355.1 of Rhipidocladum racemiflorum. Classification (NCBI taxonomy): domain Eukaryota; kingdom Viridiplantae; phylum Streptophyta; class Magnoliopsida; order Poales; family Poaceae; genus Rhipidocladum; species Rhipidocladum racemiflorum. The sequence continues at coordinate 74,460,455 of CM070569.1, read as the reverse complement.
ACGTCATCGGTGGGACCCAATTGCCGCCACCGCGGTTGAGTTCCCGCCGACGTCAAGAATGACGTCACCCGAAAGGGCCCACATGTCGCCGACACGTAGAGTCGTGGGCCGAGTCCACGGTGGACCGAGCCAAACCGTGGACCACGCCCATGGATCACCGACGCCACCGCCCAATCGAGCCGACACGTGTCCATGCTCGACGCAATAATTAATTTCGAAAAGAAAATGATTTATTAATTCGAAATATTGATTCAAATTTAGATTCAAACTTCAAACGCTTATAACTTTTATGCTTCAACTCCGATTTGAGTGATTCAAATTTCTAAATTTGTATAAAATTAAGATCTACCTAAATATGAATTTTATTTAATTTTGGACTAAATTTTTCCTCTGTAAAATTATTTAATTGATTATTTAAACTTTAAATAATCATAACTTTTATGCTTTAACTCCAAATTTGACGATTCAGCTTTCTAAAAATCCAGAAAATTATGTTCTCTCTGTTTATGGATTTTATTTGGAGTTTTGGGATGTTTTGCCTATTGTTTATTTGTGTATTTGCTATTTGCACGCTTTTACGAGTAGAGCGTTGAAGTGCCTGGAAGGATTCGAAGGAGAAGTATTGACTCAGGATCCAACTCAAGACCAAGAACAAGTACTTTTTGAAGGCAAGTTGTGCTTTGACCATGTTGATCCTATTTCGAAATCTATTTTGATTTAAACTATTGCATGCTAGTTCAATTAGAAACATACTTTGCTTAAACATGGGGGTTAGATAAATACCAATTTGCTTTATGACACCTTGATTATCTAAGTATGTGCCTTGATCCCTTGTCACCCTTGTTGTGGATTACTAGTTGGACATTATTAAATCGCCAACATGGGTTTAGACCGTTGTAGTATCTTGCTTAGACACCTTACGTGCTCATGACATGATTTTGGACAATCAAATGTTAATATTGACTTAATGATATATTGAACCTGTTTTGGAAAAGTATCATGTGATGTTGATGGCACGTGGTGCATGGTAATCAATCGGGTTTTGAATATGATTTCGGCCAGGGGCATGTGGCAAGAGTAATCAGTGGGCAGTTGTGGCATTGGGAATGTTGATTTGGTTCTTGGGTAGTCCCGCCTGGTCACTCTAAGGACTTAACCTTGCAAGCCTTTGAACTGGTCATACTTGCAACCACATGGTTGGAATGGGACGGCCCTAGTTGACTAAGTCGCTAAGGACTCACTTGTGGAGCCTCAGGGTGTCAATTACACCGTTTGTGTGATTATGACGGGGAGCGTATCGTGGTCGTGTGGCCGATACCCATCTAACGGTGTGTTGGTCCCATACTTCGCCTTGGCTAAGGGAAGGGATGGTGTAGAGCACGAACCTGAGAGGACCACCTGTGTTGTTTGAGGCTTCCAAAGGCTTTGTTACTGAATTCGCCTTTGTGGTGTTTGGTGTATCTTGTGGGTAAAGTGCATAACCTCTGCAGAGTATAGAATCTATTCGAATAGCCGTGTCCGCGGTACTGGACATCGCACGGGAATTACAGTCAAGGGTTAGACTTTCTGAAAATAACTTGGATTTGAAAGGTTGGGTTGGTTTAGTAATGAAGATGATGGAAATGTGGTTTAGGATGGGGAAAATGTTTATTAAATTTCCTGAAAAGTTATTTATGCTTTACTTGTTTTTACTGCTTTCGAATCTACTTATATTACTTGTCAAATGTCAAGCATCGCCAAAAATACCTTGTGCTATTCCTTTGTACCAAGCCATGCATATAGTATATTAGCTTGCATTACGTGCATGACTTCTTTGAGTACCAAGTACTCACCCTTGCCTCAACACAATACCAGTTGAAGAGGAGACTACGCCCCGGAGGAGGAATTCCAAGAGGACCGTCTACTTAGGGATGCGAGCCCGATCGATTGCTGTGGTATCTTGGATGGCGCCACGGTTATTTGTTTTTCCGCTGCTACTACTTTTCTCTGAATAAGTTTTGCCTTGCAAGGCATATATTTGTAACTTGGCCATAAGGTCGAGTAACCACTTTGGTTATTTAAATAAAGTACTTTGTTAATATCGATTGGTATGATTGTGATACTTACCGATGTTAAGACTGTGCACTAAGCGGCGTTCTGGACTAGTGCTGAATACACAGAGGGTCCGGATTTGCAAATTCGGGGTCCCGACAGAGGTGGTATCAGAGCCATACTTGACCGTAGGCTCAACCCTAAGCTAGAATGGTCGTAGTGAGGATAAAACCTATTTTCTAAAGCTAAAAATTTGTGAAGACAAGAAATGACATCTCGACTTATCCCCTTCTCTCTTTTCTTGTCTCTTGCTGAAATTTTCCCTTACCTTGTCACAATTTAAAAATTCCGAGTTCTTACGTAAAACACTCTTGTGACAGATGGAGGAAGAGTTCAACTACGTTGATCTGGGAGTTGGTCACGCCATGAACTTTGGCATATGCTACGAGACTCTCGGAGATTTTGAGAAGCCCCAATACCAAGTGGAAGTGATCGGACAAGCGGGATTGATCAAGGCTTGTGACGTGAGGATTGAGGTACCGCTAGGAAAAAGGGCCAGTGCAATCGCCCGATACAACACCTTTGACCGCCAGAGATCTACAATGCGAGATGGGTATCCAAGAAGTATCACGACGCGCAATGCGGCACATTACCCGTATCTACGCCAGAGAATTGGAGAGTACGGTGTTCGCTACCATCCGCAAGCCGATAACCTTCTTGACCGAAGGAGATTCAGGAAGAGGATGCCACGGTTACACGCTTGGCACGATTTGTCGTCGCCAGGAGGATGTACTAGATAATACAAGCAAGGAGCTACGAGAAGGCCCGCAAGGAGATCACGACAGAGAAGAACAGATGGCGGGAAGCTCAAGAGTATGTGGCACACCTTCTGCGAAGGATTGACGAGTTGGAGATGACCTTGTACGGACTGCACTCCAGAGCCAAGATTGAGCTACACGAGCCGATCCAGAGGAGTCGATCTCGATGAGGACACCGCTTCTTCGACTACCACAGAGGACACAAATACGGACATGGCGATCGTTACGCCTATGCCACAAAGACCTGCACCAGGCCGTGGGGTTTTCGATGAGTGAGCATAGGTTCTATAGTGAGACTCCTTCGCCGAGTCGCGTCATAGAATAAAGAGTCACCCTTTAGGCGTTAGACTCGAGAGTTAGTTCGATTTGGATTTGCTTTGTTTGTCGAGTGTGCATTATGTGTTGCAAGGCCCTTAGGCATTGTAAGCACCATACCAAGTTATTAATAATAAAGTTGGACCTTAAAGTTACCCCTTTCGCCCGCATAAATTCCATATTACTTGTCTATTCTTGTTTCCCTCTCATCTCTAAACCTAGAGCAAATCGACAGATGGTGAACACCGTGGAAACTTTGGAAGCAATGGGAGTGGTTCTCGCCACAGAAAACCCCAATGATGGAACACCGCACCGCCACCGGATATGCAGAATTTCGAGCTTTTCTTGCTGCCTGACTCGGTTGATGCATGCTATGATGCAACAAATGCAGCACGTCCATCGCTCAGGCCACCGCTAATCAAGTTAATCAGGGCCACGCCGTAATACAAGGCCGTGTCGAGTTCATGAGGACTCACCCACCCACTTTCTTCGGGAATGCCAATCCATTGGAGGCCGATGATTGGTTAAGATCAATTGAGAGGAAGCTACACATAGCTCAATGCATAGGAAATGAGAAGGTACTCTACGCTTCTCATCAATTTGGAAGGAACGACCGCCGAATGGTGGGAGAACTTCGTGCCACACAGAGAACCCTCAAGATATCACTTGGGAAGAGTTCACAATTGCATTCAAAAGATTATCACGTGCTGAAGGAATCATGGACCTTAAGAAGGAGGAGTTGAGCATCAAGCAAGGTAATCACCCGATGGTCGACTACGAACAAGTTCACACAGCTAGCACGCCACGCACTGAGGATGTAGCGACAGATAAATCCGCATACCTCGCTTTTATGAAGGGACTCAACTCGGGATTGCAAGTAGGGTTGATCACCCACACCTTTCCGCATTTCCAAGAGTTGGTGAATAAGGCGCTTATTCTTGAGGACAAGCGCAAGGAACTGGATGAGAACAGAAGCGCAGGATGCAACAAAGAAGGATCACGCCCGAGAACGCAATAGCAGCGCTGAGAGTTGCACGAATCAATTCTTCGAGATTCCAACCACGAGAATGCAACAAGGACACCACCCCGGCACCAAGACCTGTCAATCAAAACTACGGACCCCACCCGCTTAGAAACGCTACGAGCAATCAGCAGGAACAGTGAGACGCAATGCTACAAGCGCAACGAGCCAGACACTTTGCCAACAGCTTGTCCAAAGAAGACAGCAGGAGTGACCCCAGTTCGCTTCAACCTAGGAACCACCCCAGCTAGGACGCCAAAGATCAGGAGCCACACCCTGCCGTGGTGAGAGGCCGAGTCAACCATGTCACCGCAGATGCCTTTGCGAGAATGCTCACGGACGTAAATCTTTGGGTAAGTTACTTGTTAACTCGATACACCTGCAGCTTTTGTTTGACTACGGAGCTTCAGATTCGTTTGTTTCGCAAGGCTTTGCTACTAGAAATGATTTGAGGATTGCAAGGCTTAAGTGCATGCTTTTGGTTCAAACCCCTGGTTCCGAACTCCGAACGAAAGTAGGATGTTCCGGGGTGAGAATACTAATAGGTGGAATAGAGTTCCTAGCAAACCTTATAATTTTGGAAACCGGACCTTAGATGTTATATTGGGAATGGATTGGTTATCCAAGCACAAGGCCGTATTGGATTGTGGGCGAAGGACTATCTCGATTGAGAGCCCGTGTGGGAAGAAAGTGGAATTTCAAGCCACCTGCAGTTAGAGATGGGCAGTTGATGGTTAACAGTACCAAGGCAATCAGCATAGAGGATGTCCCAAGAGTGAATGAGTACCCGATGTTTTTCCCGAAGATCTACGGTATGCCGCGAGACGAGGGACATAGAGTTTGTGATAGAGCTTGTACAGGTACAAAGACCGATAGCAAAGAGACCCTATCGGATGTCTACCGAGGAGTTGGTAGAGATGAAGAAACAGACTAGAAGAGTTAATGGAGAAAGGATTTATCGAGACCAAGTTCGCCGTGGGGAGCACCGGTTTTGTTTGTCAAGAAGAAGGACGGGAGTTTCGGGATGTGCATTGACTACCGTGCACTCAATGAAGTCACCGTGAAGAATAAGTATCCGCTACCCAGGATTGATGATTTGTTTGATCGATTGAGAGGAGCCGGAGTTTTCTCCAAGATTGATCTCGAGATCGGGATACCATCGCTTGAAGATCCGATCAGAAGATATTCAAGGCGCATTCTCGTCAAGATATGGACATTACGAGTTCTGATTATGTCCTTTGAAATTTAACGAATCGCGCCCGGCTTATTTCATGAATATGATGAATAAGGTGTTCATGGAATATTTGGACAAGTTTGTCGTCGTGTTCATAGACGATATCCTAGTCTACTCCAAGACAGAGGATGAACATGCCGAACACTTAAGGCGAGTTTTGGAAAAGCGAGGAACAAAGAACTTTTCGCCAAGTTCAAAGAAGTGTGATTTTTGGAAGGACAAGGTGGAGTTTCTTGGACATGTAATGACCGCAGAAGGAGTCGCCAGTAGATCCAAGCAAAGTAGAAGCGGTGTTACATTGGGAGTACCAAGGCGTGACCCAGATTCGAGTTTCCTTGGAATGGCAGGATACTACCGCCCGTTTCATCGAAGGCTTCTCGACAATTCGCGAAACCTCTTACGCAATTGCTGAAGAAGGAAAAGAAGTTTGCATGGACGCTTGAGAATGTGAGAAAGGATTTCAGGAGTGAAGAAGCGATTGACATCAAGACCGGTGTTAGTTCTACCTGGATGTTGTTCAAAGCTTCGATATTTATTGTGACGCATCGCGCCAAGGACTTGGATGTGTGCCGATGCAGAATGGAAAGGTCGCCGCTTATGCATCAAGGCGATTGAGGCCGCATGAGGAGAATTACCCGACACATGACCTAGAGTTAGGCTGCCGTAGTGCATGCCTTGAAGATATGGCGTCACTATCTCGATTGGAAACAGATGTGAAGTATATACGGATCATAAGAGCCTTAAGTACATATTCACGATCGGATCTGAATATGAGGCAAAGGAGATGGCTAGAGTTGATCAAGGACTACAATGTTGGAATCCATTACCATCCCGGGAAGGCCAACGTAGTAGCCGATGCTCTGAGTCGGAAAAGCCATACCGTGAGTACGTTGCTAGCCACAAGTCGAGGATGAGTTATGTGAGGATTTTGAAAATGAAGATTGAGGTAGTACAGGGATTCTTGGCCACATTAGAAGTAAAGCCTACCCTAGAGGATCGATCCGAGAAGGACAGAAGGATGATGACAGGATCCGCAGGATTAAGTCCATCAAGGAGGAAGGCAAGGCAGAGGACTTCAAGTTGGATGAGCAAGGCACGTCGTGGATGAAGGATCGCATTTGTGTGCCTAACAAAAAGGAGTTAAAGCAGCGATTCGAAGAAGCCCATGACTCTAAGTACTCAATTCATCCTGGAAGCGCCAAGATGTATCGAGGATCTCAAGGAGAGATTACGGTGGCCGAGTATGAAGCGTGAAGTTGCCGAGCATGTTGCATTGTGCGGCGTATGCCAGAGAGTCAAGGCAATGCATCGAGACCACAGGATTGCTACAACCGTGAAAGTACCCGAGTGGAAGTGGGAGGAAATCGGAATGGATTTCATTACCGGTTTGCCGAAGACTCAAGGAGGTTATGACTCCATATGGGTTATAGTGGATCGCTTGACTAAAGTAGCCCATTTTATCCCGTGAAGACCACTTACTCGGAGATAAATTAGCGTAATTGTACATGATCAGGATTGTCTGTTTGCACGGAGTGCCAAAGAGGATTGTATCGGACAGAGGTACCCAATTTACCTCAAGGTTACGGAATAAGTTGCATGAAGCCATGGGAACCCGTTTGAACTTCAAGATGACTTATCATCCATGCATCGGATGGATGAGACCGAAAGAGTCAACAGATTCGGAGGATATGTTGAGAGCTTGTGCATTAGCTTATGCTACCTCTTGGGATAAGAGTTTACCGTATGCCGAGTTTAGTTATAACAATAGTTATCAAGCTAGTTCTGAGATGTCACCTTTTGAGGCCTTTGTATGGTCGACCACTGTCGGACGCCATTGAATTGGAATGAGACCGCGAGCACCGTGTCTTTGGGCCTGATATTCTTCAAGAAATTTGAAGAGCGGTCGCCATGATTAGGGAAAGGTTGAAGATCGCCCAATCACGACAGAAGAGTTATCTTGACAATCGTCGCCGAGATTTGAGTTTTGAACCGAAGACTTTGTATACCTCGAGTTACGCCTCAGGGAGTTAAGAGGTTCCATGCCAAAGGGAAACTCGCACCCGTTATGTTGGGCCATTTAAGATTTTGAGTCGCAGAGGCGGTTGCTTATCACCGGAGTTGCCACGATCGTTGGCGAGGAGTGCATGACGTGTTCCATGTGTCCCGATTGAAGAAGTGCCTCCGAAGTTCCCGAGGAATGCAGACACCGCTAGAGTTAATTGAGTTGCAAGAGGACTTGACTTATAAGGAGCATCCCGTGAGGATTCTAGACACAATGGATCGAGAAACTAGAAACAAGTCAACCTGCTTCAGTAGAGTTCAAAGTGGAGCAACCATGAAGAAAGCGAAGCGACTTGGGAGCGAAGAGGATTTGAAGAAAGAGTTTCCAAACCTATTCTCAGTGAGCCCTGAATCTCTGGGACGAGATTCTATTAAGGGGGAGGTTTGTAACACCCCAAAATTTTGCTTTTCTTAAATTCATGTGTGATGTGGCACTTTGGTGAATTTTGGAATTTTCTGGAATTTATTTGGATTTATTTGGAATTTATTTGAATTTATTCCATTTTGAAATAATTAAAGAATTTAATTTTGCAAATAAAATTTTGTTGGAAATATTTTATTTGAGTCCAAAATGTTCCAAAATATTTTCCAGAATTTTTCTGAGTCATTTGCTATTTTTAATGAATTAAATGAATTACTGGGAATTATTTTAAATATTAAATCGCTGGAAAATCAACCGAGCCGGTTACTGTTCATCCGACCGAGCCCGAGTCAGACTCGAGTTCGAGTCCGACCCGAGCCACGTGACTCGACCGAACCCACTCCTAAACCTAATCAATCCCAACCGTTGGATCAAGATCCAACGGCTGAGATCCGCCCGTACCGGTTCGAGCCGTATCCGGCCCGGATCCGATCGCGCCCGTGCGATCGTGGCCGTTGATCGTGCCACGTGGACGGCTGTGCGTCGTCGTCTTCGCCGAGACCGAGCCGGACTCCGCCGCCGCACCCGCCGCCGTGAAGAACTAGGTCTCCGTCTTCCGCACGGATGCCGAGGCTATTTAATGCCCGGATCGCACCCCGAGGACCGCCGTGACCCCGCGCACTTCTTGCCCTAACCCGCCGAGCTCTAGCCGCCGTAGGTTCGCCGGAATCGCTCGCCGTAGTTGCGTGAAGAGCCGCCACGGTCCTTGCCTCGCCTCGCCGCCGTCCGCCACGGTCCGCCACGGTCCTTGCCTCGCCTCGCCACGGTCCTTCGACCTTTTGGTTTTGCTGGGTTTCGTGTTGGTGCGTTTAGATTCGAGGTCGAATCCTGTTGAAGGGGGGAAGAATGTGACACCACGGAGTGTCGTATCCTTAATTATTGAGCATGATGAGGATATAAACATTATGAGATGTGGAAATAAGGTTAAAACCATAGGAATTGGAGGTTAATAGCTTTTTCGGGCCGTTTCCGGGCCGTTTTCGGGGTTTTGGGCCTTCCTGGGGGAGTTTTGGGCCTTGGTGGGCTTTGGAGGGATTGAGAAGGACTCTTATTGGACTAGGGCAGGGTGTGGGGGCTGGTAAAAGGGGCTCCCCCTGCCCCCCCTTGCGCCCCACCTCAGCCCCATGCGCCCCCTCCCTCCACCTCTCCTCCCTCCCCCTCCCCTAAGCCCTAGCCGCCCCCCCATACCGTCGCGCCTCCCTTCCTCCACCTCCACACCACCTCCCCTCCACCCCTTGCTGCCCTAGGGTGGCCTCCCCACCCCTGCACCTCGTGGATCCATCCCGTGGAGCGAGGAGCGAGGAGCGAGGAGCGTGGAGCGAGGAGATCCGCGGAGATTGATTGGAGTTTTGTGCTTCGGGCAAAGGTATGAACATGGGGATCCTTGGAATTGATCTAGGTACTGTTATTAGGATGTTTATGAAGTTTTTAGATCAATTGGAGGCGTTGGTTTGAAGTAATTTGGGTTAGATCTAAACTTGTCCACGTTTCTGTTTTCGGGCAGATTGAGCAGTCGAGCTAGGGTTCGAGTTTTCGTCAATTTAGAGTTCGAATCTGATCGTACGGACTTCTAGGAAGTTGTAGATAATTTAATTATATTTCCGTGGACGTAAAGCACTTTAAATTCCGATCATCCGTTTGAAAGTTATGGCTGTTTTACTGAGCGCCTAAAAATCTGTGACGCGATTGGAACAGATCTCGGTAATCTGTAGATTAAACAACTTTAGAAGCCGAATCAGTCTTTCCTTATACCTAGAGAAAGTTGGGAAATTTCCTAAGCTACGCGAGGGTGTACTGCTTTATTTCATTTGGAGTCCCAGAACTCAAGTTATGCCTTTTGCAAGGCTGCTGTCCCTTGGGACAGAACCTCTGTTTTAGGTTTTGCGAGTAGTTGGCAATGTCGTGTTAGATGGGGGTTTGTGTACTGTTTTGAGGTTATGATTGTGAGTGTGTGATGCCTATGTGCAGGTGGTGTGACCCCGGGAGTGCCCTCTTCTTCCCGCCAATCCGTTGCACGTGTTTGAGGCAAGTGTGTTGTGATGGATAGCGAGTTGTAGGTTGCATGTTGAGATTAGATGGAATTGTTTACATGATATATGTCCACTTGCCATGTGTTAATGATTGATATGATATGATGAGCATGTTTAACATATTATGATGTCATGTGTTAATATGTGAATTAAATATGATAATTGGCATGGTTGCATGCATGTCATGAGATAGGGCGAGGGCGGTGAGAAAGTCTTAACTAGTCCGGCAAGGTCAGTGAGAAAGTTATGACTAATCCGGAACGCCATTGAGTAAGTCCTATGTCGTGATTCCATCCACGTGGTGTTTGGAAGCGAGTAGGTGTAACACCCCAAAATTTTGCTTTTCTTAAATTCATGTGTGATTTGGCACTTTGGTGAATTTTTGGAATTTTCTGGAATTTATTTGGATTTATTTGGAATTTATTTGAATTTATTCCATTTTGAAATAATTAAAGAATTTAATTTTGCAAATAAAATTTTGTTGGAAATATTTTATTTGAGTCCAAAATGTTCCAAAATATTTTCCAGAATTTTTCTGGAATTTTTCTGAGTCATTTGCTATTTTTAATGAATTAAATGAATTATTGGGAATTATTTTAAATATTAAATCGCTGGAAAATCAACTCGAGTCAAGCATCGTTCATCCGCCGAGCCCGAGTCGGACTCGAGTTCGAGTCCGACCCGAGCGGCGTGACTCGACCGAACCCACTCCTAAACCTAATCAATCCCAACCGTTGGATCAAGATCCAACTACCGAGATCCGCCATACCGGTTCGAGCCGTATCCGCCCGGATCCGATCGCGCCGTCGCGATCGTGGCCGTTGATCGCGCCACGTGGACGGCCGAGCGTCGTCGTCTTTCGCCGAGTCCGAGCCGGACTCGCCGCCGCACTCCGCCACCGTGAAGAACTAGGTCTCCGTCTTCCGCACGGACGCCGAGGCTATTTAATGCCGGATCGCACCGAGGACCGCCGTGACTTCGCGCACTTCTTGCCCTAACCCGCCGAGCTCTAGCCGCTGAGGTTCGCGGAATCGCCGCCGAAGTTGCGTGAAGAGCCGCCACGGTCCTTGCCTCGCCGCCGCCCGCCGCCCTCCGCCGCCATTGACCCCAGATTGAAACCCCGGCCAGCGCACCAAGACACCATCCATCTCGCCGAGCACGCCCCAACCGCCGTTTGGGTGGTCGCTGCCCTCGGCCGGCGGCGCAACTCCGCCGTGAAGCCATCGCCGACCCGAGCTCCACTCAACCGTCCGATCAAGATCCAAAGGCCCAGATCGTGCCACGTCACCTCGGTGAGTTTCCGTTGAAAATCCTAGATCTAATCCCAACCGCTGGATCTAGATCCAACGGCTTAGGTTGCGCCGCGTATCAAGAAGCGCACCAGGTTAGATTGGATCCGACCGTTGGATCAAGATCCAACGGCCCACGATCGATCCACGTGCGCCCCAAGCACATGCGGCAAAACTCAATCCCCGCCGTCGGATTTCAAACCCACGGCCACGTTGGTGCCCCGCGTCCTGGAAGCCGAGCGTCGCCGCCCACGCTGGCAGCGTCGTGGACGCCGACGCCCCGCGGTCGGCGTGTCGATGGCGACCGCGGACGCCACCCATGACGCCATCGGTGGGACCTACCTGTCGACCGTGGGCCGAGTTCCGCCGACGCCAAGAATGACGTCACCCGAGAGGGCCCACATGTCGGCCGACACGTGAGTCGTGGACCGAGTCCACGGTGGACCCAAGCCAAACCGTGGACCACGTCCATGGATCACCGACGCCACCGCCCAATCGAGTGACACGTGTCCATGCTGACGCAATAATTAATTTCCGAAAAAGAAAATGATTTATTAATTCGAAATATTGATTCAAATTTAGATTCAAACTTCAAACGCTTATAACTTTTGCGTTTCAACTCCGATTTGAGTGATTCAAATTTCTAAATTTGTATAAAATTAAGATCTACCTAAATATGAATTTTATTTAATTTTTGGACTAAATTTTTCCTCTGTAAAATTATTTAATTGATTATTTAAACTTTAAATAATCATAACTTTTGCGTTTTAACTCCAAATTTGACGATTCCAGTTTCTAAAAATCCAGAAAATTATGTTCTCTCTGTTTATGGATTTTATTTGGAGTTTTGGGATGTTTTTGCCTATTGTTTATTTGTGTATTTGCTATTTGCACGCTTTACGAGTAGACGTTGAAGTGCCGGAAGGATTCGAAGGAGAAGTATTGACTCAGGATCCAACTCAAGACCAAGAACAAGTACTTTTTGAAGGCAAGTTGTGCTTTGACCATGTTGATCCTATTTCGAAATCTATTTTGATTTAAACTATTGCATGCTAGTTCAATTAGAAACATACTTTGCTTAAACATGGGGGTTAGATAAATACCAATTTGCTATATGACACCTTGATTATCTAAGTATGTGCCATGATCCCTTGTCACCCTAGTTGTGGATTACTAGTTGGACATTATTAAATCGCCAACATGGGTTTAGACCGTTGTAGTATACTGCTTAGACCTGCTACGTGCTCATGACATGATTTTGGACAATCAAATGTTAATATTGACTTAATGATATATTGAACCTGTTTTGGAAAAGTATCATGTGATGTTGATGGCACGTGGTGCATGGTAATCAACTGGGGTTTTGAATAACAGTTTTCGACCGGGGCATGTGGCAAGAGTAATCAGGTGGGCCAGTTGTGGCATTGGGAATGTTGATTTGGTTCTTCGGGTAGTCCTGCCCTGGTCACTCTAAGGACTTAACCTTGCAAGCCTTTGAACTGGGTCATACTTGCAACCACATGGCTGGAATGGGACGGCCCTAGTTGACTAAGTCGCTAAGGACTCACTTGTGGAGCCTCAGGGTGTCAATTACACCGTTTGTGTGATTATGCGGGGAGCGATCGTGGTCGTGGGCCGATACCCATCTAACGGTGTGTTGGTCCCATACTTCGCCTTGGCTAAGGGAAGGGATGGTGTAGAGCACGACAGGAGAGGACCACCTGTGTTGTTTGAGGCTTCCGAAAGGCTTTGTTATGATCGCTCATTCGCATACTCTTGTATGGCGGTTCACTTGACGTGGTGAGTGGATTGTATCTTGTGGGTAAAGTGCATAACCTCTGCAGAGTTTAGAATCTATTCGAATAGCCGAGTCCACGGTACTGGACAATGCTCGGGGATTACAGTCAAGGGTTAGACTTTCTGAAAATAACTTGGATTTGAAAGGTTGGTTTGGTTTAATAATGAAGATGATGGAAATGTGGTTTAGGATGGGGAAAATGTTTATTATATTTCTTGAAAATTTATTTATGCTTTACTTGTTTTTCCGCTTTCGAATCTACTTATATTACTTGTCAAATGTTTACATCGCAAAAATACCTTGTGCTATTCCTTTGTACCAAGCCATGCATATAGTATATTAGCTTGCATTCGTGCATGACTTGTCGAGTACCAAGTACTCACCCTTGCCTCAACACAATACCAGTTGAAGAGGAGACTACGCGGCTTGGAGGAGGAATTCCAAGAGGACCCGTCTACTTAGGGATGCGAGCCCGATCTGTTGCCTGTGGTATCTTGGATGGCGCCACAGTTATTTGTTTTTCATTTGCTACTACTTTTCTCTGAATAAGTTTCGCCTTGCAAGGCATATATTTGTAACTTGGCCATAAGGTCGAGTAACCCTTTGATTATTTAAATAAAGTACTTTGATAGTATCGTATGGTATGATTGTGATATATACCGATGTTAAGACTGTGTGCACTAGCGCGTTCCTGGACTAGTGCTGAATACACAGAGGGTCCGGATTTGCAAATTCGGGGTCCCGACATGAATTAAATATGATAATTGGCATGGTTGCATGCATGTCATGAGATAGGGCGAGGGCGGTGAGAAAGTCTTAACTAGTCCGGCAAGGTCAGTGAGAAAGTTATGACTAATCCGGAACGCCATTGAGTAAGTCCTATGTCGTGATTCCATCCACGTGGTGTTTGGAAGCGAGTAGGCACCCTCCATCTTCGGGATGGAAGGGAGGAAAGGGTGCACACCGACGGGTGTGTACTTCCCATACCGGTATGAGGTTCCAAAGGGTCAGGAGCATTGCATTACATCGCATACAAATTGATGATGATATTGATAAGTAATCATGAATGAGATGATATACATGATGGAAGATGTTATTGCCATGTTGTTATGCTTGTTGTCCATTGCAATATGCTTGCTGAGTTTTCGAACTCACGCTTGTGTTTTCTTGTTGTTTTAGGTACCATGAGAACGGCATGCGGGAAAGGGAATAGTCACACGCTCACACGTTGCTTCACCTTAATGTTTCCCCAAGTCAATTCATTTAGTTTGATAATAAATTGCGTGTGATGGTCTTTAAAATCAAGTCTTAGCTTGGTTAATGAGAGTTCTATTGTTTGTTTGACACTTGGAACCCTAAGAGCTTAATGTTAGTCTTTTATTGTCGTTAAGACTTTATTTATTGCTGTTTTAGATGTTGCTCTTATTGCCATATGATGCTATATTCTTGCTGTTCCTTAAATTCATGATAAATCAAAGGAGGTGCTGCCGAAATCTCGGTTTTTAGCCTATGCACCTTTGCTGGAATTTTATGTTAAATATGGTATTTAGTTGTTGTTTAGCTTATGTTTGGTAGCATTCGGGCATATTAAATGCCGGGGTGTTACAAAAATAAAATATACCCTATTAACCCCGATCAACGATATATGTGTTGGTCGGGGATAGTTTATTCGATTATAATGAAAAACATACAGGTCAGGTATTGAATAACCTTCCCTCCGACCTGAAACTGATCGAGAAGAAACTTACCTCCGCATAAAACTGGCGCGAGGGAGATGCCCTCTCTAACAGGTATAGACAAACTGATTGGTAGTTATTCCCTATGAAAAAACGTCTCTTAGCGAGAAGTCACCTCCCTGCAAGAAGACACATTTTGGCAGGAAGACACCTCTTAGAAGATGACAACTGCCGTCCCTTCATCCGATATAAATAGGAGGCACGCACAAGGACAAAGGAGGATCATGTACAATCACAGATACAAGAGATTAGTATTAGTGATTTTTAGTTCTCCAATTCAAAAGCCTGTACTCTGTAAAACACACGTGATTGAATAAAAAGCAATCCCATTTCCTACTTTTTCAATCTCTGATTTCTTCACGCAAAGGAAATCCTAATCACAATTGTAGGGTCGATCTAAGGACCTCCAGGTCTTGAACATCGATAGTTTTGCTTAAGGTTACAATGGAACAAAGGTTTCAATATCAAATGTGGTCATAACAATTAGGACATAACTATACATTTAATGCTGGAATTTAAATTACCCTGATAAAATTATGCATGTAGTAATTTAAATCAAAATATAATTTAAAATATAGGATTAATATGATCAATGGTGTAACTTACCTTGTTGAAAGAACTGGTGTTTTCGGTCATCGATCTGGTACTTTTCCGGCACTCCGAAATCTAAACATTAAAAATACCCCAATTCAAGTAAAATCTAAATAAAACCCAAAACTAGCATAAATTGGTAGATTGAGATTTTAGATGAATTTAGAAAGAGAAATAGAGTCAAATGGAGTTGGAACGCACATTCGAAAGATTTAAATCAAGGAAATTAGGAGAGAGAAAAAAATACTATTTGGGATTTTTTTTGGAATGTTCTTTCTAAATGAAATTCTGCATTATTGCATCAACATGACGTTAACAAGGATTTTGGATTTTGGAATTTTCTTTATGAAGGAAATTGGGTTTATGATGTCCACATGACACAATGGTGACGTGAGCGAGGAATTTTTAATTTTGGTCAAATTTATTTTTTAAAGGAAAAATCTCATGGTCTATGACATGTGGGCCTGTGTCTATGGGCCGGGTCCATGGACTCGCTCCAGTCTATAGTGTACCGGGCACACGAGGCAGTGCACAGGACCTTATGGTCATCGAAGTTTGGCTAGGTGGCGGAGGGCGGCAAGGGGCGGAATAACAAGAGTGCAACGTGGGGAAGCTAGTTTGCTTTTGACTTTTCGTGAAATGTGATTCACAATTAGTCGTGAACCAGGTTAGCAATGAATACAGGACGTCCGATGAGGTAATTTCCCGTTACTTGGATGAACTGAGAAAATTGGAAAAATACTTCATTGACTTGAAAGTCTAATATATTTCACGAAAATATAATTTTTAGTGCACCAGTTATCCAAATTGGGCTCCTCACTACCACCTGTTCCAACAGGTGTATTTCTTGAATATTTGTCTAAACCTTCTATAGATACTACCATAGAAGAGTCCCCGTTCAGTAATAAGATCGGAGCCCTGGAGCAAGCTACGGACTGGGATAAACCATTTAAAGTCTATCTAGAACATGGGACACTGTTCGAGGTTACACATGAAAAAGACTAATCCTGAGAAGTTTTGAGCCATTGAATCTTTAAAATCTCCCTCTTCAGTGAAGGAAGTACAAAGTTTAATTGGTTGGATGGTTGCTCTCAGTCGCTTTATATCTAGATCGGGATAACGTTATTTACCTTTCTTTAAGGTAATAACAAAATACGATAAATTTCACTGGTCGGATGACGCAGAAAAAGCCTTTAATGACATTAAAAATTATTTGTTCAGCCCACCCACATTGGTATCACTAGGGGTGAAAACGGGTCGGATACGGTCGGATAGTAGGTGATCCCGTATCCTACCCTAATTATTTTTTTTCGGATACGGGTACGGATACGGGTAGTTAAAAATCGGGTAGGATACGGGTACGGGTACGGGTACGGGTATTTCGGAACGGGTAGAAAACGGGTATCGGATACTATACGAACGGGTACTATACGGATAGTGGGTACTTAACCGGATAGTACGCATATTGCCTAAAAATCAAAACAATCGATGAAAATAATCAAATATCTCACCAGGACCTTTCACTCCACTGGTACGAATATACTACAACATACTACTCAAACATACTAGGAAATAGTATATACTATTTTTTGAAGACTACAAATTTTGATTTTTTGAAGCTATATATACTACAGATTGCAGACTACAACATACTAGGAAATATTCACAGGTTGAGGGTGATCAGACAGCAAATTCATACAAAGCTTGAAGACAAATAGCACTGGAGATCCAAAGACATCAAACACTTGGAATTTTGGAGCCATGGTCACAGCTAATAGCCCAACAAAAATGGCCTACGTATTGACAGCCGAGCTGACTTAGGGTCACAAGAGCATACAAATTATGCAAGCTAATTTTCATAGTCTAATAATAGTGGGCCAATTTGCAGTAGACAATGATAGACAACACAGTCGTCTTTTCTAACAATGCAACTATGTTTAGCTAATTCAATATTGTCACATCCCAAAACAAAACAGCTGAACTATGGCAGAATTGTCACATCCCAAAACAAAGCATCCCAAAACAAAGCATCCTTCTCTCCAGCTTCCGCACCTGGCAGCTCCAGCTTCATTGGAACTCGCACTAGCTCCTTGAGTCAAGACTAGAATCAACACAATCTACAGTACGAGCAAAATGAGATGAATCAATTATCAATATCAATACAAATGCTGCTGCTCCTGATGGCACAGGACCAGAACATATAAGAACTCAAATATTAGCAAATTGGAATAGCAAACATTGAGTAATCCCCATGCATGCTTGAAGATCTCAACTCTCATCTTTGTCCTCTATCCCCATAGCATTCATGACTTCAGTTAAGGTTTCTATTTTGCTCTCCGGATCTAAAAATGATAAACAACATGTTAGTAATTATCAACGAAGACATATATCTAATGCATAAGAGAAGGCCCATAAGCAAGATAAAAGTATACCTTTTTGTGAAGCAATCATCCAATCTTTTGTACAAACCAAAGCTTCAACAACTTCAGCATCAAGTCGACTACGGTATTGATCAATAACACGTCCACCGGCGCTAAATGCCGACTCCGAAGCAACCGTAGACACTTGCATAGAGAATACATCACGAGCAAGGCAAGATAGAATTGGAAAAGATGTTGCTTGCCCCTTCCACCATGATAGCACCTCAAACGGTCCATCATCATCACCCAACTTCAATAGTCCCTTCTTTCATGTACACATCCAACTCAGACATCTTGCTTTCATTGTTTGTAGAATGATACAACACATCAATATCAACTGCATCAGCATCGTCATCATCCAATAAGCAACCCTTTGAGCTAGAAACCAAACCACTGTCTTTCGAAGTAGATGCCTTGCTCTTTGAAGGAGTATTGACAATTGATGAATAAAATGTAAATAGCTCATTGATGACATTCATGAATTCTAATTTTTCCAACTCGGCCATCTCATGGTGATACATTTTAGACAAGTACAATTCAATCATCTTGTGTTTGTACCTAGGATCAAGAAAGGACGCGACTGCCAAAGCCATGTTGCTTAAATCCCAATACTTTTCAAACTTATCTTTCATAGCATCGGCTAAGGTGTAAATAATGAATTCATCACTTTGGCACCATCTTTCAATAGCAATCTTGATCTCACAAAATTTCCGATAAAAATGATTTGCAGTAGGATAAGATGTGCCAGAGAATAGTAAGGTGACATCATAAAATCTTTTCAGACACTTACAAATATTTGTTGCATTCAACCAATCATCATTTGGAGGAGTGACATGCCCATATCTAATCCTATCTTTAAGAGCAAGACGATCAAATGCATCCTTGTAGTAAACAGCATCTCTTAGCATAACATATGTTGAGTTCCATCTTGTGGCAACATCCAAAGAAAGTGCTTTCTTAGTGTTTAAATCACATTCTTTAGCACACTTTTCAAATGCCTCCCACTGTTGAGGTGATCTTTTGACCATTGTTATAAACTCTCTAATATTTCCAACAGCATTTCCAATTATTTCTAATCCATCTCTAGCAACAAGATTTAATATATGATTTGCACATCTAACATGGAAGAATTTGCCACCACATACAAGAAAGCCTCTAGCATTATCAATAACAACATCAACAGCCACTTTATTTGAAGAAGCATTATCCAACGAAAGGGCAAACAGTTTCTTATCAAGGTTCCAATTCAACACATTTGAAAAAAAGGTGTCACCCAATTTGAGCCCTGAATGACTTCCTTCTACATGGATAAAACTAATAATCCTTTTCTGCATGTTCCAATTATCATCAACCCAATGCGCTGTGACACACATGTATGCCTTGT
This sequence comes from Rhipidocladum racemiflorum, assembly GCA_036346355.1. Taxonomy (NCBI): domain Eukaryota; kingdom Viridiplantae; phylum Streptophyta; class Magnoliopsida; order Poales; family Poaceae; genus Rhipidocladum; species Rhipidocladum racemiflorum. The sequence continues at coordinate 74,441,306 of CM070569.1, read as the reverse complement.
TTTGGATTGATGTCCACATATCCATAGTAAAGCTAACACGGCAAGATAGTGTTCTAAATTGCTCATACAACTTGTTCTTTTCCTCTTTATAAAGATCCATGATTTCTTTACGAACAGTTATACGAGATTTCATAGGAAAACTTGGTCGCAAAGACTTGATAAATTCAACAAAGTACTTATGCTGAGAGATATTAAATGGATACTCATGCATAATGATGGCATAATAAAATTTTCTCAAACTAGTTTCCTGATCATACCGATATGTTGCAATTGCATCCTCCTTCTGATCTATCAGTTGTTGACCTTTCACAACACTGTGCTTGAACTTCAAATGATTACTAAAAGCCTTTGTACCATTTATACTCTCAGCCCTAGCTGTATGTGAGCAACTCTTGCATTTGGCCCACTGTTGCTTGGTGACTGAACCATCATCATTCGTCACCTCCTTTACAAACTTTGTGAAATGGCTCCACACAAAGGAGGTGAGCTTCTTTCCAGGCTTATGGTCTGCCTCTTCTTCTCCACTTGCTTCTATATTTACACTTGCACTTCCACTTGCACTTTTAGATTGCAAATCTACAAGTATAATCAAATGAAAAAGAATATGAGTTACTAATTTCTGTAATTTTACAACACCACTAAATCTTTGTTCTTTTACAACAGCAATAAATGTATCAATGTGAATTTATACAATCAATTTCGACATATAAACAACATGTGCCAATTTACAAATACAACAAAATTTATACCTTTCAATGGCTTTGTAGAAGTCACTAAAGCCATATCTTTGCTCGCTTGTGCTGCTTTGAATGCAGAAGCCATTAACTTGCTTAAAGAGGTAGGAGTGCCCTTGTTCATATTGGACATCACCGCCTTGCCTTTGCTCGAGGCAGCGGTGGTGGAAACCTTCTCAGAGGTTGGCTGTGCATTTGATATGTCAACAAGTTTTCGCAATTTCGTCGGACGAGGACATGATATCATGGATTTCTTCCTAACATGGATGATCTTCTTGCCATGGCCAACCTTCTTGCCATCGTTGACCTTCTTACCATCGTCCTTCCCTATAGTTTCAACCTCATTCTCAATGGCAGCACCATCCATTTCATCTTTTCCATCCTCCTCAAACTCATGGACCTCATCTCGGCTCAAGCTATTGTCTTCTTGCCCTTCCATACGTAAATCTGAAAATAATCCAACATTAAATCAGAGCCCATGTTTGAATCACCTTCATGCCTACAAGGAAAACAATACTGCTAACGAAATGCAATATACAGGATGGACACAATACAATATACCTCTTCTCACAAAGTCACAATGCAATATACAGGATGCAACGCAACATAATAACAAATTAAACTGAATGGAAAGCAACAAAGGAAATGTACAGATAATGAAGCCACATGTAGTTTTGTATGCTGGTCAAGTGGTCAGTATGAAGCCATTTCTACAGAGCTTATTAACTACTAGGGACTAAAAATGCAGTTCGAAATTTCCAACCCCAGACGATGTGGGAACAGGTGGCTTTCTGATCGGCTCAATTGGTTCTTTAATTTTCTTCATGTTTGCTTCACAATGGAGTTTCTTGATTTGCCAGTAACCGATGGGATTTTTATCCCTAGTTCAAACAGCAGCCCATGCTACTCATGTGCTGTCTGTTAAGGAATTGAGTAATCAAGATTTGAGACAGGGAGAAAATGGATAATAAAGACTTGATTTTGGATAGAGCAATACACCCATGGAACACGATAGACATCTAGCTAATTGAATTATGCATACTTCTACAACGCTAATATTATAAAGACTTGATTTTGGATAGAGCGTCACCTCGGCTGGATAGTGGATTATGCATACTTCTACACCCATGGATAATAAAGACTTGATTTTGGATTAGAGCGTCACCTTGGCTGGAGCCCGGAGTCCACCGGCAGCGGCGAGAGGCGACGGCGGGACCGGGGACGGGCGATGGCGGCGGCGGGACCGGGGACGGGCGATGGCGGCGGCGGGACCGGGGACGGGCGGCCGAGGCTGGAGCGGGGACCGGCGGCCGAGGGTGGAGCGAGGACGGGCGATGACGGCGGCGGGATCGGGGACGGGCGGCTGAGGCTGGAGCGGGCGCCTGGTGCCTGGAGGGAGTGGACGAGTGGTCCTGGAGTGACCGAGCGAGTCCTGAGCAAGGGACTAGGGTTGCTACTTGCTGGGTTGGTCCGGTTTGACCGGAGGAACTGGGCCTCCTATCGCGCTCGCGGTGACGCGGTCCGCACTCGGCCCAATTAGTAAACGGGTACCCGAATTGTATTATCCGATTAATACCCGTATCCGACCCGTTTTTACCGGGTAATTTCTATCCTGTATCTGACCCGTACCCGACTCAAATTTATCCGGGTACTACCCGAATCCGTACCCGTATCCGACGGGTAATAATACCCGCTTTAGTTTTTGGGTAATCAAGAACCCGGATACGGATACAGGTCGGGTATTACCCGACCCGTTTTCACCCTTAGGTATCACCCAACCCAGAGAAACCTTTATTATTGTATCTAGCGGCTACAAATAATGTGGTTAGTGCTATCCTAATTGTTGAATGAGATAACGTTTAAAAACATGTATATTACGTAAGTGAAGTTTTACACGGGCCTTAGGAGAGATACTCTCAAGTTCAAAAACTACTCTATGCCATATTAATAGTTTCAAGAAAATTACGACATTATTTCCAATCTCATCAGATTATAATGCCCTCATCTTTTACTTTGGGCGGTCACTCCTTAGGGCGACCAATTATAATACGTAATCCAGATACAATTTTCTGTTACCGATAATATAGTAGAGTATGAAAGTTTTATAGCTGGGCTCTAAACAGCAAAATCCCTTGGGGTTCGTCGGCTTTTAGAGAAATGTGATTCGCAATTAGTCATAAACCATGTTAGCAAGGAATAAAGGACGTCCAATGAGGTAATGTCTCACTACCTGGATGAAGTGAGAAAATTGGAGAAAAAAAAAATACTTCATTGGTTTTGAATTTCAATATATTCCATGAAAAGATAATCTTTTAGTGGACCAGTTATCCGAAGAAAGAAGGGAGGAGGAAAAAGGGCTAACGGGCGGCGGAGAGATAAAGAGAGAAAGAGAGGTAGGTAGGCGAGTTGGGCCGAGCAGTAGCAGGCTAGGGAGGAAGGTGAGGAGGCTGGGTGGGCCGGTCCGGTGTGGGGATAAAGAAATTGGCGTATGAACAGGTTTTGGCCTAGAGGAGACATTAGGAGTTTAAAATAATTACATAAATTCAAAAAGACTTTTAGAAAATAGCAAATAGAGTTTAAACATTTTAGAAAAAATTCACAGATTAAGATATTTTGAACTTAATAAAATTATTTTCATCTTAATGTTGGTTTTTATTTTCACACATAAATTACTTTTTTAATGTATAAAAAATAGGGAAAACCTTTTTAAAATCTAGAAAATGCAGAGAAAATCCTAAAAGATCAAAATAAATATTATAAAATTCATAAAATTGAATTATTTTCTGAAAATTCACTGAAGCCACTAAAATAATATTTTTTATTTGAAATAATAAATTTTGATTTTTAACCTTTATTTTTTGAAACAAAACTCTAGAATGTTACAACAAGCAATGGTTAGATATGAAATCTACTACCCACCATATATTATTTGTATAATACACTGTAATTTTTCTCATGCACAGTTCAGGCTAGTAATTCTTTTGGATTGGTAATTCTTTGAGATTACATTGTATGTAATTCTATGAGGAATACTTGGGAACTATATAACTATCAATTCCAAAAATGAACTTTCCATAGAAAAGGTTGTCTATCTTGGATTACCAAGGGAAAGAAATATTTGTTGATGTATTTTTTATCATTTGCTTTTGATTCATCACATTCAAATTTTGAACTTTTATAATTCAAAATCCAAAATATGATTTATTATAATATTTAAATATCTAAATTATGGAATATAAAAATAAAAATAAAAATATGAATTGTGAAACTAAAATGTCAAGATTTGAGTCCTAAATTTTGGAATATCAAATTCAGATAATTTAAATTTCAAAATTTAAAATTTAAAGTTTGGATTTTGAAAATTGTATTTATTATGAATCTTAAATTTTCAAATATCCAATTCTAGATTTTAGAAATTCAAATTCTGAGAATGTAAATTTTATAAAATTCAAAATTTGAAAATTTCAATATTTGAATTTTGATTTCAAATACTGATAATTTAAATTCTAAAAGTCAAATTTTAAAATCTCAAATTTGAACTTTGGAAAGATCAAAAAATGAAATTGGGAATGTTGGAATTTTATATTGTAAATTTCAAATTTTCCATTTTCAATTTTAAAATAATAAATGTTAACCTTCATTGTTTTGAGTTTTCAAATCCTACAATTTAAATTTTTGGACTAGTTGGTTTGAGTTATGTAATGTTTGAGCTATGATAAAGACTATTTTGTAGCTTGGTTCAAATGAATCAAACATTGGAATCTTATATTACTGATAATGTGTTTAGCATACCAGTGATCAGATTGAGAGGAATAATATATTGCAATGGAATGTGGGATTATGCATACACCCAAGGACCTATTTTAGATTTGGAATTTTGTGATCAAATTACACTACACAAGATTCCTTTCATTCATTCTCTCTTAATTGTTTCGACAGTGTTAGACAAATGAGACGATTATAGCTGCATATATACATAAACAGAGCGCAGTTTCATACCAGCACAAGAACAGGTGATTGCCATCTCTTAGAACGTGAATATCCTCCACCTCGGTGACGTCAGCGGTGAGGACCGTTCTTGTCCCCTTTCCAAACTTGTCTTGTGCAATGACATTTCCACAACTCATAATCACTATGGTACTCTCTGAACATCTGATGAAGCCAATCATAATGCAGAAAGATAAGTCATGTACCTGAAAGTTTCATCAGTTCTCACAGTGAATCCAGCAGATAGATGAGCTTCCATGCTGCATGGTTCCTTGCTATGTTAGTCCCACAAGGATGGGAAGCGCACTACGCTTCGTCGGACTGGTGTACTATTTAAATTTCTATGAGCATGGGTAATACCATAGCGAGAAGAGGGCTGCAATATCTACAGCCCAAAAGCACAAAGATTAGGACAACGTTATATTTCAATCAAAATTATGCGGAACACATAAGAACTGAAATGAAATAGCAAAAGCAATGTACCTGGCCACATGCATGTTCTCAAATTTGAATGGAGCCCTATAATATCTGGCTAGGAATAGACTACATAATAGTTACTAGCTACCTTCTGGATAGTCATAACCTATGAGCAATAACCCCATGACAAAATCTAAGGCCCTGTTTGTTTGAGCTTCTAGACAGCTTCTAGCCTTTAAAAGCCAGAAGTCCAAACAAACAGCTTACTTTTAGAACCCCTTCCCACAAGCCAGAAGTCCCCCAAAAGCCCATTTTGTACAGCAATGTCATAAGCAAGGATTGGGTCATACGTGGCTTTGCGGAGTTGAGAAAATCGAAATGCCCAAAACTTTTCAAGTAATTTACCCGCTTCTGCCACTGAACTACCCTTTGGGCCCGAACCCACCCCATCCACGTTTTTCTCAGTGTCCTCAGCGCCCTCCCAAGCGTGCGTCTCCCCGTCGCCGCCTTCCTCGCGCCAGACTCCCAGCGCCTCCCAACAAGCAAAGCACTCATCGCCATCTAATTTCCTCAACGTCCCCAGCGCCGCACTCCCCAGCGCCGCCTCGTCGACATCCCCAACGCTGCCCTCCCCGCCGCCTCGTCCTGCCGCCTCACCGACGCGTCTGGCGCCGCGCCGACGTCCCTGGGCCGCTTGCCCTCGGCGCCGACGCCCCGAGCATCGCCCCGCCGCTGACGCGTCCGAGCGACCGCCGACGTCCCGAGTGCCGCGCCGAGCTCCCAGGTTTGGTGACTTTTGATCTCATCATGTGTCGAATACATCTTTTATGTTAATTTGTGACTTGTCCAATCCAATTTGGTCATTCACTTGGATGCAATTTGCCCTAACTCAGACAAAGATTTAGAATGTAGTACACATTTTTTTTCTATTGGGTCAAATGTATTTGCTATGAGTTGGATGAACAAATTTTACTAACATTCTGTATTTGCTATGAGTTGGATGGACATGCTGTTTTTGCTATGAGTTGGATGGAAAATAATGCAGAATTTAATTTTGGACCTGTTCGCTATTTTGAAAAATTAGAAAAGGGCTTGGTCGCGATTCGTATTTAATGGGAGCCTCTCTCTCTGTAAAACGCCGAACGAGGGACCTAAACGCGAAGAGAAAAAAAAATTTCTCTCCAGAAAATCGCCCAGGGACCTATCCGCAATTCCAAGAAAATGAAAGACCTTCTTGCGAAATGGCGGAGAGAGAGTGGGGAGGTGACGTGGGCGGCTCTCCTGCGGCCCTTTGTCCCGATCGTAATGGAGGTAGTATACTACCTTTCATGTGTGACTTATCGAGTACTTTATACACACATTGCTATATTTGCTATTTTTAGGGGAGCATTTCGTCACTGGTGAAGATCTCGATGATTTGGTCACTGCCCCAGTTGATTGCTTGTGGTAGATTTAATGGGGCCTACTACATCTGTTTGTCTTCCACTGCTATACTTTTAGTTGTTATGCGAGCATTTATAATGTAAAACTCTGATAATATAAAAAAAATTCGCTTGATATGATATGGTATCAGCTTTTTTACTGTATATACTAGTTTTTCCTGGACTAGTATATTATACACATAGTATTTGGATGTGTTACTCCTAGGTTTAATATTTATAGAGGTTATTCTTATTACTTTGTTATGAGAAAAAAAATACTAGCTAATCTGATGTATTAAATTGAAAAAAAAAATTAAAAGAGCTCTAGTTTTAACGAAGATAATCCAGTGCCAAAACTCACAGTAACGGCCAATGCTATTTTTGGCAAACCAACACTTTGCATGGCCCGTGAACAAATCTAAACCATGTCTTATCTGCATCTGGCAACATAAAATCACTTCATGGAGGAGAAAAAGAAAGCAGCAGTCTAAAATTAGGATAAAGCCAGTCGCCGGATGGCAAAAATGGCCATGGACGACGGGTCAAACTTTCGGAAATAAATTCGGTGGAGGTGTTGTATAAACTTCTTTCCGAGCATCAAATAGTCGTCGACAAACAATGGCCAGGACAGCAGCCTCCGACGATGACGACGATGGCCCGCCCAACTACACCGTGCCCCGTGGGCCTCGCCGTGACCCCCGGCTCAAGGACCTCGGCATCTCTTGCATGCTCAACACCGAGGTGGCCGCGCTCCTCGCCGTCATCCGCCGCAGCCCGGACCCCTACTCATATCTCCCTCCGACGGTCGCCGCTGCCGAGGAGGCCACGTTCGCCAGCCTCATCCAGTCCCTCAAGAACCTCCGCGCCCTCCTCTTCCAGCCCCGCCACGGCGCGTGGCGCTGCTCTGACCCTTCCATGTACTTGTCGCCGTTTCTTGATGTCGTGCAGAGCGAGGAAGTCACGCCCGCGGCCACCGGCGTCGCGCTGTCGTCCGTGTTGAAGATCCTGCGCATCGATGTGTTTGACGAGTGCTCACCGGGCGCCCGCGACGCGATACAGGCCATCTTGACCGCGGTCAGCAACTGCCGCATAGAGCGCATTGCCGACGTCGGAGCCGAGGAGGCTGTGCTCCTCCGCGTGCTCCAGGTGCTGACAGCGCTCCTCCGGGCCCGCGCGGCGCCGCTCCTGCCAGACAATGCTGTGTGCACGGCGGTCAACACGTGCTTCCAGGTGGTGCAGCACGCCGCCAGCAGCCGCGGCAGCGAGCTCCTCCAGCGCACGGCGCGACACTGCATGCACGAGATCCTGCAGGCGGTCTTCTCCCGCCTGCCGGACATTTGCGCGCCGACTGACCACGGCGCGGACGTCGGCGACGACATGTCCGTCACATCGGGGGCCGGCTTCGGCGCGCGGTGCATGGTTGACGTCTTCAACTTCCTCTGCTCGCTGCTGCTCAACGCCCCCGACATGGTCGTGTCGCCCGAGGGGCACGGCGCCTTCATCTCCGAGGAGGACGTGGAGCTCTTCGCCCTCGTGCTCATCAACTCGGCCATCGAACTCGGCGGCGAGGCCATCGGAAGGCACCCCAAGCTCTTGCGCCTCATCCAAGATGACCTCTTCTACCACTTGATCCACTACGCCACCGAGTCCAGCCCTCTGGTCCTCTCCATGATCTGCAGCACAACACTCAACCTATACCACTTCTTGCGACGGTAGGCACGCTGCTTGCAGCCATGCACTGCCTTTATGTCTTCCTGTTCTTCAATGGCTTAAGCTTTGAATTGATTCAATTGAACATGTACGAAACTGATGTACCCCAAATGCCATTGTTCTAGGTTCCTCAAGCTCCAGCTGGAAGCATTCTTTACGTATGTGCTTCTGCGCATCGGCACTGGCGGGAGCGGGCCGCAGATGCAGGAGGTGGCGATCGAGGGGCTCATTAGCTTCTGTCGGCAGCCAACATTTGTCATCGAGATGTACGTGAACTACGACTGCGAACCGCTCTTGCGCAATGTGTACGAAGAAGTCGGCAAGCTGCTCTGCAAGGCGGCGTTCCCGGCGTCGAACCCGATGACGACCGTTCAACTCCAGGCGTTCGAGGGCCTCGTCAACATGATCACCACCATCGCCGACAACGTCGAAGTCGATAAGCCCCCAGACCACGACGCGTACAACGTCGACATCTCGGAGTACCGGCTGTTCTGGGTTGAGCGGTGGGACGCCGGCGGCGACCACGACCACGACCACGAGACGTGGGTCGACTTCGTCCGCAAGCGCAAGCTCAAGAAGAAGAAGGTGGCCATCGCCGCGAACCACTACAACCGCGACCAGAAGAAGGGGATCGAGTTCCTCAAGCTCTGCCACCTGGTGCCCACCACGCCGGAGCCCAAGAGCATGGCCTACTTCCTGCGCTACACGCCGGGCCTCGACAAGAACAAGATCGGGGAGTTCCTCGGCGACCCGGACGAGTTAAACCTCAAGGTGCTCAAGGAGTTCACCGAGACGTTCGACTTCACCGGCGCCATCCTCGACACCGCGCTCCGCACGTACCTAGAGACATTTCGGCTGCCCGGGGAGTCGCAGAAGATACAGCGCATCCTCGAGGCCTTCTCCGAGCGGTTCTTCGAGCAGCAGACGTCGGAGGTCTTCGCGACCAAGGATGCCGCGTTCATCCTGTGCTACTCTCTCATTATGCTCAACACCGACCTGCACAACCCTCAGGTCAAGAAGAAGATGACGGAGGAGGACTTCATCAGGAACAACCGCGCCATCAATGCCGGCAAGGACCTGCCCAGGGAGTACCTATCGGAGCTCTTCCACTCGATATCGACCAACGCCATCACAGTGTTCAGCCAGGCCGGCACGACCGTCGAGATGACCGCTAGCCGTTGGGCAGACCTCGTCAACCGGTCACGCACCATCGAGCCGTTCACGCCCTGCGACTTCAAGCACAAGCTCAGCCGGGAGGTGTTCATCGCTATCTCCGGGCCGGCGGTGGCGACGTTGGCCGCCATATTCGACAACACGGATGACGAGGATATCCTGAATCAATGCGTCGAGGGGTTGATCTCCGTGGCGCGCATCGCGCGCTACGGGTTGGAGGATGTCCTCGACGAGCTCCTCTGTTGCCTCTGCAAGTTCACGACCCTGCTGAACCCCTACGCCACGACGGAGGAGACACTGTTCACTTTCAGCAACGAGCTCAAGCCGCGGATGGCGACCTTGGCCCTCTTCACCGTCGCCAACCGGTTCGGCGAGTCGGTCCGCGGCGCATGGAAGAACATTGTGGACTGCCTGCTCAAGCTCAAGCGGCTCAAGTTGCTTCCCCAATCAGTGATCGAACCGGATGGCAGCGTGTGCAACAGTTTGGAACGTTTAGGCCATCGCCCCAAGTCTGATTCCGGCGTCATTTTCCCCTCGTCACACCATGGCGCCGGGACGAGCCGGCATGTGTCCGGCATGATCGGCCGGTTCTCGCAGTTTCTGTCGCTTGACAGCGGCGGCGAGTCGCTCCTCTCTGTCGGCAGTGAGTTCGAGAACAATCTCAAGATTATTCAGCAATGCCGGATCGGGAGCATCTTCACAGAGAGCGCGAAGTTGCCTGACGAATCGGTGCAGAACCTCGGCCGGGCTCTCATCTTTGCCGCTGGCGGCAAGGGTCAGAAATTCAGCACTCCGGTCGAGGAGGAGGAGACCGTTGGGTTCTGCTGGGATCTCATCTTGCTCGTCTCCTCGGCGAACCTTCAGCGCTTCACGTCGTTCTGGCCGCAGTTGCACGATTGTTTCGCTGCCGTGTCCCAGTTGCCGCTCTTCTCGCCATGCCCCTTCGCCGAGAAGGCGATCGTTGCCCTCTTCAAGATCGCCGTGCGGATACTCTCCGGACAGCCGCGCGCCGACCGCCTCCCCGAGGAGCTCATCTTCAAGTCGATCAACCTGATGTGGAAGCTCGACAAGGAGATCCTCGACACATGCTGTGAGGGCATCTCGGAATGCATTGTCAAACTGCTCATGGAGCATGCCGGGAACGTGCAGACGCCGTTTGGGTGGAAGACAGTGCTGCATCTGCTGACGGTCACCGGCCGCCACCCGGAGACCTTCGACCAGTCCGTCGCCGCGCTCATCAAGCTGATGAGCGACGGCGGGCACATCACACGGTTCAACTATGCCGCCTGCATCGAGGCAGCGTTCGGGTTCGCCGCGCTCAAGATCAGCCCCCTCGAGATTAGCACCAATATCCTCGAGCTGATGGCCAACTCTGTGAATCAAGCTGTCTGATGGCACAAGTCGGTTAGCATTCGATCCGGAGTAGCCGCAATAAAGAAGCAGCTCGTCGTCGATCGAGGACGCGTCACGCATGGGCAACCTGGCCACCAACATGTTCATCAAGCTGGCGGAGGCACTGCGTAAGACGAGCCTGGTGCGGCGGGAGGAGATCCGCAACCAGGCAGTGGCAGAGCTCGGCCAGAGCTTCTCGCTCGCCGCGGCGGGGGACCTAGACTTCGGCCCGGCGGGGTGCCTGGCGTGCTTCAACCTCGTCATCTTCGCGATGGTGGACGACCTGCACGAGAAGACGCTGGAGTACTCCCGGCGAAACGGTGCGGAGCGCGAGACGCGGAGCATGGAGGGCACGCTCGCCGTGGCGATCGAGCTGCTCGCCGACGTGTTCGTGCTATTCCTGGGTACGCTGGCGCAGGGGCCGGGCTTCCGGACGTTCTGGCTAGGCGTGCTGCGGCGGATGGACACGTGCATCAAGTCCGACCTGGCGGCCGGTGGCGGCGCCGGGGTGATGCAGGAGCTGGTGCCGCAGATGCTCAAGAGGATGATCATAGAGATGAAGGACAAGGAGGTGCTCGTGCAAAGGGAAGGAGATGAACTCTGGGAGATCACTCACATCCAGATCCAGTGGATTGCACCTGCTATCAAGGAAGAGCTGTTTCCCGAGTATTAAGCTAGTAAAGTTCACATAATTTGTTGAGTTCAAATTTCAGACATAGAAGAATGTTTGATAATGTTTGAAAGACCAGGGAAATTAGCATCACAATTTCTAGGGCCCTGTTTGTTTGAGCTTCTAGACAGCTTCTAGCCTTTAAAAGCCAGAAGTCCAAACAAACAGCTTACTTTTAGAACCCCTTCCCACAAGCCAGAAGTCCCCCAAAAGCCCATTTTGTACAGCAATGTCATAAGCAAGGATTGGGCTGCTTCTGTGGCTTTTGCAGGTTGAGAAAATCGAAATGCCCAAAACTTTTCAAGTAATTTACCCGCTTCTGCCACTGAACTACCCTTTGGGCCCGAACCCACCCCATCCACGTTTTTCTCAGCGTCCTCAGCGCCCTCCCAAGCGCCGCGTCTCCCCAGCGCCGCCCTCCCCAGCGCAGCACTCATCGCCATCTAATTTCCTCGACGTCCCCAGCGCCGCCTCGTCGACATCCCCAACGCTGCCCTCCCCGCCGCCTCGTCCCGCCGCCTCGCCGACGTCCCGAGCGCCGCCTCGCCGACGTCCCTAGCGCTGCCCTCCCCAGCGCCTCGCCGACGTCTCGAGCGCCGCGTCCCGCCGCCTCGCCGACGTCCCGAGCGACCGTCGACGTCCCGAGTGCCGCGCCGAGCTCCCAGGTTTGGTGACTTTTGATCTCATCATGTGTCGAATACATCTTTTTATGTTAATTTGTGACTTCTGTCCAATCCAATTTGGTCATTCACTTGGATGCAATTTGCCCTAACCTGCACAGCATTTAGAATGTAGTACACATTTTTTTTCTATTGGGTCAAATGTATTTGCTATGAGTTGGATGAACAAATTTTACTAACATTCTGTATTTGCTATGAGTTGGATGGACATGCTGTTTTTGCTATGAGTTGGATGGAAAATTTTACTAACATGCTGTTTTTGCTATGAGTTGGATTGCTATGACTTGGATGAACAAATTTTACTAACATGCTGTTTTTGCTATGAGTTGGATGAACAAATTTACTGACATGTTGTGTTTTGCTATGACTTGGATGAAAACAACTGTGTTTTACAAAGGCAATAGAGTTATATGACTATTACAGTGCACAATGCAGAAAACAATGTGATCTTTACCACCCAGATTAGCTTGCAATATATGTGCTATGCTCTGTTGAGGAAATTAGATGGCATGAGCTATTTCCTGTTTTTTGCAATATATGTGCTATGCTTTGTGGAGAAAATTAGATGGCATGTGCTAATTTTTTCGGTTCACATGAGCTACTTGCTGTTATTAATCCTTTGAGAAAATTAGATGGACGGGAAGGAGAAGTGTCAAAAACATGTCAATTCAACTGTGAAGGCCGATTGGGATGCCCACGTGACCACAGTTTTTTGCAAGATTGCTTGTGAGCAGATCAAGGCTGGTAACCGACCCTCCGGTGTGTTGAATGCAAAAGGATATCATATCCTGTTAGAAAAGTTCTTTGCTCAGACCGGAAGGAATTATACTCAGAAACAACTGAAAAACCGTTGGGACAACCTGAAGGCTCTGTATACCTTTTGGAAATCACTCTTGAGTAATACTGGGCTTGGGTGGAATTCTGACTTAGGGACAGTTACAGCAAGCAATCAGTTTTGGGAAGACAACACTAAGGTTTGATGTGCGCTTAATATTTGTTGTTTACTACGTAGAACCTATCACATCATAATAATTTTTGTTACGCTGTGTCAATAGGGAAATAATCAAAGAGAGAAGAAGGCACTTCGTTATGGTCCTCCTCCTAACCTCAAAGAACTAGAGATCATGTTTGATAAGAGTCATGTATCTGGTATGTCAGCTTACATTCCCGACGAAGAAGGCATTGAGGAGAACAACCAACATCACATCAATCTTGATGAAGATGATGAGAAGGATGGTGAAGGCATGGAGGAGGACACCCCACCTTTGGCCGGGCCGGGTAGGCAGCAATTGAAGCGGAAGGGAAAATCTCCTAGCCCAAAGAAGAATAGCCCAAGGAAGAAAGGGAAGAATCCTATGGTTAGGGTCATGTCTCGAATGGTGGATGATGTAATCAGCTGTAACTCTGTAACCTCAATGGCATTGAGTGGTGAATCTACTCGTGAGGCAATCAGGGAGGTGATGAATTTGGCAAAACAGAGTGGAGCAGCTGAAGGCACTGATGAACATTTCATGGCTACAAAATTGTTTGTGAAAGCTGAAAATCGTGAGATATTCTTCACCTTCGAGACAAATGAAGGAAGGCTCAATTGGCTCAAGAGATGCTATGAAGAAAAGAAGAAATAGTTGTTTAGCTATGTTTTTTCCTTGTCTTTTTATTGTACAACTATATGTTTTGTCCTATTTGAACATCTATGCATCTGGCTGAATTTGAAAATCTATGTTTTATATTGAGTTCGACATTTATATATTATCTTCATTTGCACATGTATGTGTTGTCTTCATTCTTTATTTCTTTTGTCATTTTGTAGATGAGTTCCAGTGATAGTTCAAGTGATGATGAGTATGCTAAAAGGTTGGATATTGCTTTCAAGCGTCAAAAGTTGATGCATCGGTGGTTGCATGCCACAACTATTTTTGGTATCTATTATGGCGAATCTTTCTTGAACAAATCAGCTAGGAGAAAACCAGATGTGACAGGTTATGATTGGGTCATCACAAAATTAAACAATCCTACATCTTGTTACAAAATGTTTAGGATGACCCGTCCAGTTTTTGAGAGTTTGCATCATACACTAGTGTCCAATTATGGTTTGAAGTCTACTTCGGGTATGACATCTACTGAATGCTTGGCCATGTTTTTATGGACTATTGGTGCTCCACAATCTATTAGGCAAGTTGAGGACCGGTTTCAGAGGTCCACAGAGACTATCAGCAGGAAATTGACTCATGTGTTGACATGTTTGAACAATCTTGCCGTGGATATAATCAAACCAAAAGACCCTCAGTTTATAACGATCCATCCTAAGCTTGAGGATTCTCGGTTTTCTCCTCACTTCAATGATTGTATTGGAGCAATAGATGGTACTCATATTCCTGTTGTGGTGCCTTCTTCTGAGACAATTCAACATGTTGGTCGGTACCGATATACTACTCAAAATGTGTTGGCCGTATGTGACTTCGACATGAGGTTTACGTTTGTTGTTGTTGGATGGCCGGGCTCCGTGCATGACACAAGGGTATTCAATGATGCGTTAAAAAATTATGCGCATAAGTTCCCGTTTCCTCCCGAAGGTAACAATCTTACATATAAATTATATCCATTGTATCATTACTATCATATGGCTAACATAATTGTTTCATGTGTAGGAAAGTACTACCTCGTTGATTCTGGCTACCCTAACCGGAAGGGTTTCCTCTCCCCATACAAGGGGGAGACATATCATCTAAATGAATTCCGTCAAGGACCAGGTCCTAGAGGTAAAAAACAAGTGTTCAATCATTTGCATTCATCTCTTCGGAATGTGACCGAGCGATCATTTGGTGTTCTCAAAATGAAGTGGAGAATACTATTGCACTTGCCAAGTTATCCAATGCGAAAGCAATCAAAGATTATCGTTGCATGTATGGCCCTACATAACTTTATTCGAGATAGTGATTTGAGAGATGAACTATTTGAGAGATGCGATGGAGATGAAGATTACATGTCGAGTGTTGCTCAAGATTCGTCATCTGTACCTGATGAAGGACTTGGGCATGAAGAGAGCAACATGAATGCCTTTCGTGATAGTATTGCTGATGCTTTGATGGCCATGAGAATATAGGAAAAATACGAAGGATACTTGTTTTTTTTGTAATAATATACAAAGGTTATTCGATATCTTTATTCGAGACAGTGATTTGAGAGATGAACTATTTGAGTGATGCTTTATGTAACTAGCAAAATGGTTATATTATCTTTTCACTTTATGAATATAAGAGGTGCATTCTAGAAGAAAAGGAAAAAAAACTAAGCTTATGCATGTTGCTGCCAACAGCACACCAAAAAGTATGAAGGGTATCGCAGTCATTACCCACCCAGAAGGGTATCGCAGTCATTACCCACCCAGAAGCCAACCAACCGCACACCCAAAAGCTAGGTTGCCAAACGGGTACAGCTCTTCCAAAAGCAGCTGCTGTAAAAGCCAGCCTCCTTAGACTCAAAACTAGAAGCTACTTTTGGAGAAGTAGAAGGCTAGAAGCCTAAACAAACAGGGCCTAGGGCTGTATTACCTGTATAGCTTGCCATCTATAGTTTTTTTAGTGAAGTCTGAGAAAATTTTTGATGGATTATCTGCACTCGCGCGTTCTTTGGTGCCAACTTGCCATATGAGCTATTTGGGAAGAATTCTTGGTAAGACAGTTTATTACTTAATTCTACAGGTTTTATGAAGGATACAAGTCATTTGGCCACATAAATTTGTACAGGTTTTATGAAGCACAAGAAAAACACAATATAAATCTGAGGATAGCAGTAAGCATGACGGCAGGGAAAGTAGAAAAGGAGGGATATCAGCTCGAGACAAGATGTAAAATGCAACTGTAAACTATACCCAGCAAATGAACTAGAAGTTATGCAAGATTATAGGTCAAATCACATGTTCGCGAGCAACAATTAAATGATCACCACTATTTTGTTCAGCATCGGATAAGAAGAAATACAAAGGAGAACAATCTGCACTGGGTGTAGGCAGATTTAACCAAGCTCAAATCAAGGGATCTGATAATCCTATATCTAAAGTTACCCTGGTAATTCCGGCTACCGGCCCTTGTGGATCCATCTATCGACACGAAATCCTCATTATGTTCCTGAAAAACCGAAATTAAACAAGTCACCTTCCATGTTCAAGCTCTGGAATGTGTCAATTATACTAGACCCAAAAAAATCTAAAATGGTTGCATACAACAAATCATGTGTGCAAAAAGATTAGGACCTTACCAAAATAATATGAACATGGCACTTTATTGATAGTATTTCCTGACACACAGCAAACAGAAACTTGTCACTGATGTGAGTTTCCACTATGATGGGGATTTCTGCAAACCATTTCGTGAATATCCAGACTCCAGAAGTTATGTACTAGTACTCCCATTTGAGATGGACCTATTAATGATACTCGGCAAAAGGAAGGAAGCAAAATTGGCTACTTATACTATAGAGTCTAGAGAAGGATGTATTAATAATACTAGGCAAGAGGCAGGAACAAAAATTGTCTAGCCGTACATATTTTATAATCAATGTGGAAAAGTTTTTGAGAATTGATACATATTATGGTCATTATTTCCAGACATATCAACTCACAAATATATTTAAATGAAAGCTTGATATACAATGAAGACAGGCATCAGAGCATAACAAGCCAATAAAGGGACACGGTCACACGGTGGGTTTCATGACAGTAAGTAAAAGCAGCAGGTCAGGAGCCGCTGATAAAGACGCATTCATGCAGACGTGTTCAACATGCCCCTCACAAAGTAACAAGCTCCAAGCAAGACTGGAAGCTTATATTCTATTTTCCAAATGAGTCACACAGAATCAACAATTTATGAGCACCAAAGAGGCAAAGATAAAGATAAGCTTATTAATCCCATATCAATGAACAGAAGGTAAAGTATTTCAACAATGCATACTAAAGTAGCAATCTGATAAAGCAGCCCACAATGAAAGCTGAAACTATAAAAACCTTCCTATAGGCTATATGTGTAATTTGACTAATTTCCTGCAATAACTGGATAACAGTCAGAGTATATCTCAAATTGCTGATATACATAAAACTGCTCAGAAAAATTTCTAATTTTCTGTTTAAGTGTAAACAAATATCCTCAATCTTTCTTTTACAGCATACAGTATGGCAGATTAACTAGCTTGCAAAGAGTACTTATCCCTATTTCCATCACAAAATTTTTGAAGCACCATTTACTATTGACCAAGACTAAGTTAATACACTACTCAAAAATATACAGGGAAAGTTTTCTACCCTGAGTATGCTATGCTAATAAAGTAAAAACATATGGCAGCTCTGCCGCTAGTGCTTTAATATGCCATGATATATTTGATAACAGTTTTTTGAACGAAGACGTATGATAACCTTTCAACTTTTGATCTTTTTAAAAGTTGAGAAAATTTCATGAGTAGGGAAATTACTTTGTCAAGGGAAAGCACATGTTTGGGCAGACACAACATTCAAATCAAGTTCAACAAGCCCATAGGGCCGAAGATAATTAAAATTTAAAATACAGAATACAGCCCCCACAGAAGTTGTAGCACATAAATTGGTTCTCTCCGTGTGTGTGTGTGCGTGTGTGCGTGTGTGTGTGAGAGAGAGAGAGAGAGAGAGAGAGAGCAAAATATCAAGGTCTACTGGTCTAGCAGTGCATATAGTTGAACCTTTCATAATTCAAAGCACTGAGAACAAGTCAAAATATGACCTAGAAGTTCAAATAGCAGAATATCCTTTCCCCCCATATATATGTTTTAAAAATTGAATACTCTGTTGACAGCAACACTGATCTAACCTAGCATATATTTCCACCAAGGCATAGTTGATTTCATTCTCCTAAAACAGTAAAGGCAACTTCAAAAGGGAGTCTGGTACTTCGATACATTTTCTTATGACTATCATAGTCGTTCACTGCCCATTATGTGCATCTAAATCCCCAATATTTCTAAGGCAATTCACTGTGCCTTGTCATAGGATTTCAATTTCCTTGTACAGTTCTAACATCAACCATATGAGTTATTATGCTACCATGTTCCTTCTGACAGAATGTGGATACAAAATATATACAAAACAACATATTTGCAGCTTAACTGCGCAATGCCCTAAAAATATTTAAGGGCATAATACCAAGGTTGAGGATGCAAATGTGGGTGTATTACCATCGAGCACAAAGACAACACATAGTTTAGTTTCTTAAATGATGAGTTCGGTTCTCTACATGAAACTAAAGATATTGATCCATTATTAAATGTCATTCCACACAAAAACCCAAGGGTTTGCTCCATAGTTCAACATAAGGAATGGCAAATAATGGAATATAACTACAATGATATGAAACATAAATTAACCCTATGCTGGGTGTATGAATGAACCAACCTTATTTGGTGATCCTTGACGCCCTAGGTTAATGTGAAGCACTCACGGTGCCATCGTTCTGCTCTTGACCAACATCGTCATCCCCTAACCTTCTGTTATCATCACCCTCCTCCTCCACATCACCTTCCTCTCCATCCTCCTCCCCGAGACTCGCAATCTCAGCTTCTGCCTTATCCAAAATCTCCCTCCACCTCGCATCGAGGTCCCTTTGCAAATCCCTCCGCATCTGTTTCACCTCGGCTATGTGCTGCCTCTTGTTACTCTCCATCCTCTCGTAAACCTCCCCAAGCTTCCGAATCGACTCGGTGAGCACCGCAAATTCCTTCCTCTTCAATGCACCAGGCCACTCTGTGTGCTCTTCACCCGATTCCGCGTCCGACCCTGAATCCCCTGGTGCCGCGCCGCCACACCCGGCCAGCACATACTCCCCGGCGTCCATTCCCCACGAAAGGCGCGGTATTGGCTGCGTGTCACGTCGGCGCGTCACGACGGGAGGCTGTAACAGAGGCGGCGGTGGGCACATTAGGGACAGCATCTTGTCGAAGTAGACCCATTTGGAGGGGAAGGGGCGGTGGGCGGTGAGGTGGGACCTCACCTCCTCCTTCCTAAACATCTTCCGGAGGGTGTCGATGCGGTTGCGGCACTGCGCCTCGGAGAAGTATCCCGCGGGGGTGGCGACGAGGCGGGAGACCTCAAGCCACTCGTCGCCGCGGAGGCTGCGGCGGCCGGCGCGGACAAAGCGGTCGCCCCAGGCGTCGAGGAGCGCAAAGGTGGAGTCTTCCGTCCACTCGGGGGAGCCGCGAGAGGCCGCGGCGGGGGGCGCGGGGCGCGGGGCGAACTCGAAGCCGAGCGCGTAGCGGTCGGTGCGGCTGCGCTTGGAGCGCGGGGAGGATGGGGAGGCGCCGGAGGAAGAGGGAGACGGCGAGGGGGACGCGGCGGCCGCCGCATCGTCGTCCATCGAGCTAGGGTTTGGGGTTGGGATTGGAGTGGTTCGGCGAGGGGATCAGCCGGAACGGGTGCGAGTCCGGCGGGTGTTCGTTCGTTGCCTCGGTGTCTCGGTGGGGGCATTGCTCAAAAGAGAAAATGTCGAAAGCTATGCCTTTTTTTCTTCTTTCCGTCGTGGTTCGGAAGAACTTCACTATCCAAATTCTAAATCCAAAAATTTTCGAACAAAATCCTCTCTAAAACAGGCAAAAAGCCTATTTTTGTTGTTTGACTATCTTCGGCCACAAATATATATCGTTTTAAATATCAACACAATATTCAAAATGTAACTTTGATCACATTAATTTCCATTATAATTTATTTATAAAATTTAATAAAATTATAATACTATGAAAGTACTTTTCAATAAAAATCTACTCATATTATTTTCATGTATCCAATTTAAATATTTAAAATTATATTAATAGTCCGAGTTTCGAAAGTTTAGATGTACCTCTATCTAAAACGACATGTATTTCGATGGGAGAGAGTAGTTTGTTTTTCTTTTTGGAATTGTTTGTGACTAGACGTCCCAATCAATCCGACGCTAGCAACTAAAGTCCACAGCCCATGAGAAGCCTACGCATCGAGCGTACCTCCTATCGCCATTTCAACCGTTTTCACTCGTTTCTTCTTCTTTATATTATCTTCTTGTTAGAATTCACAACCTCTGTTTGAAGCTTTCTGCACGGGCAAAATATCCGGTGCAATTAAAATTTTCGTTCAACCACAGTACAATCCTACTAAAAAAGTTTCAAAAAATTCTGAAAAAATCATGGATGTACATATCAACTTACCCCATCTACGTATAAAATTTCATAATCAAATACGTGCTATGCTAGAAGTTACAAAAAAGATAAATTTTCACTTGGAATCTTGCTACAGTAGACAGCACAAAATTTATCTTTTTGTAACTTCTAACATAGGACGTATTTGATCATGAAATTTTATACATAGATAGGGTAAGTTGAGATGTATATCCATGATTTTTTCAGAATTTTTTAAAACTTTTTTAGTAGGATTGCACGGTGATTGCACGAAAACTTTAATTGCACTGGATATGTTGCCTTCTGCACCTCCTAAATAACCAGCAAGAGCGAGGAGCATTGAGCGCCTCCATCGCAAGTGAGCTCCAACCCTACTCCACTAATCTCCCACTCAGCATACAAAGCTCCACCATTGGTTCATGGTCCAAGCTCGCACTCTATTACGGCCATCTGATATAGCTGGATACAGTTGGACCAGTGCCTTCCCTCTATGGAGCGGCAAGAGGAGGCGGTGTCGTAGACGACGAGTGGAGGATAGCTCAGCTATACGTGACCGTCCGTGCGCAAGCGTCTTACGGTGAGGTTGTTGCATGCATTTGTCAACCACATGTTATAGTCTCTTTCTTCATTTGTTACACAATCTGTTCAAGCTTACTGTGGATTTATTTCTCAATCGTTACATTTCTTGTTACAATATTTTTATTTAACGTATGCAACAACCAGCTAAACAATTGCAATATCGATATTTTTAAGCTACAAATATATGGGTTTTTTTTGTGGCAATCGATAGGTACAATGTGTGTTCTCGAGTTATTTTGTTGAATGCGTCCTCCCAAGTTGTTATAAATGTGTTTTTAAAATATTGGAAGGTTATAGCATCGTAGATTAATGTTATGTTCTTCGATTTTGTTGCATCTAAAAGGTTAACATGTTGCAACGTTGATTGGTTTTTTTATACATAAGCTAGTTCTAGACAGCACCTTAGTTTTACTGGTGGCTTTTATCCAATTTTTAGTGAGATTTTTTAAATGTTTTTTTTAGAGTACTGCACTTTTTTTTTGCAATTTGTTGTATATATTGATTTTAATTGTTACACGTATTATTTAGAGATATTGCGTCTACACATATGATAAAAAGCATCGTATGGCCGATTCCTCGTTCATTTTTCCTTTTTTTTCCTTTGAGTACGTTAGGTCCAATACTTGACGATAGCTGATTTTATATTATGTAGCATTCATTTTGGCAGTGAACGGTGGGAAATTTGAATGAATGACACTCAATTGGACTGCCTCAGACAGAATGACATTAAATTGACCTGCCTTTTGCGAAATGACACCGTGCACTCTAATTTCTTCGTGAAATGACATTTTGGGCCTTTTTTATATTTTCCCCCAATTCGACTGGTGACGGGACGAAAATGCCCCTCCCTTGCCCCGGCGTCTGTCGCCAAGCTCCTCCGCGGCATCCTCTTCCACCACCTCCCAACCCTCACCTCCGCGCACAACCTCTTCTCCAGAGATCTGGCAGCAACAGCCTCTCCTCCTTGCTACACGCCGAGCCGCCCGATGCCCCCAACACCACCAAGCGACGCGGCGCCCGTCGGAGGAGGAGCTGCCTCCCTCTCGGCACCGCCGGATGTAGCGTCTGCGCCTGCGATGAGATGGACCCCACTGCCGCCCCGGCCAGATGCCCGCCGGTGGACTACGACGACGAGGAGGAGGAGTAGGAGGAGGAGCATGCCGTCCTGGCCGCGCTTCAGTGCTTCTCGTGGAAGAAGGGGGTCACCACCGCTCACCACCGGCCGTCGGGGAAGGACATGGTGGTGGTGTGGGAGAAATGGGAACCGGGTGTACGCATGAAGACCTAAAGAAGACCCGACGTAAAAGGGGATGGACCAAGTCCAGCGTGCATATTCCGGAAGTCTACCCATTGTCCCGATATAACTGAAGCAAAAGATTGTAACCATAGGGGGAATCACCCTGGATAAGGAAAGATACGATTCTTTTACTTGTAATCAACTCGGACTCATACCTTAGTAACCGAGTTGGGCTCCTCCCACCACCCCCTCCCCGGTATATAAGAGGGACGAAGGACCTCAAAGAGAGAGAGCAGATAATCCCAGAACACAAGACTAGTGTATTACCTTTACCGCTGAGGGCCTGAACCTGTCTAAACTCTTGTCTTGTGTTACCATCGAGTTCCTGATCCGGCGCCTTGCCCCACAAATTCACACCCCCTAAGATTATTGCCGATACCAAACGTCGACAGTTGGCGCGCCGAGTAGGGGAGCGTGAAGATCAATCCAGTCGATCTCGATGGCTTTCAGAGATGGCATCACCTTCGCTCCAGGCCAGGTTTTTTTGCTTCGGAAGTCTACGCTTCATCGCCAACAAGCTTGGTGCCCTTATCTCTTCGAACTCAAATCGGATTCGGTCCGAGAGCTCTTCCAGTTTCCGTTCGGTACTTGTGATCTGAAGCGATTTTCCCGAATCACAGAACCGGCGGGGAGCCGAAGAAACCAAGACAAAGCTTGTTCTGCATGAAGACCAAGACGATCGCGCCCGGTCACTTCAAAATCGGGCACGCAACGTCAATGAAGACATCTTGCATGCTAGAATGGGGAGCCAGTCAGTTTTCCAAACTCCACAGCAAAATATCATGGCCACCAAGACACTTCTTGATACCTTGGGTCACATGATCGAACTCAATAGCCCAACTGCACCGATCATGGCACAAGTCACAAAATCGGCCGAAATCGCTGAGAAATCCGAAATTTAAACTTTTTTTAATTTTTTTTATCCGATCGGGATTTTGAATCTCGGAGGGGTCTGAAATCCGAAATTGTGAAGTAGGGTGCCATTAACTTTCCTTGATTAGATGGGTTTATGTTGGACACTCACACGCATAGCATTGGTTATACTTGACGAGGTCATTATAACGGTTATGGACCTTGGGGCATAGTGTTAAGGCCGGGGCATAGAAATGCTACCCAACACAAAAGAGTCATACAGTGATATGATTAGCAAAGGGTTGCTTACTAAATTCATTAGCCTTCTAGCAGTGACGCTAAGGCTCACTAGTAGACTAATCAATTGTGGGTCTTGAATAACTAAGTACCATAAGAGGGATATGAAATTTAGTGGGAGTATCTTTATTAAATTGTTTAGTACAAGTTACTTTTCATGAATGTTTGTCTCAGTTTTTGCATATATTTTGTGTTTTATATCATGGCACTACCTGTTGCTGCACCCACTTCTAGTTATGCTTTACATTCGATAATTGAAAAGGAAAAACTTAATAGAACAAATTTTGCGGATTGGTCCCGCAACTTGAGAATTGCTCTCAGGCAAGATAAAAAGACACGTTCTATAGCAAGCAATTCTAGATGTGCCTGATGAGAATGCTTCCAATGCTGTTAAAGCCGCTTACAAAAGGGTGGTTGATGAGTCCCTCGATGTTAGCTGGCTTATGCTTGCTGCTACGAACTCAGAACTTCAGGACCAGTTTGAGAACATATAGGGCTCTGATATGATCGTGGCACTTAAGGGCATGTTTGAGACTCAGGATAAGACTGAGAAATATGAGATCTCAAAGTCCTTGTTTGGATGTAAGCTGGCTGAGGGTAGTCCGGTGATCCCTCATGTAATCAAAATGGTTGATTACACACAGAGGTAGGAAAAACTTGGTTTTCCACTTAGCCAAGAGTTGGCTACTGACTTGATTCTTGCGTCGCTCCTTACGAGCTTTGGAAGATTCATTATGACTTTTCATATGAATGGCATGGACAAGAATCTCACTGAATTGTATATGATGCTCAAGACAGGAGGGGACAACATTAAGAAAAGTACTAGTCATGTGATGATGGTGCAGAAAAGTACTAGCTTCAAGAAGAAGGCTAAGACTAAAGGCAAGGCTAAAGCTTTGGATAAGATCCCCAGCAACAGGTCTAAACCTAATTCCAAGTCTAGCCCT
This sequence comes from Rhipidocladum racemiflorum, assembly GCA_036346355.1. Classification (NCBI taxonomy): domain Eukaryota; kingdom Viridiplantae; phylum Streptophyta; class Magnoliopsida; order Poales; family Poaceae; genus Rhipidocladum; species Rhipidocladum racemiflorum. Next base: position 74,416,984 of record CM070569.1, on the reverse strand, counting down.
ACTTCAGAGAGTGAATGCTTCTACTGCAAAGAATCAGGCCATTGGAAGAGGAAATGCAAAAGGTATCTGGCAGATCTGAAAAGGAATGGTGGAGCTAGCCATCAAATTCAGGTATTAATGTTATAAATGTATTTCTTGCCAATTCTCCTGATAACTCTTGGGTATTTGATATCGGATCGGTTGCTCATATTTGTAATTCGATGTAGGGGTTAATAAGGAGTAGGAGCATTGCAAGAGGCGAGGTTGATCTCCGCGTAGGGAACAAAGCAAGGGTTGCTGCATTAGCCGTTAGGACCTTGCCACTACATTTACCATCAAAATTTATATGGAATTAAATAAATGTTATTATGTTCTAGCATTAAGTAGAAACATCATTTCTACCTCATGTTTGTTGGCAGAAGGTTATAAATTTAATATTGAGGGCAATTGTTGTTCTATAATTTTGAATGAGATGTTTTATAGCTATGTGTCTGTTGCGAGTGGGTTGTTTATTTCAAATCTTGATGATGCACCTGTCTATAACATTGATGCTAAGAGATTCAGCCAAATGATTTGAATCCCACTTACTTTTGGTATTTTTGTTTGGGTCATATTAGTCAGAAATACAAGATGAAGCTCCATAGAGATGGTCTTCTAAAATTATTTGATTTTAAATCATTTGAAACATGTGAGTCTTGTCTACTTGGTAAGATGACCAACACATGTTTCACTTGGCATTGTGAGAGGGCATCTGACTTATTGAAATTCATACATACTGATGTAAGTGGACCAAGGAGCACGACAGCTAGAGGTGGCTTTCAATACCTCATTACTTTTATCAATGACTATAGTAGATATGGTTATGTCTAATTAATCAGGCATAAGTCGGAAACTTTTGAAAAGTTCAAGGAATTCCATAATGAAGTACAAAATCAATGTGGCAAGAGAATTAAGTTTCTACGATCTCATTGTGGAGGCGAATATTTGAGTCATGAGTTTAATAACCATCTAAAGAGTTGCGAAATTGTTCCACAACTTACGCCTCCCAGCACACCTCAAAGGAATGGGGTGTCCTAGTAGTGTAATCGGAGCTTGTTAGATATGGTTCGGTCAATGATGAGTCGGTCAGATCTACCACTATCTTTTTGGGGTTACGCTCTGCAAACTACAGGTTTCACACTAAATAGGGTACCATCTAAATATGTAGATAAGACACCATATGAGATGTGGACCGGGAAGAGTCCCAGTTTGTCTTTTCTGAAAATTTGGAGTTGCGAAATTTATGTTAAACATCAAACATTCGACAAACTCACACCTAAATCGGATAAATACTTTTTTGTGGGATATCCTAGGGATACATTAGGATATTACTTCTACAACCATGAAGAGAGCAAAGTGCTTGTTGCTCGGAATGGTGTCTTTTTATAGAAAGAGTTTCTCTCGCAAAAGACAAATGGAATAACAGTGCAATATTTTTTGAAACATGTATTATTACTCGGTAAACATATAGAGTGTTAAACTCGACAAAAGAAGGTTGACATCTATAATATTTTTCGGAACATGTATTATCACCCGGTTAACACGTAGAGTGTTAAACTCGACAAAAAAAGGTTGACCGGGTAATAATAGAGTGTTAACCAAATTCGTCAAAACAAATATATGTACAACTCTATCTCTATATTTTTTTTTGTAACTCGATCTCTAATATTTTCTGGAAACATGTATTATTACTCGGTTAATGCATAGAGTGTTAAACTCGACAAAAGAAGGTTGATATCTCTAATATTTCTCGGAACATTCATTATTACCCGGTTAACATATAGAGTGTTAAACTTGACAAAAGAAGGTTGACCGAGCGATAATAGAGTGTTAACTAAATTTGTCAAAAGAAATACGTGTACAACTCTATCCCTATATTTTTTTGTAACTCGATCTCTAATATTTTTTGGAATAAGAAATATGTATACAACTGTATCTCTATAAATTTTTTTTGCAACTCAATCTATCATATTTTTCAAAACATGTATTATTACCTGGTGAATATATAAAGTGTTAAACTCGGCAAAAGAAGATCCTTTCACCGTTTTTCCCAAGGAAAAACAAATTTGCCAAAAGAAAATGTGCACAACTCTATCTCTGTAATTTTTTTGTCAACTCGAAATCTAATATTTTTAGGAACATGTATTATTCATTTTTTTTTCAAAAAAAACCCGTTGTTATGCTAATTTGTCGACGGTTCCTACTTAGCATATTTTTCAAAAAAAAATCAAGAGAACCAAAAAAACTCTTAGATTCTCATACTTTTTTTAGAAAAAAAAAACTGGGTCAAATTTCAAACGGCGCGACATCGCGCGCAACCCTATCTAGTTGACATAAAACTGCATGGTAGTGAAAGGCACTAATCTCCAACCACCAAAATACTGAATTAATCAAGTTTCCCATGACCCATCCGAGAAGCGATCACTTTTCTCACCCTCATAAAAGTATTTTTTGACAAATTTAACCCACTTTTATTTGAATTTACGAAACTAGCCTCATTGGTCAGCTCGAAAGGCATGGCACGCGATACGAAGCACCTGTCGCACTAGGGGAGCTCGACAGGAAGATACCGAGCAAGTGGAGCTCGGCAGAAATCTCATCAGAAAGCTGTTGAGCAAGAGAAGTTTGACATGAATCTCTCCTGCTTGGCAGCCACCTACCGAGCCCTGTTGGCTCAAAAGGACATACGATTCACTGCTGAATTTTATTAATTAGCGATTTGGGGAAGGGGAGCTCAGCAAGAATCTCGGCATAGCATGCGACCTATCAAGCTCCTCGAACGCGTGAGTTGACTTGTGGGGGTTAAATTTACAAATGATTTTGAAGATAGGCTATATTGGGAAAAAAATGTTCACAAATAAACTAAAAAAGCAAAAAAAAAATTCCCCATCGGATGGCGATGGCGTGTTAGCAGGTGCTTTACAAAAGCAACCGACGGAGTAGATTCGGTTTTGGAGAGGATCACAAGCAAAGCCACAAAAGGGTATGTCTAGTTTGAGGGCAATCTCAAATTAACAAATTTAAAGACACCTTCTTAGGATGGCATATGTCATCTTCTCCACCACCTCCACATTTCCCCCTTCCCTCTTCCCTACCCACTTCTTCCATCTCCCTTCCTTCACATCTAACAAAAAAGAATAAAAGATTAGAAAAGATTAAATAGGATCTTTCAACTTGAAAAAATTAAATCTAAAAATTTCAAATTAGAAAGTTTCAACTTGAAAATTTTCAACTCAAATAGTTTCAACCCAAAAAAATTTAAATAAAAAATTCTCAAATTAGAAAGTTATAACTCGACAAAATTCAAATTTGAAAGTTTTAAATAAGAAATCTTCAACTCGCAATGTTTTAGATAGAAAATTTTCAAATTAGCAAGTTTCAACTCAAAAATTTTTCAAACCGAAAAGTTTCAACACGGAAAACTTTCGATTAAAAAGTTTCGGTTCGAAAAATTATATTTAAAACTCAACTCGCAATTTTCAACTAGAAAAAATTTAAATCAAAAAGTTTCAATTCGAAATATTTTAAATAGAAAAATTTCAGATCAAAAAAGTGTTAACTCAAAAAAGTTCAAATCAATAAGTTTCAACTCTGAAAACTTTCTATTCAAAACTTTCGATTCGAAAAGTTTCTATTCAACAAACTTTCAATTCGAAAAGTTTTGATTAAAAACTTCTGGAAGTGGTTAAAAATTATTATTTTCAAAAACTTAGGGCAAATTTAAAATACAAGAACTATTTTGTTTTTGAGGGAAGAGAATGGAGGAGTGATGGGGGATGAAGGAGGTGCCGATATTTGTCACAAAAGAGGGCCTTTGAGGCGAAGCGAAGTGAGGGAAGGAAAGAGACGTTGTTACTTGTCACAATGAGAGAGCCTTTGAGGGGAAAGAAAAGTGGAGGATGGAAGAACACGCATACACTTGGTGAGGGTTCTCTCAAATTAGCAATTCCGTTTTTAGTTTGCTAGTACACCTGCACGAACTCATGGAAGTTCTATACTACCACCAGGGTTGCACTTATCATTTTAACAAAAATCGCGCTAAAATTGACCTTCAAAAATCGGTAAAGTTGAACCAAAAATCGGCTAAAAATCGTATAGTTTTAAAAATCAAAATTTTTGAAAAAAAAAATCAAACATTACTGATTTTCATGAAAAATCGACAAACTAGTTGAACTTTTTTGGTGATCGATTTTTGAAGCGATTTTCGTCAAATTTTGAAATTCATTTGTTACATTTGAAAAATCAAAAACAAAATTTACATAAGGTTTTTGTCGAGGATTGGACTATTTTCTAAAAGGACCATTCTGCCCAGACGGCCGAGCAACTTCCGACCATGAGCTCGAATGCGATACCCGAGCGCAAGCCCCGAGCATTCTCATGCTCGGGCACAAGTATACCCGTAATATCGAAGCAAAGCATGTCGTGCCTCTACAACCACCTAGCCCATTGTGCCACTGTTGTGCCAGCTCAGCTCAAGCATGGTCTAATTGGCACGACATGCCATGCTGCCAGATGGGCCAGCACAGCCCGCTGTTTGGGCCATGCTGGCTCTGCCCACCACATGTTGTGTCCGTACCATATTGGGTTATGTCGTGTCGACTGAGTCTCTAGCTAGCACTAAAAATCCCGACCCAAACTCCGACATCTACTTCCAGTTTTTCATAGTTGAAAAGCAAAAGATAAAGGTGTTCCGGACTGTCCGATAGTTCTCCTATAAAATTCTCGGTCTTGTCTTCAGCGCTACTGTGCGAACAAGAGGCCAGTCAAACCACAAAGACTTCTCGCCTGATTCCAACGAGTCCAATGTCATTACGGAAAGCGTTCATTGTAGCATCCCATCCACGTTTTTTTCTTCCAAAATAGCCTCCATGCAACAAAATTTTCAAAAATAGCCTCCTTTCCCACATCGGAAGACCCGGGAGGTGGCTGGCTCTGCGGTAGCACTAGCGAGCGTGGGAGCTCGCGCGGGCATAGCACGGGAACCCGCGGGTGGGGACACGTGGGGGCAGTCGTGCTCGAGCGCGTGGCGTGGGTAGGGCTGGAAAAAAGCTCGTTTGTGGGGCTTATTGGCTCGGTTCAAAATTGCTCCAATTGCACTCGTTTTTTGATTAATCATTGAATGAGTTAATTTTGAATGAAATTAGTTTTTGCTCTGGCTCGGCTCGTTGGCTCGATTCTAAAAATACTTCCAAATTGTAAATAAAATTATATTAAATTAAACTATGTCAATTTTAAAAAAGCTCGAAAAAATGATGACTTGACTCGATTTCCACCCCTACACGTGGGTACATGGGTGGGAGCTTGTGGGCAAGGCAGCAGCACGGGGGCACTCGTCAGCGTGCTTCCGCGCTACCTGTGCGCAGGCCCAACCACCTGCCATACTCCCGCACTATCGAACCGTGGCATATGACACTTGTTACCTCTCGGGTCTTCCACGATATGAGTGGTGGCTATTTTTAAAATTCCGAACGTAATAGAACTATTTTTTTTAAAAAAAAAAAAGCGGAGGGACCAAAACAGTAAATAAAAAACTCGTCATTGTGCAAGCAAAAACAAAGCTTCAGTTTTCAATCCTCTGAAATCCACACTGACAAAACTTGAAAATCTTTCACACACTTTGCATCACAGACAATTAGGGGTGAAAACGGATCGGATACGGACGGATAATAGCTTTATCATATTTGTTTTCATATTTTTTTCGGATTCGGATACGAATACGGATAGTCCGGATACGAATACGAATACGAATAATATCAAATACGGATACGGAGCGAATACGAATCGAATCGGATAAGATCACGGATATTTATCGGAACACGATAACCCCTTAGATTGTACATAATAAATCAACGAAAACATAAAACTAGATTGTACAATGATAGACTCAAGAACTCCAGGTAAAATGATAGACTCGATAACTCTACACATATGACACTACTACCCTCCAAAAAAACTCGAGCTTTTTAGCAGGCATATCATCTTATAATTAATAACACATCGTTTACATTCAAAACATCACGTAGGTCAAGTCATCATTCAAAACATAACACAGGTCAAGTCATCATTCAAAACATCACACACGTCAAGTTATCCCTCAGTCAAGTCATCATTCAAATCCGTAGCTCATATTAGAACACACCATGCATTGAAATTCAAACCAAAAACTCAATAAACAAGTGGTTTAACACAGAATAACACCATAATGTTTAGCTGGCAGATACAGTGCCAAGTCTAGTAGGTTCTACAGGGAAAAGATAGTGCTATATAGAAGAGGCGGCACGGTTGCCCCAGCAGCTCCCAGCGGCAGCATACCTCCTGATCTTGATCCACATCTACAAACAAAGAAAAGAATGGTATCCATTATGCATGGTTCTGTGTGAAGTTACAGGAAGCTCACACAAATGATGCACCACAATCATCTAATAAGCATTGCTCTCCTACCTGAATACTAAATCAAGATGTCATGCATAAATTGTTTATTTTTCTTTGGACCGCATGTATATAAGCTCACACAAAAGCTCTCATTTTTCTTTGAGATATAAGAGGAAACAATATCAAATATGGAGAATCCATGAAGCATTGGACTAATGGAATACAAACTCCCTTGATAGTATTATCAGTCTTTCAAAAATAGGTCTTTGATGATGCCTTGAATAGATAAAAAAAAATTCCTGATCCTGTGCACATATAATGCTAATGTGCTATGTGAAAGCTTTATTACACTATATGAAGTGTGGTTTTCAGGCTAAGTGATTCATGAAACTGGGGAATAAAATTGATACTTACATTCATGAATCATGAGTCATGACATATGTGTAATACAATAGGAAGAAATGGTGCTTATTGATTTGTTAGAATAAATGTGATTTATCTTTTTTTGTATGTCTGAAATGAAATACATGAATGACTTCACTAGTGAAAACTAAAATTGAAGATACACATAATGAAAACAAAACAAACCCTTGTGAGCAATTAGCAAGCTGAAATGGTTCAATCACTTTCTGTCACTTATCCATGTCCTCCAACATATCCTCCTCAAAATCCTCCATATCCTCATGCTCCTGCAATTGCAAGTTATATTTTAATGAATATGCATGAAAGAATGAAATTAGGGCAAACATATATATGGTTACATAAAAAAACAACAAACCCTTGTCAACATGTTTGCAAAACATCGCTCCATGCTCTCTATGTCCATCTCAGATATGATAGATCCACATATCTTTCCACCTTCATGTTTTGTCAGAAGATTAAATTACGCTAAAAATTTTTCCTCACATACTACACATAAACAGGTAAAGGACAAATGCATAATTTAACATTACCTTTTCTAGATGCTATAGTCCAATCTTTGGTACAAATCAAAGCTTGGACGACTTATCTAAACGACTGTGAAATGGATCAACAACACGTCCACCAGCACTGAATGTTGACTCTGAAGCAACTGTAGACACTTGAATAGATAAGACATCTCGAGCTAGTCTGGAGAGAATAGGGAGCTCAGTTTGCTTGAGCTTCCACCATGACAAAATATCAAATTCCCGCTTGTCTTTTGTCTTCCAGTGCACTAATGGTTGCTCCATATATATTTCCAACTCAGATTTAGTACCTTCACCTGAGGCAGTACTACCATGCAAGAACTGTTGAAGATCATCATCGCTATCATCATCCTCAATCTTGTTATCTAGAAGAGAATCCACAATTTGCAAATTTGTGGCTGTTGTCTTCATTGCAGTTGTAGGTGGACTAGACATATAGGCTTGAAATAGCTGATTAATAACACTATTGAGCTTATTGATTTCTTCTAAAGCATTGTCATGATAAATCTTTTCTGCAAAGTAGTGTATTAGCTTTGTCTTGTATCTAGGATCAACAAAACATGCTATAGCAAGAGCCATGTTAGACTTTTCCCAATACTTATCATATTTAATTCTCATGGAATGTGCCATAGTAGCTATAACTAGATCAGGACTATAACACCATTCTTCAATTGCAAGCTTGATCTTACAAAAATGGTTGAAAAATAGATTTGCTGTTGGATATGTACTGCCAAAGAAGAGCTCAGTAGCATCATAAAATTTCTTCAAACATGAAGACAATGATTTTGCCATAGTCCAATTTTGGTCAGTTGGAGCACACTTCACATATTTACTTCTATGCCGAAGAAAGAGCCTGTCAAATGCATGTCTATAGTAAATAGCTTGCTTCAACATGAGATATGTGGAGTTCCACCTTGTTGGAACATCTAAAGAGAGGCCACTTTTCACATCCAAGTCACATTCTGATGCACACTTCATAAATTCCTCCCATTGCAATGGAGAGTTTTTCACAATTGCAATTGTATTTCTAATATTTGCAATAGCTGGTGCAATTTGCTTCAAACCATCTTGGGCAACGAGGTTTAAAATATGATTCAAGCATCTCACATGAAGAAAGATACCATCACAAATCAAAGAAGCCTTTTTGAGTTTTTGTACTACCCCTTTAGCACATACATCATTGGCCGATGCGTTGTCCAAAGTAAGTGCAAACAATCTTCTATCAACATTCTAGTCCACCATACTATCATAAAACTGTGCACACAAGTTCTTTCCCGAATGGTGTCCCTCTACATGCATAAATTTTATAATTCTTTTTTGCATGCTCCAATTGTCATCTATCCAATGGAGAGTGACGCACATGTAACCTTTATTTTGATTTGATGTCCACATATCCATAGTTGTACTAAAACGACATGCAAGTGTTTTTAAGTATTCATACAATTTCTTCTTCTCCTCTACAAAGATATTCAATATATCTTTCCTCACGGTAATGCGGCTCTTAATTGGAAAACTAGGACGCAATGACTTGATAAACTCCACAAAATACTCATGCTCAACAATATTAAAGGGGTATTCATGCATGATAATTGCCAGGTAAAATTTCTTTAAACTGTCAACTTCATCATACCTATAGGTCTCCACAGTTGCAGTCTCATTACCACCTTCACTCTTATTCAATTTAAGATACTGCTGACCTCCTTTGATTTGGTGCTTGTTCGCTAAGTGATTCCGAAAGACTGTTGTCCCTCTAAAACTTTCGCAACGAGATTTGTAAGTGCACTTAAGGCATCGAGCCCAAAGCTCTATAATCTCATTGCCATCTGCTCCTTTCTTCTTAACTTCATACTTCTTGTAGTGATCCCAAACATCAGAGCTACATTTCTTTGCTCTCTTCCCAGTAGGAGCAGGAGGGTCAGACTCAGTACCAGTTTCACTAGTCAAATCAACTTCATTTCTTGGCACCAATGTGGTAGCAGCAGCTAGATCAGAAACATCTCTACTAGTACTAGCAGCAACTGGCTGTGGCACTTGAGGCAAAGCTGGAAAGGTATTGCTTACACTTGCACCGCTACTTCCAGTTGTCGATTCCATTACAAACCTAGAACAGTAAAGGAAAAGAGATATGGAATTGCAACACACTGCAGCTAGAAATTCTCGCATTTCCCCTTGACTGCAAGGAAAGGAGGTTCGGCAAATATGGACAATATAGCTATGTAATTGCAAACCATCTATTTTGAATTGAACGTGAATCAACATTCAACAATGCATCAAACGTGAGTGCTACTGGAATGTACCTGAGTACATACTAGGTGAATTGAAGTAGCACTAGTAGTAGACTACAATTTGAAATTGCCTCGCTAACATGGAAGCTTAAAGGTTATCAAGGTTACGAAGCTAGCCAACTAAATTTTAAGCTAAGCAGAAATGACATACCATGGGAACCAAAGTGGCAACAATAGCACACTAGAATGCTTGAAGTTAAAATGACCATGGTATATATCACCAACAGAAAAATACTCAAGCTCTAAATACTAATGCAAAAATAATAGCATGCAGCCGTGGACTAGAGCATTGCTGACACTGACAGTGCCATATAACAAAACACTACCCAACGCAGAAACAAGAAGTACACACAAAAAAAAGAGACCAAGCAAGAGCAAGTATCAACACTGATCCGGACGTCACCAATGATTTCCAAAAAAAACATGGACACGATTCGCACATGCTCAAGTAGAGTGAAAATCTATAAGACCATATCGCCCAGAGGCCAGAACAATCAATCACTACATCACTTATGGCATAAGTTCCTGACTGAACGATATCTGCCATGAAGTTCGACAGATTATCGCAAGCAAATAGCCCATCGATACGACTGAACAGCATGTACCATATTCTGCCAGAAAATTTTACCTGAGAAGGATGGAGAACGCTCGGAGCCTCGGAGGAGCTCGGTTGGGCCGGTCCGCAGAGAGGGGGCGTCGCGCGAGGGCACCGGTTGGCGGTCGGTCTCACATTGAGGCTAGCAGAAACCTGGTGAGTGACTGAATAAGTGAGGAGGACCGCACAACCCAACCCTAGACGCCGACGGTAGCCGACCCGGGCAGGCCGGATGGCCGGTGGGACGAGGAGGGCGAGTGGGGGTCGAACAAAAGATGGAACCGAGGGGAGATGAGGGATTGAGGGTGCGCACCTGTGCCAGGGGGGACGACCGCCGGGGGAGATGCGACAGGACGGGCGCCGCCGGTTGTGGGGCGGTGGGGGCGACGGGGAGTAGATCTGGAGCCGTGGCAGGACGGGCGGCGTCCCCGCGTCGGAGGGAACGGACAGCGCCGGCTGCCACCCGCTAGTGTCGCTGACTCGCCGTGCCGGCCGGTGGAGCGGTGCGCACCTGGGGGCTGGGGCCTGGGGGAGAGGAGTCACGGACGGGAGTTGGGACTATGGCTATTAGATCTGGATTGGAAGTTTGGAACACCGTGACTCTGTGAGTTGATTCAGATTGGCGCAGAAGAATTTACCGGATATCCGTTTTTACTGTTTATCGGATAATCCGTATCCGTATTCGTATCCGTCGGATAGTATGGTACCGAATCCGTATCCGTATCCGAAAAAAAATACCCGTATCCGTATCCATATCCGAAACTATCCGAAAAATATCCGATCCGAAACTATCCGTATCCAAAAATATCCGGATCGGTCGGAAACTATCCGATCCGTTTTCACCCCTAATTGCTACTGGACATGCAGCGTCACTCAGACCACTAGAGTAATTAAACTAACTGTGGACTTGAAATCTTTGCATCATCAAAGAATGCATTGCCATGCCACCGGGAGATACTCCCTCCGTGCGTTTGTAAGGCGCTTAGTCATATGTTTTTAATAGTCTTATTAGCAATATATGGTGTATTATATATTTTAATGTAAAACTAGTGTGATATTTTTCTCTATACCTCCGATAAATATTTATTTTTATTTTAGATTTTATAAATGTATGTATTGAATATATTGCTTAGTGATATAATTAGAGGTAGTTTAATCATTTTCATTTTTTTTGCCCATGCACTAAGACGAAATACGCATCGTAAACTTCACGGGGAGTAGATACAGGCTACAGTGCCATCAGGCCAGTAAATCTACTGCTCATTGGCACCACTCCCTGTCCCCTGCACACGCCCAGGGTTCGCAATATCGACGAAAACCGGTCGATTTTCGCGATTTTCGCGCGTATCGCTGCGGCTCGATATCAAAAACCGGTCGATAAACCGATCCAATTCAAAAAAAATTCAAAAAAATTCAAAAATTCAAAAAAATTTACGTGTCAAAAACCGGTCGAAAATCGGTGGAAATCGGTCGATTTTCGTCAAAAATCGTCGAAAATCGCTACAAAAGTCGACCGCACAAAAAAAATCAACATGGTTGTCGATTTTCCACCGATAATCGTCGATTTTCCACCGATTTTCGTCGATTTTCCACGTTTTTTGATTTTTTTTTTTTCAAAAAATCTGTTTTTTGAATTTTACGCGATTTTTTGCGATTTTCGGCTCGATTTTTGCGATTATCGAATTTCACTGTTCATCCGAAAATCGCACCTAGCGATAAGGTTAACCCTGCACACGCCACAAGCACTCGCTGCCCGTGTAAAGATGCGCAAACACCAGACAATCGATCCAAGCAAGTGAAAAGGCCACTGTAAAACGAGTAAAATAAAGGGTGGGAAAGAGAAAAAGGTAAAAGCTCCAAGAGAGGAATTTTTCGTGGTTAGTGACATTGGAGCAGGTTAAGCCTTAATCATCGTAGCCGACGTAGCGCACGAGAGGGTTTAGCACAAAGCTAAAGTTAATTGCTGCCACTGAACTCGACGATCGACGCGATAACAACAGGTAGTCGATAGCTTCGCTGACGCTAATCAACATGTTAGGCAGCTAGTCCTAGGGTATTTTTTTTGTTTGAAACCAATTTTTTGATGTAACTAACATTAGCAAAGTGTAATTTACTATATTTTTTTGTAGCAACAAAATTCAGCATCATAAATGTGTCAAAATGTGGCAAAAAACTAAATCTATAACGTGTGGGCATGGGGCTAATAAAATGTAGCAAGTCACAGTTATGACAATAAACCAAACACCTATATAAGAATCTATAGTATGCCTAAACTTAAATGTGGCAAAGTTAACTTGAAATAAAAGGGCCCTAAATCTCAAACTTTACCGGGTTAGGGGGGCTGGTTGGAAACACTTCACCTGACCAGGGTTCACAAAACCATTCGATTTTTGTCGATTTTCATGAAGATCGATCGTATCGGTTGGTTCGAAACATAAATCGGTCGGTAAACCGGCCTAATTAAAAAAATTAAAAAATTTGAAAAAATTTATGTGGTGTAAATCGATGAAAATCGCTCGATTTTCGACAAAAATAGATGAAAATCGCTTAAAAAGCGGCTGTCCAAAAGGTTCAACTCGCCAGTCGATTTTTTGAGAAAACGATCGATTTTTATTTTTAAATTTGTTTTGAATTTTTTTCAAACGCTTGGTTTTGAAACTCTTCGGTTTTTTACAATTTTCACGGTAAACCGAGACCTCGATTTTCAATTCGAAAACGGTTTATTGAACCTGACCCAACTATGCGCAAAAGATTTGCCTCTTGCATCATCAATAAAATGTAGATGGCCGATTTTTTTTCGAAAAAAATAATGAAAGATCGCCATAGAAATCAGATGAGCTTACCCCTGTTATGCATGAAGTACAAAGATGACATCTGTAAGCGATTGATTGCTACACTTACGTGGATGGGGTCAATTTTTCCTAACGATATCTTGATTTCGTCGTTGCTTCGTCTATGTATAAAAAGTAATATGGGAAATGGGGGATTTCCTTTTATAAGAAGAATAAATCGAGATATGTTCCAAAACGAAAAAAGAAAAAAAAAAGTAGCGAAAAAGGGTCAAATGGCATCATAATGGTGCGGCTCCTCTTGTGATTTGAACCAGACACGTGGACTTTGGGAAATTATTTGTGTGGCGCGATAAAGTTAAGGTTTTAAATCCTGGTGTCTAACTCTAGGTACACAATGTATCTTATTATAATTTTGTGAGATCATCAATTTATCTTCAACCTTCATATTTCTATACGAGTGCTAAGGGAGTGTACTCTTATATGTGCGATGTGTGTAGGCATGTACATTTAACTTATAATCGAAAAAATTATTGTATATGTATAACCATTTAGTAAGAGTATGTACATTACAAGCCATTGAATCTTTACCCCTTTATAATTCACCAGTTAATTCTTTTCTACATGCACATCCTTTTTTATCCCCACAGAGGATAATTTTCCTTTGTTCACCCCAAAACGTGCACCCATAAATCATATTTCCTCATAATCAAACGCTCAGATGTTTTAAAACAAAACTTCATCAAATCTGATGGACTAGATCGTCCGGTTCATCCCATCAACACCCAGCGCACCTCCCCTGCTCCCGGCGCCACCTCGCCTTCTCCCCGTGCGCCCAATCTGCCTCCCTCAACAATCGCCACCTCCTCGCCTACTCCCGTGCGCCCGATCAGGAACAATCGTGCCGCCCCCCGGCAAGACCGCAGCCTCCCGATTTTGGGCGACCCGGCGAAGACCCGAGGCTGACGCCGAACTGAGCGAGGCGACCTCTTCGCCTCGGGGCCGGATCCCCGAACGGCCTCGGTGCGCCGCCTCCTCCTATCCTCCATCCATGGGGCTGCAAACCACCTCCCCTCACGCCTCCGCCGCCGAGAGGTATCCTCAAAGCCCTTCACGGCCGCAGCTCGCTCTCACCGCTTCCATCTTCTTACGTGTACCTCGTCGTACTCCGCCTCCCATGCGCGCTCCTTCCCGCATGATCCCACCATCTCGCCAGGCTCTTGCTCCACCGCATATACGCCGATTTGCGGCTTCTGAACGTCCTGTGCGGTTGCCCGGCCGGCCGGTGGGCGGTGATGGTGAAGAGAGGAGGAGGAGGAACGACGAGATCTTCTTAGCCGCCGCGAAATGGTGGCGGCTTGCAAGCGAAGTCGCCAATGACCACGTTCTCGGTGTTGGAGGCGGGCGACGCCAAGGAGGGACCTCCGCCCGGTGTCACGCAATGCCGTGGTGGCGGAAGACCGGTTTTTCTCGATTGATTCGTGCCTCTTCTTTGATTTGTTTGCGACCGTTTTAATCTTATCACATTGCTTACACCTCTAAAATGCACATTACGGTTTTGCTAGGTGCGGAAATATATGAGGAGCATTTTGAAGCCTGGAATGTTAATGATTGAACTTTGCGAAACCTTGGAAAACATGGTTCGGAAACTTATCAAATAGAATGAATTTGCAAGTGGTATTGCCTTTCCAACAGTCGCTCCTTGAATTGGTATGGTATTAGATTGAGTGCTTCCAAGTTCTGCATCCCCTTCTTACATTAATGGAAAAAAAAACAATGCTTAGGATTGACTCACTTGGACTCCAAATTCTGCAGTGATAAAGCGTACTACAATATGATGATGTGATGAAGCTGGATTTTGGGACACATATAGATAGTGCATCTATTATTTTGCTTTGTTCTATTCCTTCAATGTTTGTTTGTTGTGATATTTTGTATGGGTTTGTCCTTGCAAGTATAAATTCAGGCCATTTCAAATTGCAAAATCTAACATGATATTATGATTGTTCGGGGTACATAGTTGATTGTACATTCTGTTGCATTCAATCCCATGTTTGATCCATTGCTTCAAGCATCGAGATGCCACAAATCTGGAGTCAAGGTAATTTCTACATATGTCTGTCTACTCTCAGAAAATGTTCTATATTAACTCAATGTACTTGGGGAAAAAACTATGAACAATTTCCATAAGCACCTTTGCACTTATCGGTTCGATAGAAGCTCGACTTGCAGTGGCGAGAATGAGTGATGTCTCTTTTGCTCAATGAGACACATTGATAGGTCTTGTCTTCATTGAAATTTACGCTTGTCATTACAATTATAGTGCCGTGTGTTAGTCATCTCTCTAGCTATCTGCGTATATTTATTTGTCTGGGCCTGATTTGAGTTCCTTTTTTCACTTGTTTGTGATCCGATATGTGTGTGTGTGTGGCTATTTGAAATTATTACCCCCCCAATAATAGCATCCATCCACTTTGTAATTCAATAATGACTATCCTATCTGCATTTCAGGAAAGTGGAATAGATGCTCGGCTTTGTGATGTTGGTGCTTGCAATCCAAGAAGTCATGGAGTCATATGAGGTTGAAATTAATGGGAAGGTTTTCCAAGGTGCTTGCGGTTTCAAATTTGTCCCATACTGCAGCTAATAAAAGTAATGTGACAAGCGATGACTCAAATTGCCGTGCTTTTGTGGCGGTAAAAAGTGTGCGAGGAACCTCAATGGACACGATGTTGGATCATACCAAATCCATCTTAGGGAAATGGAGTTCAATCGTGAAAGGTGGAGAACAAACAAAAATGGAGGAGGGTGAATTTTATGCCATTGAAACTTTTGGATCTACTGAGTATGTCATAGTTTGAACTCATAGGTCCAAATACACTAAAAAGTCTTTTCATTACATTACTTATAGTTTGTGAAAGTCATTTTACGATTATCTATCTAGCATGGCCCTTCTTGGTGAAGGCAGAGCACTGTTTTCCCTACTTAGGCCTATGTTCAAGTTGAGTTTGACATTTAAGTTAAGCATCATCTGTTTTGCAGGAAAGGGATTTGTGGGAAGACTTAGTGCGATCATTATATGAACTTTGATGTTGGGCATGCATCTTGTTGAGGGTTGCAAGAGCTAAGCAACTACTTGGGACGATCAACAAAATTTTGGAACAGCTTGCTTTTTGCTGCAGTATCTGGACCACCTGGTGAGATCAAGTACCTCATGGCGCTGAAAAAATCTATGTGATGTTGGCATTGTTCGGGTATGTAAAAGGCTCCATTCCCCTCCAATTTACTGAACCATATCATGGACATGGTTAGTCAAAGTT
The DNA here is from genome assembly GCA_036346355.1 of Rhipidocladum racemiflorum. Taxonomy (NCBI): domain Eukaryota; kingdom Viridiplantae; phylum Streptophyta; class Magnoliopsida; order Poales; family Poaceae; genus Rhipidocladum; species Rhipidocladum racemiflorum. The sequence continues at coordinate 74,400,658 of CM070569.1, read as the reverse complement.
TCACGCTTCATTTGCCAGTATACCCTCCATTGTGTGACGTGAGGGAAGCTATGTGTCTCAATTTGAGCACACCATCTTACTCGACCAACTTTGTAAAGAAGTCAATTTTACATACTGAACAATTTAGGTATGATATAATGGAGCTTTTACCTGGCTATCTTGAATACCATTTCAACATCCACAAGCTTAGAGTGTGTATTTCCCATAATCCAACCGCTTACTTCTCTGAAATTTTCCATTTGATTATTAGCAAATGAGAGAAAAAAGATGATCGTAAGCTGTTGCATTGGAAGTTTGGTACTGTGTGTGAAGTAGAACATGATGGCAAAGCGAGGAGAACTAGCGGTAATGTCATCTGCATACACTAGGTAATGCACTAGATTTTAAGTTTGCTTGTAGCGGCAATGAATGATGTGATTGTATAGATCTTTAGAGGAACTGTATAAAATTACCATCGATTTGCCTTTGTGAGTACTATTATTTATTTATTATACTTTTGTCTTACCGTAGCACAATTAATATTTTACTGATGATGGTCTATAATAATGCATGTATAGAATGGGAAGTGTTGAGGGCTAAGTTTCTCATGAGCCTATCTTTACCTTTATAATTCTGATTAATTCTTTTCTACATGCACACAATATCACAGAGGATATTTTCCTTTGTTCACCCTAAAATGTGCACCCAGGAAAATCCTATTTCCTCAAAATCAAGGGCTAAGATGTTTTATCACATCACTTCATCAAATCTAATGGACCAAATCACAGTTCATCCCACCAACCCTAAAACCCATAAAACCTCAAGACCGAGAACCACGGCTACCATCGACACCCGGGCGCCGCCTCCTCCCTCTTCCTGGCCTCCCCATCTCCACCGCGCTAAGGACCCGCCCACCCCACCCCATCCACGCCTTTCCCGCTCGGCCGTCCCTGCGCCTCCGGCTGACCATCCCCGGCGATCGCGACGCGCTCGGCCGAGCACCGACCGCCGTGGCGAGCGCGGCCGCCGGCACTCCGTTCGCGTGAGCCACGGCCGACCTCCACCACCTGGCCGGGCCTCCCGCTCATCATCGGCGGCATCGGCATCCCCCACGGCCGCTGACTCACGATGCCCGCTCCGGCCTGCATGCCCTGCTTATTGTTGCTTGCTCTTTTTGACTTTTCTGTCTTGCGTTCCTTACGCCGTTTTCATTGCCGAGGAATCCTGCCTTTGTGCGCGAGGGACGCGTCTTCTTGCAACGCTGCGTGGTGGACGCGATTCTCGCGCGGTGCCGGACGCCATCGGAGATCTTCGGTTTCAGACCCCATTGGAAGGCGCCCGAATTCTTCGATGTTCATGAGGAAGGCTGTGACTTTCTAAATCTCTCAAGTTGGCTCCAAATTTCATTCTTTGATGACAATTCGATATTGTTTACGTGACGGTTAAGGATCTGTGTGTGGGTAGGGCGGTTTAGAGTGCGTGGAATGCTTTTAGCAGAACAAACTTCACGATTCGGCGTGATGCATTTGCCGAATGATTCAGATTCTGATCATGTAGCAGTTTGTATTGGGAAAATAAGTTTTGTACTTGAATTAGCGGTAGGTAAGTCTTGGTAGATGCGTGTTAAATGATCCAACTTGTGCAAGTCTTCTTTGAAAAGAGTAAGGTAATCTTGTTAAAAGTGGAGGAGACCCAAGATGCATCTTTGTAGACCTTGATTCATTACTTTCATTTCTAATGTTGGACTATTTCATTGCTCCTGCATTTGAAACACCATAATTCCATAAGCGTCGGGTGCTTCAATCTCAATTTTGTCAACACCTGATTGCATAAGGTGTCTACGTAAATTTGGTCTTGGTCCTGTTGGACTTTTGGGCTCTTCCGAGACAAAGCATTCCATGTTTTAGAATTTGTACAAGGCATGTACTATGTGCTTAGAATGCTGACTGCTTATTTGTTGTAGGACTTTTGGATAGAAAGTATCCCCATGCGTTAGAATTCGAGCTCATTATGAGATGCTTTTGAATGACCTCATGAGCAGATTTAAATTAGATTATTTTCTCTTCAATTTGACATTACACAGTCATTTTAAGCAAAATTATGTAGAACGCTATCCAATTGGAGCATAATTGTTTCATGTGCTTATAAATGAATTTTGCTTGTAAATGTTTTGGTCCAGAAGATATGAGCTGGTGAAACAGATGCTAGGTTGATGAAATTTTACTTAGCTTCTATTTGCATAACACTAAGGCCTTTTGATTGTGATGCAATTTCAGGTGAAACTGATTCATGAAGCAGGCTATGAGCTAGGAAACCTTGATGCCACACTGATCCTGCAAAAACCTAAAATTAGCCCATTCAAGAAGATGATCAGATCTAACATGCGACCTACTAGCGGTGAGATCCATCACATGTTGTCAATCTCAAGGCCAAGGTAACGCTTATAGGGGTGGAGAGAAAAAAGCGAATCTTACGTGGCTTTCTTTGCGTGAATTTGAATAGATCTCGACATTTTTATGACTTAACCGCTGGCCAGAGATTTAGTACTTTTGGTTTTCTAATCACAGTGCGTTGTTAAATTTTTGAATAACAAGCAAACTAGAAAAATAATCATATCATGAATCGCACTCCTTTTATATGCTTAAACTCCTTTACATCCCTTTGGCTAGAGATACCGATTTGGATTTAGTAGCCTTGTTGCGATACATTGTATTGTTATTCTTTGGTGCTAAATTGGTTTATTTATGAGTGATTAATTGTGGTGCCTGCTGGGCAATATGCTTAGGAAACATGGTGGGTGAAAGCGATTTCTGTATTAAACCTTGGAATTGGCACGCTATTGCCTATTTATTTACAGGAGAATGCCTTGTATTTGGGCTATATGAGAATTTTAGACCAATTAGTGTTGTCTTGCTTGGATTGCATTGTAAGGACCGAGGTTGGTGTTCTAGCTTTGTTTGTGTTGTCACTAACTTTCGTTTTCTCATTGGTGGTGTTTTGGTGCATTTCGTTGAACTTGTTTACATGGTGTCTTGGTATCTCATTTGAGTACCTGCTGCATTATAGTGCCTGATTGGCACATGAAAAACGTTGTCACTAAAAGGAACAATAATGCAGTAGGGCTTCTAAATGCTCATTTTGATTGCTTTTCTAATGCAGTAGTTGCATTATCTTGGACGCAGAGTTCATTTGCATAATTTTGTCATTTTGTTAGTCTTGCCTGTCTGATACTCTCTTTCTACAAAAACGGGGTCTCGAATTCACTTTCTTTGAGTTTTCTGCGCTGACATTTTTCTAAGCCTTAACCAGCAGTTCTTCACTTTCAGTTTCTGTTTACCTTTCTCATCTTGTTTCCACTACATAAATTAGGTGTTACCAAAACATATAAATTAGGTGTTAACTGACATTTGAATTGTATTACCAAATATCGCCGTAGCGTTATCACGGGCAATATACTAGTGTAAGTGGTTTGAGAATAAAGGGGGTTTCAGGTAGGCACAAAGTATCACTTTCTACGATAGAAGCCACCATCGAAGGTGGTTTATTTGGACCAACAAATACATTTGCATTTCAACCCTCTATGTAATTCGTTTGACTCCGCCCCAGTTCTGCCATTGTGGGGCCCAACAGTCTGGACCCGGTCAAGAATCGCCGCCGCCCTCTGCCTTGTTTAGCGCCGCCGGCCCGCCGTCGCCGTCTCGATCCTGGGTTCGTCGTTGTCGCTGACGTCTAGATTAGGCGCGAGTAGGTGAGATGACAAAGGTGAATCGCTCTCTATCTCTCCAAGGACTACCTTTCTATGTCTCAGGAGTCAGGGCCACACCCTGTCTTGTCCAAACCATCGCTACCTCTACAAGCAACACTGAAGTACTGAACACATGCAGGCCACAGTCTTTTCCTCTTCTCTTCTCCACGGCAGCGACCATCTGACATGACCCTACGAGGCTACCGACCAACATGAAGCGTTGTACATGCCCTGGCATACCGCAGAGAGTCAGAGACGCCACGGTATAGAGTTAAACGTGAGAATTTTTGAACTGTTCACTCATCTGAACTCTATCGCTCATTTTTGATAAATCTAGCCTGCTATAAAAAGTTTTTATAAAATTAGTCTTCTACCTGTCGCGAAAAGAGCAAATAGCGACACCACAATCCTTTCACACCCGAGGAACGCGGAAGGTAGCTTCCACACCACCCAAGCGTTATACATGCGCTCCCAAGCCGAATCCTGTGCTCCCCGCATCGCTCAGTGCCAATCCCGTGCCACACGTCTCTTGGACCGCCCGCCCCGCTCGACACTCGCCTAGGCCCACGCTTGCCAACCTGCCCCACTCGCTCACAGGCCGCACAACACGGTCTCGGTACCAAATGTGGAAGGAGTCGGATATCGCTCCCAGATGTGGAAGGAGTCGGATATCGCTCTCTACTCGTTTTGCGGTGGGGTAAAAGGTCGATTTTATAAAAACTTTTATGGAGAGATTAGATTTGTAAAAAAAAAGGGAGCGAGGAGTCTGGATTAGGGAGCAATTGGAGAGTAGGAAGCTTTCGAAAACTTTTTTTTTTGCGTGCGCACGTTTCCAGGAGTTTTTGCAGACACTGTTCCGCGGGCCGTTTATAATTGTGCTCGATGGTGGGGACACATATTCTCTCTCACATAGACTAACCAGTAATTAGCATGTGCCATTGCCTTTAAAAAAGGGAAAAGAAAAGAAAAAGCCAACAGAGTCCCTCCCTTAATGAAAAAATTTTTATGACACTAGATATATCTTTTTTTTTAAAATAAAACCACATAGTATATATATATATATTAAAATATAAGAAAATGTAATTTCTGTATTTATTATATATATATATATATATATATATTTCACAGCTGCTATAAGTCATCGGGTGCGTAGAATTTTTTTTCTTTCCCTTAGATCTAGTTCGTTTCAGCTTTTAGATTATGAATTTTGAATTATGGAAGAAGCTACTTCTGACTATAGGAGAATCGGGGCTAAGTCGGTTGTGATTTTTAGATTTTGAACTGGTCCAACAAAAATCAGTAAGAATTAGATTCTAACCAAATTCTAATTCTATACGGAGAGATTCTTAAAAAGCTCCCCAAATCCTTGCATTTAGTACATAAACTGTTTTTTTTAAACCGTAGCTGTACAGAACATGAAAGAACGGGAGAAAATTGTCATTCTGCCACTCTCAAGATGCGGTATCGCCCAAATGCCATCATCTACTTTGCAATCGCCAAAATGACACTCCTTTCGATTTCACTTCATTTCCATGCCATTTTGGTCGATTTCGGTGGATTTTCCGGATCATGGCATTGTGAAATGACACTTCTGCCCACGGTCGCTCTAGGATAACCACTTCTGCCCACGGTCGCAGATCATCGTAATCTTTTGTCTGTGACGTCTTTGTAAATTGATAAGTTGCTAATACGATCGTCTTTCTAAATCTGTATCAGCTTCTACATTGTTTTCTGCAGTACTTTCCTCAACTGAGTTCCCATTGTTTCTAGCCCAGCATTTTCCAATTCAATATCGTAATTAATTGAAAAGAACTATTAAATCGTACAGATGAGTGAGCAACAGCAAATAAATCATGCGTGTGCATCTCTCTCTCTCTCTCTCTCTCTCTCTCTCTATATATATATATATATATATATATATATATATATATATATATATATATATATGAATGGCGTATGTCATTTCACAATGCCATGATCCAAAAAATCCATCGAAATCAACCAAAATGGCATGGAAATGAAGTGAAATCGAAAGGAGTGTCATTTTGGCGATTACAAAGTAGAGGATGGTATTTAGGTGATACCGCATCTTGAGAGTGGCAGAATAACAATTTTATCAAAGAACGGGCCCTAGTCCCCTTCGTGCGACGCTCCTCGCGATACGACTGTCGCTCGGCACGGAAAACGACAATATTGGCTCAATGTTTTCACCGCGGCAGTAAAAAAGGCCCGAAAATGAAAATAAACATCGCCCACCTGCCCCCACACGTGCGAGCACAATAGCTTTTCAGGGAAACATACTTTTTTTTTTCTTAGAGGAGCCTTGTTTTACACTGCGGTCAAAGCAATTTTGTCACATGTAAATGACTCGGGACACGAGACCAACATTAACAATATCGATTTTGAAAAACCATTTAAAAATCAAAATTTAACAATCGAAAATATTAAATCAAAAATCACTTAAAAATGACTAGAAATCAAAGGGTTAAGAAATCAATATTAAAAAAAAAATTGATTGAAAATCAGTCACTAAAATCAATCAAAAAATTTTGGTGTCCAATTTTTAAGCTATTTTAGTTCAATTTTCACCGACTTACGTCATATAAATTTTTCTAATTTTTTTTAATTGAATCAGTTTACCCACCGAATTCTGATACCGAACCAAGTCGATACGATCGATAATCACGATTTTTCCAGCTATTATAGACGATAAGGTGAACACTACACGAGACTATACGAGTCGTGGGATATGCAACTACAAGAGCTATATACTACGTATATTAAACTCGAAAACTTTCCCGGCCTCTCATGCCCTCCACGTCGATTTGCACCAACACATTTGCTCTATTGCGTCCACATCGCCCGTAAATCCATGCCTGTTGATACGCCTCAAGCATTTTATCACCGTCGATCTGCACAACTGAACGCACGGCGCAACGGTAACGCAGTTCGCCCTCACGCCATCGGTCACGATTCAAGTCCCACTCATGCGATTTTTGCCCGGCCGACGCGTGGCATGACTTTTTTGCGAAAAAAGGCTTGATACTTCTCAAAATTGCATATTAATTCGTTGTTCACGAGATGCCCCCGAAACTTCCTAAAATTGGTTTTTTACTCACGAAGTCCCCCGAAAATTACAGGCAACTTTCTAAAATTGTGCATTAGTCTGTATTTTTTACCAGTATGCCCCCAAAAATCCAAGATTTACTTCTTTTTGCACAAAGCACCCCAAAATTACAAAATGCTTCCCGAAATTACATATTAACCCTATTTCCCGTAGAAGGCCCCAGGAAATTTTGATAATTACATCCGAATCTTTTTTACCAAAGACCCCCAAAAAATACGTTTTTCACTTTTTTGGGAAAACATCACACAAAAATTTCAGCAATTACATCTGGATCCCTCTTTTCCGAAAAGGCTCCCAAAATTCCGGATTTTGTTGTTTTTTTGGAAAAGACCCTTGAAAATTTCAGAAATTACATCACAATCCATTTTTTGCGATTTTACTTTTTTTTTGGGAAAAGCACCTGAAAATTTTAGCAATTACATCTAGATCCCTCTTTCCCGAAAAGGCTCCCAAAATTCTGGATTTAGATGTTTTTTGAAAAAGACCCCTAAAAATTTAGGAAATTATACCGGGATCCATTTTTTTGTGAAAACATCAGGGTCCTTTTTTTCCTAAGAAGATCCCCTAAATTTCAGATTTTGCTAAATTTTTTTTCCAAAAAAGCCCTTGAAAATTTTGAGAATTACACCTAGATCCATTTTTCGTGGAAAGGTCTTCGAGAAATTCGAATTTTAGCAGGTTCTATTTCCCTTGCAAAAAAACCCCCAAAAATTATTCTATTAACGCATAAACGCATTGTGAATGGCGCAACGTACGCCATGCTCACGCATCTATTACACATTACAAGTGGATGAGAGACTTGAGAGAGTACGAGTCAGGACTCACTAAGCATACGACAATTGATAACGAGAGAAAAACCAACACAGCATAAGTACAAGAAGTTTTCGGATCATCTCATAGGACATGGAATACATGACGAGGTAAAGGCTCTTACGCGGCAGCAGAGCAGGGCGAAAGGTTTCCCCATGGGTGAATGTCGGATTTTTTGCTGGAACGTTAGAGGACTTAATGCCCCAGCAAGAAGGGCGGTTGTTAGAGAGTTAGTCAAGGAAACAAAGCCAACAATTGTTTGTCTGCAGGAGACAAAACTCCAACAGGTTTCTCCAGAGCTAGTCAAGGAGCTCCTAGGGCCTCAATTTGAACGGGACTTCGCTTTTCTGCCAGCGACTGGAACAAAAGGAGGAATTCTCCTCGCTTGCTCGGACACAACGTTCTCCCTTTCTCAGGCATCATGTACTACCTTCACTCTGTCGGCAACCTTAACAGATAACAGGACAGGGATCCCCTGGGCTTGTACTGGAGTTTACGGTCCCCAAACAGAAATTGAAAAAATGATTTTCTTGCAAGAACTAAGGCAACTTCAAGGGGTTTTACTCCCTAAGTGGCTAGTTATGGGAGATTTCAACATGATTTATCGCTCTTGCGATAAAAACACAGGGTTGCTAAACAGGCGTTTAATGCAAGCTTTTAGAACCATGCTGGACGTGACTCATCTAAAGGAATTACAGCTCGTGGGGAGAAAATTCACTTGGAGTAGTGGAACGGCAAACCCTACCCAAACGAGAATTGACAGGTTCTTTGTTTCCGAGGCTTGGGAGCTTCTTTACCCGATGGTCGTGCTGCAGGCACTTTCCTCTTCAATCTCCGACCACAGTCCCCTACTCTTGTCAAACCAGGCTGTGTTAAATTGCCGCCCCTTCCGTTTCGAATCCTTTTGGCCAAAATTGCCGGGATTCTTGCAGGTGGTACAGGATGCCTGGAACAAGCCGGTTCAAACTTCTGAAGTCTTCCGGCGTTTTCACACAAAGCTCGGCCGAACAGCTAAAGCTCTAAGGCAATGGAGTCGCAATATTATGGGGGACGTTCGACTCCAGATGGCCATCGCAGGGGAAATCATTCTTCAGCTAGACAGAGCCCAGGAGGGAAGGGCTCTTTCCCCTCAGGAGTTAGCCTTCCAGAAGCTTTTAAAGATAAGGTTGTTGGGTCTGGCAGCAATACAGAGAATCAGGCTAAAGCAGGCAGCTAGACTCAATTTTCTCAGGGAGGGAGATGCCAATTCAAAGTTCTTCCACCTTAGAGTGATCACACGTAGGCGGAAAAAACATATCAGTTCCCTGCAATCAGTTCAAGGCCTGATCACTGGGAGTCAGGATCTTCACCAAGAGGTCTTTAACCACTTCAACAGTCTCCTTGGATCCGTCCAAAACAGAGAGTTCACTCTTAATTGGACGCTTCTCCAGCCGTCATCGGTGTGTTTACAGGCCTTGGAGCAACCGTTCACCGTGCAGGAACTTAAGGAGGTGGTTTTCTCAACTCCGTCAGAAAAAACACCTGGTCCAGATGGATTCACAGGGCTGTTCTACAAAAAATGTTGGAATGTCATAAAAGAGGACCTCTTCGAAGTAGCAACAGGTTTTTATAACCAAAATGCAGGGAGCTTAAATCTACTTAGCTCAGCCTCCATAGTGCTAATTCCGAAAAAACAGGATTGTGCAGCAGTAGCGGACTTCAGGCCAATCAGCCTTATACATAGTGTGGGAAGGATTATTTCGAAGCTCCTAGCAAACAGATTGGCGCCGTTTCTGCATTCACTCATTTCGGCAAACCAAAACGCCTTCATCAGAAACAGGTCAATCCACGATAGTTTTCTCTTGGCAAAAAATCTACTTGCCGATCTCCACAGCAAGAGAACGCCGGCGCTCTTTGTCAAGTTGGACATCTCTAAGGCATTCGACTCCCTAAGCTGGGAGTACTTGCTAGAGGCTCTCTCTTTTTTTGGCTTTGGCCAAAGGTGGCGGAATTGGATTGCCCACATCCTTGCAGCTTCCTCATCCAGAATCCTTCTTAACGGAACTCCAGGGGAAAGAGTTTCTCACAGGAGGGGTTTGAGGCAGGGGGACCCGTTATCGCCAATGCTCTTCATTCTGGCTTTAGAGCCTCTGCAGCGGTTAATCACAGAAGCAGCGTAGAGACAGTTACTCTCAAACATTGGACAGAGACAATGTCACTTGTGTACGTCCATGTACGCGGATGATGTCGCTCTGTTTATCAACCCTAAAGTGGCAGAAGTTAGGCTCATATCTGGAATACTCAGGATTTTCGGCAAAGCAACAGGTCTAAGGGTAAATTTCCTGAAAACGGAGGTTTTCCCTATTAGGTGCGAAGGGTTGGATCTTCAGCAAATCCTTCAGGAGTTCCCAGTGGCGATAAAAAGCTTTCCAGCTAGTTACTTGGGTCTACCTCTACGCCCGACAGGACTCAAGAAAGGGGATCTGAATCCCCTTATAGAGAAGGTGGAAAACAGGCTAGCGGGTTGGAAAGGACCGCTGCTTTGCAGAGCAGGAAGACTAGTGCTAGTGGATTCGGTGTTAGGGGCCATACCAATCTATCATCTCACAGTGTTTTCTGGGGCAACTTGGGCCATCAAACAGATTGAAAAAGTTCGCCGAAATTTCCTCTGGAGGGGAGAGAAAAATTGCAATGGAGGACATTGCCTTGTTAGTTGGAAAAAATCTTGTAGACCAAAAAATCTCGCAGGATTGGGAATCAAAAACCTTGAGGCCTTTGGCAGGGCACTAAGACTAAGATGGCTGTGGCTTCAATGGAAAAATCCGAACAGGTTGTGGAAAGGCTTGCTTGCCTGTAAGGATGAGGACTTAGCCCTTTTTAACGCAAGCACATCCATTTCACTGGGTGATGGCCAGCTGGCTAAGTTCTGGACGTCAAATTGGTTACATGGCACGTCGCCAAGGAGCATCGCACCTCATTGTTTCCAGCTGGTCCGTAGACGAAACAAAACAGTGCAAGAAGAGCTGTCCAACAGCAATTGGATGACCCCGTTGCGACGGATTTCCCTGCATTTCGCCAGATTCAAGAATTCTTGGAGCTTTGGCGCTTGTTGCAGGATCACCTTAAACCCGTAAATTCAGATCGACATCACGGAGATGGACCTCAGACGGACATTACTCGGCAAAATCGGCGCATGTGGTTCAATTCCAGGGAACCATAGCTGATCCGAACTACACTTAACTGAAGTCAAAACACAAAACAAATGTAGGTTTTTGCGTGGCTCTTGTTGCGAGCAGGATACTCACAATGGACAATCTCTCTTTGAGAGGTTGGCCCCATTGTCCTGCTTTGTTGCCTTTGTGGCGCAGGAGAGGAGTCGGCGCATCATCTTATGCTCTCTGCTGTCGCAAAATAGGCTTGGGCGCTGTTATCTCAAAGCCTAAATTCTCTAAACATTCCCTCGCAAAATCGAACCCGAGTCGCTGTTGACTCACGGTGGCGAAGGCTGCATAGGGTTTTCCCCAAAGAGATGCGCAGAGATTTGGATGGGTTGATCGTTTTTCTGTTTTGGAACATTTGGAAGGAGCGCAACGCCCGTATTTTTAATTTGCTTTACTCAACAGTGCTAGAGGTGGTCCAGAAAACGATTCAAGACTTCACAGTGTTCCATTTAGCGAGGAGGTCGGTGTAGTTTCTTTGAGGGGTGGTTTTAGGAACCCCTGAAGGCGTTTCGGTGCCTTGTGTTGTCGTTTTTGTTTTGGCCTAAGGGTCGGTTTGTCTTTCCACTTCCTTCTTAATGAATTGGCAGAGCTCCTGCCCTTTTTTCAAAAAAAAAAAAAAACTCAGGGTCATAAGTAAGATTTCAAAATTTATTTTCGGATCACATTTCGGGAGTGACTGAAATCTAAAATTTCGATGAGATTTTAGAATTTTGATAAAATTTAATTAAATTTCAAAAAACAAATTTCAAATCCAACATTTTGGAGACCGAAATTACTGGAATTTTGGTCAAAATTACTGAAAATTCAGCTAGATTGACCTAAAATTCAATAATTTTCAACCCCTTTTGCGTGATTTCTTAATGATTTTATCTGACCGGGCCGCGACACGCGTGGGAGAAGACCAGATTTGCAGGGAAAAAAGGCAACGACGAAAAGGCAGTGGGGGACCAAACCAGCTTGAGCGAGCGTGAGCGCTCCTCGGCCAGCGATGTGCGCCCGATCTGCAGTTGGAATCTGAGGATGGCGGCGGCGGCGGCATCGAGGAGGCGGCCTGGAAGCGTGGCGCTCGAGGACCTGCTGTGGCTGAAGGCATCAACGGGTGAACTACTGGGGGTCGCGGCGAGGCAGGCCGGCCAGCCCAAGAAGGGTAAGGACTTGGCGCTACTCAAGCCGAGCTGCAACCTGTGAGTGCCACCCAAACACCCCCCATTCCCCGCCTTCGCCGTAAGCACTCACCGCCTCAACCCATTCCACGCACCGATTGCAATTACGCTACGCTATGGTTTGCATATCTCGTCCCGCTATTTGCTCGGCCATCAAGAACACCAATCCGGTGCCTACAATCATCAGGCCATGTTAAATCACCGAAATCTCGATGAAATTGGCCAAAGTTTCGCTGAAATTCATCGAAAATCACTTCAGCAATGTTAAAAATTTTATCCCCCTGATATTTAGAATCTCGGCTCTGACCAAAATTTCGAATTTAGACCGGTCAACGAGATTTGGAACCATGGTCATGGGACTCATGAAGAATAAACTAACCAACATTGTGTAATTACAAATAGCTTTTCTAACCGGTGATACCTTTTTTAAAATCTAATCCATTTCACATGAATTTGTAAAAAATGACTCCTTTCTAACAGCGGAAGGCATCGCGCGCTTTTATACCATGGCAAAGCAATAGAGGTTCCTCGAGGGAAACGCAACAAGAATGTCCCAATTTAATTAAGTGATTACTTAATTAATCACTTCAATTAACTAATCACGTAATTAATCCCATTTACCTTCCTATTGAGGCAAAGAACCTCGGTAGCTGCCGGGCTTCTGCTACACGATAGCTCTAGATTCGCCGTGCCTATCTCAATGGACCATGTTGCCATGATTTGAGAGAGCGGTAGATGATACATGTCGTTGCTCCTCGATCGGGAACAATGCTAATTTTGTAAATTCCTTCACTTGCAAACCGATTTTCCTTTTAAAGAAAGGAAAAAGCCAAATCTTAGCTAGTACCATTACATGGCAAGCCCTTCATGTTGTGGCAAAAAGTAGCCCCAAAGAAAATTTCTCACCTTGAGAAACAGTAAAGTGCCTTGCCATAAACAAAAAAGAAATGGGCGAGAGAAGGGGAAAACAAGGAGAGAGAGACAGAGATGTTAAAGCGGATAGGTGTTTAGCCCTGAAGAAGCCACCGCACCCGCCCGTTGCTTTTGCTTGCTGCGCGTCCGTGGCGTGGACACTTGTCTTCTCCAAACCAACACACCAGCGCACACAAGAAACCACGAGCCAAGCAAGCAGATTTGAGTAGGAAACAAGCCTAGAACAAGAAGCAGAGGGCTGTAGCCTGTAGAAGCCTCCTCTTCCTCTTCTCCTCTCCTTGGCCAGGGTTCCCAACCCTTCTTAACCCCCATCCACCAAGGAGAGAACCTGCAGGCCGCCAAATCGGTTGCCAGGTACACCTCTATTCCTTCTTTGGAAATGCTACTATACTGCTGCGTGTGCTTTCTAGATTTGCATGCTTGGACCATAGGTTGCTGCGGTTGCAGTTTCGGTTCTCAATTCGGGCCTGAGATTAGATTGCTTCCGTTTACTATTTAATTAGTAGCCTTGATTGTTGAGTCGGATGCGATTTGTATCGGATGCTTTATGGTCGGTGGGGTGGTGATGCTGCCTTCCTTCTATGGTTGCAATGCCAGCGGTGATGGAGCTATGAGTTTAATGCTGCATTCCCTATAAATTCTTCTTGACGCAACTGGTGTGATCTTAGTTGCTGTTGGAGGAGAAGTTTGTGTTGTCTCCTTGTTTGGTTGGTGGCCTGGTGTGTTCTAGTTTCCTTGCCTTGATGATGTTCGAGTGAGTGCTGTTTCCATTATCTTTTAGTTTCGCAATGGCTATGATGGGGTGTGTGTGGTTGGAACTTGGAACCAGCAATCTTTCCTAGCACTTTGGATCTGTCGCATAGATGTAACAAAACAACCTTTAATTCTTACATGCTTTCTCATTTTTGATTGTTTCTGTGCTTTCGATGCATTTATCGTCACCCTTTTCTTTTCTTTGCTCCTTCGACTCGATGGGTAAAGAAAAAAGAAAAGGTGCAACAGATGAATTTGCTCTCGCTTTTTCTTTGCTTTCATCATCCATCGACTGATCTGATATGCAACAAACCAAATTATCTTGCCATCTCAGGGACAGATTGCTCTCATCTTGGGTGCTTGGGAACAAGACAACGGCTACTGCTCAAGAGGAAGCCATGGTGGAATCCAATTATCAGAACCTTACACATGGCAGGACTACCCCCACTGGATTCTTCAGGGTCCCTGGCCTCTTTGTGAGGTTAGGCAGCAAAGGCCTGAACGCAGTGGACCCTGATTTAGTCTGGAGCCCGACCTCTCCTTTGGATTTCAAGAACCTGTCATCAAACATCGGGAGCACCAATCTCAAGTCCCCTAGGCTACTGGGCGTCGAGGCCGATCTGAAGCTCAGAACTAGCCCTCCGAGAGTCGGCCTCGGCCTTGTCGATGCCCTCACCGCCGATGAGAGCTCCTTGTACTTTGGAGGCAAGAGCTCGTTTCTTGAATCCATCAGGCCGTATCTTGAGCTGGGGTTGCCGAAGGTGGCTAGCGATGCAGCATGGCAGAAGGCTGGTTCGGTTGGTGTCACCCCGAATGAGATTTCGGACTTTGCTCAGTCTGAAGAGTACACCTGCGTTATCGAGCACGGTCCGAACCCGAGGACGACGCACATCCTCGGAGACGAGACACTGGAGGTATGCAGCAAGGGTGTTCCAGACGGTTCCAAGAAGCCAACCTTCACCGTTGAGCCCATCGGTGAGCAGCCATCGCCGTCGACACCGGCCGGCGTTGCTTCCGGCCCATGCTGCTGTTGCAGGAAGAGGCTGCGAGAGGATGGGGACATCTACATGTATCTGTGAGTCCTGAACCTACCTACCTCCATGCTTGCCTTTGCGTGGCATGTGGATGTTGTGTTCAATTCTTGATCTTTGTGTGGCCTGTTGGAACGCAGGGGCGAGAAGGCGTTCTGCAGCAGCGAGTGCAGGAAGGGCTACGTCGAGGAGGCGGGGCTTATGATGCTGGATGCTGGCAGCTCGTCTGCTCTCTACCTCGGTGAAGATTGCTAGTAGTGGCAAGCAAGTGTTGCCCACAAGCGTTTGATCTTGTTTTGGCTGGAAATTAGGATTAAGCAGCGAAAGGAAGGAAGGAAAACACTCCCCATTCTAGTTTTTCTGAATGGAGAGGTTTCGATTTAGCCAGTTTCTGCAGTAGTGCAATGGCTAAACCATTTCCATGAATTGTTGGGATTATTCCCTGTTTTTGGTTGTAAGACTCGCAGTATTAATGTGGCACCAACATATCACCCTTTTATAACAACCAGTCACGCCTGAATTCTCAGTGCATTTCCCTCCCTTTTTTTTGTAGCCACTTTCTGAATCTTCATCAGTGCGCTGCTTATAATTCTTCATCGTAGTATCGGAATTCGGAAACCAACTTAGCTGATGCTTGAGAGATGGGTCCCTGTCACCCTCGAGCGGTAAGCTCTGCTGCTCGCGAGCAAATGCTCGTCAGAAACAAAAAAATAAACAGAAAAACTAAAAAACGGTATACCGTTGCAACGGTATACCTCTGAAACTCATAAAACTTATGATTTTTTGCACTGAAACTCATGAAACTTAGCACTAAAAACTGATAAAACATGAAACTGATGAAACTAAACACTGAAACTCATGAAACCAGCACTGAAACTGATAAGTTTCATAAGTTTCATGGCTATACCGTTGCAACGGTATACCGTTCCCTAGTCATTCTCAAAAATAAAACACGTAGTTCCGGTGAATTTGTCAGGGTGA
This sequence comes from Rhipidocladum racemiflorum, assembly GCA_036346355.1. Lineage (NCBI taxonomy): Eukaryota > Viridiplantae > Streptophyta > Magnoliopsida > Poales > Poaceae > Rhipidocladum > Rhipidocladum racemiflorum. The sequence goes on along the minus strand of CM070569.1, from coordinate 74,384,936 downwards.
CCGACTACCGTTGCAGTGCAATTACCAGCTTGCCATTCATTGTTCTACAGTGCTACATACTTGCCTGTAGAGGCTCTGTTGAGCGCCAGTGGCTTGTTACATCAACGCAAGGATGCGGGCAGGCAAACCTAAACCTGCTCGTCTGAATCGGTGTTGGGCCAGTACGATTGATGTAGGCAAAAAAACTAGAGGAATCCAATGCACCGAGGGACTCGAGTAATCGTCTGCTCCGCAGTATTTAAATTCTACAGGGGTGTGTGTGCTCGTCGATCTGATAAATTGACCGCTTGCGATTTGCCATTTGGCGAGGTCGCGCGACCACGAGCTCGCGGGAACCAAGAGCTATAGCTACAGTTTCCATCAAAGAAACACGTCCAAAATCTCTACTATTCTAAAGCTGCACTTGGTGGCAGCGGTCCGTTCTTCCCACGTCATTAATTGCCTTACGCAAGAAACGAAACGTTGGTTTAATTAGCCAGCTTTCGCAAGAAACTGTTAGACAACCTCGCTATCGAATAGTCCGGGGTTGCCTAATAGATCTCAAGTGGAGAATAGACAGGGAGAAAGAGAGACACAATATGAGGAGGAACCAGGCCTGCTTTATTATTCTGTATGCTTGTGTACAATAGGGTGACCCCCTGCCTCCTATATATAGCGGTTCTGCTTAGAGATAAGGAAGAGTCCATATCGGATACGAATCCGGTTTCCTAACACTCCCCCTTGGACTCTTCACTGCGAGATGCATATGCCTCATTAAAACTCCATAAAAACCCAGTGGGAAAAATAATTGGAGAAAGAGTACATAGCACACGCTTGCTGTGTTGCACGGATTACCTCATCAAAAACCTTATGTAAGAAAACTTCAATGAAAAACTTACTTAAGGAAAAGAGTACAATCCACCCAAACTTCAATGTTAATCTTCAAGATTTACGTTGGGTACTCAAACTTCATGGTTGAGATTTATGTAGGAGTATGTGAAAAATCTCCCGAAATCTGCACTTCTCTAAGCCTCATCATCCCGATTCCTCTAATACATCTTTCAAAGGAAGATGCCGGGAGTGACTTAGTGAATAAATCTGCGAGATTTTCACACGACTTAGTATGCAGTATCTTTATCTCGTTCATCTTATGCATTTCATGAGCATAAAAGAACTTGGGGGTTGATATGCTTTGTAAGGTTACTCTTCACATATCCCATTTGTACTTGTGCAACACAATTGCATTATCTTCATAGATAATAGTGGGGTTTGTTCCATGTTCGCACCACATGACTTACGGATGTGGTGAACCATTCTTCGAAGCCATGCACATTCCCGAGAGGCTTCATACAATGCAATGATTTCTGAGTGGTTAGTCGACGTCGAGACAAGAGTCTGCTTAGACGACTTCCAAGAAATTGCCGTTCCACCGCAAAGGAAAACATACCCGGTTGTGACTTGCCGGTATGCGGTCCGATAGGTACCCAAAGATCGGCGTAGCCAACTAAATTCAATTCATTGTTTCTTCTGTAAAACAAGCCGAGGTCTTTGCTTTCTTGAAGGTAACGGAAGATGTCCTTCACCCCTTTCCAATGCCTTTTGGTGGGTTCTGCACTGTACCGCGCTAGCAAATTCACGGCGAACGCAATGTCCGGCCTAGTGCTATTCGCAAGGTACATGAGCGCTCCAATTGCACTCAAGTATGGGAATTCCGCTCCCATGACTTCCTCCTCTTCTTTAGGCCTGTACGGGTCTAGGTCTGCTTGGAGTGACCTTCCGACCATTGGGGTCTTTGCGGGGTATGCCTTTTCAAAGCCAAATCTCTCCAACACTTTCTGCGTGTAGGATGCTTGGTGTACCAAGATTCCGCCTTGGACATGTTCAAGCTGCAAGCCTAAATGAACTTGGTTTTACCCAAGTCTTTCATTTCAAACTCAGATTTCAAGTATGTGCATGCTTCTTCAATTTTCTCATCCGTCCCAATGATGTTCAAGTCATCTACATAGACGGAGATTATACAAAATCCATTCGTGGATCGTTGTATAAATACACATGGACAATCTTCGCTGTTCGTGTAGCCTTTCTTGCAGAGAAAGTCACTCAAACGATTGTACCACATTCTTCCTGACTGTGTTTAGCCCATACAGTGATTTCTCCAATTTCACACTGTATAGGTTTCTGTTTGCTCTGTCTTGGTTCGGGATAGGGATACCTTCCGGTATTTTCATATAAATCTCCGAATCCAAGTTTCCATACAAATATGCTGTGACAACATCCATTAGCTTCATTTTCAACTTCAAGTTGACTGCCATTGAGATCAAGTATCTAAAGGTAATTCCACCCATGACCGGAGAATAGGTTTCTTCATAATCAACCCTAGGACGTTGAGTGAAACCTTGAACAACAAGCCTTGCAATGGTTGTTGCTCTTTTCATAGATTCTCCTATTATTACAAAATTTATGGCCATTTCGTCATGGTGTGCTTCATGCACTTCTACTTGCTCTTCATTGCTATTTCCCATTCCAGGAGCAAGTTCCTTTAGTTTTTCTCCGCCAATGTGTGCGCACACATTATTTCTGGCTTCTTCCAATGGAAGGTTCAGATCTGGAATTGCCTTTTCCACAGGCTTCTTTCCAGTGCCAGGTCTCAACTGGCTCCCCTTCTTGCTTTGGGGCATTTTTGTGATTGGCTATGGTAAGTCCTCTTGCCCATTTTTCCCCAGACGTCTCCGGGTACTTTAGGTTTGAGAAGCCAGATTTCCTGTTCTTTTTCTTTGAGGCCTCTGAACAGGATGAGGGATACCTTCTGCTTTCTTTGGTATTTCCACCCTCTCTGGTGCATTTCTTGCTGGTACATGCGACTTAACCACGCTCTTCAGATCACAAAAATGATCAGGCAGTTCATTTGCTAAATTCTGCAAATCAATTATCTTCTGGACTTTTTGATTTGCTTCATTAGTGCGAGGGTCATGCGCGGGGATCCCAGTGGAATGCCATATTATTTCCCGGCATTTTTCATCCAATGGTTGATTCTCTCCCCCGAATGACGGGAAACGGTCCTCGTCAAAGATACTGATCGGAATCGGGCTGTATGCAAGTCTCGATCATGGGTTCCAAATATCTGATTATGGATGCACTCTCATAACCAACGATATCGAGACTTGCGGAGAGGGCCCATTGCGATCCCGTTGTGGGGTGGTATAGGTACATATACCATACATTCAATTCTTGAGTTGACCCAATGCACTAGTTTGCATGGTTGAATGGATGTTGTAGGCCGATTGTCTATAATTGATGAGTCTTTGCCGCATACAGATTTGCGTGTCCCCAACAATTGTTGGACAAGTTACAACTCTGCAAGAGCGGTCCGGCAATAAACTTAATCCTCTTTATGAGTGCTTCACTAGTCCATTGTGCGTATGGACATGCGATGCAGAGTGCTCAATAGTTATTCCGATTCTTTGTGCAATAATCATCAAATGCCTTGGAAGTAAATTTGTTGGCATTGTCCATTCGAATGGACTTCACGCGATGATCGGAAAAACATTCTTAATTACGATGATCTGCGAGATCGGCTTTGCGAATGCATGATTCCTTGTTGACAAAGAAACATGTATGCGACCATTTCCGTGAAGCATCAATGAGCACCATAAAGGATCGAAACGGCCCTAACAATGGCTGAATCGGTCCGCAAATATCCCCTGAATGCGTTCCAGAATGCATGGATTTCATGTTGCACTTTCATAACAGAGGGTCTAGTTATTACTTTCCCGGTGGCACATGCATGGCACACAAAATCTTCGTGATTCGAGAAATTCTTAACATTAATGCCATGACCTTGTGAGTTGTTAACTATATTTCTCATCAATCTAAGACCAGGATGACCTAATCTACAATGCCATAAAGCAAATAATTCAGAGCTTCTAAAGACAGTCTTCAAAGAAGTATACACTACGTGTGCATTGATTTTCGTGTAGTACAACCCAGATTCATATGAGGGACATTTTTCTAGTACCATCTTTCCATATTCCGCGTGCTTCACAATGCACAAGTGTTCTTTGCCATTTTCTTCATTGGTTTCTACGTGAAACCCATTGGCGCGGATATCCTTGAAACTTAAGAGAGTGCGAGTTGATTCAGGGTACAAGAGGGCTTCTTCAATTACCAAAGTTGTACCCATTGGCAATATAATTGTGGCTCTTCCTGAGCCTATTATATGCGTATCGCTTCCTGCGATTGTCGTAATCCTTCCAGCGTTCTTCGTGATCGTCTGGAAGTATTTCGACTCTCTTAAGATGGTATTTGTTGTGCCACTATCAACAATGCATATTTCCTCCATTGGGTGCTACACGATTTCTAGATGAAAAGAAATATAATTTAATGACGGTGGCAAAGTAATTCAAACATTGCTTGCAAGTAAAGAATACTGGAATAAAGAATAAATAACAATTCTTATTCATGAGAAAGTAAAAGTATGCTCTTCGAGAGCTTACAATTATTAACTAATCAACCACAATCTAAAAGAAAGTGCTAACAATGTTATTCATGCACTAAACGGAATCTGTAAAGTATGCATTCATTTCTGCTTCTATGTCATCCACAGATGTGTTTTGTTAATTTTCCGAGGGCTTGGCTGAATCATTGATGTCTAGGCGAGGATGAAGCATGTGGGGTGTCAACTTCTATGACATCATCATTGCCTACTTTGGCAAAATGTGCCTCTGCCAGTGCATTTCCTTTGGCCTTCTTCTTGGCACGATATGCATTGATCACTTCTTTGGATTCGGCATATTTTTGACCAATGCCCCAAGTGCCGCATTTGAAGCACGCTTTGGTTTCTTGTCCATACGGCTTGCCTGCGGCTTTTCCTTGTCATCCTTCTTCTTTTGGGCTATGGACTTTCCTTTGGCCTGATGTTTCTCTTTTCCACCCTTCTTGACCCACTTCATGTGGCGGGCTTTTTCACCTTATAGTTGGCATTGATTTACGGTACAATGCTCCTTCCAGTGTTTGTGAGGCGAAGTTCTTTCGGAGAGCTCGTCTTGTGACTCAAGAACTTGCATAACATCAATCAGTTCGCTTATACTCCTTGTATGCGTCCGACGATAGGCTGCGGGCACTCTGGATAGCATTGGGGTGAAAAGTGGAAAGAGTTTTCTCAATCTTCTCCTCCTCGGTGATCTTCTTGCCACATAGGGAGAGATTAGTACAAATTCCGTGCAAGGCGTAATTGTACTCGCCATCGCTTTTGTAGTCCGCAAACCTCAGACGCACCCAATCTTGTCGTGCTTGGGGCAAGATTGTGTATTTGAGCTTCTCGAACCGCTTCGGAGTGCGATCCATAGCTCAATTGCACTTTCTTCACCATGTATTCATTTTTCAGGGTGGTGAGAGATGGTGCCTGAGGAAGTGCAATGCTTGATCGCTCGCTTAAGAAGAGGTGGTGCGCCCTTCGAGGACCCTAAGCCGATGGCAGCTCGGAGCTTCTTGCCGAGTACGATCTTCACATCGGATGCCCAAGTGAGGTAGTTTTGACCGTCTTTGGGCCAATTCAGCAAACTCACGATTCACAATGCCAGACATCTGCATTTTTACAAGATTCCAACATTAGATTACTGCGTGTAATCTAATAAAGTGTGATTGCATAATTCATAAAATGCGGAAAGTAAACTCTCATGAATTTCCAGAATTTTTCTTAGTATTTGGCAATTTTCTGTTAATTATACAGCAATTTTCCAGCATCACTTGATAATAAATTTCAACATGAATTAAACATGGCATAAGTCTAATTACAACTTATATAATTCTTGTTGGTCGAACGAAACAGTAATGAATATCTTACATCAATTTGACTCTTGGCCAGTCAACTCGCCCCTAGGGGCTCACATGAGGGAGGGAGCACTTCCCGTTTCCGGGTGCCAATTAAAGAACCAAGCCTCATGTGTGTTTTCCTAGACACCAATTGTCTCATATCTGTTTATTCATTACCAAAATCAAATCCCAACCACTCATGTTCTCATAAACTGTTGTATGAGAAATTCTGGAATTTTCTTAGCACTTTTCATGATTTCTGCTAATTTCCAAGCAATTTTCAGAATTACTTTACAACAGGAAATTGAATTTCAGCAAATATCAACATGACATAATGCTAAGGAAAATAAAACCAGATACAAGGCATGAAAAGGTGTCCTCATAATTTTCTAGCAATTTTTCAGAATTTCCGTAATTTTCTTAGCTAATTTTCTGAGTTTCTAATCAATTTTATAAAAGAAAACAGTAAATAAATAATAAAAACTGGGGAGGGCAAATGGGTATTTTCCCATGCCCTCCCGTGCGCCATTCGTTCCAAAATCATATTGGAGTTTGGCTTCCAATCCTCCATGCCCTGCAAGCATTGGAATTTGGTGCATGTCCATAATGGACTTCTTGTCCAAAACAGAAAAACGCAAGAAGCATTGTTGCTTGGCGCATTGGACTTCATGCCCAGAGACAAATTATTTTATGCGGCAACTCATGGCAACCATACGACTGATTTGGTGCAGCCAAGGCGTATGGCGAGCCTGCCTCTCGGGTAGTGCGCGCGCCAGACCGGTGGAGCCGCGACGCCGTGGCGGGTCGTGGCCGGCGGCGAAAGCGATTTGCCGTCATGAGGCCGCGACGGGCCGAGCGCAGAGAACCGATCGGGCGGCCGCTTGAGCAAGGTCGGTGGGCCGGGCCTGCTTTCGGCGAGGAGCAGCAGAGGCCGGGCGTGACACGCGGGCGCGAAGGCGCGGCGTAGCCCAAGCGGGGGGGCTGAGACGACGGCGACAGGCGTGCTTCGAGCACGTGGTGCCGGTGGCTTCGGCGGTGTACCGGCTGCGGGCCGGTTAGACGGAGAAAGGCGCTCTTGTGCCGCGGTGGCCGGATTTGGCACGGCTCTGGATCGGGCTCGCCGCACGAGGCGATGTAGCCCAACGACGCAGCCGCGGCGCTAACCGGCGATGTGGGCGGCGCCATGGCCTTCTAGTGGCGGCTCGGCCGATCCCCTTTTTTTTTTCTTCATCTTTTCTTAGATCCACCCATCAGATACAGATTCATGATGATGAAGGTACTGCGAATTTCAATTATACCTTCGATGCGATAGATTGCGTAGGGATTACGACGATCGTCGCAGGACGAATCGGCGGATCCTGGCTTTGCTCAGATTTAGACGATTCGGCGTAGGATCGAGTCGCGTAGGACTTTTTCGGCAATCCGAGTAGATGCCGGCGTGGTGACGAGTTGATTGCAGATCGGATCGGGCGATCAATCGCCGGTAGTAGACGTTCGTCGTCGTCGATGATCCTTCGCTTCTTGTCTTTTCTCTCCTTTCAATCTTTCTCCGATAGAGCTTCGTGCTGATAACGTGTTAGACAACCTCGCTATCGAATAGTCCGGGGTTGCCTAATAGATCTCAAGTGGAGAATAGACAGGGAGAAAGAGAGACACAATATGAGGAGGAACCAGGCCTGCTTTATTATTCTGTATGCTTGTGTACAATGGGGTGACCCCCTGCCTCCTATATATAGCGGTTCTGCTTAGAGATAAGGAAGAGTCCATATCGGATACGAATCCGGTTTTCTAACAGAAACGAAGCGTTAAAGATAGATGTTTGATTTTGTGAAATATTTTTTTTTATTTTTTAATCTTTATTTTTCGTTATCAATTTTGTTTTTCGTAGCATGCTGCCTGCCTGCCAAAAGGCTGCAGCCTTAATCGCTAATGCCTACGAACCCTGGGCCTCAGGGCTTAAGCTGCAGTTCACGTATGATTCCGTGTTTGTCCCAATCAAGTTCTCGAAACGATCAATCACGGCATTTCCCTAAAAACGAATCATAGTTCATGCTAGAAGGTAAACTAGATTTCTAGCTATTTCAGCCTCGGAAGCTATAAAACGAATAACGAACCTGCAGGCCAGTCTGGGAGCATGACTAACATGAAACAAGGTGGCTGCACATCTAGCACAGCAAAACAGCCACTCAGCCTATTTGGTAGGCTTGTGATTTAGTCCAAAGGAATCCGCCTCGTAGAAAACACTCCCTTGCAGTGTTTGCCCAAGGCTGACGAATGCAGCTGAGCGTATCAAATCACAAGCCTACCACGTTTTTTTTTTTGGGTGGAAACAATCATCTTACACCTGAAGCTTGAGCAGACGAGCGAGCAATAATCCAAGCTAGAAACTTAAGCTGACAACATAATGGCGACATAGGAAACAGTGACAAATTGAAGCACACACTGTAACAACACAAATGAATGAAGGCCCCTAGGAGGTGGAACCAAAGAACGACAGAGTTACAGACAATAGCAGCGAATTTAGATAAATTATCTGGGGCGATTGGTCTTAACCGAGGCACCCTACGAGCGAATCCCGCCAACAACCGCCTGGGTGCTCATCAGCTTCTGAAAGGCGTCATCAGTTCTTATGTTGCAGATTGTAGGAATCAACACAAGACCTCCCTACCTCAGATCTGGCGGGTGTTGTACGACTTGCAACTCTGGCACTTGTGCGCAACCAAATGGAACTGCACCTCTGATATTGCCCCACAATCGTTACACAATATGCGGACCTACAGGGGAAAATAGATCAAATTAGCAGTGCCCAACAAATTCATTTTTCAGTTGAAATTGCTTAGCACTTGATCAGTGAAAAGCCGATAAGAATGATGTATTTTTAGCAAGCATCAAGTAAATTACACACGTTATTTCAACTTACTAAGTATTTGAGATATTAGAGCACAGTTCTATGTCTGTGGTGACAAGTGTTATTAGAGAAGACAAAACAGAAATCAGAGTCCAGTAGTGTCAAGTTCGTCAGCAAAATTTGTACTTGGCTTCCTGGTGGTCTTGATCATTAATTCCTAAACAAAAAAAATCCGTAGAGTAAATAAACAGGCACAGAGAGAGAGTTACCATTTTATTGTCACAGGAGTCGGACAGAGTAGCTAGTTCCATGTCCAGTCTCTCCCATGCCTTTGACATATCACAAACTGACTTGGAGCAAAGCGGACATGCAAACCTGAGCATTGATTTTAGGCACGTCAAAACCTAGTACTACAATGACAAACAAGCTTAAACAAAGGGCCAAGTAGAATCAACTTACTGGCAGTGCTCCTCCATTTCTTTCAAGCAGTTTACATGAATGGTATGGCCACAGAGCAAGACAGAAACGCCATTGGTCGACTCGAACAAGTACTGAACCGTGAAATAGGATCAGCCACAAAACAATTTGAAAGCACTTGCTCAAACCACATCAGAAAGAAACGCTGAACACCTACCTCAAAGCAGATTGGGCAGTCATGATGCATCGCTCCTTCGACACATGCATGACTGTTCTGCAACACTGTAGAATAACAGCATCCTACATGAAGATAAACGAAGAATAAGTTACAGTATTATACAAACTGATCGAAGCGATTATACAAAATTGCTTTGTAAGCACAGAAATAACTTCAAGTCACAAACGTAGTGGGGATTTGAGAAGTAGTTCACCTAACAAGGGCAAAAAGTACCAAGTGGACAGTATGACATAGTTCTGATTGACAAACAGTCGCCAAATATACTTCGAAAAGTGTAGATTTTGAAATTCAATTACCACACAGCTATTCACCTAGTAACTCACATATTACAACATAATACAAAAATATACTGGAAAAAACCATATTTCTATTTTCCTAGTGCAAGTTCATGCAAGCCACGTGTCATGGCATAAGCCTGCAAGAAATATGTTGTCCAACAAAAACTCTACTAGCATGTGCTTCCTAAATGACATTATACTACATTAAAATTCAAGAATGCAATGTACAAGAACAAGGCATTACCGCATTTTGAGCAGTGAAAGAAATTCTCCCTGCCACCAATTCTGCAAACAAATCAAATTTTAAATAGCATTTTCAACAAAAAAAAAACTATAGTTAAGAGAAGAATCACGCGGGAAAAGACAATTGATACCTGCATATTCCACAACCATGGCAGTGGTACTGCTGTTTTGATACCTGAAATCATGAAAGAAGTGTAAGCATGGCATACTCCCAACATCTACTTAATACAGAAGACAAGAAAAAAAAAGTGAACTCCTCATACTGACATCATCATCAAAGAGCTTGCATACTTCACAGAAGTACTTCCCCATGCATACACCACAATTGATGCATATTTGCCGCACCTGCCAGCAGATAATTAAAAGGCACCATGATGACACTAGATGAAAAACATTTATTGTGTTATGAAGCAACAGCAATAGTTCAGTTCCGTACCTCTTGTTCAGTGCCACACAATGAGCATATAACCTGATTACGGATCAACAACCAACTCAGTAAAACTGTAACAGTAACTCACATTGCAAATTATTAGTACGTCTATGGTGACAAAACTGACCTGCCGCACTTCATGGCGTGGAAGTTCATGCCGCTTCATCATATCAATTTTAATTGAATTCTGTGCACACATAATATATTAGTTTTGTGTTTTATAAATTAGTTCCAAAACAAAATGGGCATGTGTAAAATAGAACATGAAAATCATCCCCTTTATGCAATATAAACCAAAATAGAAAAGGTACAGACTTGCACCCGGAAAAGCGCTATGAAATACGCAAGAAATAACTATATAAACAGTAAGCTTATATGTGAATGATGTGGCATATCACAGGATATCACAGCTGCCAACAAACCACTCGTATCAATATATTTGTCCTTGTATCAGCACATATGACATAACAGGTAGTAAATCAAGTTATTGTTTCAAAATAAAGATAATAAATAGCTCATTACAGATTTTGGTCAGAATTACAGTTGAGAAACAATTGTGCATAAAATTATAATGGACAGCAGGCTGCAAGCTAGTGGTCCAGAGCAGATAAACAACACAGTATCTTCTTCGACAACCAAGTACCTATTAGCTTTCTAAATCATATCTAACTACCAAGTAACTTGCTGCAATTTCCCAAAGTAAAATTGTCAGGGATTGTTTCTTTTTTCTAGGCTTTGAGAAATACAATTTACCGTAGTGGCAAAGCACCTAGCTGCAGTAATTGACGTCATGAATTGGAGCCCTATCCCCTATCTGTATTAAGAAGGCATGCAGCCCTATCTCCTATCTTGATTAAGAAGCCATGTAGCTCATCCTACAAGATCTCTTTTTTCTAGATTTCATATCCTTCTAAATCAAAACTCATCTGAAAAATTGATAATTGATTCCTATGTTCAAACCACTGACAATATGGATGTAAAAGTAAATATTCATATCAATTGCTCTTCCACAACGACAACTCTTAAAACTATACCTTTTCTTCATTGTGGCAGTGCCGGCAATCAAAAATCTCATTGCAGCATGGTGCTCGTATGCGGCATCTCCTTCGGTAATGTGCACATCTGTGATAGGTCATACTTGTTAGTTGTTTGTCATGAAATCCATTATTATAGGCTGAAGTCAAGCAGATAAGATAACTCAGAGCTAACAGAAGGACATACCCATACTGCATTACTTCCTTCTGAAGCCTTTCGTAATCATCAGAGTTCAAACCATTGATTTTCTCTGCGAAGTAATTTCCATCGGACAACAAAGAGCCTTGGGCATGTGCCTCTACATTTCGCTTGGCATGTTCATGTTGAACAGCAGCAGACTGGAGCTGCAGATCCATGACGCCCATTTTGCCTGTTTTGTGCCACTAAAGCTATCACTTTGCAGACACAACACAAATACCGGCAAGTAATGTGTATTTAGCAGGATGGTTCTCAATACAGAATGCAGTCAAGGTCCTACAAAAGGAGGAAACCGCTGCATGCAGTTCTGGATTGCTGTATACTGCCGGAGGCCAGACATATCAATACAAGACCAAAGCAACGCTGAACAGCTCCAATCAGTAAAATCCCCATAGATTGATCACCATACAATCACAGCTAGCACAAACTACCTGGATAGTGAGCTGTGAAAAAGAAATTACACAACAGGTATCCATCCAGAGAACAATTCCCAAGCAATTCATACAGAGTGGTCCACCTGCATCAAATTTACCGTGGTGCTGACCCCCATTTTCTGGCAAGAGGAACACGCAATAGTATCAAATGCCAGGAAACGAAAAAAAAAAGATACGTGATGGTTTCATGAAAAGGTTTTGACGTGTTAGCTTTATACCATTTGTGTATGTTCGTATATATCTGAAAAGTTCCTTAAGACGTTATATTGCAAGGAAGCCTACCTCCAGCAGCCAGCAGCTTCATCTTCAACAAAAGGAACTTGTCCAATCTTTGGTTCAAAACCATTCCATATTCATAAATAAACTAAACTTCCTTTAATTCTCCAATCAGAATCATCTTGAGAAAGCAAGAATTCCTCTTCCATCCGTCATACTAAGATTTTACTTAAAAGATTCCACAGGTTTGTACCTGAAATTTAACCTATCTACACTTCCCTACTGAATAGAGATCATCTCGATCACTATTAATGCGAGACTCTTGACAGAACCTGCATAAGAGAAATCAATTTCCCACCTCTCTGCCAAGCAGTAAAGAGAATTAGTAACCAATGCTGCAGGAAGTAGTCCACAAAATGCTGCCTTCCTTATGTCATCTCTGTAGCTGGGGCGCTTTAAGGTACTTGTCACGGTACGTTATTAAAATGCATGCAATGTTTTCTTTAATTTGATGAAAAAATAATTTTCCGTTTCTGCTTTTGGCACAAGGAGAGTTGAACGAGGAACCAAAATGGGGTGCTGTTTCTGGCACAAGGAGAGGAAGCAAATGCAGTGTGCATATGCAATTAGGATTCGTAAGAAAAGCGCAGAATGTGATGCCTAGAGATAGATAGATAGATAAGTCGTGGTACGGGTCCAACTGAATCAAATACATATAGTACTTGCAATCGAATTTTGGTGGTGGGCATCATCTACAGTTTGCACGATCAAACAGCAAGCACCAAATCCACTAATTGGCAAGCAGGCCAGACCGAATCAAACAATTAGTCATCACAGGCAAATCAAACAACTAATCAACACAACCAAGCCAAGCAATTATTCGCATTAAAAAATCAATCAAACAGCCACCCTAACCAAATCAAACAATTAGTTATCATCATCTACGCCATAACCAAACCAAGCAAATAGTCGCATTCAAAAAATCAAGCAATCTGCCACCACGACCAAATCAAACAATTAGTCGTCGTCGTCGTCTACGCGCAAGCAAGTGCAATCAAAACAACCCCACGTACCTAAACAGACCGATTGAGCGAGCTGAAATTAAGAGCACATAAATCAGAACAAAAACTTAAGAAAACCGCGAGGCGTATGACGAAACTTCCTAGCGCACACGCGATCGAATCGGGTGTGCGGGACGACGAGGCGCGGCGCGGTCGCCTCGGCGAGCCGCTCGCCGATCGAATCGAGGCTGGATCCCTGGAGTGCGTGTGGATCGGGGAACTGGGAATGGCTCGGTACGAGACGACGAAGGCTGCGAGAGTTTGGAGTGGTGAGTGTTTCGGCAGGGAAGATTGATGGGGAGCGTATTTAAACGGCTTCGGAGGAGACACGGTTTCGAGAGGATTCGGGTGACGTGGACCTCGCCTCGTACACCGCGTCTGGGGGTTTCGGCCTTATCCTGCTTAGTAGTAACGTTTTAGGCGCAACGTGAATTCGGCTTATGGACGTGATGAAGTGCGTTTGGTTGGGTGGATGAGATAGGGTGATCCATGGATTTGGAGTCATTTAATTGTTTGGATCGGTGGATACTGGATATGGTCATCCAGTTTTAGGGAATATTCTCTTAAGATGCTGGATAAAGCCATCCAAATAAAAAGACCGGATGTGCTCATCCAGTTTGCTGCACGAAGAGGTGTACACGATCAAATTCAAATTTCAGCAAAGTTTTCTTGGCCAAAATTAAACTTCGTTTAAAATATGGTCAAATTTGTTTGAAAATTCAAATTTTAGTAGAAAATTGTCCAAAAATAAAATTCTGTTTGAAAATGCAAATTTTATTCAAAAATTCAAAATGTGTCAAAAAAAATCAATTTTTGGTCAAATTTTATCCAAAAATTCAAATTTTTATTAAATTTTATCCAAAAAAATTCAAACCAAAATTCGAAACCTTAATTACAACTAGCTCATCCATCTAATCAAACAAAAAATTAGCTCATCCCATCCATCCAACCAAACAAAAAATTGGCTCATCCTTATCTACTAAACCAAATAACTACCTAGATGGCTCCATCCTATCCAATATGGATGACCATATCTCATCCAACCTCATCCAAGCAACCAAAGGCACCCCAAATTGCTGAAGATTTCATTTGTGTTCTCGTGCTGTGACCATGACGCGTGGGCGACTCGTGACCTCGGCCCCTTCCAAGGGGAGGCCGGCCCACTGCTGCGTGCGATCCCTCCGAGCGTCCTCCGCGTGGAGAGTTGGAGGCCCACGTCTCCTAGCAAGTTTGCTGTGATTAATTGCACGCACAGGGATGGCATAGAAAAAATGGAAGGAAATATTAAGGGTAGTCTAGTCTTTTTGCGTGTAATTCTCTCGTTCTTACATTCGGAGCTAACCTTGTAGCCAAATATTTTCTTTGACAGCTCCAGATTCTCAGTGTAGTGGATCCAAGTGAGAAGCTGGATCTAGAGTTGCAAAATTCGGAGCTGGAGCCATGCCAAATAGGGCCTAAATATGTTTGAATTTTATTTTATTATAGATGAATTCGAATCTATCTCTAATCGAGCTTTTCCTCCTTATATCGTGTGTTCCTCTTGATTATTCTTACTATTTGATCGGTGCATTGTGTTTGATCTACAACAGCAGTCATCGTTTTACAATAGAAATATCTTATTATTCGAAAGATCAGGCTTCACAATTTTTTGTAAAAGGTGAATTTTATTAAGAGTAACATGAGCCTGTGATTTATGGGTATTGATCTTTCAGAATTACAATCAACATTAATTATTCTTGTGCAGAACTTGTTTTTCAAATATCTGTTGCTTTACTATTGTCATTATTCTTGGTCTTAGTTGCAGCATGCGCCACCCACGCATCTAATTTTTTTAGAAAAATGATTATCTAAGATCCATGGCAGTTTCCTTCATTTTTTTAAGGTATGCGCGGTCTTTAATTTTATCAATCAAAAATCATAATACACCACAGTCAATTAGATAATAGGTTTCAGCACCAAGTAAATTGCACATGTGTCATATTGAATGCCAGCGTCGCTCGTATGAAATAGCGAATCCCTGTCGAAGAAATCTCCATGTCACAACACTTCGCAAGTTTTTATGGACGGTTTGATAGTACGAACACTTTACCTAAAGATGTCTATTAGAGGGCAGTCCGTTTGATAGTATTTTATTAGGGAGGACCCCGTCTCCCTGTATAAGGAGGGGCAAGTGCTGCATAATTGTATCTCACTTTGTTTCACAATGATTATAGTTCTAGCATTCAAAATTTTTATCAGAATACTAGTTGTAGTTCTCACTTTTCAATGCAATTTTAGAGACAACATGATATTTGTACCTTTCATCGATGCAACCATCTGTTTAACTAATCTGTTCAGCTACCCTTTATTAATCATAAAGGGGATGAATTAAATGAGGGTAGACAAGTCAATTTCTCTGTCTCTTTATTTCGTATGAATTTAGTTAGAACTATAATTACTGTGAAACGAATGAGTACAACCGATAGACAAAAAGATCAATAAAAACTTGCGCGGTACTCGTCTATAGCTTCATCTCTATCCCAATGCATGCGGCAGACGGAAGGATAGGCATGAATCACGCGCTCACGCAGCTTGACTCGATCAGATCACCGGAATCCTTGCGTTAAGGCCATGTTTGGATCCCTGGACTAATTGTTAGCTGGCTAAAAATTAGTTCTAATCTATCTAAACAGGAGGACTAATAGGTGGACTAATTTTTAGCTAACCCCTCAGCTAACAATTAGTCCATTAGTTGGTGGGAGGGAGCTAATTTGGATTAATAGCAGGTAACACGCTGAGAAAAGTCTGAAATACCCTCGCGTTGGCCTTATCCTCACTTCCTCACCCGTGCGTCCGCTCTCCAGTCCGTTATGAGGGGCAAACATGACTTTTCTAAGAAATTAGCCCAACCATTAGTCATGTATCCAAACAGCCTTGGGCTAATTTTAGATGGACTAATTATTAGCTGACTAACAATTAGCTCTAGCCATTAGCCAACTAATAATTAGCTTTAGTCCATCCAAACATGGCCTAACTCACCCTTGCTGGCGCGAGTGGCAAGTAGGAGCCAATGGACCCCGTTTACACCGTTGCGCGGCGCCTAGCTCGTCCTGAACCCAGCGTGTTTGACTCGGCTAAATCGGCAACTGGAGCAGCTCGGCACGGGATCCAAAGCTAAAACCTGTTAGGAAACGGATTCGTATCCTGTTAGGAAACGGATTCGTATCCGATATGGACTCTTCCTTATCTCTAAGCAGAACCGCTATATATAGGAGGCAGGGGGTCACCCCATTGTACACAAGCATACAGAATAATAAAGCAGGCCCGTTCCTCCTCATATTGTGTCTCTCTTTCTCCCTGTCTATTCTCCACTTGAGATCTATTAGGCAACCCCGGACTATTCGATAGCGAGGTTGTCTAACACGTTATCAGCACGAAGCTCTACCGGAGAAGGATTGAAAGGTGAGAAGAAGGTGAGACACGGGATTAATCTAATCTCGTATGAATATTTATACGCATCTAGTACTGCGTCTATCATCGTGGCACGAAGCTACACGCAATGATTTTACACAACTTGGCATGAAGTCAGGTGCATACAATTATTTTTACAGATTGTAGCATGAAGCTACGAGACCGCTACAGAATCAGTAGATCGGCACGAAGCCGCTAGCCCGCCGTAACCACCGACTAGCCTCGCGCATGAAGCGCACGAGCTCGAAACGCGCCTAGCCGCGACTCCTGGCTCTGCACGAAGCATGTCGCGCCGCTGCGCCGCCGCCCCACACTAGAAGCGGCTTCGTGCATGAAGCGCACCGTGCACGAAGCACTGCCGTTCGCGCGCACTAGAAGCGCCGCCTTGCGCAAGCGGCATCAGCCGACGTCATTCGGCCCGGCGGCACGCGCTCCGACCCGACGCGACACGCGCTACCGAACCGGCAGCGGCTTGCGGGCCACGATCGCCTCCGGGTTGCTGCTGTTGCCGCTCGGCCGCCGCCGAAAGGCCTCCGCCTGCGGCCGCTACCGGGTGAAGCAAAGCCGACCGGCCTCCGCGCGTGCCCCTCTGCGAGCTCGACCACCACCGCGCTTGAAGCGGCCGCCGGCCAACCTCCTCGCGCGGCGAAGCCACCAAGTGCATCGGAACCGTGCCGCGACCACCAGCTCGCGTGCGACCCACCGACCGTCTGCCGTGCCACGCAGAGCTCGGTCGCGCTGGCCCTACCGAACGTCGCGCGATCGCGGCCGTCGCCGCGCCTTGCGCGCCCCGTGAGCCCGGCCGCCCAGCCTCGCATGCCCTCGCCTGGCTTGTCCTGGTCGGCAAGGAGCATGAAGCACTTGGACATGAAAGTCCCAAAGCACTTGAAGTCTGTTGGAAAGAGTACTAGAAGCCAACGTGATATCTAAGCGGGCCCGAAGCAAACCAAAACCGGATTTAATTCCGGCTGGCGCATGGAAAGGGGGATTTTCCCCTTATGCCCCAGAAAGAATTTTATTTTATTTTTTTCAGGAGAGGCAACCCACGAAGGCATTGGTGCTTGTATTATCAAGGCCAAAGCACCGGAAGAACAAGCCTTAATATGCCCGTCAAGATTCATGCGACAGCCTGCAGCTCGACCCCACTTGGAAGGGGGAGTGCGGTATGGTTTAGAGTTATAGCCGCACATAGTGCGCTGGCCCTGCTCCCCATGAGCGCCGCTGGATCGGCCGGAACCGCAGGTCTGGAGATGAAGTCCAATGTCCTTGGACTAGAAGTCCAAAAAGGTAAAAACCGGATCGAATTTTCTCTTTCTTTTCCGAAAATTGTTTAATAAATTGGAAAATTGAATAGAAAATTTCAGAAAATCCTGAAATTCTCAGAAAAAAAAAAAAATTCAGAAAATTATTTGGCTTTGTTTTAATTTTTTTCTTCTTAGCCTTATTTTCTGAATTTATGAATTTTTGCATGAATTTTTGCAATAATTGCCCCGTTTAGAAATATCGGAAATTCCTGAGAATTTATTTTCCGAATTTATGAATTTATGAATTATGTCATGTTGATATTTGCTGAAATTCAATTTTCTGTTGTCTGAATTTCGAAAATTGCTTGGATATTAGCAGATATTATGAAAAGTGCTAGGAAAATTCCAGAATATTTCATATGGCATAAAATGAGAACATGAGTGGTTGGGATTTGATTTTGGTAATGAATAAACAGATATGAGACAATTGGTGTCTAGGAAAACACACATGAGGCTTGGTTCTTTAATTGGCACCGGAAGCGGAAGTGCTCCCTCCTCATGTGAGCCCTAGGGCAGTTGACTGGCCAAGAGTCAAATTGACAGAGATATTCATTACTCGTTGCTCGACCAACAAGAATTATATAAGTTGTAATTAGACTTATGCCATGTTTAATTCTTGTTGCAATTTATTTTCTGTCATCAAGTGATCTTGGAAAATTCTTGTATGATTAACGAAAATTGCCAAATACTAAGAAAAATTCGGAAATTTACGAGAATTTATTTCCGCATTTATGAATTTATGAATTGTGCAATTATTGTTTATTCCGAATTTATGAATTGTGCAATTATTGTTCGTTTCCATGCATTGTATTTATTGCTTTAATATAATTTATTATGAAATTCAAGCACGCCGCACGACGGTCACCGTCGCCAGAAGGCCGACGCATGGAATCGACGCACCACGCCGCATGAAGCCGCGTTAAAATCGATCGCGAAGCCGATCGTGCATATGAATCGATCGTTTGCACGGCCGATCACCTACATGCACGTAGTTGTATTTACGAATATTTATGAATCTGTGTATATATGAATTTTGCATTTATCTTTGTATATATGAATCTCGCACTTATGAATTTTGCATTAGTACTTATGAATCTTGTACTTATGAATTTTGCATTCATCTTTGAATATATGAATCTTGATATTATTGCTTTCTTTTAATTTCTTTGGAAACTCATGAGAATTCAATTATGCATTTTATTGAATCTAGCGACCATTTCCTATTAGATTACACGTAGTAATCTAATGGAAGAACCCTTATGAATGTGCAAAGGTGTGGCATTATCTAACGTGAGTTTTTGAAGAACTGACATGAATTGTCGAATTATCTCACATAGACATCGATTGCATAATGAATAGTAAGCTCTCGAAGAGCATACTTTTCTCATGAATAGAATTACAATTTATTCTTTATTCCAAGTATTCTTTATTTACAAGCAATGTTTGAATTACTTTGCCACTGTATGATTAGAATTATATTTCTTTTCATTGAGAAATTATGTAGCGCCCAAATAGAGGAGATATGCATTGTTGATAGTAGCACAACAAATACCATCTTAAGAGAGTCGAAATACTTCCAGACGATCACGAAGAACGCTGGAAGGATTACGACTATCGCAGAAGCGACGCATATAATAGGCTCGGGGAAGAGCCACAATTATATTGCCAATGGGTACAACTTTGGTAATTGAAGAAGCCCTCTTGTACCCTGAATCAACCCGCACTCTCTTAAGTTTCAAAGATATCCGCGCCAATGGGTTTCACGTAGAAACCAATGAAGAAAATGGCAAAGAACACTTGTGCATAGTGAAGCACGCGGAATATGGAAAGATGGTACTAGAAAAATGTCCCTCATATGAATGGGTTGTACTACCACGAAAATAAATGCACACGCAAAGGTATACTTCTTTGAAGACTGTCTTTAGAAGCTCTGAATTATTTGCTTTATGGCATTGTACATTAGGTCATCCTGGTCTTAGATTGATGAGAAATATAGTTAACAACTCACAAGGTCATGGCATTAATGTTAAGAATTTCTCGAATCACGAAGATTTTGTGTGCCATGCATGTGCCACCAGAAAGTAATAACTAGACCCTCTGTTATGAAAGTGCAACATGAAATCCCTGCATTCTGGAACGCATTCAGGGGGATATTTGCGGACCGATTCAGCCATTGTTAGGGCGTTTCGATCCTTTATGGTGCTCATTGATGCTTCCTGAAATGGTCGCATACATGTTTCTTTGTCAACAAGGAATCATGCATTCGCAAAGTGATCTCGCAGATCATCGAGAATTAAGAATGTTTTTCCCGATCATCGCGTGAAGTCCATTCGAATGGACAATGCCAACAAATTTACTTCCAAGGCATTTGATGATTATTGCACAAAGAATCGGAATAACTATTGAGCACTGCACCGCATGTCCATACGCAAAATGGACTAGTGAAGCACTCATAAAGAGGATTAAGTTTATTGCCGGCCGCTCTTGCAGAGTTGTAACTTGTCCAACAATTGTTGGGGACACGATCTGCATGCGGCAAAGACTCATCAATTATAGACAATCGGCCTACAACATCCATTCAACCATGCAAACTAGTGCATTGGGTCAACTTTGAAGAATTGAATGTATGGTATATGTACCTATACCACCCCACAATGGATCGCAATGGGCCCTCTCCGCAAGTGGGATATCGTTGGTTATGAGAGTGCATCCATAATCGGTATTTGGAACCCATATTGGAGACTTGCACACCGATTCGATTGCATCTTTGACGAGGACCATTTCCGTCATTAGGGGAGAGAATCAACCATTGGATGAAAAATGCCGGAAATAATATGGCATTCCAGGGATCCCCGCATGACCTCGCACTAATGAAGCAAATCAAGAAGTCCGAAGATAATTGATTTGCGTAATTTAGCAAATGAACTGCCTGATCATTTTTGTGATCTCAAGAGCGTGGTTAAGTCGCATGTACCAGCAAGAAATGCACGAGAGGGTGGAAATACCAAAGAAAGCGGAAGGTATCCTCATCCTGTTCAGAGGCCTCAAAGAAAAGAACAGAAATCGGCTTCTCAAACCCAAAGTACCGGAGACGCCTGGGAAAATGGGCAAGAGGACTTACCATAGCCAATCACAAAAATGCCCCAAAGCAAAAGGGGAGCAGTTGAGACTGCACTGGAAAGAAGCCTTTGTCGAAAAGGCAATTCCAGATTTGAATCTTCAATTGGAAGAAGCCTTTGAAATAATGTGTGCGCACACATTGGCGGAGAAAACTAAAGGAACTTGCTCTGGAATGGGAAATAGCAATGAAGAGCAAGTAGAAGTGCATGAAGCACACCATGACGAAATGGCCATAAATTTTGTAATAATAGGAGAATCTATGAAAAGAACAACAACCATTGCAAGGCTTGTTGTTCAAGGTTTCACTCAACGTCTGGGTTGATTATGAAGAAACCTATTCTCAGGTCATGGGTGGAATTACCTTTAGATACTTGATCTCAATGGCGATCAACTTGAAGTTGAAAATGAAGCTAATGGATGTTGTCACAAAGATATTTGTATGGAAACTTGGATTCGGAGATTTATATGAAAGTACCAGGAAGGTATCCCTATCCCGAACCAAGACAGAGCAAATGTAAAACCTATACATGTGAAATTGGAGAAATCACTGTATGGGCTAAAACAAATCGGGAAGAATGTGGTACAATCGTTTGAGTGACTTTCTCTGCAAGAAAGGCTACACGAACAATGAAGATTGTCCATGTGTATTTATACAACGATCCACGAATGGATTTTGTATAATCTCCGTCTATGTAGATGACTTGAACATCATTGGGACGGATGAGGAAATTGAAGAAGCATGCACATACTTGAAATCTGAGTTTGAAATGAAAGACTTGGGTAAAACCAAGTTCTGCTTTAGGCTTGCGACTTGAACATGTCCAAGGCGGAATCTTGGTACACCAAGCATCCTACACGCAGAAAGTGTTGGAGAGATTTGGCTTTGAAAAGGCATACCCGCAAAGACCCCAATGGTGGAAGGTCACTCCAAGCAGACCTAGACCCGTGCAGGCCTAAAGAAGAGGGGAGGAAGTCCCGGGAGCGGAATTCCCATACTTGAGTGCAATTGGAGCGCTCATGTACCTTGCGAATAGCACTAAGCGGACATTGCGTCAGTGAATTTGCTAAGCGCAGATGCAGAACCCACCAAAATGCATTGGAAAGGGGTGAAGGACATCTTCCGTTACCTTCAAGGAAGCAAAGACCTCGGCTTGTTTCTGAAGAAACAATGAATTGAATTTAGTTGGCTACGCCGATCTTTGGTACCTATCGGACCATCTTTGGCAAGTCACAACCGGGTATGTTTTCCTTTGCGGTGGAACACAATTTCTTGGAAGTCGTCTAAGCGGACTCTTGTCTCGACGTCCGACTAACCACTCGAAAATTATTGCATTGTATGAAGCCTTTCGGGAATGTGCATGGCTTCAAAGAATGGTTCACCACATCCAAGTCATGTGGTCCGAACATGGAACAAACCCCCACTATTATCTATGAAGATAATGCGACTTGTGTTGCACAAGTACAAATGGGATATGTGAAGAGTAACCTTACAAAGCATATCAACCCCAAGTTCTTTTATGCTCATGAAATGCATAAGATGAACGAGATAAAGATATCAAGATACTAAGTCTGGTGGAAAATCTCGCAGATTTATTCACTAAGTCACTCAGGCATCTTCCTTTGAAAGATGTATTAGAGGAATCGGGATGATGAGGCTTAGAGAAGTGCATATTTCAGGGAGATTTTTCACATACTCCTACATAAATCTCAAACATGAAGTTTGAGTACCCAACGTAAATCTTGAAGATTAACATTGAAGTTTGGGTGGATTGTACTCTTTTCCTTAAGTAAGTTTTTCATTGAAGTTTTCTTACATAAGGTTTTGATGAGGCAATCCGTGCAACACGACAAGCGTGTGCTATGTACTCTTTCTCCAATTATTTTTCCCACTTTGGGTTTTTATGGAGTTTTAATGAGGCATATGCATCTCGCGATGAAGAGTCCAAGGGAGTGTTAGGAAGCGGATTCAGTATCTCGTTAGGAAAGCGGATTCGTATCCGATATGGACTCTTCCTTATCTCTAAGCAGAACCGCTATATATAGGAGGCAGGGGGTCACCCCATTGTACACAAGCATACAGAATAATAAAGCAGGCCCGTTCCTCCTCATATTGTGTCTCTCTTTCTCCCTGTCTATTCTCCACTTGAGATCTATTAGGCAACCCCGGACTATTCGATAGCGAGGTTGTCTAACAAAACCCACGCGGATAATTAACTGGTTGGAGCGATCTGTTTCGTGGAGATATTCTAAAGTAGCCGGCGCAATCTGCTTGCTCTGTAGATCGATAATAAAATTGATGGCTCAGATTGTTCCTGGGATCTCCGAGACGGGGGATCAGCCGTTGTTATCGGCCACCAGAATAGCCCGATATTCACAAGGCCCATGCTGTTTGTTTACAAGGCCCAGGGGCATTCATGTCGCTACGGACTATGGGCTTCGGCCTTTCCGAGAATTGCGATCACATCCATCCTCTCGATCCGCTGATCATCCTTACGTTTCCTCAGCTTACAAGTTGCACCTTTCGTTTTCCTTTCGGAGGCGAGCATCAAGCTTTACATTTTTTTTTAAAAAAAAAAAAACTTAATATTGTAGTGCAGGTGGACTTTACTGTGCATAGCGTCATCTATCTTCTGGTAGGGTAATCTATCATGCTTCGCAGAATCATTATGCTGTGCGTGCAATGTTATCTACAACAGTGATTAGGGGATGTACACCATCTGATGTTTCTTGTTGATTTGAGTTCCGCTCCAGGCTATAGCTAGGCAGGCTTATCTTGCCTGACCCAATCAATCTATAATAAAGTAGTAGTACTAGTACTACCTCGTAGAAGCAGGTGTATCTGGCTTTTAGCGTCTTGGTTGGGTGCAATTGCGCATGCAATGCTCATGATTTTTCTCGTCAGTTTCAACTTTCACGCCATGCACTCCGGAGAAATTTTTTTAAATAATGTTTTTCTAAAAAAATTACATAAATAATATGTCAAAATGAAAAATAATAGAAATACCGGCATATCGATATTTAAAATATTGACAGACAATCTATCGACAACGACCAAACTTTCTATCACCATTTCAAATAACGACAGGTATGGGTGCGTTTAGAATTTATGAGGTGTAGTGAATACTGATAGAGTTGATAGTGTTACGTTGCGCACGTAATAAGAATTTGATGAAATGCTTGATAGGTATAGATGAACGAGTACAATTTAAAATACATTACGGAGAAAGGGTTTCACACATAGGTGCACAAGAGTTGGAACTAGCTCATTTTCCAAGTATGGTGTCTAGCCTGGCACGTGCAGGGGAGCGTTTATGGGGGCACGGTTACCAGATGGTTGTACCATCTATTTTCATTAGAACGTGATTTGCATGATCTCAAGTTTCATGGGGCAGGGTGTCGGACACAGGATTGCATGTGCTGGGAATTAGTGGAACTGAAAGAGCCAAAGTCGTGGAGCTCATATGTAAAAATGACGAATGAGAAAGGATGGCCTTTAGTGTTGTTGGCGCAAGCATTTTAAAAAATCCATGCTGACCATGTGACGTAGGAGGAGGTTATTGGTGATGAACTGAAGGAAGTTGGAAAGAACAGCCGAATTGCAGAATGCTTAGTGAGGTAGGATGTGAGTTTAGGTCATGAGGGAGTGCAAAGCTAGGAAGTTGATGTTCCAATTCCAGAAGTGCATGAACAATTGGGTGTGGCAGACAAGGGAGAACATACTGAATTGTTGATGCAAGCGATGGAGGCAGAGAGCCATGACTACGAAGGTTTAAGTCATGATGAAGATTATGAAGAGCATTTCCCTGCAGAGTGGAATGAATGCCAACTTCTACAAGCAGTTCATGAACAAGACCCTTACAAAGCTGTTCAAGAGGCTGTGCAACCAGAACCAGTAGAGAAAGTTCGATGCACCATTGTGGAAGTTGGATAAGCTGATATCAAGACATACGGTGGATGCAATGAAGAGGGCAACGCCTGGCACAGGGGAGGCCCCAGTAGCGCTTGAATAGTTACACACAAACCCTCCACACTTAGTTCTGAAGAATGGAAGGGCCATAAAATGCTTCTCTGGATAGATAGAGAATGAGCCTAATGGTGCCAGGTATAGAGTCATGACGACAAACCTGGCCGAGGTTTACAATTGGGTTATGATGGGCCTGAGACCCCTTCCCCTGGTAGCTATGGTGGAGGGTGTTCTTCGTAGTATCACGAAGTACTTTATGGATCGTCATGCTAGGGCGTTCATTCGTATGAATGATCATGCTCTGAAATACTCAGAGATGACTTCTACATACATGCAGGAGAAAGCAAGAAGGGGGAGATGCATAGAGCATTGAAGATGGACACGAGGGAGTTTCGTTTCAAGATACTTTGTACAGAGAAATCTAGTCGCAGGATGAACTGGCGAAAAGTTGGTCAGGAGTGCATCCTACAGAAGCAAACATGTGTCTACACCTGCAACCAGCCTCATCTGTTACATCACCATACACACACATCATGGCTGCCTGCTCAACAATCTGTATGGATCCGGGCATATTCATGTCACAATACTTCACAAAGGAAGCTGTTACGGCAACTTGGAGTGCAGAAATTTACGAATTTTGAGTGGTTAGTTTGTTCACGGAGCATCACAGTTGGGAGGACACATGGTGGATTTTGGATGTCAGTAGGCTGAAGGGCATAGGGCGTCAGCAGGCAAGGTGTATAAGGAATGAGTGGGTATCGTGTGAAGAAATGTTTAATTTGCAGGGAGACGGGGCACACATTCAAGTGTTGCCCAATGATTCAGATGCTGTGAAATTATTGTAGGACTGGTTCGCTGACATACCCCATGGATGTTGTCCTTGGTTCGTCGCAACTCGCTAATGCGCCCGGACCGAGTCAACCATCCTAGGCTGCCTTTGTTACTCCACCAACAGTAGCATGCCCTAGTAGGACCACTTGGGGTCTCCCACCTGACATATCCATTCGAACATGTGCAGCGTCGGAGGAGGCTGGGGACCACACAAGGGGTCGCATCGCGTAAGAACTGCGGTTAGTTTCTGTTGCTTTCCTCACTATTGTAATCGTACATGCCCCTTTTATATGGAATGCTTCATTCGTTATCAATTTGTTGGATTGTATTACGAAATTACCTCCCCCGTACTAACAACAGTTATAAAATACCGATTTGATTCTATATCAATTTGAAATGTTCTTTTAGTTCACAATGATTGACACAATACCATACAATAAATTCCACTATCTATATCAAAATGAAATGTGCTTTCAGCTCACAACGTCCGATTAGATAACACACAATCAGCTATTTTTTCAGCCGGATTAGACAATACGAAGCCAGCAACTTTGTCAAGCCTATTGGACAACATACAGACATCAGCTTTTTTAGGCCAATTTGATAGCACGCAGCCATTTTCAGGCCAATTTGACAACATGCAACCAATAGGTTTGTCAAGCCGATTGGACAACACACAGACATTAACTTTGCCGGGGCGATATCATAGCATGCACCCCTTTGTTAGTCTAATTTGAGAACACATTGCCTATTATTGACTTGTCAGCACGATTTGACAACACGCTGTGCACCGCCAAGAGACAACACACTGCCTATTCCCTTGTTAGCCCGATTTGATAATACTATGCCTGCCACTTTGTCAGACCGAAGTGACAATACGTTGCAACCACATTTGTTAGGCCAACATGGAGACACACTACCCCCACTCTATCAGCCCTACATTGACTACACACTAGCTATAAAACCACTGACCACCTAGGAAGCACTTCTTCACTAACCCAACCTCCACCGCGGATACTCCATTTGTGTCAACGCCACAACCAACACTACCTACACCATCAGGGTTGCCGATGTCCACCTATGCAGAGCTTCTTCGAAAGTGGAGGAGGAATCTTGAGAAGGCGGCATTCTACCCTGATAGTTCTTGCAAGGATGCATCTGTGCCCCCCCCCCGAGTTTCCCAGGCCAAATGTGACTGCGGTCTTCCAGCATGGATCAAGCAGTCCACCCATGTAGACAAGCATGTACATTCCATAATGTATGTTGTGTTCCCCTGAGCTCTAACTTTATACACGCATAATCCCATCAAGAGGTCATGTGCTACTTCTTCTAGTGGATCAATGAGCCAGACAAGTACGACAAGGCGTTCTATGAACACACTCGCTACCTGGACTACCCTGTAACACCTGAACGATACAAACGTTAGAAGCATGAGCCTAAGACCATGGAAGACAAATCAAAGTCATCACACCCCCATCCTGAATCAAATCCCTTATGGAAGGCACAAGAGGAGCTTCAGGCATGTCGCAAGAAGATGAACGAGATAGCCGACGCTGACGAGCAATACGCACACATGTGGGAGGAACCTAACATCGTGCCTGAATACTATTATTGGGTCAATATGTACGGGCCTAATTGGGAGAAGGCCAAGGCATCGAGCCTAATTGGAAGAAGGCCAAGGCTGTAAGCCTCGCAAAATCAAAGGGGAAGGCATCGATGGATCCTTCCCTATAGAGTATACGACAACAATTATGCCTTTTTTTTCCATTTTCAAAGAAGCACATGTACCTTAGCTCTATTTTTCGATCAAAGTTCGTCTGTATCATCACGCCATGTCTATTTCGTTATTTTCTATGTCATATTATGTCGACGATGTCATGCTATTTACACTATTATTTCTATATCATGCTATGTACCCTAACATTTTTATGTACATTTCCTCTCATTGTTTTCTATATCATGACATGTCATTTTGTTCTGTACGAGCCACGTACTCCCTATCTTCATTCCGTTTGTACCAATATTAAACGTCACTTCTCTAATTCTTTCGTATTAATTTCTCGTTATCTTGTTACTTTCTACTTAAAAACCCCTCTCCCAAATTTCTATAAAATTTTGTTAACGCATGTGTTATTTTTTGTATTTTTAAAACATGGGTCGCACTGCCCTTTTTTAGCATACTTCTATAATTTTTTTCGGACTATTTTTAAATTTTTTTATTTTTCAAATATTATTTCTGTATCAGCGAAGGGGTATTTTTGTTATTTTTTCCATCATCATATTATTATTGTAAAATTATTTTTTAATATTATTTAAAAAAATTCACCATCCAAAGGAAAGATCAAAAAAAGTATTAAAGCTAACTTTAACAAAAATAGCAATGAAAGATTCAGGAATATCTACACGACTACTCAGCGTACTTCTGCGGCAAACTTATGTCGCCAATCATCACGGGGACTAACATCCCACGCGACATCCACATCATCAAGTACCATTTCTACTGGTGACAAAACTCTATCACCATTTACAATGATGACAGAAGTATACTTCTGTCATTTTATTGTCGGCATAATATCTTTGTAATTTTTTATTTTTTCTGTATTATTTAAAAAAATTCCCGCTCTCTGTCGACAGTTCAAATGTCGACAGAGAGTTGACCGTTGTCGACAGAAAGTCTGTCGACGTTTAAAATGGTGGTAGATGCTTTGTCGACATTTGAAATATCGACAGAGGCCAGTCGATATTTGAAATATCGATAGATATGCATTTCTGTTATTATTCATTTTTGTATATTATTTCTGTAAAAAAATTTAAAAAATATATTATTTAAAAAAAAATCACTCCAGAGTCCAGATGCATACCGCACATACAGTAGGACCAGGAGGCAGACTTCTGTTCTCCTGAATGCATGGTCTTCTATGTATGTACTTCTGACTCATGTCATGCTTACATTACCATTGGTCAAGATTATAAAGCTAGCTGCTAGCACTAAGTCTACAACGTTGTATTGGTGCTAATTGAATTCGCGATGAGTTAGGCGTAGCAATATACTTTGCGTGTTCTAGACTTCACATATTATTTTTTGCGACTAAAGGAGCAGAATAAACAAACAAATTGGCTTCTAGAAATGGACTGACTGGTCAAAATTCACGTTCCACTCTGGAGAATGTGTTCCCAAATCTCTCAGTTCACTATATTTGTGCATATCTAGCTGGAGAAAGCGCAATAGATAAGGAGAAGATACACTCAAGGTTAAATCAGTTCACCAGAATGCAATTATTACTACTTTGGTTCTCAAGTTTCATAAGAGGAGATTAAAAGCAGCAAATCATCAATTAGAAATGTGAGTACCAAGAAGCGAGTACAGCTTTCGAACTTTCTACCGACTCATATGCCGTCATGCATGACCGTGGAGAGCAGCCAGAGCATGTAGAGTCTTTGCAGTGATGTGGTGTTGTTACAAAAGCTTTATTTTGTTCATCTGAGGGAGGTATCATTTGCCGGTGGTTGACGACTACATTCCACCATGGATGGAAAAAGATTCAACTCTCTGTGTGTGGGGGCTAGCTAGCTCTTCTTGTGTGATGTTTTCGGAACGAGTGAGTCGGATTCGACGAAAGTGCAATCTCTCTTTTGGCATTATTGGCTCAATTATACTCTCCTGCTGAAGAAGATGGACCTTTCATCCTTTGCTCGTGTTTCATATTTCCTCCCCATTCAGCAGGGTGGTTAAAAAGCTAGGAGTGGGAAGTCATGGATCATGGATGTTAATTAGTGACCTAGCAAGTCTAGCGAGCTTTGATGAAAGTAGAGAGAGATTCTGAACTCCATTATGTGTTGAGAAGGACATTAATATATGTTATGTTCTCCCAAATAAGTTGGAAATTGGAATATTTAGTTCAGCATTTAGAATACGGGGAATTGAGATTAGGGAATGTTGGTAGTGTTATCAGTTATATTCTTGCGAACATTTTTAGTGCCTTTCTAGCTAACATTGGTGTCGATGTTTTGTTTGATGAATATTCTGGTCTCTTATTGATGAGGCTTTATGTAGGCTTGAATCTTGAGCAACTATTTCAGATAGAAAGTAATCTTTCTGAAAATACAAGACCTAAAGTAGACTTTCTCACGATACAACACCTACAACCGTGATCCAAATTATGAACATGTATTTTTTTTAATCTCAGAGAGATGCTTTTATGCCTTTTTTTTTTAAGATGCACAAATATTAAAGCATAAATGAATGATAGATGATGCTTATTTACTCATTTGCTTACTTCAAGATCTATGCAACTTGTATTAAGAGGGGAAGCATAGAAGCACTCCATTATCGAAAAACAAGTGCATTTCATGAACACTTCTCTGTCAATCAAATGTGTTGCAGTGGCACCAATATGTTATGTGCAATCTTACTAGTGTCGCATGACGAGTGAAATAGCATATGGAATGGAAAAGCAGCTCTTTGGCAATAACTAATTGGCTCTGTAACACCCTACAAATCTAAACTGTCGTACAAGAAAATTTCGACAGCATCTCCCCTAAAAATTAGGACAAAACGGAAGCGACAGCAAGATTCATAATAAACATTACAAACGGGAATAACATAAAAGCATCAATACTAGAGATAACAAGTCTAAATCAACCAGAAAACAAACATAAACGTAAAACAGCTCCAAAGAGGACATCAACAGGTCTATGATTAATAAAATTTCAGCAAGCTAATGAATTATTAAATGCACTAGTCCATGTGATTCGTGATGACCCCGGAGGGTTGAATGTGCTACTAAGCCCACCCTTCAAGCTTACGACTCGCGAGAACTACCTGAAAACAACAAAATAACAAGGGGTGAGATTGGGTAATCTCAGCAAGCGGAACAACTTCTAACAAATAACACAGCCACAGTAAAACTAGCATACCAAATTCCTCATATACAATACCACATCAAAGAGTCCACATTCCTCATATACAATACCACAACAAAGAGTCCACATTCCTCATATCCAATACCACATTACGGAGTCCACACAACCTCAGTAAAATGCATATGATTGTGCACATGCTTATGCCATGATCCTCCTCACCGTGCCCTTTCTCAGGAACACACGGTGTTGTACTCTGACGGTCACAAGACGCCAAGCGTCGACAAACTTCCAATGCATGATTGTGCAGTTAATGCTTCATGCATGAATTCATTCATAATTTTCCACATTGAGTCCACATATTTGCATGCCATCATATAACATGGATAGAAAACAAATAACATTGAGATGAACTATTTAGACAATTCAACCAATAGGCAACATCATTCTTCTCTTTACTCATGGTTCAAAGCCAAAGCACATCATCACATTGCTAATCTAATTATTGCAATCTTCCCAGCAAATGATCAAACCATGTATGATTACTGTCATCGGAAATATAACGAAGGCAATGCAAACAACGATGTATAGCTCAACCATAACACTACTTCCACTTGCCTTTACCGACGAGACGACGGATCTAGTTGCGCCCAGAAGGGGCACCACCTGTACAAGCATATTTTCAGTATGCAATAACACCACAATTGATCACACAACTCAAACACGCAATTCCTACAACCCGTTCCCCTTTTCCAACACCGAAACCCCGATCTGTTCGGATCGAACAGCAGCAACCCCCATTCTCTTTTTTGTATCTTTTTTTCCACAGAACATAAAAATATGAAAAAATTACAGGAGCTAGATATTGACGAGATCTACAACTTTCCAGAAGATCATAAATTCTAATTCCTCTGTTAAATATGCCTAAACAGTCGTCCAACACAGTGGATGAAATCTGTTCCCAGATTCTGTTCGTCGGTTTGCAACAGCGATAACTCTCAGAAAACTTCCCCAAAAATTCTTAAAAAATTACAGAAGCTAGGTCTCGACGTTATATACAACTTTCTAGTTATAGATTTTGGCAGGAAAAATCATCTATGCCACGTAAAACGCGAAACAATCCGCGCTGCACAATCTCCCTTTCCAAAAACAGCACCACGTGAACATCTACCCTTTTCCCCCATCAAGATCCATCCAAACCACTCACCACCAGATCTAATACACTCCTAATCCCTAGGTAGAACAGGGGTAAAAGATTGGGAATTTTACCTTGAGTTCTCCCTTGAGATCCCACGAAGAACACGCGTCCATAACCGAAACGTCAATCTGATCGAAGTCCTCGCCTCCACGGATCCCATTCTCGCTCTCTCTCCTTAGCGTTTTCGTGGTGGATCTTGAGCCACCATGCAAGGGAGGAAGAACAGGGGGTGGCGGCTGCTAGGGGGAATGGGGGAGGCGCCCTAGGGTTGGGGGGGTGGCCGGCCACATGGGGGGGGGGGCGCACCCAAGTGGGCCGGCCCCCGAGGGGGGGGGGGGGGGTGGGGGTGGGAAAAGAATTCCCGGCCCAGGCCCAAGTTTTCCTCGGCCCACTGTTTCTAGCCCGAATACTCCAAATTTAATATTAATACGCCGCATAAACTTCAATTATTTAATTCCCCAAAAATTTCCCTCATTCCTCCCGAAACAAAACCAGGAAAAAGGAACCCTAGAATCGCCTCGACGCCTAAGGCATCACATTCTCCCCTCCTTAAAAGGATTCGTCCCCGAATCTACTCCTCTTTGCTACGGAACCTTAAAAAAAAAAAGGCAAACTGGTAATCAACACTTTACCTTCAGCATCCTCAAAGAGTGTAGGATACCTTCCGCATCTGGTCCTCAAGTTGCATCCCGCTCAGACTAATTGGTCCACAAATCTTTCATTGGACACTAACACGAACTATTCCCCTATTAAATAAAGGACACCTATTAGGTGAATCTGGTATCGATCTGGAATCTCAACTCCCACTTCTCTCTTCAACCCGATCGCGAAACTTCGCATTCCAATCTCAACTCCTCTACCACAGTTCGTCGCATTCTGGACGACGCGAACCATGTGAGACACAACGCTCTAGGTGAGTCTCTAAATCAACCCAAACACAAACTCCTATCTCCTACAAGTGATTGATCTTTTACAAAAAGAACCAATATCCACCCTTACCAACGACAGAGATAGCCTATTTTACAACCAGGGTCCGTAAATCCGCAGAAACAATAACAACCGAACACAATCACTACGGTTGACACAAACTCGCTCGAACCCAAATGACAAAAAGTTCCAAAAAATTAATGTAATTACCTGCAACTTCCAAGTTGTCCACTACTAAATTAAGCAACCCCACCGAGGAACACAACAATGAAAACAATTCTCCAAAAAGGTTTGAATTGAGTCATACACAACATTCCTTTACTCTTCACTTTTAAACTACTTACGATCAGCGACCACACTAGTTTTCCCTTGTAAGAAGGTTTCGCCTTCACATTCTTCCACCCAAGGACCAGAGCAAGGAGTACAATCCTTGAATATACTCAACCATAACATAAACATTCATTTTCTTACCCCCAATCTTGAACGTAAAAGAAAACTTAATTCTCACTAACACCACGGACGACAATCACCGCCTTTAAACCAAAAGGCTGAAAATCACATACACGGGAACTCAACTTGGAAGAGGAACTCCATAGAACCAAAAACACCAAAAAAATTTCTTCGGGGAGGAGCTCTATTCAAAAGAGAAACACCGCGAAAGTCTTCTGCAAATGCATTTCACTTTTACCAAAACAAATCATCTCACTTTTATCCAAGGCCAAGCCATTCAGAAAAAAAAAACCGATCAAGGAATTAAATGCTTCCACACAACCACCATCTCTTTTTCCTTAAAAAGGAACCAAACTCACTTCCAAACAGAAAAATTGTTTCAACCACGAATATCATTCATGTCACAACCAGAAGAATCGTCTCTTAAACAAAAACTGTCAAACACCTCACACCACAACACAACTCTAGCCCAAAATAGAAATACAAATATTTCCAGATCATGAAGTTCCAAATCTTACATTGGATTAGCTACTTCTTTTGATCAACTATTCAATGATAACTCGACCTTGAAAACTACGGACACAGTCAAAGCATACATCCTTGAGCATAAATGTCGCATTCATAACTTAAGCTAGTTTTCTTATAAAAGACGAATGAATGACGATATTTAATAGAATAACATTCCAAAATCTCCACAAATTACTTCAAGGTTAATCATTCTTTTGTCCTTGTTTTAAGCCTCGAAATTAATCCACATTTGTCGAATCATTCTAAGTTTAGGGAAACTCAAACACAAAGACATAGAATACTTTGACCGAAAGTATTCAACCCAAATATCAAACAGACAAACCAATCCATATGAATTTTTAATCATAAGTTCAGCATAACTCCCGCCATCTATAGTATTCCACTACCCTTACCATTTAGATTTCAATATTCCCTATTTACTCATTGAGAAGGCCCATCAGGATTTAACAACAACTACACAACAAATTCTTACTCTTATTACCTTTTCCACAATTATAAATAAAGTTCACAGTGCTTATCAAACACATCCAACCAACACTACCTCATCAAGATCCCCACGGAGCAGCCTAACCTATATCATCATATTCTAAATTTGAAAGGCGTTGCTTCAACAAGTCTTTCAAAGATGATGAACCTATAAATTCCATACCACATACGCGTCAACATCTCGACAATGGAAATTTATTCACCTAAAAGATGACTCAACAAGTAAATATTATCTCAACAAGGCACCAATCGTAAATAGAAGTTTAAAACATACATTTATTAAGGACAAAATCAAGCGTCATGCTAACTATCCCTGGTTCACTCCATCACAACATGTTACAATTTCCACCATTTTAACAAAGGTTTTCAACAATTAATCTAATCAGTTACCACCACTACTAAGTCATCAATATCAATAATTGGCATAATTGTAAAACAACAACATTGCTTTTAGTTACCCTATCCATAGGCTATGACAAACTGTCACTACACAACATACTCCAACTATGTAAAATAGATTGAATAATTTAAGCCATCCAAAGCTCTAAAAACAACAACGTTACATTAAATTTAAATTTTTTTTTAAAGTGAACTGAAAAGGTTAAATCATCACAAAGCTCTTACGGCAATGGCAAAAACTTATGTCTTCCCAATTGATATCGATACTAGCATTATTGGAACACAACTGCATACTTCCGAATCTACTAATAGTTTGCAACGTCATAAATATCAACTCTAATCAATTTCCAAATTAAAGTCACTAGCCAACACGATTAAATTAGAACATCTTTAATCAACCAGCATGGTTTCTTTAACAATATCGGTAGTCCACCATTACAATTAAATTGTTCTACCGACCTTATATTAAAATGTCTCTAAATAACCCACCAATTTTCGATTACCTTCACAGTAGTTTACATCATCTTAATGTTCTAACTATGCATCAAGATTTAAAGCTTTAAACATTGTCCATGGTCAAGGGCACATTAAAATAATGCAATAAATCCTAAGCATGCACATTAACACATTCAATCATTATCGCTATAGAGCAATCTACAATACTAGAAGTTTATTTAATCTCAAGCTAAAGATAACAATTACATCTTAATTGATTCAACTCACAAATTAACTTAGAAGTACATCATTCAATAAACCACATTGTTACATACTACGTAACACAGACATAAAATTTCTAAACACCGTCATGGGTCACCTACCCTTGACAAACAGGAGGCAATCCCAAACATAAAAAAAAAACAAACACAGTTCTAGATCAAGAACAAACACCGATAAAAAAATTTCTTCTTTTCAGGCAAGGAAGAAAAGCAAAATCCAAACATAAATGCAAGAGAGTTCGACCCTCAAATGTTCAATCCTAGTAGCCAAAACTCTTCAAGAAATCCAAAACCTACACTTTCCACAAAGGAAGACGGATGCATAAGGGAAGACCAAATGTCCAACCAAATTTTTCCGATAAAGATTCAAACTTAGCTCCATCCAGCTTGAACTGCAACAGGAGAAACTCCAACCCCCTTCTTAAAAAAAAGAAACGGGGAAACAACAACCACAGAAATTTCCTCCCAACGACAGTCCATAACAATAAATCAGGTGCCAAAGCAAAATTGTGACCAAAAGACGCGCAACGTAGAACTCTTCTTCTGTGTCTTCACTCAAAGGAGACAAAATCACAAACCGCCAAAAGGACAATCAACGAGTGCTCAAAACTAAGCATTTTCCTCGGTTTAGAACCAACCACATACCCAGAAAACCAACCAAAACCGACCGGCCAAAGACGGTAAAGAACATCCGAAGGAATCCATCACCAACCTCTTCTATTTGACTCCAGCCACTACCCGATCTACGACATGCATACAGATAAGTACTCTTTCCCTACAAGGGTTAATAATTCTTCGGTGATGGCGTTAACCGGCCACACCGTCAAACCACACCCTTACTATGAACAAAAAGAGGTGACCGAAAACCTTTCGGCACCACAACCCCACTTCATCATAAATAAAGCAACTCAATCAAATCCATCATAAATATAGCATTATACATTACCAAACGTAGCATTCAACAACAAAGCTTAAATTCAACCTTTAAGCATGAGGCAACGATACCCATACCCTTTCCTACTGTGCATCCATGTGTGTCAAATTTTAAATTAGTTATTCCACTAACACAAATTTTAATGTTGCTATCCTATGGCAAATTTTTTTTTTTTAAGTATAACCAAAGCCATGTTTCTAAGTTATCCCAAATCACATTTTAGTTGAACCTATGGTATTTCACTAAGTTCATACACCACGGACCTGAAGCCTGCTCTGATACCAACTGTAACACCCTACAAATCTAAACTGTCGTACAAGAAAATTTCGACAGCATCTCCCCTAAAAATTAGGACAAAACGGAAGCGACAGCAAGATTCATAATAAACATTACAAACGGGAATAACATAAAAGCATCAATACTAGAGATAACAAGTCTAAATCAACCAGAAAACAAACATAAACGTAAAACAGCTCCAAAGAGGACATCAACAGGTCTATGATTAATAAAATTTCAGCAAGCTAATGAATTATTAAATGCACTAGTCCATGTGATTCGTGATGACCCCGGAGGGTTGAATGTGCTACTAAGCCCACCCTTCAAGCTTACGACTCGCGAGAACTACCTGAAAACAACAAAATAACAAGGGGTGAGATTGGGTAATCTCAAAGAAGCTGAACAACTTCTAACAAATAACACAGCCACAGTAAAACTAGCATACCAAATTCCTCATATACAATACCACATCAAAGAGTCCACATTCCTCATATACAATACCACAACAAAGAGTCCACATTCCTCATATCCAATACCACATTACGGAGTCCACACAACCTCAGTAAAATGCATATGATTGTGCACATGCTTATGCCATGATCCTCCTCACCGTGCCCTTTCTCAGGGAACACACGGTGTTGTATCTGACGGCCAAGACGCCAAGGCGTCGACAAACTTCCAATGCATGATTGTGCAGTTAATGCTTCATGCATGAATTCATTCATAATTTTCCACATTGAGTCCACATATTTGCATGCCATCATATAACATGGATAGAAAACAAATAACATTGAGATGAACTATTTAGACAATTCAACCAATAGGCAACATCATTCTTCTCTTTACTCATGGTTCAAAGCCAAAGCACATCATCACATTGCTAATCTAATTATTGCAATCTTCCCAGCAAATGATCAAACCATGTATGATTACTGTCATCGGGAAATATAACGAAGGCAATGCAAACAACGATGTATAGCTCAACCATAACACTACTTCCACTTGCCTTTACCGACGTAGACGACGGATCTAGTTGCGTCCAGAAGGGGCACCACCTGTACAAGCATATTTTCAGTATGCAATAACACCACAATTGATCACACAACTCAAACACGCAATTCCTACAACCCGTTCCCCTTTTCCAACACCGAAACCCCGATCTGTTCGGATCGAACAGCAGCAACCCCCATTCTCTTTTTTGTATCTTTTTTTCCACAGAACATAAAAATATGAAAAAATTACAGGAGCTAGATATTGACGAGATCTACAACTTTCCAGAAGATCATAAATTCTAATTCCTCTGTTAAATATGCCTAAACAGTCGTCCAACACAGTGGATGAAATCTGTTCCCAGATTCTGTTCGTCGGTTTGCAACAGCGATAACTCTCAGAAAACTTCCCCAAAAATTCTTAAAAAATTACAGAAGCTAGGTCTCGACGTTATATACAACTTTCTAGTTATAGGTTTTGGCAGGAAAAATCATCTATGCCACGTAAAACGCGAAACAATCCGCGCTGCACAATCTCCCTTTCCAAAAACAGCACCACGTGAACATCTACCCTTTTCCCCCATCAAGATCCATCCAAACCACTCACCACCAGATCTAATACACTCCTAATCCCTAGGTAGAACAGGGGTAAAAGATTGGGAATTTTACCTTGAGATCCCACGAAGAACACGCGACGATCCCCGAAACGGAAATCTGATCGAACTCCTCGCCTCCACGGATCCCCTTCTCGCTCTCTCTCCTTCGCGTTTTCGTGGTGGATCTTGAGCCACCATGCAAGGGAGGAAGAACAGGGGGTGGCGGCTGCTAGGGGGAATGGGGGAGGCGCCCTAGGGTTGGGGGGTGGCCGGCCACATGGTGGGGGGGGCGCACCCAAGTGGGCCGGCCCACAAGGGGGGGTGGGGCGGTGGAGGTGGGAAAAGAATTCCCGGCCCAGGCCCAAGTTTTCCTCGGCCCACTGTTTCTAGCCCGAATACTCCAAATTTAATATTAATACGCCGCATAAACTTCAATTATTTAATTCCCCAAAAATTTCCCTCATTCCTCCCGAAACAAAACCAGGAAAAAGAAACCCTAGAATCGCTCTGACGCTCTAAGGCATTACAGGCTCTTACTTGGTACGAGAGGACACATGACAGAAGAAAACTGGACATCCTTTTCTTTTGGATCGCCAACTTCTTTCCCTCCGAAGTCTGAAGAATCTGCACTCCAACCCTTAGCAATGGCTTTAGGTGATACGAGAGGTCAAATTACTCAGGGTTTAGGTCTCCAAGAGGTATCATGATCCAGGAGGGTACTACACATGCTTCTTGTCTACCTTTAGATAGTGCGTGGTAGATCGACGCACTAGAACGAAGATGGTCTAGACTCTGTTTTTACTTGGATGAATCTGAACATCGAAATGCATAGTAGTTATTTTTTTCTGCTGCCCAAGAGGAGAAACGCATAGAAGGGCTGAACATTTGCTTGTGTCAAGCTCGGAGCTGGATGCTTGGATGCAGGGTTCCACTTATCGCTCGATATTCTTCGATTTTCACGATTTTCGAGCTTACCGAGCAGGCACGATATATAATACCGGTCGGTAAATCGATTAAATTCAAAAAAATAATTCAAAAAATTTGAAAATTTGAAAACATTTGTCCAACACAAATATCGCGATAATCGAGCGATAATCGAGGTATATCGACCGAAAATCGCTCAAAAAATCGACCGACGGGGAAGTTCACGTAACCAGCTAATTTTCGAGAAAAATATCGAGATAATCGAGCAATATCGAGCGATTATCGACCAAATATCGCGATTATCGATCAAATATCGAAATTTTTGAATTTTTTTCAAAAAATTTGAATTTTCAAACCATTCGATTTTTATCGATTTTCGACCGATTTTCAGCTCGATTTTGTCGATTTTCGAAATTCGATTTTCGAGCCGATTTTCGAAATTCGGTAAGTGGAACCCTGCTTGGATGAAGTCAGCGGCTCAGGTGCTGAGGTACATGTCGTCTATGCTGCTGTGTACATGCATGCGTGACGTCTCCGCTGCGACTGGATTCGACTGGGCAACGCTGAAGCACATTAGTGGCTTTGCCGAAATGAAATCACTAACAACGGCAGACAAGTTGCTCCGGTGTCCGAGCCAACATTAACTCTCGCAGCGTCCTCTCGCGGGTATGAGTATGGAGTGGTGCGCCCGGTGACTCGCGGCGTTGGTTCTCTGCGTGCACAAGTTAGACCTGCCTCTGAAAACCACTTCCCAGCAAGCGGACGCGGGCGCGCGGTATCAGGGCCTGTTGGAAAGTCAGCTTCAATTTCTTAAAAAACTAGCAAACCTTCTCTTAAATAGTTGAATTTTTAAACGGTTTTTAGTATAATCTAGAAGTTATATATAAAAGCTGAAAGCATAAAGCTGGGCTGGACATGTTTTTGTAGCTTATTGCTGAGGGAAATTAGTTTTGGGTTTTGATAAGTTTCATCCGGATGTTTTCTTTAGTAACTATCATCCAAATTTCTGGTCATTAGATTTGCTTTCAGATCGATGCACACCCACCCTGAATTCGAGGTGGGTTGATCCTATGGATGTGCGTTTTGATCGTACGGTCCAAAGTTTGGATATTTTTTGAACAAAAACATCCGGATGATGCCTATACATTCCCGTTAGTTTTTTATCAAACGGTTTTTTATAAAAAAAAACATCTACTTTTTAGCCCAGAAAATCAAAAAATAGCTTTTCAAAAATGTTACGGCTCTCCAAGCTAGCCCCAATTGGATTGTATCGTAGCATTTACATAGGTGCAGAGTACGTTTCCAACACCTCTACGTGGCTCTCCTGTTATGTTACGTGCCCACCGACTCTTGTCTAATCAAGTATTGCTAATTTGAAAATGTCCTAACAATTCTTTCATAAGAACACGCTCTTCCCTTTGTTCACCCTTCTTTTCCACTTTTCTATCCCTTCTTCTCCTCTAAGAAAGAAAATTAGGTTCGAAACTTTCAGACGATTCAAAGCTTTCCGTTCGACTGACCGGTGTATACCATGATGAATGTCTCCATCTCTGCACTGCAGACTGACCGGTGTCTCTGTTCAGTGTAAAGTCTTTGATTAGGCTGTAGTGTTGCACGCTTACATGATGCTTCTGTAAGCGTCCATATCAATGGCTTAATTACCTATTCGATCGATCCGAGGGAGGATTTGTGTGGGCAGCAGGTATTAATAACACCATTTCGATCCTGTTTTTGATGACCTAGTGATATCGAAATTTGTGAAAAATCAAATATTTTTAAAAATTAAATGAATTTAAAATATGGTCAAACAGCATAGCGCTATTCAAATGAAAAGTTCGAAAAACCGCTAGAAAATACGAGAATTTGAGAGGTTTTTCCGAAAATCGGCGACAGATTAGAAAATTTGAAAAAAATAAAATAAAATAATTGCAAAATTATATTTTAAAATTTGTAAAAAAAACCATTAAAGAATTCTAGAGATAGAGTTGTACACATATTTCTGTTGGGAAAAAAATCTGGAGATTAGAGATCGAGCTGAAAAAAAAATCTGGAGATTAGAGATCGAGCTGAAATTTTTTTTCTAGAGATAGAGCTGTACACATATTTCTGTTGACGAAAATACTTTTCCCGGGAAAAACGGAGAAAGGACCTGGACGTAAGGGGCGGGGACCTGTTTGTTATATTTTTGGACCTGATCGCTATCCTGAAAAATTAGAAAAGGGCTCGTTCGAGATTTGTATTTAGCAGGGGTTTTTTCGTAAAGCAACAAACCACTGACCTAACCACAATTTGGAAACGGATTTCTTGCCCTCACAAAAAATCACAAAGGACTTATTTATAATTTACAGGGACCTATACATAATTTGGAGAAAGCGGGAGAGTTTTTTTTGCAAAATGGGGGAGAGTGACGTCGAGGGGCTGAGCTCTCTCCAAATCTTCCCCATATAATAGAGTTTATATTTATGAATCACTTGTTAAATACTACTATATATTAACTCTTATTAAGTTTATTCGAGCTGAGCTCGAACCTGAGCTTCTTTGTGCCGACTTAAAGTGGGCCGAGTTTGAATCTAAGTTCAGATTTGGACCTAACTCGAGCACGATAACCTGGCTCGATATTTTACGAACTCGAGCGTAGGAAGCCAGCTCGCTGGATTTACATACGTAGTATGATTGACGAGAAATAGTCGCTGTTGATGCCGATGTGTTCGGTTGTACGCGTGTGTGTTCATGGCAGTGTGGCACATAGGCCGTGAGCGGTTTCTCCGCGAGCCCGAACACATGGAGATCGCATCGGTATCCATCTTTGGCTGATTCCGTTCAACACCGCTACCCGGTTGGCCGGTTCCAAAAGCAGTCAATGCATGCATCATGCATGCATGCCACAGGTTTCTCTTTTTTATTTAGAGAATGACTAGGGAATTCAGATACCGTCAGAATTCAGATAGCCCATTTAAAACTTATGAAACTTATCAGTTTCAGTGCTGGTTTCATGAGTTTCAGTGTTTAGTTTCATCAGTTTCATGTTTTATCAGTTTTTAGTGCTAAGTTTCATGAGTTTCAGTGCAAAAAATCATAAGTTTCATGAGTTTCAGAGGTATACCGTTGCAACGGTATACCGTTTTTTAGTTTTTCTGTTTTATTTATCCACTGCACCGTTATTAATCTTTTTGTACAAGCAGCCCCGAAAAACAAACATGTAAAGGAATTTTGCTTGCATACGATGCCCGGTTCAGGGAATCTAACTTTAGGCGATGATCTGGGGGAGTTCAAAATGAAGTTTTGCTGGTAACCTGCTGCAACTTTGGATACGGAATTGACAAGCCTGAAGTGAGAGGCCGTAAAGCAGATGTGCACCGAGAATTACGGGAGCATTCTTATTTTAAAAGTTATATAAACATTACAATATAAATAAAAGATAGATAGTGATTATTTACCTTTTATTTTTTCTAAAATTTGTACCACTCGTATTAAGATTTGATATATCAAAGCAGATGTGCATAGAATTAGGGGAGCATTCTTATTTTAAAAATTATGTAAATCTTAAAGTACGAATGAAAGATAGATAGTGATTATTTATCTTTTATTTGTTCTAAAATTTTAAAGGTTGATGTATAAAATCACTACTGGGAATTCATTCCTGGAACCCAGAGTTGTAGTTGTGCTGGGGTCTAATGGCTCGTTGGTAGTATCCTCTTTGTTTGGTTGCCACGCCAAGAATCTCGAGTCACTGTGCATGGAGTTATGTTTTAGAAAGAAAAAAAGAGAGCACATTTTGTTAGTATCCTTGGCAAGTTTAAGCACTTCCACCGATACGATTAGGCTTTAGATTGGCAGATTTGGCCGCTCGGCGATTAAACCGACTCTTCAGTTGTCACGT
Source organism: Rhipidocladum racemiflorum (assembly GCA_036346355.1). Lineage (NCBI taxonomy): Eukaryota > Viridiplantae > Streptophyta > Magnoliopsida > Poales > Poaceae > Rhipidocladum > Rhipidocladum racemiflorum. The sequence continues at coordinate 74,341,916 of CM070569.1, read as the reverse complement.
TCGGTTTACCAAAACAACGATACCTAGCAGATGACCCGTGCAACCTGTTAGGAAACGGATTCGTATCCGATATGGACTCTTCCTTATCTACAGAGCCGTAACTATATATAGGGCGAGTCACCCCATTGTACATAAGCATACAGAATAATAAGCGGACCGTTCCTCATATTGTGTCTCTCGCCTCTCTCTCCAGCTCGGTTCAATCTATTGAAGCAACCCGGACTATTCGATAGCGAGGTTGTCTAACACGTTATCACGAAGCTCTTACGGAGAAAGATTGAAAGGTGAGAAAGACAAGAAGTGAAGGATCGTCGACAACGACGACCGACTACTCCTGGCGATTGAGCGCCCGATCCGATCTGCAATCAAATGGCCACCAAGCCGGCAGCCACTCGGATTGCCGAAAGAAAAGTCCTCCGCGACTCTATCCTACGCGATAGTCCACCGAAGAATAGAAAAGGTGAGGTTGGCGCGGGATTAATCTAATATCGTATGTTTTGATACATGTACGTCATACAAGAAGATATAGCACATGAAGCTACGAGAACTCAACAAGCAACAAGCAATAATATATGGCACGAAGCCATCTACCGGCGACCCGCAGTGCCGCAGAATCAAGTCACAATCTGTCGGCTGCCAGCCCTGCCGGCGCGCCTAGGCGCGCACAAGGCAGCCGCCCGGCAACCTCAGAGTGCCGTCAGCAGGCGCCGCAGCGATCACGGCCCGCGTAGCCACGGTGCCACTCGACATCCCGAGCGAAGAGCGAGTCTGTCAACCGCGACCGGACAGCGAAGCTTAGAAGCCGTCGACTAGTCGGGCGCGCACGGCGCCCGCCACGCCTCGCGGGCCAGCGCCGGCGACAACGCCTCCGACCAATCGCTCGCCGCCGGCTGTCCTTCCCGACCTCCATGAGGTTGCATTAAAGAAAAGCCTAAAGTTTGCTAGGTGCTGGAAAGAAAAATGCAAGAGGCCGGCTTGGACAAGGTGTCCAGTGTCCATATGGAAGAACATGAAGACTAAATACGATTGGACATAAAGTCCTATACCATGCAGGACATGAAGTCCAAATTCCCAAATTCCAAGATGGAATTGAAGACCATACTTTTCAATCGGCTTTGGAAGCCACAGCGTAGAGGGAGGGCAGGGAAATTACCCCTTTGTCCTCTCCTGATTCTTTATCTTTTTTCTGTTTTTTTTTTTCCAGAAATTGATTAAAAAAAATCAGAAAAGCGATTAAAAATCCCAGAAAAATATGAAAAATGGTTAGAAAAAATTCAGAAAATTTTGTGGCTCTGTTTTAATTTTTTGTAGCCTTATTTTCTGCATTTATGAATTTTTGCATGAATTTTTGCAATAATTGCTCTATTTAGAATATCGGAAATTCCTGAGAATTTATTTTCCGAATTTATGAATTTATGAATTATGTCATGTTGATATTTGCTGAAATTCAATTTCCTGTTGTAAAGTAATTCTGAAAATTGCTTGGAAATTAGCAGAAATTATGAAAAGTGTTAGGAAAATTCCAGAATTTCTCATACAACAGTTTATGAGAACATGAGTGGTTGGGATTTGATTTTGGTAATGAATAAACAGATATGAGACAATTGGTGTCTAGGAAAACACACATGAGGCTTGGTTCTTTAATTGGCAAAGAACCATATGAATGTGCAAAGGTGTGGCATTATCTAACGTGAGTTTTTTTTTTGAAGAACTGACATGAATTGTCAGAATTATCTCACATAGACATCAGATTGCATAATGAATAGTAAGCTCTCGAAGAGCATACTTTTCTCATGAATAGAATTGCAATTTATTCTTTATTCCAAAGATTCTTTATTTACAAGCAATTTTGAATTACTCAAATGGCTGTATGATTAGAATTATTTTCTTTTTCATCTAGAAACCGTGTAGCCCAATGGAGGAAATATGCATTGTTGATAGTGGCACAACATAAATACCATCTTAAGAGAAATGAAATACTTCGGACAATCACGAAGAACATTTGGAAGGATTACGACTATCATGGAAGCGACACAAGATATAATAGGCTCGAGGAAGAGCCACAATTATATTGCCAATGGGTACAACTTTGGTAATTGAAGAAGCCCTCTTGTACCCTGAATCAACCCGCACTCTCTTAAGTTTCAAGGATATCGGCGTAATGGGTTTCACGTGAGAAACCAATGAAGAAAATGGCAAAGAACACTTGTGCATTGTGAAGCACGCGAATATGGAAAGATGGTACTAGAAAAATGTCCCTCATATGAATGCGGGTTGTACTACACGAAAATCAATGCACACGATATATACTTCTTTGAAGACTGTCTTTGAAGCTACGGAATTATTTGCTTTATGGCATTGTAGATTAGGTCATCACAGTGCTGAGATTGATGAGAAATATAGTTAACAACTCACAAGGTCATAGCATTAATGTTAAGAATTTCCCGAATCACGAAGATTTTGTGTGCCATGCATGTGCCACCGAGAATTAATAACTAGACCCTCTGTTATGAAAGTGCAACATGAAATCCCCTGCATTCTGGAACGCATTCGAGGGGATATTTGCTTGATCATTCAGCCCTTCAATCGGGGGCGTTCGATACTTTATGGTGCTCATTGATGCTTCCTCGAAAGTGGTCGCATACATGTTTCTTTGTCAACAAGGAATCATGCATTCGCAAAACTGATCTTGAGATCATCGAATTAAGAATGCTTTCACGATCATCGCGTGAAGTCCATTGAATGGACAATGGGTGAATTCACTTCAAGGCATTTGATGATTATTGCACAGCAGGAATAATCGTTGAGCACTCGTACCGCGCGTCCATACGCAAAATGGGCTAGTGAAGCACTAATAAAAGGATTAAGTTCATTGCCGGACCGCTCTTGCAGAGTTGTAACTTGCCCAACACTTGTTGGGGACACTTGCAGATCTGCACGCAAGACACTAATCAATTATAGACCATCGGCCTACAACATCTATTCACCTATGCAACTAGTGCAAGGGTCATCCCGAAGATTTCCCATCTTAGAAATTTTGGTTGTATGGTATATGTACCTATACCACCCCACTGATAAGGTGCAATGGGCCCTCTCACTTAAGTCCGATATACGTTGGTTATGAGAGTGCATCCATAATCAGGTATTTGGAACCCATATTGACCGGAGACACACAACCGATTCGTCGATTGCATCTTTGCGAGGACCATTTCCGTCATTAGGAGAGAATCAACCATTGGATGAAAAATGCCGGGAAATAGTATGGCATTCAGGGATCCCCGCGCATGACCCTCGCACTAATGAAGCAAATCAAGAAGTCCGTAAGATAATTGATTTTGCGAGAATTTAGCAAATGTTGCACGATCATTTTTGTGATCTCAAGAGCGTGGTTAAGTCGCATGTACCAGCAAGAAATGCACCGAGAGAGGGTGGAAATACCAAAGAAAGCGAAGGTATCCCTCATCTGTTTAGAGGCCTCAAAGAAAAGAACAGGAGATCGGCTTCTCAAACCCAAAGTACCGAGACGTCTGGGAAAGCGGAAGGACTTACTACGACCAATCACAAAAGTGCCCCCAAAGCAAGAAGGGGAGCAGTTGAGACACTGGCGGAAAGAAGCACGTGGAAAAGGCAATTCCAGATCTGAATCTTCCATTGGAAAAGCGCCGGAAATAATGTGTGCACACATTGGCGGAGAAAAACTAAAGTAACTTGCTCTGGAATGGGAAATAGCAATGAAGAGCAAGTAGAAGTGCACGAAGCACCCATGATGAAATGGCCATAAACTTTGTAATAACGTGGAGAATCAATGAATAGAGCAACAGCCAATGTCGATGCATACTTTGCAAAGAAGATTGCCACGATCATTAATCATGATCTGAGCCGCATCTTCGCAGAGTGCAAGAAAAGGCTCGATTGGAGAAGATTGGAAGAAGGCAATCAGCGAGTTAGTCTCTACGAACAAAAGAGAGGTGTTTGGGCCTGTGTGCATACGCCTCCCCATATAAACCCGTAGGGTCACAAATGGGTTTTTGTTAAAGAGAAAGCGAAAACAATGAAGTTGTAAGGTACAAGGCAAGGCTTGTCGCTCAAGGTTTCACTCAACGTCTGGGGTTGATTATGAAGAAACCTATTCTCCAGGTCATGGCGGAATTACCTTTAGATACTTGATCTCAATGGCGAGTCAACTTGAAGTTGAAAATGAAGCTAATGGATGTTGTCACGCATATTTGTATGGAAACTTGGATTAGGAGATTTATATGAAAGTACCGGAAGGTATCCTATCCCAGAACCAAGGCAGAGCAAACAGAAACCTATACGATGGTGAAATTGGAGAAATCCTTTGTATGGGCTAAAACGATCGAGGAAGAATGTGGTACAATCGTTTGAGTGACTTTCTCTGCAAGAAAGGCTACGAACAAATGAAGATTGTCCATGTGTATTTATACAACGATCCACGAATGGATTTTGTATAATCTCCGTCTATGTAGATGACTTGAACATCATTGGGACAGATGAGGAAATTGAAGAAGCATGCACATACTTGAAATCGAGTTTGAAATGAAAGACTTGGGGTAAAACCAAGTTCTGTTTAGGCTTGCGGCTTGAACATGTCAAGGCGGAATCTTGGTACACCAAGCATCCTACACGCGAAAGTGTTGGAGAGATTTGGCTTTGAAATGGCATACCCATAAAGACCCCAATGGTGGGAAGGTCACTCCCAAGCGACCTAGACCCGTGCGTACTAAAGAAGAGGGAGGAAGTCTGGAAGGCGGAATTCCCATACTTGAGTGCAATTGGAGCGCTCATATACCTTGCGAATAGCACTAGGCCGGACATTGGATTCGTAGTGAATTTGCTAGTTGATGCAGTCTGAGAACCCACCAAAAGGCATTGGAAAGGGGTGAAGGACATCTTCCGTTACCTTCAAGGAAGCAAAGACCTCGGCTTGTTTCAGGAAGAAACAATGAATTGAATTTAGTTGGTTACGCCGATGTCGGGTACCTATCGGACCATATCTTGGCAAGTCACAAGCGGGTATGTTTTCCTTTGCGATGGAAGCGCCAATTTCTTGGAAGTCGTCTAAGCGGACTCTTGTCTCGGCGTCGACTAACCACTGAAATCATTGCATTGTATGAAGCCTCTCGGGAATGTGCATGGCCGAAGAATGATTCACCACATCGAAGTCATGTGGTGCGAGACATGGAACAAACCCCACTATTATCTATGAAGATAATCACGACTTGTGTTGCACAAGTACAAATGGGATATGTGAAGAGTAACCTTACAAAGCATATCAACCCCAAGTTCTTTTATGCTCATGAAATGCATAAGATGAGCGAGATAAAGATCTTGTATACTAAGTCGTGTGAAAATCTGCAGATTTATTCACTAAGTCACTCCCGGCATCTTCCTTTGAAAGATGTATTAGAGGAATCGGGATGATGAGGCTTAGAGAAGTGCAGATTTAGGGGAGATTTTCACATACTTTACATAAATCTCAAACATGAAGTTTGAGTACCCAGCGTAAATCTTGAAGATTAACATTGAAGTTTGGGTGGATTGTACTCTTTTCCTTAAGTAAGTTTTTCATTGAAGTTTTCTTACATAAGGTTTTGATGAGCAATCCGTGCAAGAATACAGCGTGTCTATGTACTTCTTTTCTCCAATTATTTTTCCCACTCGGTTTTTATGGAGTTTTAATGAGGCATATGCATCTCGCGTTGAAGAGTCAAGGGAGTGTTAGGAAACAGATTCGTATCCGATATGGACTCTTCATATCTCTAAGCAAGCCGCTATATAGGAGGCGAAATCACCCATTGTACATAAGCATCTGAGAATAATAAAAGCGCCCGTTCCTCCTCATATTGTGTCTCTCGCCCTCTCTCTCTGTTCTCCAGTTCAATCTATTAGGCAACCCCGGACTATTCGATAGCGAGGTTGTCTAACACAACCATCGCAAACTTCCCCGGGTACACGTGCGCATACGAGCCGGGTTGTCACGTGTCCTTTCCAACTTTGTCGCGTATCAGCGATTCAGCATCTGCGGTTCCTTGCACAGTTACCTGTACAGCACATGCATACTAGGATCCGGATGAAACGATTACCGGCACCTAGATTAATTCATGTCTTAAAGTCTGATTCAAATAGTAATGAACACATGCCGATTAATCCAATTAATGATTAATGTCTTCAAATCCAATTCTCTTTCCTCCTAGCAGAAAAAAAAAACTTCCTGTGGCCATCTTTGCTGTAGCTAACAAATACATGTACATAATAAAATTAAAATTAAAATTGATGAAACTTAAGCTTAAAAGGCTAGAAATCCTATATTAAGATTGAATTTAACTCTAATAGTTAAGAAATTAAAACTTAGTCCAATTAGAGCAAAACTAATTTTTAATTGAATTTGTATTGGCAAAAACTTCAAATTTAAAGTATATACAAACTAAACTTCAGAAATTAAATTAATTTATATATACATAACTTTTCATAACTATAAAAAAAATATTTATTGAAGTTAATTTTTTACATAAAAACACTCCAAAAGTTGGTACAAATTGCCAATATTTTCAACTCCTATAGTATACAAAAATGAATTTGAATTGGAAAGAAATTCAAATTTAAACTCAAAGTATACACAAACTAAAATCTATAAATTAAATTAGTTTACATTCACACATAATTTTTCACAACTAACAAAAATAAAATCCTGATCGAAGTTAATTTTTAGCAAAACATTCACTACAAAAGTTGGTACAAATTGCAGATATTTGCAAATCCTATAGTATAAAAATGTAATATCGCATTAGTCTTTCCATTTTGCAATATTAGACTATTTTCTTGTGAAGTGTTATTATATAATTTAGGTCCATCAAGAAAATCAAAAGCAAAGCATAATTATTGCAATATTTCCAGTCCGAAACGCTTTAATGATGTAAAAGCGGTTAAGTGGTTGCAACCTGTAATTTAAAAGTGTAATTTAAAAGGGTTATTAACTTTTTTTGTGAGATTTACCTGTTTGGCAGAGCAGTAGATCCCAAATCCATCTCAAAGCTGAAACTTGTATACTAAAATAAAGTGACTTAAGTTTATACTTTATTCTAAAATATAAACAAGATGACCCACCTAAACATTCTTAATATACCCACAGCTCCAGCTCCACGAATTTGGTGAAGTTAGGAATACCTAGCTCCACAAACTACAAGAATTTAGTGGAGCTAGAGCTATGCCAAACGCCCCCTTAATATCATTAACTATGTCTTAAATTTGGTGCCTCTTCATATATGCTAAAGTGGCTTATATTATTATTGCGAAACAAAATGCCGTAACCAATGTAATTATAAAGAAAACATATATAAAGTGAGTGACCATAGAACACGTGCAGGTAGATTATGCATTTTTACGCACACTTTTCCAATCATTCACTAATCATCCTACAAATGTCAATGCTACAGAGTGGAAAAATAGTAAGGATCCAAAAGTTTTAAAACTTTTTTTGTAACTATAAGTATATTAGGGTAGTATAAATGAGATCTAACCATTGATTTGATAGGGTATTATGGACTTTTACATCATTATTTATTCTACTTCGTATCCTAATCACATCCCCCACACCTCATTTCCCATAATCCAAACGGCCATGAACGATAAGCTCATCGCCCCTTGCCATGGCAAGCCTGCATCAGAGGCAGGGGCGGGTCTGAGAGCGCGCCGCTGACGATCTGGTCGAACACGAACTTGTTGGTCGCCTCGGTGAAGTGCACGCCGTCCCAGCTCACGCTCTTGGACGGGTCGTCGCACGACTTCCCCGCCAGCTCACAGCTCACGCTCTTGTAGCCACCGCTATTCGTCGCCGCATCCTGGCCCCAGGCATCGTCGCCTCGGCGTGCCGTCGGCTACCGTCGCCGGTCAGCCATCACGTACAGAGGACTCCCCCGACGAACTGCAGTAGCACGTGAATCTTCGATGTATGGCGACCCCATCTCGCAAGCAATTTCTGTACAGAGGAAGAGTGCGAGCGAGATAGAGATCAATCATGGGAACGCTGGAATGGATTGCTTGTGGTATGTGGATCAATCAAATGCCTGTTCGGTTTGGGGTGAAGAGAATCATTTACCGTTTTACCCATCAGCTGTTTGGAACTAATTTACTATTTTACCCCTCCTCCGGTTATACTACTTATACTACACCCTGTAGTATAATGAGATCCGGACTAATTTCATCCGTTGAATTTTAAAGAAATGAACAGTTCACATCATTTTAATCCACCGTAAAAGCGCTCTTTTAAAAACCCCATGTTAATCCTAAGAGAGGAAAAGACTAAAAATTCCCGAATTAATTGGATAAAAAAGGGAAAGTCCTCCATGCTCGGTAACAATTTTTTTGTCTTTCTTATCTCTACTGTTTCTATTAGCATCCATGAACATTTATGTGTAACCCTACTAAAATTTATATTCAAATAAGTGATGGTGTAGTTATATGGAAAAAGTAGACCAGCTAGGTTTCCAATGCAATAAACTTATGTCCTTTCATTAGCCACTAGGTTGAGCCACACGCGATGCCGCATCATGTGAAAATTGGTCCGAGGTTCTTGTTACGAAAAACACAATTTCAGTTTTCTTGGTGGTGTTTTTTTTTTAAAAAAAATTGGCTGGCTATGAGCCGTCAGTCTTTTTTTTTACGAAACCTTCATGGGGAAGGACATATCCACGATCGAAAAAACCCGATAGGGAACCTGCTTGTGAATATACGGAACCACGTGTTATTTTTTCAAAATAACCTAACTGTAATATTAGACTTTGGTGGAAGGATCCAATTGTAATTTTAGAATTTACAAAAGGCCTTTTCGCAAAAAAAAAAGGTGCCATGCGGGCACCCTGAATGGGCTCCAAACCCAGGCGGCATATGATATAGATATATTGCAAAAATGCAAGAAAAGCTTTTCACATGTATGCAACTAAGATTAAATCTGAAATAAATAATAAAAAACAAAAGCTAACCTAAATTTGAATTAATCTCTAGAGTAAAATTAAGTTTAATGAATTAAATTAAATTTGAAAGTAGAATTAATTCCAGAATATGCAAAACTTCAAACAAAAGAAATCCAAATATAATTTCAATTTTCAGTTAGTTTTAGAATAAAAGTTATTTTTTTTTAAAAAAATATAATCTTTCATAAATAAAATTAAATACTAATATAATTAAATGCAGGCGTATAATTAATTTTGCAACTCAAATTAAGTTCTCAGAAAATTAGTGGTATCTTTATAACAAATATAGGAATGTTTGATTGCATACTTAACAAGATTTCTACTAAATTTTTTTGATACTTTACACTTAGAAAACAATAAAGTACGTCACATCAAATTTACTTGTCCGTGCCTGTATGGGTTGATGACTAGTACTAGCTAATTGTAAGTTGATTTTTTGGTTGAACCCGACGTTCGCGTGTGCTGGGAGCAATAAACCCTTCGTCAAGTTTTTTTTGCGCCAACACACTTTTGGCACACCCGGTAGGACTGAAGCAATCAATCAAAGTTTGTATGAGCAAGAACGAGCCATTCAAAATTTGAAATAAAATAAAAAAAAGAATAAGCTGAATTTATGAAATTATTTGTATACTAAAAATAGCATTTATGATGTCATGATGACATCAACGACGAAAAGAATTTTAGCCAAAATATTTTTCTATAAACAAAATATTTATGACATCATGATGATGTCACTGTGACATGTGGACCAATCGCGTGACGACACGTGTCACAAGAGCACAGATCCGGTCCATGGAATTGCTTTAGTTCACCTTGCACTCGACACATGGCTCCTCGATCGGCACCCAAGCGTGACATGTGGCACAATCGTGGCCACATGATTTGAATCTATGGCTGCGATGCATGCACTGTATGCGAAACAACGAAGACACATGGCCAACTCTAGACCACACGATTCAAAATGGACGGTCCAAATTGCTTAGATCGACGACAATGGTGAGGACACGTGGAAGAGTAACACCTACGCCACGTGGCTCAACCCTACACATTTGATCTAGATCCAACGGTTGACAAACGTTAAGATCAATGGCTGAACGATGGCAACTCTACGGCTTAGATTGTAACACGTGGCTTGCATCCAATGGCCTACCCTAGATCCGACGGTCAGCATTGATCTTGAAGGTCGGCGGAGCTCAATGGTGAAGCTTCGCCAGAGGTGAAGACGATGACCCTCCGCGCGGCGCTCTAAGTCCTCCCCGGCACCTCCAATGATGGGTTCGACGCATCTCGATGCAAACACTTCGAATCTAGCCTCAGTTGCGACAGAGCGGCACGGTTTGTGGCGATGCTCTCAACTATAGCGAGGAATCGCGCGAAGATAGTGGCGGGTAGGGCGACGTTAGCTAGGGCTATGGGTGCGTCTTGAGACGGCGGTTTTCGTAGGTCATGCGGTGTTTTAAATAGCTACCCGGCTTCCGTGAATCCGGCAGGAAATCCCAACCGATGCGGTAGCTATGCGGAGGAGGAGTCTGAGACGAACACGATGGGGACGACGACTCTCGACCGTACAAGTGTCACGATCAACGGTCAAGATGCTCCCTAGCAGGGCTCAATCCGGACCGAACACAACAAGGTGGCATGGCGCAATCCTAGATGTCCACCTTGACTTGATCCAGTGGTTATAGTGCAAGAGCTACGTGGCTTCATCTCGATTGCATGATCAAAGATCAACGATCAGCTATCTAGGTTTAAGGCTTACGCGAGCGAGCAGCTTTGCGGGTCGTGCCGGCTGGGTCAATGGGTTGAACCCAAATGGGTTTCGGTCCAATACTATTGAAGAATTTTCTTGAAATTTCCTATTTAAATTAGTTCTAGAAAATATATTAAGCCAAAATAAATAGCAAAAATATAAAAAAAAATCCAAAAAAATTCTAAAAAAATATTTTGAGACATTTTCAACTCAAATAAAATATTTTCAACCAAACTTTATTTGAAATTTTCAAATATTTGAATAATTGCAATAAAAGGCACAATACATATAAATTCAAGTAACTCCAAATAATTTTCAAAAAATTCTCAAAAATTCAAAAGGTCAATAAATGAAAGAAAAGAAAAAAATTAGGATGTTATACTAGTTTCTAGCAGCCCTACACTTTATGGCGAGGAGGCTAAAGATTAATCTTTAAGCAACCCGACACCTGAGAACAACATCAATCAATTTTGTTCTAATTTACTTTAGTAGAATTGTGTATGGATTGGTTATCTTTGGTTGTTGTTGGAAACTAAAGATCTTTATTGTCATTTGTATATTTGAATTTGCATATTAATGATGTGGCAACATTGGCAAGTTTAGTTTTAGCTTTGTGTGGTTTCCTTCATGTGTATAGGGTTTATAAGTAAAGGGATGCCAGGGGCATACATATATGTGTGTCAAATGAGAGAAGAAATTAAATCTATAATATCGATATTTGGTGCATACATGTGCCCCTTGCATCCCCTTAGTTATAAACCTTATACCACATCATATTTCGTGGCAGCAAAGCAAGATGGAAATAATGTCCAAGGAAACGTGTTAATAGCTGAGAAGTGAAGAAAACTAAGTACATCATCGCATCTGTGAGAACAAATGTTGATGGATTCTAAGGAAAAATTCAATTCCATCCACAGTTCGTTCTGAGAGTTGTCAAGTTCTGACTTATCTTTTCACTCCATCCTCATCTCCGAATGAGAATACCATAGACAACCTATTTTCACTCTTTTTTGTGTAGGAACAAGATTATTTTGATAGTTCTATATTTCATTAAATATAGAGTTGATTAAGTCATCGTACACCTGATGGCTTGATCAACTCTATATTTGACGGAATAGAGAACCATCGAAATAACCTTATTCTTACACAAATACCAGAGTGAAAATATGTTGCCTATGGTATTCTCATTCAGAGATAAGTATGTGGTGGAAGATAAATCAGAGGATGACAATTTTTAGAACCAACTGTGGATGGATTGGAATTTACCTTGGAATCTATGAACATTTGTTCTCACATGTGTATGGAGGTATATATAGCCATCACCCTATCACAGATGATTCCATCTTAGATGACGGTTTCAGAACTGTCTGTGATGTTAATTTTCACTGACGGTTCAAAAACCGTCTGTAATGTACTGTTCTTATCACTAACACATATAGACAATTTACAAAACCGTCAATGATGAGGTTTTTTAACCGTCTGTGATGAGCTTTTGTACTGTAGTGTATGAAGATGTCCTAAAAATTTAAAAATGTAAAGGTATGAATTTTTAATATCTTTTAGTATTACCTTCATAAATTTTAGTACCTTCTAAAAATGTTGAAAAGTGACGCTCGGATGTTGAGTCTAGCTGGGGCAAAGAGTCTTCAGGACAGGAGTTCTGGTCATATAGTATAATATAACGGAGAAACCCCCTCCGTCACTTGGTAGCCTTTTTTATTCTTGTAAATCTGCCCCTTTTTTTAACTGTACGTGCTTGCACGTTGTAAGAGCATCTCCAAAAAGACTCTCCAAATTTCACTCTCCAAAAGTAATATTTGGAGAGCTCTCCAAAAAATTGACTCCCTATATCTCCTTCCTCTCCAACAGCACTCTCTATATCACACTCTCTATTTTCTCTCCCCTATATTTTATTCATATTTTAAACCGCCATAACAGTTATTGTAACCACCACGCTGCAACGGTTATTTTTGAACGGGTAGATTCGAACGGCTATATTTTAATGCGGGAATTTAAAATTTGAAATTTCTTGTAACCACCCCGCTGCAATCGTTATTTTTCAACGGGTAGATTCCAACGGCTATATTTCAATGCGGGAATTCAAAAATCGAAATTTCTTGTAACCACCCCGCTGCAACGGTTATTTTTCAACGGGTAGATTCCAACGGCTATATTTCAATGCGGGAATTAAAAATTCGAAATTTCTTGTAACCACCCCGCTGCAACGGTTATTTTTCAACGGGTAGATTCCAACGGCTATATTATTCTTGTCTATATATACATACCCATTTGCAGTTCGAAGTATTGCACGTTTCTTGTTGTTCACTACTATCAATAGCTCAATGAGTCGTCGAAATTTAGTCTCGGAATGTCTCTCAGAAGATGAGGAGTCTGAGAGAAATAATGAGTATGTATTTCTTATGACAACAGGATACCTAGCACACATGGAAGATCACGATGTGAATGTTCCACGCCATGGTGGTTCTACTCCTGGCCATCAAGTCGTTCATCGCAATAGACAAGAAGGACATGCTAGACTGTTCGAAGATTATTTTGCTGATCCTCCTATCTGTGGCCCAACCTTCTTTCGGCGTAGGTATGGAATTATTCGTTGTTTATGTCTTCGCATATTATGGTGATCGTCTTGTCCGCGGCTCAACCTTCTTTTTGGCATAGGTTTCGAATGAATCGTTCTTTATTTCTTCGCATATTGCATGCTGTAGAAGCGCATGATAACTATTTCATTCAGAAGAGAAATTGTGCTGGAATTCTTGGGTTATCTGCTTTGCAAAAGGTTACCGCTGCCTTTCGGATGCTAGCCTACGGAGTAGCGGCAGATGCTATTGATGATTATGTGAGGATTGGAGAAAATCTTGCTATAGAGAGCCTAAGAAGGTTTGTGAAAGCTATTATTGAACTCTTTGGAGCTGAGTATTTGAGATCTCCAAATGATAATGACCTTTGCTAGATTACTTGCAATTGGCGAGGAAAGAGGTTTTAGGGAATGCTAAGGAGCATAGATTGCATGCACTTTGGAAGTGGAAAAATTGCCTCGCAAAGACATGGCAAGGCATGTATACTGGTCATGTGCATGAGCCAACAATCATTCTAGAAGCCGTTGCTTCGCAAGATCTTTGGATATGGCATGCTTTTTTTGGTTTACCAGGGTCTCACAACGATATTAATGTTCTTCACCGATCCCCTCTCTTCGCAAAGCTAGCTGAAGGGCAAGCACCTGAAGTGAATTATACTGTGAACGGTCACAGTTATACAATGGGATACTATCTTGCAGATGGAATATATCCTTCATGGGCAACATTTGTCAAGACAATACCAGCTCCCCAAGGGAATAAGAGAAAACATTTCGCCCAAGCTCAAGAAGCAGCTAGGAAGGATGTGGAACGAGCATTTGGAGTTTTACAAGCTCGTTTTGCCATTGTTCGTGGACCCGCTCGTTTTTGGTATCAAGAAGCACTTAGAGATATCATGACAGCATGTATCATCATGCATAACATGATAATTGAAGATGAGCGGGATGGAGGTCCAGTTGACTTCAATTACGAAGCAATGGGAGAAAATATTGCAGTCTCCCATGAAAGAACACCTGAGCTTGATGAGTTTATTCAAACTCATCAATCCATCAGAAATAGGAAAGCTCACTCTCAGCTCCAAGAAGATCTAGTCGAGCACTTATGGCGCCATTATGGAGGGATGTAGGCGAGCGCATGATGTACTAGTTTGTTCCCTTCAACTATGATGTACCAGTTTATATATTTGAACTATGATGTACCAGTTTATGCTTTTCAACTATGATGTACTCAACTCCCAAGCATTGAAAAACAAAACCACAATGATCATAGTTAGGATCGTGCACAACTCAACTTCAAGTCCATCACTGACTCAATGATAAGCAAAATAACGTTTCAATCTAGATGCAACCAGACCTATTACATCAATAATTAGTGAATACATCAACCAGACCTATTACATCTGCGAGCGATGATATCATTCTGCAAGGACAGGTAGTAGTGTTGTTGTGGCCCACTCAAGCGACTAGTGTCAACGCTCATAATTCTCTCTTCTTCAACCATTCTCTTCAATTCAAACTCATTTTTTCTTATCTCAATCTTTTCCTTCTCATGAGCAATCTTTTCCTGTTCTTGCGCAAATGCTCTTTAAATCAGCTCTTCTTTCTTCTTCTCTTTAATAAGCTCCATTTCTTTCATTTCTTTCCTAAAGTTTTCTAATGCTTCCATGTAGAGTGAACTGTTCCACCGCTCTCAAGCTATGATTTTACGCGGCGGATCCGCTCTTTCTCGGCCTTCTGCCAAGAGGCCTAATGAGCACATCGACCTGCGATACCAGCATCTTCATGAATATGACTTGCATTAGAGCTAACAGGGCTGGAACTACCCGGAGATGCATTGGACGATGTTTTTTTGCTTTTTCTGAGATAAATGACTGGTCCATTTTGGATGGTGTTGAAGTATATTCCAGCAATGCAAGTATGCAAATAATCGCCCTTCTTCTTCTTGATACAATGTCTTAGCATGGACAATCTACAGAAGGACATGTACCTTATTAACATGGACAACACATATAAATTCATAATGAAAAAAGGGATATGAACCAACCTTATCCTGCTCTGTTATCCCGCTTTGCCGTCTACGCTCAATGCGGTCATAACATCCGCAAAACTTGTTAACATGCTCTTGAATAGATGACCATCGATGCATAAGTGAGTTCGACTACGCTCGAATCGAAAGTTTTGTTCTCATGGAAGTAATCATGTATTCTACTCCAATATGGGGTCACGAGTTTGTTGGGTCCCTTGCCTTTGGATCCAAACTAACATTAAGCCATGCCGATACCAACATATTATCTTCATTCTCCGAAAAATTCTTTGATCTTTTATTTTGAGCTCTCGACTGGGGACTGCAACGGTCAACTGCAGAAGGTTGCTCCCCAATTGGGCTTTCGTCCCAACGAATTTCACTTCCCCCCTCACTCAACAGACGAGCATAGAAGTCATCCATATTGCACAAACTGTAGGCATCAATACTTGATTAAACAAAGTTGAATAACAACACATGTAAAAGTACGACATGTCTTAATTGTCTTAACACAAATAATACTAGAGTATGGGCTCAAAAGAACAACACGAATAACACTAACCACTGGACTCGATACTTTCATCATCTCTAAATTGATGATCCGCAAATTTATCTGAATCATCAGTCTCATAGTCATATGGCAGCAAGTCCTCGTCTACTTCTTCTTCCAGTGGATCAACACCGGTTGTCCCCATCAAGTCTTCTGATTGTATGACAAGGTCATCAAGACGGCAGGCAGTGTGTTCGATCTCAAGTAAGAGTCGATTGAGTTCATTTCCACTCTCGCATGACGAAGGAGAAAAATTATCGTTCACTATGTTCTTAATATCAGTTGCGATTTCCTCTATGCACTTAATTGTCCAAGCATGCACTTCACCAACTTTCTTTGAATCTTTATCCATCTATATGCAAGTAAATTGTACACTGAGATGAATACATCACAGTCATCAAATTCAAGACTTGTAAGCATGTAACAGCATATGAAATGTTGCTTGCCTTAGTTAAGGACATATCCTTCAACTGTCAAATATGGTTATTCAAGCTATTACTAATAGTGTAAGTTTGTTCTTGAATTAAGTGATTAACCATAAACACTAATAGTTCAAAATCAAACCCTCTCATCGAATTCATTTAGAGTTGCAGCAAGCATTTCATTTATAACTACTAATGAGAAAATATAACGACTGTAAAATAGCTAACATGTTGAGAAAAGAGCTACCATGTTGACTTCCATTCAGCAGGCACAAAACTATCAAGTACCACTGTGATTGCACTCTTAGCTGAAAAAAAGAGTAGGACAGATGGCAATTACTTACCTTGAACTTGTCGTAGTGTGGGAAAAAAGTTGAAACCGAGGCCAATATTCTTCCAGAAGCGGTTACCTCCCTTGCTAGGCTTCTTCCCCTGTGGGCATCAACACCAACATGAGCAATGATACTTGCTGCATAACATCTCTTGCGAATAAAGCAACACTGCCATATAAGAAAATTTTCTTTGCAAATCAAACTAATCCCTGTGGGCATCTACTGATTCATTCACTCAACCATTTTGCAAATCAAACTAATCCCTGTGGGCATATACTGATGCATTCTTTGCAAAGCGAACTAATCCCTGTGGGCTAAATTAAGCAACACTGCCATACATAAAGCTTTACTGATTATTGACCAGTCATATGTAGCAAAACTTTTAGTTTCAAGTACACACACAACAATATGATGATCTGAGACCCTTTCTAACTTTTAGTTTCAAGTACAGACACAACAATATGTAAGCAACACTGCCATACATATAACGACTGTAAAATAGCTCATACATCTATCTATACCTACACATTTCAATGAGACGACTTCTAACGACTGATTAACATTACTCCTCTAGAAGCAGCAGTACAAGAAACTGGCAGGTCCTCAGATGAAAGCAAGGGCAAGCAGCCTGAGATCAAAAGGAAGAACATCCATAAGAACGATACATGATTTGAAATCTGAGCAAAACATCCATAAGCAAGAGATCAAAAGGAAGAACATCTGCTGGAAAAGCTGGATTGGGCATTCTTGAAGACCAACCTCCTCAACATGCACAAGCCCCTGTCACAGATAATTCTCCACAGCTAAGCTATGCCTGCACTATACAAAACCGCACGATACATGATAATATGGATTCCCTTTAAAACTACAAAACCGCTGCACTATGCCTGCCAGAAGCACCACACAAGCTTCACATTGCAGATGGACCCAAGGTTACTCGCGGATGCACATCCATTGTGGAGAACATCATCATTTAGTTTAGGAAACTCCAAAAATGAAAAAAGGATTCACCAGTTTGGATGTAAGACCTGAGTAAGTCATGGACCAATAACAATGGCTATCATATCTGGTACATTTCCCGGCTAACCCATTCACTTCTGATTTATACCAACTACCTAAGAACTACTACTAAGTTCATACCATAATCAGACTTAGTATACACTCATAGGCTTAAAAAGAGCTATGATCAAGCATCAAGCATTGCACATAGAACATTTGTTTTGCAGTTGAGCATTTTCTCCAGACTGGCAAAACAATTAGTGCTTAACTTTCGACATTTCGAGCATGTAAATGGCAGAAAAACTGAGCACACCACAACATCCTTCCATCCAAACATCAAAGTCCTAACTAACAATCCCCAGAAAACCACCACATACCGGTCTCTGACCGGTCTCTCACTGGAGTCAAATTAGACTAGTTCAATCAGCTGTTATTGATTGCTGCAGACCAAAATTAAATACTAAAGCTGGAGAGTGAGTCTCAGGGATGGGTGAATTTACTTCTTAAAGTCAACAAGTCTGCATCCCAACGTATCTCACTGTGCAATGATCCTATGTACTCATCTGTTGTTTACATGAACATTAGCAGCAACAATTTTTCACAGAACAACAATGATCCAACTGTGCAATGATCCAACGTATCTCACTCTTAATAATCCTAAGTAAACAGAACAACAACAGCAGTACAATTGCATTTTTCACAGAACATTAGCAGCAGCAGAACAATTACATCTGCTGCTTCTCATAATTCAAACTCATAATTCAACCATTCTGCAAGAACAGCAGCACCAGCAGTACATATGCATCTGCTAATTTAGTTTATTAGTACAGTTGCAGCACACATATGCATCCTAATTAATCAATCCTTTAACCAATCCTTTCATACTGGAGTGTAGAATTTTGTGGAGTCAATGCAGGTTTAGTCAGTTATCACCCTTATCCTTTTTAACTGATCACCTAGGATTAGCCTAAGAACTAGTAATTACATCAACAATTATCTCAGGTGGAATCCAAAGGTTCCTGAAATGTGCATCTCAACATGGTAAAATGATAAGCTCGGAGTAAGCTTTACAATACAAAGTTAACTTTCGGTATGCACTGATCTACACTACTTTCGTGAATAGTTCACAGAAATTATAAGAGCACAGCAGAAGCAAGCATGCATACGAGGCCATCTTTCTTTGATATTCATGTTTGCCACAACAGACATGAAAACAAGGCATAACTCATGACAAGGGAGTGGCGGCAGAATCTGAGAAACGGAGAAAACGATAAGAATCCTTACCAACAAAATGTGAAGCTGCAGCAACTACCAAATCCGCAAAACTTGCAAATCCTCGTGGGGGGAGTTGGGGATCTGTAGGGGAGGAAACAAAATCAGGGGAAGTACCAGTACCAAGCAAAGTAGAAGCGGAAGCCAGATCTCCACTCCACGGTTGTACCGGTACCAGATTCGCCGGCGGGTGCCTCCTGGGGAGTTGGGGAACCACCGGAAGTGGGGAGATCCGCCGGGGGCTTCTCTAGGGACGGGACGACGGCTTCTCCAATCAACGAGACGACGCCTTCTCAAGGGTAGTCTGCCTTAACATTAAGGGGAACGGGGGAGGGGAGATCGAGTAGAGGTGGCGGCGGAGGTTGCGACGCCGCAGCGGTCGGTCGGCGAAGAGTGGTGCCGGTGGGCGGAGTCTGGGGATCTGGCGACGAGACGATGTGGGTGACGAGCGAGGACACGATGGTTTCCGTGGGCTAGCGCGAACGAGGGGGACGTTGCCGATTCACAGATAGCGAGCGGAGAGAGAGTCGCCAAATCTAGGGAGTCTCTCTCCGCTCGCTAAATTTCGGGAGGAGGATGGGGAGCCTGTTGGAGACGAAGATTTCCAGCGAAGCCGCAAAATTTGGATAACGGGAGCTTAATAGGGAGGTTTTTGGAGCTGCTCTAACCCTTTTTGTTTTTGGTTTCCTTCTGCTCAATATAACGCCAGCAAAGGCTGGAACTTCTTTTTTTTTTAAAAAAAAAAGGTGATAAAAAACAGAGAGACGACTGATCCTTCAGATTCACCGGTTAGAACAGATTCACCCCAGTTAGATTGATTAGGCTTGGATTTGGTATCTGTGGGAATTGGGTAACTAAAGCGACTCGTTGCATTTGGTTTACCAAAACGATACCGTCGACGTACCGACCAAACCCGTGCGTGTGATGCGTCTATCGGGGACTTACAGCCGGCGACAGGAGCGGACCATAAAATTTTAGAAGCCTAAAGTAAATATATCTAACTACTTAACAATTTAGAACGAATCTTTATATGGAAATGTTTCGTTTCTACGATGTTTACGATGACGAAGCTAGCTCTACTGCACCTCCGTGACGTCGCCAATGAGCTCAGGCAGCCCTGCCCGCGAGTGGAATCCGCCGGTGGCCGGCGTCATACGCACGCACGCACGCACGCGGCGCGGCGACTTAGTTACCATGATACCGAATTGTCAGTTTGTCACATGTCACCACCGGAAATAAATTTCGTAGAGATGGTATGCAAACTTCTTTCCGTGCATGACTGACATTGATTGATGCCACATGAACAATCCTGCAAATTTCTTTCCATGCATGACTGACATTGATTGACTGTAACGCAGTCAATTTATCCATAGAATTTATTTTGGCATCAATCAATGTCAGTCATGCACGGAAATAAGCGTCAGGTATTTATTTATACCTGAATTAAGTCGTGACATTGGATTACAGGATTATCCACGTGGTATCAACCAACATCAGGTATGTACGAAAAGAAGTTTATCCATAGAATTTATTTTGGCCACCATGCACCACAAGGTGCACAACCCATCCGATCGACTGTGCATAAACTGCCACACTCTGCCGCGCGCGCCCCACGTCGACTTCGATGCCTTCTCTTCTCCCTAACCGCGGCCGCGCGGCCGTCTATATATACCACCGTGCGCTCCTCACGCTGCACACACACGCACACGACAAACCTAAAGAACACAAACACAAACACAGCACTCGTTGTTGGCATAGCCAACACGGCGACACCGCACGCCGTGTGTGTTTGCCCGGCCGTTAATACTGCCCTTAATTAGACGCGAGAAGATACTAGCCACACAGAGCAAAAGCACGTCCGATTCGATCGCTTTGGCTTGGTTTCCTTTTCTCGTCCCATTTGGTGACGACGGACCGGTTAGCCCGGCCAAATCGTCCCGGATCGATCGACCGATATATGGGGACGGCCGCCGGCGACGATGACCGGCGCCACGTGACGCACCATGGCGTGGCGGAGGGGGTGAACCTGTCCGCGCGGCGGCCGTTCGCGGAGGCCGTGCGGTCGGACCTGGCGGAGACGTTCTTCCCCGACGACCCGTTCCGGGGGTTCGGGGCGCTGCCGCCGGCGGCGCGGGCGTGGGGCGCGCTCAAGTACTTCGTGCCGGCGCTCGGGTGGGCTCCACGGTACGGCCTCGGCAAGTTCAAGTACGACCTCCTCGCCGGCGTCACCATCGCCAGCCTCGCCATTCCCCAGGGCATCAGCTACGCCAAACTCGCCAACCTCCCACCCATCATTGGCCTCTGTGCGTGCCAACACCAACGCTAGTTCCTTCTTGCTTTTTCCACGTACATCTTTCGCCACGCGCCGAGACGTGGACGTACGTCAATTCGTGCATTTGCATGCGCGCCAATTAACTAATCGCTGTGTTTGGATTAACGTGTTGTTATAGATTCGAGCTTCGTGCCGCCGTTGCTGTACGCGGTGTTCGGGAGCTCGAACAACCTGGCGGTAGGGACGGTGGCGGCCGCGTCGCTCTTGCTGGCGTCAATCATCGAGACGGAGGTGACGGCGGCGGATAACCCGCAGCTGTACCTGCGGCTCTTCTACACCGCCGCCTTTTTCACCGGCGTCTTCCAGACCGCATTAGGATTCTTTAGGTACGTGGTAAATTCCTCCGTAACTAATTGATCTCTCTGTAACTAGTCAGATCCTTCATCACCCCGTATTGGGTAACGTGGTAAATTTTTATTCTAACTTTAGCTTAATCTCCATTGTTGGCTGGTGAAGGTTAGGGCTAATAGTGGATTTCCTGTCGCGGTCGACGATCACGGGATTCATGGGCGGTACCGCGACGATCATCATACTGCAGCAGCTCAAGGGGCTTCTGGGGATGAAGCATTTCACTCCCAAGACCGATCTCATCTCCGTCCTGCGCTCCATCTTCCATTACAGACATGAGGTGATCATTCACGTACTACCCTTTTTTTTGTTATCTTGCGCGCGGTTCTCCTCTTCTCTTGACTAGAAGGAGAAGTTGGCTCGCTCTTTGCATCTCCAGATTCTCCACTACTCTTCCCGTTTTTTTTTTTTTTTTTTTTTTGACTTGTAAGAGTTTTTGTTCGAACTCGAATGCGCTTATTTCTTGATGTCCAGTGAATATAACCGCTAAAAGTAGCATGCAGCCACACGCTAGAAAGGCGAAACTGTAGGGAAGTTTTGTTGCAACCGCTCCTGTAACTTGTCCGAGGAATTAACCGCCTAGGAGAAAAAAAAATACTAGTATACTATATTAACTTACTGTTTGTTCTTGCAACTAGGACTTTCTCAAACTAAAATAGCAGCTGGATCGTCTCAGGGTTAACAAATTAATTTCAGAACAAAAACAAGCGTGCATCAATGACGCACGAACAAATAAGAGAATATGTTTTGCTGTCACGGGATCTTGTCCGTGTAAGAAAAGACCTAATTATTGGTGGATCCTACGGGCCGTGTTGCACATCAGTTGCGTGCGCCGAGGAAATGTCGTGGTTGTTTTTTGTATACAGCGCCGTAGCTTTCTGGACACTGGACCTTGGTGACCTTGGTCAATGTCATACATAGACTAGAATGGTCCAAGTCCATTGTGCACATCATAATCATCAGACGATAACATCTGGTGGCGTGTGGCACGTTTGTTCTGTATTCCAGGCAAATGATTTCCCAGTGGAAAATGCAGGCGTAAGATTCTGAACTGAACCGTGCCTTCTTTTCCTATTTGCAGTGGAAGTGGCAGAGTGCAGTTCTTGGCATGTGCTTCCTCTTGTTCTTGCTCTCAAGTAAGCACCTGGTAAGCGGGGATTTAGACTATGGGATCTAATTAGAAGTACACGCTACATTAAGCCACCGCTGATCTTTAAAGTGTTATCCTTTTGTTCATGTAAGCTGATTCGCAAAACTTTCAGAGAAAGAAAATGCCAAAGTTGTTCTGGGTGTCGGCAATTGCGCCTTTCATGGTTGTCGTCATCGGAGGCGTCTTCGCTTTTCTTGTCAAGGGCGAGGAGCATGGCATCCCAATAGTAAGTCGTCCGATCCATTGCAAGATGTTCATTTACTTACTTTGGCAGTTTGGCGCTCTCTAATTAAAAAAAATACATCGGGATCTTCACACGTTTTTCCGTGCCTGACTTCATTGTTGTACGCTGCTTGTAACAGGTTGGTGACTTGAAGAAAGGGCTTAATCCTCTCTCCATTTCACAGTTGACATTCGAGGCCAAGCACGTCAAGACGGCCGTGAAAGCAGGTCTCTTGTCTGGGATCCTAGCACTGGCAGTACGAACACGATTTTGACTCACCTCTCAATCACGAATTTTTTTTCGATGTTTTCACCGTGGCAAGCGTAATCATCGACGCGTATCAATTGTTCTTAGGAAGGAATAGCCGTCGGACGAAGCTTGGCAATGATGAAGAACGAACAGATCGATGGTAACAAGGAGATGATCGCTTTCGGCATCATGAACATTGCCGGTTCTTTCACTTCTTGTTACCTCACAACAGGTATAAACCAGCCTCTGCAACTCTTCTGTTCGGACGTTTTGTCCGACTATTGCTGACCGATAATGGCGTTGTTTCAGGGCCGTTCTCAAAGTCGGCGGTGAACTTCCACGCCGGGTGCAAGACACCGATGTCGAACGTGGTGATGTCGGTTTGCATAATGCTGGTGCTGCTGTTCCTGGCTCCACTCTTCAAGTACACCCCGCTGGTGGCGCTCTCCTCGATCATCGTCGTCGCCATGATCGGGCTGATCAAGGTCAAGGAGTTCTGCCACCTCTACAAGGTCGACAAGTTCGACTTCTGCGTCTGCATGGTCGCTTTCGTGGGTGTCGTCTTCTTCACCATGGTCATTGGCCTCAGTGCATCAGTAAGCATCCGGCCACTACGATGCATGTGCTCTACTTACTGCCATTTGCTCGGTAAATTCACTTTACACCGGTGTCACGTTTCTCTGCGCAGCGTTGACGTGCTCCATTTCTGTTCGTCTGCAGGTAGGCTTGTCGGTACTCAGGGCATTGTTGTACGTGGCTAGGCCTGCCACTTGCAAGCTCGGAAGCATAGCGGGGAGCGAGACCTTCCGCGACGTAAGGCAATACCCGTACGCGAAGAGCATCCCCAACGTCCTAGTCTTGCAGCTGGGCTCTCCTATCTATTTCGTCAACGCGGGTTACTTGCGAGAAAGGTGAGTACGGTACTGTACGTGGTCACCATTGTTCTCCTTCCTGCCGTTTGGGTTTTGGGATCTTTAATTACCATGCAATGAGATGTTAATCCACCGTGCCCTCCTAGGATCTTGAGATGGGTGGAGGACGAGGAGAAGGTTTACAAGGGAGACGGGCAAGACTTGCAACACGTGATTCTTGATCTTGGTGGTACGACCAAATATATATTGATCAGCTCCCTCATTTTTAGCCCTTGATTTCGTCCGTGCCATGACTGATCCTACGGAGTTCAGGCCTCAGATTTTCAACCTGACATGTCCGAAAATCGTAGGTGTGACCTCGATCGATAACACAGGAATCGGGATGCTCGGGGAAGTCCACAAGAGCCTCGGCCGGAAAGGGATCAGGGTAAACAAAACCCCAGCGCTGCAAGTTATTTACTGCGCATTTTGAAGTTTAGTCGCAGAATTTGATCAGTACATGTGCCTGCTGATCACTGCAGATAGCTCTGACTAATCCCAGGCTTGAGGTGACGGAGAAGCTGGTGCTGTCTGGATACATCAAGGACATCGTAGGGGAGGAGTGGGTGTTCCTGACCGTCAAGGACGCCATCACCACATGCCGGTACGCGCTGCAGAGGTCCAGAAGCAAGGGAGAAGGCGAAGTATAGCTCCCGTCGACATTGCCGTTTAGGGTGTGCTGTTTTAGATACTGTTGTGGTAGTAGGCAAGCAAGGCGTGTCCCCTTAGTTACGAGTAGAAAGATTAATCAGGCTGCGAGTAACGATTCTACCACATGGATTGGGTGTCTCATGCCTGGATGCATGGTCTCTGCATGTGCTAAATTGTATCAAGATAGGTTCAGGGTCTTTGTAAGGGAGAAATAGCGAGGCGGATGGAAGAAGTGTTTGTGTATAAACCAATTTAGGCTTCGAGGTTGCAGCGACCCTCTCAAATTTGCTTGTATCAGGGAGACGCTGCAGAATGTGGAAGAAAGGGCTGTTCAGTTGCTAGAAGAATAAATCGTGTTCCTCGACAAATGATGGAAACCAGCCATGTAGTCTAGTTTTCTCGTTTACTGCATCAACGTCCTTCTAAACAGCATAGATTAGAAACTAATCCAAAAAATAATGATGGTTTCTTCCACTGAGTTTTTTTTTTTGGAGGGGACTCTGCCACCGATGCAGGAGTGTTGAACTTATAACGTGCATGTATCACGTAGGTAAATTTTGCCGGTTTTGGTGAGAGCTTATCCAACATTGACGTGTGGAATAAACGGTATGCAGCTTGCCCTGATTTCAACACATTGTATGCATTAAGCTGTAGTTAACTGTGATGAGACCAGGAAAACACAAGATAAGAGATGCGGAGTAGTAACCTCTTGAGTTTTGTCTCAACTCTGAAGCAACTTCAGAAGCGGGCATCATGTTTTAACTTAAACATTCATAATGTAAGTCCATTTTCGGAACCACAAACCTTCTACATTCCAGGAGTCCAGGACAGGCTTTCACTACAATAATGCTTTTATGTTTATTCTCAGCCTATACTATGGCCAAATTCTGTCTGTCCTCCAAGCCTCCTCCGGCCCTCATGGAGCTTCTTCCTTCTCAGTGCCGTTGAACATTCCCTGACGGCACCGCCGGCAGAAACAGGCACACCCATGTCTGTCAAAAGTCGGCTGCACCACACAGGAAAGACGGCAAGTCAGACGAACAGATTCGAAGAAAACTCATGAACTAGACATGATCGGTAATAAAGCTCTAACACGGGAAAGAGAACTCACCGGGGCTAGCAAGATCGGTGAATGACATCATGGAAGTAGCCGTCCCCGGGCATCCGAAGAAGAAAACATGGTTTGGAGAAGCATGTGTCGTGGCGGTGTGCCTTGCCCCCGTGTTTTTGTGCACCTGTGGAAGCAGTCGCAGTAGCAGGAGTGGAAATCCGCAAGCGTGCCTGGGAGCAGGAGGATGGAGATCAGCACGGCTACAACCAGGGCCCTGAGCCTTGCATTGCGAGAGCTCAGTGTCACAGAACACGGTGGAAGTGTAGGGATTTGGATGCGCAGAAACGTGCGATGGGGTTCTGAATTTAGATAGCCCAGCGACCTCGAACTGTTCATGTAGTTATGCAGTTCAGTGGACAGCATCCTAAGGGACCTGGTATCTCTTCCATTGGTATGGCTCTGCCTGGATTTGTGGCTCCTCAACAACTCAGTGGCGATTCTGAAATGAGTCAAATGACTTGGTATGCAGGACTTAATTTTATCTAAAGCTTTTTTTTGGAAGAACTATTGCTTCATTTTTTCTGATTGGTATCTTGAAATTGAAGCTGTGCTGTCCATAATTTTTTTATTGTTCATAATCATAACCACTTGAGTTTTTTTATTGGTATTGCTTAGTGCCCCTTTAATTTGCGTAAAATTTTCCTGTTTCCTGTGAAATTTTTGCGAATCGAAGAGGCCCTAAGGGTTCAGAAAACTTGCGATAACTGACTAGTTACTGCTTGTTAGTGGCCAAATGAACTGCAGGATACCAAATCCTGGCTTGTTCTAAGTCTGAATTATGACCAAGTTATGCCCGAAATTTGTTGCCTCCAGCTGAATATGGCCAGTTCATGGGTGAAGAACATCGGAGTACGGATCTGGTTGGTTTTAGGGTAGTTAGCGGCAAACTAGTGGGGCTGAAAACCAGTCTGATCCCGGTTTCTGGGATGCTCGCACTTGCTGTTAAAATTGGTAGAATTTGGTTGGTAGCAACTTTCCCTTACTGTCTAACCTGATCATTTCCTTGGCACAATCCTCTCAATTTTCCCAGTTGAAAAGCACAGGAATATATACAGCTGCACACGCCTTATTTACAACCTCCTAGCACCTGTTCTGGTTTGTTAACTGGATTTGGCTATTGTTTAGTTCATGACAAAAGCTATGTCATGACATGAAAAGTTTAGGCACTTTCTGTCCATTGTGGCCAAAACACGGTTAAATTTGGTGAGCTGAAATTGAGGACCACAAGATTTCAGCACACCACATTGTGTCATGAATGTGGTGCAACTTTAGTTCAGCAGTCAGTAACTAAGAAAGCAAACCTATCTGCACCTACATTCTGAAATATACGTATTGCGACCTTACACTGTTTGTCCTGCAATTGAACTCCCTCATGTGCGCATACACAAGTCGAAATTATGGGGCACGCTCACCATCATAATGACGCTGCTCCTTGCACCGTTGGCAGGTGTGATTGCTGTTATGCTGCAAGTCCTTCGCTGTCGTCGTTTTCCACTGGCCCGGCCGCTCTGGTTGGCTTGCAGTTCTCCGTTGTTTGGTGAGATCTCCGTGGTATACGATATATGCTATGATTTTGGTTTTTGCTGAGATCATGGTACTGAATTCTGATTGCTTTTATGACCTTGGCAGGTTTCTCACCCGTGAAGGACGCGAGGTGGCAATTACGTTCGGTAACTCTTGCTCATGGGGGAGAGGGGAGAGGCTCTGCTTCTTCTTGCCTTCTGTGGTAGTTTTCGGTTCAAGTGCTCGTTTTCTCAGCGTGACCATTAATTGTTTACTATATAGTTAGAATCAGCACCTCGCACTGGCAACGCAAGATACACCATATTACCACTTAATCAGTATAGTTATTACATGTTAGCACCTAGTTAGAGGTTAGCACCGGATACATGCATGCCTTCTTATCTACATGCTGATTGTGGCTCATCTGTTTCTATGCGCTGCTGGGAGAGAGCTCAAGCAAGTTGTCCAAGCCATACGATACCTGGCTTCTTCCCCTGCACAGACTCAGAGGGGGAACGAGTCACACTATGGCTGTACGTGTCACTACTCGCTCAACTATTCGAGCCTGGTGAACAACTGGTTGGAACGGCAGAGATTTACCTCGGAGTTGGACGAAACGGGCAAGGGAGAGGACATGGTCCCCTGCCGTGACCATGTCAGGTCCTCCTGATCCTACATCCATTCGTTTGCTGCCCCCACCCTCCAAACACGTTCACGTTGGTCGTCTGGCTCAAGACACGGCAAAGGGAGCCGCACCTGGGCTTGTGAGCTGGCCACAAGCAGCATCCTAGCTATCTATCTGCTGCGACCGGTGTTCTCTCTCTAGTCTTGACTCTCCCTGGATCGACATCGCGGCAGGGAATCCAGAGAAAACCATCAGAGCCTAGAGAGCAGCTCACTTCTGATTGCCGGCCCCTATGAAGAGACTGAACGATGGCTTTAATTTCTTCCCCTTGGATATGATGGGTAATTCTTCACAAGAAAGTGCCACTCTAGTGCTCCTGGGGATAACAAAGAGGCAAAGCCAATCCCTCCTGGGCAAGCGTACGGCACACCGCACACCATCAGCTGCCGTCTTCACAGTGCCAATAATTCCGTGCCGGGCCCACCGGCCATGTCTGCACCCCCGATGGCGAGTTGGCCAGCCATGGGTGAGCCTTTCAGATAGATGATGGATAGATGCACCTCGCCGCGCCTCCTCGCCGACCAGTTAAATCGCGAGGCCCACCGTTGAGTAGCGTCTGATGCGTCGTGTGAATTTTGTCCGCATGCACTGTTATGTTGTATGTTTTATGTAAATTCCGCATGCACTGTTCATCGAAGTTGGGAGGCGGGAGCGATTAAGATGTTGCTAGCAAGCTACGAATTTCGTATTATAACCGGGCCATCGAAATTTGAAATTTCGGCGAGTTTTAGAATTTTGTCCGACCGAAATGAAAAAAAAAAGCTAAATTTTAAATTCGGTATTTTGGCGGCTAGTAAAACCAAAATTTCAGTTAACCCTTGTAAAATTTCAATCAATATAACTAAAATTTGTCTATGTATTTTTTTTTTGCAAATTTTTTATATGTATTCCTCATAAAAGACATTACAATTCATCACAAAAAATTTAGTGCTAAATCCGGTCCTACAAACATGAAAATCAGTCAAATTTGTGATCATCTCAATAAAAAAACCAAAATCTCACCGAAAAATCCTGAAATTATTGTAGCAATTTGAATTTTTTCATTTTTTTATCTTATTGAGATTTAGAATCTCAGCCCCAGCCGAAAACTGAGAATTTAAAAATCTCAATGCACTACTACAGAACCGGTCATCACAAGCGGTTCGTAACCGCTTTCAAAAGCGGTTTTAGAACCGCTGGTAAGCAACCGGGAGTGATACCCTTCGGGGTATCACAAGCGGTTCGGACAACCGCTTGTGGTGAGACACCACAAGCGGTTCGAAAGGCGTCCAGGAAGGCTCGGGGGAGCGCCACGTGGGAGATCATCACAAGCGGTTTGTGTTATAAACCGCTTGTGAAGACTTCCTCTCCACAAGCGGTTCATATTACAAACCTTTGTGGAGGTGCTCTCCACAAGCGGTTGGAGATAATAACCGCTTGTGGAGAGGCATTGTATATTATATATTCAATATATAATATGTTTTTGGGTAGGGTATCAATATGTATGGATTTTGACATTAAAAATACATAGAAATATTTGGTTTTTGTATACAATTAAATATATATTACTCATACGTACTCATTGAAATAATCACAGATCATTTACGTAAAAGTACGAACTTAATAGACTAAAAGATGGATAGGTTTGATGGACACATGAAATAATGAGCACTTTTACAAGTTTGATTTACACATAAGCAACTTTTACAAGTTTGAAAGAATAAAAGGGTGAATCTCGAGTGATTTAATTCGATGCGTGCATCATTTGTTTACGTTCTTGGTCGACGTTGATGTCGAGATCACTGTCCTTATAGAAGGACAATCTCTCCAACCGGTGTGTGGAACTCGCCGTGGGGATACAATCTCGTCAACAATAAAGCCAATGAGTTGTTCTTGGAGTGCTTCAACCCGGTGCTGGCGGGATCACATCTTGCACATCGATGTTGGGGTGACAAAGAACGAAATTAATAAATCTCACGAGCATGTAATTAAAGTGTAAGTATTAATTGATATGTGCACTCACCTCGTTGTCGCTTATGGGCACATCGCGTGGGTAATATTTTGCATGTAGTGGCACACATAATAGCCACATAAGTTGTTTCGGTATCTGTTTTAATACTCGAGTGCTTATTTGGACAGTGAATTCATTCTCGAATTGTTCTTGTTGCTTCTTGCGAAACCTTGCGAATGCCCTGTGTGACGCGTTATTATGAATAGCAATTATCAGACTTGGAATTAGCAAGGTATTTCAATATAATAAGTAAACAATTGTATATATATTTGCTATAAACCTGTTTAGGACATCAATGATATACTGATATTGTTCCACCGGTCCCCTTTTTGAGTCTTGAACAATGATCTTGCTACTATCAAGCTTGATGACCAAAAGGATCCAGTGATACCTGGTCATATATTGTGACATATATATAACTAGCTAGCAGTATTATCAATGCCTTGGAAAAGAAATGTTTATTAATGCGTTATGAGAACACGTAAATATACGTACATGAAGTTGAAGGGCAGAAGTATGTATGGTTTGTAGTGTTGTCCCATGAATGCATCTAGAATGTAATCCTCAAGAGCTTTAGCGCTGTATCAAAATACGATCTCATTGACAATTTCCGGGTCGAGGAAGCCCACGTTGAATATGTTCTGTTTTCTACATCGTTGTATCTCCATTCTATGTAGAAATGGATAAGTTATTAGAGTTGCACTTCTATGGTACAAGTAAGTAAATGGTAAAGTTATGAGCTTGATACTTACAGGCACCAGCAGCTCATGAGAGACACGTTCATAGAGTCGCTATGGTAGATATTGTATATGTCTTCGAATTCGAGCCATATGGTGTTGTCCCCACGATAGAAATCTTCTTGTCGACCGGAGGGGAACATTTTTCTTTGTTGAGCAGACTCTATCATGTACCATTCATGAAATTGTCGCATCTTGGTTGGCGAGTCCTTTATCTTATTTGGATCAATTAACTCCGGCCAAGCTTATATTGCCATCTAACTTACGCCATTGGGAGAACATCGATCCTAGAGCAGCAGCCTACGGAAGTGAGTCTGCCTCCTTCATAAATCTCTCAAGGTTCTCCTGATCTTGCCGCGGTGATCTTGATCTCTCTTACGCTTTGCCGCCGCCGCTGACCCGTTTACTCTTCCGTGTAGCCTTTATTATTGTACGTTCATAGTTGGACGGCACAGGGAGTGGCATTGCACGACAGGTCAAGAAGTGTTCCATCACTTTTGGATCAACTTCGACGTTTGGGTCAGCTGACTTCTTTGGTGCGAAGTGTGCAGCCACTTCTTTGGTGACGATCGCGTAATTCTCCTCGTCGGTCCTATCATATGCCCTCTTTGGAGGTTCCTTTACCCTTTTTGACCGGTTGGACTGTGCCTTCGTGGGAGCAGGTGGAGTAGTATGGCTCTTGAGCTTCTTCCTCGGAGGAGATGGTGGAGGTGTCGGTTGTCGTTGTGGAGGAGGCGTCTGTTGTCGTTGTGTAGGAGGCGTCTGTTGTTGTTGTGGAGGAGTCGATTGTCGTTGTGGAGGAGGCGACGCTGAAGGAGGCGTCGGTTGTCGAGGAGGCGTGGGTTGTCGTTGTGGAGGAGACGAGCTTCCTCCAGCCGGCGGCTCCGGAGATGACGCCTCCACGCCATCTGGAAATATGATCAACCTTTTTCGCCAGAGGATGATATTGTGGAGGGCCTGTCCAAGCTTGGTAACGTCGTCGCCTCCAGCAATATCGAGTACTAGTTCTTCAAATCCGCTCAGCACCTCCTCCACTGCGACCTTCGAGTAACCCATGGGTATTGTGTTGCAGTGGAAGGTCTGGCCCGGTGACACCGGCAATGCCATGCCGTAAGCCACCCTGATGGAGAGGTTGCGCGCATCGATGTGTAGCTCACACTGGCGGTGAACCCTTATGTCATCAACGAGATAATGGGCTTGCAAGTATTCGTCCCCTTGAGGGGCCCCGGTGGACGCGCAGCTGCTCCGCCGCGCTGACGGGCTGATCATGGCGTCCGGCTAATTGATTGGACCTGCTGATCCCTGAAGGTTACTGAGAGCTATCCGCACTTGTTGCGCAACTTGTTGCGCCACTAGATCTCCAATGCTAGCCTGGGTTGCTCTAAGCTCCCGTTCCAATTGGCGCATTTTATTTCCTCTCTTGTTTTGGTTCTCTGGCGGCTCTGCAGCGTATCCTTCACGAAACCGTACTTCCATGGCGTCTTGCCAAAACCTCGTGTCCGTCCGGGTGCTCGAGGGTTTGGAGGGCATGTGTTAGCTCATCGTTCTCCCTGTCTACCACAAAAGAGCTCGACCGAGGCGCTCGGCGGCTTGTACAATTCTCTGGCCAACATCTTGTACATTTGGTAGCATCACCAAAGCGCCATCATCTGCAAGGCTCCCCGTGACCCATGAACCAATTGCGCAGCGCTCTTCCCACAAAGCGATGTTAGGTGTGGCGTCCTTGGCCAATAATTCTTCTTCTTTCTTGTCCCATTTAAATTTGACCTTGAGGTAACCACCAGGTGCCGAGATGGTGATGGTACTTCTTCATCGTGCATTGGTCTTATTCTTCGACTTGCGGCTGGCCTTGGTGACATCTTGTACTCCTCGAATGCTTCGGTGATCGGCCAGATTAGGAAATTGGTTGAAGTCAGGTCTTTCTCCATACGCACGTACTTTTTCTTTGAGCCGACTTCCATGACTGAAATGAGAGTGCCATCTTCTTCAACGTATAATTCTTGGCCTTGTCTCCAAACCCTTGAGGAAATGTGAAATTTTCGAATATCTTGCGGAGGAGGTCCTTGGTAGCTTGAGGAACTTCAGCCCATTTCTTGATGCTAATTGGGACGTGATCTCTTACGTGGTAACCACAGCGTTGTTGAACGGCCCAAGCTCGAAAGAGGGCAATCGGCTTCCCATCGTTGTCAATATCGGTAAACACATGCTTTGTGGACGGCTTCTTGTTAGGTCCCCGATTCTTGGATTGGTTGCTCGATGTACCAGGCTTTAAATAAACAAACATATATATAACATGTCAGAGTGTATTCTAATAATGAATTGTGATTAATTAACATGCCCACAGGAATTATTTTCTTCTGACCATACCTCGGTGTTAACGGCGTCCACATTCTCGCCGGAACCAGTGTTACCGGCCACAGCGGCTGCAGGATAACCTTCATAGTCGGCGATGGAGTCTAGCAGGAACTGTTCTTCCTTGTCGTAATTAGGGTCACCACGTGTTGGTTGTGCCATCTATAAATGTAGATATAATGTAACCTTAAATTCGAAAACATCTATAACAACATATATATATAGGTATACATATACCAACATGAGGAGGAAAGGGGACGTCGGTGAAAGAACATATCTCACAGGAGTTGTTGTGTGAGGTGGAGGTAGGGGTGGAAATGAGTCAAGTTCACATTTATTCGGTCATTTTTAAAATTAACATAGTTTAATTTAATATCATTTTATTTTTGGAATTGAGCTAACGAGCCGAGCCGATCTAGCGCAAAATTCAATTTATTTTTGGAATTGAGCTAACGAGCCGAGCCGATCCATACACCATCACCAACAACATACACACACACACACACACATATATATATATATATATATATACAATGTCTCTCAATATATATACACAATACCAAATACCAACATACCAAATACCATACACCATCACCAACAACATACACATATATATATATATACAATGTCTCTCAATATATATACACAATACCAAATACCAACATACCAAATACCATACATACCAAATACCAACATACCAAATACCAACATACCAAATACAATGTCTCGCAATATATATACACAATACCAAATACCAACATACCAAATACAATGTCTCTCAATATATATACACAATACCAAATACCAACATACCAAATACCAACATACCAAATACCAACAATACCAAATACCAACATACCAAATACATATATGAACATAATTAACAACATACATACCAACATACCAAATACATATATGAAAATGCCTTGTGGACATTTCATCGAACACCTTATGGGCGACTGTAACAGGAGGAGGTGGGGGGGTACACACAGCTATACCTACCTCCTCCGGGGTGGGGTGGCGCAGGCGGCGTCGGCGCAGTGGCGAGCGGCGTCGGCGCGAAGCGGCGTGCACAGAGCTGAGCGACGGCGTGAGCTGCAGGCGCGGGACTTAGGAAAATTTGGAGGTGTGACGAAGGGAGAGAGTGCGAGCGTGTATAAAGGCAGCCACCTCTACAAGCGGTTCTTAATACAAACCGCTTGTAAACGTGAGATCTACAAGCGGTTCTTAATACAAACCGCTTGTAAAATGTTCTATAAGCGGTTCCAATTAATAACCGCTTGTAGAGAGAGATCTCTACAAGCGGTTCCAATTAATAACCGCTTGTAGAAGCTCTCTCTACAAGCGGTTATTAATTGGAACCGCTTGTAGAGATATATCTATAAGCGGTTATTAATTGGAACCGCTTGTAGAAGCCATCTCAGCGGTTATTAATTGGAACCAATACATACTACTTAAAAGAGTGTGTTTCCTATTACGGTTGACAAGAACTCTCCTCTCCCCCCTGGCTAGCGCGGGCGCTTGAGTGCGGGCTCGAGGTCGCCCGTTCGAGCCCCACTCGCGCCATCACCGGCCATTCTTTTTTCAGAAAAACTAAAAAACGGTATACCGTTGCAACGGTATACCTCTGAAACTCATGAAACTTGTGATTTTTTGCACTGAAACTCATGAAACTTAGCACTAAAAACTGATAAAACATGAAACTGATGAAACTAAACACTGAAACTGATGAAATCAGCAATGAAACTGATAAGTTTCATAAGTTTCATAGCTATACCGTTGCAACGGTATACCGTTCCCTAGTCACGAGTGCGACTACCCTACGGTATGCCGTAGATAGGCAGGGAACGGTATACACGTTTGGTTTTTATAACTATGTTTCAGTAAGTTTCATGTGTTAAGTTTCAAAGGTTTCATGAGTTTTAATGTTAAGTTTCACAAAACAAGTTTCATGAGGTTTCTAAGTGGTTCATCCGGATAATCCAGTTTCATTAAGTTTCATGATGTTTCACAAATAAGTTTCATCAGGTTTCATAGTGTTTCAATCAACCAGGCTGTCTTAGGGGTTTCACATATAAGTTTCACAACATATCACGATTTTTACAACCATGTTTCAGTAAGTTTCATGTGTTAAGTTTCAAAGGTTTCATAAATTTTAGTGTTAAGTTTCACAACATTTTACAGACAAGTTTCATAAGATTTCATAGTGTTTCATCCCGGATAATTCAGTTTCATTAAGTTTTATGATGCCTTACATGAAGATAGTTTTTACCGGGTTTCATAGTGTTCCATGAACCAGTTTCACAGATACGTTTCATCAGGTTTTACAGATAAGTTTGGTTTTTACAACTATATTTCAGTAAGTTTCATGTGTTAAGTTTCAAAGGTTTTATGAGTTTCAGTGTTAAGTTTCAGATGGATCCATGGATGTCTGGCAGGGGCAATCACTGCGCAAGGTTTTGCTGTGCACGGGAAATCACTGTGCTAGGTCGTGCTACAGTGGAGGTCGCCGGCGTGAGTGATGGGGCCTCGCGGTCACCTTCCTCCACACCGACATCAATGCCTTAGCCATTCGCCAGCGTCAGAGACGGAGAGATAATGAATGGATGGGATAAGAGTTGTGTGGCATTGCGTCACGAACAAAAATAATGCAGATGGACTTCAATTAATTAATGGGCTAAAAAGCAGACGATTGGATGGTGTCCCGTTAAATGTGCTTTGCACGGTATAGCGTAGAGTAGTTTTTCTCTCTTTTTATTTATTTATTGTTTATTCCATAAGGTTTATTTCTTGGGGTTTATTTCATGAGTTGTTTGTTCCAGTAGGTTTATATTTTTTATTTATTTATTGTTTTTTTATTTATTTATTGTTTATTCCATAAGGTTTATTTCTTGGGGTTTATTTCATGAGTTGTTTATTCCAGTAGGTTTATATTTTTTATTTATTTATTGTTTATTCCATAAGGTTTATTTCTTGGGGTTTATTTCATGAGGTTTATTTCAAATAAACACGTACAGTAGAAGACACGTCTAAAAATGATCACACAAGTTCAAATAAATAAGTTCATACTGATATCTTGCATTTTAAGTAGTACCATACTATGCCTTTACAAGTCTTCCTTCGTTATGATCGTGACGTATGTAAGGAGCATCCAGGTCTGTGTCATTCAGGAGGCTTATGTCAACATCCACCGCAAAAGGAGGGAGCTCGTCGAACTGACTATAGTCTTCCTCATCTGTGACGTCCTCAACTCCGACAATCCTTCGTTTGCCTTGGAGAACCACATGTCGCTTTGGCTTATTATTATTATTATCTTTCTGCTTCTTAGGCTTGCTTGACATGTCTATTACATAGAAGACCTGTCTCACATCATTTGCAAGGACGAATGGTTCACGCCTATAGCCGACTTGCGTGAGGTCAACGGTTGTCATGCCGTATTTGTTGACCTTTACGCCGCCTGAAGTCAGTTTGACCCATTGGCACTTAAATAGAGGGACCTTTAAAGGTCCATAGTCAAGCTCCCATATCTCTTCTATGAAACCATAATATGTGTCCACCTTTCCTTTGTTGTCTTCGGCATCTATACGGACACATTTGCTCGATTGGTGCTCTTGTCATCCTGGGATCTGGTGTAAAATGTGTAACCATTTATCTCGTACCCCTTGAATGTCACGATTTCACTAGAAGGTCCCCGTGCCAATCGTTGCAATTGTTCATTGTCTGACCCTTTGAAAAGGATATAGTTTTGTAACCAAGCGCCGAAAGAATCCATGTGCTTCAGTGTTATCCAATCCTCAGACCTCCCAGGGAACTCACGGCGTAGAATACTCTTGTGCTCAACAACATACGGGGCCACCACAGTTGATTGTTTCAAAACCGTGAAATGTGCTTGCTTAAATGTAAGAAGATCATTACATGCAATTGCTTTCCTTCCTACTGTCCCTTTTCCCCGTAGCCTGCCCTCATGGCGTGATATAGGGACGCCGATCGGATTTAGATCATTAATGTAATCCACACAAAATTCAATCACCTCCTCTGTCCCATAACCCTCGGCAATGCATCCTTCCAGATGAACGATTCTGAACATACTTCTTTAGCACACTCATGTACCTCTCGAAAGGGAACATGTTGTGCAGATACACGGTCCGAGAATACCTATCTCTTTGACAAGGTGAACAGTGAGATGAACCATAATATCAAAGAACGCAGGAGGAAATATCATCTCAAGACAAACCACACTTTGTACCACGTCATCCTGCAGCTTACTTAGTTTATCTGGGTCGATGACCTTATGCCAAATCGCATTGAAAAAGAACACGGCTTTGTGATTATCCCCGTACTCCACTCGGAAGTATACCTCTTATAGCCACTGGGAGCAGCTGTGTCATCAACACAAGACAGTCATGGGATTTCAGGTGTACGATTTTATTCTTTTTCGTGTTTATGAGTCTCTTTACATTTGATGAGTATCCGGAAGGGACCTTCACACTATTCAGGCACTCTATCATGCTTTTTCTCGTCTTTGCTTAGAGTGTAGCTCGCAGGATGTAGGTAATGTTGTCCTTTTTCTCTCTTTTCCGGATGTAGGTCATTCCTCAGTTCCAAGAGTTTAAGGTCCTTCCGACCTTGCAGTGTATCTTTTGATTGGCCATACATATCTATGTAGCCTAGCAGGTTCAAGCAAACATTCTTCGTGATGTGCATGAAGTCAAGTGAGTGACGAACCTCCAAGACTTCCCAATAAGGCAAGTCCCAAAATCGACTTCTTCTTCCACATTGGCGCTGACCATCCTCATTACGCATGTTTGCTTCCATGACCCTTTCCGAATACTACTTTCAGATTCTTTACCATAGCAAGTACATGTGGCCCAAGACGATCTTTGAGGCCTAGCACGAAGGTCTACTTGCCCGTTAAATTTCTGCACTTCTTCCGCCATGGGTGACTCGTAGGAAGAAACCTACGGTGGCCCATGTAGACAACCTTTCGAGAGTTTTTCGGTACATCTTTATCTGTTTCATCTAAGCATTGGACACAAGCTCTATATCCTTTGATAGTTTGGCGGACAAAGTTCACGAGAGCAGGCGATCGTTGATTGTTACAAATAACAATGCACGTAAGGTGAAATACTCCCTTTTGTACTCATCCCATACCCGTGCACCATCCTCCCACAACGTCACAAGATCTGCAACCAATGGTTTCAGGTAGACATCGATGTCATTTCCAGGTTGCTTGGGGCCTTGGATCAACAACGGCATCATGATGTACTTTCGCTTCATGCACGACCATGGAGGAATGTTATACATACATAGTGTAACAGGCCAGGTGCTATGGTTGCTGCTCAACTCTCCGAAAGGATTCATCCCATCGGTACTTAACCCAAACCTTATGTTTCTCACCTCTTGTGCGAAGTTTGGGTACGTCCGATCGACTTTCCTCCACTGTGATCCATCTGCAGGGTGTCTAAGCATACCGTCATCTTTACGCTCTTCTTTGTGCCAACGCATCATCTGGGCATGCGCTTTGTTAGCAAACATACGCTTCAATCGGGGAATCACAGGGAAATACCACAACACTTTAGCTGGAGGTCTCTTCTTCTTATGCTCCCCATCTATTTCACCTGGATCATCTCTCTTCACCTTATACCGTGATTCTTTGCACACTGGACAAACATCCAAATTGGCATACGCATTGCGATACAGGATGCAATCGTTACGACATGCGTGTATCTTCTGTACTTTCAGTCCCAAAGGACAGACAACTTCCTTTGCTTCATATGTAGATTCAGGCAGAGTGTTATCTTCTGGAAGCAACTTCTTTATGAGTGTCAACAACTCATCGAATCCCTTATCTGACACACTATTTGTGGCCTTCCATTGCATAAGTTCAAGTGTGGTACGCAACTTCTTGTGGTCCTGCCCACAATTTGGGTATAAAGGAGTTCTGTGGTCCTCTAACATGCGCTGGAATTTCTCGAACTGTCTTTCATCTGTGTAGTCTCCCTCACCGTCACGCAGCATCTGGTCCAGCTCATCATCACCAAAGTCACTGAGTGTACCTCCCACGGAATAGCATTGCGTGGCGTCCGAGATATTTTTGAATCCCTCTTCTTCTTCCTCGTCTTCTTTATCGTCTTCCTCGTCTTCGCCATGGTTGGTCCAACTGGTATAGTTTGGCATGAAACCTCTCATCATCAAATGGTTCATAACCTGCCATCGCTGTGAGTGCTCCTTCTCGTTCTTGCAATCTACGCACGGACAACATATGAAGCTGCTGGAGGCGAGAATGCAATGGCCGCATCGAGAAAAGCACCTGACGCCATCAATGAACTCTCTCGATCGACGGTCCGCATTGTACATCCATTGCGGTTCATCTACAACAAGTAATAATTTCATATATTTTTTCTTCTCCAAGAAAAACAACCCCACCTACACCTTCATGCAATTAAAGATCTACCTTTCTAATTATTTTTTATCCCTTTCTACCTTTCTAATTATTTTTTATCCTTAACATGTTTTCCTATTTTATTTTATACACTACTAATTACTTCATTGCAATGTCATATTTTGAACTAGATCACCATACATCTTCATACCATAACAAAAACAAGCATAGAAAATAAATTTTGGGGAACAACTTCATACCATACACATTTCAACATGTTCTACCTAGCAAAGCAACACATTTCAACATGAATAAATCATGATTTCTCCACATCCAATGCATAAAAAACAGCAATATGTAGGTGAGAAAGATGCTAACATGCTCTTCTTGACCTTAAAACACTTAATTTGAAGCTAAATCACCAAAGCAATTTCAAAACAAAAATTTGGGCAGCACCTCCCGGAAGAAAGGTTGCTCGGCCCTTCTCTGTTCATCAGACTGTTGGCTCGGGGAGGAAGAAGAAGTTTAAAGCGTTGGGCGGGAGGGATTCTAGAAGCGGTTTCATATACAAACCGCTTCTGAAGGTTGAGTTCTAGAAGCGGTTTGTATGTCAAACCGCTTCGATTTTAGAAGCGGTTTGACAAACAAACCGCTTCTAAAACTAAGACTTCAGTAGCGGTTTGATACACGAACCGCTTCTAAATATAAATCTCTACAAGCGGCTGAGGTCTCAAACCGCTTGTGATAATTCATAAGCGGTTTGGTAAACGAACCGCTTGTGATGGTTGTCAACACAAGCGGTTCGTATGACCAACCGCTTCTAGAGACCCCCTCCCGCCCGTTGCTCACGAACCGCTTCTGGTGCGTGGGCCAGAACCGGTTCGCACCTAACCACTTGTAATATACCGCTTGTGATGCCCAGTTCTGTAGTAGTGATGAGATTTTGAATCTTAGTTGCGAGTAGTTACAAACATTAACAATTACTCAATCAATCGCGTTTCATCACCTAATTGGATGGAGTCCATTCAAATCTTGTCAAATGAAGCACACATGATGGTAACATTCGCGAATAATACTTTTGCGAACACGAAAGGGTAGGGGTGAAAATGAGCTGGATATCTCCTGCTTAATCTGGGATCAGATCCGGTCGAGACTGAATTCAGAATCGGGCTTGATTATTCGGTCGGGTCTGGGATCGGATCCGTATACTTGAATCCGGATTCGGGATCGTAACCGGAGCATCCAATATCTGGTAAATACGGGATGGGATTCGGATATTCAGATTTTTCCTATTCAGATATTCGGATTTTTCCTATTAGGATATCAGCAAGGACCAGCCCATTTTCAGCATTTTTTCCATGGCAGCCCATTTATATTAACAATTAGTTGGTTCTATTGATCCTCAAGTAGCATATTCTTTCTACAACGTCTATTGAGTTTAATTGATATATAACTTTTTACAATAGTCATGTACTCATATAGTTTTAATTCAACATATATTACTATATATATACGTGCATTATCCGTATATCTTTATCTGTTTTTGACTTGAATTCATCACGTGTTCATATCCCGAATAACCTGGATTTGTATCCGAGAAAAACAAATATGGGTTGGGATATGAAAAGAGCGGCATCTGCTTATATTCGATCCGTTTTCAACCTACGAAGGGGAAGTGCGTGTCTTTGCATAAGAATGGAACATCTACGGTTAATTTGAACTGAGTAAATGAGTTTAGAAGGGCAAATTGCCTCGTCGAAAAAAAGGGGGACCAAATTGCCATAGAATGTGCCAAGTTTGCATATATACTAGAAATTAGCAAAAGTTAAAAGGTCATCGCTTTGCAAAGTCGTGGCGTATGAGGGTGAGAACCGCTAGGGCAGAAATATGCATAGTGGTTGATCATAAAAATGATTGATAAATGTTTTATGTTTCTTTAATAAATATCATGTTATAGATAATTAAATATGTGATTTGATTGTGAGACTTTGTAACACGTTTGTGGTGTTATTATAATTTGTCTCTTGTCGTTTAATTGATTGGAATATCAATTACTTATTTACTTATTTTGTGAATCATGGATATGTAATATAAAGACAATTATATGGATAACATGTTGGTGAATATGTTATTGGATAGACGCATTATGAAACACCGCATTGGACATTACATGTGTGTCATCGGTTGGTTTCATAAAATATTTATGATTGATCCTCTAACCTGAGACATACATGGATCCTAACATGAGGATCATATTCTTTGATGTTAGTAATTGTTGTCTGTAATAGAATAATTATATTAGTTATACTCGAGAATGTGTTGACACGTGTAGAGGGATGTGTATGGTCAATGTAAGTTTGTCATCTTCTTTATACGAGGATAAAGATATATTAAGGCCACTCGAAGAAGATAAACTAAAAAATGTGCATGGTTATGCCCGAGCAAGTTGAGGTGTCAACCGCTTGATCTATTTAGTCTAACTTGGATATTCGAGAAAC
Source organism: Rhipidocladum racemiflorum (assembly GCA_036346355.1). NCBI lineage: Eukaryota > Viridiplantae > Streptophyta > Magnoliopsida > Poales > Poaceae > Rhipidocladum > Rhipidocladum racemiflorum. The sequence continues at coordinate 74,299,866 of CM070569.1, read as the reverse complement.
AATAGATTAAACATCACAAGGATGGCACATATTTCACTTTGGATTTAATCTTCAAATCTGAAAGTAACAAAATGATCGGACATATATTCATTGATAGCTTATCAAATAAATGATATCTATGTGGTCTGAGAAGCCATAATGTTCTGCTAGAAGTTGCTTATGACTTGTGCGTCAAATGATGATTCAATATACTGCTAGCATCACAATGGGCATAGAGGGTCACATAATAATGAGAACCTACTGATTTGTTAATAAATTTTGTATATTATTATATGGATAATTAATGTATTAGAAATATTAAATACGAAATAAGTCATTATTTGATTCGAATGATTCGAACCCGTAGTAGCAAGCCTATATGATTCCAATTAATGTAATTCGAATTAAATAAAGAGTCAATTCGGATAAGCATTTGACTTGATAAAGGTTATCTTGAATCTTATTCGGTTACGAAACAGAAATATTCCAGGCTTATCTTATTCTAACTCCTCTGTTATAAATAAAGATGTATTTGGACTGCATGGGACTAACCGAAGTTGAGAGACTAATTTTGGCAAAAACCAAGAGGGTTGTGTTGTCATTTTTGATGAGAATGTTTTTCCCTTCTCAACACAACCTAGTTCCAGTTCGCCTCAGCCACAGGGTTCACAAAAGCTCGAAAACCGTGGTTTTCGACCGTATCGAGCCGGTTCAAAACCCTAAACCGGTCGGTTAACCGGTTCAATTTAAAAAATAATTCGAAAAATTTGAAAAAATTTATGCGATGTAAACCGATCGAAAACCGGTGAAAACCAAGCGATTTTTTGAAAAAACCCGATTAAAACCGCTCAAAAAAACCATCGCCCAAAACGTTCAACTTGCCGATCGGTTTTTCGAGAAAACCGATGGGTTTTCGAGAAAACTGAATGGTTTTTGTTTTTTTAATTTGTTTTGAATTTTTGTTGTTCAAATGCTCGGTTTTAAAACTCTTCGGTTTCTAACGATTTTTCAGCGATTTTTTGCTCGATATTTTCGAATTTCCAATTTCGGTTTTTCATCGGTTTTTTCGGTTTCGGTTTGGTTAACCCTGCTCAGCCAGCAAATAATCCTTAAGTGTTTTCTTTGTTGAGTCTTCTTGCTCCTTCCACTGTAGTTGAGCCAGTATTAGTACATGACCAATATGATAATCGAACTGTATCTAATGGCGTGCATGAAGTTTCTGGTTCTACAGGTGATGATGGTGTGGCAAAAAAACATGGAGAAGTGCAATACTCAAGGAACACCAAACACATCCTGCGGTTTATCAAAGGCACGGTGAATACCGGACTCCATTTTAAAAGGTCGTCGTCTCAGCTCCTATCAGCGTTTTCAGATGTTGATTGGGTTGGCTCATGATATGCGCTATACAATGGCTATGCTATTTATTTTGGACCAAATCTTGTGTTTTGGAGTTCAAGAAAACAAGCTACCGTGTTGAGATCAAGTACAAAGCAAAGTACAAAGCTATAGAAAATGCTATTGTTGAAATAATCTGGCTGCAATCCATTCTACATGAACTTGGAATATTTCAATCTAGATCACCGGTTCTATGGTGTGACAACATTGGAGCAACATGCTTGACAGCTAACCCAGTTTTTCATGCTAGGACGAAATATATCGAAGTTGATTTTCATTTTGTCAGAGAAAGGGTGTCAAGCAAAGTTGTCGATGTTCGGTTTGTGTCATCCAAGGATCAAGTTGCAGACATATTTACCAAATCTCTACCGAAGCCGGCGTTCATGTAACTGCAAGGCAATCTCATTGTGCGGTCGAGGTTGAGATTGAAGGAGGCTGTTAAACGGAAGGTCTAATTTGTTTCCAAATCATCAGGATTCTTTCCAATCCATTTTCAAATTATTAGGATTCTTTTCTTACCATGTAATGCTGCCTCTCTTAATTTCTTGCTGTGTACTGTTCCTGTCTGGCACTAGGGTTGGAAACGAGTGGCGAGCCGAGCCGGGCTCGGCTCAGCTCGGCTAGAGGTCGGCTCGCGAGCCGGCTCGTTGGCTCACCGAGCCAGGGCATTTTATCAGGAAATTAGCTAGGTGCAGTTTGCAAAAACTGACTCCACCATTGATTGTAAACGAATTTCACTCCCTAGTAGGGATTGGCTTTTAGTTGTACATTGTTCCTCAACTAGCCATAGCGCCTAACACAACTTAATCCTATTCAAGTCCAAATACAAGCACAAAAATTGAAGATTACCTTTGCACAAGAAATAAACAACACACCTTAATAACAACGATTGCAATCACACTAGTACACCACAAACTATCATAAAAAGCAATCCCATGATTCATTTGTCGGTTGCAACCTGTAGCAACCAAATATGAATAATAAAAAGTTTAACTAAAAAACCAAGAAAAATGTACTAAAATCTACACTAAGATTTGATCCAATCCATATGTTTGCAAGGATTAACTATTTGAACCAATAGTCCAAGTGTCCAAGTCCAACATAAGTTTTGAACCTACAACCACAAGTCAAAGAAGCTATCTGAAATTAAACATTTATACAATAACTTATGTATAGTAAAAAATTCCCTGCATGAGCTGGGCCGCCGAGCCAATTTAGCTTGCGAGCCAGCTCGGTGGTCGAGCCGAGCCGGTTCGGTGTTTCTACGAGCTTGAAAAATAGGCTCGAGCCAGAGCCAAGCCACAAGCCACGAGCATATTTTCCAGCCCTATCTGGCACAAGTGTTAATAGTCATGTGTGATTATATATACATGAACTCTGAAAGAATCCCTTTGCGGCAAACCATCTAATTTGACAGAACAAACATAAATTGTTGTACGCAAGTGAAAGACACGTGTGTGGCAATTTGTGAATCTTGACGTCGTCTAACTTTCGAGTCTTCTATGTTCTGGGTTACTTATGTACTGACGAAAGGCCAGCCATTCATCGGCATGCATGATTGAATCTATTTTATACTTATGCTTTAGCTCAAGGTATTGTCCCTAAATGGTGCTATCCTCTACTAGTAACACATTGCAATGTGTTCTCATATGCATTATTCCACCAGTGCTAGTGCCAATAAGCAAGCACAATGCCACATGGAGAGCTTACCAACTAGCCTCCTTGTCAAACCGGTGCCTGGCTCTGTCATGCACCAAATAAAAGTTAATTATATTTCTTGGAAGTTGCTTCAGACTTTTGAGTAATAGCCCACTTCATGGTTCATAACTTCATATACTACTACTCCAGCTTTTATATGTATACCCCTCGCCTCATTTCAAGTACTTAGGTAGGTCTACTAGCTCAGCTCGCATACTAGTCTCCTGCCACACAAAGCTGTGCCCTTTTACATATGCTCTGTGCATCATCAGTAGATCCCAGCCAATCTTGACAAGAGGGAAATATCGGCTGCTTTTAAAAGGGTGTTTGCACTTTGCAGTGCGGTGTTAACTTCAGACCTCCATTTCAGAGAGAGAGAGAGAGAGAGAGAGAGGGAGGGAGGGAGGGAGGGAGGGAGGGAGGGAGAGAGATGGGGAGGAAGCTAGGTTTTGATAAGATCCTAGATTGCTTCTCCCTCTCCCCGTGTGCAAACGCTTGTGTCTGCATACATTCCGCGGAAGATGAGGAAGAGGCTATCGAGAGGAAGGCCTTGGTGAGTGCTCAGCTGGATGAGCTGATGAAGCTTAAGGATTTTATCGATGGAGCCAAGACTCTTGCTTTCCATCTAGAGCCAAAGGTAAAACCCCCCTTCTCTAACTAAGATGCCTCTGCAGAGCATGTTGGCTACTGTTCACTTCGCCTGCACAATATGCCCTGTTGCATCTGTCTTTGTTTGCTTGATGCAGACTGTGGAGCTCAGGGTGTCTATGCACTGCTATGGATGTGCCAGGAAAGTTCAGAAGCACATCTCCAAGATGGACGGTATGAGAACTGATCCTTCAATCTTTTTTGGGGCAGTGTTCAAATTCGTTTGATAGATGGGTCATAGAGCTAAAAGGATGCATGCATGTTGAAGTACTTGTTATCATGAAGTTACTTTTCTTCTACCAGACCAACAAAATTACAAGTTTATGCAACTAATCACACTGAGCTAGCTCTTCATGTAGCTGATTATTCACTCAGGAACAAGTTGCTCACTTACTTGTACATATTCCCGTCTTGACTATTCTACTCTTGGGACAAGGGAGTGAAATTTCTTTCAACATTTTTTTTTGTAGAATTTAAGACAAAAAAAAGCTTTTTATGAAGGTGCTGTTGCAGTCCTTCAACTTCTGGGGAAATGGCTATAACTGAAACAAATAGAAATAAAGCTCTAGAGTCTAGAGGCGCCCTGCTGGTACCCTACCGTAAGACCAATACTACTACTTCTGTCTTCTGTAGTTCTGTGTGAGTGACAATTCTCTTGACCAGCTGTCTGACAATCCGTAGGTGTGGTAAGACTTCTTTCTATAGGGAAAGGCTGCTTCTTTCTTTGCTTCGACAGAATCAACACGTCGTCCTTGCAAATGCAAGTGTGCATTTCTTAGTAGTGAACTGTGAAAGCGAAGCATCCGTATGTCTAGGATCTCGATGTGATGCACGGAGTGTGAAGTGGCACACATCTAATGAATGGAAGAATTTTCCTAGCGTAGAGTAGTAGCACATGGGCGTCTTCGGGATGTGAGCAGCAGCGTATCAAAGACACCAGAATGCTACAGTTTCAGAAGCATTTGGAGCAGCGATAAGACGCGCACGCGCCTGCAGTCAGATCAGATGCAGGAAGAAAAATGCGTCCCAGTGGTTGTTGACCTATGTGTACCTCCAATCATTTTGACACAAGAAACGAACCCCCAAAGTTTTTGTTTTTTTTTTCTTTTTGACAAAGAACCCCAAAGATTTAGGTACGTAGCAGCAAGAATATTACAGGTCACGAACCAGCAGTGACCATCCTCTGCTCCTGAGTTGGCTTCGTGTCGTTTTCGGCTGTGCAGTGCAGTGCAGGCAGGCAACCGAACGCATGCATAATGCATTGCGTTGCGTCCATGCATTGCCTCGGCACACGTTTGTACCGCGCACATGTGTCTGCCAACCTTTTCTAGAAAAGTTTAGGTGACACCGGCGGTCGGTGGCCAAGATTTCGCAGTGGCAAAAGGTTTCGCCAATGCCAGGCATGAGTGCCACCGGCGGTCCACAGCAAAATTTCAGGGTGTGCTTATCGGCTTGCGAGCTGAATAATATTCTCTCTCGGCCGGTGTGCGACCGTCACTCGGTCAGCACACGCCCCTACAACCTAGCGTTCACCGCCGGCCCGGCCTCTGTAGCCCACCGTCGCGGCGCCGCTCGCGGCCAGCTTGCACGCGCGACGCCTCGGCCCCGCAGCCCGCCTGGCTTATTGGCCTAAAGAACGAAACTGTTGTGAACGTAACTTGTCACCGTCATAAAATAAAGTTTAATTAGTGCAGTGATTTGGAGAGTAAGAAGGTGTGTGTTTTTGTTTAGTCATGGCTTGCAATCATGTGTGTTTTTCTCTCTCTCTCTGTGTACAGGCGTTACATCATTTGAGGTAGATTTGGAGAGCAAGAAGGTGGTTGTGATGGGGGACATAACACCGTATGAGGTGCTGGAGAGCGTGTCCAAGGTGACGAAGTTTGCGGAGCTGTGGGTGGCCCCCAACGCCTCCAAGTAGATAGACAGGCCGACGAGAGAGGTCTCGTTAAATCAAATCGAATCAAATCGAATCAAATCAAATGTATGACATGCATGGAGTCGTCGATCTAGCTTGAGCGAGCTACGCACAGCAGCGCACAAGCACGTACGGTCAGAAAAAACGCCGAAAAACTGTGACAAGTAAGCGAAGGAAGAAGGGTTGGTTCTCTGTTGTTTCAGCCTGCCCGTCCGTCAACATGCATATGCTTGGTTCTGCATTGGAGGGTCACTATATTACTGTACTGTCTGTGCGTACAATAGATCCAGTGTGGGATTTATTATCTCTTGACGCCTGTAACAATTAAACATATGTCGCTCTGGATTTTGTGCGAGGGCAATTGGGAATTGGGAAAATGTAGGCTTCCGCCAAGAACTCCAGTCCCCCCTCGCGCGCGTACATCACATCACAATTCACAATCGTGCGCCAAGTCACTCGGAAAGCTTTTATCTCCTCCACACTGGGAACGACGTCAAATCTGACGCTAGAGAGAGGAGGCCCAGCTCACGATCGAGAGGGTAACACAAACCGGCCTCAGTCGTGGTGATGCTAGACTGCCGAGGCAAAACCAACCGAAGGGGTTGCCTCGCCTCCCCCACCGTCGTCTGTTCGTTCGCGCGCGCGCGCGCATCCACGCAGGTAGAACGGGCGAATCCGCCGGTGTTGAGCTGTGGAGCCGCGCGGGATGCCCAAGAGAGACGATAGCACGAGGAGAGTGCGGCTCGCCTGTTCGGTCCGGTGCTCGGGTCACGCGGAGACGAGGCGGCCCGCCGCCGCTCCAAGAGACACAAGGCTAGCTGCACGAAATCGTCCGGCCCGAAGGCTGGGTTGCGCAAAGCGAGAACTGATCACTCGTTTAGCCCTTTTTTTCGATTTTTTTTTCAAAAGTAGTACCTTTTTTTAAGTAAAAATAGTATCATCCCACGTTATAGCATCACAAAAAGTACGGTTCTGCGCTACAATATCACGAAAGTACTATTCCGCACTATAGTACCATGAACACTGCTTCCCATGATACTATAGTACCATGAGCATTGCTTCACCGGTAATAGCCATAAGTGCTCTACTCGTACTTAGCCACCTGCTAGCTCGGCTGCCACGCAAACCACTTCATCGACTCCTCTACACATAATTTGATCATGTCCATCTTCGCTGCGTCACATATTAGGCAATGTTACACCACGACCGTTTACTCTTCTTTGTGTCCGAAGCTTAGTATCGACTTCCAGTGTTGTGAAAAACGGCCCTTCTCACTGATTATGCACCCGGTTAGTTGGAATCGGCCAATAATCCTTCACGAATATATGTGTCGGAGTGTTATTAGTGCTCGAGAACGTTTAATTAGCCGCGTATATCGATTAATCGCCCATCTTCGTTTTAATCAGCCGCATAGATCCGTTTTAGTGTGCATCAGCCAGCCCATTAACAACCCAAAGGAGAGCAGAGATAGATCGTATACTACAGTGCGGAGTAGCTAATTCTCGTGGATCGATTATCCTGTCTACTTCAAGTTTAAACAGATTTTTCGGATCAATATTCTGTTTTCCTGTTTAATCACGAAAACATCTTATTTTTATTCATTAACTATGATAAATTAGTTTATAATATTGTATCATAGTATTCATAGTATGTATCGTTTGGATAAAGTATAAACAATGAAATGTAAAACATGTTTTATATTGTGATAATTTACAATAACTTTGGGCAACTAAAATATATCTAATTAATTCTAATTGTAAATAAATATATTAATAAGAACATATAATCGCCCGTTAAATTACGATCAATTGATCGTATTACGATTAATCGCTTAGCGGTATCACATTTGTCCGTGAAGCGAATACTATTTTTCGTAACACCGGTATCGATAACCGCCATGACCTTCTCACCACCGCCTAACTCAATATAGCTTCGCTATTGACTGTCAGAGCCATTAGGAGCACGAATTTTACTTCAAATGCTCTAGGTATAATGAATTTTTTTAATTATTTGCCACAAAGTTAATATGCATTTAATGATTTATCACACCATATATCAGTAAAATATGATATAATAAATTATCAAGTATACGTCAATTTTATAACAAATAATCAATAATAAATTATCAAGTATACGTCAATTTTATAACAAATAATCAATCTCTGCGAGAAAAACACTCAAATAGTGGGGGAAATGCTGGCATGTGTAGTCATCGACGGCGATGAATACGGCCCCACTCGTCGGTGTCTAGCACGCTCTTGCTTGCGCTAATCTTTGAGCCAGGAGGCAAGCACATCCACACAAGCAGCGCCCCAAAAACGGCCACTCTTTTCCCTCCCCTTCCGCCCTCCTCATCCCCTCCACACTCCCTCCTCACCGCGCGCGTCCCTCGCCATTACAGAAGGCGGCGATGCAGACCCTCCACGCCGCGCACGCCTCCTTCCTCGTGCCGCACGCTCCCCATCTCCTCTCTCCAACGCCAACCACAAGAGGTGAGGTTCTTCCTCTCGCTCCTCTTACGCACGCCGGTGATGTCTCCGTCCGAGCTCTCGTCGGCAACCAACTCTTTTCGCGTTCATGGTTCTTGCAGGTGCTCTAACAGAAAAGTTTAATCCTGCCGCGGCGGGGACTATCCAGTCGCGTGTCTGGTTCCCCTTGTCACCGCGCTTGGGCCGGCGCCGGCGGTGCGCGAGGGCTTCTTCGTCCGGTGGTAAACTCCCCACTCCTCCCGCTCTTGCATGTTCGGTCATAGGTTTAGCAGTAGCAGTGGCAGAAATACTGGAAATTTGAAGTTTATGCACCGGCGTGTGCTTATTCCGGGGCTTAATTACTGTCGTCCTAACTGCAAATTTTATGCATGTGTTTTTGCTGCCTGTTTGATTCCCCATCTGATGCGACAGTGGCGTCAGTGGACGATGCCAAGAAGGATGTGCTCATAGCACTCTCCCAGATTATCGACCCTGATTTCGGGACAGACATTGTCTCGTGTGGATTTGTCAAGGATTTAGAGATTAGTGAGACCTTGGAAGAGGTAAAGAAGGGCACTTTGTTGATAAAATGAGTATTCTGATGTGCATCAAATTAATTGGCATTTACTCATTTGGTGGATTATTTAGGCTGACATCGGAGATTGGACTATGTTTCAGGTCTCATTTCGTCTTGAACTGACGACTCCCGCCTGTCCCGTCAAAGACATGGTGAGCACAGTTCTTGTAATCCACATATCTCAGTAGAATTATTCATTCATTGTTCGTTTTTATTGCATAAAAGGACACTGCTAAAAACATCTTAGCGAACACTTATATCGGTTATGTTTACGTTGGGATGGATGGATGTGAATTTGATTTTTATTACATATGTTAGTTAAAAGCACTGCAAGTGACATGATGATTTTCTTACAACATTGGATGGTCTCTTCCAGCAAACTATTCTAAGTGTCTAACACTCCTTTTTTGTGGTGTATAGTTCGAAGAAAAGGCAAACGAGGTTGTTGCGGCACTTCCATGGGTCAACAAGGTCAACATTACAATGTCTGCACAACCTGCACAACCGGTATATGCAGGGGAGCTTCCAGAAGGGCTACAGAAGATTTCAAACATCATAGCAGTTTCAAGCTGCAAGGCAAGACTTGATACTTCTGTGCACACCAAAGGATATCACAAACCCTTAAGGGTAACTAAATTCCTCTTTCAGGGAGGAGTTGGAAAGTCTACAGTCGCTGTAAATCTCGCTTATACACTAGCTGGTATGGGGGCGAGGGTTGGAATCTTCGATGCTGATGTCTTCGGTCCGAGCTTACCAACCATGGTTTCCCCTGAGAACCGGCTCCTAGTGACGGTAAACCTGCCGCTTGAATTCTTATCTTAGCATGGAATTTAGTGCTTGCACTAATAATGGTAAACAGACTTACCTTTAGAACCCAGAAAGCAGAACCATTCTTCCAACTGAGTATTTGGGCGTCAAAATGGTGTCTTTCGGCTTTGCTGGACAAGGGAGAGCTATAATGAGAGGTCCTATGGTTTCGGGAGTCATTAATCAGTTGCTGACCACTACTGAATGGTATGCAAAGCCTATAGTTGATACCTGTTTAAAGCCATCAGATGAACATAATAGGATAGGACATTTTCCCCATGGACAGCCTTCAGTCATATTCTGAAGGATGCTCTTAATTTTCTGGTAATAAAGGAACTTGACAGTGCTTTTTGTTTCATAAAGGGGCGAACTTGACTACCTTGTCATTGACATGCCTCCTGGAACAGGCGATATACATTTAACGCTCTGTCAGGTGTAACCTCCAGCCTGTGTTTTCTACAATCATATTTAGTAACGTGAATGGTTCTGAAAAGCATTGCGATATATAACATGTTTGAAACATCAGGTAGCTCCATTGACTGCAGCAGTGATTGTTACCACCCCTCAGAAGCTCGCTTTCATTGATGTTGCAAAGGGAGTTAGGATGTTTTCTAAGTTGAAGGTGTGTAAATTTTGCACAACATGATGTATTAAAAGTCTAATCTACCTTTTTTTTCTTGTATTGATTTGTTTATGTCTGCTCTCAAGGTTCCATGTGTTGCAGTTGTTGAGAACATGTGCTACTTTGATGCTGATGGAAAGCGTTATTACCCATTTGGACAAGGTTCCGGAGCTCAGGCAAGACATCAACATATCGGTTGATTCACCTTACGTAGTACATTTCTCTTGGATAGTTATTGAATTGCTTCAACAATGTGTTTACTCTTTCAGGTTGTGCAGCAGTTTGGAATACCTCACCTTTTTGATTTGCCAATACGGCCAACTGTAAGTTCAATCCTACCTGCTTACACTTCACTATAAACGTGAACAAAAATCACAGTTTGGGTAAGTGTTACAGCTTTCAGCTTCTGGAGATACTGGAATTCCTGAAGTAGTGGCTGATCCACAAGGGGATGTTGCCAAGACATTTCAGAATCTTGGAGTATGTGTTGTTCAACAATGTGCTAAAATCAGGCAACAAGGTATTTAACAGCTCCCAACTTACAATCTCAAATATGTAAAATTAGCTAGAAGTAAAAGATCATAAATTTGCACTAACTTGACACAAAAAAGAAATCACATATATATTACAGCAAACAGACATGTTTCTCCTTTGATCTCATGATGATATTGTTATTGTCCCTTTTTTCAGTTTCAACAGCAGTGTCCTATGATAGATCAATTCGAGCGATCAGAGTGAAAGTACCAGATTCAGATGAAGAGTTCTTGTTGCATCCAGCAATGGTCAGACGGAACGATCGATCTGCTCAAAGTGTGGTGTGTACGCCCTTTCATCACTCAATACATGGATATATAATTCTAACACCTGTTCTTAAGGCTTCCAATTAAAAGAGTCTTAGTCACATCATGGATGATGTCTACTTCTAAGTTTGATCATAGTTCATCATGACCAGAGGCTCAGAGCCCAAAAGCTACATATAACTAAAATTTTCAGAGAACTAAGTCATGCATGGTTTTTATTTGAGAAACCTATTTTCCATAACCAGGCTTATTTTTTAGAAACTAAGTAGTTCTGTCTGCAGGACGAATGGACAGGAGAGCAGAAAATACAGTTCGGGGATATACCAGAAGACATCGAGCCGGAAGAGATTCGACCGATGGGCAACTATGCAGTTTCTATAACTTGGCCTGATGGATTTAGTCAGGTAATATGACACAGAAATGTAGATTTATTGCCTCTTAATTCTTGTAATGCTCCAAGTCCAAGAAAGTTATCGAATTCGTCTAGATGGCATTATTGTCTTTCTAAAAAAATGGATTACATGCAAGATCTAAAATGCATACTCATCTGATGTTTTGCAGATAGCACCTTATGACCAGTTGGAAATGCTAGAGCGGTTAGTGGATGTCCCTACTGCAGCAACACCTGCAGTGGCCTCTTCATGATACAGTAGAGATAATGTTCAGCCATCAAGGGACAACAAAACAAACTTTTGATACAATAAGCTTCAGAGTTTCTAGGCATACAACAAATTTTGTGTGATTATTGTAACAATGTAGAACAAGCAATGTTTGTTGAAATAAAAGATATTATTCTTCTTGTTTTCAGGCCACTGGTGTGCTGTGAAGTCTAAAATGATGGTTTGAGTGCCAATCATGACTAAATGAGGATTTTACACCTTTCTATGCTTTCAAATTCAGATCGCAAGTGTTACAAGCTATTAACCTCCTAATTAGTTCAAATCTGGTGACTGCCTAGTGCATAATAATATGCTAAATCCTTGTTTTCTCTGAGTCTTTTTGGTAGGACAGTAAAGTTCTAAAAATCGGTAACTGGCACTCAACCAGTCACTCCACCTAGTACAGTAGTAGTGATATTACGGCATAAGTGGCCTATTATGCGGCATAACCGGCTAACCAGTAGGGGCATCCGTTGCTTGTATATGGACGAGTAGACCGTTTTTAAAACACTGGGGGGCGGTTGCTAATGTCACAATATTCTATATTCTGAACCCAACTGAAAATGTAGCAAGGAGAATGTTTCATATAATAGAAACACAGACAAGAAGGACGGAAGGGAAAAAAGGGGAAAGCCAAGACGTGTCGTCCATCATCCATGGACCAAATATCACCGAAGCCAAAACCTTTATTCCAGTAAGAAATTGCAAGATTATTTGCCCTTCCATTTGCCGGGTCGCAACACAAACTTATAAACTTCAATAATTCATCATAGTAGTAATCGACCACATTTAGATTCTTCAACAACGAGTTGGCACCAACTTGCAAGCATTTTTGCCGCAAGGTATAACTTTGCCAACAGGGTTGCAACACATGACTTAATTATAGTAGCTCTCGGCACATCTATATTCTTCAGCATGGTGTCGTCACCAGCCAGTAAGCAATTTTGCCCTTCAGTCATGCTTTGTCAACCAACATATATCCCTCTATTTCGTAAAGAGCTATATAAAGGACCAGTCCAAAATTTGCATCCCACCTAGCTCTCGGATTCGAATCCAAGATATGTATCTCTTCCATTGATTGTACCCACCTACTTGCTCTTTCGGGGGAAGATGATGCAGAAGAAGCAACACTGGGCAAACCTGCATATGAAATGTGGTGTGTTCCTTAACATTTAAGCCACTTGTACTTCTCCAACCTGTACAAAAGAGAAGACTTCGTTCTCCCAAGTCTTCCCCATTTTCTTATCCTCAAGTGCCATTTCTTAATTTCTCCGGTCTGAGTCGGCGCTAACAAAAATACTGCCCAAATCTGGCGATTGCAACCCCATTGGTAAGATGCTCCAGCATGTTGCCCAAACAATCTTTATATTATCGTTTTCATTTATTCAGAAACAAAGTCTTAATTCTTTTTCTTGACTTGAAAGTCGTATGTTCGTAACTTGGCAAACAGCACTATATCAGAGTATGAAATCCATTTCAGAGGCCGGAGTGCAATGAGAATGAGGAGGCTCCAATGTAGGCTATGAAGAGGATATTTCTCTGGTAATCTTCTGGCTCCTTTCATTCTGTTTCTGTTTTGCCCCCCCCCCCCCCCCCTACTGCCTCTAGTGGCATGCGATTGATGTATCATGGATTCAAGATTCACATTCTCGAGTCCCAGATCCAGTGTTGATCATGAGTTATTGGGAATATCCGATGAGACAAATGCTCTCTTCATGGGCCGCATAAAGGTAAGGGGAATAAAGTTTGATAGATAATGTGGATTTATCCATGGAGTAGAATACTTCTGTAAGAAGAGCTATAGTTGCATTCTAGGATTAAGACTCAAGGGGAAAGGGAGGAAGTGCATTTCGAGTCACTCTTATGGAGCATGGGGCTGTATGGGATAGATTGACTTGATTGACTCCATTTTTGTGTTCTGGAAGAGATCTGAATTTGTAACTTCGAGGTTTTTCTTCCATCTTCTCTCTGAACTTCTCCACTGTCTAAATTTCAAGAGTACACCTTGTTCTTCATAACTCTGAAATGTTCCTGCTGGAAACATGATCTGTCCTGGTCAGATGATCGATTTCTTATTTCGTAACTAGTAGTTAGCTTTGTAAATTGCTGTTGTATAACACTATGATTTACATGCACTTTTCTTTAATTTGTTGTGCAGAACAACCTTCTAGCAAATCCTTTGAAGGACAGGAACAAGAGATGGGCAAAATGCCGTCACAGAAGGACCTCTTTGAGGTCTCAGGGCCTACTTATTTGACATATGTGAACTGGTAATTTCCTGGGTTATCTTTGTGGTTGATTCAGTTTTGAATGCTCTCAAGTAGAAGGCAGTAACAACTGATGTACTGATTAGCATGATGTTTAGATTTCTACTTTGCATGGTTGAAAGGAATTAGGCGTGAAAAAGTATGGTTTATGGGCATATTTTGCGAACAAAAGAAAACAGGAAACTGCATTGGCAAGCCACTGATCGCCTTTGCCATTTGATGCTTTGCTCCGGCCAGGAACTGCCCACACCACCGGCGATCCGTCATGGCGAGCCTCGTCCAAGGAGTGTACGTCCTGGAGCGCGACCGGCAGTGGAACCGGCAGGGCCCCGACGCCCGCGCGCCGGCGTGGTGGAAGTTCTTCCACTTCGAGCTGCGGCAGGTCCTCGTGGACGCCGCCGACTCCTCCATCTTCGGTGCGGTGTACGCTTTCCAGCCGCCGCACCACCTCCTCGACCCCGCGGCCGCCGCCAGCGCGCCGCACTACGTCGTCGCCTTCCGCGGCACCATCACCAAGAAGGGCTCGGCGGCCAGGGACCTCCAGCTCGATCTCCAGCTCGTCCGCAATGGACTCGAGCACACCTCCCGCTTCCGCACCGCCATGCAGACCATCCACAACGTCGTGGCGGCGGCGGCGGGGCATGACCGCGTCTGGCTGGCCGGCCACTCCCTGGGCTCCGCCATCTCAACCCTCGGCGCGAAGACCATGGCCAGGGCCGGCGTCGTCCTCACCACGTTCCTCTTCAACGCGCCGTTCGTGTCGGCGCCGGTGGAGATGATCCCGGACAGGCGGGTGAAGCAGGGCATCCGCATCGCCAACAGCTTCATCACGGCCGGGGTGGCCGCCGTCCTGCAGAAGGGTGGTGGCGGAGGCCACGAAGCCTTCGCGGTGCTGGCGCGGTGGGTGCCGAACGTGTTCGTGAACCCGGCAGATCCCATCAGCTCGGAGTACGTGGGGTACTTCCACCACCGCAAGAAGATGGAGGACATCGGCGCGGGCGCCGTCGGGAGGCTGGCGACGAGGAACTCGGTGAAGGACCTGCTGCTGGGCATCGGCAGGGCGTGCGGCTGCGAGCCGCTGCACCTGTTCCCGTCGGCCGTCCTGGTGGTGAACCGCAGCCCGTCGCCGGACTTTAAGGCGGCGCACGGGATCCACCAGTGGTGGAGGCTCGATCTGGCGCTGGAGTGCAGCGCCTATCACTATGCTTGATAAGCTGATCATTCCCTCCATTGGTTTGGGTTAGAGCTTACGAAGCCTTTGGATTCATGAAAGTTGAAGCGGGATTTGACCATTTGTAGTGCAATTGATAATTTATCATATACTATGTCTCACTGATACGTGACCTCAGAGCTCGCCGCTTGAAAGCCTGCGTTGCGCAATACTTTGAAAAACTATGTATCCATATTCAATACGTATCGGATAGCTGTACCTATCGGATACTTTCTGATACATATTCGCTAATTTTTATTTTTCAACCGATACTTCTCGGGTACATTTCCGATACAGGTAACCATGAATAATACCCTTCTCAACGCAGTCCCGATACTTTTCTCTCAAAGCTGTCAGATCCTGAGTTTCGATCGGGCGATCCCTCATGTTGCCACCAGTGTTGCTGCTGCCAGCCCGCCGCTCCCCTCCCTCGATCCGCCCACGCGATGACACCATGATTAATACGGTGTTCTCATGACACGATGATTCTACTTTTGAACAAAATCTTCATCGAATTCTATGGTTTCATAAATGTACTTATGTTTATAGGGTAAATGTAACACCCCAAAATTTTGCTTTTCTTAAATTCATGTGTGATTTGGCACTTTGGTGAATTTTTGGGATTTTCTGGAATTTATTTGGAATTTATTAGAATTTATTCCATTTTGAAATAATTAAAGAATTAAACTTTGCAAATAAAATTTTGTTGGAAATATTTTATTTGAGTCCAAAATGATCCAAAGTATTTTCCAGAATTTTTCTGAAATTTTTCTGAGTCTTTTGATATTTTTAATGAATTAAATGAATTTCTGGGAATTATTTTAAATATTAAATCGCTGGAAAATCAAGTCGGGTCAAGTACTGTTCATCCGACCGGACCCGAGTCCGAGTCCGACTCGAGTCCGACCCAAGCCAAGTGACTTGACCGAACCCTATTCGATCCCGACCGTTGGATCGAGATCCAACGGCCCGCATTGGATCGCACCGGTTAATGAGTCCGGCCGGATCCGACCGCGCCGCGCGATCGCGGGCCATTGATCGCGCCACGTGGACGGTCCTCCATCGCCGTCTCCGCCGAGTCCGAAGCCGGACTCGCCGCCGCGCCGCCGCCGTGAGGATTTAGGTTTCGCTTTTCGCGCGAAGCCGAGGCTATTTAATGCCCGGATCACACCGAGGATCACCTGGACCTTGCGGCCGTTGCCTAGCCGTCGCCGCCGCGGTGCCGACAGCAGCGCTGTCGCTCGCCCGGAGTGTAGCACTCCTTCGCCGCGGTTTTGCCCGTTCGCCCGTCGCCGCCCGCGCCGTTGACCCTAGATCCGGACTCACCGCGACGAGACGCACCGAAGGACCTCTCACTCGCCGGAGGAGCCCGCAAACGCCGTTGCGTGTTGCCGTCCCGGCCCGGCCATGCCTCCGCCAGACGCCATCGCCGTCGCTCGAAGCTTCTCAGCCGTCCGATCAAGATCCAACGTCCCAGATTGCGCCACATCATCTCACGGTGAGATTCCGTCCAAAACCACTAGATCCAATCTTGACCGTCCGATCTAGATTCGCCGTCCAGATCAAACGCGTTAACCCAAACGCGTGAGAGCCGATCTAATCTGGGCCGTTGATTTTCAAATCGACGGCCGAGATTGCGCCACGCTGCTCGAGAAGGCCGACCGCCGGCCGCGCCCACACGCTGCAGCGCAGACGCCGACACGCTGGCCCGTGATGTCACGCCACCACTCGCACCATGACGCCACACCGACGTCATGGCGGGCTCGCATGTCGGCCGATCGTCCCAGCCGAGCGCCGACGCCAAGAATGACGCCACGTGGGTCCCACTCGCCAAGATCGTGGTCGAGCCTCACGACGCCAAAGAAGTGACGCTACCCGAGGCGACCCACTGCCGGGCCTCACGAGGAGCCGTGGGATCGAGTCCACAGTAGACCCGAGCCGAGCGTGGACCAAGTCCATGGAGGTACCGACGCCACCGCCAATCGAGGTCGACACGTGTCCAGCCGACGCAATAATTAATTTCCAAAAGAAAATGATTTATTAATTCGAAATAATGATTTCAGATTTGATTCAAACTTCAAACGCTTATAACTTTTGCGTTTCAACTCCGATTTGAGTGATTCAAATTTCTAAATTTGTATAAAATTGAGATCTACCTAAATATGAATTTTATTTAATTTTTGGACTAAAGTTTTTCTCTGTAAAATTATTTAATTGATTATTTAAACTTTAAATAATCATAACTTTTGCATTTTAACTCCAAATTTGACGATTCCAGTTTCTAAAAATTCATAAAATTATGTTCTCTCTGTTTATGGATTTTATTTGGATGTTTGGACACTTTTTGCCTATTGTTTATTTGTGTATTGCTATTTGCACGCTTTACGAGTAGACGTTGAAGTGCCGGAAGGATTCGAAGGAGAAGTATTGACTCAGGATCCAACTTGTCGGGGAGTCGGGTAGACCCCACAGAATTACCTCGGGTGCCACGAGGGGCGCGGGCTCACTGCTGCCCGAACTACCGGAAGGCCGTTCCCCTGGACGATCTAGTCGGGCGCCACGAGCAAAGACGAGGTCGCCCCCGCCCCGGTCGCGAGGAGTTGTTCCAAGGGACGGTCTAGCGGGACCTTTTAGGAGGTCGCATGGCGGGTGGACCGATAGCTCGTGCTCGTGCCGAGGTGGCCGAGTTCGGTTAGACGTTAGCCGACTGGCGTGATCCCGAGGTCGGTAACCACCGGCCGCGTAACCTCATTTGGTTCGTTGCGATCCTCGCGGGGACGTGACAGGAGTGTAGGATCCGTTAGTTACCACGTTGGACCTGGTCGGACGTGGAGTTAGTGGGTTTGAACAAGCACGCCCCTTTGTAAGCTATAAAAGCATCCCCACCGTGAAGGGGACGGACATATAACTTTTTCTGCACAAAGATATACACAAGCTGGAGTAGGGCTATTATCTCCTTCCTGAGAGGCCCGAACCAGGGTAAATTACAGTGTCTCTGCCTGTTGAAGCCCAGTGAGTCACTCCTCTGAGTATCTCATCACGCGAGAAGGGGTCGCGGTTGGTCCCTCCACCAACAAGTAAGCTCGACGGGGGCCTGCTCCCCAATCGTCGACAGCTGGCGCCGTCCGTGGGGACCGACTTTCCCTTTCGTGAGGAATCCCGGAGGATGACAAATTCCCAAGATCGCCAGGGCCTCGGCGCCCCCGGAATTGAGGAAGAAGACAAGCAGTTCTTCGACAATGGGGCCGCTAACGTCGCTGGCCTTGGGAATCACGACGGTTCCCGGAGCTTCTCCGTGGAAACCGCCGCACCGGAAGCGATTCTTCGCTCGGCTCGACGCCTCTCGGACGACGAGTATGACGGGCTCTACGATGGTCCGGACATCCCGACCTTTCGAAGCTCGACCAGGGGACCGCTTCACGGGAGACACCGTGATGTCCCTCGCGATCCGTCCAATCCCGTAACGTCTTCGTTGCGGAGGAGGATGGAAATGTCGGAGCAAATCCGGCCGAACGCTGCGTCTTCACCGCTACGAGGCGGCCAAGGAGCACTGCGCAGGCATCTCGAATCGGACGGCGGCTTACGCCGGCAAGTCCGAGGTGGCCCGACCGATAAGACCAGGGCGAAGTTCGTGAGAATTTCCACGCCAGACGGGACTCGGAGCCGTGCGACGGCAAACGAAGCTCGTCACCCCGCGTTCCTCGAGCGAACGCCTTCAAGCCCTGGCCCGCGGTGGTACGCAACCTCGAGAGTTTCTGGCAGGTCGACCTAGAAGCCATGGCGCGGCCGTGGCCGGCGACCTCGAGGAAATCGCCACAGACATAAAGCGGCGGAAGCCTCCCGAGAAAGGGCCCAGAGCAATTCGAACGCCGCCGCCGGCGTCAGCGCCTCCACCCGACGACTCACTGGCCGTACCCAGAGTGATCGGCGCGGCCTTGTCGGGCTCGGGAGGGCACCGGAGCAATTCCGGGGCTCCTCGGGACCAGCGGAATCACGAGCCACGCCGTAGAACATTCCTCTTCGGGCCACTCTCCATCCTATGGCGTAGGGAGATATTCTCTCGCTGGGCCCACTAACCTCGGGCTCGGTGGTGGGGATCGCCCGGCCGCGCGCTTCGTAATGACCGTCCCGACAGTCCGTTTTGGTGCAGGCGTTCGCGACGTCGCTACGATGTGTGACCTGGCCAACAAGATTCAAGCGGGTCACATCGAGAGATTCGATGGGACTCGAGAACCCGACGAATTTCTCTCGATCTACACCACGGCCATTACGGCGCGGGGTGATGAAAGGGTCATGGCTAACTTTACGCCTGATCGACGGGCCGGGCGGCTCGGGCGTGGCTATTTAACGAGAAGGAAAACTCGATCCGGTCCACAGGCCCGGTGAGCAAAGACTTCTCGAGCTAACTTCCAGAGTCGCTACGTCCGCCGGGAAGGAGCGCGACCTTGAGCGTCGTCTGAGGCGAGGGCGAGACCCTGCGCCAGTTCGTCCAGCGCTTCATGCAAGTGCGCAATTCCATCCCAAGCATCTCGGATGAGGCGGTCGTCCGGGCTTTCAAGTTCGGGGTCCGAGACGTGCGCTTTACTCAGGACCTCGAAATTCACCCGGACATCACAGCCTAACGCATTCCGCATGGCTGACCGTTATGCCAATGCGGATGAGGCCGTCCAATGGAAGAAGCTGCTGGACGAGGGAAAGCTGCCCCCTCAGCCCGGGCTCGAAGGGGCGTCAAGCCGAAAGAGCGTGAGCTCGATCGAGAAAAAAATCAAAAAGAAGAAAAAACCCTCCGTCTCCGACATGGTGGCGGCCATCGAACGACAACGACAACGGCCGACCTCGCAATCGTATAAAGGAGGAGCCGCGAAAGGGAAAGGCTGACCGGCTCAGCGGAGCAACGAGCAAAACCGGGACGACCAAGACCGCGGCGACCAACGCAGACGGGCTAGCGCCTATTTTTGCCCGCTCCACCAGGCGCACGGGCACGACCTGCGGAATTGCAGAACATGGGCCTCCCGCCTGGAGCAATTCTACAGTGGCAAGGGTCCCATGCCCACGCTCCCAGAGCAAGAAGGAGACGTCAAGGGCAAGAAGCCCGCCGAGGAGGAAGATACGGACATGGAGTACCAGGAGCCGAGAAACCACATCGCCGTGATATTCGGGGGCTCCGCCGCCTATGGGTCTCGACGGGAGTTGAAGGAGGCCGCACGCGAGGTACTCCGTGTCACCCAGGGGAAGCCTCCCGTTCAACAGCTCAAGTGGTCCGAGCTGCCCATTACCTTCTCCAAAGGCATCGCCCCTCGGGATGGCGAAACCCGGAAGGCTCCCGATGGTCGTTAGCCCGACGATCTGCAATACTGCGGTAGGACGCGTGCTTGTGGACTGCGGGAGTTCCCTGGACCTGATATCGGCCAGGGTCCTGGACGAGATGCAAATTCCTCGGTCCAAGATCAAGAGCGTCGTAGTCCCTTTCTACGGAATAGTCCCCGGCACCTCGGCCAAGCCGCTCGGGCAGATCGTCCTGCCGGTAACCTTCGGAAGCCCGAGCAACTTCCGAACGGAATTAGTCACATTCGAGGTGGTCGATTTCGAGTCGGCCTACAACGCCATCCTGGGCCGACCAGCGCTCGCCAAATTCATGGCCGCCACACATCACGGGTACCAATGCCTGAAGGTTCCCGGCCCCGGCAGCGTGATCTCAGTGAAGGGAAGTCCGAAGGCGGCCCTAAGCTACGACGAGAAGGCTCTAGACATGATCGGGCAGCTGCCCCAGCGCGGACCCGACCAAGAGCCGAGGAGTTCCCGGCCCAGGGCCACCCTCCAGGCCGGGGGAGAAACTAAGGCCATCCATCAGGCGACGCAGAGCTGTGCAAGCTCGCACTGCACAGGCGGGTAGGTCTGAGGCGGAAGTAAAGCGGCCGACTGCGAGGGGGTCTTAGGCGAAAGGGTGTAGAAGTGAAGAAAGAGACTGGGAGTAGGCTCGACGCCCACAAACCCCTCACATAGATGGGCAAAGATGGCCATGATGAGGATGGAATTTGGGTGGAGGTGGACGATCTCGCACTCACAGAAGGCGAGTACGGCTTCAACGAACTCGCTTTCAGGCGTGCGAAGCCCGTTTATGGCGTAGAGCTCGGTGGAGACGATCTCTCCTTCCTCCGGCTCGGGGCTCTCCTCGGCACCAGCGGCTCTCCATGAGCCGGCGTCAAGGTACTTCGCCCGCTCGAGAATCTCCAGCTTGCGCCTGTCAAGCTTGCTGACGCCAAACTTCGCCATGAGGATGGAGGGGATGATCGGAAAGGAGGATGAAGCGCCGAAACGAAGAAGTAGGAAGTGCACTAGTTGATTGAAAGGGCAAGTGGATCTAGGGTTTCTCACGGGGTTTAAAACCAAACGAGAGAACGAAGAGGTTCCCGCCGTTATGGTCGAGGAAGCCCTAAAGGCGCAGAGGGCGCTTGAGACGTCCACCACACGGGAGCGGCAGCGTGGACACGCAAACCAAGGCTGTCTTGCGGGCGACGGTTCCCAAGGGGGAGCGGTTCGTACTAACCGAATGAAGCTTCCGAGGGAAGGAACCGTCGGTGGGATAGGAACTGGTTCGCACGCCCAAGGCACGGCGGGACCGAGCTCGTCTCCCGGGGCGGACTAACAGCTCGGAGGTCGGGGCAGTTGTTCGCCGCGACCAACCTGGCTGGCTCGGGAAACGGTAGGCCCGAGAGGAAGGTCTTTTTCTAAGGCCTTCTTCCACTCGAACCTCGGGGGCTAGCTGTCGGGGAGTCGGGTAGACCCCACAGAATTACCTCGGGTGCCACGAGGGGCGCGGGCTCACTGCTGCCCGAACTACCGGAAGGCCATTCCCCTGGACGATCTAGTCGGGCGCCACGAGCAGCACGAGGTCGTCCCCGTCCTGGTCGCGAGGAGTTGTTCCAAGGGACGGTCTAGCCGGGACCTTTTTAGGAGGTCGCATGGCCGGGTGGACCGATAGCTCGTGCTCAGGCCGAGGTGGCCGAGTTCGAAGTTAGACGTTAGCCGACCTGACGTGATCCCGAGGTCGGTAACCACCCGCTGCGTAACCTCCGCTGGTTCGTTGCGATCCTCGCGGGGACGTGACAGGAGTGTAGGATCCGTTAGTTACCACGTTGGACCTGGTCGGACGTGGAGTTAGTGGGTTTGAACAAGCACGCCCCTTTGTAAGCTATAAAAGCATCCCCACCATGAAGGGGACGGACATATAACTTTTTCTGCACAAAGATATACACAAGCTGGAGTAGGGCTATTATCTCCTTCCTGAGAGGCCCGAACCAGGGTAAATTACAGTGTCTCTGCCTGTTGAAGCCCAGTGAGTCACTCCTCTGAGTATCTCATCACGCGAGAAGGGGTCGCGGTTGGTCCCTCCACCAACAAGTAAGCTCGACGGGGGCCTGCTCCCCAATCGTCGACACAACTCAAGACCAAGAACAAGTACTTTTTGAAGGCAAGTTGTGCTTTGACCATGTTGATCCTATTTTGAAATCTATTTTGATTTAACCTATTGCATGCTAGTTCAATTAGAAAAATACTTTATTTAAATATGGGGAATTAGATAAACACCAATTTGCTGTATGACACCTTGATTACTTAAATATGTGCCATGACCCCTTGTCACCCTAGTTGTGGATTACTAGTTGGACATTACTAAAATTGCCAACATGGGTTTAGATCGTTGTAGTATAACGCTTAGACACCTTACGTGCTCATGACATGATTTTGGACAATCAAATGTTAATATTGACTTAATGATATATTGAACCTGTTTTGGAAAGGTATCATGTGATGTTGATGGCACGTGGTGCATGGTAATCAACTGGGGTTTGATAAATAGTTTTTGACCGGGGCATGTGGCAAGAATGATTAGGTGGGCCGGTTGTGGCATCGGGATGTTGATTTGGTTCTTGGGTAGTCTTGCCCTGGTCACCCTAAGGACTTCACCTTGCAAGCCTTTGAACTGGGTCTAACGTGCAACCACATGTACGTAATGGGACGGACCTAGTTGACTAAGTTGCTAATAACGCACTGTGGGACCTCGGAGGTCAACTACACCCTTTGTGTAAGTTGTGCGGGGAGCGTCTGGGTGAGGCAGTACCCATCTAACAGTTGATTGGCCTAAACTTCGCCTTAGCTAAGGGAAGGGTTAGTGTGCAATAACAGGGAGGACCACTTGTATTGTTAGAAGTTTAGAAAGACTTTGTTACTGGAACTCGCCTTTGTGGTGTTTGATTGTATCTTGTGGGTAAAGTGCATAACCTCTGCAGAGTGTAGAATCTATTCGAATAGCCGTGTCCGCGGTATTGGACATCGCTCGGGAATTACTGATCAAGGGTTAGATTTTCTCAAAAATAACTTGGATTTGAAAGGTTGGGTTGGATTAATAATAATGTTGATGGAAACGTGGATTAGGATGGGAAAGATGTTTACTAAACTCCTGGAAAAGTTAATTATACTTTACTTGTTTCTCTTTGCTTTGAATCTACTTATGCTACTTGTCAAATCTTGTTTCTGCAAATATACCTTGAGCTATTCCTTTGTACCAAGCCATGCATATAGTATATTAGCTTGCATTACATGCATGACTTGCTCGAGTACCAAGTACTCACCCTTGCCACAATACAACACAGTTGAAGAGGAGACTACACCAGCTTTGGAGGAGGAGCTCCAAGAGGATCCGTCTACTTAGGGAGTGAGCCCAGTCAGTTGCCTGTGGTATACTGGATGGCACCACGAAGTTATTTGATTTTCCGCTGCTATTATTTCTCTCTTAATAAGTTTCGCCTTGCGAGGCGTGCATTTGTAACTTGACCATAAGGTCAAGTAACCGCTTGACTATTTAATTAAAGTACTTTACTAGTATCGAGTGGTATGATTGTGATATTTACCGATGTTAAGGCGTGTGCACTAAGCGTGTTCTGGACTAGTGCTGAATACACAGAGGGTCGGATTTGCAAATTCGGGGTCCCGACAGAGGTGGTATCGAGCCATCTTGACCGTAGGCTCAACCCTAGCTAGAATGGTCGTAGTGAGGATAAAACCTATTTTCTAAAAGAATAAAATTTGTCAAGATAAGAAATGACATCTCGACTTATCCCTTCTCTCTTTTCTTGTCTCTTGCTGAATTTTTCCTTACCTTGTCACGATTTAAAAATTTCGAGTTCTTACGTGAGCACTCTTGTGACAGATGGAGGGAGAGTTCAACTACGTCGATCTGGAGGTTGGTCACGCCGCAGAGCTTTGGCATATGCTACAGACTCTCGGAGATTTTGAGAAGCCGCAATACCAAGTGGAAGTGATCAGACAAGCAGGATTGATCAAGGCTTGTGACGTGAAGATTGAGGTACCTGCTAGGAAGAAGGGCCCAGGCAATCACCCGATACACTGCACTGCCAGGAGATCTACAATGCAGATGGGTATCCAAGAAGTATCACGACGAGCAATGCGGCACATTACCCGTATCTACGCCAGAGAGTTGGAGAGCACGGTGTTCCGTTATCACCCGCGCAGCAATAACCTTCTTGACCCGAAGGCGATTCAGGATGAGGATGCCATGGTTACACAGTTGGCACGACTTGTTGTCGCCCAGGAGGATGTACTCGATGATACAAGCAAGGAGCTACAGAAGGCCCGCAAGGAGATCACGACAGAGAAAGAACAGATGGCGGGAAGCTCAAGAGTATGTGTCACACCTTCTGCGAAGGATTGACGAGTTGGAGATGGCTTTGTACGGACCAGAACCAGAGCCAGTACTCGAGCTACACGAGCCAGATCCGGAGGAGTCAGATCTCGATGAGGACACTGCTTCTTCGACTACCACAGATGACACAGTTGCTGGACATGGCAATCGTTTCTCGCCTATGCCGCAGCATCCGTACCCAGGCCGTGGAGGTTTTCTCGATGAGTGAGCGTAGGTTTTATAGAGAGACTCCTTCGCCGAGTCGCGTCTTGGAATAAAGAGTCGCCCTTTAGGCATTAGACTCCAGTGTTAGTTCGATTTGGATTTTCATTGTTTGCTGAGTGTGCAGTATGTGTTGCAAGGCCCTTAGGCATTGTAAGCAACCATACCAAGTTACTATTAACATCATTAATAAAGTTGGACCTTAAAGTTACACCTTTTCGCCCCGCATAAGTTCCATATTACTTGTCTATTCTTGTTCCCTCTCATCTCTAAAACCTATAGCAAATCGACAGATGGTGAACACCCGCGGAAACTTTGGAGGCAATGGAAGTGGTTCTCGCCCAGCAGAAAACCCCAATGATGGAGCACCAGCACCGCCACTGGATATGCAGAATTTTGGAGCATTTCTTGCTGCTCAGACTCAGTTGATGCATGCTATGATGCAACAGATGCAACACGCCTTTGCTCGGCCACTTTGCTAATCAAGTTAATCGGGGACAACGCCAGAATACAAGGCATCGAGTTCATGAGAACTCACCCACCCACTTTCTCTGGGAATGCCAATCCATTGGAGGCCGATGATTGGTTAAGGTCAATTGAGAGGAAGCTACACATAGCTCAATGCATAGGAAATGAGAAGGTACTCTACGCTTCTCATCAGTTGGAAGGAACATTGGCGAATGGTGGGAGAACTTCTGTGCCACGCAAGTGAACCCTCAGGACATCACTTGGGAAGAGTTCACAGCTGCATTCCGTCAGTATCACGTGCCTGAAGGAATCATGGATCTTAAGAAGGAGGAGTTCAGAGCATTGAAGCAAGGTAATCAGCCAGTGGCCGACTACCTGAACAAGTTCACACAGCTAGCACGCTACGCACCTGAGGATGTAGCGACAGATAAAGCCAAACAGTCTCGTTTCAAGAAGGGACTTAACTCAGGATTACAGGTGGGATTGATCACCCACACCTTTCCAGATTTCCAAGAGTTGGTGAATAAGGCGCTTATTCTTGAGGACAAGCGCAAGGAACTGGATGAGAACAGGAAGCGCAGGATGTAACAGCAGGGATCACGCCAGGGAACGCAACAACGTCTGAGAGTTGCACCAAATCGTTTTTGATTCCACCACGAATGCTACAAGGACACCGTCACGCACCAAGACCCGTCAATCGAACTACCGCACTTCAGCCGCTAGAAACGCTCGCCTGTGCAAAAGAAGGAACAGTGAGACGCCGCTACAAGCGCAACGAGCCAGGACACTTTGCCAACAACTGCCCAAAGAAGACAGCAGGAGT
Source organism: Rhipidocladum racemiflorum (assembly GCA_036346355.1). Classification (NCBI taxonomy): domain Eukaryota; kingdom Viridiplantae; phylum Streptophyta; class Magnoliopsida; order Poales; family Poaceae; genus Rhipidocladum; species Rhipidocladum racemiflorum. Next base: position 74,273,608 of record CM070569.1, on the reverse strand, counting down.
GACCCCGATTCGCTTCAATCTAGGAACCACCCCAGCTAGGACGCCAAAGATCGTGAGCCACACCCTGCATCGTGGTTAGAGGCCGAGTCAACCATGTCACCGCAGATGCAACTGCGCAGAATGCTACGGACGTCAGATCGGGTAAGTTGCTAGTTAACTCGCACTGCAATGCTTTGTTTGATTACTGAGCTTCAGATTCGTTTGTTTCGCAAGGCTTTGCTGCTAAAAATGATTTGGAGATTGCAAGGCTTAAATGCATGCTTTTAGTTCAAACCCTGGTTACGAACTCCGAACGAAAGTAGGATGTTCCGGGTGAGAATACTAATAGATGGAATAGAGTTCCTAGCGAACCTTATAATTTTGGAGACCCGGACCTTAGACGTTATTTTGGGAATGGATTGGTTATCCAAGCACAAGGCCGTATTGGATTGTGGACGAAGGACTATCTCGATTGAGAGCCCGTGTGGAAAGAAAGTGGAATTTCAAGCCACTGCGATTAGAGATGGACAGATGATGGTTAACAGTACCAAGACAATCGGCATAGAGGATGTCTCAAGAGTGAATGAGTACCCGAGATGTTTTTCCCGAAGATCTACGGTATGCCGCGACAGGGACATAGAGTTTGTGATAGAGCTTGTACTGCACAAATACGATAGCAAAGAAACCTTATCGGATGTCAACCGAGGAGTTGGTAGAGATGAAGAAACAGACTAGAGGAATTAATGGAGAAAGGATTTATCGAGGCCGAGTTAGTCGCCGTGGGAGCACCGCTTTGTTTGTCAAGAAGAAGGACGGGAGTTTCAGGATGTGCATTGACTACCGTGCACTCAATGAAGTCACCGTGAAGAATAAGTACCCGTTACCCGGGATTGATGATTTGTTTGATCACCGAGAGGAGCCGGAGTTTTCTCCAAGATTGACCTAAGATCGGGATACCATCGATTGAAGATCAGATCGAGAGGATATTCAAGACCGCATTCTCGTCAAGATATGGACATTACGAGTTTACTGATTATGTCCTTTGGATCGATTTAATGCGCCAAAGATATTTCATGAATATGATGAACAAAGTGTTCATGGAATATTTGGACAAGTTTGTTGTTGTGTTCATAGATGATATCCTAATCTACTCCAAGACAGTGGATGAGCATGCCGAACACTTGAGGCGAGTTTTGGAAAAGCTGAGGGAACAGCAACTCTTCGCCAAGTTCAGCAAGTGTGATTTTTGGAAGGACAAGGTAGAATTCCTCGGACATGTAATGACCGCAGAAGGAGTCGCCGTAGATCCAAGCAAAGTAGAAGTTGTGTTACATTGGGAGCAGCCGAAGACTGTGACCCAGATCCGGAGTTTCCTTGGAATGGCAGGATACTACCGCCGTTTCATTGAAGGCTTTTCGACAATTGCGAAACCTCTTACGCAATTGCTGAAAAAGGAGAAGAAGTTTGCATGGACGTCAGAATGTGAGACAGGATTTCAGAGTGAAGAAGCGATTGACATCAAGACCGGTGTTAGTTCTACGGATGTTAATCAAAGCTTTGATATTTATTGTGATGCATCGCGCCAAGGACTTGGATGTGTGCTGATGCAGAATGGAAAGGTCGTCGCTTATGCATTAAGGCAGTTGAGGCCGCATGAGGAAAATTATCCGACGCATGACCTAGAGTTAGCTGCCGTAGTGCATGCCTTGAAGATATGGCGTCACTATCTGATCGGGAACAGATGTGAAGTGTATACGGATCATAAGAGCCTTAAATACATATTCACGAGTCGGATCTGAACATGAGGCAGAGGAGATGGTTAGAGTTGATCAAGGACTACAATGTTGGAATCCATTACCATCCCGGGAAGGCCAACGTAGTTGCCGATGCCTTGAGTCGGAAAAGCCATACCGTGAGTAAGTTGCTAGCCACAAGTCAGGATGAGTTATGTGAGGATTTTCAGAGAATGAAAATTGAGGTGGTACCTAGCGGATTCTTGGCCGCATTGGAAGTGAAGCCTACCCTAGAGGATCAGATCCGGGAAGGACAGAAGGATGATGACAAGATCCGCAGGATTAAGTCCATCAAGGGAGAAGGCAAGGCAGAGGACTTCAAGTTGGATGAGCAAGGCACGTTATGGATGAAGGATCGCATTTGTGTGCCCAACAAGAAGGAATTAAAGCAACTGATTTTGGAAGAAGCCCATGACTCCAAGTACTCAATTCATCCTGGAAGCGCCAAAATGTATCAGGATTTGAAGGAAAGATTCGTGGCCGAGCATGAAGCGTGAAGTTGCCGAGCATGTTGCATTGTGCGACGTATGCCGAGAGTCAAGGCAATGCATCGAGACCAGCAGGATTGCTACACCACTGAAAATACCTGAGTGGAAGTGGGAGGAAATCGGAATGGATTTCATTACCGGTTTGCCTAAGACTCAAGGAGGTTATGACTCCATATGGGTTATAGTGGATCGCTTGACCAAAGTAGCCCATTTTATCCCCGTGAAGACCACCTACTCGGAGATAAGTTAGCAGAGTTGTACATGATCGAGGATCGTCTGTTTGCACGGAGTGCCAAAGAGGATTGTATCAGACAGAGGTACCCAATTTACCTCAAGGTTTTGGAATAAGTTGCATGAAGCCATGGGAACCCATTTGAACTTCAAGATCTGACCTATCATCCACAGACGGATGGAGCCAGGCCAGAAAGAGTCAATCGATTCGGAGGATATGTTAAGAGCATGTGCATTGGCTTATGCTACCTCTTGGGATAAGAGTTTGCCGTATACCGAGTTGATTACAACAATAGTTACCAGGCTAGTTCTGAGATGTCACCTTTTGAGGCCTTTATGCACGGTCGACCTGTCGAACGCCATTGAATTGGAATGAGACCGGCGAGCGCCGTGTCTTCGGCCTGATATTCTTCAAGAGGTCAAGAAGCGATTGCCATGATTAGGGAAAGGTTGAAGATCGCCCAATCACGACAGAAGAGTTATCTTGACAATCGTCGCCGGATTTGAGTTTTGAACCAGAAGACTTTGTATACCTCAGAGTTACGCCGCTCAGAGGAGTTAAGAGGTTCCATGCCAAAGGGAAACTCGCACCCCGTTATGTTGGACCATTTAAGATTTTGAGCCGCAGGGGCGAAGTTGCTTACCAGCTAGAGCTACCGCAGTCGTTAGCAGGAGTACATGACGTATTCCATGTGTCCCGGTTGAAGAAGTGTCTCCGAGTTCCTGAGGAACAGACACCGCTAGAATCAATTGAGTTGCAAGAAGATTTGACTTACAAGGAGCATCCCGTAAAGATTTTGGACACCATGGATCGAGAGACGAGGAACAAGTCAACCCGTTTCTGCAGAGTTCAATGGAGCAACCACGCGGAGAGTGAAGCAACTTGGGAGCGTGAAGAGGATTTGAAGAAAGAGTTTCCAAGCCTATTCTGTAGTAAGCCCTGAATCTCGGGGACGAGATTCTATTAAGGGGGGGAGGTTTGTAACACCCCAAAATTTTGCTTTTCTTAAATTCATGTGTGATTTGGCACTTTGGTGAATTTTTGGAATTTTCTGGAATTTATTTGGATTTATTTGGAATTTATTTGAATTTATTCCATTTTGAAATAATTAAAGAATTAAACTTTGCAAATAAAATTTTGTTGAAAATATTTTATTTGAGTCCAAAATGATCCAAAGTATTTTCCAGAATTTTTCTGGAATTTTTCTGAGTCTTTTGATATTTTTAATGAATTAAATGAATTTCTGGGAATTATTTTAAATATTAAATCGCTGGAAAATCAAGTCGGGTCAAGTACTGTTCATCCGACCGGACCCGAGTCCGAGTCCGACTCGAGTCCGACCCAAGCCAAGTGACTTGACCGAACCCTATTCGATCCCGACCGTTGGATCGAGATCCAACGGTCCAGATTGGATCGCACCGGTTGGGCTGAGTCCGGGCCGGATCCGACCGCGCCCGCGCGATCGTGGCCGTTGATCGCGCCACGTGGACGGTCCTCCGTCGTCGTCTCCGCCCGAGTCCGAGCCGGACTCCGCCGCCGCGCTCGCCGCCGTGAGGATTTAGGTTTCCGTTTTCTGCGCGGAAGCCGAGGCTATTTAATGCCCGGATCACACCCCGAGGATCACCTGGACCTTGGCGGCCGCTGTTCTAGCCGCCGCCAGCGGTGCTCGACGCGCTTCGCAATCGCCGCCGGAGTGTAGCACTCCTTCGCCGCGTTTTTGCTTGCTCGCCGCCGCCGCCCCGCCGCCGTTGACCCTAGATCCGGACTCACCGCGACGAGACGCACCAAAGGGACCTCTCACTCGCCGGAGGAGCCCGCAAACGCTGCGTTCGTGTTGCCGCCCCTCGGCTCGGCCAGTAGCCTGGCCAAGACGCCATCGCTGTCGCTCGAAAGCTTCTCGGCCGTCCGATCAAGATCCAACGCCCCAGATTGCGCCACGTCATCTCACGGTGAGATTAGTCCAAAACCACTAGATCCAATCATGACCGTCCGATCTAGATTCAACGGTCGAGATCAAACGCGTTAACCCAAACGGCGTGAGAGCCGATCTAATCTGGGCCGTTGATTTTCAAATCGACGGCCGAGATTGCGCCACGCGTCTGGAAGGCTGACCGCCGCGGCCGCCATCCACACGCGTGCGTGGCGCAGACGCCGACACGCTGGGCCCGCATGTCGGCCCAGCCTACTCGCACCATGACGCCACATCGACGCCATGGCGGGCTCGCATGTCGGGCCGATCGTCCCAGCCGAGCGCCGACGCCAAGAATGACGCCACAGTGGATCCCACTGCCACAAGATCGGTGGTCGAGCCCGCCGACGTCGGCGATGGCGTCACCCGAGGCGGACCCACTGCCGGGCCTCACGAGGAGCCGTGGGCCGAGTCCACGGTGAGACCCGAGCCGAGCGTGGACCAAGTCCATGGATCACCGACGCCACCGCCCAATCGAGGTCGACACGTGTCCAGGCTGACGCAATAATTAATTTCCAAAAAAGAAAATGATTTATTAATTCGAAATAATGATTTCAGATTTGATTCAAACTTCAAACGCTTATAACTTTTGCGTTTCAACTCCGATTTGAGTGATTCAAATTTCTAAATTTGTATAAAATTGAGATCTACCTAAATATGAATTTTATTTAATTTTTGGACTAAAGTTTTTCTCTGTAAAATTATTTAATTGATTATTTAAACTTTAAATAATCATAACTTTTGCATTTTAACTCCAAATTTGACGATTCCAGTTTCTAAAAATTCATAAAATTATGTTCTCTCTGTTTATGGATTTTATTTGGATGTTTGGACACTTTTTGCCTATTGTTTATTTGTGTATTGCTATTTGCACGCTTTACGAGTAGACGTTGAAGTGCCGAAAGGATTCGAAGGAGAAGTATTGACTCATGATCCAACTCAAGACCAAGAACAAGTACTTTTTGAAGGCAAGTTGTGCTTTGACCATGTTGATCCTATTTTGAAATCTATTTTGATTTAACCTATTGCATGCTAGTTCAATTAGAAAAATACTTTATTTAAATATGGGGAATTAGATAAACACCAATTTGCTGTATGACACCTTGATTACTTAAATATGTGCCATGACCCCTTGTCACCCTAGTTGTGGATTACTAGTTGGACATTACTAAAATTGCCAACATGGGTTTAGATCGTTGTAGTATACTTGTCGATGATTGGAGAACGGGCTCCCGTCGAGCTTACTTGTTGAATGGGGGATCAACAGAGCCCCGTCGTACGGACCGAAGAGGGCGTTCGAGCGACGCGAGCTCGGGGGAAGAAGAAGGGTGGAGCACGATGTTTTATCCTGGTTCGGGCCTCTCACCGCCGAGATAATAGCCCTACTCCAGTGTATTGTATTCTATCTCCGTGTCCCTCCCCCCTTTTACAGATCTTCAAGGGGGGGTTTAAATACTACGACTAGAGGTACACAGAAGGTAACTACCTCCTGGGATCGCGCCGCGTGATCGTACTTACGATCCACTGTCCTTGACCCGGGCGCTATTTGAATTTCGGGTATGATTTCCCTTGATCTCCGGCTGATTGGTTGCCACCTTCCTTCCTTGTGGCATTGACGGGCACCCGACCAAATCACCCGAAAGGTGTCGTGGCCTCTCCGAGCATGCTTGCCCGTGGGGGGGGGGGGGTGTTTGGTGCTTCTGCGAGCGAAGGTGCAAATGCGTATGCTCGGAGGAGAAGGAGGGATGCTCGTTCCGTTCTCCGAGCATCTTCTTTTAGTGTTGCTTGGCCTGGGTTTAGCTTTTCCCGGGTACCGTGGTCTTTTGCCGATAGCCAATCCTCGATACCTAGCCCGAGGTTCAAGTGGGGAACCTCGGGCTTCCCTTGAGCCTAAGAAGACTTGAAGGGGATTGAATTTCCTTTGGTCGTGGCTCACGACCATTTTTCGTCGAGACGAACTTTTTACCCGCGCGTGCTTGCTCCGCGTGGGCGCTGTTTGGTTGTTCTGCGGTTCCTTCTTCCGAGAAGCCTCCTTGTAACTGCACGGTAGCTTTCGAAAGCGCTTTCTTCATCCAGTGTGTCGCTACGTGATAGGCGGCGATTTTAACCTGCCCCTTCGCTGTCTTTTTAACCCTTTCTACCGGGAGAGGTCGGAGTTACATTGTCTCTTTGCTCGTCTTCGGCAAGAAATCTTCCAAGAGCCCTAGCGCCCAAGAACGCCGCTCCTCTTCCTTCTTTGGCCATGGCGCGCTTCAAGGTCACCAGATGACCGAAGGAGGCTCAGTGCTCAGGGATGTGGGGTACGTCGACCCAAGCTCGGGCCGTGTGCCCGGGGGCGACGCGGTTCCGGCACCGCGGGAGACGGAGATCGTCTCCTGCGAGTTGTACGCCATCAACGGGCTTCGTCTGCCCGAGAGCGACTTCCTCGCCTCCGTGCTTGCATACGTGGGTGCGAGATCTCTCATCTCCACCCCAACTCTATCCTTTCTCTCGCAATCTTCTCTCATCTTTGCGAGGCTTACGTGGGTGTAATGCCCACGGCTAGCCTCTTCTTTCACTTCTATTCCCCCTTCCGCACCGGCCGATGGCTCACGGCTTGCGTTTATCTTCGCCTCCGCCCAACCGACCATACGAGTACCCCTTCGTTGCTTTGAAGGACTCGGTGTCGGGTTGGGCCGACCTCTGGTTCTACCGGAAGAAGGCGGAGGGTCCCGATTGGTCTACATCGGGAGGACGCTCCGCCATCGAGACGGCGCCCGCCTGCGTGCAACCCGAGGAAGAGCGGGTGCTCGGACGATCGGTGAGCTTGCCCAGATGGGGCTCACTGGTCGGGATATCGCCGGACTTCACCTTCAACCGGTGTCCCCCGAGGCGCCGCGAGCATCCTTTCTTCGAGGTGACCGGGTGGCACGACTTCACCCGCGAAGACAACGCAGGTATGTTCAGGACCTCTTTCCCGAGCATCGCTTTCTAGTGATCGGTGCTATGCATATATATATATCTTTTGTCTTAGTCTTCGGTTATGACGCTTCGAGGACGGATTGGTTGACGAGAGGGTCGCCGAGATGTTCGGCGCCGAAGGAGAAGGAGCCGACGCCCAATCGCCAGGTCCCCAAGAATATTTTCGACCGCGACGCGCGTAAGTACATCTTTACGCTTCCGCTCGGGGCATGTTTTCCGAGCTCATTCCTCCCGATTTCTGTTTGCAGGAGAAGGTCGCCCTCGAGCTTGAGGTGTCGAGCGCTGCAGCGCTGCCGCAAGCCAGCACCCCGGCCAGGGGCTCCCGCAAGAGGGCGGCGGGTCGAGGCCGCCAGGCATCCGCCTCGCCTCCCCGCGCCAAGCGGTCGAGGCGCCGAGCTTCGACCAGGACCCCCACGCCGCACCTTGAGTACGCCGACCGCCAGGAGGTAAGCGAACTCCGAATTTGGTTTGATGACTTCAAACGGAGGAAGCCGGAGCTGATGAGCCGACTGGGACAGCTCGCCGAGCAGGCGAGGAAGGCCGAGGAGGAGGCCAGGTCCCTCCCGATCAAGGAGCGGCCGAGAGGCAGATCAAGGCCCTCCAGACCAGCTTACTCGGGTGGTCGATGACCCCGAGGAGGAGGAAGAAGAGGAGGCCACTTATGCTGCAGTCGGAAGGAGCAGGAGGTCGACCTCTCGAGGCCGCCTCGCCATTTGGAAGAGGTCGACATGGACGACGTCGACCGGCGATGGCACGTGCCGATGCCGCGGAGGAGCGTGTCGTGGTCGTGGGCCGAGGCCTACGAGGCGCCGCGAGCGGTCGCCCGTGGCGTAGCGAGGAGGCCGAGGAGGACGGCGCGCCGGCGGGCGAAGGTAAGTTCTTACTTTATTCTCTTATTCTATTCTTGTCTTGCGATTTTCTTCGCCAACCCCACCCTGTTTGGCGTGGGCGTGATAGCTCGGATGTCGTTTGGACTTCCGCCAGATGGTCGAGGAGATTATCGACTCTGCGGTGGGACGCCGAAGCTCGACCGCGTCGTCGGCCAAAGTGATGGCCGAGACGGAGGAGCCGGCGCCCGGCTACGGACTCAGTGAGCCGTGCTTCCCTCGGCGGGACCGTGCTTTCTTCGGCGGACGCGAACCTATTCCGCCGCGGAGGAGCAGGAGTTGCAGGGATCGAGGACCAAGACGCTTTGGCCTTGGTCCCTTGCGAAGAGACGATGCGGCGAGGCTCAGCGCCGAGCCCCGAGGAAGGGAGCTTGGTTGTCGCCGACCAACAGCCCTTGGTCGTGAGCCAAGGAGAGAGGAGGAGGTCGTCCCGACCTAACTCCTTCGGCCTTGGGGCACCAGCGCCCCGGCCACGGAGGTGCAAGGGGCGGAGGTGATCGTCCTTGATCAAACGCCTCCGGCCATGAGCATCGGTCGCCTCCGACTACGGAGGGACGAGAGGCGGAAGTGATCGCTCGATCCAATGCCTCCGGTCGCAGAGCATTGGTCGCCTCCGGCCGCGAGAGGGACAAGAGGCGGAGGTGGTCGTTAACGACCAAGCGCCTCGGCCAGCGGAGCAAGGAGTGGCGGCGCTTCGTGGTTGGCGTCTGACCCGGCGTGGTGTCCGACCAGGAGGAAGGCGCCACGAGCCGCTTGTCGTGGAAGAGGATCGACCTCGGGGCGACCCGGGTTGGTCGAAGGTGGTGACGCCGTTGCCCTCCCGAGCACCGGGTGCTTTCAGGAGGAGCAAGACCCGGCGACGTGCCGGCCGGGATGACTTGGTCAATCCCTTCTTTCGGCCGGCGCGACCGATCGACCGCCAGCTTCAGGACAAGTCGGTCACCGCTCTTCTCGTAAGTTTCATGTTTCTTCTTTTTCCTGCGATCGATCTTCCGGGAGTCCGCTCGACTTTTTCCTTCTCTTTTCTCTTCTCGCTCAAGTTTGCCGCGAAGGCTATGGAGGATATCGACGCTACCTCGGTCTCCCAGAAGAGTAATGGTCGTACCATCGCGAGCAAGACGCCAAGATCGCCGATCTTGAGCGTCGGGTCTCCGAGGTGCGCGAGGCCGACTGAAGCACTGGAATCGGCGAGAGCCTCATCGCCGGCTCGACCAGCTCTTCCAGAGCGAGGCGAAGAGCACTTCAGAGCGTATGCGCGCCGAGCTTGACGAGGAGCCGGTGAAGCTTCGGGGGACCTTGGCGAGCTCGAGCGCGAGGAAGCCCACTCAAGGAGGCGCAGCGCCTCAGGAAAGCGGCCGAAGGTCGCGGCTGGCTGAAGGTCTGGACCTAGAGGCGGAGGTCGACTCCCTTAAGGACGAGCTCGCGCCTCCAGGCCGAGCGTAGGACTTAGCTCCTCTTTATTTTTAGCTCATGTAAACCCTGTAAAAAACAACGCTTGGGTTAAATGAGCAAACTTGCAGGTGTTTGGTCCTTGCCTGTTTTTCTTGAGCTCGCCTTCAACATATGCCCGTATGATCCTGGTTCTGCAGAAAAAGGAAACAAGTTCCTGCATAGAGCATACAGCATAGATACGAGCAAAGGATCCTTGATAAGAAGGGACGGAACGTTCCTATCATACGGAGCCCCCCTGCCATGGACAAAGGTCGTGCCCTCACCGTTGCGAGCACGAGTTTGTTCATGGGAGAATTTTAAGGATCGCTTTGGTCGTGACCTAGATAGATCGGTTGCGTTGAGGGAAGTGTGAGCACAGGGAAGACGAGCTTTAAACCAACAATACGTAGAGCCACCATACCCGATTGGTCACTGAACCGGGCTTAGAGTGGATGCTCGCGACCGACCACGCATCTGTGAAGAGCTACTGTGGAAAGTGAGCGATTGGGCGAGCATCGGCCGGGGCCAAGGGAAATGGTGCGCACATATTTGTCGGATAAGTTCGTCAGTAGTCTTTGGTAGCAGGCGATGCTCGTTCGACAAAGCGAGGTCAAAACACGAGAAAGAGGAAAATGATTTATTTGAAAGAACGCAAGGGGCGCGAGATAGGAGTACTCGTCTAAACGTAGAATTTGCGCAGTTGATCGATGTTCCAGGTGCTGGTGAGCTCCCGACCATCTGGCATCGCGAGGCGAACAGCCCCCGGGCGTGCTGTAGACATGACCGTGTAGGGGCCCTCCCACCTTGGGGTCAGTTTGTTGGCCTTCGACAGGTCTTGAACTCTTCGTAAGACCATGTCGCCAACTTGTAGGGCCCTAGGTCGGATTGTCTTGGCCGCATGCCTACGAAGAGCACAGTAGGTAAGTCGCAGGCCGAGCAACGCCCGTCGCGTGTTAGCTCGACGAGGTCCAGGTCGACGAGGCGCTCAACCTCTTGATCGATGGAATCGATCGATTGCACCTCGGGAACCCGGCACAATCTCGGCAGCGAACGGCCTCCGCACCGTAGACGAAGTTGGAAAGGAGTTTCGCTGTGGCTTGACTCGTCGTGGTGCGAGACAGACCAAAGAACGGCGGGAAGCTCCTCCACCCATCGCCGCTTGTCTTTGGTTGAGGGTCTTAAAGACCCTCTTTTATGCCACTGGACTAGGCGGCCGTTTGCTCGCTCATTTGCTCAGTTACTCTGTGGATGTGCCACGAAGCGAAAGCAGACCTTGGTCCCGACCTCCTCGCAATAACTTTGGAACAGTTCACTAGTGAATCGGGTCCCGTTGTTCGTGATAAGGCGGTTGGGTATCCCGAACCGAGTTACCACATTACTGCGGAGGAATCTCTTGGCCGCTGGGCCGAGATGGTCGAGCAGGCTCGGCCTCTATCCACTTAGTGAAAGTGTCGATGGCCACGAGCAAATACTTGCGGCCTTCGACCTCGGGAAAGGGTCCAAGGACGTCGAGACCCTGGTCGAGAATGGCCACGAAAGTGGTATGGTTTGCGGCGTCTGTTGGTTGACGGGATTTGCGAGCATGGAATCGCATGCTCGGCAGTCGTTACGATTGACCGTCGTCCGTCAAGGCCGTGAGGCCAAGAGTAACCCAATCGGAAGGCCTTGCTCACAAGCGTTACGAAGGCGAATGAGCTCCGCACATCCCTTCGTGGATATCACGAAGAAGGCATCGCCTTCCTCCTGGGAGACGATCTGGAAAGGATTCCTACGCGCTTTTCGGTATAGGTCGCCGATCGATTTGTCTTGAGAAGATCGCCTTGTTAGCCAGGAACGCTCGGCTTCTTCCTCGGGCAATGTCCCATGCGCAAGGTATTGGATGAATGGCGTCATCCAATTTGCGCTTTGCTCGAGGAATGAGACCCTACCGCCCGGTCTCTGGTGCCTCCTCTTGAGAGGGAATGGAGGGCTTATGTAGGTGCTCGACAAGCACCACGGAGCGGTGGTTTGAGAGGAACCGACCTTAGACATTTGGTCGGCCAGGGAATTATCCTTCCTGGGATGTAGATTACTTCAAATTCTTGAAGTATTTCTCCATCTTCCTTACTTCGCCAGTGCAGCGCCATTGAGGTATCGGAACACCGATACTCCTTGTTGACTGGTTCACGACCAACCGTGAATCGCCCTTCACGGTGAGTCGTTGGACTCCTAGCGATTTACATGCTCAAGTCCGCCAAAAGGCCTTCAGACTCCGCCGTTGTTAGTCACAAATAAATGTAGCCGGATGGCGTCTTGTAGCTGTTCTCCATCCGGGAGACCAAGATGACGCCTTGACCCCGGCGCTCGTATGCTCGGGATCCGTCAAAATACAAGGTCCAGGCGTTTCCCTCGAATCATTGGTCCCGCAGGCCGGTGGTGCCGAGCCGACCATTCTCGCCACGAAATCAGCCAGGACTTGTGATTTTATCGCCGCGGCGGGCGAGAACACCACTTCGAACTCGGCGAGCTCCATTGCCCACTTGGCTATGCGACCACCGGGCGTCTGATTTTTCAGATTTCCTGAGTGGGAAGCTTGGTCGGCACTACGATCTTGTGTGCTTGAAAGTAGTGACGTAACCGGGAGGCCATCAAGAATGAGTACAAGAGCTTCGGACCTCGGGTAACGCTCCTTTGGTCCATGAAGTACTTGGCCGACGTAATAGATAGGTCGCTGGTACCATTTCTCTCATCGCCAACACCGAGCTTACCGCTTGGGTTGCCGCCAGGTATAATAGCAATTCTTCCCCTAGTGGGTGTGACGAGGGCGGGCGGTTTTGAGAGTCTCGCTTCAGCTCTTTGAACGCGCGATCGGCTTCCTCGGTCCACGTGAAGCCATCATGTTTGCGGAGGGCTTTAAAGAAAGGTAGTCCTCGTTCCCCCAGCCGAGAGACGAACCGGCTTAAGGCGGCCATTCTTCCGGTCAGAGCTTGTACTTCCTTTACGCAAGTAGGCGACCTCATGTTCTCAATGGCTTCGATCTTCTCCGGGTTAGCCCCAACGCCGTGTGGCCCGACCATGTAGCCGAGCACCTTGCCAGCCTTCACGCCGAATACGCATTTTTCTGGATTTAGCTTTATTCGATGCTTATTGAGGTTACAGAAAGTTTCTTCCAGGTCAGCAACGTGACCCGAAGTACTCTTGCTTTTGACGACTATGTCGTCGACATACACCTCCAAATTCCGACCTATTTGGTCTGTGAAAGTCTTCTACATGAGGCGTTGAAAGGTTGCTCCCGCGTTTCTCAGACCGAAAGACATGGTCTTATAGCAGAAGGTACCGAAGGGGGTGATGAAGGAAGTCTTTCCCTCGTCTTCGCGCGACAGGCTGATCTGATGATAGCCTGAATAGGCGTCTAGGAAGCTCATGGTCTGTGACCCTGCCGTCGCGTCCACCAATTGGTCTATGCGAGGCAACGGTAGTTGTCTTTTGGGCACGCCGCTGCGTTCAAACCCGTGTGGTCGACGCATTACGCGCCACTTGCCTCCTTTCTTCGATCTGAATCTGGATTGGCTAGCCACTCGAGTGCTCGATCTCTCCGATGAAGCCAGCTTTTAGGAGTTTATCAAGTTCCTCCGGATGATTGCCTGCTTTTTCCGGGGAAAAGCGTCTAAGTTTAATCTCCTTGGTTTTTTGTCAGTCGAATCGCTAGCTCGTGCTCGACCACCTCCCTTGGGACCCCGGGCATGTCGGATGGTTCCCAGGCGAACACATCCGAACTTGCCCGGAGGAAGGTGCCGAGCTCGAGTTCCTATTTGGGATCTCAGGAAGATCCCAAATGAATGACCTTGGCCGGTTCCGACTTCGTTGAGCGGAACAGCCTTGGTCTCTCCTCCAGCCGAGGGCAAGTTTAGGCCGGAATGCTTCGGCTCTTGGTCGAGGCGCATGAGTGGGCAATCGACCGACCATATCCAGCGCTCTTTCGCCGCAATTGAGTGCGGACTTGTGGTTCCTTTGACGGTTATGACTCCGCTCGCCCGGGAATCTTCAGTAATCGATACGCTGCGTGATGCGAGGCGGCCATGAACTTGGCCAAGGCCGGCCTGCCGAGGATGGCGTTGTAGGCCGACTCGAAGTCCACCACTTCGAAGGTGATTAGCTCCGTTCTGAAGTTACTTGGGCCGCCGAAACTTACGGGCAGGACGACCTGTCCCAGAGGTTTGATCGAGGTGCCCGGGACTATCCCGAAGAAGGGCACGGCCACACTCTTGATTTTGGAACGAGGAATCTGCATCTCGTCCAAAACCTTGGCTGAAATAAGGTCCAAAGAGCTTCCGGAGTCTATGAGGACCCGACCGACGATGGTATTGCTGATGGTGGGGTTCACGACCATCGGAAGCCTCTGGGGTTTGGTCATCCCAAGGGGACAGTCGTCCTTGGAGAAGGTTAGGGATACCTCCGACCATTTAAATTTCTTTGCAGGAGGCTTACCCTGGGTAACATGGTGCACTTCCCTTGCGGCCTCCTTTAAGTCCCGACGGGACTTGTAGGCGGAGGAGCCCCCGAAGATGACCGCTATGTGATTCCTTGGTTCTTGGTATTCCATGTCATCCTCACTTTCCTCGGCGGGCTGTTTTCCTTTGTCATTATCACCCTGCTCTGGAAGCGTTGGCATGGGCCCCTGCCGTAAAATCGCCTCCAGCGGTAGGTCCATGTTCGGCAATTCCGTAGAGTCGTGCCTGCGCGCTGGTGAAGCGGACAAGAGGTCGCCCGTCGGTCCGCTTTGGTCGCCTCGCCGTCCGCTTGGTCGCCTCGTCCTCGAGGCCTGTGTGGTTGTCCTCTTCCCGGCGTTAAGCCCCGTGACTGGCGGGTTGTTTCGGGTTGTTGTTGTTCCACCGCGGCTACCATGGTGGCGAGGCTGCTTTTCTTCTTTTTCTTGATCTTCTTGTCTCTGCAGTCGAGCCCTTTTTGCTAGCCGAGGTCTCTAAGCCAGGTTGAGGCGGCAGCTTCCTTCGCCCAAAGATCTTCTTCCATTGACGGCCTCATCTGCGTTGGCGTATCGATCGGCCATTCGGAAGAGCTTCGTTCGCCGTTAGATCCGGTGGATCTCCGTGTCCTGTGTGAAGCGCACGTCTCGTACCCCGAACTTGAAAGCTCGGACGACAGCCTCGTCCGATATTTTCGGGATCGAGTTCCGGACTTGGATGAACCTCTGGACGAACTGTCGCAGGGTTTCCCTGTCCGTCTGTATCAAGCGCTCCAGGTCGCGCTCCTTTCGGCGGATGTAGCGGACGAAATTTGCTCGAGCCGGCATCGAAGCCGCCTCAGGACCGTATGGATCCTTCCTTCGATTGAAAAGCCACGCATCTGGCGGCTCGTCGGAGAACCGTCGGCGGGTAATTCGCCATCACCCCCTCATTGCCTCGTGGCGAGGATGGCGGTAGTGTATATTGAGAGGAATTCGTCCGGTTCGGGTCCGTTGAATCTCTCGGCGTGGCCGGGCTTGAATCTGTTCGGCCATGCGACGTCCCGAGGGAGCTTCGTGAAGGCTCGGCAACCGAAACTTCGGTTTCGCGGTGAAACCCTCGCCACAGCGGCCTCCACGCTGGTCTTCCATCCAACGCCCAGCCTTGGCCGAGTCGGGAGAAAACCTCCTGTGTGATCTGCCGTGTCGACGACCGCTTGGTCGTGGAGCGCTTGAGCGTTAAATGTCTGGGCGACAGGCAGATATCGCCCCGAGGTTGCTCTGTGGATTAGGGGCCTTTCGGATCGGATTAGCGATGCAGGCGATCTCCGAGCATGGCTCCGGGATTCGCCTCTGGCGCGACGGGAGTGTTTGCGATGGTCCCGGAAACACTCGGGCATCCCGACCTCGAGGGGGATCCGAGACTTTTAGCTCGGCGGCAAGCCTTTCCAAATCTTCGGCTACGACCCTGCCCACGGCCTCTAAGTCTACTTGCTCGGGGAAACTGCGCAGGTCACGCACAACCGCCGCCAAGGCCTGTAGCCATTCCTGTTTCCGGTGAACTGGCGGCGGTGAGCTTTGACGGTGCTCTGGAGTGCGATCGGGAGTTCGGTACCCGCGAGAGTTCCTTTCCGTGGAAGCGCACCTCCCCTTTGCTTGGCGGCGAATGCTTGCGAGGGTCTTTCCCAAAGACGCCTCCAGGTGGAGTCTGGCTGCCTCGTAGTGGTCGTGCTTGGCAGCGTCCGAGGATCCCTCTCCGGGCTCCGCACGGCTCCCGGCCACGTTGACTCGACGAGAACGGGATGAAAGCGATGGGGACATCATTGTATCCCCTTGGGACGCAGATCTCTGGCCGAGCTCTAGGTCATCCGGGTATGTCCAGGCCATCGTAGAGCTCGTCGCGATGCCCCTCGGGGTCTCCGAGGGTAATGTCTGGGAATGGAGGATCTGCCTCGCGTTCCGTGTCCGGAAAGGCTCCCAGACTCAGTGTGACCGATAGGATCGGTCACCCTGGCCACGTTGTCGGCGGCGTAGTACACGTCGTCATCTTCAACGTGGTCAAAAACACAAAGGTCCCGAGTGTCTCCCGAGTTTGGCATCCTCGAGGATCTCGATCCGCACGGAATCAAGCTATCGTCCCCACGACGGCGCCCGGTATCGGCGATTGGAGAACGGGCTCCCGCCGAGCTTACTTGTTGAATGGGGATCAACGAGCCCGTGCACGGACCGAAGAGGGCGTTCGAGCGACGCGAGCTCGGGGGAAGAAGAAGGGTGGAGCACGATGTTTTATCCTGGTTCGGGCCTCTCACCGCCGAGATAATAGCCCTACTCCAGTGTATTGTATTCTATCTCCGTGTCCCTCCCCCCTTTTACAGATCTTCAAGGGGGGGTTTAAATACTACGACTAGAGGTACACAGAAGGTAACTACCTCCTGGGATCGCGCCGCGTGATCGTACTTACGATCCACTGTCCTTGACCCGGGCGCTATTTGAATTTCGGGTATGATTTCCCTTGATCTCCGGCTGATTGGTTGCCACCTTCCTTCCTTGTGGCATTGACCGGGCACCCCGACCAAATCACCCGAGCAGGTCGTGGCCTCTACGAGCATGCTTGCTCGTGGGGGGGGTGTGTTTGGTGCTTCTGCGAGCGAAGGTGCAAATGCGTATGCTCGGAGGAGAAGGAGGGATGCTCGTTCCGTTCTCCGAGCATCTTCTTTTAGTGTTGCTTGGTCGGCGGGTTTAGCTTTTCCCGGGGGTACCGTGGTCTTTTGCCAGATAGCCAATCCCCGACAATACTGCTTAGACCTGCTACGTGCTCATGACATGATTTTGGACAATCAAATGTTAATATTGACTTAATGATATATTGAACCTGTTTTGGAAAGGTATCATGTGATGTTGATGGCACGTGGTGCATGGTAATCAACTGGGGTTTGATAAATAGTTTTTGACCGGGGCATGTGGCAAGAATGATTAGGTGGGCCAGTTGTGGCACTGGGGATGTTGATTTGGTTCTTCGGGTAGTCTTGCCCTGGTCACCCTAAGGACTTCACCTTGCAAGCCTTTGAACTGGGTCTAACGTGCAACCACATGTCTGTAATGGGACGGACCTAGTTGACTAAGTTGCTAATAACGTACCTGTGGGACCTCAGGAGGTCAACTACACCCTTTGTGTAAGTTGTACGGGGAGCGTCTGGGCCGAGGCCAGGTACCCATCTAACGGTTGATTGGCCTAAACTTCGCCTTAGCTAAGGGAAGGGTTAGTGTGCAATAACAGGGAGGACCACTTGTATTGTTAGAAGTTTCGAAAGACTTTGTTACTGAACTCGCCTTTGTGGTGTTTGATTTGTATCTTGTGGGTAAAGTGCATAACCTCTGCAGAGTGTAGAATCTATTCGAATAGCCGTGTCCGCGGTATTGGACATCGCTCGGGAATTACTGATCAAGGGTTAGATTTTCTCAAAAATAACTTGGATTTGAAAGGTTGGGTTGGATTAATAATAATGTTGATGGAAACGTGGATTAGGATGGGAAAGATGTTTACTAAACTCCTGGAAAAGTTAATTATACTTTACTTGTTTCTCTGCTTCGAATCTACTTATGC
Organism: Rhipidocladum racemiflorum; assembly: GCA_036346355.1. Classification (NCBI taxonomy): domain Eukaryota; kingdom Viridiplantae; phylum Streptophyta; class Magnoliopsida; order Poales; family Poaceae; genus Rhipidocladum; species Rhipidocladum racemiflorum. Next base: position 74,255,823 of record CM070569.1, on the reverse strand, counting down.
TACTTGTCAAATCTTGTTTCTGCAAATATACCTTGAGCTATTCCTTTGTACCAAGCCATGCATATAGTATATTAGCTTGCATTCTGTGCATGACTTGCCGAGTACCAAGTACTCACCCTTGCCACAATACAACACCGCTTGAAGAGGAGACTACACCACTTTGGAGGAGGAGCTCCAAGAGGATCCGTCTACTTAGGAGCGAGCCCGGTCGGTTGCCTGTGGTATCTTGGATGGCGCCACGAGTTATTTGATTTTCCGCTGCTACTATTTCTCTCTTAATAAGTTTCGCCTGAGGCGTCGTGCATTTGTAACTTGACCATAAGGTCAAGTAACCAGTTTGACTATTTAATTAAAGTACTTTACTAGTATCGAGTGGTATGATTGTGATATTTACCGATGTTAAGACTGTGTGCACTAGCGCGTTCCTGGACTAGTGCTGAATACACAGAGGGTCCGGATTTGCAAATTCGGGGTCCCGACAGTAAAGAAAACTTAAGGCTTGCTTCTCTGAAAGCAACCAATGATTAATATGTTCTTCAAATAATTTTTTAAGAAATGTGGTCTTCTTCATGTGATCGAAGAATAGCTTCCACCTAGAGTTAAGTAGAAGTGCTGTTGTGATAGATATTCCAAGGCCAATGTTTTCTTCTCCTGACAGTATGGGTTGATGTACTTGTATAAGACAAATAACCATGAGGGAGAACTAGAGAAGAAAGTACTTGGCTACGTCAATATTAAGGTATTCTCAATTTCTCATTTCCTTACAAGAATTCATTAATTATATATACACACATATCGTCGTATCGGTGTTTTTGAGAAAACGTCGTATCACGGTATTGCCGTATCGTGTATCCGATATGCATCAGGGTATCCGGGCAACATAGGTTGAAACTGAAACCGACTTATGTTAACCGGGGAATCTGGAACAACAATGTCTGCATGGATACATAAGACAAGATAAGAATCGCTAGAAATCCATCGCAAATTATTTTTTGGGGTGTGTGTATAGCATCTATCGTATGTTTTTATCTTAAATAACATTCAAATTTTGAACCATAGGATGGAATAACCCAACAGTTAGATTAAACCATACGATCCTCATCTCTATCGGTCCAACTCATGGAAAACGGATCCAAATCTGAAGCGCGTTAATGGCTTGTTTTGTTTACAAATGGGCAAAAAACATGTAGTTCAGATCTTTGTTTTCACGTGTAACTCAAACCACAGCCTAGCTTGAGCTCCAAAATAAATCAGTTGGCTCTAGGCTATGGGGCCCACATGTCAAAAAAAAGCGTGAGGGAGTTGAGATCAAACTTCCAACAAAAAAGGGAAAAGAAAAAAGAGATTAAACTTCCGAAGGAAAAAAGAAGAAGAAACTAGATAATCTATCAACACAGGAGAAGAAGAAGAATCACGGAGGATCAGCTGGATTTTAGAGGTACATACCCGTTTCTGATTGTTCCCTCTGAAAATCATGGAGCATCAGCACAAAAGAAAAAGAAAAGGACGCATCATGTTGTCTCTCCCAATTTGACCGACATGTTCATGTTTGCTTTACTTCCATGTTTTTTGTTTATCCCCCACATTGCTCTCTTCCAACTTGCACTATGTATTCAATGCTTTCTTTAATAGAAAAGTAGTGTTATGTGTCGATTCGTCCATAATGTTCGACAACTAGGCACAACTATAGAACTATAGCATCAACATTGCTCTGTCAGATTCTTTATGCAAATACTATATAATGTATCCGATCATTAGTGATGAGGGGTATCTAATATAACATTAGTTATCGAGAAGACAAAGCCTTAGTGTATGAGTGTATGGATGATCAGCTTGCTATTTTTGAATCAATCAACACAAAACAACACAAACAGACTCACAACTAGGAGTGGCAATCGGGTCGGGTAGCTCCGGGTCCGTCCCCCGTGGACCCGGACCCGAGACCCGAGACCCGAATTGCAGACCCGAACCCGGACCCGAATTGACCTACGGGTCCTAATCTGGACCCAGACCCGGACCCGACGGGTACCCGGGACCCGAAACTACAGTAGGACCCGAAATCACAGATTCACAGCTACAGTAAATGATTTCACATTTCCAGGCTTCCAGCAACTCCAAACAGCCATATGATGCATAGCAAGGTTATCAACTCTAAATGGTACATGATTTCAGCAAACAAGTCAACAGAATGGGAAGTATAATAAAGGAACCATACAAAGCATGCAACATATCACATATGAGAAAAATTAGCACAACCCAACCCGAACAATGGAGGGTCCATTTATCATACTGAATAAAACTAAGATTTATTCACAGTAGTGGTGCTTCACATTATCACATACTTAATATTTGATGGAATATATAAGGTAAAGCAGATGCCTTTCTCAAATACAGTTAAGGAAATATTACCATATCACCAACAATGAAATATGTACTACAAAGCAATGAATTAATCAGTTTTCCACACATCTATCCTTTGAACCAGTATTCAGTATTCAGTTTTCCAACATTTACAACTAAAGAGCCACTCAAAGATTGAGGCTAGCTATGCGGAAAAGTGGAAGTAAGGATCGCAACGAGGCTCTGATCATGACAGTGACCGATGATACGAACTAGTGATTTATTTCTTAAACTGCCAACAGCCAAGATGATTAGACACAGAATACAGGGACCTTCAACAAAAGAACATGGAGAGCAAGATAGTAAGGTTAGCATCTCTAGGGATTCAAATACCCTCAGATATCATATGAGATTATAAAAGAAGGAACACACATTGGACCATATCCTTGGAAATATTGTATTCTGTCGTAGGTAGCATTTCTAGTTATCTAGTATGACACACAAGAACATTACGCACAAAAGCAGTGAAAGCGTCGTTTACTTTTCAGAATATATGTGTCATGCTGAATTTTGATTAACTACTTGTGAGGATACAAGCAAGCAGTCAAGCAGACTAGTCATATACTGCAGATTGTGTCAAAATTCTGCCTAATGATTCTCGATTTCAAAAAGAGGGAGCAACCAACATACAGTTGAAGCACGGTCAGCAGGTTGAACAATCAACATACAGTTGAAGCGCGGTCGGCTGGTGAAGCGCGGTCAGCAGGAAGCCGGGTCGCGGTCGTGAAAGTGCATCTAGGCCCCTAAATTGGTTTTGGTTGATTAATGACAAACGATTAAAGGGACTAATGTCTTCAATGAGCTTGTGAGCAGGTAAAAGGTTCAATGTGAGATCTTCTACATGCGAAGGATACCCTCAAACGAATATAAGCGAGTAAAACGGCATTGTATTCTTATTTTCTATTTTTTGTGTCGTAGGAATGCCGTACTATTAAGGGGGATGCATCGTAAATGATCTAGGATAATCTCTATGCTCAGATGAATGCTACTTTAATTCTTGTTAAGACCCTAAGTCACCGCGCATGCACCGGAATGTGTTTTTATCAAAGTTCAAGTCGGACATTCCGATATTACATCGGAAGTTCCGATGTTGCCGGACATTCCGATGTGCATGCTTGCTTCAGTCCGATGCGTGGAAGATGTATCGGAAGTTCCGATATTTTCGATCGGAAGTTCCGATACGTTGTTGAAGCTTTCTAGGATGCTCTCTGTAAATATCGGAAGTTCCGATATTTGACATCGGAAGTTCCGATGTGTTCAAACCTGAAAAAGGGAGCTCTCTGGAATTATCGGATATTCCGATATATTGGATCGGACATTCCGATGTTAAGTCGGAAGTTTCGATGTTTATATCGGACAGTCCGATATGGACTTAGAAGCATTTGTCAAAGTGCTTTTCTGGGAACATCGGAAGTTCCGATGTAGGCATCGGAAGTTCCGATGCACCTATTTCGACCGTTGAAGTGCGCTCGAGTTCTGAAAGTTTGCACATATCGGACATTCCGATGTTGACATCGGAAGTTCCGATATGCAGCTGAGTGGGTGTATAACGGCTAGTTTTTGCAAGAATCTATAAATACCCCACTCCTCTTTCATTTGAAGGCAACACACTCATGTTGGCAGAACTCTAGAGCACCTTGAGCACTTTCTAGCCTTCTCTTGAGTTCTCCTCTTTGATCTTAGGGATCATCTAGAGAGTGAGGACTAGAAGTGAGATCTAGAGCTTGATTAAAGAGCAAGTGTCATTCATCTCGAGCATTAGAGTGTCCCTCCAAGATTGTCTTCTCGGTGCATTCGTTACTCTTGGAGGTTGAAGGACTCCTAGACGGTTAGGCGTCGCTCACGAGCTCCCAAAGGTTGTGGGACGCCGTGAGAAGTTTGTGAAGGCCGGCTCCGCCTCCGAAAGGAAAGGAACCAATAGTGGAACCAAGCCTCAAGTGTGATCGAGGTTTGGGAGGAAAGGGTTGGAAAAGACCCGGCTCTTTGGAGCCTCCTCAACGGAGACGTAGGATTCCCTCAAGAATCCGAACTCCGGGAACAAATCCGTGTCATTACATTTACTTTACTTAAGCTTGTTTCCTTATTACTTTGATCTAACCTTCTCAGATTGCTTCTCAAGTTCATTATTTTCAGTTGTTAATTGTCCGTGTCAAAAGTCGATCGGACATTCCGAACTGGTATCGGAAGTTCCGATTAAATCAGAAGTTCCGATCCAACATCGGAAGTTCCGATACTCTTTCCGCTGCGACGAATTTAGTTTATTTTTAAATTGCCTATTCACCCCTCCCCTCTAGGCAACTTTCTCATCTTTTCAGGTCGACGGATGGCCGGGTCGGGGTCGCGCTGTCGCGGTCGCCGGGGTTAGCAGGAAGGGCCGCAGGAAGCGCGGTCGCGGTCGCCTGGTCTGGATCTCCTGTCGCGGATGGCAGATCTCCGGTCGCCGGATGCCGATCGGGGTCGGGGACGGCGCCACGGCGGCGGCGGCTAGCGACGCTGCGACGGTAGGGTTGGCGGCTCACAGCTGAGGCTGTGAAGGGCGGCTGAGGCTGCGAGAGGGCGACGGGCATGAGCCGTGCCCGTGAGTCCTAAGAGGCTGAGACCGGCGGCTAGGGTTGGCCGGTTGGATGTTTGGTGTATATCCTCACTCCTCAGTCCTGAGATCGGCGGCTAACGGGCCAATACACAGACTGCATAGTGGGCCGGCGGGATGGCATGCCGAAATGGGTCCGGGTCTACAGTACCCACGGGTCTATATTTGGACCCGGACCTAGACCCGAACCCGGACCCGGACCCGATCAAAAATACCCATGGGTCCAAATTCGGACCCAGACCCGGACCCATGGGTATTTCTGCCATCCCTACTCACAACTTCTTACTAGAGAAGAAAACAAAGTACTGCTATCGTTTGATACCCTAATAAGTCCATGATCCCTTTTGATGACACATGCAAAATATACAATTTCATCTGCTTAATAATCAATTTGACCGTGTCCTCGAATGCTTAGGTTATCGCATTTCTGTATCACACAGACACAGAATAGAAAATAGAAACATCCTATTCCTATCTTCATATATGATTATGATATGAACAAAGTTGTGAGAGAAAAACTACCAGAATCTAACAATGAATATGCTGTAACTATGACTATGAGCAAGTAGAATCAAAACCTGCTTAAAGATTGTGCTTGATCCAGAATCAAACCATGAATATGTATTACAAAAGTGGTATTTCAAAAACTTTTCTGGCTCTCTCTCTCTCCACCCTTTACCCAAAAGTCTTTAACCAATGCAGAAAAAGCAAACTGTTCAGAACTCTATAGATTGGCTTAGGAACATCTTGAGATTGGCAATGCCTATTGGCAATTCCAGTGCACGATGCAAATGAAGTGATATTTCAAATGTTATTGCTTCTACCAATGTAAGACTATCTCCAGCAATTTTCCTTCATTCTATTCCCTTCCCTATTCCCTTTCCAATATTCATTCCTTTTATTTCCTACTATCTCCAGCAGCATCCCCACAAGGGATTTGTGAAGGGATTGGAGAGAGAATCCCTTTCTAAAGAGATTCACTGTTTGAATCCCTTCCGAAGGGAATCGTGAAGGGAATCCGCTGGAGCACTTAGGATCTGTTCGCGAAGGGATTTGGAGGGGAAGGGAAGCTGCTGGAGATAGTCTAAGAGCATGCAGATAGAGATATTATTTATTTAGTTTAGCTCATTTTGTCCATCTTTTGCAGCCAATTTTTAACACATTTTAAGTCACTGATTAGTAGTCATGTCTAACTTTCTTAAAAAAAAATTGTCCACTGAAAAAGATACTTATAGCTACAACTATGTGTCACATTTGTAATTATCCATACGACTCAAATGAAATAATCAGTTAACCCCCCGCAACAACACACACCGGATGAAAAAACATACCTTGTTGTTAAAGGCCATCAGTACATTTCCAATTCGCTGCATAGCATACCTTGATCCTGGCACATCAGTGAACATAAGCCACGTGTTATACAATTAATAATTGAACAAAAAAATTAAATGTAAATAAGTACTAATTTTTTTTATTTTTTTTCAGAATTTTTTAAGTCTCCAACTGCTAAAAACGGCTATAAAATGACTATATTTCAAATACATATGCTAAACATGCCTAATCATGCCGGACCAGCCCGACGTGCTAGGGTACTAACCCAAGCACGTCCCGACTTGTTGGGTCGTGCCGGCACGGCTCGTTTACAGTCGGGTCGTGCCTACAGTACCAGACCTCGGGCCTGCCCGTTAGGCACGGCCCATTTGGCCACCTCTACTTAGGAGTATTAATACCTTCCTCCCTATTAAATTATCTTTGATAGAATTTTTACTACCTTGGGGGGTATCATGAGATTCACCAAATTACCTTTAAACTCTTGTACTATTTGATACCTCAATCTTTTAAACTTTTAGTACTCTTTGTTAGTTCTATTAATTTGTGATATATACGTGTGATGATTAATTTGATAACAATATTTGTGATAGAATAATTTATTTGTAGAATATTAAAGAGTTGCATTGGTTTGGTTTTTCTTGTAATAGGAGATGTAGAGTAGGTGTGTGACACATGTAAACTGCAGGTCTGGGAGAAGTTGTGTAGGAGGCGTGTAGTCCAGGAGCAGCATGCAAGTCACGCGAGTGTAACGAGACAAGACGGATAGAGGTTTACACGGACAGATGACGCAGTATAGCGGCCAGCGAATTATGAAGGTGAGCGAGTCACGAGAGATCAACGAGCAGGCTGTGCGGTCGAGTGGGTCATGTGTGTGCATGTGTGAGTAGTGAGCTATGTGCATATATTGAAACATGCCGTATGCAGTTGGTCTAGGTGTGTATATATGTATGTGATTAGAAATAGGTAATTAGAAAAAAGTTCTCTAACAAAAAAAACATAAAAACTAGCGAAGCGGTTCTAGGCGTGTGGCGAAGCCAATAGAATGGAGGTGCAACACGACCACAAGAGGAGGTGGAGCCAGGGGCATGTATTGGGCATGTCGATCCCAACAATGCTGACTCAACGTTTCGGGGGTAATATTTTTGTATCCGTAGCAAAGCATGGGTACTTAACTGGTTTTTAAAAAAGAGAAAATCAATGATTTGCCATGTCAAATATTATAATTTTGTTAAATGCCACGCCAAAGGTTACCTTTTATGATCTGTCATACTATTCCCTAAAATAGTCAATTTTGTTGAGATATTAGACTCTATCTCATTGTGGGTGAATCTGAATGATCTCTAATGGTTATTTACTATAAATATGGCACTCTATTGTATAAGAGAATCAACATAATAAAGAGAAGAGTTTTTGCATCAGTATATCGTGTGTGCTCCTCGCATTTGTTCTTGTTGTTCGCTCGGAGCATTGTGTTTGATCTACAGCAGTCGTCCTTGTTTTACAACATGTTATGAGCATGACGCTCACTAAGGCCGATCAAGATCATCTTCCTGCATCAATCGATATTAAGCAATTAAACCTACTGTAAGCCATACATAAGTTTGTGGTACGTAAGTTAATCGCATCTAAATAATTTTTTAATCTAGCATATTGATTTGTGCTAATTTCCTAGATGACTCATTTAATCTAATTAAGAAAATTAGGGTTTTTTAATAACTATTGTTCATCAAAGTATTAAAAAAATTTAAAGTCGGCACCTGTTGTGCCATCACCTAGCCCTGCCTTTGATCAGCTCCAGCCTACGTTGTGCGCTTGCCCACGTGACAACCGCCCCCGCGACGTGCCACGCCATGTGCCCCCACGACACACGACGTTGTGCCACTGCTCGGTTGTGCCCGTTGCCGGCGCGCAGTCGTGCGCGTGTAGTTCCCACCACTCGATCATGTGTGTGAGCCGTGCACACTAGCCACACCCCTGCTATGAAGCGTCACACTATCACGCCACCATGCAAGGATTCAAATTTCGTATTCGGACTCCATCTTGGGCCTGGCCGAAATCCGAAATTTCGACGAGATTCAGAAATTTCGGACAAAATCCGGACAAAATTCAAATCCGGTTTTTTTTTAACCGAGAAATCCGTAATTTTGCTAAAAAAAAGACGAAATTTGGTCCAAAAAACCGAAATCTCGACGAAATTTCCCGGTACTATCACACTTTCAATTTTTTAGGGTTTTTCAACTTCGCGGAAATTATGATCTACCTACTGTCCTACATGGGAAATGACGTGAAGAACCCAATCCGGTCAAATCTGGTCAATTACAGTCAAATCCGGTCAACTTTTATACAAATTTCGGTCCAAATCACCGAAATTTCCGCAAGATTTTAATGTATTGTAGCACTTCAAAAAAATTTTAGGGTTTTTTAATTTCGTTGGGATTATGAAACTCGGAGGGACCCGGAATCTGAAATTTCGCCGAATTTTGGCGAGATTTTGAACCCTACCACCATGCCCGTCGGCCGCACCCCTACGCCCAAAGCACCGTATCGCCGCTCTCGTCGACCGCGCCCAAGTTGTCATGCTACGACGCCCGCCACCACGTTGAGCAAGGCAGAGGGCCACAGAAGTAGGGATGGAATTGGTACGGATATTTTCCGACCGACCGACCGACCGACCGAATTGATTTGGATGATGATTTGGATAGTTTCACAGATATCCAGTTGATTTCTCGGATAAGGATATGGATACAAATAATTTACATGGATACGGATACGGATACGGATATAGAACACTGATTATCCGATGGATACGGAATATCCGAGTTTTTGTTCGGATAATATCCGAATATGACATACGGATATTATCCGAATAACATGTTTCAGAATAACACATTAACAATTTAACATGTTTCACTGTTTCAGGTAAAGTGCATTGGATGACAAGATATAATGTGTTCATGTGTGCTAGATGCTAATTTGGAGATATTTGGGTAAAGGTGGTACAGAAATTGGCAAGTGGCGTTTCAGGAGGGCTACTTAGGATTCAGCAGCATATGCCAACTGCAAATCATTTGGTTCAATTATTGCAATGGGGTGCATTGTTACTCACAGAGTCACATGTATGACAAGCTAGGGATAAAAAGGCAAAAAAAAAGACATACAAATATATTTCTTTTGGAATTTTGAATTTAAGTTTGGACCGATTTTGGAAAAAAATTGAAATTGGATTTTAAAATATCCGACTAATATTATTCGTATCCATGTTGATTCCGATCTGTATTCGATCTGTATTCATAACCGATATTATCCTGTATAATTCGTATTCGATTCTGTATTCGATAAAAAAATACGGATACGGATATGAATAGGACGATATTCGACCGTATCCGATCCGATCACATCCCTACATAGCAGCAGGGTTTCAACCTCAGCCACCTATTGTCATGGGTCACCATGGGCCGAGCGACCTGTGGGTTGCTGCCACCATGCACGCGCGACCCACAAGCTGTAAGGCCTGTTTGTTTTTTCCAAAAAAAATGAAAAATTTGAAAACATAAATCTTATGTTTGAACCCCCAAAGTGATGGTTAATAATGGCAGTAGTTGAAATTTTGTATTAAGGATCCTGAAGTTTCATGTTTTCTAAAATAGTTAATAAATTCTTTAAAGTTATAATAAATCCTAGAAATTGAATTTAAGGTATATTGGCTTTCATAAAATTTGTTGAACCTTGTTTTTTAGCACACTTTGGAAGCTTCCTCTCTCAGGGTTTATTTTTCATGGCATAATTCCATAATTATATAGGTTGTTTTTATTTTTTGGTGGGGATATATAATTTTTTTGTTGGTATTTTGTTTTTTTTCTGTTAGAGAATATTTAAGGAGATGAAATACGATTGTTTGTATATTGTTCTTCTATTTTTGTTAGATATTTTTAGGGATGTGGAGTAGGAGAGGCAGATAAACCGCCACTACTAGCTTCTTTTAAAGCAATAATAAAAATACATAAACACAAAAACATCGTGCACCATTGACTAGTAACTCTATCCCACCTAGCTCCGACTATGGCCCGGGCAAAACCAAAACCAGCTCCGCCCCGCCCTGATCTTGGGAGCTTGGTATGACTCCCTCCTTCCAAGTTTATAATGCGTATTTTTTTGAACGATTTTCTTCATAAATATATGGCGTATTTCATATTTTAATACAAAATTAGTGTGATGTTCCCTATATACCTATAATAAATATCCATCTTTACTTTACATTCTCTATATGCAAGGGATAATCTAATTATTTTTAGTGTCTTTTTGTTTACATATTAAGAAGAAATATGCCAAATAAAATTAGTCGGAGGGACTATAATCTTGTTTAGAGGCGTTGGCAAGGAATAGGGAGTTGAAAGAATCTAGAGCGGGCGCTGTTCATTTTCCCGGACCTGGTGGGAAGCACTGTTTAAAAAATTAACAAAAAACGTTAAAAACTTATGATTTTCGACCATATTGAGCCGGCTTGAGATTTGGAAGTGATCAATATTGCTACCAAAGCAATGAAGTTATCTAGTTAAATATTGTTACTAAAAATATGACTAATTCACATGCTACTAATAAAAATATTACTAATGAAGTTATTGCTACTTTATTATTGCTACCAAAGCAATGAAGTTTGCTACTTGAATATCACGAACAACAATTACAGTTTCCATGACATCGCAAGCATGCTAATCTAGGCATGGTAAGGAATCTAGGCATGGTAAGGAGGAATGCTCCTGAACTCACCAAAACTAATATGGAGGAACACATAAATGAAAACAACAGCTAGATAAACATTCAACAATGATGAAATTACAAACTAATATGGCGAACACTACTCTACCGAATATCGACTTTACTGATCGAAATTCGATATTTATCGTCGAAAGTCGTTGTAAATCTTGGAAAGTCGGTTAGGCCATGGAAATTCGTTGGAGGCTTCGATTTTCGATCTGGAGATTTGGATTTCGAGGATTACCGATCAAAAATCATTGCGCCTCCAGTGAAAAGGCAACGAGAAGCGGCCAGCGACGACCGGAGGCGAGGGGGAGCTACTCGGGATTGAATGGGGAATGTAGGGGAATCAATTATTGTCTGTCTGAGCTGATCGTTGCGCGTTTGATAAGGACAGCTCTCGGGTGGGCTGAAGTGGGCCGTGTGCTACATGAGCTCGGCCTGTGGGCTGGCCCTTTTTTGCTTTTTCTACTTTTTTGTTTACAATTTGAATGCCTAAAAAATGCCTCCAAATTTCATTTTTTTTCAAAAAAAAAATATTTATACCATAGGTCATAAGGCTATTAATACTTATTATACGAAAAAATTTGGTTAAATTTTTTTTGAACTTGAATTTGAATTTTGGCGGTACACCGATCGAAATCATTTTTCGTTGCCGATCGGTAAGACCGAATTTCACAAAATTTGACCGAATTTCAACGAAATTTAAAACCATGCTCCGTGCCATTTGCTCACGCACTCGTCCCAGTCTCCTTGGTGGCTCTCTCGTGACTAAATAGCGACCAAACCCTAGCGTCGCCATTCCAGAGATCCTCAACGCCAGCGAGTATTCACCCCGCGCTTCGGCAACCTTCATCACGCCGACTCGTCCACCTTCCTCGTCCGGAACCTTGGGGCTTCCGGATTGTCAGGATTTGGAGGAATCCGACTTCAATACCAGATCAATATCCGAAACAAAACAAGAGAAAAATTGGCTAAAAGGGGAAAACAACTTGAATGTGAAAAGTAAAGGGGAAGAATAAGTACACGCAAATGCATTAGATTCTTTTTTTCATAACAGAATTGTAACAACTCAAAGTTCTTTTATACTCTGTTCTTTCACCTGAGTTAAAGTCAGTCTGTAATTAACTGACAATTACATTACAGTGAATAGTAATTCCCGAATTCAATTACAGCCATGTGATTGAACTAAACGAAAGGGTATCTTCAGATCTGGACCGTCCAAAGACTGAATAAGCTTCTTCAGATTGATTCCTTCGCTTCTTGACACGGATCTGGGGCGACCGAGCGACGTGGAGGGGTGAGCACCGGCGACCACCACGGCGTCTTCTCCTTCGTCTGCAGCTCCCATAGAGGTTAGCACCCACCTCCACCTCCCTTCGTCCCATCGGCGCCATCCCACCGACCGCCTCCTCCTGGCAGCGGTGGAGCTAGAAAATTTACTTTTGGGGGGTGCACAGACACAATTCCATAGTCTTGTACAATAAGTTTGAAATTTGCCAAATCCAACACATAAGTTTGAAATTTGCCAAAAGTATAATACAAATAGTTCAAATAAGATCTTACATGAATAGAAGATTACAAGTACATAATGAAAATTAGATACTACTTTACGCATTCTCATGCTGTGGATACGATTGATTGATGAGAGGTGCTTTCATGCTTTCTCTTCTAATACAAGTTGTACAAATCTTAAAGCAAACGAAGGGGTAAGTAATCCTCATCTACCCTTCATCCATGCTTTAATATTTGTGTAACTTTAAAAAAGAAGAGCATAGAAGCACCTCTCTTGATAGTATCATCTCACACGTGACTCCTTGTATGTTGCAATCTGTCTTCAGCCAAATTAATGAGTGGCATAGCATCACTAATATCTTGATCCCTCTTTTGCAAAGATTGACACAAGTTATCTGTGTACCCAGTATGACTAGCATCAAGTGACTCAAAGGCTGTCACCATAGCATTTAAAAAAAAACAAAAGAAGTTCATTAACAACTCTAGAAACGCTAATTTATTTGGTTTTCTTAGGCCCAACTTCCTGTGGATATGAGGCCACAGCTCACAACTGGCGGCCATAATAAAGTTCCCATATCAGTTAGATAGGTAATCAATCATTCAGGGAGGCCTTTATTGTTCTACGCATTTGTAGCTTCATCATTTGCACCTGTTTCAGTCAAAGCATTATCGAAGGCTATCTGGTTACAGTTCCACTAAATTTTGATTATAAATTCTACAAGTACTTATATATTTTTTATTCAGATGTCAAGCAATCATCCAAACTTATGTATTTCAGGCACAACTTCACTGCATTATCTGCAGAAAGCAAATTTAGATGTCATTCGCAGATGTGCAGATACTGAGTTGGCTATTGCTGATGATGTCCATGTAGAAAAGGATATTTACGAAAGGTCCAATAGCAAATCAGTTTATGTGAATCTTTGCTCTCAGGCTACTCGCCAGCCTGCCAAGGTAAAATCTGAGGATGATCCTTCAACTCCAACCAAAAAGACTGAACTAGGCAGTGGTCCAATATCACAGCAAGTTACAACCGTAAATAGCAAAATTGGTAGCAGCGACGTGGAAGAAGCTCTAAGCAGAGAAGGCCTGTTTGATCCTCCTGCTTCTACTGGACAAACTGAAAAGAGTGACCTAGTTGGTGATCTGGCACCAGAACAAACTGTGAACAAACATACTGTTGGCTTCAGCAATGTGGAAGAAGCTGAGGTGCATTGTTGATTTGGACACTGAACCGGGCAAAAGCTTGCAGTCAACTTCTGATTCTAGGATGAGGGATGTATCATCACTTGAAGATGATTATGATTCTTCAATGCCGAATGATCTTGATGATGCAAATTGTCAAAACCTCGATACGTCTTGTCAGCAACTAAAATGTAATTATCAAAAGTTGATGCCCAGCAGAGAAACTACAGATGCAACAGCAAATATAGCCTTCTCAGTGAACTTGGCTGAAACAGACATGTAGTGTGCGATGTGAAAAATGAAGTGGACCAGGTAAGGAAAACGTAGTTGATACCAACACACTTGATGAAGGTACTGGGCAGTAGCAGCAAGATGTTTGCATAATCAATCTTGTTCTCACAGCTGCTGTCAATTCTTTTTACATGTTTGCCTAGCCTCATAATCGCTAAGACTCTGAATACCACTAGGTGTTTCAAGGTAGTATGTTACAGATTTACAATTTTACACCCTTCTAAGCTCCTTTGTTTCAATGTATATATCTAGGTACAAGTGTTCGTGAAAGTGAACATCAGGCCACGTAATTACCGTCGAGCAATATAGGTGGGCTGTCGCAAAAACAACAGACAAGGTTATGAAGTACCACTCTGACCCCTAAAATGCAAACTTTTTGATCAAGGAGGGCGACAAGGTGAAAAGGCTCGCCCTGCAGTATGTTGAAGCAGCTCATCAAAAGATTAATTGACTTAGGGGGTGCTTGGATTAGGGGTATTTCATTGGAATGTTTTAGGATTTAGTTCAAATTTGAACTAAATTCCAAAACCTCCCAAGAAATTACCACTCATCCAAGCAGGGCCTTAGCCAGATTTTGTAAAATGTTATCACCGTAATGTCGGTGCATTTCGTGCCCAGCTGCTCTGGCTCTGTAATTACAACGGCAATTCGGCAATACGTAGACTTCAAACGGGCAAATTGGCCTTTCTGTATAGATTACTTCCTTCTAAAAGTGTGTTTATTTTCATGACTTCTTTGGGTTTGGAAAGGAGGCCGCGACAGCTTAGCGGAATCAACAGAGTGAGAACTGTAAACTTTGGAGTTTATGAATACGAGAGGTAGTTTTCTTATGTTTAAGATGTCGACCGATTGGGAAAGTACAGCCAAAAGCAAGGAGAGAGAATTGATAAGTGTATAGGTACGAGTGCAGATCTGCAATACCTTCTATCTTAATTATGGCAGTGAGTTATAGTTTTTTCAAATGTCATATTTCACACTTGAAAATTTTTTTGTAACCATATATAGATTTGAGAGTGACTAGGTAACGGTATACCGTTGCAACGGTATAGCCATAAAACTTATGAAACTTATCAGTTTCAGTGCTGGTTTCATGAGTTTCAGTGTTTAGTTTCATCAGTTTCATATTTTATCAGTTTTTAGTGCTAAGTTTCATGAGTTTCAGTGCAAAAAATCATAAGTTTCATGAGTTTCAGAGGTATACGTTGCAACGGTATACCGTTTTTTAGTTTTTCTGTATAGATTTATACACGCACGCTTTCGATCAAAGGCTGTGTAACTCGTACTTGATTAATCAAACTGGACACCCATTTGACGCGAACCCGATTCGTTCCTTCTCCACATCAAACACGACCCGGAATCCTTGCTGCTGGACGTTGCCGAGCACGTTGAGCCCGTCGTCCGCCGTCACGAGCCCCAAGCAGTAGTACGTCTGCCGCTTCCCGCCGTCCACGGGGACGAGGTAGTTCTCCGGAGGCAGCGCCATGTCCGCACCGCCGGCGAAGTGCAGCACGATTTTGGGCACGTTGGCCTTCGCGACCCCGCGGAGGTCGTAGCACGCGTCGAATACCGAGAAGTCCGTGGCCAGCTTCTGCATCCCGACGGCGGCCGCGCGCGCTTCGAAGGCGTCGCGCAACGCCGCGTACACGTCCCTGGCGAACCGCGAGATGGCCGTCCCCGAGTCCACAACTACGCCGCCCTGCCCGGTCGCCGGGTCCAGCGCGAGGCTGGCGTTCGAGAACCCGGCGACCTGCTTGCCTCCGACGCTGAAGCCGACCATGTTCACGTAGTACAGGCTCGGGCGCTGCGGGTTCGACAGCATCGGGGTGAACACCGTGGGCAGCAGCTCGGGCGTGCGGCCGAACACGAGGTACGAGCTGCTCCGCTCGGGGAACGTGCGGTCGGCGAGGCAGTACGCGAAGAAGTGGCCGTATGCCGCTGCTGCCTGCGTCGGGAAGGACAGCTTTCCCCGGCCGACGCCGAGCAGACCGGCCGCGGAGTCGAACAGCCCCTCGTTGTCGTGGCCGCAGCCCAGGGTGACGTTGTAGATGTACGTGTCGTTGGAGAAGAGGAGCCTGTCCATGGCGAGGTCACCGGTGCTGGAGGAGCCGTCGCCGTAGGTTATCATGTACTTACAGCCTCCGGTGCGGCCGTCGCAGCTGGGCTTCTGGAGCACATGGCACTGCGGCAACGAGCAGGGGATCAGCCTAAAAGTGCTGGAGCCACGCGGGTCGTAGAGCGGGCTCCCCTGGTCGTAGCAGCGGCGGCAGGGCTTGCACTGGAGCCAGACGAGGTCGCTGCCCGTGTCGATGACGAAGAGCTCGCTGGTGGGCGGGGTGCCGACGCCGATGAGGGCATAGTACTCGCCGCTCTCGAAGGGGAGCCCGGAGCTGACGGGGGAGTGGAGGCTGCTGTGGGCGGTCGACCTGAGCGACGTTAGCGCGGTGTAACGCGTGGCGTCGGCAGCGTGCGGGCGACGGAGGAGGCTACCCCGCTTGGCGTCGGGCGGCGGCGGGAAGACCTCGTCGCGGTGGACGATGGGGATGTGGAGTGTTCTTGGTGGTTGGGTGGCATTGGAGGCGGAGAAGAGTAGGAGGAGGAGGAGGAGGAGGAGCAAAGGTTTGGGCGGCGCCATGAGGGCGTGGTGGCGAAGTGGTAAACGGATGGAGACCATGGAGTGATGAGAAAATGAAACGAACGAACATATGCAATATAGATTACAGACGTTAATTGGTTTCATGAACCCATGTTTTTATGTGTTTGGTATTTGCGTGCCTGGAGTTTCTGTTTGTGCATGCGTTTAGATTCTTTGTTAATTACTTTATGAGGGTGTTTTTAAAGCTTTGAATGGGTTATTTATTGATGACGATGACGGTGACTACTCTTTGGGTTTTCTTTACTGCACGCAATCTGCATTGACTGCACGTTAGATTTATTGGCCGGGAATAAGTACCTATCCCTTACGGATTTTCTATTTACTTTGGACAAGCTAATGAGCCGTTATAAAGCTGAACCTTATTGATTTTTTTTGTTTGAAGGATTTATTTCAATTTTGAATGTACTAAATATTGTTATCGCGACAATTTTGATTAGAGTTTAACGAGTTTTTTTTCACCGGTCCAGCTCTTGGTTCATAGGCTGTGAAGTGGGAACCGACCGCGCGCGGCGTAACCCGTTCGTGTGGCCCAACCAGCATACACTACTACAGGACAGGCTATCACCTCCCCAAGAAAAATACTAGAAAAATATTTTACACAATTTTTTGGCAGCACCTCCCGAAGAAAATACCAACCGAGCGAGCAAACAGAGCTCCTCTCTGTCTGCTCGGTCGGGAAGGCGCATGTCGCTGTGGTTATATAAATAGCTTATCACTACCGGCTCTGCCCAGAACCGGCAGTGATAAGGTCGGATTACGCGAGAGTTTTCATATGGGTGGGAAAAAGCATATCACCGTCGGTTAACTATTAAACCGGCAGTAAAAGTTCCAATACCTCTGCCGGTTCCACTTAGAACCGGCAAGGATATTTCACTACCGGTTTTGGGTATAAACCGACAGTGATAGTATGTTATCACTGCCGGTTGGTTATACAACCCGGCAGTGATACGTGCTTTACGCGGTGGCGTGGCCTACTGGATGAGGTCGATCCCATTAATAGTGCATTTTTTAGACCGAACATAACTGCGGGCGGGTGGCGGAGGAGGTTACCCCGCTTGGCGTCGGGCGGGGGCGGGAAGACCACGTCGCAGTGGACAACGGGGATGTGGAGTGTTCTTGGTGGTTGGGTGGCATTGGAGGCGGAGAGGAGGAGGAGGAGGAGGAGGAGCAAAGGTTTGGGCGGCACCATGAGGGCGCGGTGGCGGAGTAGTGGTAAACGGATGGTGACCATAGAGAGACGAGAAAATGAAACGAACAACACATGCAATAGAGATTACATACATTAATTGGTTTCGTGAACGTTTTTATGTGTTTGGTATTTGCGTGCCTGGAGTTTCTGCATGCTTGTGCATGCATTTAGATTCTTTGTTAATTACTCTATGGGGGTGTTTTTTAAGCTTTGGGTGGGTTATTTATTGATGACGACTGCGGTGAATACTTATTTATACTATTGCTTCGGTTTTCTTTACTGCACGTTAGATTTATTCATACAGTTCCTTTGGTTCATCTACGGGAATACGTACGTGATCCCGTAAGTTGAAGAATTTGTCCTCATCTGCCTCCTCCTCCTCCTCTCGCGGCGGCGTTGGGGGCGGTGATGGAGCGTCGCCGGAGGAGGCAGAGCTTGCGGCAGAATGAGGAGATGCCATGAGCTAACTAGAGGAAGAAGCAGGAGCCCGGAGCTGATGGGGGAGCTTGCGACATACGTTTGGTTTCATGCATGAACGTTTTTATGTGTGTTGGAATTTGCGTGCCTGGGGTTTCTGCTTGTGCATGCGTTTAGATTCTTTGTTAATTACTCTATGGGGTGTTTTTTTAAGCTTTGGATGGGTTATTAATTTATTGATGACGACGACGGTGAATAATAATAATAATAATAATAACTCTTCTAATAGCGGAAGGAAATCCGCGTCCCTGGAGTGGTACTCGTGCGCCTTGCTACCAATGTGCCCGTTTGTCGTGTTCTCCGTGCTTGTGTTCGGCCTCTGCGCCATGCCGTTTCAACATGAGTAGCACCGTCCCCGTCACGGCTCGTTACATCTTTTATTCGGATGTTTCCGCGCTGTCACGGCCCAGGCGATGGCCCGTACACAGCGCTGGATTTCACCTTGCCTCAGGTGTCACTCCTATCGCCTACCAAATACCGCGTGTCGCTCCCATCACTCATGGATACAAGTACAACACGCCGTTTCCGCCATTGCCACGCCCTCACTGTTTTGCCTCGGTTTGCGTGCATTGCGATGGGTTTGCCTCCTTATCCTGGACGCTGCCGTTGCCTCTCGCGAGCTCCGCCATCGCCATTTCTTCCGTCGGGCCCTTTTGCCTACTGCTCCCAGGTGCAACCGGTTTTCCCCTTTTCCCTTCGCCTTTGATTCGCCTTTCCTGTTCTTGGTGCATGTTCGATTGATATGCGTCTTTTTGCCGTATGTCTATGTGCGTTTAACGTCCAACTCCTTCTGTTGGTCTTGTTATATATGCCTCATCGTTGAGGTCTAATTAGCGTCGACAGCCCATCCGGAAGGCAAGTCTTGCTTTTGGTTTGTACTATTTGTAGATTTAATTGCGTTTGCCATTGTCTTGTTATTTCTTGATCATCTTTCTAGCCTCTCGTGCAGGTAGATTTTTTGCTGATAGTGTTAAACTATACCAAAGACTCCTTACATAATCTGTTGTAATCTAAAGATAGAATAGTTCAAATAGATTGCTTTCTGTTGTAACCGAATCAGTATCGTTGGCGATCTGATCTGTTTCCTGTAAACCACGGTGGAGGTTATTTCTACCATCTATAAATAGATGCATGCGGCCTCGTGAGAGGTAAAAAAAAAAAAAAAAACGCTTCCAATCTCTTTACATGGTATCAGAGCAAGTTCCTCCAAACGCATCCATGGCAAGCTCCAGCTCTACGATACTATCCTCTCCTCTCGTTCATCCTGTTAGCGAGAAACTCACGCGCACCAACTACACCTTGTGGCGTGCGCAAGTTCTGCCCGTCATCCGTGGTGCGCAGTTGATGGGCTACCTTGATGGCTCTGCTGCATGTCCAGCGGAGAAGCTTGACGTCGTCAAGGACGGGAAGATCGAAGGCACCATAGAAAACCCGATCTATGCGTGCTGGGTTGCACAGGACCAGCAGGTCCTAGCCTTTCTTGTTTCTTCGCTTTCAAGAGAGATTCTTCAGCAGGTCGCTACCTTGTCTACCGCGGCGCAGGTATGGTCGGCCATAGAGGGCATGTTTGCCTCTCAATCGAGAGCCCGGGTCATTAATACTCGGATGGCTCTCGCGACGATCTGAAGGGCAACATGACGGTTGCTGAATATGTCAACAAGATGAAGACGCTCGGGGACGAGATGTCATCTGCTGGCAAACGTCTTGACGACGAGGAGATGGTCTCCTATATCTTGACGGGCCTCGACGTCGACTTCAATCCACTTGTGTCGGCTATTGCCGCACGGGTAGAGCCGATCACAGTCAACGAGCTTTATGCTCAATTGGTGGGATTTGAAACAAGGATGGATCTACTACAAGGAGGATTGCACTCCCAATCTTCGGTCAACACTGCCATGAAAGGTGGTCGTGGTGGTAACCCGCGTGGACGTGGGCGTGGTCATAGTAATGGCCGTGGACGTGGTGAATACAACAACTTCAATCGTGGCAACAACAACAGCTTCAATCGTGGCAATGGAGGCTACAACAATAATAATTCCGGCCGGCCCCAATGTCAACTGTGTGGCAAACTTGGTCATACTGTTATCAAATGCTACAAGAGATTTGATACCTCTTTTACAGGAGAAGAAAAAAGTGCAGGGTCA
This sequence comes from Rhipidocladum racemiflorum, assembly GCA_036346355.1. Classification (NCBI taxonomy): domain Eukaryota; kingdom Viridiplantae; phylum Streptophyta; class Magnoliopsida; order Poales; family Poaceae; genus Rhipidocladum; species Rhipidocladum racemiflorum. The sequence continues at coordinate 74,235,292 of CM070569.1, read as the reverse complement.
GCAATGACATCGTACGGTATTGACACCAACTGGTATACCGATACGGGCGCAACAGACCATATCACAAGTGAACTTGACAAGCTGACCGTCCGTGACAAGTACAACGGCAATGATCAAGTCCACACAGCTAGTGGAGCAGGTATGGATATTAATCATATCGGTCATACTGTTGTTCGCACTCCTAGTCATGATCTATTCTTAAACAATGTTCTTCATGTTCCTAAGGCAAATAAAAACCTTGTTTCCGTTCATCGTCTTGCTAAGGATAATAGAGCTTTTTTAGAGTTTCATCCTGAATCTTTCTTTATTAAGGATCAGGCAACGAAGAAAATCCTTCTTCAAGGCAGATGTAGAGGCGGACTATATCCCTTGCCCTCCATCCCAACCAGTCAGAATAAACAGGCTTATGGTACTATCAAGCCTTCGACAACACAGTGGCATTGTCGTCTTGGTCATCCGTCATCATCAGTCGTCAAACAAGTGCTCAGCAAAAATAATGTTCCTGTCTCCAGTGCGTCCAATAAAGAGTCAGTTTGTGATGCCTGTCAACAAGGCAAGAGTCATCAGCTACCCTATCATAAATCCTTTAGCACTTCTAAAGTTCCTTTACAGCTTGTGTTCTCAGATGTATGGGGTCCCGCTCCTGAGTCTGTTGGAAGAAATAAATACTATGTTAGTTTCATTGATGATTTCAGCAAATTCACTTGGATTTATTTGCTAAAACACAAGTCTGAAGTTTTTCAGAAGTTCCATGAGTTTCAAAATCTTGTTGAAAGATTATTTGATAGGAAGATAATTGCCATGCAAACTGACTGGGGTGGCGAGTATCAAAAGTTGAATCCTTTTTTCCAACAGATTGGAATTTCTCATCATGTTTCATGTCCTTATGCTCATCAACAAAATGGCTCCGCAGAAAGAAAGCATCGTCATATAGTAGAAGTTGGCTTATCTCTTCTTGCTCATGCATCAATGCCTTTAAAATTTTGGGATGAGGCTTTCATTACTGCTACACATCTCATCAATCGTCTTCCTAGTAAAGTTATTCACGACTCTACCCCTCATGAGCTTCTATTCCATGAAAAACCAGATTATGCCTCACTTCGTACCTTCGGCTGTGCCTGTTGGCCTCATCTTAGACCATATAATTCTCATAAACTTGCTTTTCGTTCTAAGCAATGTGTCTTTCTTGGATATAGTAATCTTCATAAAGGGTTCAAATGCCTTGATATATCCACAGGCCGAGTATACATCTCTAGGGATGTTGTTTTTGATGAGACTGTTTTTCCTTTTACCACCTTACATCCCAATGCTGGTGCACGGTTACGTGCTGAAATTTCACTTCTCCCGTTCTCTCTACAAAATCCTAGGAGCGAACATCTAGTCCCTGATCAATCCCTGATTAATATTCCTAATGATACTAATGGTACTGATGAGTATGCAGAAAACAATTCGGCTGACAACAGTGCAGGATGGTGTCCTTCTATGCATCAAGAAGTTCCTTCGACAAGCATTGCTGCCAATGATGATTTGCCTGCATCGACTGATAATAGCATGCATCAACAAATAACGTCAGGCGTCCTGCCTGTTTCTCCGAGCGGACCGATAGCGCCTCTACTTGGCCCCTCGTCACATACGAACCCAGCTTCTTCTTCGCATGTGCATGACAGGGGGGCAGGCGACGCAGGCGACGTGTTCGATTTGTCGCGCGCATGCGACACGGGAGCAGCCGGCTCCAGATCTTCTGAGCCTGAACCTGCTCTGATCACTCAACAGCAGAATGATGGTGCGGCATCTTCGACAACTACTGTGCCGCCCAGACCAGTTACACGGCTTCAGAAAGGTGTATCCAAACCTAAGATTTATACTGATGGTACAGTTAGGTATGGCTTCCTAACTGAGACTGGTGAACCACAAGATCTTCGTGAAGCTTTTGCTGATAATCGTTGGAAACATGCAATGAATAATGAATTTGCAGCTCTTATAAAGAATAAAACATGGCATTTAGTTCCACCAATAAAAGGGAGTAATATAATCGATTGTAAGTGGGTTTATAAGATCAAAAAGAAAGCTGATGGTTCTGTTGATAGATACAAAGCTCGTCTAGTTGCCAAGGGATTTAAGCAACGATATGGTATTGACTATGAGGACACCTTCAGTCCCGTAGTCAAGGCTGCCACTATTCGTCTTGTATTATCTGTTGCAGTGACAAGAGGATGGAGCCTTCGCCAATTGGATGTACAGACTTTCTGTTGTAACCGAATCAGTATCGTTGGCGATCTGATCTGTTTCCTGTAAACCACGGTGGAGGTTATTTCTACCATCTATAAATAGATGCATGCGGCCTCGTGAGAGAAAAAAAAAAAAAAAAAAAACGCTTCCAATCTCTTTACAGATAGAATTATGGTGAACGATATCATACCATTTCCCCCCTCTTTTTTAGTTTCAGACGAACTGCCTGGTTCTTTGTGTTCTGTTTCTTCGATTATGTATTCGTCAGGCCGCTCTGCCCATGTGCTGGTTGTTTATGTACATTTAGGCCTTTGTGTGTGTGTGTTCAGGTCTATGTTAGTATGCCTTACGTCTGCCTTTACGCTGGTATTATTATACAGGGTATCCTATTTGGTTAATTCACAGTATGCCTTATGTTTAGCTTTACACTGGTATTGTTATACAAGGTATTTTGTTTAGTTAATTCGCTTTGGTTACTTCCGAAATATTTTTCCCTAACGTCAGATTGTTTCCTTATATGCTTATTCCTTTTGATGCACTTTGTCTGTAAGACTTGCTACCGGCCTCCCTATTTTACAATGTAATATGCTTTTTTCCAGGCCTATGTTGTTCATCTGTTTGCTATATATGTATGATGTTGGTTGGTCTCTTTGGCTTATTTTCCTCTATTGTTTGACCGTTTTGCTCTTATATGCTTATTGCTCATGCTTTGCTATTTCTGCCTGACCTTTGTTTGAGCGTACTATTCTCCTCTATCGTTAGCTTGTTTTTCTTATATGCTTATTCTTTTTTTATGCACTTTGTCTCTTAACACTTGCTACCGGCCTTCCTGTTTTACAGTGTAATGTGTTTTTTTGGGAGCCTATGTTGTTCGTCTGTTTGTTATATACGATACCATTTGGTCTCTTTGACTTATTTCCCTCTGTTGTTAGCCCGTATATACGATATGCTTATTCCTTTTTATGCACTTTGTCTATAAGACTTACTACGGCCTTCCTATTTTACAGTGCACTGTGCTTTTTTCGGAGCACATCGATTGTTTCGGACCTAACAATGGAGCAAGACTCGGTGGAGTTGCCCACAATCGAACTGGTAAACAACACTCTTTCTCCAAATCCATCATCTTGGTTTGTTCCTACAGGCTTTGACGCCGGCTCCATCCTGTTGCTACAATGTCCCACACCAAGATAACCTGACTGTGCTTCTTCAAAATACCGGAAGCCGAATCAACAACGTAACGCTGCTCTCAGTTTAACCAAACAATCAAAGCTGTACCAAACTGGCATCGACATATACCAATAGTATTGGGATGCCACCAACACTGATTATGGCCTATTTCGTTTCAGCTTATGGATTATGGATTATGGATTCTAGATTATAGGAGAAGCTGCTTCTGATTATGAGAGAATCGGGTCAAGCCGGCGACAACTTCTAGATTTCAGATCAAGCCGGTGAGAACAAGCAAGAATCAGTGAGAAAAGCAGAAGCTATCCAGAAGCTAAAACGAACAGGGCTATACCGAGAATGAGAACCATACCATCGTGCCCGGTGTAAGACTTATCTTATCCGATAATCGTATATATGTTGTTTTCCCATCCTAATCGATACAACGAGATTTTGTTACATTTATTCGCAGATATATTATATCGCCTCGCCCATTTGGATCGCCGGTAATAGTTTAGGACTCAAAAAAACCCATTTATGCTAAAGCGTTTCACTGTATTTTTTTACACCTGTGTTTTTGTCATGGTCCCGAATTCAGATGTGGCAACACCGAACCTTGCACAGAAGTTCTAGGACCTAGCCAAGGTTAGTCTCTTGTCTCACGTGTGGGTGGACTATTGGGTACTAATAGCAGCCACCAAAGTCCCCTTTCTTTTCCCCATTTTCTTTTTCTTTCCTCTCCAGCCGGTTCCCCTTTTCTCTCTCTCTTTCCCCAGCCGAACTCCTCCCTGCCCCTTTTTCCCTCGTGTTTTCCACGCCGGCGCCTCCTGCTCCCGTGCCTGGCTCGGCCGGCCGGTCCTGCTCCTCGACGCCGCCTCCACCGGCCGCCGTCCCCTGCGCCACCCCCTGAAGCCGGCGCCCCCTTCCTGGCCCTGCGTCGCCGGCCTCCCCTCCTGGTCGCCGTCGCCCCCAGCCGGCTCCCTCCACCTCCTGTGCGGCCAGGTGACCCCCCCCTCTCTTGCACTCCCTCCATCCCTCTACCTCTCCATGGCCGAGCCCTAGCTCCAACCGGCCATGGCTTGGGTTTGTGATGCATTTGGGGGATTTTGTCCAATTGATGCTTGTGGGTTCTTGTAATGTGCATGTAGGTGGTGCTGTGAGGTTGTACTATAAGGATTGCACTGAGATTTTGCCTTTGGAGAATGGTGTGCTTATGGTTTCATTAGAACTCCTTTGCACTTAGTTGTTGATGGGGATGACATGTGAACTGATGCATGGGTTGCTACTAGGCTGCATTGAATAACCTGCGAATGGCTGGAGTTGAGCATTATGACAGTGGTGTTATCGAGATTCAATACGTGGTAGCTGGTTTTTGGTTAGTGCTAAGCAATATCGGAGATTCGTAATACTTAGGAATTAGTATACTGCTAGTGTGGCTAATGAATTCCGTGCGTAGTACGTGTTGAAGTTTGATACTGTGACCTAAGGGTGAGCTACTGCCCTTTGGGTGGTGTGCGAAGGTTTTGTTAACCTGTCATCCCAGCTAGGTGGTGAGTTGTGTTCCCAATTGTAATGCTTTAAATATGTATGCGGCTAGCGGAGTGCATGGCGCAACCCTTACATTTCAAATTCGGAGACCCATTCCCCATTCTTTTCGTTCAATCCTTACAGCTTATGCTATGTCCTAGCTCATTTCCTACTATTGTGCCTGTAATGGTTAACTGGGATGGTTGGAGCGCTATGCTTCGGATACGATCGGTGAGGATTGTGCGAGGTTTGGTTTCCTAGTTTTAGTTCATATGGTCGAAGCTTCTAGTCTATGTCAAATGATTTCATTGGGGTGCTTATGATCCGAGGCTCGTGAGACTTATGGGGAATGAGTGTGCTTGGGGTCTTATCGCTCTGATTCGTGGTGTACCTAAATGCTTTCCTTGGGGATTGATGACAGTGGGGTCGATACCAAACGGGAAGCTTAGTGGATGATGAGCAATTAGGTCACTAACTATGAATATTTAGATCGAAGTAGTGTGAGCCATTCATAATGTGGTTTGGCTGTTTTGAGGAGTTTCGAAATTGTGTGTCGTTTTGGCTTGATGATTGCTTGCATTATTGTCTTCATTCTCGTTCCATGTTCATATGCATAGCATGCATCTCATTTTGCATACATTGTGCTCGTGTAGGGAACGAAACCGCGGAGGGTGACGTGGCTGTGGTCGAGGGTAATCACGGTGAGCAAGTTGTTGAGGATCCGGCAGAAGCATCAGGCAAGCACCTAAGCATATTCAACCTTTATGTGATATTATTTTAGTGAATAAACTGCTTAATTGATCGATTTCGTCTTGCATGAGGAATTAAATTGTGGGATAGGGCTAGATCCTAATTGCTGCACATACACTCCTTGGTATTTGTTGAACACATCCTTTGGAACTAGATTACGGGTAATATAACTGAGTCCATGCTTAGTTTGCTTAGAAAATGGGGTTGGGCCAAGTGGTGGACGGTTCCATCACTTGAGAGTGCTCATTGTTACACACGTTGAACTATATTGGAAACGGGTTTCGGTCATGTTACTTGGATGGATATTAATAATTAGCGACCGGGCGGGAGAGTAGGATCCTTTGGGTATGGAGACTCAAATGGCGTAGTCCCGCCTGTGTCAATTAAGGACCGATCCGTTTGTGTGCCATGTTGATCGAGCACCATTAGGTTGATCGCATGCCTGATTATGGTAGGGTAAGCCACTCTTTCATCGCATGCTGTTCGATGGATCATGCCCTCATGCGGTTGGACGTGGTTGAGGGCGAGGCTTAGGCCGACCCTCGAGGGCCAAGCCGGGCTTAGGCCGCTCGAGGGGGTGCTAGATGCTCGGACCGCATGAAGATGGTTCAACGAATGGGTATGGATGGGAGGGGGTTGACATGAGGTACTTTGTGGCACATGTCGTGCGATCAACGCTTCCCTGCAGGGTTAATTAAGCGATTCGAATTGCCGCGCTCTCGGATATGAGCACGCTCGCGTCATCCGACACTCAGCATAGTAATAACTTAAACTCCTGGCTCGTCGTTGTACTTGAGCTTTAAAATGGTTATAATTGCTTTACTTTAGTGTTGTTACCTTTCAACTTCATGTTAGAAGTAGGTGCGGTCTATAACTGCTTTAAATTTGTAATTGGTTTAGCTGTTATACTCATACTACAAATGTTAATGCTTTTTCCGCACTATTACCTTCAGCTTTATTCCTTTCTGCACCCAAATGCATAACCCTTTGGAGTCGGTCATATATGGACCCACAGGTAAGTCTTGCGAGTACCTTCGTACTCATGCTTCTGCTTTGTGGTTTTCAGGTGAGGGTCAGGTTGGCGGGTGCGAGTTCTGTCCCTACTGCCTCTCGGTGTCCGGGCGGGGCACCGAGTAGAGGTTACTTGCGATGTTGCACACGCCCGGAAGTGTTCAGGGGCAGAACACTTCCGGAGATGCCGTATTTTGCTAGTGTGTCGGTTAAATTCACTTTTGTTGTATAGCTAGCTTTCTATACCATGTCCTGTGAGGCTTGAATACTTGGTTATCCTCTTTGTTGATCGTGGTTGTATTTTGGTGTTTTTATCATGCTTGTATGTTGCTCATATCCATGCCATATATTATGCTATGTCAACTGCTTTTCTGTCTGCTGAGTGGATGTCCTTACTTCTAGGGGCATCATGCCGAAATTTTGAATTTTTGTGCTACCTTGGTTATGTTGTGTCATCATAATTATCTAGTATGTTAGTTGAGTTATTTTAGTTGTGTGGTTGTCGGGTTTGTCTTTGTGCTTTGGTTTAGTCGTCTTGTTGTGCTTCCGCGTTGCGTGTCCGGTTGTGGGGTTTTGAGTTCGTTGTCCCCTTTATGCAAATTGAATTGATATGGCAGTGGAAACCGGTATGCGGGGCGATCCTGGGCTAGTTCGGGTCGCATACCGGGGGAATACCGGGGCTGTTGTCGAGTTATTCGAAGGGTCCCACCGTTGTCTCATTCGGGCTTGGGTTCTAGCTTTGCTAGCCTCCAAATCCGAATGGGGCGACAGGGCGTTCCAATAACTCGAGGACGGTCTGGGCGGCTCCTCACAGTTTTCTTTGGTCTTCATTTTATTCACCGTTTGCTGCATGTATTTCCTACACCTATTCAATAAATACCGCACATGAATAACTGCACTTCCTAACTCCTAAATGCCCTATTTCCTTAAATTTTACACAGTAGATACCACCATTTATATATCAAAATAGCTACTCTTAACAGAAATAGCAAGGCTTCTCCGCCTGCCAATAGTTCATCTGGTGTTGTTCATGAAGATGATGACCAGCTCAGAGGATGGATCAAAATGGATATGCCACGCACATTTAGGCATAGACACAACAAAGAACTATATTGTTACTTTCTTAGCCACAACCCCATATTGTTAATTACCTATGCCGCTCAAATGTAATTACGCAAGTATAGGTATATATCTGTACACAGTTGCTATTGTAGATATACATATATTACAGACTAAAAGAAATCTACTTTATATTTACGTAGAGCTCCTATGCAACTAACCTATGTATACATGTTTGTTAGATAGCATGTTTTCAGTCACTGCCCTACATATCAACGTCGATTACAACTGTATCGATAATTTTGTATGCTAATCTCAAAATAAATACCACAACTTGATATTAACACCTCGGTTCCCAATTCATAGAGCTCGCGCTACTTCAAAAGCCCTAACGTATTGTACACAAGCCTCTCCCTATCTGTATATTACAAGAACAACAAGTCCAGACGACTACACAGGCCCTCACCATCGTACCACACAACCAGCAAACGATCATAAAACACACCATGCGTCGACGGTGTAATCTTATCATCGCCTTTCCTATCTACTCACAACACTTTAGAGACTCAATATACTGCCAGCTTTGACGGCGCGGTGTAGCGCGCGTTTCACACCAGTACTTTTGATTTGTACTATTCCTTCAGTTTTCTTTACTGCACATTAGATTTATTCATACGGTTTATCTACGGGAATACGGGATCCCGTAAGTTGAAGAATTTGTCTGAGTTCTGACGGGCAGTTTGCTCACTTCGGCATAGGTTAGGACGTCTTCTCCTTGCCCGTAGCCGAACACCCTACGGAAAACCGCGTGTCACATAGGTAGGGGTGCAAACGGAGCGGATATTTTCCGACCGATCCGATACCGTATTCGAAAAAAATCCGTACCGATGTTATCCGTATTCGTATCCGGAAAATCCGATGTAATATGGGTTAGGATATGGGAAGAGCAATATCCGATCCATATCCAAAAATCTCATGTAATATGGGTTAGGATATGAAAAGAGCAATATCCGATCCGATATCCGGTAAATATCCGACCCAATACCCGGTAAATATCCGACCCGATACCCTTGCAATATTGTTCATAATGTGTGTATTTGAATTACAGTGCTTGCTAGCTGTATTTTAGATGTTGTGTGTTGGTTATGTGCTATCTGATTAGGCAAGTTGTAATATAATGTGAAACGTAGTGCTGTTGTGAGCCTGTGATATAATGTGAGTAAGTTGTGATATAATTGCACTACTTTCTGGAGCAAGCTCTTATAATTGCACTACAAAACACTTGATTGCAGTTGGATGTGCTACATCATATAAGTGCATATGTTGATTGGAATTGTACTTGGTTGTATATTATACTTATGTAGGGAATGCAACTATTATTGAATTTGAAACACTTACATGTCTTGAAAGTTATAGTAAAGTTTTGTGTATGGTTGATTGATCCTAATATATGTGACATATATGGTTTCTGCTTTTGCGCATTATCCGACTAACTATTCGTGACCGAGACTAACCGTATCCGGAACGACCTGTATTCGCTCCGTATTCGTGACCGAAATAATCCGTATTCGTATTCGAATCCGGCACTGTCTGTATCCGATTATGTATCCGAGAAAAAAATTTGGAATAGGATACGGGATGAACAAAATCCGTCCGTATCCGCTCCGTTTGCACCCCTACACATAGGCGACGAGCGGGCGAGCCGACGTACGCGCGCAGATGGGCGAGTGATTGTACGGTTGGAAATGCCGTTTTTACGGGTTTTATCAACAACGGCGAAAAAAAGTAGCTTTGCGGCTTTCTACTGACCAGTTTAGTGTTCTTATGGTGTATTTGATTGCTTGTACCAATCAAATCCGACCTACAAAAATGAAAATCTGGTCAAAATCATCGAGATTTCGGCTGAAATCACCGAGATTTAGATGGGTACTGTAACATTTTGTATTTTTTTTTACCCGACCAAGATTTAGGATCAGGGGGTCCGAAATCCAAAATCTCAGCTCCGAAATCTCACCGGGATTTGGATCCTTGGCTTAGGGCTGCTATGCCCAAGCGGGCTAGATATATGCAGTTAAATTTTTGAAGTTTTGGTATACATGCAGTTTAATTTTTTGAGGCTATGGCTGTCGTTACCTTTTAAAGTATTTAGATTGGATATATAAAAATTATACATATAGAATTACAATATTATAATTTTATTAAGTGTTATGAATATATTACAGTAGAAATTAATGATCAATTTTGTGCTTTGGAGACCATATAGGCGTATCCATGTCCAAAACACCAAGTTTTTGTGAACCGAGGGAGTTTCATAACTCTATTTAAGACTTCCGGTAGATAAAGCTTGCAGTGTCAGGTTTGGACTTCAAACATGCTTGGACACATTAGCTTAGCACTGGTGTATTTGTGTTGACATGGGAATCTCCATGAGACACACAGAAAAAACAGCATAGCCCAGGAAGCTCCAGGAGGCCAAAATTCCATGATGAGAAAAATAAATGAAGCGCTCAATTGTGTACTTGGGAGAATTCTTGCACAACGAAGTCAACAGGTGTATTACAATGTGATGCAAAAACCAGTTCCAGCACTGGCCTGTCCGTTACTCTAGAACCGACATCAGGCAAACGAGTCCCATGCTCACAGCACAACCTGGGCGTAAATCATTCCAGGCACAACAATAAGTTTGCAAATCCAAGCACAAGGCCGTCCTTATTTCAAATGATGAGTACGTCGAATGCAAAGCAACAAAACAAGCAAGAACAATAACCAACAATTCTTCACTTGGTCCACCAGTGAAGGAAATCCTTCCGCCTATTGATCTTCTTTTGGAGCTGGAGAACACCGTACAGTAGAGCCTCGGCAGTTGGGGGACAGCCAGGGACGTAAATGTCCACAGGAACAATGCGGTCACATCCACGCACAACAGAGTAGGAATAGTGGTAGTATCCACCACCATTGGCGCAGCTGCCCATCGAAATGACCCAGCGAGGCTCAGGCATCTGGTCATAAACCCTGCAGAGAAAGTTATCAATGTCAAGAGCATTAGAAACCTATGAGCTGGTAAGAAAGAGTGAATGACCTTAAAGCAAACCATCTCCAAACAGCAACAGGTGCAATCAGAAGATGTATTTTCTCAAGTACAAACACATGTTTTTAAAGAAAAAAGAGAAAAAAAAATTGGAGCGTAGTAGAAGCAACCTAAAGCTTACAGAAACCACACCTCCTCACCCTGAGTGATCAGGACATTCACAAATCACAACAAAATTGCTCCTATTGGAGTCGAAATTACCAAAACAGCACACCACTCTGATAGGAGTCAATCACATGGATAAAGAAATCCAAGCATATCCAAAGCAGCCAGCATATGTGTCTCATTCTTTCTACCATGATATGGAAATACAGTACAGTATGGATATTAAGGAGTTGCACAGTTAGTGTACCATCAGCCAAAGAACACTACATTATTTCGTGAAATACGATAACAAAACTTAGCAGGCCTTAAATAACCTATGTGCACAGTGTATCTAGCACACCGGACAATCCTTCTTCACTTGTAAGATTGAGTAAACGACAGTGCAAGAGTCTAAGACCAAACCATCGCATTGCCCCTATCTAAACATGAAATCAATATTTCGTGTACGACTTTGTTCTTCTTCCGTGCTAAATTGAATAGGCAGAGCTCCTGCCGCAAATTTCGAAAAACATGAAATCAATATTTCGGTCTATCTTGTCAAATCTCTTCAAAGTCATACAGGATGATGGAATGCATAGGGCATTTCTATGTTTCAACCTGTGCAACGGCCCAATTATCCTAAACAGACATTCCAAAGATCAGTGTTAGTGTTCAATTCGTGGCAGGTTTTGATATCCTATCCGAAGATGGGGAATAGGGCATTTCTACAATAGACTAACATCACATTAGCGGTCATTGCCTATGGAGAGATCCCTGTAAACAGCAAATCCAAACCAAATTTTCTTCCTATCGAGTCCCATTGGTTGCTACCCAGATCCTTTCCGAGATCTAAGCATGCGCAACACCAAATTCCCAAATCGGAGACACGGAAGCGACATCTGAGCAGTAGAGAGAGGAGTAGGTGGCACCGACTTGCGGAGGGCGGGCGCCATCTTGTTGGTGAGCGTGCCAGCGACGATCATGCAGTCGGACTGGCGCGGGGAGGGGCGGAAGATGACGCCGAAGCGGTCGAAGTCGTAGCGGGCGGCACCGGCGTGCATCATCTCGACGGCGCAGCAGGCCAGCCCGAACGTCATCGGCCAGATCGACCCCCGGCGCGCCCAGTTCATGAGGTCGTCCACCTTGGAGACCACGAATTCGGCCGCCTTCGACGCCGGCGCCGGCGGCGGCGCGCCCCCGTACGTCGCTGGGGAGGCCCCCGCGGCGGCCGCGGAGTACGCCCGCGGGGCGGAGAGCAGCGCCAGCCGCGCCGTGCGCGGGAGCAGCGCCATGGTCGTGCTGCCGCTCGCTAGGCTCGTGGAGGGGGAGGTGGTAGCGTAGGCGATTGGGGGATGGCTTCTCCGAGTTCTCTCGCCCCCTCGGTCTCGGCTCGCGGAACTCGGAAGCGGTCCGTGGCCTCGTGGTCGTGGGGGAGGTCGGGTGCGTGCCGGGAGTGTGGATCGCTCAAGCCTAAGACCATCTCCAACCCATTCCCAGCATTTCATTCCCTTCCCAGCACCTGAAGGGATTCCCTTCCCACTTTCCCTTCCCTTCCCAGCATATGACTCCAACAGCATCCCTTCCTCATTCCCTTCCCTTCCCAAAAGTGTAACTTTTTCTTTCTCCCATGTCAACCATCCTTCCACTTCTATATATGATGGGGTTCCTTGCATCTGGTTGCCCACCCCCAAAACACATTGCCTACCTCTCTCAACAGGTTCATGATGTCTGAGAATGATTTGAGTTCTGAGATCTCGTCGTCGTCATCTGATGAGGACGAGGTTTTGCTTCTCATGGCTTTAGCAGCGGAGGAGGAGGAGGCCGAGAAAAACATGCCCCGTCGTAGAGGCTCGGTTCCTGTGACATGCGATTCTAACAGAGGTCACCGGGAGGGAGCTGCTAGGCTCCATGCTGATTACGTCGCGACTTCCCCTGTGTACGGGCACACACTGTTCAGGCGGAGGTGTGTTTTCTTAGCGATATTTTTGCATAAACAAGGAAGCATTAGTACTGTGTGTTATTTTCGAAGAATAAATGATTTTGTTCTACGCAGGTTTAGGATGAGCCGGACCCTTTTTGTACGCATAGCCGAAGCTGTCGAAGCACACGACGATTGGTTCAAGCAAAGAAGGGATCTTTGTCGGCAAGCTCGGCTTGCACCTCTACAAAGATGATCGCAGCAATTCGGCAACGTGCGTACGGTGTCCCGGCCGATGCTGTGGATGAGTACGTGAGGATTGGGGAAAGTACCGCGATTGAAGCTCTGAAGAAGTATGTGAAGGCGGTGGTGGAGGTGTTCGGCGTTCAATATCTCCGTTGTCCCAACGCTGCTGACATGGCGAGACTCCTACAAGTTGGTGAGCTGAGAGGTTTCCCTGGGATGCTTGGTAGCATCGATTGCATGCACTGGACTTGGAAGAATCGCCTAAAGCATGGCAGGGGTTTCACAGGCATACCGGAAGCCTTCTATAGTCTTGGAGGCTGTGGCTTCGTACGACCTATGGATATGGCATGCTTTTTTCGGGATGCCCGGTAGTTTGAACGATATTAATGTGCTACATCGTTCTAACATATTTAGCAGGGACAACGATGGTTCTACTCCGGAGGTGAACTACTACGTGAATGGTAACCAATACAACATGGGATACTACCTCGCCGATGGCATATATCCAGAGTGGGCCACTTTCGTGAAGGCCATTCCTGCCTAATGGGACACAAGAGGATGTACTTCTCGAAGATGCATGCCGCAAAGACGTAAGGACGTCGAGAGGGCTTTCGGAGTGCTGCAGGCTCGGTTTGCTATTATACGGGGTCCCGGTCGTTGCTGGAACCAGAGGACACTCTGGTACATAATGACTGCCTGCATCATTTTGCATAACATGGTGATCGAGGATGAGAGGGACGGTCCACCGCAGGAGGAGTATTTTGACTACATGGGTACCCCTGTAGTGACTAGGACGTCAGCCGGAGGGCCCGTTTTGCAATGCATTGAAGCAACGCAAAGGCGTAGAGACCGCGAACAGCACCACCGGTTACAGGCTGACCTCGTCGAACACCTATGGGCCCGGCACGGCGAGTAGTACTACAATGTTATGAAACAAGGACCATTGTATCGGACTTTCCTATGTATCGTACGTATCTTTATGCAATGCATGCAAGCTTTCCAAGTGTTCTAACACATATTTACAAGGTCCCAACACATAATAATAAGGTCCCAACACATAATAACAAGGTCCAAACACATAATAACTAGCTCCAAACACATAATAACAAGGTCCAAACACATAATAACAAGGTCCAAACACATAATAACTAGCTCCAAACACATAATAACAACGTCCAAACACATAATAACTAGCTCCAAACACATAATAACTAGCTCCAAACACTTGCCATAACAATCAAGGAAGGTCAGCTGCCATCTTCTTCAAAATATCCTCCTGCCGCTTTCGGTAGTACTCACGAGTTGGCCCGGTAATGTTGTTCAAATCAATGTTCATAATCCTCTCGTCCTCCGCCAACTCCTTCAAGTGCAATTGTCGACGCTTGATCTCTACCATAGCTTCTTTGGCTTGCCCGATCCGGTCGAATCGGTCGGCACGCACCCACTGATGATGCACTGGACGAACTGCCCCTCTTCCTTGCCGCCTTCGCCGCCTCCCGGCCAGTGGGTCTACTGGACTCGTCGCATGAAGCAAATGGGTCGTACTGGCCCTCTGGAGTGTTGTTCGACCCCCCCGGACTCGCTCCATGGGGTCCTTCACGCAGTGTCTTCTGCTTCTTGTTGCCCAAGTGTGCAGCCCACTTTGGGTGCTCTGCGAGAATCACCCAACAGTGTGGAAAGGCGAAGGCCTTACCCTCAACGTCCTGGTACATCCTCGCTGCATTAGCCATTTGTACATCCAACGGACATACATAGGAAAGAAAAACACCCCGTTAACAAATACAATGAGTGGTACCATGTTATATATCCTGAAATGTAACTGATGCGTACCCTGTCACGCTCGGTGGTACCACTCTGATTCAGACCGTCTATCTGAGAAAGATACCCGGCATATTTGCTCACCGACTCATTGATCAAAGCCCAGTGATTCACCATTCCCTTCATGGATCTCTCGGAGACTTGCTCTTTCTTATGAGTATTGAAGTAATCCGCAATCCGAGTCCAGTACGTATCTGACGCTTGGTCCTTGCCCACGATGGGGTCCTGGCTCACATTCAGCCAGGCGGACACAAGGACCTCATCCTCGTGAACGGTCCATTTCATCCTCTCAGTCTTGGTCAATGATTTCTTCCCCTTCTTTCTTCCTGAAGGCAGAGGACGAACGCCTTCCAAACTACGAGCATTGACTGCACTCGTATCTGTTGCAGGGGGGATACTTACATCATCGTTGATGTTGACAACTGATTGAGGTGACGGAGGCCATGAAATCTGGCCTGATTGATCCTCCATAATTGTCGCGAAGAATGGGTCCATTATGTCCTCCCTGAACATTGACAGCAATTTGATTATCAGAGTATTCACAATGTAAACACTACCAGTTTACTACCACTGCTAATCACAATCCGAAAAGTATAGAAAATGCCAACACTACCAGTCCAAATCACAAACTGAATAGTGTACTGCAGGAAATAGCAAAACTGAATGGACACAGATAAACTGTTGGCATTTTCTACTATCAGACAGCTCAACTAAACACAGCTCAATCAGTTGTGCAGCAAGGTACAATCAGACAGATAAACGATTACATACACAGCTCAACTGTGAACCGAATGGACTCAATCAGACAGATAAACGATTACATACACAGCTCAACCCTAAACCCTAAAACACTACCAGTCCAAATCGTATGGCAACAAGGTACAATCAGACAGCTCAAGTAAACACAGCTCAACTGTGAACCGAATGAACTCCTTATTACCGAATGGACACAGATAAACGATTACATACACAGAAGCATTCGCTATATATTTATGTGCTGCATTGACCCGACGTTATTATGTTGCAAATGACACCAGGCACTGGCATGGTTTTTTCAATGATCACAGCAATGACCGAATGACCTGCACAGTCTTGACAAAACACTCACGACCTTTCCCACATGCAAAGTGCCAAGTATGTAATTCGGTAGGGAGGTCAGCAGGAAATAATTGAGACTATAAACCACCGACGGATGGACATATTTAGCGGCAATACTAGGTTTCATTCCGATTGGGTGAACGATCCATACAATTATTATAAAAGAAGGTGCAATTCGGTTTTGAACAACACTTCACCACACATATTAGCAGACCATGACAGTGAATAACCAAAATACAAAAGGGTCATTCAGTTTGGCTATGCAAAGTTCGACACGATAGTCTAACATAATTCAACCGACAAGCTCTAAACGAGGTGGCCCGAACGATCAGACTCGATGGAGAAATCGGAATCCCGGGAGTAGTCGCTCAACAGAGATCCGTAATCGCTGCCAGAGTCCGCGGGCAATACGTCGTCGGCGAGAACCCCCTCCTCATATGCACCTCCTTCCATCAACGATTCATGAGGTGAACTCCCAAATGGTATTGTGTCCAATGACATCCGCTCCAAGCTCTCGGCTATTGACTCGACCTCCGTAAGAGTCGTGGTTCAACTCAATTGCCGAAATGTGGTCACTTGGACTGAAGTTGTCCCTAGCCAGCCTTCTGAGTTGCTCAAATTTGTCGCCCAAAGATAGCTCGCATCTTCGAGATGACCTCTCGAAGGTTCTCGGCTTCCATCTATAAGACCACGTCAACAGATTTTGCAAGACGGTTGGACATTTACAGCAATGATCCTACAAGCCTAATTGCTACAACCATTAAGTATGAGTAAACTCATTCCAACCAGTACAGCCATGATAGTAAACCTTATCATAAGCTTCAATACACAATAACAATCCTAGCAGTACAACCATGCTTGTAATTGTCCTCCCTATCTTAAGCTTCAATATACAATACCAATCCTAGCAGGAGAACCATGCTACTAAATGTCCTCCCTATCATAAGCTTCAATCTATACCCGACATAACCTATAACCTTTAAGTAATCCTTGTATCCATGCGTCTAGAAGTAACCAGTACATCCATGGTAGTAACCCATGCGTCTAGAAGCTCTATTGTTCTTCAGACTTCATTAGTGTAGCTAATAACCTTTGACAAATACTCCAGTGTAGCTAACAATTCAGGGATTATTCTAACAAGGTAACAAGGTATAGTCTATACTGCAGTATAGCTAACAAGGTGACAAACAGCATTCTGAAACAGCTTCGACTACGTTAAACTATGTCATACCCTGGATTATTCAGTATTTCACTCCATACCCTGGAGGAACAATCATTCTACTCATTGAAACAAACGACTGTTTCAGCAAAACGAAGCAGTAATTTGGGGATTTCCGACTATCGTCGGGTTTTTCATCAACTTGACAGACTGAATCTCCAAATCGGCGCATGCAATCCGTAAAACAAACTCTCCCATTCACTTTACATCAGTCCCCCGCTCGGATTTCAGCCGAATCAACAACATCCCCATTCAAATTAGGGCAACACAAATTGTAGGTTGGGCGCGGAGATTGGGCGTACCTCAAGCACTGGACTTCCCCCTGTTCGTTCTCCTCTCCGGCCGATGAACCCGACGACCTCCCCTCGTCGACCCCGACGCCCTTGCCGATTTCCGCCTTGTCCGAGCCGCCGCGCGAACGACAAGCAGTTGAGGCAACAGCGGGAGGGGAACGCGAGCCGACGCCCTCGGCGGAGGGATTCTCTCTCCTATCCCACGCCGATTCCCACGGGGAAGGGACGCCGTTGGAGGCGCTGGGATCCCTTCGTCGCTGCCGCTTTCCCATGGAGAAGGGAACGGGACGAGCGAGGGGAAAGGGTTGGAGATGGTCTAACTGCCCGTGTTTCTCCCTTGCTGTATGGCGGTCCGGGCCCATCAATAATGGGCTGTTTGGTTTGGAGCAACGAGCCGGTGAATGAATCGTTGAATCTTAGTCTAATCTAATTGCCCATCGCTAATGGGTTTGTTTGTTTTTGTTTTGGATTCTTTAAAAATTGATTTTGGATTGCGATGGTAGAGAAGCTAATTCTCTAAAAGCTAGAATCCAAAAACATATATGAAGTAGATTGTGGATTAAGTGGGCTGGATTGTGAGAATAGATTCTTAGAATCAGGCTCTTTGTTTGTAATTCAGTTCTTGGGGCTAGAAACTAGAATCAAAAGCAAAAACAAACAAACCTTTAGATGTTTGATTTGAAGAATAGAACGAGTTATTCTATCAATATGTCGTCTCTTATAAGTATATGTTTAATATAGAATGAGGGATGATACTATCCCATCAAAATTTATATGATGATCCAAGATAGATCAACCCATGTTTGACGAGGAGATCCTATAAACCAAACGATCCGTAAAACCATGAATGATTTACTATTAGGCCAAAATGTTCCCTTTGTTCAGAAAAAGCCACAATCTTTGAAAGGCCTGTAGAAAATGAAGAGGCTTGTTTTCTATCAAAAGAAAAAAGGGAAGAGGCTTGTAGAAACTTGGTGTTGGATAGAAACTTGTCGCACCGCATGCAACCAGGAACGTTAGGATCATTGCTAGCTGTGGCTGCAAGCTAAGTACTAGTGCTTTTGATTTGGTTTTGACTCTAGTTGAAAAATCAAATAGGAATATAGGATAGCTCTTTTTTCCTATGTTTAGGCCAAGTTTGGCATTGCGCTCTTTTATGATCTACAATTTTATTTGTCTGTTTTTTGGAAGAATATTTCTCTCTCTAAGCACAAAGATGCCACGCCACACCAATAGCAAATTGCCCCCCTTATGAGCCCAAAAAGTCGCAAAAATTGGCCCCTTATGAATTCGATAAGTAACACCACGCGATGTGTAGACGAACTTCTTCGAGATACGAAGTGTAGTGTGTTGTAGGGACACACAAATTTCACTTGATTTTTGCATTATAATGGATTCATTTGTTCTTCTTTTCGATACATAAGACACGCTAGGTTCAAATGCTCCATATCAATAACAGAGTTAAGACATGCACTGATTTTTCACTCCCACAAGGGTGTGCTCCTACCCCCATCCACCCTCCATCCTCTCAGGAGATGCACAAGTATTTGGGGGCAAGTGAAATACTCCATTCAATCATAAATAGTTGTTATTTTGGGTATCGATATGGTCTAGAAAAAACATAGCTTTAGTCACTAATTTTTGTTATAATATATATATATATATAACACAATAAAAAAGTACTTTTAAGATAAATATACACATATAATTTTTATGCATCTAATTTAAATATTTAAAAAGATATTAACAGTCAAAGTTGAAAATTTGGTTGCATCTGTGTCCAAAACGATGACTATTGATAACCAGAGGAAGTACACGTGGGTGGAGGATATTTGTGAATATTGATGCAATATCAACGGAGGATGAAGCGAAAGGACACCCCACTAGATGTAGGTCCTGTTTGATCAAATTTTGGTTTATGTTGGACATGATTAAAGGTTGTTGATATTCTGGTAAAAATAAGAATAAAACTATTGATTTAGACACGGGTGAGATTTGTTATAACTGGATGTACAAGGGATGGACTTGTACGGTGCAATGGATGGACTTGCATGTAGTTAGGGGGAGATCTCGCCTGAGTCAACCTAAGGACCGAACTTGATGCTATCAACTGAGTCAATTTGTGAAACCACATGTGCTAGTATTGGATAGCCTTAACTTAGGAAAGTAGTTAGGGTTTAGCCTTGTATTTTGGTAGGGCGAAGTAGTAAGGGCAAACCGGGGTACGGTTTCGCTCGTAGGTGCTCCCTTCACCGAAGCGTTGGGACTAAAGCATTCCAATACAATGGTGGATGCCTAGCTATGGGGAAAATGATGGTGATGGGATGCGAAACCATCGTGAGTACAGGTAGTACGGCTATTGACTTCTGCCGCCATGGCAAGGGTTGACATCCACTGGGCTGATGCAAGGCTAGGCTCTAGCAAATTGAACGGTTTCGTCACATTCGAGCAAAATGGGTATGGAGAGTATCGCGTGGCATGGTTGATATGATTGCTAGAATGTGTTATATGGGTAAAGTGTACACTCTCTGCAGAGATTTAAATCTAAACGATTAGCCGTGCTCACAGACAAGAGCAGCTTGGGACATATTATCAAGTATAGCTTTTTTATTTTGGTTTTGCAAACACTTTGAAAAATATTGGTACGATGAGTTGGATCGTTGGTATGAAAAGTTGGATTAATGATATGGTGATGAGTTGGTTGCAAAATACTCATTGGATTGGTTATGAACTGTTGTACAAACACCTTATATACTATCACTATTTTCTTATTAAAGTGCTCTTTACAAATTCTGATGCTAGTTTAAGTACTATTGTATTGCAAATAAAATCTGCTTCATGTTGAAATTGAACCTATTGTAGAAGCTTTCTCCCATTGAAATAGCCGTGCATGTATATTTACTTTCATACACTAAAGTCTTACGAGTACATACGTGTACTCAACGTTGCTTGTTGACAGTTATTCAGAAAAAAAAGAAAGCAGACCATCGCTTGGTTACCTTTGCCTTCGGCGGTGATGACGTATAGGGTCACGGCCGCACTCAGGACTTTCCTGTGGGTTTGTTTTCAATTGATGGTTCATAATTTAAATTTTAGGCCCGTGGACTACAATGTTCTTTTAACTTTATTCAATTGGCTATATTTACCTATTTAACGTTCTTCCGTTGTCTTTTGTTGTTGTAAGCAAGTGATATACAATCTCTCTTCGAAACCAAATCTCTAGCGGTTTCCGGGTCGTGCCATGCGGTCTAGCACCTGGCCCTTGCACATGTTGGGACACTAGCACCTGGCCCTTGCACATGTTGGGACTTGGGAGGGTAGACGCCCGCGAGGCCACACCCGTGTGGGTCCACGTGGAAGTCATGGTATGGCCAAGGTTTTGAATTTTGTTTCGAGGATTCTTTTGGCACCCACCGTTTGTCCGAAATTTGGAACAAAATGGACGAGCAGAAATATAAAATATGATGGAAATTTGTTTGAAAATTGATCAAAATTTGTTAGAAAATAGAGGACAAATAGAGTCAAGAAAATAGAGAAATAGGAAGGAAAATAAAGCCAGGAAAATAGAGTCAAATATAAAGAAACATGAAGAAAAATAAGCAAGGAGCCAAGGAAAAACAAATTGCGCTACAGGCTGCATGCATGAACACTACACTACTAGGCACTGACCTCTTTTGTCCATCATCACCAAGCTTCAAGCCTTCAACCTCTCAGAAGTCACAACAGCCTTCAATCTCTCTCAAAATTTCGAATTCAATACTCTGTTTTGCACAGAACTGATGTTTTAACTCTAGAATCTTGTGTAAAACTGCCTATTTCTGTCTGCAGTTTCCATATAGTAATTTCATAGAACATATTACTGAAAAACTATGCGAAGGCACATAACTTTTGTTCTTCCAAAAGCTTTAGCACTTTCTCATCATTTTTTGTTGTTCCAATGTTGCCATCCTAAGATGGCTCGATTTAATAACATTCTGAATACAAGCAACAACAAAATTAAGTAAGTATGTGTATTTCTTTAAGTACTGGCCAAACCTTCAAGAACCAACTCTGCTATCTTAGAACCAACTCTACGTTGTACAATTTACAACAAAATTAAGTGTGATGTACAACCTACGTTGTTGTCCTGGAACCTACTCTGCCCAGGAATACAGGTTGGAATAGATCAAGGAGGAGCTCAATGTTCAGTTTTATATAGAGATAATTATCCTGGCCTGCTGGAGCTTATGGCAACCCCAGAGACATCACCAAGGCACCAAAGCTTGTCCATCGCATCATTAAGCTCACAATTACAAATGTGAAGCATGATATAATACAAACAATAAACAAAAGTGG
This sequence comes from Rhipidocladum racemiflorum, assembly GCA_036346355.1. Classification (NCBI taxonomy): domain Eukaryota; kingdom Viridiplantae; phylum Streptophyta; class Magnoliopsida; order Poales; family Poaceae; genus Rhipidocladum; species Rhipidocladum racemiflorum. The sequence goes on along the minus strand of CM070569.1, from coordinate 74,213,453 downwards.
CATCAACTAATTAAAAAAAAAGTAGCTTTGGTTACGGGGGGCAATTGAATTTGGGGGACGGACGGTATGGTGGAGCAAGGACAACGAGCTCACGGCGAGGGATGTAAGGGTGAAAATGGGCCAAGATATCCGAATAAAAAAAATCCGAATATTCGAGTCTGTTCCGTATTTAATATTGACCGCTCCGAATTCGATCTTGAATCCGGATCCTGCCCCGATCTAACCAAATAATCAAATACCTTTACGAATCCGGTCCCGATCGTATCCCGCTCCGGATCGAGCGAGAAATATGCGGCCCGTTTTCACCCCTAGGAATGCATTGGTGGACTCTAAGGGCCTATTTGGTTCATAACTAAACCTTGCCACACACGAGTTAGGCAAATTTGATCGAGTTAGACGTTCATTTAGTTCATAACCACACTTATGGTAAGATTCATTTCCTGCCATCCAGATCCCACGCATAAATAACTCAAAAAAGTGTGGCAAAAAAAAAATTAGTTGTTAAAGTGTGCTTTTAATTTTGATGATCTAACTTTAGATAAGTTTGATAAGAAAATATGGCAAAATATATTGACCTTTAATAAGAAAATATGGCAAAAATATACCAACCTTAGTATATAAACCTCTCCGACGTGGTCCACCGCAAGTCGGCGTCGGTCAAAATCCATGTGCAAACACCACACGCTCCATTTCAGTTGCTTTCCCGTGGATCGAGCAGCTGTAATAGCATATCCCAGGAATACGTGCCTAAATTTTGGTTAAGCATGATCTGTGGCGAACCTGTGCCAGGGCATGGAGTATATCTCTTTCAATCCATTCCTAGGGGTGAAAACATATTGTGGCGATGTGGCGTGCATCTCTCTATGGTAGCCTCTGAAAAGATTTTAGTACTCCTTAGACGTATTTTTTAATTATCTTTTTTTTTAATAAATATAAAACGTATTTTATATTTCAATACAAAATTACTATAATGTTTCCTACATATCTCTAATAAATATCCATTTTTACTTTATATTTTCTATATACATGTATTGAATATAGTGTCTAGTGATAATAATTAAGTGTAATCTAGTCATTCTCAATATCTTTTTATTTCATTTGCCAAATAGAAATACGCCTTATAAACTTAGACGAAGAGAGTACTACAATTTAAGAAAGAAACAAACTTAACAGCCCTAAAATCATGCAGCCTTTACTGATGGACATGCGGTGGTGGGGGTGATTGTGTTGGTTCCATCTATTCGGGTTCGATTCCTAGTATTAACATAGTGTACTATATTCATTTAGAGTATATGTGTATACATTCAGTGGGAAAGCGCATGCCCACGTTCCATAAGATCATGGAGCTTTTGCAAAAAAAAAATTAGCGTGTGTAGAGGATACATACGTATGTGTGCATGCGTAGTGAGTGGGTGTGTATGGTGGTGCCTTTTTTGTACTCTAAAAAGAAACCCAAAAAAAAAAACATGCTGCCTTTCAAGTCATCTCTATCTCTACTATTATAAAGCAACAGTTGGTGGCGGTGGTGAGTTCTATCCACGTCATTAATTGCCCTGCTTAATTGCCCTGCTTAATTGCCCTACTTAATTGCTCTACGCAAAAAACGAAGCGTTGCTTTAATTAGCCAGCTTTCGCAAGAAACGAAGCGTTAAAGATAGATGTTTGATCTTGTGAAATAATTTTTTTATTTTTTAATCTTTATTTTTCGTTATCAATTTTGTTTTTCGTAGAAATGCACAGGCATGTAACTAGTAGGATAAAAATGTGCACACCGCGCTCACTTGCATCTAGGAACACTAGATTGCTTGATGCTAACTTTGGCTGTAACTGTAAGCCAATTCCTTCTAACGCTGGTAATTAATGGCTGTATCCTACTTAAGAAACAAATATGTGGCCGTCCTTTTTTCCATGTTCGGGCTTGTTTGAATAGGTTTAGATAAGACCCAATCCTTGGCCCGCACTGCTGTCCCTGTTGGCCTATGTTGTCTGAATACCTTGATAGTATCGGATACACGATACGCTGTTACCACGATAAGTTATTTTTTCTAAAAATACTAATACGAAGATATGCGTGTGTATAATAGAAAAATAGAAATGAATGAATTTTTGTAAGGAAATAAGAAATTGAGAATACCTTAATATTGATGTAGCCAAATACTTTCTTCTCTAGTTCTTCCTCCTGGTTGTTTGCCTTATACTAGTTCATTAAACCAATGTAATGAACTAGCTGCCAAGAAATTAGAGAATAAATGAGTACGGAGATACAAATAAATAACGGAATCATAAATAGATACATGATACTTATATTATAACTTGTAACTTCTAAGTGTAGCTCAATCACTGTAGCTCAACCACTGTAATAGTCCATTCCATATCTTCAAACTCAAAAGTCCAAATTTCCAACCTCACGAGAACGTGCGTCTCGCTAAGACCGTGGTGCCACGTCAACAGTTGATATGTAAGATAATGTGGTATAATTTGTACATGTGGCAAAATGGTTAACTCAGTTAGCATATTGCGATCGCACATCGTTACAAGTCACACGCTCGTGTGCGTGTGTACATAACCTAACATAAACTACCATGTGCTTAACCATACCACCAATTCATATTAGAGTCCATACAAGAGCACACATTATATGTTGGTTTTCCACCGTCTAGTTAAGCAAGTTAAGCAATGTGAGACCAAAGTCCTATACTAAACACAACCAATTTGACTTCTTCCAATAAATTAGTTCTGAAATTCGTTCCAACATAACTAGAATTGACAATTTAACAGACACCAGGGGAAATTCTGCAGATGATATACATTATTTTTACACATTGTTTCAAACATTTGTGCCTGTACGTTTCAAATTTGGAAATAATTTCCTGTTCGCCTTCTTACTGTGTACTTATCTCAAAGCTCTAGTTGCTTGGTTGCTTGTGCCAGTCTTGTTGCTTGGTTACTGTGTACTCAAAGCTCTTGTTGCTTGGTTGCTTGTGCCAGTCTTTTTGTAAAAAGGCATGGAGGTGAGGTGGATGGTCTGAATTCCTTCCCATAATCTCTACTATTATAAAGCAACAGTTGGTGGCAGTGGTGAGTTCTACTCACGTCATTAATTGCCCTGTTTAATTGCCCTACTTAATTGCCTTGGTACCCCCTACGCAAAAGCGTTGCTTTAATTAGCCAACTTCGCAAAGCGAAGCGTTAAAGATAGATATTTGATCTTGTGAAATAATTTTTTTATTTTTTAATCTTTATTTTTCGTTATCAATTTTGTTTTTCGTAGCAATGCACGGACATGTAACTAGTATTCTATAAATAAAAGTTGTTAACTGATTCCTCCTGATTAGAAAGTTATTTTTAATCAAATAGGGATACGAAGTATAGCTAGAGACGTAAAATATTACGAGTGGCGCCAGTAAGTAGTAGCTGAATTCCATCTTTCTGGCGAAGCAACACTAATATACGTACGGTTCGCTGGCCGGTACAGCGGAAAATTGTTGCCGGTCCGATCGGGAAGAGCCGAAGAGGGCTGTAGTGAGCTAGCTGTTTGGTCAGCATGCACTACGTACGCGCGTGTACATGCAGAGAGAATTTTCTTCGCTTTGGAGAAGAGAAGGAGACGGCGGCAGAGATTGTACGTCCGCCATTGTTTACATGGTGTTAACGGACGTGTGCATGGCGTGTCATGCAGTAAGTTTTTTTTCCTTATTCCTCAGAGTCAAAATTAACAACAGTCAACAATACATCTCGATCTATTTTTTTCTTCGAATAAAACGTCAATTCGTTTTTCGTTCGCGTGCGTGACGTGCGCCGCGCTTATTATCTTAGTACACTGTATGTGCAGATGTAAGGATGGAGACAATTCGTGGCCTTCACAATGCAAACGAATTGAGCTTAGGTGCACAAATTAATACTGCGGCTCATGGTTTGGTCCATTTAATTTGTTTGGAAAATCTGAGCGGAAACGCGAGACAGGCCAAGCCTGACATGCATAAACAAGCCCAGGCAAGATAGCACAGGCCCCGGCTATAGTATTAGTCTATGTGCCGCTGGTCCAAGTTTGCTCAAACCTGCATGATCAAAACAGGAATCTCTAAGCTGAGATGGTCTTCTACTTTTCTTCTCTGTCAAAGCTCTTTTATTAGATACCTGGAGCTATCCTCTTCATCTACCTTAATTTTCTCCCTCGTTCCCCTCCCTTTAAACTCAAAATAGTTTTTATTTTTTCAATTTTTTCCTAATTTTTTTAATAAAAAGTATTTTTAATCTCTTTTGAAAGTTTTTGGATTGAAACTTTTCGAATAGAAAGTTTTTTGAATTGAAAGTTTTCAGAGTTAAAACTTTCCGATTTAAAAATTTTGATTGAAACTTCTAATTTTAGATTTTTATTTAAAATTGTGTTAAGTGAGACTTCGGAGTTGAAATTTCTTCTGTATATTAGTTTGTTTAATTGATTCATCTGTGTATGTGTAGAATTTGCATATGCGTGCCATTTTAGATGATCAATACAGTACATGGAGTGTAGGGATAAAAAACAGACGCCTAGCTTAATGTTTGATTGTTTGATATGTTTTGCTATTGAACTTGGTTGCACTTTCATTGTTACGCTAGGATTTGGAACAGGGAAGCATTCTTACAAGGAGATAGGTACAAATTTTTTTACCACTGTTGTGTAGCACACTTGCAAATCCGACAAGAGCAGCTCGGCCCACAACTTGTTTCAGCAACCTGTCTCTAGGCCTACTGGATAGCCAAGAGCATGTACAATATTGGAATAGAGGGATCCGAGTGCAGAGAGATGGGGATGGATCTGATGCCTCACATTGTAGCAAATTGTCGAGGGGCGACCAGGCTAGAATAGGGATGACAATCTTGCTCGATTACTAGCAAACCCGTGAGTAAAAACCTTTTAGAGGTGGGTATGTTTCATTTATTGCTCGTGTGCATATTCATGAGGGAAAATCTCTAGCCGGCCAACAAACGGGCACGGGCGTAGGGGAGCTTCACCCGTGCCGGCATTACCCAATTACTCGATAATAAGCACTGACAAGCGGGTTATGTTTGAAAAACCCTAGAGGCATCCCATGGTCCCAACCCTCCCGACCCATGATTTTTTGCCACCAAGTTCATTTTTCTTCTATTCCCTATCCTAAATCCCTATCTGTTGTTTGTGCTTTGTGTTGTGTTGCTTATGATTTGTGTTGAGCTCTCAGGTCTGTGAGCTATATTACACGTTTCTTAAATGTCGACTCTGTATTTATTAGCCAATCTAGGTTGATCTATTGCTTGTCTTTTAATATGTTTATTGCCTTTATAATGAGATATTAGTTGTATGAAGTGACGGTGGGCACACAGGTATGTTCGCAAGTATCGAGTACCCACGGTCAACAAGTATGGTCAAGGTTCTTCGCCTGCTACACTTCGTGGGTATGCCCGTGGGGGAGATTTTGGCTGGTGAGCATAGGTATAGGCGAGTACTATCCATGCTTGCCATGTCCGATTGCCGTCCCTAAGCTAGAACCGGTACCAGATCTGGTACCAGAAAAAAGCATGTGCATCCTTTATCGGTTAGGCGTGTCGATAGTTTGCCGCTTGCTCCACCGGGACAAGGTCAAGGAAGCTGGGTTTGAGCAATGTTGATATAGGGTGCCCGATCTTCACGATATAGGATCAAGATAACTTGTGCACTCTTTTGATGAATACTATTTGCTGACCACTACTAGACACAATAGGATTGTAACTCTTTGATTCACTAAGATCACACATGCGCTGGGCTTCATGAGACCACTGAGTGAAGAATGATCATATGCTTAATTCCTAGCAGGAAAAGGGAAACAACCTTTGTAAGAAGCAACACGCAATTCTCCGCTTTATTGTGATGCAACTGTCGGATCCCCGAAAAACCACTTCCGAAATCTTTTGTATATACTGCACTAGCCCAGGATCACGTTAATGCACACAGTAAACAAAGTTGATACCCAACATATCATGCGAAATTTTATTCAATTATTTATCAGAGTTTACAACATAAATGGCATGCAAGCCAACATAAAATGACATAGCGAAAGCAAAATAAAACCATAGTAGAACCTAGCAAATCTGCCATAGGCAATTGACTGGGGCAGCAGCCTAGTCATCGAGATCCTCATCAGCTTAGAACTCCTCCGCTGAATCAATAGAGTAAGCAAAGGTAAGTACAAAAGTACTCCGCAAGTTACACCAAAAAATGCAATATTAATGTATGGTTGATTTTAGCATAAAAGCAGCAATTTTTCCAATATTATAGGTATTTTTCAAAGGTATGTTTTTAGGAAAGATGTTTTTAAATAAATTTTAGTACAAGAATCCCTCCTAGAGTTAAACGAACTTTTTCCCAATCAATGGAATCACTCAATCCAAAATCATTTTTATGAAATTATTTTGAAATATCCTAAATATAATCCGTGAATGGCTTGCTCGGCATGCCCATGACCGCGGGTACGGCTAATCGATTAGTTTAACACTCTGAAGAGGTTGTACAACTTTACCTACAAGGCATGATCGTCTCTATGCTCTAAATACACACTTCCTTTGGTGTATGGCAGAGAAAATCATGATAAGACCCTTATAAAAATCCATCCAAGTAGTCATGCCAACTAAGATTTCACCGCTGAAAAATCACTCTAGTAAGAAGGGCCCGTTGCGCCAAGTGTCAGCCTCATGATCACACAACTTCCCACCTAATGGCATGAATGTCCATGGTATGTTTTAATACGGCTAGCTAGGTTTGTCCTATTCCAGATTTGTGGAATTATGGTTAGACCTTACATTCAGCGAAACTCAGACCGGTCCTTAATTGACCAGGCAAGACTGTCCACAAACCCAGAACTATGATAAAACCACATATCAACCATTTCTCACTCTGTCTAAACCACATTTCATTTTAACCATACCATATCATCGCAATATCAAAGTCATGACATTTCATTTTAATATAAACTTATTTAGGCACAAATTCCCTAAAACATCCTAATTGTAGTTCAAAGTATGTCTAAGCAATTTATATGTATCATCATATAATAAACAATATTTTCTCAAGGTTACAATGGCAGAAGAATTCAAATTTCAAAATGGTGGTTTAATAGTAACAGGCGTAACTTTAATTTGAAACTGAGACAGAAATAATACTTTTAAAAACTATAAATGCAATAATTTAAATTCAAAATACAATTTAAAAACTGAGATCAATATGATCAAGGAGGTGTAACTTGTCTTGCTCAACCGGCAGTCGCTCAAAATAGTCGACTACGAACTGCTCTAACTCTCTGAACTCTATACGCGAAAAATGTCCAAATTCCAATAAAATTTAAATAAAATCAAATAAAATACCAAACTAGCATAAAATTAAAATTTAGAATTTTATATGAATTTATAAAAAATAGAGCCAAACGGAGTTCAAATGGGCGAAAACAGGCTCCCAAAAGATTTAAAAACACTTATAATGAAGAAATAGAGTTTCTCTGATTTTTGGATTTATTTTTCTAAAGAAAATCTGAACTATTACGCAATGCTGACATCAGCAGCCGTTTTTGGATTTCTGAAATTATTTTTCCAAAGAAATCTGATTTATGACATGATGTCATAAATGAATTTCACGAATTAATTTCAAAACAAATTGCTCAGTCACTGACAGGTGGGCCCGTACTAGTGGACCGGGTCCACGATGTGGACCAGGTGCACCACGCTACCACGGCCAGTGCCGCGCTGGGGGTGTGCACCCATGTATGAAACGCGTCAGCGGCGACCAAAGGTGGCGATTCCAGAGTGGAAGGCAGCGCGGTGGAGGTGCACACTGGTGGCGACATGATGAAGCGATGTCAACGGTGGTGGCGATGGGACTGGAGGAGGGCGAAGGGCAGCGGGAGACGTCGGCAACGGGTGACGGTCGGAGCGGATGAAGATGGCGGCGGCGGCGCTCAAATGCAAGAGAAGGAGGGAGGAGGAGAGGGAAGGAGTGTGAAGCATCTAGGCCCCTAATTTTGCTTAGTTTTGGTAATTAATGACAATCAATATTTATGGACTAACAATTTGCTTTAAGTGTGCAAAGGTTTTCTTCAAACAAATATGAAAAGCAATGTCATAAGCCATAATTTGAAGTCAAGCTCAAGGTCAAGGTATAAAGGAATTAAAGACATTTTATAGCATTTTGCTGATCTCTGTAACATCCCAAAAAATGTAAAATTTGAAGTGACCAAGCATGCTATTTAATGAATTTATGAATTTTCTACTGAATTTATTAGAATAAAAAATTAATTTCTTTAATTAATCCCTTTTTCATCCAACTTAGACCATTCTAAAGAAACTTATAAAAATTTCGAATAAACTAACCAAGGAAATAATTTTTTAAAATACTACAACATCTAAAATGAATTTTGTATAATTTTTACACAAAATGCAAATGCTCTAAAAATTCAATTACTAATTAAAAAGCAAATTTCAAGGAATTTTAGTTTGAAATCTACTCAAGCAAACCGAGTGAGACCAGGGGCATTTGAAACTTCATTCATTAGGCTATGTCCAAATGATTTTCTGGAATTTTTCCTACTGTGTAAAACTATTTTTGGACAGCCCTAACTACCCTATGTACTCAGCCCTAAATGCTTAGCTCAGTGCGTGCCGGGTGTTCGGTGAATTGCCATCAAGCCACCGTCATGTCGCGCTATGCCACCGCCCATACCAAGGCTGCCGCTTCACCGTCCATGACCCTCACGCTGCTCTCTGCCCCCAATGTGGCCGCGCCGCGCCATGCCATGCATGCACGTGTGCAGAGCGTGTCACATGGCCACGCCTGGCTCACCTCGCACGATCCGCCCTGCCCATGTTGCGTCTTGCTGGCTCTGCCATGGCATGAATTTAAGCGATGAGTAGCTCACCATTGCGTGAAATCGCCAAGAGCACGGTAGAGCCGGTGAGCACATTTTTGAAATTTCCAACATCGGGTGAGTCCTCGACCAATCCCTCTCACCATGAGATTCCACTCGATCACCTAACTCCTCCCCATGCTTTGATTGTAGCTCAAATTGGCCAAGCCGCCGCCGCTGCAAACTCTTCTTCCTCTGCTTCGGTCGCACGCTGCCAGCTCCATGGTACTTCATTCAGTTCCTTCCAATCCCCTGGTGCTTTACCCCCTCTTAGCCGAGACTAAGCTGTCGTCTTCCTCCTTCCCGACAGCCTCCTCCACCACGTGCCACCCGTCCTCGTCGCCGGCTTGCCGTGACCTCGCCCCACCAACAACGACCGGTCCCCTAGGTTCACAGACATCCACTCTAGCTTACCCTACCACCGGCCGAATGCCTCTAGTGGCCCTTCGCCGTCGGCGAACCTCCCTCCTTTGCTCTGAGCCGTCAACAAGCGAGCCCGGCCTATTAGTGGCACGCATGCACGCATCCACTAATACATGGGACCATGTTGTCAACCGGTAGACCGATTCAAAAATTCCGCGTAAATAGAGAATACACTTTCCAAATTGGAAAGCATATTTTGTTATTTTCTAAGATTTTTTAAAAACCGAGCCTATTCAAATTCTTAAAACTTTCACGAGAGAATTAATCCAAATTTAGTGAGACAAGTTTCTAAATTTGTGTAAATTCATGTAGATTATGAATATGTAAAAATATTTATTTTTTGGTCAATGTACAGTAAGTGAGCTCAAATTTATGTTTCAGGCTTAAAAGGTGTCCGATGTAAAATCTCTACTATTCTAAAGCAGCACTTGGTGGCAGTGATCCGTTCTTCCCACGTCATTAATTGCCCTGCTTGATTGCCCTACGCAAGAAACTAAGCGTTGCTTTAATTAACCAGCTTTCGCAAGAAACGTAGCGTTAAAGATAAATGTTTGATCTTGTGAAATACTCCCTCCGTTTCTTTTATAAGGCGTATTTGGTTTCGTTAGGACAAGACTTTGACCAACGATTACTTCATTAATATATCATTTATGCAATACAAAATCATAATTATATATAAGTACTTTTGAATACAAATCTGCTAATATCAATTTTGTGTCATAAAAATTACTCCCTCTGTCCCACAAAGAGTGCATTTCTAGTGTTCAAATTTTGTCCCACAAAGAGTGCATTTCTAGTCCGTAGGGCCCAGCTGTAAGTGTATGCATGCTCATTTAAGTGCTTGTGGAAACCGAAGCACCAACATGCTTGTGTATGGAGTAATGAAGGTCACATTGGTCATTTACCTTGCACACTAATCTGTCTTAAAAATCCTAGAAATGCACTCTTTGTGGGACAGAGGGAGTATATGTAATAGAGTAATTGTTGGTCAAAGCCTTGTCCTAACGAAACCAAATACGTCTTATAAAAAGAAACGGAGGGAGTAATTTTTTTATTTTTTATTTTTATTTTTCGTTATCAATTTTATTTTTCGTAGCAACGCACGGACATGTAACTAGTAGATGTAATATTCAACATAGATTTACCATTCTTTTTTCTCCAATAGTTCCCATAAATTAAGATTTAGTATACTACACCTAGCAGTACGTGAAGTCGAATCGCAAAAAGAATTGTAATTGCCCATGCAGAGATCGTATGGCACAAGAGTAATATTTTCCACCCTGCTTAGTTTAATAATAGAAATACTCTCGGATTGAGTAAATACAATAAAAAAATATTACACACTTAACAATCTAATGGCCGAATTTAATCTCTACTACCACATCTCTTACTAGCAATGTATACTCCCTCTGTCCCACAAAGAGTGCATTTCTAGGATTTTTAAGACAGATTAGTGTGCAAGGTAAATGACTAATGTGCCCCTTATTACTCCATACACAAGCATGGTGGTGCTTCGGTTTCCACAAGCACTTAAATGAGCATGCATACACTTACAGCTGGGCCCTACAGACTAAAGATGCATTCTTTATGAGACAAAATTTGAACACTAGAAATGCACTCTTTGTGGGGACAGAGTAGGTATTATCCGGATGTTTTTTTCCTCAAAAAAACATCCAAATTTTGAACCGTACAATCAAAACACACATCCGTCCGATTAAAACATGATAACCCACCTCGAATTCAGGGGGACGTGCATTGATCTCAAAGCAAATCCCATAACTAAAAATTTAGATGATACTAGTTGCTAAAGAAAACATCTGGATGAAAGTTATCAAAACCTAGAATATACCATAAATTTCTCAATCAGCATCACGGCACTATCAAAACACAAAGCCAGAGCACAAGCTACATGCCAAACAATTTCATCAGAGCATCCTTGTGCTCCTCGGCTTGGAATTTATCAACTGCCAGCACTGTTTGTGACCATATAAAAAGTAAAAATGGTACTGTTTCAGGCAAAGTTTGATGATATGTTGACTTTCATCATCGATTATCGTGCTGTTTCCATCAACAGGTAATGCCAGGCTTAACACAGAACAGAACAGACAGAAATGAGTCAATAGTTAATACTACTACTGCCACAAGCCTTGCACATTATTCGATCTCGCCATTGGCGCTCGAATAATGCTTTAACCAGCATCTTCTCACCCTCAACTTCATGAAAAGTACACCGGCACCCCGCACCCTACCAGACTCGGCAGCAATCAGAAGAAAGAATCCCAATGGGCCGATCAGTTCTCGACTCCGAGCGCCATGGGCATGCCGTCCTGCACGGCAACCGGCAGCGACTCGAGCTTACAGTCGAGCGGCGGCAGCGCAGCCTCCTCGGCGAGCACCTTCCCGACGAGCAGCAGCAGCGTCTCCTCCATCTCCTTGCCGTCGCTCCACGGGTGCACCTCCGCCTGGAGCAGCGCTGGGTTCTCGCAGATGAGGTCCCACACGGGGAACCCCCTGCGCGGCATCATCAAGTCCTCCCTCCCGAGCTGCAGCGATGGGCAGTAGTCGCCGCGGCCATCGCCGAGATAGATGAACCGTTTCTTGCCGCCGTCCGCCACGGCGGAGGCGCGGATGCGGTCCAGCACCTGGCCCTTGCACATGTTGGGCGGGCAGATGCCCGCTAGGCCGCACCCGTGCGGGCCCGCGTGGAAGTCGTGGTACGGCGCGATCCGGAGGCGGCCGTCTGCGTCGACGCTGCTCGGGTTTGTGTTGATCTCCGAGAAGTATCCGCGGAGGCCATGGTGGTCGAGGATGGTCTCGATGAAGAACTGGTTGGCGTCGCTTAGGATCCTCAGGTCGCAGCCGAGGCTGTACGCGGCTTTGATGGCGGCGACGACGTGCGGGTCGAGCGGCGCCGCCCTGAGCACCTCGGCGACGTCGCGGAGGGTCTTGCCCTGCGAGTGCAGCTCGGCCATCATGGTGTCCATGAGGGTGTTCCAGGGCATGGTGGGGAGGAGGCGGTCGAACAGCTCGGTGGCGCCGAGGTTGTCGACGACCCAGTTGTCGCTGTCGACGCCGATGATGGTCTTGTCGAAGTCGAACACCACCACGGTTTTCCCGGCCATCTCAACAGCCAGGGAATGCGACCCCGCAGACTACTGCAGCTTCGTGTCTCCCTACGATAAAGGCTTCGACTCTCGATGGGCAATTGGAGCCGCCTTATATGCAGCCCGCGGAGGCGGGAAGATGCCGAAGGAATATCCACGAGATGCCTGAGAATACGGGCCGGTCTCGGACGCGAGGCGTTTCGGCACGTAAGCCGCGTGCACGAGGAGTCAGTTCCGGACGTTCGGTTCCATGCCGTGGCGTCTGCGTTTCACCGTGTGGTGCGGTGCGCGTGGAACAGCTAATTTTGTTCGTAAAATTGCTGCTTGTGCATATTTTTAAGCTTTTAGAATGTATCATCTATTATTAAGATATGATATTTAATTGTTTATTTTACTTCAACTTCCACATTCTTTATTATCAATTTGAATTGCACCTAATATTGAAATACGATTTTACTAGATTTGTCTTAATGATAACCTGGCACTAGCTTCCTCTCCGTTTTTATCGTGCTAAACCACCGATGGTCACAGGCCGCTCCATCGCTAGGATTTCCTTTCCTCACCTCGTGGAGGTCGGGGTCCGTGCTGAGCGCACGCCGGGACCTGGAGCGTGTGGTCCATCGCTCGCCCAGGCCTGTTGCTCTTGCCGAACAGCGGCCTGGCTCGTTATCCACCCCGCCGGCCGAGGCCCAGCGCACCACTGAAACCAAATTAATCTCTACTATATAAAGTGAGAGTTTCTTCTCACGTTATTTCATCAAAATTACCAGTTCTACCATTCTTTAATTACCCACCTCTTTAATTAACCACTCCAGGTGTGGATGAAAGACAGCACACAAGACCATTCTTTAATTATCCACCTCTTTAATTAATTAACCACTCCAGGCGCAAGAAACGAAACGTCACAACACTTCATTTACATAGAAATATAGAAATACTGCTTCAATAGTGTCCTATTATATAAGATATTATTTGCACAACATATTTTCTTGTTTCATGTTATCGTAATAACAGGACAGCCGTTAAAAATGTAGATACCGTTGCAACGCACGGACACCTCCCTCTGAATACCGGAGTCGCTAGAGGGAATGCATTGGTGGGCTCCGAGTCTCCGACGCGGTCCACCGCAAGTCGGCGTCGGTCAAAATCGATGTGGAAACACCACACGCTCCATTTCAGTTGCTTTCCCGTGGATCGAGCAGCTGTAGTAGCATATCCCAGGAATATGTGCCTAAATTTTGGTGAAGCGGTGATCTCTTTCAATTCACGGGAACAGGATACGAAAAGATACGTCTTTGTGGCGATGTGGCGTGCATCTCTCTATAGTAGCCTCTGAAAAGATTTTAGTAACTCGTTAGAGTTTAGACGTATTTTTTGAATTATCTTTTTTTATAAATATAAAATATATTTTATATTTTAATACAAAATTACTGTAATGCTCCCTATAAATATAAAATATATTTCATGTATTAAATATAGTGCCTAGAGATAACAATTAGGTGTAATCTAGTTATTTTTAATATCTTTTTGGTTTATGTACCAAACATAAATAAGCTTTATAAACTTGGACGGAGGGAGTACAATTTAAAAAAGAAACCAATTTAAACGGTCTAAAATCATACAACATTTCAAATCGTAAGATAAAAATGTGCACACCGCGCTCACTTGCAACTAGGAACACTAGATTGCTTGATGCTAATTGCGGCTGCAACTGTAAGCCAAATAGAGCTTTTCTTTTGTTTTCGCTTCTTCTAATGTTGGTATGGTTGTATACATGTACCCTACGTAGGAAAAGATATGCCGCCGTCTTCTTCCCGTGTTTGGGCTTGTTTGAATAGGTTTGGATTAAACCTAATCCCTTGGCCTGCACACTTCTGTTCGCATCCCCCCGCTGGCTTCCCCGCTGGCCGCCCCGCATCCTCGTCGGCACACTCATCCACCGCCCCCATCGCCACGCCGGCGCTGCTGTTCATGTCGGCCCCCGGCCGTTATGTTCACAGGCGACCAACAGAGCTACACAACTTTGATTCGTTCCAAGGTACTTCATCATTTCAACTGAATAGAAGGTGTAATATCAGGTGTATAAGCTAAGTGAAAATTCCTTTAGCAGGTCATGGATGCTCTGATGAAATTGTTGGCATCTGAAGCCAAGAACATGTGGTGAAGCGAAGGGTGAAGAAGAAGGCCGTGTTGTTCGGCAAAAATGCAACACTGGATGGACCAATTGAAACTGTTGACAACAGCACTAGTCAAGCCGGTTTAATGGTAAATTTGGAAATAATTTCCCCATTCGCCTTCTTACTGTACACTCGTCTCAGAGCTCTTGTTTCTTGGTTGCTTGTGCCAGTCTGCGTGTACTCAGGCAAAGATTGTATGTGTGTGATCCGTCATGACTAAACCTGACATGCCAATGACGACCCTTTCTCTTACTAGTTACTAGCAAGCATGAAAGGTAACGCAGCAAATGAGAAGTTGAACAGTTGAGCTCTACTTCCTGTTCGCCACTGCCTTCAGTATCGATTCAACACTAAGATCTTTTTCAGCGCAGCTCTTTTATGGTACAGTTAATTAAATATGGACTGTCCGTTCTTTTTTATCCAATAGTTCCAATTAGTTAGGATTTAGTTATACAATAACTAGCTGCATGAGAAATAGAACCAAGAAGAACAGAATTGTAATCGCGCATGTAGAGACTGTATGGCACGAGAGTAATATTTTCGACCCTAGTTGGTTTAATAATAGAAATACTCTCAAACAATTTAATGACTAAATTTAATTTTTACTACCTCATCCTTTACTAACACCGTAAAATTTCTCAACCAGCGTCATCAGGACATTATCAAAATACACAAAGCCCGAGCACAGGCTACATGCCAAACAATTTCATCAGAGCATCCTTGTCCTCCTCTGCTTGGGAGTTGGGGATTTATCAAGTGCGACTCGCGTACTGTTTCAGACAAAGTTGGGTGAAATTTTGACTTTTTATCATCGATTCGCGTGTTGTTTTCATCAATAGATAATGTCAGGCTCAATACTAACACAGAACAGAGCAGACAGAAATTAGTCAATAGTTAAAACTACTGCCACAAGCCTCACACATTATTCGATGTCGCCATTGGCGCTCGAATAATGCTTTAACCAGCATCATCTCACCCTCAACTTCATGAAAAGTATACCAGACTCGTACACACAGAGGCAGCAATCAAAAGAAGAAGGAATCCCAATGGACCGGTCAGTACTTGACTCCGAGCGCCATGGGATAGCCGTCCTGCACGGCGACCGGCAGCGACTCGAGCTTACAGTCAAGCGGTGGCAGCGCGGCCTCCTCGACGAGCACCTTCCCGAGGAGCCGCAGTAGCGTCTCCTCCATCTCCTTGCCGTCGCTCCACGGGTGCACCTCCGCCTGGAGCAGCGCTGGGTTCTCGCAGATGAGGTCCCACACGGGGAACCCCCTGCGCGGCATCATCAAGTCCTCACTCCCGAGCCGCAGCGATGGGCAGTAGTCGCCGCGGCCATCGCCGAGGTAGATGAACCGTTTCTTGCCGCCGTCCGCCACGGCGGAGGCGCGGATGCGGTCCAGCACCCGGCCCTTGCACATGTTGGGCGGGCAGATGCCCGCTAGGCCGCACCCGTGCGGGCCCGCGTGGAAGTCGTGGTACGGTGAGATCCGGAGGCGGCCGTCGGCGTCGACGCGGCTCGGGTTGGTGTTGACCTCCGAGAAGTATCCGCGGAGGCCATGGTGGTCGAGGATGGTCTCGATGAAGAACTGGTTGGCGTCGCTGAGGATCCTCAGGTCGCAGCCGAGGCTGTGCGCGGCTTTGATGGCGGCGACGACGTGCGGGTCGAGCGGCGCCGCCCTGAGCACCTCGGCGACGTCGCGGAGGGTCTTGCCCTGCGAGTGCAGCTCGGCCATCACGGTGTCCATGAGGGTGTTCCAGGGCATGGTGGGGAGGAGGCGGTCGAACAGCTCGGTGGCGCCGAGGTTGTCGACGACCCAGTTGTCGCTGTCGACGCCGATGATGGTCTTGTCGAAGTCGAACACCACCACGATGCTCCCGTCCATCTCAACAGCTAGGGAATGCGCTGCTGCTGCTACTATTGTTTACGGTGTCTCCCTACGAGGAAGCAGTTTAGCTCTTGAATCTCGATGAGCCATGGGAGTTGCTGTGCGCGGGCTTATATACTGCCCCGCGAGGCGGGAAGATGCCGGAGGAATATCACGAGAGATGCCTAAGAATAGCGGTAGGTCTCGGACTATTCGCGCGTCGGCGCGTTCGAGATTTTTGCTGCTGTTTTAGTTGCGGTTTCACCGTGTCGTGCGCGTGGAATAGCCGGCGCGGCGCGGGGAGAAGACGCGGGCTGCGGAGAAGGATCCCGAGTGGCTCCTCTGCATATGGGGTGAATCAGGTTCGACGAAAATAGCGAGAAAAATTATAAACTTTAGCTCTATGAAAAGAGTACGGTATCTAAAATAGGTAAATAAATTGGTTATATTCAAAAAAATTAAAAATTATGGGAAGTAAATATCACGATAATCGGTGAAAAACGAAACAAAATCGCTCAAAAAATAGGGCTACGAGAAACATTCAACTGGCTAGTCAAAATCGAAAGAAAATCGGTCAAAATCGAAAGATTTTTTTAATATTTTGTATTTCAAAACCATGCGATTTCTAACGATTTTTGAGTGATTTTTAAGCATTTTTTCCCAATAATCGAAAATTGAAAATATGGCGATTTTCTTAAATTAGATAAGTTGAACCTTGGGTGGAATATCCTTTCTCGTGCAAGGATCAAAATCCTAGTGAAATTTCATAAAATCTCGGTGAAATTTTTGATCTTGGATCTCCGAGTTTCATAATCCCAATGAATTTAAAAAAAAAATTGAAAAAAAATTAAAGTGCTACAGTACCTAAAATCTTAGCGGGTTTTCGTTTTTTTTTTTTTACCAAAATTTGACCGGATTAGATTCTCTATGTCGTTTTCCATATGGGACAGTCGGTAAATCATCCAGTTAGCCTATGCACATTAATTCTTATAAATTAAGTACCTTGGTTGTCAGATTGTTAAAAACATTTCAAACTTAATTATTATCTGAAAATTTTTTGGGAGCATAAGTGATGCATCATGGCCATTCAAAAAAATTTTAACATGGTTTGAATCATTTTTCATTCGGTTGAAATTTTTTGGTCAGCTTTCAGTAGCACTGTCTGAACATTTGAAAATTCTTCAAGCTTAATCATCATCTAAAAATTTTATGAGAATATTATGAATATGTTAGAACTATCCACAAAAAATTTCAAAAGTTCTAACGTCGTTTGAACCTTTTTCTATTCGGTTGAAATTTGCCAGTTAGCCTTTTTACCAAGACAGTAGCACTGTTTGAATTATTAAAAAAAATTTAGACTTGATCATCTTCTAAAATTTTTATGGGAATATTAGTGATGTGTTATGACCATCCACAAAAAATTTCAAATTTTTTTGACGATTTTTGAACTAATTTTTATTCGGTTAAAAATTACCAAGATCTTGGCAAATCTCGTCAAGATCTCGGAAACCTCTGTAAAAAAATAAAGATTTAAATTTTGCTCTTGGTTTTCGTCCAAAACAACAAAATTCTGGTAAAATTTTAGATTTTGAAAAGTAACAAGATGTGAAACAAAAACAAAATTTAGAACCTTGTTCTGGAGCCGTAGTAGAGTCGCTTTCGCCGGATCAGCTGGCCGGCTGCTGGTCTTGTTGATCCGCAGGACAGCAGTATGCGCCATTGATTACGTAATTCACGGTCGGATCACAGTTTTTCTCGAGTCAATTGCTCTTTTCCTTTTGCTTGCAGTTACGTGCGTTTTGAACGCATCGATCGATGTTTCTTTGATCGGGTCTTTGATCGGGTCCAAACGCTTGAACGCAAATTGTGTTATTTTCCACAAAGAGAGAGAGAGAGAGAGAGAGAGAGAGAGAGAGAGAGAGAGAGAGAGAGAGAGAGAGAGAGAGAGAAAGAGAGATGCGGTTATCTTTTCCTGGCAAGTGAGGTGTCAAAGGGCACATGTGACGGAAATTGAAAACATTTCGTGGGGCGTCTCCTCGTGGATATTCGGTGGATGCGGCGAATCTCCCGTGAGGTGCCGACCGCGGACAATTACGTGGTCCTGCCTGCCTCTTTTGAGCCATTATGGTCGTGTACAGTAAGTAGGATTTGTTAGACAACCTCGCTATCGAATAGTCCGGGGTTGCCTAATAGATCTCAAGTGGAGAAAAGAGAGAGAGGTCGAGAGACACAATATGAGGAGGAGCAGTCTGCTTTTATTATTCTCAGTATGCTTGTGTCTGATGGGGTGACCCTGCCTCCTATATATAAGCGGTTACATTAGAGATAAGGAAGAGTCCATATAGGATACGAATCCAGGTTTCCTAACACTCCTTGGACTCTTCACCGCGAGATGCATACGCCTCATTAAAACTCCATAAAAACCCGAGTGGGAAAAATAACTGGAGAAAGAGTACATAAGACACGCTGTCGTTGCACTGGATTGCGCTCATCAAAAACCTTATGTAAGAAAACTTCAATGAAAAACTTACTTAAGGAAAAGAGTACAATCCACCCAAACTTCAATGTTAATCTTCAAGATTCACGTTGGGTACTCAAACTTCATGTTTGAGATTTATGTAGGAGTATGTGAAAATTCTCCCTCGAAATCTGCACTTCCCTAAGCCTCATCATCCCGATTCCTCTAGCACATCTTTCAAAAGAAGATCTGGGAGTGACTTAGTGAATAAATCTACGAGATTTTCACACGACTTAGTATGCAAGATCTTTATCTCGCTCATCTTATGCATTTCATGGGCATAAAAGAACTTGGGGTTGATGTGCTTCGTAAGATTGCTTTTCACATATCCCATTTGCACTTGAGCAACACATGTCGCATTATCTTCATAGATAATGGTGGGGTTTGTTCCATGTTCAAACCACATGACTTACGGATGTGATGAATCATTCTTCAAGCCATGTACATTCTCGAGATGCTTCATACAAGACAATTATTTACGAAAGTGGTTTGTCGACGTTGAGACAAGAGTCTCGCTTAGATGACTTCCACGAAATTGTTGCTTCCACCGCAAAGGAAAACATACCCGGTTGTGACTTGCCGGTATGCGGTCGATAGGTACGACATCGGCACACCCAACCAAATTCAATTCATTGTTTCTTCAGAAACAAGCCAAGGTCTTTGCTTCCTTGAAGGTAACGGAAGATGTCCTTCACCCCTTTCCAATGCCTTTTGGTGGGTTCTCAGATCGCATCACGCTAGCAAATTCACTAACGCAATGTCCTGGCCTAGTGCTATTCGCAAGGTACATGAGCGCCCAATTGCACTCAAGTATGGGAATTCCGCTCCGAGGACTTCCTCCTCTTCTTTAGGCCTGCATGCGGATCTAGGTGCGCTTGGAGTGACCTTCCGAGCCATTGGGGTCTTTGCGGGTATGCCTTTTCAAAACCAAATTTCTCCAACACTTTCTCAGGTGTAAGAAGATTGGTGTACCAAGATTCCGCCTTGGACATGTTCAAGCCGCAAGCCTAAACAAAACTTGGTTTTACCCAAGTCTTTCATTTCAAATTCAGACTTCAAGTATGTGCATGCTTCTTCAATTTCTTCATCCGTCCCAATGATGTTCAAGTCATCTACATAGACGGAGATTATACAAAATCCATTCGGGATCGTTGTATAAACACACATGGACAATCTTCATTGTTCGTGTAGCCTTTCTTGCAAAGAAAGTCACTTAAGCGATTGTACCACATTCTTCTCGATCGCTTCAAATTTCATACGTTGATTTCTCCAATTTCACCTTGTATAGGTTTTACATTTTGCTTTCTGTCTTGGTTCGTGATAGGGATACCTTCCTGTACTTTCATGTATATCTCCGAATCCAAGTTTCCATACAAGTATCTTTGTGACAACATCCATTAGCTTCATTTTCAACTTCAAGTTGGATCGCCATTGAGATCAAGTATCTAAAAGTAATTCCACCCATGACCAGGAGAATAGGTTTCTTCATAATCAACCCTGTGACGTTGAGTGAAACCTTGAGCGACAAGCCTTGCCTTGTACCTTATAACTTCATTGTTTTCATTCCTCTTAGAACAAAAACCCATTTGTGCCCCACTGGTTTATATGGGGAGGCGGCGGCACACATGTGCCCAAACACCTCTCTTTTGTTTAGAGAGACTAACTCATGCGGTGATTGCCTTCTTCCAATCTTCCCAATCGAGCCTTTTCTTGCACTCTGCGAGAGATGCGGGCTCGGGATCATGATTAATGATCGTGGCAATCTTCTTTGCAAAGTATGCATCGACATTGGTCATTGCTCTATTCATCGATTCTCCGTTATTACAAAGTTTATGGCCATTTCATCATGGGGTGCTTCGTGCACTTCTACTTGCTCTTCATTGCTATTTCCCATTCCAGAGCAAGTTCCTTTAGTTTTCTCCGCCAATGTGTGCGCACACATTATTTCCGTGGCTTCTTCCAATGGAAGGTTCAGATCTGGAATTGCCTTTTCCACAGGCTTCTTTCCAAAGGCTGTGTCTCAACCGGCTCCCCTTCTTGCTTTGGGGCACTTTTGTGATTGGTGTGGTAAGTCCTCTTGCCCAGTTTTCCCAGACGTCTCCGGGTACTTTGGGTTTGAGAAGTCGATTTCTGTTCTTTTTCTTTGAGGCCTCTGAACAGGATGAGGGATACCTTCGCTTTCTTTGGTATTTCCACCCTCTCTCGGTGCATTTCTTGCTGGTACATGCGACTTAACCACGCTCTTCAGATCACAAAAATGATCAGGCAGTTCATTTGCTAAATTCTGCAAATCAATTATCTTCTGGACTTCTTGATTTGCTTCATTAGTGCGAGGGTCATACGCGGGGATCCCAGTGGAATGCCATATTATTTCCTGGCATTTTTCATCCAATGGTTGATTCTCTCCCCCTAATGACGGGAAATGGTCCTCGTCAAAGATACAGTCAGCGAATCGGGCTGTATGCAAGTCTCCAGTCATGGGTTCCAAATACCTGATTATGGATGCACTCTCATAACCAACGTATATCCCAAACTTGCGGAGAGGGCCCATTGCAGTCCGCTGTGGGGGTGGTATAGGTACATATACCATACAACCAAAATTTTTAAGATGGGAAATCTTCGGGATGACCCCTTGCACTAGTTGCATAGGTGAATGGATGTTGTAGGCCGATGGTCTATAATTGATGAGTCTTTGCCGCGTGCGAGGCTGCGTGTCCCCAACAAGTGTTGGGCAAGTTACAACTTTGCAAGAGCGGATGCGGCAATAAACTTAATCCTCTTTATTAGTGCTTCACTAGCCCATTTTGCGTATGGGCGTGCGATGCAGTGCTCAACGATTATTCCCGTTCTTTGTGCAATAATCATCAAATGCCTTGGAAGTGAATTCACCGGCATTGTCCATTCGAATGGACTTCACGCGATGATCGAAAAGCATTCTTAATTCGATGATCTGCGAGATCAGTTTTGCGAATGCATGATTCCTTGTTGACAGCAAACATGTATGCGACCATTTCGAGGAAGCATCAATGAGCACCATAAAGTATCGAAACGGCCCTGACAAGGGCTGAATCGGACCGCAAATATCCCCCTGAATGCGTTCCAGGAATGCAGGAATTTCATGTTGCACTTTCATAACAGAGGGTCTAGTTATTAATTTCCCGGTGGCACATGCTTGGCACACAAAATCTTCGTGATTCGAGAAATTCTTAACATTAATGCCATGACCTTGTGAGTTGTTAACTATATTTCTCATCAATCTAAGACCAGGATGACCTAATCTACAATGCCATAAAGCAAATAATTCAGAGCTTCTAAAGACAGTCTTCAAGAAGTATACAACTGCGTGTGCATTGATTTTCGTGTAGTACAACCTGATTCATATGAGGGACATTTTTCTAGTACCATCTTTCCATATTCCGCGTGCTTCACAATGCACAAGTGTTCTTTGCCATTTTCTTCATTGGTTTCTACGTGAAACCCATTGGCGCGGATATCCTTGAAACTTAAGAGAGTGCGGGTTGATTCAGGGTACAAGAGGGCTTCTTCAATTACCAAACTTGTACCCATTGGCAATATAATTGTGGCTCTTCCTGAGCCTATTATATGCGTATCGCTTCCTGCGATTGTCGTAATCCTTCCAGCGTTCTTCGTGATAAATGGAAGTATTTCGACTCTCTTAAGATGGTATTTGTTGTGCCACTATCAACAATGCATATTTCCTCCATTGGGCGCTACGATTTCTAGATGAAAAGAAATATAATTCTAATCGAGGCAGTGGTAAAGTAATTCAAACATTTGCTTGTAAATAAAGAATACTGGAATAAATAATAAACTGCATATACATTCATGAGAAAAATGCTCTTCTAAAGCTTGTAATTCATTATGCAATCAGATGTCTATGTGAGATGGTTACGACCATTCGGGCGATTCTTTCAAAACTCACGTTTGACAATGCGGACCTTTTCATATTCATAAGGTTCTTCCATTAGATTACTGCGTGCAATCTAATAGGAAGTGGCTGCTCAATTCAATAAAATGCATAATTGAATTCTCATGAGTTTCCAGCAAACTAAAAGAAAGCAATAATTTCAAGATTCACATATACAAAGATAAATGCAAAATTCATAAGTACAAGATTCATAAGTACGAATTCATAAATATAATATAAATGCAAGATTCATATATAAATATTCATAAATACGACCGTGCATGCAGTGATCGGCCGTGCAAGCGATCGATTCATGTGTGATCGGCCGTCGCGATCGGTTTAGCCTTGACTTCATGCGCTGGCGCATTCGATTCCATGCGGCGTCGGCCTTCGAGCGCTGACGGTGGCGCTTCATGCGGCGTGCTTGAAATTCTAATGAACTATATTAAAGCAATAAATATAATGCATGGAACAGAACAATAATTGCACTGATTCATAAATTCGAGAATAAGCAATAATTACACAATTCATAAATTCATAAATGCGAAAATAAATTCTCGAAATTTCCGAATTTTTCTTAGTATTTGGCAATTTTACATTAATTATACAAAGAATTTTCCAAAGATCACTTGATAACAGAAAATAAATTGCAACATGAATTAAACATGGCATAAGCCTAATTACAACTTATATAATTCTTGTTGGTGAGGAACGAAAGCAGTAATGAATATCTCTGTCAATTTGACTCTTGGCCAGGTCAACCTGCCCCTAGGGCTCACATGAGGGAGGGAGCACTTCCCGTTTCCGGGTGCCAATTAAAGAACCAATCCTTATGTGTGTTTTCCTAGACACCAATTGTCTCATATCTGTTTATTCATTACCAAAATCAAATCCCAACCACTCATGTTCTCATAAACTGTTGTATGAGAAATTCTGGAATTTTCCTAACACTTTTCATAATTTCTGCTAATTTCCAAGCAATTTTCAGAATTACTTTACAACAAGAAATTGAATTTCAGCAAATATCAACATGACATAATTCATAAATTCAAAATAAACAATAATTACATAATTCATAAAATACAGGAAAATAAATTCCATAATTCATAAATGCGGGACAAGTAAATTCTCATGAATTTTTAGTAAGCTAATCATAGCAAACAATGCAAAAATATATGCAAATATTCATAAATTATTCATAAATACTGCAAGATAATGCTAGGAAATTAAAACCAGATCCAAAATTTTTCTGGAAAATTCTAGCTATTTTTCATAATTTTCTGGCAATTTTCAAGATTTTCTAACCAATTTTTTGAATTACCATTCAATTTTCAGAAAAGAATAATAAAGAAAAACATAAAGAAATTGGGGGAGGGCTAATGGGTAATTTCCCCTTGCCCTCCCCGTGCCCAACCCTTTGCAAAACCAAATTGGGTTCTAGCCCTTCTTTCCAGATTGGTTCCAATCCTGTTTTCGTGGACTTCCAAGTCCTATTTGGACTTTGTCTTTCCTGTAGTGGACTTCATGTCCATCCACGATTGGACTTCATGTCCAGATTGATTTCAAGGTGGGGGGCGGTCGTGCTCCTGGATGGCGCACGGGACGATGGCCAGGACGTGCTGGCGGCTCCAACGGCTGGCCGGGAAGCTGTCGGCTGGGCACGAGCGGCATGGCGACGGAAAAAAAAAAGCGCTGCGAGGCGCGCGTCCAACGGTCCAAGGAGCGCTGCGAGGCGCGCGTGGCTGCGAGCCACCGAGGCGCGCGCAAGGAGGCGGCGGCGATTGCACATGCGCGAGCCGCTTCGTGCTTGATGGCGAGAGCCGGCTCGGACGGCTACGTGCGAGCGGTTATCGACTGTCGCCGCGCAGCAGCGACAGAGAGGCAAAACGCCAGAAAGGCGGCGCCGCAGCGGAAGAACGGCGGCCCGGCTCCACGTCGCGGTTTCGGCAACGCGGCACGACGGCAACCTGGTTCGGTAGCGGAGCGGCAGGCAATGGCTGGAGGTGGCCTGCAGGGCTAGTCGTTCGGCAGCAGCCAGGCACGGGCCAGTGCGTTTGAGGGCGGCTGCGGGGATGGCTGCGTGCCGTGGCTGCCGAGAAGACATGTTTCGGTGCCAGGCCAACGAAGATGGCCAGAGCTACGTGCTCCAGACGGCTCCGGGCACTCGGGCAGACCAACGCGCTTCATGTGGTGGGGAGATCGACCATCGTCCGGCGGTCGACAGCTTCATGCCGTGGCTGCGCCTCATGGGCGAGCCGTTGTCCGATGCTTTGTGCGCCAGACATGGCTTCGTGCCAATGTACTTCAGCGATACAAATCAGCTTCGTGCTGATAGATTGGATGTATGCATATCCGTACGTGAGATTAGATCAATAATCTCCGTATCTCACCTTTTCTCACCTTTCAATCTTTCTCCGGTAGAGCTTCGTGCTGATAACTTGTTAGACAACCTCGCTATCGAATAGTCCGGGGTTGCCTAATAGATCTCAAGTGGAGAAAAGAGAGAGAGGTCGAGAGACACAATATGAGGAGGAACGGGTCTGCTTTATTATTCTGTATGCTTGTGTACAATGGGGTGACCCCCTGCCTCCTATATATAGCGGTTCTGCTTAGAGATAAGGAAGAGTCCATATAGGATACGAATCCGGTTTCCTAACAGGATTTTAGATGATATGAATGAGAGAGAAAGATGATGTCTACTAATTAACAGATAGTTTTATAGACAGCTTTATACTCTTTATACCATTATACAAACAGTCTATTAACTGTATGAGAGATCATTACATATAGCTATATAGACAGTCTATTATATGAATTGTTCTTAAACATATTTGTAGATAATGTGGATATGTATTACAGACACCCGTCGTCCATACCATTCTACATGACTAACAACGCCGAGGGGGTGGTGCCGTGGTGGTGAGAAGCTCGTATCTTTTGGCTGGTGTTTCTCTCTTCAATCGAGTTTATTTTTGGTCAGTTTTCAGCTACTTGCTTTTCTCCCGTTTCAATTAACCAGCTAAAAAGGATATATATTACCATGTATGTCAGTGGATAAAAAGAGTTCATTACACTTCGCTGTAATCGTGTAGGAATTGAACCGTGTCGTATGAAAAATTGAAAACCCATATATTCATGGGTTCCGAACAATTTTCGTATGCCACAGATTCTTTTGGCTTTGTAGCGGGTTTTAAAACTAAAAAAAGATCCATGTTATATGTGTGGATGGCATAGATTTTAAATAGTACCAACCCTACTTAACAAAAATTGGTAAAGTAAAAGTTTTCATTTCCATGTTCCATGCCTGGCGATGAGACATCTAGAAAGCCTAGTCAACTTGGGAAGGCTCCCACTAGTTGCTTCCTTATTCTACCCTGTCAGGTTAAGGAAAGAACAAATTCTCACCCTAAGTTCTATTATTCTTTTAGTCAGTGCATGACAATAAAAAGATCTAGAACACTGCTAACTTTAGTCAACACAAAAGGAGAAAATTATTGTGATTCTATTTACATTGTATATATACTATGTCCGGACTTCCCAGGCTCATGTACCGGTATAAAAAAAAATTATCCGGTGTATTTATAATTGCAAAACCCGTGCACGAATTCACAGCAGCAAACTTCAAGTCTTCAACGCCTTCACAAGCCAAAAGCCCAAAAGGACTCAAAAAATTGGTGTCATCAGTCGTCACCGATGAGGCCAAGACCCTAAAGACCATATATATAAAAAAATAAGGTTTTTTTGTTTTGTTTCCTCTGCTCTTTGGATTAATTTTTTTAAAAAGTTTGGCTCATAACTGCTGAAGGATCGGAAAGTGACACACGTATATTTGCAATTTTATTCTAATAAAGATCAAACTTGCAAAAGAATCGAGTCAAGGGCTAGAAAAAACTGGCCTCAAAACATCACACTAGTAGATGGGAAGGTTCGTTTTGTATAGGAAGCTATCCGTGCAATTTGTATTTTCTTGACCGACACATCTCCGTGATTAGATGTTTTTCATGTGGTACAGACGGTAAGATGCGTTCCTTTGCCACTGCCACGCATCAGCTAGCCAACAGATTTGTCACGGACTCTCGGTAATGCATAGTATGGTGCTATGTGACGCATGTTATGCTGCGACAAAATAACAGCTGGTAAAGATAGTTGACAGCATGTTTCATGCATGGAGGCTGGAGCAAAGTTCATGTTGTACGATTTTGTTTTAATTTTCTTGTTGTTTTGCAGGTATGAACTGCGAAACAGGGCGATCTGTTTCTGCAGCCTGGGATCAAAGAGTCGGCGATTGGCATGGAATGGAGCACCAAACGCTCGAATATACAACAGGAAAAAACGAAATTACAAAAATATACAATATTCAAATAAAATAGCATATGTGACGTGGCGGCCGCCATACCGCACGACAGAAGGCCTGACTGTCGCCACGCCGGACGGCGGCAGCCAGGTGGCGCCTCGCTCGCCAGCGCCCGGCTGCTCCCGTGCCATTCTCGATGAGGAGGAGCCTGATGACTGCTATGATAA
The DNA here is from genome assembly GCA_036346355.1 of Rhipidocladum racemiflorum. Lineage (NCBI taxonomy): Eukaryota > Viridiplantae > Streptophyta > Magnoliopsida > Poales > Poaceae > Rhipidocladum > Rhipidocladum racemiflorum. The sequence goes on along the minus strand of CM070569.1, from coordinate 74,186,026 downwards.
GGATATGCTTCAGCAAGCTTGCACTGCTCAGTTTGTATTTGTATGGATGCCCCCTTGTCATTGTTGGGCTTTTGCCCATGCGGCCTTTGGCCCATTTGGTCCACACGGCCAGCCAACCGGTTGGCTTAAGCCAATCGAGCCAGGGCAACCCTAGCTCATCGTAAGGGAGAGAGGGAGATCGCAGGAGAGCAGCATCGGCGGCAGCTGCGCTTTGCGCGGGCGCGTGGGGCGCAGGGAAGCCGGATCCCATCCGGTCTTCTCGGCGTTCGTTGCCTCCTTCCCCGGTGCGGCTCCTTCCTTTATTATCCTCAGTTGGTTTGCTCTCCAGAGGAAGGAAAAACTGGTTAGTTCTCCCTCTGTCTACACCTTCTTCTCCGGTGATCCTCCGGCGACTTGCGCGGTTGTTCTTTCCTGTTTGTGCCCCCCTTTTCCTTCTAGTATGCCTCGTGGAAGCCTCCTTTGAGTGGAACCCGAGGGTGTGGCTAGGGACAAGGGTTCGGTTTGGGTGAGAATACTCGGTTGCGCGGGTTGATTCCGGTGGGATTGCGCCGGTGGTGCGCCGGTCTTGTGCCGTCCAGTGGGTTGATTTACGATTGGGAGCTGGCTGTGGTTGCTTCGTGTGCCGACCGTGTCTTTGATCCCCTTTGGCCGAAGGGCTGTGCTTGTGGCTTTGTGCAGATCCGCTGGTGCATCTTGGGATTCTTGGTGATACTTGTAACTCAAGAATCAGCGGCATTGTATCTCCGAAAACTTGCCGGTGACTGCTACCTTGTGACGGCAATATTGTTTTCTGGGACAGCGTCTTCGACGTGCCTTGTCTGTTCTTCGCTGGTCTGAATCCAGTGGCTTAGTGAGTATTCTGTTGATCAATTTATCCTTGCAACTATTAACTTGTATGCTTTGGATGAATTGTTGCCACCGTGGGTAATTTCTCTGTGAGGAGTCGGCTTTGTGAGACAAGGTTGTGACAGTAGCAATAAAATCTGAAATTAATTAATCTGTTGTCAAGTTCCTTTACTGGATGTTAGATTGATTTACCTAGTTCAGTGGTTCTGTTGCTTCTCTAGTGTTTTACCTACTGTTGGCCTGTGACTTGTTTTAATCTTGTTCATCTTTGTGGTAAATGTTGTACATGGCTAAGAGTTGTATGTGTCTGTTCTAGTAACTCACTAACAGAAGGTAAACTGAATTGACAAATCTGAGAACTAATTTCAAATTTTGCTAGAAGTACTGTCACAACTAGTCTATGATCTAATTGCCCTTGTGGCGAGGAAGGCTAATCTCTTGATTAAGCAACCCGACATCTGAGAGAAAATTAATATAAACAAATCTTCTTGAGATTTTATCTAGTTGATTTAATATGGCCAAACACATGATTTCATTGAGTAACCTGTATATGTTTGGTTATAAAATGCTCAATTTAATTAGTGCTTTGAATGAGTTGTATGTCTTGTTGTACTGTTTATCAAATGTGGTAGATGATCAATCCACTGTGGTATTGTTCATCCTGTTAAACATTACATATGGCAGTAGCTCTGTTCTCTTTATATTGGGAATTAAGTTAATGAACATTTTGCTAATACCGCAATTCTTTCAACAATTTGATGTTGTCCCATCCCTTAAGTCGTACCTCTTATGCGGTGCACTATTTGATCATCATGGATTTAAGCTTAAGTGAGGTTCTAAGTGGTTCAATGGCTATACATAACCTAATATTAAATCTCCAAGGAGAAAAGTTAAAGCCATGTTAATTTTCATGCACTGTTATTACAATCTCCAAAATCTCCAAGGAGAAAAGTTAAAGTTCGCATTTAATACAACTTGAAAATTTTGGAAAACTATACAACATGTTACCAGTCTTTAAAAATCGAAAATTTTGGAATACTATACAAAAATATTACCCGTATTTATAAATCTGCACAACATGTTTGCGTTTTTACAAAAATTTTAGTTTTAATTATTGTGCAGCAAACGATGTGTAAGTGTACTTTTAAAGAAGAATGGACCAGATTTCGCAGTGTCGCAAACGTTTTGCTCTTTGACCCTAAGCATAGTGCAATAACCCTAAGTATAGTCGACAACATCTCATGTACCCTAAATATAACCAACACATTAACAAAACATAACCCATTTAGCCTTTCTCCGTAAAGAGTTCAAAGTCCGCTTAACCTCTGTTTTTTTTTTGCATGGGAAATTATGCTGAAATTAACTATGCAAACAATTACGTAGGTTACTCAACTAAGGTTCACAGAAGTTCGTAGATTCCACTACCCAAATCATTAGACAAACCTAGCTAATTAACATTGTACGTATGGCACATTACTACAAGAACTGACATGTGCACCATTTTAAAAATCTACACGCCAAATCAGCGAAGGATTAGGGTAATTAAGCTCCAAAATATGCGGATGCATGTGTTGATATATACATATGCAGGTCAGGTGCACATCAGGTCACGGGAGCAGCCGCGATAGGGTGCCACCTGGCTGCCGTGACGGCAGCCAGGCCTTCCGCTGTGCGGTGTGGCGGTCGCCACGTCACTTCTGCTATTTTATTTGAATGTTGTATATTTTTGTAATTTCGTTTTTTCCTGTTGTATATTCGAGCGTTTTTTCCTGGAATGGATAGCGAGAGAATATTCACGAAGGTGCACTGTTTTTGAAAGTGTTGTCCAAAGATTGCATTGCACGATGGAACATAGACCTTGGAGTAGGCTATGCCGGCACGGCACAGCACGGACCAACAGGCTTTGGCCATGGGGTGTTATATCGTGTTGGTTCCATTTGTCTCCGGCGAGATCTTGGTACGGCTTAGGGCAGTGGCGTAGCCAACAGGGGGGCTCTGTTAGGCTGGAGCCCACCCTCCAACCACCGAATCCTAAGTATCCTCTTTAGCACCAACGCTCAGTTTTTAGTATAGCGACGATAAATGCACACGCACTCAGGCACAGCTGAAGGAATAAGAAGTTTTACTGGGTAGTGAGCTGCTTTCTAGACCATATGATTTGGTGGGTCACTGCTTGTTGTAGGCCTAATTTGGTAATTGGTAACTTCGTTTGCTGCTTGCAAAATTGAACTCAAACCCCAAATGCACGCAGAGACCGGGGGGGGGGGCTCTATACTTTAGGAGGACATGGTAGCCCACTGAGTCAAGGGCGTTTGATGCACGTCGCGGGGAATCAGTGATTGCGAAGGCACGGCGAGGGAGTCGATTGGATGCTGGGGAGCTGGCAAGGGTGCGAGTATGTGGTGACGGGCAATCCACCGCAAAAACGACGAGCAGGCAAGGAAGGAGGCACAACGTGAGATGTCAAGTACTTAATCAGCTGAGTGGGTTTGCCACGACAGCAAATAGGCAATGTGAGCCCTCTTTTGATATATGATTTTTTTTGTTAATTGTAACTATGTCAATGAGTTGAATTGAGACAATAGCCGATTTGTTTGATTAATTGGTATTATATTGTTCATAGATTTCCAAAAGTTTGACAAGTGAACGTTACACAAGTATTTTTTAAATAATGAAGTACCAGTAGTAACTCTTAAACTGATAATATGTTTATCTCAATTTAGCCTAATTCTTTTAGCCTACCCTCTATTTTTATCTTGGTTTTGCCACTGGCCTACGGCACGCAGTGCCTTGCCAGTCCAGCCGTCCAGGTCTTGTCCTGTTGAATATATAGAGTCGGGGACACCGCCACCATTGGCTCGTCCTGCATGGATAGCACCATGTACGATGGGCTAGCATCATCCACCAGTGAGGATTTGGTACACACAATTATTTGGGAAAAAAGATAAATTTTATTTATTCATGGTACATATACAAAGTTACTAGCTCATTAAAAATCTTACGTTTCAGAGTGGGATTCCCCTGGTAAATAAAAGAGTACAATAACAACATGCATACATACAAACTACTCTCTAATGTTCAGATCATCCATATGTTCTAGGTCAACATATGCTTGCATGATCTTGGGATCCTTCGGTTGATGCTATTGTCCCTCTTTTGCTGATTCCTAGTGCTTGAAGCAAGTCAGTGGCGGAGCCACAAAATTTTAAGAGCCTGAGCAAGCGTGATTATAGCTATAAATGCAAACAAGTATATATATATATATATATATATATATATATATATATATATATATATATATATATATATATATATATATATATATAGGAAAAATACTTCAGTACTCGGGAGTAATTACTCCCATCTACGAAATACCACCCAAACGTACTTGAAATACTCCTTTATTAGTTTGGATACACTCATATACTAATTATAAGATATTCCAATGAGATCCACATGAAAAAATTGCAAGGGAGTACATAGTTTTTAGCATATTTTGCAAATACCTTCATATATGCATATAAAAAGGAGTATGTCTAAAAAGTGTACATACCACCTTTGAAAAAATGTAAATACCACCTAGATGATCTTATATACTTATATACTACACGTACATACTCTCCATTGCGCGAAATACTCTCTACATTGTGAGATACGGCATAGGGAGTAATTACTCCCGGGAGTAGAAAAGAGGCTTCATATATATATATATATATATATATGAGGATGGCTAGAATACTATCGATAGCAAAGTGAACTTCTACTACCTACGTTCTAAACCGTTCGATCGCAAAACGTATGGTCTAGATGAATCAATGTGGAAGGCCACTTAAACTATTTTACACAAAACCCCCACATTGATTCCTCTTTCGCGAATACATCCTTCCACCTTGATTCATCTGGACCATACGTTGTGCGATCGGACGGCTTAGAATGTGGGTAGTACAAGTTCACTTTGCTATCGATAGTATTCTAGCCATCCTCTATATATATATATATATATATATATATATATATATATATATATATATATATGTATCGCAAGGAAAATTAATAACTGCAACAAGATTTTTTACTAAAAGTATAGATCAATACACATGTGAACATTTATGAATAAAAATAAAGAAAGATGTAACAAGTACCTCATTACAATATTATCAACGCTTCGACGATTCACTAACAAAGATCTAACCACACGTCAAAAGAGACTCTACAAAATAGAAAAACGTTGAATAGTGCATCATATAACATAAAAAACGTATTCGTATTAAAGTATTGAATTAGGACATCACGTACCACTAATGTGCCATTGGTCGGAGGTTGAACTTTCCTAGTCGGGTTCACAAATGCCATGTTTACCTGAACTAGATGAAGCTGTACACACAAGTAGCACCTAAGCTCATTCACCGAAAACGAAGTATCTGATGGGTGAGATGGTGTGATTGGAATTGTCGTGCTGAGCAGTACATATGAACATCAGAGAGACGAGAAATTACCGGATCATTTCCTCGGTATTCATTGTGTTATCTACGTACCTTCATTTTTTTATAGCTGTTCGAACACAGTTCTCGTACGCCGGGGAGCCTGGGCAGGCGCCCACCCTGCCCGGGAGCTACCTCCGCCCCTAAAGCAAGTGATTGTCTTCACTGTCTTGGGCGAGAGGGATGACCTCCTTTCTTCAATTATCATCCCTACCATACTGAATGTCACTTCTGAAGAGATGATGGACACAGGAACAAGTAGAACATCTCATGCGAAATGGCATAGCATAAGAAATATTTGCTTGTTATTCTTCCACCACTGGAGCAAGTCTATCTTGCCTTGGCCAGCAAGATTAAGATCGGTGTTGGTAAAATTATACTCCAGGTAGTGCTTCAGCTCTAAGACAAAAATTCACTTTGGGAGGGGCGCCTAAGACTAAGAGAATGGAGAACTAGACTTGCTATTTAGCTTCTTCCACAAGTGGGCTGTCACGTAATTTTCTTTGTCCATTGCCTCTCAGCCCTCTTTACTCTCTGGTCATGTCACCTAAAAGAGCATCCACGCAGCAGTCCATTCCCCTCCTCCTCCCCAGCCACCCTTCTCCCCCTTCGATTCCCCTCCAGCCCTCCTCTCAGCTCACCCTAGTCCCCTCATCCTTCCTGGCTCCCCCTCCTCTCCTCCTCCTCCTCCTCCTCCTCCACGGCACCCACTCCAAATCCCCTCCTCCCAGACCCCTAACGTCCCTTCCAAATCTTGCCCTCCTCACCAACGCCCCCTCCAAATCCCCTCGATCTCGCAGGCGCGATGGTGCTCTCCTCGTCCTCGACTTTACCAGTGTGGGCCACGCCACAACATGCGACTTTACCGCACATGTTGGAGCTCTTCTCGCGGGCTACGCCGCTGCAGGCGACCTCCCCGCCACTCGCGGCTGCCGATGTTGGCCCTAGCAATTAGCATCTTCGAGATGCATGTCATAGTTGGGCTACAACAGTAGGTTTAATGAGAGTATTTGTGAATAAGATCATTCAAAAAATAAGTTTTATAAAAGTGAACGGAGGAAGTATAATTAAAAGAAGCTGAAGTGGTAGTATTGAAGATACCTTGTGCTTCGATTTTGAAGATCAACGACACTACAGTGCTTGGAAGATGCTTAAACCAATGGAATCATCGAGACTCGCGAATCGCCGCCACTCAATTTCCATACGTCTGTGTACCCTCGGCTGCATACTGGGCGGTAATCAGCAGGCTCAACGTGCATTGGGCTAGACCTAGACGGTAGTACCGGTACACTCTGCCAAGTTCCATTCTATGGCGGACTCGTGTCCAAAACCCAATTTCCCGTCAACATGGAACACAAAAGCAAGCCAAGGCTTTCACGTCAAACAACTACACTCCTACAGCACATGCCTTTCCTCTTCCTTTCTCCATCCATTGCAGGCTCTTGCTTGCTTTGCTATCTCGTACTCTCGTGCGTGCCAATGGATATCCTTGTTTCTGCTGTCGCAGGTGATCTGATCAGCAAATTGGCGTCCTTCGTCATCAAGAAATGCTGGCAGCAGCAGCCGCCGGACGTCGAGAAGAATCTGCAGAGGCTAAACCGGCTGCTGCTAAGGGCCCGCGCCATCGTCGAGGAGGCCGAGGGGCGGGCATACATCACGAACCGAGGGATGCTCCAGCAGCTGAAGATGCTGACAGAAGGAATATACAGAGGGCGCTACACGCTCGATACCTTCAGATAAGGGAGCCCTTAACGAGGAAAGAAACAATGAAGAGGAGGTGCGTTACTCACCTGCACTGTCTAAATCGTTGGTCCAACGAGAGTAGGGAAGAGCACTCTCGTTGAGCACGTTTGCAAGGACGAGCGAGAGGGTGCGCAATCGCTTCACGACGATCCTGTTCTGCCGAGAAACCAGCCTCAAGGACGAAGGTTACGCCAAATTGAGCCAGAAGTGTCTAGTCAAGCATCGAAATCATGGCTCGCGCAAGAGGCTTCTGATCGTTATCGAGCTAGCTGGGGACATCGACGAGGAAACATGGAAAGGCTTGAACTCCTGGGCGAGCCGCACGGCAGGTGGGAGTAAAATCATCGTCACCAGCCGGTCAAACAAGGTCGCCGGGTTGGGAACAACCGAAACGCTCCGGTTAGAATACCTGCCTCCGGAAGCTAGCATACTGGCATTTCTTCAAGACGCTCGCGTTCGGAAGCGCGAACCCTGACGAGCAACCGAGGCTCGCGTCGATGGCCATGGAGATCGCCATGGAGCAGAGACAGTGCTTCGTGAGCGGGTACATCATTGCCGGGCAGCTGCTGAGGGACAACTTCGACCCTCAATTCTGGCGCGCGGTGCTCCGGTGTGTGAGAGCGTACAAACAGCGACATCTCCTCCTGTTCGACGAACACCCAAACATTCTGCTGCGGAAGGACGAACCGGTGTACTACTGGAGGTTGGGGAAAACCAGCAAGTATTTCTTGATCTGCAGCTGTTATCAGACAGATTCCACTCAGGAGGAGGAAATCCCCATGATCACCGTGCCTGACATCCTTCTGGGAACCTCTACGACACCTCAAGGAAGATTCGAGGCTCTAGGATGGCAGTCCCGTTTGCCGCCGTACTACAACTACATGATAAGCTGTGTGATGCAAGAACCGAAAGAAATGGCGGGCAGCAAGAAGCGCATACGACGGACGGAAGGCACTTGATTTCAGCGAATTCTGTGGTTAAGATGTGTGGCTGCGGTGTCACTGTGTGCTACTTCTGCACTTCTGTTCGGGGAATCTGCAGCTGATAGGAACTTGTGCTTGTAGAATGCATGTTGCTGGCAGTAGGCAGTTGCTGAAATGGTTCAGGTGGATTTTTTTTTATTACTTGTTTGATGTATCCCTGTGACCAGTGGTTTGGATCCTGGGTGAGTGCGTGTCACTCTCTTGTTTATTTTTGTCATACTTGAAAACTCTTGTCCTGTGCTCATTTTAATTTTAAATGGCACAGTTAAAACCGCTGGTTTATTTACAGAAACTCATAGATCTACTTTTCTTTTACTAGTTAAGTAGTAAGTGCCCGTGCGTTGCAACGGATCCCAAATAGATGATGACACCACAAGTTCTAAACTCTTAAAAACAAAAAAACAAGAATTTAAAACTTGAACTATCGCTTATTTGAGATCCGTTACTGAAGAATCACTGAACAAGGGAATACAATGAAATACAAATAAGGCTAGACAAACAGCAAATAGCTACAGAATTCCTCACCTACTGGGCTTTGGGCCCCTACTGTTCTAGCCAAAGAACGGCCTGGCAGACTCACCATCACCACCAACTCATTCTTATAATAGTTAAGATTAGTTTTCCTCTACTGGAGCAACACAAACCAGCACAGTGTGGTCTGAGCAAGCAGTTTCAGTAGAAGGGCTACTGAGCAGTGTTTCGCCTGTCCAAATTTATAATACATATTTTTTTCTTAGTACATAGACTAAAGATATGTTAAATATGACTAAATTATCTCTAATTATTATCTGAAAGCACTATATTCAATGCATACATATAGAATAAAGCTAGATATCTATTAAGGATGTAGAGAGAACATCATACTAATTTTATATTATAATATAAAATACATTTTATATTTGTGAATAATATCTCTTAAAAAATACGTCATATATTTTTGAACGGAGAGTATGTTCTAATCAGCACGTATACCCGGCCCAACCAAAGAATAGGAAACTGGATGACAAGGGGTTTGCCACCGGGCCTTATGAGGTCCATCAAGGCCCAATCCTCTTCCGTCCCCTCGTCGAAAAAAAATCCGACCGGGCGACTCTTCCTCGCTCGGTGTCGGCGTCTCCGCGGCGCGGGTGCCGGGTAGCCGCGGCCGCATGGCTGTCGCGGGGGCCGTTGCCGCAGGTGGAAGTCCTGCCGCACTCGCCGGCAAAGCCTTCTCTTCCCCTGGCCTGGACAGCGACCTCGCCTGCTTCGCCTATGCGGCGGCTCTCCACCGCATCTCCGCGTCCGCGCCGATGTGATTGGTATTTCCTTCTCGTTGAGAGGTGCTTCTATGTTTTCTTTTTTTTTCTAAAATTACATAAATATTAAAGGTTAGACGGTGATTTTTTAACTTGTGAGCATTTGGTTCGCTGGTTGTTATGCCCTCCTACGACCTAGTAATGCAGTTTTTGATTTGATTTGATCTGGTTGTCGATTGTTCCCGCTCTAGCATGAGTCTGATTCCCAATCCCACGGATGGGAGGATAGGAGCATAGATGCTCAATTATTGGGGTATAATGTAGCTGGACCATGGCAAGATGTGACATGGTATCTATCTACATGTCTATCCATCTTTCAAATAGGAAATGGATTTTTTTTTTCTACTTTAGTGGACGAAATGCATGTCCGCTAACCATACTATGAGGCCCCCCTGTCGAAACTCAATGCTCAGGGTCATTCTTTGATGAGAAGCTGTCGATTCCTCGCCAGAGATGGAAATGCCAGTTTCTTTCTATCTTGAGCCTAGTAGTAGCTAGAGGGAGGTGCTAAATTTCCACTAGGTGGATCATAGGATTTTGGAGGAAAATGCAGTGTGTTTACATGTGCACAAGTAGATAGATAATGGATGCTACTACTCGCCAGGCCAGGGGCGGATCTAGGCCCCGGACAGAGTAGGCTGTAGCCCGGGGTCTGGTACCGAAAGCCTACTAAAATTCTACGAAAAATTATTGAAAAATCATTGAAAACAGATATTTAATATAAGATCAGCGGGCTGGCTAGCTCCACCCCTGTGCCAGGCGATATCTGTGGCTACTTATTTACTTGTGCTGATTGCTGTCTGCTCGCCTATTAGTATTAGCCCTTTGAGTTGCGATGCTCCCGCTGTCGTAGAGCCTTGGCATCGCCTTGTTAAGGACTTGAGATCATTTGGGCATATAAACCACCGCTGTCCCTTTCCAATCATCAGTCGGTTCGGCTGTTTTCTTGCGCCATCCTTCAGATGTTGATGCATCCACCCGCAATGGGTTGCAAGAGCCTACTGGAGAGTAGGAGCATTATACCAATAATTGCTGTGCAGCCACCATTTTCTTGGAAACATCAATTTATATAACTGTTCCACATCCAAAAGTGAGGGATGCTGACTGCTGAGCATCTGTTATTTTCAGATGCAATGGTTCAAAATTGTGGTAGTAAACGCTGTACAACATTTGAAGGCAATGTAGAGGGCCCATTTCCGTCTGACATATACCTGCTGCCTCGGTTCTTCTCCTTGAAATAAAAGCAGCGGGACAATCTGACTTTGCTTCTTAGTGAGAGAAACGGGCAAGCACCACATCCAACTCGCAACTTCCAACAGCCTAAGAATTGGTCTTCGATTCAGGACACTAGCAACTAGCAAGAAGTCATTGATCTAAACAAAAGGTAAGAGAGTGATATGTTAAAAAAATTGTAATAACGAAAAACTTGACACTTGGCCTCTTAGACCACTATTTGATGTCTCCCTTGTTTTTACGTTTCATTGCACCATCTTCTGGGGAGGTTCACAATGGATATGCGTGTTCCTGCAGTAGTAGGTGATATTGTCGGCAGATTGGCAACCTTTGCAATCAAGAAATACTGGCAGCTGCCGGACGTCAAGAAGAATCTGGAGAGGCTAAATCAAATGCTACTACGAGGTCTTAGACAGGGGGGGTCTTATTTCGCCTATGCTCTTCATCTTGGCCCTAAAACCACTCCAGCGCTTAATTGCCGCTGCTTCGCAGCTTCAACTCCTCAAACAGATCGGCCGGCGACCAGCGCACCTTTGCACTTCCATGTACGCGGACGACGTAGCTTTCTTCCTCAATCCTAGCCCGGCCGAAGCCAGGTTGATGCATGGTGTGCTCCATGTTTTTGGTCAGGCCACAGGACTGAGGATTAACCTCCACAAAACAGAAATTTATCCCATTCGGTGTGAAGGTTTTGACCTGCAATCTGTCGTACAGGAGTTCCAGGCTTCTCTAAAGTCCTTCCCTTCCTGGTACTTAGGGCTACCGCTTCGTCCAACTGGACTCGCGGATTTACAACCCTTATTAGCAGGGGCGGAACTAGAGAAAGAATCATCGGGGTTCACCATTTCACCATATATATGATAATAACTTATTATTCTTACCATTTGCTTGTTATTTACCTCCCGGTGTCACAAGATTTAGATCAAGGGGTTCACATATACTATATATATATAGACTAACATACAATAATTTTTTTATATATAAACTAACATACACTAATTTTTTTTTTACCCGGTGTCCTGTGACACCGGCTAATCATATTTAGTTCCGCCCATGCTTATTAGACAAGGTTGCCAACAAGCTGGCGGGTTGGAAAGGCGCAATGTTGTCAAAAGTGGATAGGCTCATTCTGGTAGACGCCATCCTCTCAGCTGTTCCGACGTACCACTTGACTATCTACCCAGGAACCGTGTGGGCATTCAAGAAAATTGACAGGATGCGTAGGAATTTCCTCTGGAGGGGAGATCTTGAATGCAAAGGAGGGCACTGCCTCGTAAACTGGAAGAAAACTTGCAGGCCAAAAACCCTGGGTGGTTTGGGTATCAAGCAACTGGAAGCCTTTGGCAGGACGCTTAGGTTACGTTTGCTTTGGTATTCATGGAAGGACCATACCAAACTATGAATAGGCATGTCGGTTCCATGCTTAGAGTCGGATTTGGCCCTCTTTGAGGCAAGCACGTCGATCCAGCTAGGTAATGGGGAGTTGGCCGGGGGAGGGGTGTCTCTCCCTTGAAGGTTTTAGTGCTCCTTTGATTTTTTTGCCCACCTTGTTGTGAGGCTTTGTAAATCTTCATCCAAAACAACAAAAATTTATTTCCTTACTTCTGAATTTAAATTCCACATTTACATTATATCTTAAATTTCACAATTTAGATTCAGCATTTACATTCAGCAATTTAAATTCTTGCAATTACATTCTCGCAAGTTGGATTTGCCTCCTCTCCTTCTACTTGTTTGTGCTTCTTGTGCCGATGATGCATGATTGATGGATGAATCTTCTTTAGAATATATCCTCATTATCTATGCAATCTTTATCTTGAACTTTGCAAGAACACAATCTTTTTGCTTGGATGAAGATTTTTTTATAAATTATGTTTGTGTGGTTTTCCTATTGTATTCTAGCTTTTTGTGACAAGTGGGAAGTTCTTTAAGATCATCTTGATCCTCTAAACCCCATGAGTAAGTCAACATCACAGATTTCGAGTGTTTGCCCAAACTTGTTGCACTTTTCCTTAACTTGAAAAAGGTCAGAACTTTGACGTCAATCTCTTGGCTTGAAGGTTATAATAAGTTCCTGACCTCCATAAGAAGATGCATACAAAGCTTTATGAGTATTGGACCAACCGATCTAAAGTTTCATCAAATTTGATTTTGAGATCGTGCTGTTTTTGTACTATGTTCTTCAAGCCAATACTACCATCCAGATCAAGCGGTAGTACCGACCTTCAGCACTACCATTCCCTATGCTTTGGTAGTACCGGACTCCGGCATTACCGCTCCCTGTGCTGCGGTAGTACTGGCCAGAACAGATTTATCTGTTTTAACTCTTTTGTGCCGAACTGTTTGAAGTGAGGACTTCTGGTTGGATGTATTTCAAGAGGAAAAATTTATTGTGATCATTCACCCTCTCTCTGATCATCAGTCATTTGGATCCTCCAATCACCAATCAAGGGATGCTCCTGCTGCTGAGTATGTTAATAGAAGGGATGTACAGAGGCCACTATATGCTTGATACTTTTAAATATGGGGGCATATCCTGTGCAATCAAAGGTTTGGTGCAATCACCGTGCAATCAAACTAAAAAAGATTTCAAAAAATTCTAAAAAAAATCATAGATGTACATATCAACTTACCCCATATATGTATAAAATTTCATGATTAAATTCATCCTATGCTAAAAGTTACAAAAAAGACAAATTTGGGGTGCATTTGAACTGTAAAAGTTTGTTAGAAATTTGTCTTTTTTGTAACTTCTAGCGTAGGACGAATTTAATCATGAAATTTTATACGTAGATGGGGTAAGTTGAGATGTACATCCATGATTTTTTTCAGAATTTTTTGAAACTTTTTTTAGTTTGATTGCAGATATGATCAGACCAAACTCGATTGACGCGATACGCCCCTTTAAATATTGGGCCCTTCAAGAGGAGACGGGGGATAAAGAGGAGGCATCTCTCTTCTCTGCATTGTCTAAATTCAATCCAGCCAATCGTCTTCGTTTCTCCAGTAGCTATACAAAAACAGTGCTGTCTGGTAGTAACAACAAAAAAAGAGCTACGAGGGATGGTTGCCATCCTAGAAAATGCCATTGCGGACATGAAGTAGTTCATTATATTTTTGGGCATCCAAACACGTCAAGTGCATGGTACTATACTACTAGTAAGGAGGAAGTCGTTATTGCCCTGCATCCAAACACGTCAGACATGTGCACTGAATTGGCCTAATAGGTTAGGAAAGTGAAATATGCTCTTAGGTGCATTGCATCCGCACCCAGCACGTTCATGTCTTGTACGTACTGGATAAAGGTTGATATTTTTTTTGAGTTGATAGTGCTGGATATTCGGAGTGCTATGTCTGAAAAATCCTCGCATTGTCACAGAAAGTTGAAGAAACGGATGGGCATTTGGCCCACTTGTACAGTACGGATAGCTCCCGGGCAGTGCGATGGAGCTAGCTCACCGGCAAAATCTCCGTCGCCCCGGGCCCTAGCCTGAGCGTCCTGTCCCCGCCGATGTGATGGGTGATTAATACGCGCATAGCCGCCGCTCGGATGGCGAACTTGTTGTTCCATTCGTGACACCGTCGAAATATTGAATAGTAAGAACATGCCATGTATATATCTCAAGTTAACACCAAACTGCCTGTTGATCACCACTGCAGGCTGCAGCAGAAAGCCAGGGGACACCAGAAATTCCAGAACTATTCCAATTACTGAGAAGGCCAAAGTAATCGTAAGTTCCAGTTTGATTGTACACAGCACAGTTCATGAGTTCACTCCACTCACTCCACGCCTGCCCTGGTCACCATTCCACAACTGGTTCGCTCAATGGTCGTCTTCTCTGAGAAAAAAAGAGAGAGAGAGGCTGTCTTCACAGCTTACTACTTCCAAGCTCTGAACTTGCTCTCTTGTCTTCAATCACTTCTCTGAGAAAAAAAAAAGAGAGAGGCTTTGTCTTCACTGCTTACTACTTCCAAGCTCTGAGGTTCGACGGCCATGGAGATGTTCTTGCCTACAATCTTGGGCGACCTTCTCGGAAGGTCCGTGTCTTTTTTGGTCCAAAAATACCGGCAGCAAAGCAGCGTGGAGGATAGCCTGCAGAAGCTGCAGCTCAAGCTGCTGAGGGCGCGCGCCACCGTTGAGGAGGCCGAGGGGCGGCACATCACGAACCAGGCGATGCTCCGGCAGCTCGACGTGCTGAGGGAAGGCATGTACAGAGGCCACTACATGCTCGACGCCTTCACGCACCGAGCCCATCGAGGTGACTCGCCGTGCCGCTCCTCGTTTGCGCTGTCCAGGTTCAATCCTGCCAAGCGCCTCTGCTGCCCCACCGGCGACGCGCAAGGCATGGGGCTCGGCACCGAGAGCGCCGCTGATCTGCGGTGCATGGTCGATAGCCTTGGGAGCATGATCGCTGACATGAAGGAGTTTGTGATCTTCCTCGACGGCTACCCTCGCATCTGCTGCCGGCCTTACAGCATGCACTTGCTTCTGGACAAGTTCATGTTTGGCCGGCAGAAGGAAATGGAGCAAATCATCAACTTCCTGCTGCAAGCAGAGGCTAATGGTAATGGACTTGGCGTGCTTCCCATAGTTGGTGTAGCAAGAGTTGGGAAGAGCACTCTTGTCGAGCATGTTTGCCATGACGAGAGGGTGTGCAATCACTTCTCTTCAATTGTTTTCATGAGTGGAGACGATCTTGAAGATGAACAGCTGGGTACTCCAGGAGATTATGGTCTGATCAAACATCAGAGTTGTGCCACGCACAAACGTTTTCTTATCATCCTTGAACTAGCCGAAGACGCAGTTCCAGATGAGGGGAAATGGAGGAGGCTGTGCTCGTCGGCGATTTGTAGGGGGCACGGAAGTAAAATCATAATCACAAGCCGATCAGGGGCGGTCCGGAGGTTCGGGACAGCACACGCTCTCGAGCTGAAGTTTCTGTGTCAAGAAGCCTACTGGTACTTCTTCAAGGTGCTTGCGTTCGGCAGCACGAACCCCGAGGACCACCCGAAGCTGGCGTCCATAGCCATGGACATATCCACGGAGCTGAAGGAGTCTTTCATAGGTGCAAACATAGCCGGCAGCTTGCTGAGAGCCAATCTTGACACCGAGTTCTGGTTCAAGATTCTGACCAACATGAGGGACTACACGCAGAAACACCGGTACCTGTTCGGCAAGCATCCACATGACCTTCTGCAGAAGAACCGGCCAGTGTATCTGTGGAGGCTGGCTGAGACCTCCAAGGTATTCCTGTCCTACAGTTGCTACCAGGCGTGCTCTGCCCAGCAGGAAGTTCCCAAGATAACGTTGCAGGAGGTTCTGTCCGGGAGGTTGACACCCCATGGGAGGTTCGAAGCCCTAGCAGTGAGGTCTCAGATACCCCCCTGCTATAGCTACTTGATGAGCTGTTCGGTGCAGACACCTCCTCGCATGCTGCCTAAGAAGAAGCGGCCCCGGCAGCAGGTGACTTGATCTCGATGTGATGATCTTGTCCATCTTGTCTCGTCAAGTCTACGTAGATCTTGTCAGCCCAGATAGATAAATCTCGTAGGGTTTATCAGCTTTGTTGGATTCTTGTGTTACATATGGAATAGGCTTGGTTAGTCCTTGCAACTGGAAGACGGCAAGCCGAGAAAATTGTACATATCAATCTTCTATCGTACGTGCTTTTTTATTGTCTAATGACGAGTCACGAGCGTTGAACCTCGTATCATCGCCTTTGTATGGTTGGCATCTGCATCTTCTCTGCTAATTTTCTCGTCATGCAGAGTGAACATCAGATGAAACAATCTGCCCGTAATTCTTGAGTACCGGTATGTGCCCTTCCTGATCACAGATAGTTGTCATTTTGAATGTTAGCCGGACCGTCACACCTAACGCGTTCGGATCCTAGGTCAGGCCTAACTCGAGCAGCGGGCCAAGATCTCTTGGGCCATCTCCCCCTAAAAAGCTAGCTCAATGAAGGGGTGCTCCCTCACCTTTATAAATTATGCTCAAGCCCTCCTCACAACCAATGTGGGACTATTCCAACGATCTCCCCCTCACACATTGAGCAGATATTATCTAGGAACCACCTGAACTACCTGGGTCACACCTGGCCCCCATGGGCTCCCCCTGGGCCACACCTGGGCTCCCCCTGGATCACACCTGGGCTTCGATACCACTTGTTAGCCGGACCGTCACACCTAGCGCGTCCGGATCCTAGGTCAGGCCCAACCCGAGCAGCGAGCCAAGGTCTCTTGGGCCATCTCCCCCCCAAAAAGCTAGCTCTATGAGGGGGTGCTCTCTCACCCTTATAAAATATGTTCAAGCCCTCCCCATAACCAATGTGGGACTATTCCAACATTGAATATCGACATGGTTTCTAAAACATAACTTTGACTACTGCTCCCTTCGTTTCACAATGGTTGTAGTTCTAGCATCCACAATTTTTATCAAAATGGTTGTAGTTCTCACATTACAATGCAATTTTAGAGGCAACATGACCTTTGTACCATTTATCAATACAACCATTTGTTTAGCTAATCTGTTCAGCCACCCTTCATTAATCATAAAGGGGGTGAATTAAATGACGATAGACAAGTCATTTTCCATGTCTCCTTATTTTGTAGGAATTTAGCTAAAACTACAACCATTGTGAAATGGAGGGAGTGATTTATATTATAATATATTTACTTGGCTCTTCTTGCAGGATAAGATCCTCACAGCCGACAATCTTGCACGCAGGGGTTGGCCCCATAGCACATACTACGCACTGTGCGGCTTGGAGGCCGAATCGACCGTCCACCTTCTCCTCCTATGCTCCTTCACAAAACAGGTTTGGTGGAAGATCCTTCGCTCGACGCACATAAATCACCTCCCCCCCGGCTTCTGAGTTGGTTGGCAGTGGTACGGACATTTGGTGGCGGGCAGTCTGTTCTACCATTGCCAAACGACATCGAAAGAAAGTCGATGGCATATTCATGTATACCGTGTGGAATCTGTGTAAAGAATGAAACAATAGGATCTTTAGCAATTCTTACATAACAATGCAAATGGTCGCGGATGCCATTACTCAAAATGGACAAAATCGAAAAAACGCTTTTGCTTCCACACATCATTACTACTAACCATTTCACTCCTGTTGGATTCGGTTTTGGGCATTCTGCTCATTCTGTTAGCCTGACTAAACCTTTCTGCTGCATAGGCTATGTCACCTGTAAAGGTCTTCGTTGTATTGTGGTCGCTTTTGTTAATCTCTCATTAGTCCTATGGACCTTCTTTCGGCCTAATGTGTTGCTGCCGCTTGTCTCCTGTGGCTTCAAGCGACGTTGTGCTATAACTGAAACTGAAACCTTTTCTTCTTTTTCTGCTCAATGAATTGGCAGAGCTTCTGCCACTTGTCTTTAAAAAATATATTATAATATATTTATAAAATGCAATGAAATTATAATATCAAGAAAGTACTCTTCGACATAAATCTACATATATGATTTTCATGTATCTAATTTAAATATTTAAAAATATATTAATAATCTAAATTTTAAAAATTTAACGGCAGCTACGCAAAACAATAAGTTAGTGACCGGGGGGAGCAATATTCTGTTTGTCGGAATGTCGCCTAAGGCCCTGTTTGGTACGGTTTCAGATTCTAGTAGAAACGAAAACAGTTTCAGATTCTTGGTAGAAACGTTTCAGGTAGGATTCTGTGAATTTGTTGGAACGGGATTGAGACCGATTCAACAACAGAGTGAAAAAAGAAGAAACATTCCGAGGTGAATCGTTCCGAGCTTTAGCCTATTTGATTGGGCTTCTTTCAGAATCTAGGAGAAACGGCTCGATTCTAATTTGCCAAACGGGGCATAACTGCCTTTAAGTCATGTGGAGCTTCGGCCTCTGAGCAGGGCAAGTAACAGATAGGAATACTTGTTTGTATTGCCGAAGTTGTAGAAATTCAGCCCATAAAGAGGGCAGAAGGGTGGTAATCGAACCACAACCTCAACGTGGGCTCGTAAGCGGCCCAGAGTGTTCGGGCCTGTAATCTTCATTGTTCCTCCATCGCAAGCAAGGTCCTCGCCTGAAGACCCAGTTGGTCACACTCGCCGCGTCCAGCGAGGCGATGCCCGCGGGCGCGATCGGCGGAGTCGGAGGCGCGGCGGCCGCGGCCGCGTGGTGGTCGCAACGCTACCGGCGGTTGCTTCCGCGCGCGGGGTTCCTGCCGAGCGGTCTCGCCGGCCGTGCGCTGGAGCTCGCCCGCCAGACCGCCGCCCCGCCGGGCCTGCGCGCGGACCTGGCCTGCTGCGCCGGCCCGCCGCCCGCTCCTTCCCACCTGACCTCAGCGGCGACGTGATGGGTAAATAATAGTGCTTCGCTTTTTGTCGAAATGGATAGCTAGGCCAAGAAGTGTGGCGTGATTTTGCTACCTTAAATGCTGGTACTGCTTGATTTCATGAATTGTTTCTCTTCGTTAAAATCTCAAGGCTATCATAGCTGATCTTGGCAAAGCTGATTTCTGCCCATGTATTGACCATCTTTTCGATACATACCAGCTCTCTGAATATAATGTTGTGGTATAAATAAGCGGCTAGAAATTCTCATGGTAATCAAAGAAGCATGCTCACCGGAACGGGCGCAGAGTCACTACAGGCATCCGGAACGGGAATCTACCTCTGAATGGTGGATTCGAGCAAGGGCGCTCGACGGGCTGATCATATACGGCTTCTGGAATATCTGAAAGGAACGGAATGCAAGCATTTTTGAGGATAAAACGAGCTCTGTTCAAATTGTGGTACAAAGGACGACGGATGACAAGAAATTCTATAACCTAGCAACGAAACCTCGGTCCTAGCTTCGTAGGTCTGCGGTGGTTTTTGTTGACTCCAGTCTTCTGAGGCTAGAGGGTCTAGTTTAGTTGTTGTTTCTTTCGGTTTTGTTTTCCCTGGACTCTCTTGTTGCTTGGATGTTTCTCTCCTTTCTGAAATAGATTGGCAGCTGCCTTATTTCAAAAAAAAAACATGCTCACACAAAATCTGCCAATTCACAAGTAAAAATTTGATTTGGACTCTAAAAAAAAAAGTAAGAAAGCACTATTTATATTGTTAAATTCGATAGACTAATAACAAACATCAATTTATTCATGTATATCTAATATCTTATAAGGAAGCGTCTGGGCGGCTTCTCGCGCTAGCCACGTCGGCAGCCCTCGCAAAAAAACCCTCTCACTTTTGCTTATCGCGTGTTTGCGCGAAGAAAACCCGCTCGGTTTTCGTATTCGTGTCGAGGCCCCCTTGCCCAGCGTCGATATTCTCGGTTCGTCTCCATCCGTCCGCCCACGCGTCCCAAGCCTTGACCAATGCGTCGCCATCGAGGCCCAGCTCCCCATCCGATGGCTCTTCAAGGTTCGTGGGGTTACTTCTTCCGAAGCTCTCCACGCGGTAGCTCCTTCCTGTTCCTGCCCGCGACCCACCGTCTCTACCTCCTCGGTTCCATCAGCGGCGGTGCGTGGTCGCCCTACTAGATCCGTTGGGGAGGTCGTGGTCGCTTCTTGATCGACGGCCAGATTCGCCATCCTCCCCAGCGGCGGCTCCCCGATGCCACCGCCCGACTCATCCACTGCCCCCACCACCTCGCCCACTATCCCGGGACCGACGGTGAAGGCTGCCGCTCTTCACCACCCTCTGCACCGCCTTCTGCACTTATCGATAGCCAAGGCCGCCACTCCGCCCTTCGTCGCACCAGCGAGCTCGTGCGCCAGGAGTTCGACGCCATGAGGATCCCCTACAGGCACCCCTTCGTCGTCACCGGCGTCGTCTCCACTGTCGGCATCGCCGTCTCGCCCTTCATTGCTCTCCGGCCTGACATGGACGCGCTCCCTATGCAGGTTGCTGTCTTCTTCTTTGCCTTCTCCTGTTCTTTAACCGTTTGCATCACTGTGGGTAGAGAAAAAAAAATTTTGCTCGGGCTATCGGATCCATCACATCATAGTTGTGTTTGTGGGCTCCTAATTCAAAGTTCTTGAGTAAAATTGTAATCTGTTTTAGAATAAACAAACTCTGCTGGTTCCAGTACGGCTTATGAAAACCTGTGTTTGAGATGCCATGTTTAAAATGTAGAGGATTTAGAAAATGGGAGA
Organism: Rhipidocladum racemiflorum; assembly: GCA_036346355.1. Classification (NCBI taxonomy): domain Eukaryota; kingdom Viridiplantae; phylum Streptophyta; class Magnoliopsida; order Poales; family Poaceae; genus Rhipidocladum; species Rhipidocladum racemiflorum. Next base: position 74,165,333 of record CM070569.1, on the reverse strand, counting down.
GGAACAGTGCAGATTTGGAGAACTTGTCCCTATCGTTTGCGAATTTCGCTTGAGTTGGGTGTGAGTTGGGCAAAGTTCTGACTTCTGATTACTTCTGGTCATGTTGTTTGCCGTTCAGTGTCGCACTGGTGACTATCTGATGAAACCTCAATGCATTAATCAGAAAGAGAGCCTTCACCCCCTTGCTTTGGGTTTTGTTGATCTCGACGCTGCTTTAATCTGAGCTGCTATTTTGGATGCCCTGGCTTAATTGCAATCAGTAGGGCTCATTTAGGCTTCTAGCTTACATCTGATTGTTTCCTTAGGGCTCATGCTAATTCTGTATTTCATTTAATCACGTGTTGTGGCCATTATTTTTAGTCCCAACCATGGCTCTTTTCTATTGCAGTGCTCTATTTTGTTTCTGATATTCCAGTAGGGCTCATTTAGGCTTCTAGCTACATCTGATTGTTTCCTTATGGCTCATGCTAATTCTGTATTTCATTTAATCACGTGTTGTGGCTATTATTTTTAGTCCCAACCATTGGCTCTTTTCTATTGCAGTGCTCTATTTTGTTTCTGATATTTTTACAAACAAAAATTCATACAATATTTGCTTAGGTTTTTAGTGGCTTAATCATTTTCAGAGTTGTTCGTTTAGATGGTGAGTATATGCAATAGTGCTATACCATTTCCTGTGCAACGTTCCTTTCCGTATTATGTTGTCTTTGTTACAGGCGTTCATCTTTGTTACAGCAGTTGCTTTTGCTAATAGAGCTATGGCATTATCTTAAGCTAAGTAGGCAAGTTATTGTTACATTATGTTCACATCCATTTTAGCCGACGCCTGGAGTTGTTCCTTGTAGAAACGCCTCTACGATTTCATCTTTGCTTTGGTTGGGGTGCGCCTGGCAAGGGCTGCAGTGCAACGCCCGAGCGACGCGCGAGGGCCCCAGCGGCAAGCCACTGTGGTGGACCCACCCCCACAAAAAATAAATTTAATATCGTTGTGGGACGGTGTCCCACATATCAGATATTAAACTGATAAGAACAGATACTACACTTGATCTTAGCCAAAAGGCCGAGAAAGGTATGAATTGTAACGGGGCCGTGCCTCTCCTTTTATGCCCGCCTCCACCGACTCGGCTCCCCTCGCCGAGCGAGGTGGTACTAAACCGCTTCGCGCTCGGCAGCCCGAGGTAGCAGGCGAATCCAGGCCGTGCTGTCGCATTGGGCTCTATGATGTGATAACGGCCCATTAACCTGTGACCGCGAGCTCTTTCATCCGCACGATTTCGCGAGGCACGATCTAACGGTTCTACTGGCTCGAGAGGTTGCCCGGAGCTGACTGACTCACTTGAATGGTGCGGACGCCGCAAGGGAATCGATTCGCCTGCCGATTCCCCTCCCACCTATTCTGATCCTCCGCCGCAAGGGAATCGGCCGCCGCGACCCAGCCGGCGGGAAGGTTGCATCCGATGAGCCCGCCCGCGCCGTCGCGCTCGAATCGCACTTCCCTCCTCCTCCTCCTCCTCCTCCTCCCGCTGCTGCTCTTCTTCTCTCCAGTCGCATCAGCCGGTACGAACAGTCGCCTGCGCAAGTCCTTCCTAGTTGAAAACATGCGAGGTATTCTTCGGGCCTAAACCTTTCTGTCTTGCTTCTTAGTTCTCAATTGTCGGACCGATATATGGCTTTGCTCAAACGTGACTCAAAAGTCGATGTGTGTTGGTTGGTTCACCATTAGGCACAATGTTACATCTTTTCCGCTGAACATCCATCCAAATCTCTGGTCAACGATGAACATAAACAAATACTAATTGGCATCTTAACTACTTCTCGCACTTGCCCTTGTATTATAGTTTCACTTTACTACCTTTTCTGGTGTTTCACAATGGAAATCCTTGCGTATGCTATTGTAGATGATCTGATCAGTAAATCCGCATCCTTTGTGATCAAGAAACACTCACAGCAGCTAGATGTCGAGAGAAAAAAATATATCCAGAGGCTACATTGAGTGCTACTAAACTATGCCGGCAAGGAGGCCGAGGGTTGGTGATTGGCATGTCACATATCAAGGGATGCTCCAGAAACTAAATATGTTGAGATGGAATGCACAAAGGTCACTAGACTCAATACATCCTTGAACTTATTTGAGCATTCACTCAAATCTCCAGTGAAAGTAATTGAATTTATATGAGCATAGCAGTGCCCTTTTAGGCTTTGAGCTTACCCATCACCAACTTCCCTATTATTCAATTCTGACACCCATTAATTAATCCATCACCCATTTGTATGGATAGTCATATTGGATGTAAAAAAATGGTTTCGTTAAGGTGTACCATACACCTCCTTAACAGTTAGTACTGAAGTTATTGATTCGACCTGAATGTTCTGTGAGCACAATTGACTTTTAGCACGCACATGTCTGACTGCAGTAATATTATACTAGCTGCCGTAGACCGTAGTATCCTGGCCATTGTTCCACGACCATTTCAATGGTCACCTGTCGTCGTTCTCAAAACATTAGCAGAGATTAATAGACTTCGCTGTTTACTGCTGACAACACCTTAAGCCTAATTCCTTTCTCTTTTCTCCATTCATTGCATCATCTTTTGAGGAGGATCATAACGGAGACACTTTTCTGTGTGATTGTTTTTTAGATCAAAAGGACATCAAAGACTTGATGTCCCAGTAGGGATGCAAATGGGCCGACCCTAGGGTTTTCTTTGACCCACTCTAGTTCATTTGTTTGCACTAAAAACTTAATTTTTAGTCCACCTTTTAAGTTTTAGTGCAAACAAATGAACTAGAGTGGGTCAAAGATGACCCTAGGGCCGGCCCATTTGCATCCCTATGTCCCAGTTCCATTTTACTGAAACCGGCAAATATGAATACAGTCCATATAACACTTCTTCATAGTTGTTAGCATCCCCTCCTTGAACAAAGGACTCCAATTCCTTAGAGATATGAGTATTTTCCTCCAAATTGCTTTCGTACTTGACCAATTCGGAGAATGAAAAATCATGTTATTTTTAATCATCCACAAACTCCATAATGTAGCAGCATAAATAGTATTCAACACCGTATTTTTCTTATTACTCAACTAAAAGCGAGCTACAGATTCATAGTTATACCCAACAACCATGTCAAAAAACTCAACAATAGTACCCCAAGTATTCCTAGCTACAACACATTTGAAAAAAAGGTGATTAACAGATTCAGACTCAAAACAGAAGCTACATAAAACTCCTGTATCCAATCATCTTTTCAACAAATTGTCTCTAGTCATAATCTTGTTATGCGAAATAAGCCAAAGAAATAAATGAATTTTAGGGGGAATGATAAGACTCTAGATTGCAGGAATATATCCCATTACTATTATATTGTCAAACTAAAGCATCCTCATCATCTATGAGTCTTATGCTATTAACCACTTCCAAAAGCTCAAACCATTTGATCATCATTTTTTCAGAGAAAGTTCTTCTAAAGGTGCATTTGAAATTAGTACCATCTCAAATTTCAGCAATTGTAACGCCTTTCTCATTAACCAACACATAAAGATCCCAAAACTGAGTGGCTAAGCATGAGTACCAAACCAGATATCTTTCCAAAATCTTATCTTATTACCATTACCCACACTCCATCTATAACCAAATTTGGAAGCATGCATAGCCCACAAAATGCCTTTCCAAAAAACAGAAGTATGATTCTGATCACAAAGGAAAATATTCGGCTTATCTGTTTTGTATTTGAAACTAATCAACTCTTTCCACTGATTGTTCTCAATGTTACAAAACCTTTTTATCCAAGAAGCCAACAAAACATATTTAAATCTCTAATATTAGGAATACCAAGACCACCATACTTCTTCTTCATGCAAACTAAATTCCAATTAGCTAAATGAAGCTTACTGTGATCTTCAAAGTCATTCCAAAGATAATTAGCCATTTGAGAGTTAATAAGATCTAAAGCCCACTTAGGAATTTTCTGTGTGATTGTGAGATACCAGCAGATCCCTATCGTTCCTATTCCATAGATACCAGCAGCACACTGTTAGCAATACCCAAGGCATGGCATCTGCCATCAACAGCATGAGATCCCTACAGCAAATGCTTGATTGTCTTGAGAGCATGATTGCTGGTACGAATGAGTTTGTCGTTTTTCTGATGAACTATCCTCATTTAAACCGTCAACCTTATAGCACATACTTAGTTTTGGACAAGTGCATGTTTGGTCGACAAGCGGAAATGGAGAAAATCTCTGTTTTGAGGGGTGCTTCTATACTTTCCCTCCTAATACAAATTACACAAATCTTAAAGCAATCGAAGGGGTAAGTAATCACTATATACCTTTCATTTATACTTTAATATTTGTATAACTTTCAAAAAGAAAAGCATAGAAGCACCTCCGGTTTTCTGATATGAACAGAGGTTAATGGTAACGAATATTTGGGTGTGCTTCCCATAGTTGGTATAGCAAGGATTGGAAAAAGTACTCTTGTTGAGCATATTTGCCATGATGAGAGGGTGCACAATTACTTCTCTTCAATTGTTTCTTGAGTGGAAATGATCTTGAAGTCGAAAAGCTGAATGCTCTAGGAGATTTTGGTTTGATCAAACATCAGAATCATGCCTCACATAGAAGTTCACTTGTTATCCTACAAACCCTGGCCGCTGCCTCCAATCCTCCCCACCACCGGACGGCGCCGGCGCCCCGCCTCACCGCCACGGCGCCACCTCTCCGCCCACCCGACGCGCCGCCTCTACACCACCTCGCCGCAGCGGTCGTAGGTGTTGCCGAGGAGGCCCCACCCGAGTAGCTCGCCGCCGCCTCCAATGCTCCCCGCCACCGAACAGCGCCGACGCGCCGCCTCTACACCACCTTGCCGCAGCGGTCGTAGGCGTCGCCGGGGAGGCCCCACCCGAGAAGCTCACCCTCCCACCCGGCGTCCTCCTCAGCCCACCGTCGTCGCGGCGCCCGCTTCCTCTCGTCCTCCTCGCCGCCTCTCTTGTTCTGGTTTGGGCTCGGCGGTACGGCTCCTTTTCCCTTCCTCTACCCACTTTCTCGGTTTCTCCTCTACCCAATTGTCTGATGGTAACCAGCCGAGTAGCCGATGCCATCCCTTTCAAAATTACACTATATGTTCTGGTAATCTGGTTCATATTCACTCATTTTACTGGGAAAAGTTCATTCTTTTAAAAAAACCGTTAAAGTAGTACTAGCATGAGGGTCATATGAAGTTTATCAATTAGCTTACCCAATTGTTTGATGGTTTATTATGTCTGTGGATTATGTACTCAATACTCTAAATCCTAATATTCTATGTTGAAACTTGTGTTTTGGCGTTTACATATTATCTGACTAAATATTCGGTTTCGTTTCCGTTTTCGATCCGACTCCGATTACTATCCATTTTATTATTATCTGATATCGATTCAATATCCGACCCGTTTTTAAATTATCCGTATCCGTATTCGCATCCGGGTGAAAAAAATGTGAGCGGATATGGAAACATCACTATCCGACCGAATCCGCTCCGTTTTCACCCCTAGATTCAGCACCTCTGCAATTATGAATATATCAGGAAACAATGACCAATAAAGAATGAAAACAATACAGAGGGCGATCTTTTCTAGCAAGTGTCGAACTCTATATCTTTCCAGTTTAGTGCTTGGTACTAGGCCATAGCACCAATTTTTGTATCTGGAGTCTTCCGTTAGTAAGGGCCTGTTTGGATCCATTAACAACTAATAGTTAGCTAGCTAATAGGTCCTAGCTAATATTAGCTAGCTAACTATTATCTAACTAACTATTAGTTGGAGGGTGTTTGGATCCACCAGCTAATATATGGCTAATAGATGTTATTGTCCATAATACCCATGCTATTAAATGCTATTGGTGGTAGACGCAGAGGTTATTTTGGTTAAATATCACCTATTAGCTGGGTTTGGCTAGCTAATGAGATAACCATTAGCTGGGTGCTCAGCTAATAATTAGCTGATCTATTAGCTGGAGGTGTTTGGATCCACTCCAGCTAATTTTTAGCAGCTAACTATTAGCTGCATGGATCCAAACAGGCCCTAAGGAGGACAAATTTGCTATAACCTGGTCAATTGTACAAAGCAGAGGCCTCTTTCAACCTTGAAATCGGCGTCATCATAGATTTCAGTTTTGCTCTGAAAACTTCGACACCCGTTAATCCTCGCCGTTGCAATCGTCAAATACGCGTAGCGCGACACATAGTTCTGCCATCTCCACGTTTACCACAGATTGATATGGCTATCTCCAACGTATATAGATTTTTGAAAAAAATATGTTTAGGAGGGGTTTATATTATTTCTGAAATTCCAGTAGAGCTAATTTAGTAAGAGAAATGAATACTGACATTGAAGTATTCAACAGAGACCAACCAGAGGTCCAGATGCACGCGTCGCTCTTGCGTGTTTTGTCCGAAGAAAACAGAGACCAACGAGCCGTGTTCTCACGGATGATGGAGTAGCTGTTTCTGACGTCGATAGCTAGCGTGCAATTTAGTGCGTTCACAGCACGACCTTCTCTGCCGCTAGGCTAAACTTCAAACCTCACCGAGTCTGCAGATGTGACCTGAAGCAAGCCGCACAGATTGATAAAAAAAAAAACCCCTCTTCTTCCTCCTCCATTCAGAAGGATTCGCAATGGAGGTGCTCGTTTCCGCAGTTCTTGGCGATGTCATCAGCAGATCCATATCCTTCGTCATTGACAGGTACTACAGGCTGCAGGCCGGAGCAGTGGAAGAGACCCTGCAACGGCTGCGCGGCGCGCTGCTGCGAGTCCAGGTCATCGTCGAGGAGGCCGAGAGGCGGCACATCACGAACCAAGCGATGCTCCGGCAGCTCGAGATGCTGAGACAAGGCATGTACAGAGGCTACTACGTGCTCGATACCTTCAGATGCCGAGGCAGCCTTGGGTACGATGAAGCTAAAGCAAAAGACAAGGCGAGCGATCACCCGTTCGCCTTGTCCAGACTCAATCCAGCCACCCGTCTGTCTCTCTCTGCCAGGACGTCGAGCGTTGTGTTCGACGGCGAGGCGGTGAAAGAGCTGAGAAAGATGCTTGGTAGCCTGGACATGATCATTGCCGATATGGAGGAGTTTTTGGTGTTCTTGAAGTGCTACCCTCCCATGTGTCGCGAACCTTACAGCAGGTACTTATTTTCAGACAAGTGCATGTTTGGCCGTCACGCGGAGTACGAGCGGATTGTGAATTTCCTGCTACAGGTTGCCCCCCTCGGCGCAGGAAATTTTAGCGTTCTTCCGATAATTGGGCCGGCAAGAGTTGGGAAGAGCACTCTCGTTGAGCACGTTTGCTACGACGAGAGGGTGAGAGATCACTTCTCCTCGATTGTTTTCTTCAGCGGAGATGATCTCGAAGGTGCAAAGGTGAACGCTCTGCAAGACAGTGGCGTTATCAAGTACAGAAACGATGCTGCCTCTGCCTCACATGGGAGGTTTCTGATTGTCATGGAGCTAGTTGGGGATTTGGATAAGCAAGTGTGGAGGAAGCTGTACTCTTTAGGAGGCCATATGGCACAGGGGAGTAAGATCATAGTTACAAGCAGGTCCGAGAAGATCCAGCATTTTGGAACAGCACAAGCTCTCGAGCTGAAATTCTTGCCTCGGGAAGCCTACTGGTACTTCTTCAAGATGATTGCGCTGAGAACTGCAGATCCCGTGGAATACCCAACGCTATCATCGACAGCTATGGAGATTGCGGCTGAGCTGAATGCTTCCTTCACTGCTGCAAACATAATTGGTACCTTACTGAGAGATAATCCTGACGTTCAGTTCTGGCGCAAGGTTCTCCGGTGCTGGAGGGAATTCAGTGCCAAGCATTTCCGTATGTTTGGTAAACATCCAGTAGCGCTTATGCAGGAGGACCGAACTGTATACCTCTGGACAATGGTCAGCACTTCTGAAGCCCTGTTAGCTTATCGCTGCTATCAGATATGCTCTCCCCTGCAGCAAGTTCCCAAGGTTACAATGCAAGATGTTATGTACGGAAGAGTTAGGCTTCGCGAAAAATTCGAAGTCCTTGCATGGAGATCTCATATACCTCCCTACTACAGCTACGTGCTGGGTTGCGGCGTACTGACGTCCACGTTGGTGAAGAAGAAGCGCTCTCGGTTGGAGGGTGTTTGATGCGAGTGTGCACTGGTAGAGTCGATCGTAGGGTTAGGTTTGTGCATGTTGTACCTACAGTAGTCTGCAATTAGTGCAGCAAGATCTGGCATGAAATCTGAATGTTAGCTCTCAAATTAACCATAAAACTGCGTAATATAACTTTCAGATTTTTAACTATTACTGTGTAGTTAAGACTGCATGCTCCATCATGCCGCATTAGCCGCCTTGACTGTCCCAAGGGAAGCAATCTGTGTGACGGCCCGCCTTTTTAGGGGCAGATCCGTACGCCTCGACAGCTACCCAGGATGATTAGCTGCCAGGAACCAAGCATATTATTGCCAGGCAAAAGTCAAATTCCAACAATTTTATTCAATATAAGGCCTAACGGCCAGGGTTTTTACAGAAGAGGGTGCAGCAGGGCCCGAATAACTTACAAGCAAAACACCGCACAGGCAGGCCTGAGCAAAAGACTAAGACCTCAAAACCAAATTGCCATCTACGCACTCCTGGAACGCTCCAGCTTCTTCAAACTCTGAGAAGGGGTCGGGGTTGCAAGGGTGAGTACGGGAGTACTCAACAAGTCGTACGGAAAACACTGAATATTACATGCAAGGGTGTAGCACAATATTGGTACAAGGTTAAAGTATTTGTGGATGCAGTTTTATTTGTAACATCATTTCACATTTTAAACACAATCCATAATAATAGTAATCCAGGGGGGTTTCATTCACAAAGTCATCACCATTAAACCACATTCTCAAACATGCACCAAGATCTACTTGAGCTAGGTTACGGGATTCACCCCAATTAAACTTAGCTTCATTTACCGGAAGCACGGCGTATTCGAATACCATTTATTCACTCTGCAGAGGTGTTCAGCTTTACCCACAAGATTCCACGATCGTTAATGCCAACTCGAGTTTAACACGCAACTTATATGCGTGCGGCCGGATCGAGGTTATCATAGCTTTTCGTTGGACATTTCCCTCTTCAGTCCCTATCCGGTAGAGTTTTGCTCCACATTATCCCGGGGTCCCCACTTGGCGGTGTGGAGTGCTTGGTCCCGCCATCGTGGCACCTACCGCTGTGAACCCGAAATGCCACGGTTTCCTCGTGCACACTTTCGTTTCACTCCCATAATCATTGGACCATCTCCCACACCTGGGAAGGTAACCCTGCTCCTATAGGTATTCCGAGGGAAAGTACAATGTACCGAGCTATGTTGAGTCAAGCCAACGAAGTTGACCGGCCCAACCTGTGGTTGAACGAGTTCTTAAGTTATTTACTTTGCTCAAGGGGATTATGATCCTTACATTGCCAAAAGACCAAGCCTTTTCCGATCCACAAACCAATCCGGTACCAACTGTACCAGCCACCACAACCAACCATGGCATTAATCATCAGCCGGGGATTGGAACTCATCCACTCCGGGATTTATCCAATTCATCCCAAACCGTAGCACTTTTCCAAGCAGACCTAACCAAACGTTCGGCAGCCTTTCATTTCCATTATCAAAAGCATTTGACTAAACTAACAGGATAATAATAATTAATATAGGAATATTAAGTAACCTAAGGTTACAAGGATATAATTAGGTTCAATAATTTTCAAGGAAGTCTCATGAGCAAATCGGCATTAACTAAGTATCATGTCATTCTAAACTAGACAGATTTGCAATATTTCAATATACAGTAAAGTAATGCGGTAGAAAATAGTAATTGACTATAATAAGGCATGAATAGGTTCAACATGTTCAAAGGTGTACGGCTTGCCTTGCTGGCGATCGGATCGGACGGAGTGTCGTTGATGCGGTTGAAATCGGCTCTTTTGTCGGGTCCGGGTCCTGCTCCGGGAACTGCGACGGCTTCTGGAATTGTCCGACGTCCGGATCTAACGCGAAAAGAACGAATGAGAATAAAGAAACGAAAAACGAAAAGAAACTGAAACGAAAACGGAAACGGAAATCGGAACCGGGCCGAGAGAGAGAAAGGAAGGGCGTTTTGGGCATTTGGGAATTTTCGGAGTCTCGGATTGAGGAACGGAGGGCATTTTTGGACTCAGTGGCTCGAAACGGTTCGGAAAAGTATTTTTGGGGCATTTTTGGACTCTCGGATAATTTTGGGTATTTTTGGGGTATTTTTGGATATTAAAATGAATTTCTGAAATTGAAAACACAAAAGAAAATAGGAAAAACTACTGTTCAGCTGGGCCGCGCCAAACTGATTTCGGCCCATGAACGCGAGCGCGCGTGGGGGAGCTACTGGGCCGGCCCAGTTTCGCGTCCAGGCCACTCTGGCGTGCGGGCCCAGGCGGTCAGCGAGAGGGAGAGAGGAGACTGGCGGGTGGGACCGCCTTGGCAGCGACACAGGGGGGGTGGCGAGGTTGCGAGCCGGAGCGGGGCGGCGCGAGGCCGAGGAGGGCGCCGGAGGTGGAGAAGAAGGAGGGGGAACCCGCGGGTTAGGGCACGGGCGGGCACGGGGCAATAGGGAAAAGGGAGAGGGGCTAACCCCAGACCTAGGGCAGGGCTCGGGGGAGGCCGAGCGGCGGCGGAATGAGCTGGCGGCGGCGCCCTGCCGGAGAGGAAGAAGGTGCTCGCGGGGCGGTTGCGGGAGGGCACGGGGGAGCTGGCGAGGGAGGGGAAATGGAAGAGGAGGAGGCGACGAGCTCGGGGAGACAAAAATGGCGGCTGGGAGGAGCTTAAATAGCCGGGAGGAGGCGGCGGGGGTCGTCGGGGCTATCATGGCGGCGGCGACCCTGCAGTGTGGCGACGGGACGGGCGGGCAGCGCGGGGCTCGGGCGGCCTTGGCCAGCGGATCAGCGGGCGATGAGTGCCCTAAGGGGCTAGGGCTGCGGCGGGGCAGAGGTCACGGGCGGCGCAGGCTGGCCCTGCCATGGCAGAGCTCACGGGAGAAGAAGGGGCAAGGCGCCACGAGCGGGGGCGCGGGCGCGTGCGTGGAGGCGGCAACGCGCGCGGGCGCGTGCGAACGCGGAAGGCGGCCAAGCGGGGCGGGCGCGAGAGGAAGCGGGAGGCGCACCGGCCGAAAGAGGAAAGCGCCAAAGCTCCGAAACTTTCCCAAAACAGCAAAAACCCAAAATCAGCTCAAATAAATTCAAATAAATTCGAAAAAAATCCAAATAAATCAGGAAAAATCAGAAAAAGTAAATAAAGTCTAATTTAAATCTGTTTTGAAAATTTTGGGGTATTTCAATCTGGACTTCTGGACTGAGTATGTTCTCACTGATACAGCCGCATGACACAAAAACAAAGTATCTCACTGTGTATGCTTTGCATGAAAACGCGGCCGTAATATCTGTGCCCTTTGCAGATGATAACGTACTTGTAGTAAAACTATTATCATCTGTCCTGTACAAGTTCCCTTTCCAGGACAGATGAAATCATTTATTTATGTTGTAGCAGCCAGTGTATTATTTCAAAGCTCATGCCAGGAACTCTTCACAGTCAAACACCCACTTCATTCAGAAATCTAGACCAATTCAGCGTCTAGTCAACAAAACACCGTAAATGCACTTGACACCTCGTTGTGGTTGGCCTTGTATTTAACCTCCATACTTTTTTACCATCCTTGGTGGTATTAAAATATAACAGGGGCCACCCAAAAATTTTACAAGTGCTACAACCTACGAGATCACTTTTTCGATGGATCAAATTTATTGATTGAATTAGTTTCGATTTTAGTGGTTTATAATTTTTTAAGATCTTCGAACTATTTATATTGTACTTTTAGTAATTTTCGAATATATGTGTTGAGTTTATGATGTTACAAAATCATTGCACAAGATTATTGAGTTGTACTTGTGAAGTGTGCACCTCTAATGAAAATTTTCTAGTTTCGCCACTGAAATATACACTAAGTTAGTACTAAGAGTAAGAGATACCGAAAGTTTAAAAAATAGAGAGACCAAGAGATATAAGAATTAAGAGTAATTTGATGGTACCTTCTAAGATGGTAAAAACTCTAATTTAAACTCTGTCCATGTTGAGTTGGGGATCAATGATGAACAGAGTCATACTAGTACCCAACCACCTTTTCCCCTTCTTCTCGCAAAGGTTTTGAATGGACACGTTCGTTTCTGCAATTCTTGATGATCTTGTCAGTAAATCAATATCCTTTGTCGTCGACAAATACTGGCGGCAGCAGAAAGGCGTGGAGGAGAACCTACACAGCTGCACAGGATGTTGCTGCGGATCCAGACCATCGTCGAGGAGGCGGAGGGGCGGCACATCACAACAAGCGATGCTCCAGCTGCTGAAGATGATGAGAGAAGGGACGTACAAAGGCTACATACCAAATGCTGAAGGAAGAGAGGGTCAAAGATGAGGAGAATGAGCACTCGTTTGCGTTGTCTGGATCCAATCCTGCCAAGCTCTTCTGTTTGTCGACTACGACGACTAAGACAAGCAAAGTTGTTTTTGAAGGTGAGATAAAAGAGCTGCAAAATATTGTTGTTAGCCTAGAAAGTGTCGAAGGAAATTGGGTTTTACCTAAATTTTAAGAACGAAAAAAGCAAAAAAAGAAGAAAAAGAAGAAGAAGAAGAAAAAATAAAAAAAAAGAAAAGAAAAATGGAGAATGGGCCAATTGGACCGATATAGCCCATCGGACTAAGCCAGCTCAACTGCTGAGCCTAAAGCACCAAATTGGTGCCCTAGCCCTAGTGGACCGTGTCAATGGGGGGAAACAGGAGAAGGTGGTTGTGACCGAGTCCCTCGGCTCGGCCTCCCTATGCATGGCGGCGAGAAGGTGACACCCTCGGCTTCTGTTGCACCCTCTCCTCCTCCCGTGCTCCTATTTAACCCAGGTCCATCTTCCTCTTTGGAGATACGAATAAGAGAACTGACGCGAAAAATTTCCTCATTTGCTGAACCTAATCCACCTCTATTCGTATGTTCTCCTACAAGATCTTTGTACATCCGACAACCTCGTGTGCTCTTCGGCCCTGATCTATCCTTGTTTACCCTGTGGATGCCGCATTCATGTGTAACCCGAGGTGATTGAAGGGGCTAACTCGGCCGGTGGCTTGAGGTGCTTCGTAGGCAGTGAGGTGCGATTGGTTCTCTATGTGGTTGACTCTTCATGCTAACCTTGCTAGCTCGATTTGCTGGCTTGGCTCTCTATGGTGGTGGATTGGCTTGGCTGTGATGTTGCCTTGTGTGGAGCAGGTACTTTGAGGCCTGTTGTTCTTGCTCGACGAAGTCATCTCCTTCGGCTAGACCATGATGTGGTTCTGTGCATTATTGGTTGCATCTCGGGACCATTTGGTGAATTGCCTCATTCGGTGGTCTGTGGCTTTGTATCTCCAATACAATCACCGGTGAGTCTGCAGCATTGCAGCGGTGATGTTGTTTTCTTGGACACCATCTTTAATGAGCCTAGCTTGCTGCACTCTATCAGTCAATGCTTTGTGAGTACACTTAACTTTCTGTCATTTTGTATTGTACTGATTGTATGCAAAGGGGCTAGACAATTAGTTGTCTTGGGGACCTTACATGTGGGGTGGCTGTTGTTCGATGAACATTGGGCTAGAGAGATAATTTGTGACAACACTCTTTCAATTTTCATAATCTACAATATGCTTTATTAGTTCAACTGCTTACCATTGCTTAAATGCAGACACACACATAATCATTCTTCTTGCTCAACAATTTCATGCTATTGTCAACAATAAGTGATGTACAATCAGTAGGTTTTTCTTGAGTTTGATTCCTATATATATGTGTATATATATGATCTTAGGTAATTAATTAATTGGGCTATAATTAATTAAGGCAACCTGACATCTGATAGCAATCATAATCAACTTGAACTTTTGTTGCTAGCTATGAGCCACTGTTATTGTTCATTGTCATATATATATATACACTTAGATACTTGAAATGAGCTATTCTTATACTTCGATATTAGTTAATATCATGCTTTAGTATCTATGCTTTTATGACTTTGTTAATATCTGGTTATTAATTATGCCACCCGATATGTTCTAGGATTGTGGTGGAATCATCTCTCGAAAACTTAGCAACATCAAGAACTCTGTAACCATTGGGGTATGGGATCCGATCGATATAATCAGGATATGACTTTTGTTAACTGATGACCTTCCCCTTTGGCGGTATGCCAAATTGATCCTACAACACTGCATCAATCTGTTTAGCCCGATTGGCTTCCTTAGCCAATGATATTTGCAGTTGAGATGTTTGCCAATTATGATTATAATTTGCGTGCTACCCCCAAGTGCAAACTCGGGTTGATGTGGTGCTTGGGCTAGCTGTGGTTGATAAGGTCGTTCATAGCCAACGTTTTGCCTCCTAAACGTCAGCTCCAACAGCGGAAGAAATGGTTCAGCTCCAACCTTATTATGGGGCCAGATTCATTGGTATCAGCTCAATGTAGTGTGGACGTATCTGAGTTTCAATTGATTGATAAGCCGAATTTTGAGTAGACGTAGAATGAAGCCAATGGTGATAAGTTGGCCTGGGAGTCCAACTTAAAACCGTCAGTGTACGCCTGGTAATAAGGAATCCCACTTGTGCTAGGATCGCGTGGCAAGATTACAGTTGGTTGTGTTGTCATCAGAGTGGGGATAGGAGTCGACGGCTTGGAATCGGTTGCCAGTTTTACGGTCTAAGTGTTCTGCACAGTGGAATAGACCTGGTATGTCGACAATGCTTGCATAGGGTCAAATAAAGTTCTAGCCAACACAATCTCCTAAGCTATCATCTTGATGCAATTAGCTATCATCGACTTGAGTGTGGTTACTACAGTCGATGATTAGTTGACAAGAGCATGGTGTATATATTGGTTAATCATATCCGATGACTCCACTTGGATGAGTGTACATCGGCTTACTGATCTATAGCCCGAAGTACCTGAGGCCTCTTTGTCACCACAATTGACGGCCGGCAATGCAGTTTTCTATGTAACACCAAGTCGGGTCTTCTGGTAGCAGTTCAACATCATTTACTCGAATGCGGCCTTATGATCTTCGATCTCCTTGCACTATTTGGGCGTTAAATCGTCCAACATCGGGACGGTTATAGTATCAGAGTTGACATCGGACGGAGGAATTGATTTTCCTGAAGAAGACATCGTAGTCCCACCGGGCATGCCAAAAGTGTGTTGACATCAAAAAATATGACGACGGATTGATCAACACTAAACACACGCAAACACCGGTTTTAATTTGGGTGCAGGCATGCTAGCCGATTTGATCCTGCAATTGGCAAAAAAAATAATCTAAATGACTATCTTAGCCGATTAGTTTTTTTAATGATAATCCAATCTAAACAACTATCCAAGTCGATTAGATTGCAAGTAATGATAAATCTAAACAGCCTGATTAAGCTAAATAGATGGTTTGTAAAGGTTGATTTTTCCCAAAAAAAAGACGATGCACAATAAGATCAGAGAAAAAGTAAACCTGAGATAACGTCTATTCAGGTGATGCGCAACTTTACTGATCAAATCGGTGATGTGCAACTTTACTGATCAAGATGAATTATAGAGGAAATATTACAAATCTAAAAACTACTGCTAGTCGATGAAAAATAAATAAAAAGTAGAGTAAGTTGATTGATCATTGGATGATTTTTTTTGTCTTGCCCATCCTCCCTTTTTATAGCGTTTAGGCCGATCGTATCCTCCTCCAACTCTTGTATCAGCCTCAATCTACGAAAACAAACTCTTCTGAACCGATTGTCGACTACAATCTCGTATCCATATTTAACCTTATCTTTCCAAATCGGCTACAATGGCCAAATTGGTTATACCAACCGGATCAGTTAATAGCACCAATTTTGGTTTCAACATATCGATACTAGCCTTCACGTATTCCCTTTATATAGCCCCCTCAGTGGAACACTATGTTAGGGGCCTAACCAAGGTGTAAAACCCACTTGGCCCATTAGTGATAGATCCAATCTGAACTAATGTATTCTAACATGTTAAGTGTGTGACCTTGTAGGTTCATGTATATTCGGTCATGGCCCAAAAACTCCTTTCGGCCCATAAGTCGGCAACGGCCCCTAGCAGGGCATAGCAACTTTCAAATATACAAAAAGATCTTATTGAATGAACCTATATAGTGCTCATGTATCATCCCTTTGCCTCACAATACCAGATTGAAATCAAGGCGAGAAGCATGCCATCCTATGATAGCTCGATCATTCACTCATTTGTAGTAGATTACTCGGTTGCAATTGACTCATCAATCACATTTGGCATGGCCATGCACTTCCTTAATCCAACCACATTGAGGAGCCCAAAGGCAAATTCCATCTTGATCACTTACATTCCTCCTCATGTTTCATAGTAAACCTGAAAGCTACCTTTATGACTACCTAGTTATGGAGTAACGTTTGGTAACCCTTAAGTATACTATTACATATGTAGGAAACCATATATGATGATCTCAAGTCTAAGGATCTTAGATACACTATTTATAAGACCAACTGATGACACTTAATAATATAACAATTCCCATAATATCTCATGGTGGGTCACTCCAACACCATTTCTCCAACATGTCTCCACATTATTGATTTGATATCCCTATATCCATGATCCGTGAAACACGATCATTGAAGGACCATGTGGAGGTCCATACATGTTTGTGATGAGTATTTGAATTTATTTGAGCTAGGTGTGCTCTTGTTTGAGTTTGATTTGAATTGGAATTCAAAAAGAAGCAATTTGAGTTGTGTTAGCTTCCGGCGGCACTACCGGCCTTGTGGAGGCAGTAGTATCAACTATATGAACTATATAAAATTTTGTGATGATTATTGCTTATTATTGTTGGACAATGCTATGTGATGGGTTTACTTGTCGTTGATGATTGCGGGGCTTCAAATTGTGGTCATGGTGAGGCGAAGAATGGCCGGGACTAGACGAGGTACGTTGGAGGTACGAATGGCCGGAGATCGTCGGAAGATGGCCGGAGCAAGTCATGGAGGCAAGAGAACAGTGGAGATGCTAGCTTAGCATTACTCGGATCAAGGAGAGCCGTTGGATCGCGAGTCTAGAGGATAGAGTAGTGGTTAAGTCTAGTTCGCTTTAAGAAGTGTGAAAAACCTGTTATGTGAGTGGGTTTTGAGTTAGCCCAAGAGGTAAAGTGTGGGATCAAATCCTCGCATTTGGGAGTTCGCTTAGGATAGAAGCAACCCATCCAAAGGTGGAGGATGATCCATGGACACTATAAATAGAGGGGTAGGGGTAGCCTCCCCTCTTGAAGGTTTGAGTTGCTTCTTTGAGCTTTGCCCACATGAAGTGAGGCTTTGTAAACCTTCCAACCAGAAAATACAAATATTTTATTTATATTCTTGTGAATTTAAATTCTGCATTTACATTATCTTTACTTTACGCAATTTAAATTCCACATTTACTTTCATGCAAGTTGGATTTGGCCCCCTCCTTCTACTTACTTTTGCTTCTTCTTGCCGAAAATAAGTGATTGATGGATGAGTCTTCTCTTAGACCATATCCCAATCCTTTAGGCAAATCTTGATTCAATCTTGCTAGAAATCGATTTTTTTGCTTGCTCAAGATTATTCTCTCTTTTTTAAGTGTTTTCTCTGCGCAGTAGATATAATTATTTTTGTGGAAAAATCATTCGACATGATTTTGAAGTGATTCTTGTTGGTTTAGATTTCTAACTTCCATATGTTCCTGTGATAAACATTTCATAGGCCCAACATCTACGGTTTAAGAACTATGGAAGTTTTCCCAAGCCCTAAGCGTTCTGTCTCAATTCTTCGTGCAGTAGAGCTTATTATTTTCACCAGATTGTTACCTTGCTTGATCTTGATCTAGTTTTTGGTGAGTAGCTGCGTGACTCCCTGATATCATCAGACAAAAATTTTGAAATTCAAATGAGTCATAGATTAGGAGATATCCCCTTTTGACTGAGCTACTGTTATGCTGGAAATTCACTTTTGCTTTTCAAAAGCAGCAAAGCTTGTTTTATTTATCTCTTTTTTCTTAAAGGTGATTTTGAATTGATTCCTTTTCTAGTGAACTCTCAACAACTAGGAGTACGATAGTAAAAATCCCTATGACCATATGAGCTATGAATTTTTATTCATGGCAATTTTATTTAGGGGTGCTGCTGATTCATGGTTGATCTTGATTTTTGAGCTTTTATTTGCTTGGTGTGATTAGTTGACTTGGTTCTTTCGACTTGTTGCATCAATCTTGTCCAAGAGGTGGTAACTTTGAAATTGGGATCATTCACCCCCCCTCTGATTGCCATCTCGATCTTTCAATCAATCAATGCATGTGCTGAACTATAAATCACAATTGTTCCACATGATGATATAAGGTCAGAGACAATTCAGAATAATATCAAAACATGAATAAGGAATTTCACGAACAAGTCACATATTTATTGATGGATTCTAATGATATTTATTCAAGGGAAAAAATAACCCGATTATTATATAAATATAAATGTTATACAATCATCTCCATGAATACTTCGAGTGCATATCACTAACACTACCGATAATTGGTCCGGCAAGAGTTGGGAAGAGTACTCTTGTCGAGCATGTCTGTTATGATGAGAGGGTGCATAAGTAGTTCTCTTTAATTGTATCATTATTCAGTGGAAAGGATTTCAATGATGAAAACCTAGTGGATCCTCGAGAAAGTGGAGTAATCAAACATCAAAATCGTGCATCAACTGGAGTATTACTATTAATTGTTGAGCTACATGGTGATTTGGATGAGTGAATGTGCAGAAGAATATCACACTCTGAGAGGAGATATGGCACTTATGGGTAAAATCATAATTACAAGTCAATCAAAGAAGGAAGAACCTTTTGGAACAACAGAAGCTCTTCAGCTAAAATTTTGCATTAGGAAGCTTATTGGTACTTTTTCAAGACAATTGCATTTGGGAGCACAAATCCTCAGAAGCAACCAAAGCTAGCATTCATTGTTATGAAGATCACGACATAGAAGAATGGATCGTTCCTTGCAGCAAACGTTGTTGGTGGCTTACTCAGAGCTAATCTTAGCGCTCAATTCTGGTATGAGGTTTCAAAATGCTTGAAAGATTTTAAAGATAAACATCTCATTCTGTTTGGTAAACATCCACTCGATCTTACACCAGAAGATCGATCTATATACCATTGGAGAATACCTAAAACCCATAGCGTGCTCTTAGCTTATAGTACATTTTTTTCAAGTCAGCAATTGCAAGGGCATATATCAGAAAGGTATGAAATTGGGGAAGCACTAAAACTCATGGGAAATTTGAAGCCCTTGTATGGAAATCTGGCATACTGCCCAAGGCCCAACTATAGCTACTTGATGCGTTGCGAGATGCATGCACCACCCGTGCATATGCTGCCTAAAATGAAGCGATCCCAAGAGCAAAGGAGTGTTAATTTGATCTGAATCTGTAGTGATGCATGTTAATTTCACATCAACTTGTAACTAGTGTAAGTCAGCCCAAGAATTCGAATGTTGTGTTTTAGAAGGCTCTGTTTGGAATATTTGTGCTTTCTAAAACCATTTTTTGAGAGTAGGCCCATTTTACATCACTCAACTTTCCAAAAGGTCCATTTAACACCCTTAAGTACACAACCGGGTATTTAACCCCTCAAACATATAAAAATGGGTTAATTTACACCCTATGGTGGTTTTGGAGGGTGATTTTGATGATTTGGATCCTTCTCAAGATGGTTTTTTTGCTATATTGGTAGCTACTTCATCAAGTTTTGTGTAAGTACAACCTCCATTAGGTTGATCCATTAAGTTGGTTTTGGTGATTAATGACAAATCCTAATATGAGACTAATGTTTAGGTAATTAATATTTTCGTCTCATCAAGGATGATTGGTAATCATTG
Organism: Rhipidocladum racemiflorum; assembly: GCA_036346355.1. Classification (NCBI taxonomy): domain Eukaryota; kingdom Viridiplantae; phylum Streptophyta; class Magnoliopsida; order Poales; family Poaceae; genus Rhipidocladum; species Rhipidocladum racemiflorum. Next base: position 74,145,333 of record CM070569.1, on the reverse strand, counting down.
ACAAATCTACTTTTTAATGAGGCTAACATATTTATTGAGCTTATGTTTAGTAGCCTCACATTTGGATAGAAAATGGAAAACCCAAGGTATGCATTGTATCAATGTTCATTATTTTATTGCATACTTAGGATTTAAGTTGAAGTATGAATTTCTCCACTGCTTTAACCAAAAACTGTGTATCATGTTTCCCAATCCATATATTACATGGATGCACACATTTAGGGGGAGTTCACACTCTAACTTAATGTTTCATTGCATTGATCTATTCCTCATTACAACATATAAAGGATCAAGACATTGAAACTAGATCTTTGAGTATACATTTAACATGCATAGTTGTAGTATACTCATGGTATCATAAGATATGCTCCAAAGAAATAAAATTGGATACGTGCATATTGATTCAAGATCAATTATATGTATGCACATATCTTTGTGGAGTTTATCTTATAGTTGATGGCTTAGAGTAACGATCATTTCCATACATTCCACATATTATGGATCATTACTTTCCATCAATATGAGTATATGAAAACCTGTGTAGTTATTGTATACTCATATCAATTTAAATGAAGATTTAAATTGAGGTCGTTTTTCTCTTAATAATCAAAGAACATTGCATCATGAGTTGATGGTGTTCTTGTGATCGATTAAGGATAATCGATAGTTCTTGAGTATAACGAAACATTAGTTGTATCAATATACTTAAGACACAAATACAATTATTCATTTAAATTGATTTAGGTTGTGCTCAATCATTATGGAGGCATTCATTATGTGTTAATTGAGTGCAAGGATGATTGAGACAACTATGCATCTTGGACTAACTATTTTCATAAGTGATGATTGAGCCAGGTTAGGTCCAATGATGGTTAAGATAAAGAAACGGGACAAGGACGACATCATGAGGTGATGAACGTCAAGAGGAGATCCCGTTGAGAAGGAAAGAAAATAATGTTCATCAAGAGGAGATGAACAAGATGTTGTGAGAGCCGGGTGATGATCCGGTAAAAGAGAAGTAGAGCAGTGTGACGATCTTGAAGAGAAGATGATCATAAATCATGAGGACTTCAAGAGAGAGCAATGTGACAATCCCGGGGAAATGAGGTATGATTGAAGATCATAAAGACCCCAAAGGGGATTGATCGCGTGCGGCATCAAAGGTAACTAGATAGAGTGTCTTGTTATAGGCGTGCCGTACTATTAAGAGGGATGCAACGTGGATGATTTAGAAGTGTCTCTGTGCTCAAGTGTTATCTATCCTTAAATAGATGAGAGACACAATACACATCACGTACACCGGGGTTGTTTGTCTTTTTGTCTGGATCGGATGTTCCGATTGGGGATCGAATGTTCCGATCCATCGGTAAGTCCGGTGGTGTGTTGGTGAGAGTCTAGAACCTCTCTGTGAGGATCGGATGTTCCGATCTTTGGATCGGATGTTCCGATAAGTGTTAAACTCAAAAAGGGTGCTCTCTGGTCAAATCGGATGTTCCGATCGTGAAAATCGGAAGTTCCGATCAGTGTTTTTAGTTTGCAAGTGTGCTGATTTTTTTGCCTGATCGGAAGTTCCGATGTAAGTTCCGATGTTGGATCGGAAGTTCCGATGTTGGATCGGAAGTTCCGATGTAGACTTAGAAACTTTTTGAAAGGTTTCTGTAAGGTGCCTCTCTGCCCAGATCGGAAGTTTCGATGCAAGTTCCGATGTATCGGAAGTTCCGATGTGTTTATTGGATTGAGTTTGTTCTGGAGTTTTTGCCTGGTCGGAAGTTCCGATGTTGGGATCGGAAGTTCCGATGTGTGTAAAACGGCTAGTTTTCTTGCTCCAACGGCTAGTGTTTGGGTGTGGGGTATAAATACCCCCCTTGGCCGGTTGGGAGAGAGTGTGGAGGATATTTTTGAAGGGCTAAACAAGAGGTTGAGCTAGTTGAGTAGAGAGATCACCTTGGGATGCATTTGTTGCTCCTTGGTCATCTCATTGGCTAGAGAGAGCTCTAAAAACTTGTGTTGTGATTAGGAGTGGATTGAGTGTTCCTCCTTGCTCCTTCTCCTTTGATCTTAGTGATCCCTCTTTGAGTGAGGTGTGGGAAGTGAGAGTTAGTGCTAAGAGTGTTAGATTGAGATACATCTTGAGCACTAGAGTTCATTTCCAAGATCATCCATTTGTTGGATTTGTTACTCTTGGAGTTTGAAGACTCCTAGACGGTTAGGCGTCGCTCACGAGCAACCAACAAGTGTGGTGTGCCGTGAGAAGTTTGTTGAATGTTCGATTTCACCTCCGAAAGGGAAGAAATCAAGAAGTGAAGCCACATCTCAAGTGTGACCGAGATTGGCGAGGAATAGGGTTGGAAAAGACCCGGCTCAAGTGTGACCGAGCCTCCTCAACGGAGACATAGGAACCTCCTTGGAGGAAGTCCGAACTTCGGTAAACAAATCATCGTGTCAATTCTTTACATGTGCTTATTGCTTTACTTTGCTATCTTGTATTGAATTGATCTATCTAGGGTTAATTACTTCGCTAGCTAGCTTTACTTCAAATGGTTGATATTTACTTGTGCTAGCTTCGAGTAGAAATCATTTTGTGTATAGGCGTAATTAGTTTTGCAATTCACTAGACTCTGTTCTAATCGGATATTCCGACCTCGTATCGGATATTCCGATTAGACACCGGAACCTCCGACTCTATATCGGAAGTTCTGATCTCTTTTCCGCTGCGTTGTTTTAGAAAATTGTAAATCGCCTATTCACCCCCCCTCTAGGCGTCCATCCTCGGTCCTCTCATTTTGGTAATGAAGATTCAATTCAAGGGTATTGATATCAACATCATTGACCTTTTTCCCACTCCTTTTCTCTCTATGTACATTCTCTTTCTTCTTCTCGTTATTGTTTCTTCTCTCATGTAGATCCACTACTACATAATGATACAACACCATCTCTTTATCTGAGTCGGTTCTCAACTTTTTAGGAAAACCAATAGTGATATATGACTCGGCGTGGGTGAAAAATATGATGCAAAACATCACTATCGGTGTGACATTAGAATCGATAGTGATGAGCTGATAGACAATTGTCATCACTATGGTTCTGGGTCAGAATCGATAATGATGTTATAGGTATCATTATTGGTTTTCAGGTCAGAACCGATAGTGATGTTTTACTATTGGTTGTGATATCATAAACAATAATGATGACTTGGTCATCACAATCGGTTTCTGAGGTTAGAATAGATCGTGATAGTACACATACTGATCATCCTCGCGCTTGACCTCTCAGCTTCTCCTCCCGATACATTTAAATACCAAAAAACGAGGTGTCCACCTCGCACTTTACGTGTCAGCTTCCCCTCCATTCTATAAAAAGGAGTTTACTCTTCTCTGTCCGCATCGCCCCTCCGCCTCCCCGAGCACGTCATCTCCTTCCTTGAGCACGTCGTCTCCTCCTCCTCCAAGCGCATCGCCGTTGTATCCTCCCTTGAGCATGTCCTCGCCTCCTCCTTGAGGACATCATCACCTCCTCCCCGAGCATGTTGCTGTCGTCTCCTCCCCCGAGCACGTCGCCACCGCATTGATTAATCTTTTACATCTTGCAATACTTGATTAATTCAATTGGTATCATTTGTTAAGTGCTACTAGATATATGTTCATGCTCATTGTGCTTACTGTTCTACTTGTGCTTGATTATTATTATTTTGTTCATGTTATTGTTGGCTATTTTTAGCATTCAAACTATTACTGGCAGGTTCTATTTACATGCTTTTACAGTCTATATTGTTGTAGTTTCAGTAAGCATTCTTGAGTATTGATTCTCTTAAATATATCTTGGTCGAATTGATTAGGTTTTATAAAATATCAACTATTAAATCTGTTTTTAAAGGTAAGATTGTCAAAAATCAGTTTAATATCTTGTCCCTAGTGGTGAGGAGGCCTTTCTAAGGCAGCCCGACATCTGAGAACACCTTAAAATCAACTTGAGCTTGATTGCTAGTTGTATGCCTCTATTAATGTTAATTATCATGCATATGCTTAATTACCTGATTATGAGTATATTTACTTTGATATTGTCAAGTATCATATATAAAATGGAGCCTATAAACAAGACAGATGACATAGAAAAGCTATAAGATGATAAATAAAACTTGAGGTTGAGATAGAACAATTGAAGGGAAAGTCTGAGTTAACAGAAAAAATTTATGTGTTGAAACAAAAACTGAAAGACATAGATGACAAATTGCAAGATATTGAATCTCTTAACTATGTACACATCATTAAGGAGTGCATGGAGAATGCAGAGTTAGAAGAAGCGAAAGCTGAGCTTATAGAGGTTTATAGTATTTAATTCAACGTGCTAACTGATAATATACCAAGATAACCTATTTTCACAACAAAATATTTGCTTTTTATGGATTAAGAGATATGACTGAAAGTCAATCAGTTATTGTTGTCAAACAAATGGGCACTGTGTCAGAGCTATGGAACTACAAGGAGAACCAGAAAGCCTCTATTGCGGAACATGTGGCACATATGATGGCAGACATGAAAAAGCCTAAGGTCTCCTTGTCTTGATTTATCAAATAATGTTGTTTCTCAATGTATACATGTTAATATTTTTACTAGTTTATTGTATCCTTGTAACATAACAAGAACCACTGCTCTTGTGGTAAGAAGTTCTGCAAGGAAAAGGTTGCCGGAGGATTGTGCCATTGATTTCTTTATTGAGTATGTTCAGTGGACAATCTCTTTGGTAATCTCAATGCAATTGCTTGGGGGCAAAGAGTTACGTTAGAGGATTGTGCTACTGATTTTTGCATTGAGTATGTATACTATCAACAATACACTGAATGTGAATATAATGTGGATTTGTCGATCTGTGAGTATACTGCGAATGCGAATATACTATAAATATGTTAATTGTGCATATACTATCAATATGTTAGTGTGAATATACTATGAATGTAAATATACTATGAATGTGGATATACTGTGAAGGTGATACCTAGGATTTTTCTCTATCATTTCCATGCTTAGAATTGATAGAGACGTGAAATCTCTATCGAATCCGAGCGTGGAACTAATAGAAATAATTCACTAATCTCTATTAGTTCTATGCTAAGAATCGATAGAAATCATAAGGACTTCTCTATCAGTTCTGATCGTGAAACCGTTACAGATTACTAATTATCTCTATCAGTTTATAGATAATAGCTCTTCTAGGTCGGTTCCAACCCCAGAATCGACACAGATAATGCTATATCTCTATTAGGAGAAAACAAACTGTGATAGCCGCTCGACATCACTATTTAAGGACTTTGCATTAGCACCAAAATTGACCCAGATGACAAAAAGAACTGACCCATATGACCATTTGTTGTGGAAAGGGTAGACTACTCTAGCGTAAATTCAAAATTTTCTACCGCGTAACCAATGAACCACTGGAAATCATATATCACAAAATTATCACTAGACGCGCAGACCCATGGCGAAAGTAGAGTCAATGTAGCGCGGTGGTGCATATATAGTTGTACTAGCCTCACACCTCCTCCAATAGCTCCTCGTGACCATTGCAGGTTGCGGATCGTCCTAGCGTTGAAGATTCACAGCAACACATCCAAGGTATCCACATGTACGGAGCAGAAACGCCATGAGCCGAAGTGCTAGTACCGGCTGTGTGGTACTGGGCGAAGCAGGGGTGGCAGCTAAGTTTTCGAGAATTCTGAATTCCTACCATGTCTCTTAACCCTAAAGCCAGCACCCCCTCCCTTTAAATAGACGCCCCATAATGGGCTCTACATTAGAGGCCTATTAGGAACTTAAAACCCATTAGAATTTGGACCACCATCCGAATTAAGTCCCAGCCTTTTAAGTGTGTGACCCTATAGGTTGACGTACACCTAGACATGGCTTGACTACTCTTACTCGACCATTAATTAGTAGCGGTCCCTAGCATGACGTTTTGACTCCCGATTATATGTAAAGATCACATCGGATGAACCTAAACAATGCTTAGTTATATGTATTTTCGTTTGCTTCCTGATATCAGTCAACCTCAAGGCGAGTACATGCCATCATTGTTTAGTTAGCTCGACCACTCTTTTTTGATCACGTGACTCAGAATCCCCAACTACGGTTAACTCTTTAACCACGAGTAGCATGGCCATGCATTTCCAAAATCCTACCACTTGAGAGGCCTAGAGATATCTCTCCCATTGAATGGAGGGGCAAATCCCATCTTGATCGACCATGCTTCACAGCATGCTTTATGACAAACCCGAAAGCCACTTTATAACTACGCAATTACGGAGTAATGTTTGGTAACCCCTAAGTAAGTCATTACACATGTCGAGTACATGGGCCAATCTCAAGTCTAAGGATATAGCATACACATTGTATATGAGACCAACTGACGACAAGAAGATTACAACGTTCTCGCGGTGTCTCAAGGTGGGTCGATCCAACTCCAAGTTCTCTAACATATGTCCATATTATTAGTTTGATATATCCATATCTATGACCCATGAAACATGGTCATCAACCAGTACATATGCTAGTGTCGGGACCCCGAATTTGCAAATCCGGACCCTCTGTGTATTCAGCACTAGTCCAGGAACGCGCTAGTGCACACAGTCTTAACATCGGTATATATCACAATCATACCAAACGATACTATCAAAGTACTTTATTTAAATAATCAAAGGGTTACTCGACCTTATGGCCGAGTTACAAATATATGCCTTGTAAGGCGAAACTTATTAAAAGAGAAATAACAAAGAAATGAAAATCAAATAAACTCGTGGGCGCCATCCAAGATACCACAGTAACCGACCGGGCTCGCATCCCTAAGTAGACGGGTCCTCTTGGAACTCCTCCTCCGAAACTAGCGTAGTCTCCTCTTCAACTGGTATTGTGTTGAGGCAAGGGTGAGTACTTGGTACTCAGCAAGTCATGCAGTAATGCAAGCTAATATACTATATGCATGGCTTGGTACAAAGGAATAGCTCAGGGTATATTTGCAAGAAATGCTTTTTGACAAGTAATAAAAGTAGATTCGAAAGCAAAGAGAAATAAGTAAAGCATAAATAACTTTTCAAGAAGTTTAACAAACATTTTCCCCATCCTAAACCATATTTCCATCATCTTCTTTGTTAAACCAACCCAACTTTTCAAATCCAAGTTATTTTCGTAAAAGTCTAACCTTGACTGTAATTCCGAGCATTGTCCAAAGATCACAGTGGACTCGGCTATTCAAATAGATTCTACACTCTGCAGAGGTTATGCACTTTACCCACAAGATACAGTCAAACACCACAAAGGCGAGTTCAGTAACAAAGCCTTCGGAAGCCTCAAACAACACAGGTGGTCCTCTCAGGTTCGTGCTCTACACCATCCCTTCCCTTAGCCAAGGCGAAGTATGGGACCAACACACCGTTAGATGGGTACTGGCCACGCCACGATACGCTCCCCGCACAATCACACAAACGGTGTAATCGACACCCTGAGGCTCCACAAGTGAGTCCTTAGCGACTTAGTCAACTAGGGCCGTCCCATTCCAGCCATGTGGTTGCAAGTATGACCCAGTTCAAAGGCTTGCAAGGTTAAGTCCTTAGAGTGACCAGGGCAAGACTACGAAAAACCAAATCATCACTCCCAATGCCACAACTGCCCACTGATTACTCTTGCCACATGCCCTGGCCGAAATCATTTATCAAACCCCAGTTGATTACCATGCACCACGTGCCATCAACATCACATGATACCTTTCCAAAACAGGTTCAATATATCATTAAGTCAATATTAACATTTGATTGTCCAAAATCATGTCGTGAGCACGAAAGCGTGTCTAAGCAAAGATACTACAACGGTCTAAACCCATGTTGGCAATTTAATAATGTCCAACTAGTAAACCACAACTAGGGTGACAAGGGATCATGGCACATACTTAGATAATCAAGGTGTCGTACAGCAATTTGGTATTTATCTAACCCCCATGTTTAAACAAAGTATCTTTCTAATTGATCTAGCATGCAATAGTTTAAATCAAAATAGTTTTCGAAATAGGATCAACATGGTCAAAGCACAACTTGCCTTCAAAAAGTACTTGCTCTTGGTCTTGAGTTGGATCCTGAGTCAACACTTCTCCCTCGAATCCTTCCGGCACTTCAACGTCTACTCGTAAAGCGTGCAAATAGCAAATACACAAATAAACACTAGGCAAAAACATCCCAAAACTCCAAATAAAATCCATAAACAGAGAGAACATAATTTTCTGGATTTTTAGAAACTGAATCACAAATTTGGAGTTAAAACGCAAAAGTTATGATTATTTAAAGTTTAAATAATCAATTAATTAATATTACAGAGAAAAACTTTAGTCCAAAAATTAAATAAAATTCATATTTAGGTAGATCTCAATTTTATACAAATTTAGAAATTTGAATCGCTCAAATCGGAGTTGAAACGCAAAAGTTATAAGCGTTTGAAGTTTTGAAATTCAAATCAATTATTAAACCGATTTATTAAATCATTTTCTTTGTTCGGAAATTAATTATTGCGTCGGCATGGACACGTGTCGGCTCGATTGGTGGTGGCCGACGCCACCGGTCCATGGACTCGGTCCCACGCCGGCTCGGGGCCACCGTGGACTCGGCCCACGCCTCCACGTGAGACTGACATGTGGGCCCTCTCGGGTGACGTCATCGCTGACGTCGGCGAGCTCGACCACAGTCGGCAGTGGGGTCCATCGTGGACGTCATTCTTGGCGACGTCGGCGCATACCGGGGCGACCATCGACATGCGCCCGCCATGACGTCGCGATGACATCATGGTGCGGTTCGGCCACGCCGGCCGACACGCTGGCGTGTCGGCGTCACACGCACGCTGCGGACGGCGCCGACCGCCGGGTCCAACTTCCCGACACGTGGCGCAATCACGCACCGCTGATTTGAAATTCAACGGCGGATTAGATCCAGGGTTAACACGTTAAACCACTCGATGATCGTGGGCCGCTCGATCTAGATCGGACGGCCCAGATCTAATCCTATAATAGCACCGCTACAAGACGTGGCGATTGTGAACCGCTGGATCTTGATCCAACGGTCCGTATCTAATCGGGTTTGGAACACGTGAACTTCACCTCAACCGTCCGATCCGGATCTCGACGGTCCTCCGAGCTCGCGAGTCCTGGCGATGGCACGGCTGAAGCTTGGGCACGGAGACGAACGACGACGAGCCCGACGGCGTCCGGTTGCTCGGCGAGATGAAGGGTCCTTCGGTGCGTCTCGTCGCGGGGATCCCAGAATCGAGCTCCTTCTGGCGGAAGACGACGGAAAAACGGCGCAAACCTTGGCGGAGGGAAGAGACAACTCCGGCGAGCGATTGCGGCTCAACGGGCGGCGGCTCAGCGAGATGGCTCGGGAACGGTGCGCAAGGATGAGGGCAACCTCGGGGACGTCTCACGCTTTAAATAGCCTCGGCGTTCGTGCTCCTAGACGAAACCTAATCCTACACTACGGCGCGCGGCGTGAGTCCGGCTTCGGTCTCGGCGAAGACGACGACTCTCACCGCCCACGTGGCACGATCAACGGCCACGATCGCGACGGCGCGATCGGATCCGGGCGGATACGGCTCGAACCGTGACGGCGGATCTCACCGTTGGATCTTGATCCAACGGTTGGGATTGATTAGGGTTAGAGTGGGTTCTTCGAGTCACGTGGTTCGGTCGGACTCGAACTCGAGTCCGACTCGGGCTCGATCGGATGAACAAGTACTTGACCCGAGTTTGATTTTCCAGCGATTTAATATTTAAAATAATTCCTAGTAATTCATTTAATTCATTAAAAATAGCAAATGACTCGTAAAAATTTTAAAAATTCGGAAAATACTTTGGATCATTTTGGGCTCAAATAAAATATTTCCAACAAAAATTTATTTGCAAAATTAAATTCTTCAATTATTTCAAAATGGAATAAATTCAAATAAATTCCAAATAAATCCAAATAAATTCCAGAAAATTCCAAAAATTCACCAAAGTGCCAAATCACACATGAATTTAGGAAAAGTAGAATTTTGGGGTGTTACAAACCTCCCCCCCTTAATAGAATCTCGTCCCCGAGATTCAGGGCTTACTACAGGAATAGGTTTGGAAATTCTTTCTTCAAATCCTCTCACTCCTAAGTCGCTTCGCTCTCTGCATGGTTGCTCCACCGAACTCTACAGAAACGGGTTGACTTGTTTCTAGTTTCTCGATCCATTGTGTCCGTAATCCTCACGGATACTCCTTATAAGTCAAATCCTCTTGCAACTCGATTGACTCTAGCGGTGTCTGCTCCTCGGGAACTCAAGACACTTCTTCAATCTGGGACACATGGAATACATCATGCACTCTCGCCAACGATCGCGGCAACTCCGGTGATAAGCAACTTCGCCTCATGCGGCTCAAAATCTTAAATGGTCCAACATAACGGGTGCAAGTTTCCCTTTGGCATGGAACCTCTTAACTCCCCGAGAGGCGTAACTCGAGGTATACAAAGTCTTCTCGGTTCAAAACTCAAATCTCGGCGACGATTGTCAAGATAACTCTTTTGTCGAGATTGGGCTATCTTCAACCTTTCCCTAATCATGGCGACCGTTTCTTCACCTCTTGAAGAATATCAGGCCCAAAGACACGGCGCCACGGTCTCATTCCAATTCAATGGCGTCCGACAGTGGTCGACCATACAAAGGCCTCAAAAGGTGACATCTCAGAAACTAGCCTCGATAACTATTGTTGTAATCGAACTCGGCATACGGCAAACTCTTATCCCAAGAGGTAGCATAAGCCAATGCACAAGCTCTCAACATATCCTCCAGACCTGGTTGACCCTTTCGGTCTGTCCATCCGTCTGTGGATGATAAGTCAGATCAAGTTTAAACGGGTTCCCATGGCTTCATGCAACTTATTCCGTAACCTTGAGGTAAATTGGGTACCTCGTCCGATACAATCCTCTTTGGCACTCCGTGCAAACAAACAATCTGATCATGTACAATCGCTAATTTATCTCCCGAGTAAGTGGTCTTCACGGGGATAAAATGGGCTACTTTAGTCAAGCGATCCACTATAACCCATATGGAGTCATAACCTCCTTGAGTCTTCGGCAAACCGGTAATGAAATCCATTCCGATTTCCTCCCACTTCCACTCGTATTTTCAGCGGTTGTAGCAATCTCGCTGGTCTCTCGATGCATTGCCTTGACTCTCCGGCATACGCCGCACAATGCAACATGCTCGGCAACTTCACGCTTTCATACTCGGCCACCAGAATCTCTCCTTGAGATCCTCGATACATCTTGGCGCTTTCCAGGATGAATCGAGTACTTGGAGTCATGGGCTTCTTCGTAATCAGTTGCTTTAACTCCTTTTGTTAGGCACACAAATGCGATCCTTCATCCACAACGTGCCTTGCTCATCCAACTTGAAGTCCTCCGCCTTGCCTTCCTCCTTTTGGACTTAATCCTACGGCTCTGTCATCATCCTTCGTCCTTCTCGGATCCGGTCCTCTAAAGTAGGCTTTACTTCCAATGCGGCCAAGAATCCGCTAGGTACTACCTCAATCCTCATTTTCTGAAAATCCTTACATAACTCATCCTGACTTGTGGCTAGCAACGCACTCACGGTATGGCTTTTCCGACTCGTGAGCATCGGCTACTACGTTGGCCTTCCCGGATGGTAATGGATTCCAACATTATAGTCCTTGATCAACTCTAACCATCTCCTTTGCCTCATATTCAGATCCGACTGGGTGAATATGTACTTAAGGCTCTTATGATCCGTATATACTTCACATCTGCTTTCCAATCGATAGTGACGCCATATCTTCAAAGCATGCACTACGGCGGCTAACTCTAGGTCATGTGTCGGATAATTTTCCTCATGCGGCCTCAATCGCTTTGATGCATAAGCGGCGACCTTTCCATTCTCGTGACAAGACACATCCGAGTCCTTGGCGCGTGCGTCACAATAAATGTCGGCTTTGAGCAACATCCGGTAGAACTAACACCGTGCCGATGTCAATTGCTTCTTCAGCTCTGAAATCCTTTCTCACATTCCGGCCCATGCAAACTTCTTTTCCTTCTTCAAAGAATTGCGTAAGAGGTTTCGCGATTGTCGAAAAGCCTTCGATGAAACGGCGGTAGTATCCTGCCATTCCAAGGAAACTCCGAACTGGGTCACCGTCTTTGGTTGTTCCCAATGTAACACAGCTTCTACTTTGCTTGGATCCACGGCGACTCCCTCTGCGGTCATTACATGTCCAAGAAACTCCACCTTGTCCTTCCAAAAATCACACTTGCCGAACTTGGCGAAAAGTTGTCGTTCCTCACTTTTCCAAAACTCGCCTTAAGTGTTCGGCATGTTCATCCTCTGTCTTGGAGTAGATTAGGATATCGTCTATGAACACGACGACAAACTTGTCCAAATATTCCATGAACACCTTATTCATCATATTCATGAAATAAGGCGCGATTCGTTACCCAAAGGACATAATCAGAAACTCGTAATGTCCATATCTTGACGAGAATGCGGTCTTGAATATCTTACGATCGGATCTTCAATCGATGGTATCCCGATCTCAGATCAATCTTGGAGAAAACTCCGGCTCCTCTTAATCGATCAAACAAATCATCAATCCTGGGTAGCGGATACTTATTCTTCACGGTGACTTCGTTGAGTGCACGGTAGTCAATGCACATCCACGAAACTCCCGCCCTTCTTCTTGACAAACAAAACCGGTGCTCCCCACGGCGACTAACTCTGGCCGATAAATCCTTTCTCCATTAACTCTTCCGTTGCTTTCTTCATCTCTACCAACTCCTCGGTAGACATCCGATAGGGTCTCTTTGCTATCGGTCTGCATCTTGTACAAGCTCTATTACAAACTCTATGTCCTGTTGGCGGCATACTGTAGATCTTCGGAAAGACATCTGGGTACTCATTCACCATCGAGACATCCTCTATGCTGATTGCCTTGGTACTCGTTAATCATCAACTGTCCATCTCTAATCGCAGTGGCTTGAAATTCCACTTTCTTCCCACACGGGCTCTCAATCGAGATAGTCCTTCGTCCACAATCCAATACAGCCTTTGTGCTTGGATAACCAATCCATTCCCAATATAACATCTAAGGTCCGGGTCTCCAAAATTATAAGGTTTGCTAGGAACTCTATTCCATCTATTAGTATTCTCACCCTCGAACATCCTACTTCCGCTCGGAGTTCGGAACTGTGGGTTTGAACTAAAAGCATTCAATTAAGACTTGCAATACTCAAGTAATTTCTAGCAGCAAAGCATAGCGAAACAAACGAATGCGAAGATCCAGAGTCAAACAAAACTGTGTGTATCGAGTTAACAAGTAACTTACCCAAGACGACGTCCGTAGCATTCTGCAGTTGCATTTGCGGTGACATGGTTGACTCGGCCTCTCACCACGATGCAGGGTGTGGCTCCTGGTGCCGGCGCCCTAGCTGGGTGGTTCCTAGATTGAAGCGAATCGGGTCGCTCTCGCTGTCTTCTTTGGGCAGCTGTTGGCAAAGTGTCCTGGCTCGTTGCGCTTGTAACAGCGTCTCACTGTTTCCTTGCCGATCGCCTCGAGTAGCGTTTCTAGCGGGGTGGGGTCCGATAGTTACGATTGGCAGGTGTCTTGGTGCCGGGAGGGTGTCCTTGTTGCATTCTCGTGGTTGGAATCAAGAATTGATTTGGTGCAACTCTCAAGCGCCGCTATGCGTTCTCGACGTGATCCTTGTTGCATCCTGCGCTTCTGTTCTCATCCAGTTCCTTGCGCTTGTCCTCAAGAATAAGCGCCTTATTCACCAACTCTTGGAAATCTGGAAAGGTGTGGGTGATCAACCCTACTTGCAATCCCGAGTTAAGTCCCTTCATAAAACGAGACTGCCTGGACTTATCTCGTCGCTACATCCTCAAAAAGCGTAGCGTGCTAGCTGTGTGAACTTGTTCAGTAGCTCGGCCACCGGCCGATTACCTTGTTTGATGCTCAACTCCTCCTTCTTAAGGTCCATGATTCCTTCAGCACGTGATACTGTCGGAATGCACCGTGAACTCTTCCCAAGTGATATCTTGAGGGTTCTCTTGCGTGGCACGAAGTTCTCCCACCATTCGGCTGTTCCTTCCAACTGATGAGAAGCGTAAAGTACCTTCTCATTCCCTATGCATTGAGCTATGTGTAGCTTCCTCTCAATTGATCTTAACCAATCATCGGCCTCCAATGGATTGGCATTCCCAGAGAAAGTGGGTGGGTGAGTTCTCATGAACTCGACACTTTGTATTCTCAAGCGTGGCCTGATTAACTTGATTAGCAAAGTGGCCTGAGCAAAGGACGTGCTGCATTTGTTGCATCATAGTATGCATCAATCGAGTCTGAGCAGCAAGAAAGGCTCCAAAATTCTGCATATCAATCAAGGCGGCCGGTGCTCCATCATTGGGGTTTTCTACTGGGCGAGAACCACTCCTATTGCTTCCAAAGTTTCCACGGGTGTTTACCATCTGTCGATTTGCTCTAGGTTTAGAGATGAGAGGGAAACAAGAATAGACAAGTAATATGGAACTTATGCGGGCGAAAGGGGTAACTTAAGGTCCAACTTTATTATTAATAACTTGGTATGGCTGCTTACAATGCCTAAGGGCCTTGCAACACATACTGCACACTCAAAGAAACAATGAAAATCCAAATCGAACTAACTCTGGAGTCTAACGCCTAAAGGGTGACTCTTTCTTCTATGACTCGACTCGGCGAAGGAGTCTCACTATAGAACCTATGCTCACTCATCGAGAAAACCTCCATCTGTCACAAGAGTGCTTTACGTAAGAACTCGGAATTTTTAAATCGTGACCAGGTAAGGGAAAATTTCAGCAAGAGACAAGAAAAGAGAGAAGGGGATAAGTCGAGATGTCATTTCTTATCTTGACAAACTTTTAGCTTTTAGAAAATAGGTTTTATCCTCACTACGACCATTCTAGCTTAGGGTTGAGCCTACAGTCAAGTATGGCTCTGATACCACCTCTGTCGGGACCCCGAATTTGCAAATCCGGACCCTCTGTGTATTCAGCACTAGTCCAGGAACGCGCTAGTGCACACAGTCTTAACATCGGTATATATCACAATCATACCAAACGATACTATCAAAGTACTTTATTTAAATAATCAAAGGGTTACTCGACCTTATGGCCAAGTTACAAATATATGCCTTGTAAGGCGAAACTTATTAAAAGAGAAATAACAAAGAATGAAAATCAAATAAACAGTGGGCGCCATCCAAGATACCACAGCAACCGATCGGGCTCGCATCCCTAAGTAGACGGGTCCTCTTGGAACTCCTCCTCCGAAACTAGCGTAGTCTCCTCTTCAACTGGTATTGTGTTGAGGCAAGGGTGAGTACTTGGTACTCAGCAAGTCATGCACAGAATGCAAGCTAATATACTATATGCATGGCTTGGTACAAAGGAATAGCTCAGGTATATTTGCAAGAAATGACTTTTGACAAGTAATAAAAGTAGATTCGAAAGCAGAGAAATAAGTAAAGCATAAATAACTTTTCAAGAAGTTTAACAAACATTTTCCCCATCCTAAACCATATTTCCATCATCTTCTTTGTTAAACCAACCCAACTTTTCAAATCCAAGTTATTTTCGTAAAGTCTAACCCTTGACTGTAATTCAGAGCATTGTCGATCGTGGACTCGGCTATTCAAATAGATTCTACACTCTGCAGAGGTTATGCACTTTACCCACAAGATACAAATCAAACACCACAAAGGCGAAGTTCAGTAACAAAGCCTTTCTAAGCCTCAAACAACACAGTGGTCCTCTCAGGTTCGTGCTCTACACCATCCCTTCCTTAGCCAAGGCGAAGTATGGGACCAACACACCGTTAGATGGGTACCTGGCCACGCCCACGATACGCCCCCCGCACAATCACACAAACGGTGTAATCGACACCCGAGGCTCCACAAGTGAGTCCTTAGCGACTTAGTCAACTAGGGCCGTCCCATTCCAGCCATGTGGTTGCAAGTATGACCCAGTTCAAAGGCTTGCAAGGTTAAGTCCTTAGAGTGACCAGGGCAAGACTACCCGAAAACCAAATCATCACTCCCAATGCCACAACCGCCCAATTGATTACTCTTGCCACATGCCCTGGCCGAAATCGCTTATCAAACCCCGCTTGATTACCATGCACCACGTGCCATCAACATCACATGATACCTTTCCAAAACAGGTTCAATATATCATTAAGTCAATATTAACATTTGATTGTCCAAAATCATGTCGTGAGCACGAGCGTGTCTAAGCAAAGATACTACAACGATCTAAACCCATGTTGGCAATTTAATAATGTCCAACTAGTAAACCACAACTAGGGTGACAAGGGATCATGGCACATACTTAGATAATCAAGGTGTCGTACAGCAATTTGGTATTTATCTAACCCCCATGTTTAAACAAAGTATCTTTCTAATTGATCTAGCATGCAATAGTTTAAATCAAAATAGTTTTCGAAATAGGATCAACATGGTCAAAGCACAACTTGCCTTCAAAAAGTACTTGCTCTTGGTCTTGAGTTGGATCCTGAGTCAACACTTCTCCCTCGAATCCTTCCCAAGACTTCAACGTCTACTCGTAAAGCGTGCAAATAGCAAATACACAAATAAACACTAGGCAAAAACATCCCAAAACTCCAAATAAAATCCATAAACAGAGAGAACATAATTTTCTGGATTTTTAGAAACTGGAATCGTCAAATTTGGAGTTAAAACGCAAAAGTTATTATTATTTAAAGTTTAAATAATCAATTAATTAATATTACAGAGAAAAACTTTAGTCCAAAAATTAAATAAAATTCATATTTAGGTAGATCTCAATTTTATACAAATTTAGAAATTTGAATAGCTCAAATCGGAGTTGAAACGAAAAATATAAACGCGTTTGAATTTTTGAAATTCAAATACATTATTAAACAGATTGATTAAATCAGTTTCTTAATTAGGAAATTAATTATTGTCAAAGATGGACACGTGTCACCTCGATTGGCTGGTCGACGTCACCGGTCCATGGACTCGGTCCCACGGCTCGGGTCCATCGTGGACTCACCCACGACTCCACGTGAGATC
Organism: Rhipidocladum racemiflorum; assembly: GCA_036346355.1. NCBI lineage: Eukaryota > Viridiplantae > Streptophyta > Magnoliopsida > Poales > Poaceae > Rhipidocladum > Rhipidocladum racemiflorum. The sequence goes on along the minus strand of CM070569.1, from coordinate 74,128,187 downwards.
GACATGTGGGCCCTCTCGGGTGACGTCATCGGCCGACGTCGGCGAGCTCGGCCACTGGCGGCAGGTGGGAGTCCATTTGTGGACGTCATTCTGACATCGGCGCCTGGTGGGGCGACCAGCGACATGCGGGCCCGCCATGACGCCAAGATGACATCATGGTGCGGTTGATCACGCCGGCCGACACGCGGGCGGCGTGTCGGCGTACACGCGACGCTGCGCGTGGGACGGCGACTGACGCGTCGGTCCAACTTCCCGACACGTGGCGCAATCACGCACCGCTGATTTGAAATTCAACGGCGGATTAGATCCAGGGTTAACACGTTAAACCACTCGATGATCGTGGGCGCTCGATCTAGATCGGACGGTCCAGATCTAATCCTATAATAGCACCGCTACGACGCGTGGCGATTGTGAACCGCTGGATCTTGATCCAACGGTCCAGATCTAATCGGGTTTGGAACACGTGAACTCACCTCAACCGTCCGATCCGATCTCGACGGCCCTTCGAGCTCGCTGAGTCCGGCGCGATGGCACGGCTGAAGCTTGGGCACCGGAGACGAGAACGACGACGAGCCCGACGGCGTTCCGGTTGCTCGGCGAGATGAAGGGTCCTTCTGCGCCTCGTCGCGGGATCCCAGATCCGAGCTCCTTCTCGGAAGACGACTGAAGACGACTTTAAAACTACAAGAAACCTTGGCGAGGGAAGAGACAACTCCGGCGAGCGATTGCGGCTCAACGGCGGCGGCTCAAAGTAGATGGCTCTGGGAACGGTGCGCAAGGATGAGGGCAACCTCGGGACGTCTCACGCTTTAAATAGCCTCGGCGTTCGTGCTCTAGACGGAAACCTAATCCTACACGGCGGCGCGGGCGCGGCATGGAGTCCGGCTGCCTCTGGCGAAGACGACGACTCTCACCGGCCCACGTGGCACGATCAACGGCCACGATCGCGACGGGCGCGATCGGATCCGGCCGGATACGGCTCGAACCGCAGACGGCGGATCTCACCGTTGGATCTTGATCCAACGGTTGGGATTGATTAGGGTTAGGAGTGGGTTCTGGCCGAGTCACGTGGCTCGGCCTGACTCGAACTCGAGTCCGACTCGGGCTCGATCGGATGAACAAGATTTGACCCGAGTTTGATTTTCCAGCGATTTAATATTTAAAATAATTCCTAGTAATTCATTTAATTCATTAAAAATAGCAAATGACTCGAAAAATTCAGAAAAATTACGAAAATACTTTGGATCATTTTGGGCTCAAATAAAATATTTCCAACAAAAATTTATTTGCAAAATTAAATTCTTCAATTATTTCAAAATGGAATAAATTCAAATAAATTCCAAATAAATCCAAATAAATTCCAGAAAATTCCAAAAATTCACCAAAGTGCCAAATCACACATGAATTTAGGAAAAGTAGAATTTTGGGGTGTTACAGCTAGTCTATTCATATGTGTCCTCATATGTTTATTGACTAGGATTCATTTTAGACTAATCATCAGAAAGTCATATATATAATTGCTAATAAATAATAATGACAATATTCAAGGAACAATATAATTAATCATGAACATAAGGAAATATAATTATCTCTACGATTGCCGCTGGGGCATATCTCCAACAGTCTCCCACTTGCACTAGAGTTAATCATTTAAGTATCTAATACTCATAGCTCTTGTGTGTGCCTCATGCTTTGGTTGTGTGAGAAGCTTTGTCAATGTATCAACAGCATTTGAATCCTTGTGTACTTTGCATATCTTTACATGTCCTCTATCCACAATCTCGCGAATAAGATGATATCACCTAAGTATGTGCAATGGCTTCACTATTATCACAATGGAGATTCATTGGGCTGGAGGCACTAGGGACCACACCCAATTTAGAAATGAATTTTCTTATCCAAACACACTCCTTTGCACCTTCATAAGCCACAATGTACTAGGCTTCTATTGTAGAATCAGCAACTATGTCTTATTTGGAACTTTTCCAACTTACTGCACCCCATTTAAAATGTATATAAATCTAGATTGTGTACGGCAATCATCTTTGTCAGTTTGGAAGCTTGCATCAGTGTAACCATTTAAAACGAGCTCTTCATCACCTCCATAAACTAGGAACACATCTGTCGGGGATTGGATAACTCCCATAATTACCATAATGCCCCGGCGGACCAGGCCCGTCCCAACCATGTGCGCCCTCGGAGGTTGTTCCCGAGGATGACTTAAGAAGATTGAGCATCGTTGCTCGGCCAGCCCGGCCATCACGAGTTCCTTGCCCGGCTAGTGCTCGGGTGCGGGGCCCGAGCATACTTGCTCGGGCCAGGGTCGAGTTAGCTCGGCCCTAGCTCGAGATGAGATGCATGGTCGGATGGTCGTGATTGACGGTTACGCCGGAGTAGCGAGGATTGCGCCACTACGCAGGGCCATTGCGCACGTAACCGGGACGTGGCGTAGATTTAGGACTTGGTTGCAGCCGAGATAGTCGCGGTCAAACGTTCGTGGCTTGGGCTGGAATCGAGGGAATACACATGTAACCTATAAATACCTCCTAGATGCTAAGAGGGAGAGGATAATTCATCCATTCGCCCACTCATCTCGGCACTTAGACACACCTCCTTTAAATATACGCAATACACACCGCACTGGAGTAGGGTTATTATCTCCCCAGTGAGAGGCCCGAACCAGGATAAATCCCCGTGTTGTTCCCTGAGTGTCCTTGGTCCCGGGCTATTTGGGCATCCTTCGGAAGCAACCCTTCACGTAAGAAGGGGACAGGGTTGGTCCCTCGATCAACTAAGTAAGCTCGGCGGGGGCCCATTCCCCAATCGTCAACAACATCCTTAGTCCTTCTCTAGTACATAATAATGTTTTTAACTGTTGTCCAGTGACCTTTACCTGGATCAGTCTGGTATCTGCTCGTAACACTTAGAGCATATGATATATTTGGTTGAGTACATAACATGACGTACATAATAGACCCAAAGGCCAAAGCATATGTTATCTTACTCATACGGTCTCGCTCATCAGTAGTCGAAGGACACTAAGTCTTGTTAAGACTTATTCCATGCGACATAGGCAAGAACCCTTTATTGGCATCCTACATGTTGAACCGATTCCACACCTTGTCGATGTAAGTACTCTAGCTTAATCCAATTAGCCTTTTCTCTCTATCTTTATAGATCTTTATGCCTAAGATATATGATGCTTCTCCTAAGTCCTTCATAGAAAAACTATTTTTCAATCAGGTCTTAACGGATTCTAGCATAGGAATGTCATTCCCAATCAATAATGTCATTCACATTCAAGATTAGAATTACAAGTGCACTCCCACTAACCTTCTTGTAAACACAAGGTTCTTCTACATTCTTGATGAAGCCAAATCCTTTGACTATCTTATCAAAATGAATATTCCTACTCCGAGATGCTTGTTTCAACCCATAAATGGACTTTTGAAGTTTGCATATTTTACTAGCGTTATTTGGATTGACAAAACCCTCAGGCAGTGTCATCTACACATCCTCACTTAGGTTTCCATTAAGGAAAGCCATTTTGACATCTATTTTCTATATTTCATAATTGAAATATGCAGCGATAGCTAAAATGATTCATACAGATTTAAGCATCGCTATCGACGAAAAAGTCTCATCGTAATCAACTCCTTGAACTTGTCGAAAACCCTTTGCGACAAGTCTAGTTTTATAGATGTGAACATTTTCATCCATATCAATCTTCTTCTTCTAGACCCATTTGCATTCAATGGTTTTTACACCATCAGGTGGATCGACTAGTTTCCAAACCTGATTGTCTCCTATGGATTCTATCTCAAATCTCATGGCTCCAAGCCATTTCTCAGAGTCTAGGCCATCATCGCTTCCTTATAAGTCATAGTCTCATTGCTGTCCAACAATAATATATCACATGAATACCGAGCAGGTACTTTGAGTAGCCTATTCAACCTACGTGGCATTAGTACCTCCTTGATCGGGATCCCTCCAACTAGAGTTTTTTTTATCACAGGTTCCTCAACCAAATTCTCCCTGATAGGGGTGTCTCCAACCAAGTCCTCCCCGAGTGGAGTAACTCGAACTTCTTCGAGTTGCACTGTTCTTCCACTTGTCTTTTACGAGAGAAACTCTTTCTATAGACAGACACCATTCCGACAGATAAACACTTTGCCCTCTTCTCAGTTATAGAAGTAATATTCTAATGTCTCCCTAGGATATCCCACGAAAAAGCATCTACCCGATTTGGGTGTGAGTTTGTCGGATGTCTGACATTTAACATAAACATCACAACCCCAAATTTTTAGAAAAGACAAACTGGGATTCTTCACAGTCCACATCTCATATGGTGTCTTATCTATATATTTAGATGGTACCCTGTTTAGAGCGAAAGCTGTAGTTTTTATAACGTAACCCCAAAAAGATAGTGGTAGATTTGACTGACTCATCATTGACCGAACCATGTTTAACAAGGTCCGATTACATTGCTCGGACACCCCATTCCTTTGAGGCATGCCAGGAGGCATAAGTTGTGGAACAATTTCACAACTCTTTATATGATTATTAAACTCATGACTCAAATATTCGCCTCCACGATCAGATCCTAGAAACTTAATTTTCTTGCCAAGTTGATTTTGTACTTCATTCTAGAGTTCCTTGAACTTTTCAAAAGTTTCCGATTTGTGCCTCATTAAGTAGACATAATCATATCTACTATAGTCATCAGTAAAAGTAATGAAGTACTGAAAACCACCTCTAGCTGCCGTGCTCATTGGTCCACATACATTAGTATGTACGAGCTATAATAAGTCAGATGCCATCTCAAAGTGCCCAATGAAGGTGTCTTGGTCATTTTACCAAGTAGACAAGGCACATGTTTCAAATGATTCAAAATTAAATGATTTTAGAAGATCATCTTTATGGAGCTTCATTCTTGTGTTTTCTGACTAATATGGCCCAAGTGATAATGCCAAAAGTAAGTGGAACTCAAATCATTTGGCCAAAGCCTCTTAGCATCAATATTATAGACATGTGCATCATCAAGATTTAAAATAAACAACCCATTCACAACGGGAGCATAGCTATAAACCATCTTATTCAAAATTATAAAACAACCATTGTCTTCAATATTGAATTTATAACCTTCTGCCAACAAACAATAATGTTTCTACTTAATGATGGAACATAATAACAATTATTTAATTCCATAATAAATCCTGAAGGCAAATGTAGTGGCAAGGTTCCAACGGCCAATGTAGCAATCCTTGCTTTTATTCCCAATGCGGATATCAACCTCGCCTCTTGCAACGCTCCTACTCCTTATTAAACCCTGCATCAAATTGCAAATATGAGCAATCAATCCAATATCAAATACCCAAGAGTTATTAGAAGAATTGGCAAGAAATACATCTATAACATTAATACCTGAATTTGATGGTTTAGCTCCACCATTCTTTTTCAAATCTGCCAAGTAACTTTTGCAATTCCTTTTCAAATGGCTTGATTCTTTGCAGTAGAAGCATTCACTCTCTGAAGTAGGGCTAGACTTGGAATTAGGCTTAGGCTTGTTGCTGGGGATCTTATCCAAAGCTTTAGCCTTGCCTTTTTCTTTAGTCTTAGCCTTCTTCTTGAAGCTATTACTTTTCTGCACCATCATCACATGACTAGTGCTTTTCTCAATGCTATCCTCTGCTGTTTTAAGCATCATATGCTATTCGTTGAGGTTCTTATCCATCCCATTCATATGAAAAGTCATAACGAATTGCCCAAAGCACAGAGAGAGCGACGCAAGAATCAAGTCAGCAGCCAACTCTTGGCTAAGTGCAAAATCAAGTTTTTTCAAGCTCTGTGTGTAACCAATCATCGTGATTACATGAGGGCTCACTGGTCTGCCCTCGACCAGCTTACATCCAAACAAGGACTTTGAGATCTCATATCTCTCAGTCCTAGACTAGGTCTCAAACATACCCTTAAACGACATGATCATATCGTAGGCCTCTATGTTCTCAAACTGCTTCTGAAGGCCTGAGTTCATAGCGGCAAGTATGAGATAGGTAACATCGAGGGACTTATCAATCACCTTTTTTAAGCGATTTTAACAACATTGGAAGCATTCTCATCAGGCACATCTGGAATTGGTTGCTCTAGAACATGTTCCTTTTTATCTTGCTTAAGAAAAATTCTCAGGTTGCGGGACCAATCTGCAAAGTTCGTTCCATTAAGTTTTTCCATTTCAACTATTGAACGTAAAGCATAACTAGAAGTGAATGCAGCAGCAGGTGGTGCCATGATCTAAAACAGAAAATATATGCAAAAATTGAGACAAACATTCATTAAAAGTAACTTGTATTAAACAACTTAATAAAGACTAGTTACATGCCTGTGCGTTGCTACGAAAAACAAAATTGATAACGAAAAATAAAGATTAAAAAATATAAAAAAATTATTTCACAAGATCAAATATCTATCTTTAACGCTTCGTTTCTTGCGAAAGCTGGCTAATTAAAGCAACGCTTCGTTTCTTGCGTAGGGCAATTAAGGGCAATTAAGCAGGGCAATTAAGTAGGGAAATTAAGCAGGGCAATTAAGCGGCAATTAATGATGTGGGAAGAACAGACCACTGCCACCAAGTGCTGCTTTAGAATAGTAGAGATACTCCCACTAATTTCCATAACCCTCTTATGGTACTTAGTGATTCAAGATCCACAATTAATTAGTCTACTACTGAGCTTTAGCATCACTGCTAGAAGGCTAATGAACTTGGTAAGTAACCCTTTGCTAATCATATCACTATATGACTCTTGTACGTTGTTGGGTGGTATCTCTATGTCCTGGCCCCAGCCCTATGCCCCAAGGTTCACAATCGTTATGATGACCTTGTCAAGTGTAATGAATGCTTATGCATGTGGGTGTCCAACACAAACCCATCTAATCAAGGAAAGTTAATGTCACCATACTTTAGCATACCTACCATTAATTTACATGATATTGAATGGTGCAGCCCATTGGGAGTGCATTGCTTAACATTACATGAGGGGTCTTTACTTCTACCATGTTAAAAGCATTCGAAGCAACTATATAACATGCATAGAAATAAATAAACAGGAACATGAAAGCAATCACAGATAATCACATTAACAGTGACATAGTATGGCCCTTCACATGGTGATCTCCATCGCCATGTCTCCTATTTCTCATGCCTCCAAGTGCTGGAGTCCTCCAAGTGCTACCACTAAGCAATTGCTCCTAATAGCACTAGTAATAAATTACAAGGAGTGTATAAACATCACAAGTTGACACGCTGGCCGTTTATACAAATATAGACAACATTGAGCTGCAATCAAGCATGATGTGCAGGTCATGAAAATTACACACATGCATCATATACACAAGAGGCCATACTATTCACATTAATCCTGCAAAAACAAGTTATGCATATAATTGCATTCTACTGAACAATGTGAACTTGCAATGAAATATAAGGCATTGCACGCATACAGTGGTCCCTAGACCATGGAAAACATCTTTGGGTTAATCATATTAACCCTATTTCTGACCACATATTCGTGTCGATCGATCTTATTGGTCTTCGCATGCTGCTTATGGGTTTACATTTCACGGTTTACCCTGGTGGCGGAAAATTGACCGATAAGGGTAAGTAGTGGCGCGACCACAATATCATGATCACATAGCAATGATCTTGATCCCATCGCGTGCTTCATGTGGGTTTACTGTGACACCTCGGAGTGTCGTATCCTTAATTATTGAACATGATAAGGTTAAATACAGTATGAGATGTGCAAATAAGGTTAAAACCATAAGAATTGGAGGTTAATAACGTTTCCGGGCCGTTTCCGGGCCGTTTTCGGGGTTTTGGGCCTTCCCGGGGGAGTTTTGGGCCTTGGTGGGCTTTGGAGGGATTGAGAGGGACTCTTATTGGACTAGGGCAGGGTGTGGGGGCTGGTAAAAGGGGCTCCCCCTGCCCCCCTTGCGCCCCACATCAGCCCCATGCGCCCCCCTCCCTCCACCTCTCCTCCCTTCCCCTTCCCTAAGCCCTAGCCGCCCCATACTGCAGGCGCCCCTCCCCTTCCTCCACCTCCCCTCCACCCCTTGCTGCCCTAGGGTGGCCACCCCACCCCTGCACCTCGTGGATCCATCCCGTGGAGCGAGGAGCGAGGAGCGAGGAACGTGGAGCGAGGAGCGATTCGCGAGGAGATCCGCGGAGATTGATTGGAGATTTGTTCGTCGGGCAAAGGTGGTGTGACCCCGGAAGTGCCCTCTTCTTCCCGCCAATCCGTTGCACGTGGTTGAGGCAAGTGTGTTGTGATGGATAGCGAGTTGTAGGTTGCATGTTGAGATTAGATGGATTTGTTTACATGATATATGTCCACTTGCCATGTGTTAATGAATGATATGATATGATGAGCATGTTTAACATATTATGATGCCATGTGTTAATATGTGAATTAAATATGATAATTGGCATGGTTGCATGCATGTCATGAGATAGGGCGAGGGCGGTGAGAAAGTCTTAACTAGTCCGGCAAGGTCGGTGAGAAAGTTATGACTAATCCGGAACGCCATTGAGTAAGTCCTATGTCGTGATTCCATCCACGTGGTGTTTGGAAGCGAGTAGGCACCCTCCATCTTCGGGATGGAAGGGAGGAAAGGGTGCACACCGACGGGTGTGTACTTCCCATACCGGTATGAGGTTCCAGAGGGTCAGGAGCATTGCATTACTTCGCATACAAAATGATGATGATATTGATAAGTAATCATGAATGAGATGAAATACATGATGGAAGATGTTATTGCCATGTTGTTATGCTTGTTGTCCATTGCAGTATGCTTGCTGAGTTTTCGAACTCACCCTTGTGTTTTCTTGTTGTTTTAGGTACCATGAGAACGGCATGCGGGAAAGGAGAATAGTCACACGCTCACACGTTGCTTCACCTTAATGTTTCCCCAAGTCAATTCATTTAGTTTGATAATAAATTGCGTGTGATGGTCTTTAAAATTAAGTCTTAGCTTGGTTAATGAGAGTTCTATTGTTTGTTTGACACTTGGAATCTTAAGAGCTTAATGTTAGTCTTTTATTGTCGTTAAGACTTTATTTATTGCTGTTTTAAATGTTTCTCTTATTGCCATATAATGCTATATTGTTGCTGTTCCTTAAATTCATGATAAAACAAAGGAGGTGCTGCCGAAATCTCGGTTTTTAGCCTATGCACCTTTGCTGGAATTTTATGTTAAATGTGGTATTTAGTTGTTGTTTAGCTTGTGTTTGGTAGCATTCGGGCATATTAAATGCCGGGGTGTTACATTTACATTTCACAGTCTAACCCGATGGTGGAAAACCGATCAGTAGGGATAAGTAGTGGCGCGACCACAATAGCAAGATCATAGAACAATGACCTTGAACCCATCTAGGACCATCGAACACAAATCAATCTTATTAACCAGTGCCAAAAATCGATCTATCAAATATAACAATCAATAAAACATCAATAGATCACATCTATTACTACCGCATATCATCATATGCATCTATTCAGAATCTAAAACTATGTAGCATGGCTCTAATACCATTATTGGGGGAACAACTAGGCTACACTAGCGTAAATTCAAAATTTTCTCTGCGTAACCAATGAACCAATGAACCAATGCAAGTTATAGATCATAGAATTACCACTAGATGTGCAGACTCGTAGCGGAAGTAGAGTCGATGTAATGTGGTGGTGCAGATGTAGTCGTACTAGCCTCGCGCCTCCTCCAACAGCTCCTTGTGACCGTCGCAGGTTACGGATCGTCCTAGCGTTGAAGCTTCGCAGCAACGCCTCCTATGTATCCACATGTACAGGGCATAAACACCACACGCCGGAGTGCTAGCACCGGTTGCACGGTTCTGGGCGAAGGAGTGATGAGCCGATTGTGATGACAACCGTCATCATTATTGGTTCTGAGGCTAGAATCAATAGTGATGACAATGGTCATCATGATCGGTTTCTTAGGTTAGAACCTATCATGATAGTACACATACCAAATACAAAATGCCTCCTCGCGCTTGACCTCTTGGCTTCTCCTCCCGATCCATTCAAATACCAAAAGCTGAGGCGTCCACCTTGCGCTTAACCTCTTGACTTCCCCTCCATTATATAAAAGGAGTTTACTCCTCTCTACTCTCGCACCCCTTCGCCTCCCCTTGCTCACATCGCCCATCTGCCTATTCAACGCCCGCATCATCCCTCCACCTCCACGGTGCCTGCGTCGCCCTAGCTCTGCCTCCCCTCACCCGCGTTACCCCTTGGCCTCCCCGGCTCATGTGGGGCACCCATCCCAGCAATAAGGAAGGTGTCAGCGTGATGGTGGAGCACCATATCCGGGCATCAACGTTTATGTCATCACATCCGGTCACCGCACCTCCCCTACACACCAGCCGCCCTTCGCCATTGTCATTGTCGGCTACAACATTAGGCCAAGGTCAGTCACATCATTGCCGGTTGTATGCTCAATGATGCTATGGGTCTATTAATGAACTAAAACAATTAAAGTAGCGAATATGGCCTTGAACTATAAAGTTGCTTCCTGTCAATGCTAGAAAATATTGTTTTTATTTCACTGTCTCTGAGCTTGATCATCATATTCAGTATCTAGTTTAATGCTCGTTTGATTACTGCTGAATATACTGATTATGATTGCATAGCTTGCTCTGTTTAGTCAATTGTTGATATACCTGCTTGGCCGAACTGTTCATAATTTGGTTTTGATCGTTTGAATAGTGAAATTGACTTTAAATACTTTATACCTGCTTGGTCAAACTATGCATAGTTTAGGAAGATAAGAATTCAAGGCCTTATTTGCTTAGTTTATTGTCTAGTTCAATTTTGATTATATGACCCTAGTGTAGTGGAGGTAATAGATTAGCCTCTAGCAGCCCTACACCTTGTGATGAGGAGGCTAAAGGTCTAACCTTTAGTAGCCTGACACCTGAGAGCACTTCATCATATATTTATTTATGTCCCAGTGATAGCAAATTGCATACATATATAAAATGGAGCCTAAAAACAAGATAGACGATATAAAAAAGCTGTTGAATGCTAAACGAAAACTTGAAGTGGAGATAAAACAATTGAAAGGAAAGTCTGAGTTAATAGAAAAGATTTATGAGATAAAACAAAAACTGAAAGACATAGATGACAAATCGCAAGATATTGAATATCTTAACAAGGTACTCATCATTAAGGAGTGTAGGACGAATGCAGAGATGAAAGAAACCAAAGCTGGGCTTATAGAGGTCATATAAAGGTTTCTAGTATGTAATTTGACATGGTAACTGATAATATACCAAGCCAACCTATTTTCACAAAAATGATTGTTTTTGTAGGGATTGAGAGATACGAGTGAAAATCAATCAGTTATTGGTGTTAAACAAATGGGCACTGTTGTTAGCCAGACCGCCACCCTAGCGCGTCCGGATCCCAGGTCGTTGGGCTGCAGCACACACTCGCAGGCCCAACCCGAGCAGCGGGCCAAGGTCTATTGGGCCATCTCCCCCCAAAAAGCTAGCTCAATGAGGGGGTGCTCCCTCACCCTTATAAACCATGCTCATGCCCTCTCCACAACCAATGTGGGACTATTCCCAACAATCTCCCCCTCACACATTGGGCCGAGATTATCTAGGAACCACCTGGGGCACCTGGGCTCTGATACCACTTGTTAGCCGGACCGCCACCCTAGCGCGTCCGGATCCCAGGTCGTTGGGCTGCAGCACACACTCGCAGGCCCAACCCGAGCAGCGGGCCAAGGTCTATTGGGCCATCTCCCCCCAAAAAGCTAGCTCAATGAGGGGGTGCTCCCTCACTCTTATAAACCATGCTCATGTCCTCTCCACAACCAATGTGGGACTATTCCCAACAACTGTGACGGAGCTATGGAACTTTAGGGAGAACCGAAAAGCTTCTGTTGCGAAAGCTGTGGCACATTTGATGGCAGACATAGAAAAGATGTAAGGTCCCCTTGTCTTGATCTATCAAACAATGTTATTTCTCAATGTATGCTGGTTGATATTTATTATATCTTCTCAATGTATTGTCAATGCTCTAGTCTTCGTGGAATGCTCGTTTTCCCAAAAGGTAATGGGGCTGTTTGGTTTGAAGCCAAAATTGCCAAGTTCAACCTTGCCAAGAATTGGCTAGCCAAAAATTTGGTGCTCAAATTGGTGGCCAAAGTTTGGCCAACTATTGGCAAGAAAATGAACTAGAAAAATTTAGCATGGCAATGGAGAAAAGAATCTAGCCAAAGTTTGGTTGCAAACCAAATGCTTGCCAAATTTAGTCAACACTACCAATATTTGGCATGGCAAGTATTGGCAAGCATTGGTAACAAACCAAACAGCCCCAATATTCATATACATCCGACGGATCTTATACGGAAGAACCAGCCCGTATATCTCTGACAATGGCCAAGATAGCGGCGCAAGATGTTCTATGTCGGAGTGTCACAACTCAGGCCAAGCAGTGGCACGGAAGTCTAGGATACCTCCCTGCTACACCTACCTGGCAATCTGTGTGTTACAGACGGCCAATCGCACGGTGCTCAACAAGAAGCTCTAGCTCTCGACAGGAGAGGATCTGATGTTAATTGGTATCGGTGATACCATGTCAATGTTTATAAACGCTGTACCATCGTCTGTCCTCGTGCTGATGCATCCGCGGATCACGGGCACCCTTGCGGCGCAGCCACCAACAACGTACGATCGGCCGTTCGCACACGCCGGCGGCGCAGTCATGAGTGATGCCGTGCAATCTAATGCGTTGACAACATGCATGACTGGGCTTAGGTTCAAAGCTCCGAGCCTGCAGGGACCACGATGACCCGAAACAGGCACAGATAAAGCCACTTCAACGTTCCTCTTCCGTTCACAGAGCGTTCGCGATGGAGGCGCTCGTTTCTACAGTACTTGGCGATCTTATCGGCCGGTCCATATCCTTCGCCATGGACAGATGCTACCACCGGCCGCAGACGGGAGGAGCGGAGCAGAACCTGCAACGGCTGCGCCGCGCACTGCTGCGGATCCAGGCCACCGTCGAGGAGGCCGAGAGGCGGTGCATCACGAACCAAGCGATGCTCCGGCAGCTTCAGATGATGAGGGAACGCATGTACGGAGGCTACTACATGCTCGATTCCCTCGAGTGCCAGGCCACTCGAGATCATGAGGTCAGCGACCAATCCTTCGCCGTGAGCCGATTCAATTCAGCGAAGCGGTTCTGTTTCTCGGCTAGGACAAAGAACATGGTGTCTGAAAGTGAGAAGGGGAACAGGCTGCAAAAGATGCTTGCTATTCTAGATTGCACTGTAGCTGATATGAAGGAGTTTGTTGTGTTTCTGAGCTGCTACCCTCCTATGTGCCGCGAGCCTCGTAACGCATACCTGTGGTTGGAGAAGTGCATGTTCGGCCGTCAAGCGGAACAGGAGAGGATCATCAGCTTCTTGCTAGAACCAGATCCTCCTGGTGCAGAAAATTTCGGCGTGCTTCCAATAGTTGGTCCGGCATGGGTTGGAAAGAGCACTCTTCTTGCGCACGTCTGCTACGACGAGAGGGTGCGTAAATCCTTCTCCTCAATTGTATTCTTCAGCGAAAGCGATATCAAATCAAGAGAGGGCGGTGTGATCAAACACCAAGATCCTGGCTCAACTGGCAAATCATTGGTTGTTATTGAACTATTGGGTGATGTTGAGGAGGGCACATGGACAAGACTATTGCGCACTTTGAGAGGGGGACGCACGGCATTGGCACCTGTGGGTAAAATCATAATTGCAAGTCGATCAGAGAAGATAGCTACTTTCGGAACAACACAAGCTCTTCAGCTAAAATTTTTGCATCAAGAAGCGTATTGGTACTTCTTCAAGGCTTTCGCGTTCGGTAGCACAAATCCAGAGGAGCATCCGCACCTGGTATCCATCGGTATGGAGATCGCGGCGGAGACAAATAGATCGTTCGAGTTAGCAAATGTGATCGGTGGCTTACTAAAAGCCAATCTTAACATTCAATTCTGGTACAAGGTTCTAAAATGCTTCAAAGATCACGTAAGCAAGCATCTCCTCCTGTTTGGTGAACATCCAACTGATCTTCTAAGGAAAGGTCGGCCTATATACCTTTGGAGGATAGCTAAAACTAGTAGTGTGATCTTAGCTCACAGTTGTTATGAGGTGTCCTCTGCTCAGCATGATCTACCCAAGATAACAACACATGATATTCATACCGGGAGTGCTAAGCCTCATGGGAAGTTTGAAGCCCTAGCATGGAGATCTAGCATACCGCCCTACAATAGCTACTGGATGAGTTGTGGGCCGGTTGCAGACACCGTCGCGCCGTATGCTGGCTAAAATGAAGCGATCCCGTCAACGGGGACAGGCTAGCTTGATATGAATTCGTGTCTATTGTCAAAAACTGTAGACTTTATCCTTGTATTTTTTTTTCATATAAATTAAGCTCGTTTAGTATGATTTGTGTTGTGAATTTGTAATACATGTTGGTCTGTAATCTCTATAGCAGCTTGCAACTTTTGTGACCATGCCTTCGTGCTCTAAAATTTTGGCATGAAATTTAAGTGGAAGTAAAATTTGCGTCTTTGTACCAGCTTATCAAATGTCCAATCTGGAAAGTATCTTTGCACCGCTGACTTCTGATCCCCTCTTCTTCTACCCACGTTGTACTCCTTGGTCGGTCAAATCTGCTAAACAACGTCATTCTGTGACGATTAGAACTGGAGTTACTATTGGACATTCCAGTTTTGTTTTTTGTTGAAAAATTCAGTAGGCTCCACTGACTCGTAGATCAACAGTAACGTACTCCAACCTCAAACAAAAAATCAACGGTCATGGTTATGGTGACTGACTTACTGTGTCGTGTGTCAAATTCGATGGCCTCGCATTCAAAGTTGTAGACTTGTAGCCATGTGCAGGAAGGACTAATAGACTGTATAGACATACAAGTTGGCCTTCTTTTATCGAGTTTAACACTATGCGTTCAACCGAGTAATAATACATGTTTTGGTAAATATTAGAGATCGAGTTGGGGAAAAAAGTTCAGACATAGAGCTGCACACATATTTCTGTTGACGAAAAAAAAAATCCAGGAAAAACGGAGAAAGGATCTAACGTAAGGGATGAGACCTGTTTGTTACATTTTTTGACCTGATCGCTATCTCGAAAAATTAAAAAATAGCTCGTTCGAGATTTGTATTTTGCGCGAGAGTTTTCTAACAAACCAGGGACCTAAACGTAATTTAGAAACGATTTTCTTACCCTCACATAAAATCACGAAGGACCTATCTGTAATTTATAAGGATCTATCCGTAATTTTAAAAAAGAGAGGGGTTTTTTGCAAATTGCCAAAGGGGTGACGTGGAGGGCCGGTTGGCCTCCATTTCCTTCGTGAATAAGAGTGTTAATACTAGTAAATATATGTCACCGCCTTCAGGTTATTTGTAGACGTGTATAGAATTACTATGTCAAATAGCACATGATGTCGCGCCGCACGAATTTTTTTTTTGCAAAAAAAATGTCGGTGTTTCGGGCACCGGCTAGTGAATTTGTATAGGTCGACGGGGGTGCACGCTCCCTCTCCTCGAACGGCTTGACTCGGGTGAGCAAAAAATGTATACTGGTTCGGGCTGAACGTCCCTACTCCAGTTCGTGTGAGTTGGATTGTATTGATCTTCTTTTCTCGTTGGTTCGTTTCTCTGCATGTTCGCCCTTCCCTCTCTTATATAGGCGAAGAGGAGGGTTACATCGTAATTTTGGAAAAAGAAGGAAAAAGGCTACCCCTATGGGCTTCCGTCTTCTGCGCTTGCGGTCGCTCGAAAGTTACGGCCGACGGATCGCCATCGACTCCCTCTGCTCTGCTGCTGGCCGTCATAGTTAATGCGGGGGTCGGGGACTTGTGCCGCTGGGTTACGGCCATCATGGCCTGCATTTAATACGCTCGATACGCAATAAATACCGTCGCTTCTTCGGGATATCGGAGACTGGGTCGTGCCTCCTGGCCTCGTTCGTCTTGGGTCGGCCCGCGCGCCTTTCCGGGCCGCTGGATGTACCCGGGACGTGGGTACTCGTCAGTAGCCCCGAGCTGGTCGGAGAGCAGATCGGGGGTTTACGCCTTGCTTGATCGGAGCTTTGTCGTGTCGGGAAGAGGCTTCGACCGGGTGCGCGCGAGCGCACTGCGGGTGTAGCCCCGAGCCCCGAGCCGGTCGGAGAGCAGGTCGGGGGTTATCGCTTTACCGGGCTTGCAGCCGTAGCCCGACCGGAGCTGGTCGGGAAGAAACGACGACCAGGTCTTGAAGACCTTGCAGGTGTAGTTTCGAGCCCCGAGCTGGTCGGAGAGCAGTCGGGGTTATGGTCGTTTTACCGGCGTCATTGCAGCCGTAGCCCGACCGAGCCGGGTCGGAAGAAACTTCGACCGGTGCAGGCGAAGCGCACCGTGGGTGTAGCTTGAGCCCCGAGCTGGTCGGAGAGCAGTCCTGGGGTTATGGTCGCTTTACCGGCGCATTGCAGCCAGCCGTAGCCCGACCGAGCCGGTCGGGAAGAAACTTGGACCGGTGCGCGAGCGCACTCCGATGGGTGTAGTTTCGAGCCCCGAGCTGGTCGGAGAGCAGGTCGGGGTTATGGTCGCTTTTACCGGGCCATTGCAGCCGTAGCCCGACCGGAGCTGGTCGGGAAGAAACTTGGACCGGGTGCGCGCGAGCGCACCCGATGGGTGTAGCCCCCGAGCTGGTCGGAGAGCAGGTCGGGGTTATGGTCGCTTTTACCGGGCGCCATTGCAGCCGTAGCCCGACCGGAGCTAGTCGGGAAGAAACTTGGACCGGGTGCGCGCGAGCGCACCCGATGGGTGTAGCCCCCGAGCCCCCGAGCTGGTCGGAGAGCAGGTCGGGGGGTTACGGTCGTTTTGCCAGGCAACAAGGCCGAGGATCCGACCGGCCCGTTCTAGTTTGCTAGTGGATGGAGAGATTTGCTGTCTGTCCCACGTTTACACCCCGTCCGCAGGTGTGGGACCTGGAGGGGGTGAGAGACACGCGCTTGCCTTCGCTGGCTTGAGCGCCGCTCTCTTGGAGCTGCAAGCGAGTGATCCGGTGGAACTCGGAGGCCCTCGCGATGGGGTCGCCTAGCGGACGATCCCTGCGCGGGCGTCCTACCCCACTTGGGGGCGATCCATAAAGAACCTTTCCTTACTCGATCCCGTATCGGACCTTGGGTCGTTCGCCAACCCAGGGTGCAGTTGACTGCCGCCCGTCGACGGGTTCCGCGGGAGAGCGTGAGGTATGGTCCCGGACGTGAGTTAAGGCGATTGGGTCGTCCGCCGACCCAACTAGGGGCCCGCTGGGGGCTCGCCTCGTCCTCACCCCTTGCTCGTTTTTCGCTATGGTGGAGCCGGATTCGTTTTTGCGGCTGGTTTTTCGCACCCCTCAGCGCTGGGCCGGGCCTTAGGCGCGGTCCGTCGAGCTCTTGGACGGCCCCGGGGCTTTGGTGTTGTCGATCGCGTCCCCGGTCCGGCCTGGAGGTGGAGACTGAGAGGGCGCTGGGAGCGCCTTTTGAGGTAGCGCCTGTTCTTCCTGCGGTTTTCTGACAGCATTTAACGTTTTGTGGGGGTTTGGTAACTGGCGTACTTACCGTGACGTGGATAGGTGGTCAGGACGTGCCGCTTTTTACGGTTGGCTTGACCCGCGTCCACTCGACTCCCACCGGCCCGCTTCTCATACAAAAGGAAGGGTGGGAGGAGTTGCGGTTCCCCCTGCCTTTGCCTGCGACGGGAAATAGATAGAGAGAGAGAGAAGAGAAAAGGTGTTTTACTAGCTTCCCGCTGCCGCCGTCGCCTCTGCGTTTCGAAGATGTGGCAGGAGTGCTCCACTCGCTCCTCTCGTGCGGCCGGCCTGGAGAAGAAAGGCTTTCTTGCGCCGCGGGATGTCTCCGGGTGGCGGGTTCCGGCGGTGGGGGCGGTTCCCGAGCCTCACGCCGACGAGATCGTGGCGCATGCCTGGTTTTTTGAGCGCGGGCTCGGGTTTCCTCTTCACGGGTTCGTCCGGGGGCTCCTCTTCTACTACGGGGTGGAGGTGCACCAACTCAACCCGAACGGTGTGCTTCATATCGCGGTGTTCATGACGTTGTGCGAGGCGTTTCTTGGCATCGAGCCGCACTGGATGTTGTGGAAGTACTTCTTCTCCTGCCGGCTGGTGAAGGACAGGGGGGCGAGTCGGGGGGCACCTTTTGGAGGCGCCGCGTTGTACCTGCGTTCCAACCGGTCGTTGGAGTACATTGACCTGGAGCTCCCTAAGTCCAATCGGGGCTGGCATTCCGAGTGGCTCTATGTCCGGAACGTGGGAAACAGCGCTCCGCGTTTCTCCGGCATGTTTCCCGAGAGCAGAGAATGCTGGGCTTGGGGACCTGATCGGAGAGAGCGGCGGAAGGTGGAGCTGATCCTCGGTCAGATCTGAGTTCTGAAGGCGTGCGGCTTGAACGACGGCCGCCAGCGCGCTGCTCATGGAGAGGCGTCTGACCCCTTGCGGAGAGGGCGCGCCCCATGTTTGAGTACACGGGGGCGTCCGACCCCACGAGGATGCTGGGACCCGAGCTTCCTCCGACAGAGGTCAATGCCCGGGTCCTCTCTGTCCTGGGTGGCGGTGCGTTGGTGGCGGTGTCTCGAGCTCCTGCTCCTTTAATGGCGGGTCGTGGCTCCGACTTGGTATGCAAACGGGCTCTTCTGCCTGTTTCTCCTTTCTCCGGCCGGTGTGACCGACTCTCTGGTTTCTTCGCAGGGGCTAGGACGGATGATTTCTCGGCCGGACTTGCCGGGGGAAAAAGAGGCAAGGGCCCAGGCTCGGGAGGCCGAGGAGGCGCGAGATGCTGCCCGCAAGGAAGAGAGAGAGAGAGAGTTGCGGCGAAAAAGAGCAATGGACGCGAGGCGGTCCCGCGGTGAGGATGTCTCCGATACGACCGATGCGGAATCGGGCGACCTGGGGTCGTCCCCAAGCTCTGGGGGCGGAGACGGCGACGGTGGGCCCCTTGCGTCTGACACGGACGTCGAAGGTGGAGAGGTCGGGGATGACGGTGTTGCGACCGCTGTCGAGCCCGCCGCGGGGGTGGCGCTGGACGTTCGTGGGAAACGGAGGGCCGATGCATCCCTACCGGGGGGCCGACGCGAAGGGCGAAAGTACCGCGCAGGCGCTCGACGCGGTAAGTGCCTCCCCCTCCCGCTTGCCGGTCAATCTGCAGGTTTTAAGACTGTCTTTGCCGTTTCTCGACTTGTCGTCGTGTGCAGGGTCTATACAGGGGCGGTCGCGGTGGCGATCGATACGGCCGCTTCCCGCAGGTCGGAGCTCGCCGCCGGCGGGCGCCTCATTGGTCGAGGCAGACCAGCCGGAGGTCGTGGTGCTCCCCATTGGGTCGGGGGGCACCGAGCTGCCGGCAGCGGAGGCGGCGGTAGCCGCGGTGTCGGGGTCGGCGACTGAGCAACCGTCGGGGCCGCCGGTCGCTCCGGCGACCGAGACGGAAGTGGGGCCCCAGTCACGCCGGGTCCGAGGAGGACCCTGCGCTCGAAGTCGAGCCGGTCCGCTTCCGGGGCCAGCGGGCGGGGAAGAGCTCCCACTTGCCCCGACGGGACTCCGTTAAGCGCGCAGCTCTGGCGCCAGGGTTTATTCTGCCGTCGTCTCGGGGCCCTCCTTCCGGTTGAAGGCTGCGGAGGAGGCGACGATGGAGACGATCGGGGCGGTGCAGAGGAGAGGCGGTTGTCGAGCCCTCGCGGTGGCCGGGCGCTGCTCACGTTCCTATCCCCATTGGTCCTACAGTCTCGTCGCCGGTGGTCTGGGCGACGAGCGAGAGGGGGACGAGTGGACAGCGGTCGGAGAGATCTGCCCGGCCAAGAGTTCTGGTGACGAGCCGGGTCCACGAGGCGCTGTCGGCTCGCTCGATCCTTTAACGCAAGGTGGGGTTGTCTCTAGGAGGCCCTTCAAGAGTTGAGGTAATCTGCTTGTTTCGTTGCGTGTCTTCCCTTGTGGTCGGTCGGGTTGAGGGCTGATGGGTGTCTTTTGTCCTTAGACTCTGAAGACCCGGTCGGCGTTCAAGTCTGGGTACATCCGGGTTCAGAACCAGCGAGGGTCGTCTGCCGCCGAGTTGGAGGCGACGGCCGCGCTCCGAACTATCGGAGGCTCTGAGCGCTTTGACCGCGAGCGGTTGAAGCGGCGAGGGCCCGCCAAGAGAGTGTGGACGCAAAGACGCCTTGCTCGGGAGCGCCAGCGGCGGCCAGACGAGAAGGTGTCTGATCTGGAGTCCCTCTTGGCGAGGGCGAACCGGGCGAAGGGGGATGCTGAGTCGAACGCCGCTCGTCTCAGCAGGGAGCTTGAAGCGGCTGGGAAGCTTGCCCAGGACGCGGCTATCGAGCGCGACGCTGCTTTGGCGCAAGTCGAGCGCGATCGGGCGATTCAGGTACAGGTCGAGGAGGATCTTCGTAGTTTGGCTGACTCTGTGTCGGGTAAGTTCCTTAGCTTTGGCGTCCTTAATTTTTTGGGTTGCTTTGCCGTGGCCTCCTGATTCCACTGGTCTTGTTGCAGAGTTGCAGAAGAACCTCGGGAGCACCACGGAGGCGCGGAAGGTGGCGGAGGAGGCGCGTGACGAGGCGTTCGTGGCGCGCGACGAAGCTGTTGCGTCGCGTGACGTGGCCCTATCCGCGCGCCAGCTATCGGAGGAGGATCAGGCCGAGCTGACGTCTTTGCGAGCGATCGGCCGAGAGATCCGTGATCGGGTGCTGGGGCCGGTGGACTCTCAACCAGGCTCGAGCTCGCTGGGGAGTGCCCTGGCCCGCGTGCCCGACCACGTGGAGGCTTCGGTGGCGACCGGTGCTGTTCTCGGGGCTGCCTCGGCACTGGTTTGTACGCTCTCCTACTATGACGGCATCGACCTTGATACTGTCAGTAGCAGGGTTGCTACGAACCGGTCCGAGGAGGAAATCGACGCCTTGGAGCTTCGGGTCGAACCGCACGCCAGGGCGATTGCCGACCAGGTTTCCCCGACCGACGTCGGGGTGATGAACGAGGTCGCAGGTTGGTCGTCTTCCTTCATTGCGATCTGGTGATAGCCTGAGTAGGCGTCCAGGAAGGACAGACACTCGCACCCCGCGGTGGAGTCTACCACCTGATCAATGCAGGGCAAGGGGAATGGATCCTTTGGACATGCCTTATTGAGGCTTGTGTAGTCAACACACATTCTCCATTGCCCAGTCTTCTTTTTTACAAGTACAGGGTTGGCTAACCACTCGGGGTGGCGAACTTCTTTGATGAACCCTGCGGCCAAGAGCTTGGCGATCTCTTCTCCTATGGCCGTGCGCTTTTCTTCGTCGAAGCGACGCAGACGCTGGGCGACTGGTCTAGACCCAGACCGGACGTTCAGAGAGTGCTCGGCGACTTCCCTCGGGATTCCTGGCATGTCGGAGGGCCTCCATGCGAAGATATCTCGGTTGGCGCGGAGGAAATCGACGAGCGCGCTTTCCTATTTGGCAGGAAGCGTGGTCCCGACCCGAACGGTCTTGATTGGATCTTCGGGGTCGACCTGGATAGCCTTCGTGTCCTCGGCGGATTTGAAGGAGCCTGACCCGGACTTGCTGGAGTCGGGAGCAGACTGTTGGGTCGTGGCCCGGAGGCCGGCGAGTTCGGCGGACGCGACGACCGCCGAAGCCAACTCGCAGCTGTCCTTCTTGCAGTTGTAAGCGAGCCGGAAAGACGCGGTCACGGTGATCACCCCATGCGGCCCGGACATCTTCAGCTTCAGGTAGGTGTAGTTGGGGATCGCCATGAATTTCGTGTAGCATGGTCTTCCCAAAATGGCGTGGTAGGAGCCGGTGAAATCCACGACCTCAAAGGTGAGGGTTTCGGTGCGGAAGTTGGCCGGGCTCCCGAACGTGACGGGCAGGTCGATCTGCCCGAGCGGGTGGGCCTCCTGGCCAGGGACGACGCCGTGAAAAGGCGCCCTACTTGGTTGGAGGCTTGGGCAGGGAATCCCCATGGCGTCGAGGGTCTCGACATAAAGAAAGTTGAGACTGCTACCGCCGTCCATGAGCACCTTGGTCAGGCGCTTCGTCCCCACAATGGGGTCGACGACAAGCGGGTACCTCCCTGGTTGCGGGATGTGGTCGGGATGGTCGGTTCGATCAAAGGTGATCGGGGACTCTGACCATCGAAGGTATTTAGGTACGGCAGGGTTTGCCGCAAGCACCTCCCGGTAGGCGAGCTTGAGCTGCCTTCGGTCGGCGTAGCTTGCCGGTCCGCCAAAGATCATGAGGCATCCGTCGGTTTCAGGGAAGCCGGTGTCTGCCCCTTTGTCCCCGTCGGTCGGCGCCGGGTCTTGCTTCTTTCCTTTGCTCCGCGGCGTCGTGGAGGCTCCGGAAAGGAAACGCTTTAGGACTTCGCAGTCCCGATACTTGTGCCTGACGGGGTATCCGTGGTTCGGACACGGATTCTCCATCAGCTTCTCGAAATGGTCGGGGGGTTGCCGGTTCTGCGGCTTCCCCGGCTGGTCGGCGGCCGCGACTATGCGGTCCTCGCGAACCTGTTTGCCGTGGCGTTTCCGTTTGTCGGGGCGGTCGGAGGAGGGGCTGGGCTCGGCGCCAGTTCCTCGCTTCGACTTCCCTTTGTCGAAGATGACATCTACGGCCTCCTCGCCCGAGGCGTGGTTGGTGGCGATGTCCAAGAGCTCTTTGGTGGTTCTGGGCTTTGCGCATCCCAGCTTGTGGACCAGGGTCTTGGAGGTAGTGCCGTAGATGAACGCCCCCACGACATCGGCGTCACGAATGTCAGGGAACTCGTTACACTGTTGGGAGAAACGCCGGATGTAGTCCCGGAGGTTCTCCCCTGTCTGCTGCTTGCAGCTCTTCAGGTCCCAGAAGTTCCCTGGTCGCTTGTAGGTGCCCTGGAAGTTGCCAACGAAGTGGTGTTTGAGGTCGGCCCAGTCCCTGATGATGTTGGCGGGCAGGTACTCGAGCCATGCTCGAGCCGAGTCCGCCAAGTAGATGGGGAGGTACTGGATGACGAAAAGATTGTCTGTGGCTCCCCCCGCTCAGCATGCTAACCGGTAATCCTCCAGCCACACGCTGGGGTTTGTGGCCCCCACGTATTTGGCTATGTTGACCGGTGCTCGGAACCTAGCAGGGAACCTTGCGCTGCGGATCCCTTAATGAGAATGCCGCGACGCGGCCATCGGGGCTCGGGCTGATCACGCCGTGAAGCTGGTATCGGCGGCGACGTCCGGGCCGGGTTGTTCCCTGCCCTTCTTCGTGCCTGGAGGGTGGCGCGAACGTCGCGTTCGTCGCCCAAGCGTTGGCGCACCGGGGTGCGTGATGCCTGAGGTTGTTTGGGGGGCGATACCGCCCTTGTTTTGCTTCGGTGGCCCCGGGAAGCGTCGCGGTGCGGACCGTCTGAAGAGGCGCCCGAACGCTGCGATCCGGAGCCATGCGCGTGTTGCGCGGCTGCTCGTTCCACCAGCGCTCGGAGATTCTGGTGGGTTGCCTTGGCCGCGGGATCATCTGGCTCAGGGATGCCGCGGAGCAACATTGCCGCTGCGGCGATGTTTTGGCCGGCGTGTGGAAAGAACGACGAATCGTCGGTCCCTTTGGCCAGCAAGTGGTGAACCTGGCGTGCGCGAGCACGCGCGCCGCTAGGTGCAGGTAGAACTGCGGGTGGATGCTGATCCAGATCGGCTTGGAGCTTGTCGAGCTCGGCTTTTTGAACCTCCAACTCTTCGCGCCGTCGCTGAAGGTCGGCGCGGCGAGTCTGGTGGTCCTCCTCGGTGCGTTGGAGGAGAGTCTTCGGCGTGACCGGGGTAGCGGAGGGGTTGTTTGCGCCTGCCGCGGTGTCGGGCTCGCGGTAGCGCGATGCATTCTTATCTCTCCTCCGCTAGAGCCGTGGGCTGAGGAGTTGTCTGAATGGTCGCCGCCGCGCGCGTGGCCGACCATCGCTACGGCATGAAGGCGCAGCGCGGCGCAGCCGCTACTTGACGCCCTGCGCATCGTCTGGCGAAGGAGCTTGGCGTGCCGGCCGGGTCCGTGTGGGGCCTCGAGCCGAAGGTCACCGAGGACGCTGGAGACGGTGCCAAGGTCCACGGGGCGTTGGCGCCGAGCACGGCGGGACGATCACCATCCGCCTCGCCGGTGGTGATGAAGTCGAGGAACCGGCGGATCGATGCTATCGGCATGGTGGTGTCGAAGAAAAGGACCGCCGAGGAAGCCGAGTGGGAAAGCAATGGCGACGGCGCGGCGCAGCCTACCTGGCGCGCTAACCGCCGGTGTTTCGGCACCGCTAGTGAATTTGTATAGGTCGACGGGGGTGCACGCTCCCTCTCCTCGAACGGCTTGACTCGGGTGAGCAAAAAATGTATACTGGTTCGGGCTGAACGTCCCTACTCCAGTTCGTGTGAGTTGGATTGTATTGATCTTCTTTTCTCGTTGGTTCGTTTCTCTGCATGTTCGCCCTTCCCTCTCTTATATAGGCGAAGAGGAGGGTTACATCGTAATTTTGGAAAAAGAAGGAAAAAGGCTACCCCTATGGGCTTCCGTCTTCTGCGCTTGCGGTCGCTCGAAAGTTACGGGCTGACGGGACTGGCCACCGACTCCCTCTGCTCTGCTGCTGGCCGTCATAGTTAATGCGGGGGTCGGGGACTTGTGCCGCTGGGTTACGGCCATCATGGCCTGCATTTAATACGCTCGATACGCAATAAATGCCGTCGCTTCTTCGGGATATCAGAGACTGGGTCGTGCCTCCGGGCCTCGTTCGTCTTGGGTCGGCCCGCGCGCCTTTCCGGGCCGCTGGATGTACCCGGGACGTGGGTACTCGTCAAAAAACATAATTTTGGTTTTATTAGTGGTGTCCTTTGTAAAAAAATTGGCTGCTATGAGCTGTCGGCGAATTGAAAATCCAAATAACTTCACAAAATGGTTGAACCTCAAATTAAGTCCATGATAAATAATTTAAATGTTTAATTTACACTTTTAATAACCGAGGATGTTACAATATATCTCAATATGTCGATCTCTCTCATTCTCTCTCGCCCGATCAGTCTCTCTCTCTCTCTCTCTCACCCAATCAGTCTCTCTCTCCCCCTCACCCAATCAGTCTCTCTCCCTCTCCATCTCTCTCGCCCTTTTTTTTATCTTCTATCTCTCTTTTCTTTTTTGCTTTTTTCCTCTCTTTTTTCCCTTTTCTTTTCTTCTCTCCTTCTTTCATTTCCTTTTTCTTCTTCTCTTCCCTTTTTTTTTCTTTCCCTTCTTTTTTTTATTTTCTTCCTTTGGCCTCTATCTTTTCACCTCCCTCGCCCGATCTCTGACCCTCTCCCACTCCGCCTACCCCGCATGTTCGTCTCCCTTGCCCCAGCCTCCCCATCCGGCCACCTCCACCACCACCCCCTCCGTCGCCTCGGCCACCCCCACCGCCCTCCTCGTCGGCTCGACCGCCTCCCGGCTTCCCCTCTCCCTCCCCTTCCGCCTCCCCGCAACCCCCCTCCGCCCCCCCTCCCCTTCCCCCTCCAGCACCCTCCCCTTCCCCTCTGGTGTCGGGCGCGCGTCGGCACGGGCTAGTGTGCGTCGGACATAGGCGAGGGCATGCATCGGTCACGAGCGCAGTGCGGGCACAGGTAACCTTTCGCCGCCTCCTCTCTCCCACCTCCTTGCCGCGAGCTGTCATGCCCTACCGTGCGCCCGCGGTAGGTCCACCTTGCCTCTACGTCGGACGTGCTCCATGCTCCTCTCTTGCCTCCGTGCCGCCGTCCCGACCCGAACTCAACCCAAATGACCGTGCTATTTAGCGTGTTCGGTTCCCTAGCTCGTTATGGCCCATTTTGCTTCATGCCGGACGGCCTTGGGCCAGACCGTGCCACGGGAAGGTAAAAAAAACCCTGGCCGGATACCCACTGTGCGTCGTTTGCCCGGCCAGGACTGGTCTTTGGGATGCTGTGCGTGCTCCTTTTATAGACAGAGGCAATCAGATTGGATTAGCACACGTTATCTTAGCTTAAACTAACGCGGACCGTGTCCGATCGTAGCATGCATCTTTATCTCTAGTAATGTTCAGATCCCTGATATCCATCAACGAATCCCACCAACCAAAGACTAATGCTCAACGGGCCAATCAGGATGATATGCATGTCCTGCCATAGTGCCATGTATGGAGCCGACGAAAGCGAACAATACATTAGTTACCTTTTGTTCTGTACCTGTTTGATCAAAAACTTATAGAGATGGTATCTTTTAAACCCAACGACCGATTTGCGATCTGTTTGAAGTTCTGTATCATTTACAACGAATCCTTTGAAATGAGTCTAATATTGAATAAATTACACATAAAAAATATTTAATAACATTCGAGACCCGCACGTCATATTCTTGCTCTCGCGAATTTTGTACACCATATATCAATATTTTTTACTAACGTGTGGACTACTACCTCTTTATTTTATTTTATTTTCTCATTCTTTTATTTAATAAATTTTAGGTACAAAAATTCAACAAACACCTTGCAACCTACTGCGTTGACAACATGATTGGGCTTAGGTTCAAAGCACCGAGTCTGCAGGGGTCGATGACCCGAAACAGGCACAGATAGCCACTTCAACGTTCCTCTTCCGTTCACAAAGCGTTCGCGATGGAGGCGATCGTTGCTGCAGTTCTTGGCGATCTTATCAGCCGATCCATATCCTTCGCCATGGACAGATGCTACCACCGGCCGCAGACGGGAGGAGCGGAGCAGAACCTGCAACGGCTGCGCCGCGCACTGCTGCGGATCCAGGCCACCGTCGAGGAGGCCGAGAGGCGGTGCATCACGAACGAAGCGATGCTCCGGCAGCTTCAGATGATGAGGGAACGCATGTACGGAGGCTACTACATGCTTGATTCCCTGGAGTGCCAAGTCACTCGAGATCACGAGGTCAGTGACCAATCCTTCGCCGTGAGCCGATTCAACTCAGCGAAGCGGTTCTGTTTCTCAGCTATGGCAAAGAACATGGTGTCTGAAAGTGAGAAGGGGAACAGGATGCAAAAGATGGTTGCTAGCCTAGATTGCACTGTAGCTGATATGAAGGAGTTTGTTGTGTTTCTGAGTTACTACCCTCCTATGTGCCGCGAGCCTTATAGCGCATACCTATGGTTGGACAAGTGCATGTTTGGCCGTCAAGCGGAACAGGAGAGGATCATCAACTTCTTGCTAGAACCAGATCCTCCCTGGTGCAGAAAATTTCGGCGTGCTTCCAATAGTTGGTCCGACATGGGTTGGAAAGAGCACTCTTCTTGCGCACGTCTGCTACGATGAGAGGGTGCGTAAATCCTTCTCCTCAATTGTATTCTTCAGCGAAAGCGATATTAAATCAAGAGAGAGCGGTGATATCAAATCAAGAGAGAGCGGTGTGATCAAACACCAAGATCCTGGCTCAACTGGCAAGTCATTGGTTGTTATTGAACTATTGGGTGATGTTGAGGAGGGCACATGGACAAGACTATTGCGCACTTTGAGAGGGGGACGCACGGCATTGGCACCTGTGAGTAAAATCATAATTGCAAGTCGATCAGAGAAGATAGCAAAATTTAGAACAACACAAGCTCTTCAGCTAAATTTTTTGCATCAAGAAGCATATTGGTACTTCTTCAAGGCGATTGCGTTCGGTAGCACAAATCCAGAGGAGCATCCGCACCTGGTATCCATCGGTATGGAGATCGCCGCGGAGACAAATAGATCTTTCATGTTAGCAAATGTGATCGGTGGCTTACTAAGAGTCAATCTTAACATTCAATTCTGGTACAAGGTTCTAAAATGCCTTAAAGATCACGTAAGCAAGCATCTCCTCCTGTTTGGTGAACATCCAAGTGATCTTTTAGGGAAAGGTCGACCTATATACTTGTGGACAATACCTAAAACTAGTAGTGTCTTCTTAGTTTACAGTTGGTATGAAGTATCTTCTGCTCAGCATGATCTACCCAAGATAAGAACAGAAGATGTTCATACCGGGAATGCTAAGCCTCATGGAAAATTTGAAGTCCTATCATGGAGATCTAGCATACCGCCCTACAATAGCTACTGCGGGAGTTGTGGGTTGCAGACACCGTCTCGCCGTATGCAGGCTAAAATGAAGCGATCCCGGCAGCGGGGACAGGCTAACTTGATGTGAATTCATGTCTATTGTCAGAGACTGTAGACTTTATCCGTGTAGTATGTTTTTTTTCGTATAAAGTTGATTTAGTATGGTTTGTGTTGTGAATTTGTGATACATGATGGTCTCTGATCTCTATAGCAGCTTGCAACTAGTGTGACCATGCCTTCGTGCACTAAAATTATGGCATGAAACTTTTTTTAAAAAAAAAGATAAGGCAGGAGCTCTGCCAATTCTATTAAGAAGAAAAGAAGTTTACAAACCAAAAGCAAGAGCAGTGAAAACAGACGACAAAAGCGGGGACTAGGAAAGGAAAGAGAAAAATAGAATAAAAGAAAAAACTCCGCCTCCTATCAAGACGGACCCTGTCGGCCGGGACTGACGACTACTCTTAGGAAAAAGGCCTCCAAGCTAGGTTGAAAGAAGAGAAGTCTTGGAGAATTTGCTGGATGACCGCTGAGACTGGCGAGTAATGGTTGTTGAAGATGCGCGCGTTTTGCTCTTCCCAAATGTTCCAGAAGAAGAAGATCAGCAGCCCATCCAGACCCCTGCGATGGGCCTTTGGAAGGGCCTCGTGCATGTTTTGCCACCAAGCGATATGGAGTGTGCCGTCTCCTAAGAAATATGTGGGTTGTATCTGCATTCTGTTGGATAGTAAAGCCCAAGTCTGCTTTGCGAAGGGGCAGGACAACATCAAATGAGCGGCTGATTCCTCCCCCTGATCCGCAGAGACAGCAAACCGAGCAGTGGGGCCAACCTCTCAAAGCTAGATTGTTTGCGGTTAGAAGCCTATTTTGGATAAGAACTCAGGCGAATAACTTGTACTTGTTCTGAGTTTTTGCCTTCCAGATTAGGGAGTAGTTATGATCTGGCATGGATCCGAAGAATTGCGTCCTATAAGCTGATTTTATTGAGTAAAGACCATCTGAAGTCCAGCGCCAGGTGATCTCATCATGGGCTTGTGGGCGTAAGCATATCCCTTGCAGCATTTGCCAGAGGCTGAGAAAGCTGCGTTTCTATCGAAATTCTTCTGCGTTCCTGGCATGAAACTCAAGCGGAACTAATATTTGCGTCTTTCCAGCAGCTTATCAAATGTTCAATCTTCCCCTCTTCTTGCTCATGCTGCCATGACTGCAGTGAGAATGCTTAGTATACCCTGTACATGTTTAGCATACCCTTCCCTTTGGGGAGCATAGTGAAAGAGGCTGCGATGTAATTTTGACCTAGTACGAGACGGTACGAGAAATAGATGATGACATGGCGGCACAAGGAATCTGGTAAAAATCAACTGCGCAATTGGGCTAAGAATAGGTTTAGAGAAAATACGACTGTACCCTCAAAAAATTAGCTTTACATGAAAGCTCTCCGATGCCGTTAAGAAATCAAGGGACAGCTTTGATTTCTATTACCCACACTTAATTAGTAGGAGAATGTACCGTAAAGTTTCTCTCGATTCGCTAAAAAGAATGAACTCATATTGAATTAAGGTAACAAAAGCCACGGGCTTTCCTGTTCGTCTATATCCATTCATTCAACAATCATTTGAGCACTACTTGTACTTAGGAAAAGACTAGTTACATGCCCGTGCGTTGCTACGAAAAACAAAATTGATAACGAAAAATAAAGATTAAAAAATAAAAAAATATTTCACAAGATCAAACATCTATCTTTAACGCTTCGTTTCTTGCGAAAGCTGGCTAATTAAAGCAACGCTTCGTTTTTTGCGTAGGGCAATTAAGCAGGGCAATTAATGACGTGGGTAGAACTCACCACTGTCACCAACTGCTGTTTTATGAGTAACTAGCTACATGCCCGTGCGTTGCTACGAAAAACAAAATTGATAACGAAAAATAAAGATTAAAAAATAAAAAAAATTATTTTACAAGATCAAACATCTATCTTTAACGCTTCGTTTCTTGTGAAAGCTGGCTAATTAAAGCAACGTTTCGTTTCTTGAGTAGGGCAATTAAGCAGGGCAATTAAGTAGAGCAATTAAACAGGGCAATTAATGACGTGTAGAATGGACCACTGCCACCAAGTGGTGCTTTAGAATAGTAGAGATATGAGTAATACTTAGGAAAAGATAAGGCACGTATTTTTGTAGTTGCACCGCTTCTAAGTAGAACTGTCCTACCAGGGAGCCCCGGCCTAACGACTAATGACCTATCTCTTCTTGTACCCACGTTGTACTCCTTAGTCGGGTCAAATCTGCAAACCAACGTCGCTTTCTGACGATTAGAACTGGAGTTACTATTAGGCATTCCGGTTTTGCTTTTTTTGTTGAAAAATTCAGTAGGCTCCACTGACTCGTAGATCAACAGTCATGGTACTCCGAGCAGGGGCTGTCCAATGCCCTCTACCGATCATCGGATGAGGATCCGACGGTCAGAAACAGATCTAGTTTGAAATTTTGTTATTTTTGTATACATGCGTATAAATTCGCAAAAAACTTCAAAAAAAAAAATGAATATTATCTAATATACACCAGGTTGAACATATATTATTTTCAAATTTTTTATGAAAGTTTTTGGTTCAGTTTATACTTTAGAACACTTTTTAAATAAAAAAAATTAAGCTAAAAAATTTGAAAATAATATATGTTCAATATGGTGTATATTAGATAATATTCATATTTTTTTGAAGTTTTTTGCGAATTTATATACAAAAATAACAAAATTTCAAACTAGATCTGTTTCTGACCGTCGGATCCTCATCCGATGATCAGTAGAGGGCATTGGACAGCCCCTGGTCCAACGGGCGTTGGACCGCCCCTGGTCTGGTACCGGAACCTCAAAAAAGAAAATCAACGGTCATATATTATGGTTATGGTGACTGACTCATTGGGTCGTGTGTCTCAAATTCGATGGCCTTTCGTTCAAAGTTGTAGACTTGTAGCCACATGCAGGCATGACTAATTAGGCATCAAACCTTTCCTTGGAGTCTCCTCTGCTCTCCTCTGGTTGATCCATTGCACCATCAAACTTCTCACCAGGAGGTGCTGCAATGGAGCCACTTCTTTCTGCAATTGTGAGTGATCTTTTG
Organism: Rhipidocladum racemiflorum; assembly: GCA_036346355.1. Taxonomy (NCBI): domain Eukaryota; kingdom Viridiplantae; phylum Streptophyta; class Magnoliopsida; order Poales; family Poaceae; genus Rhipidocladum; species Rhipidocladum racemiflorum. Next base: position 74,096,975 of record CM070569.1, on the reverse strand, counting down.
GGTAGAGCATTTTCCATGGTGATTCAGAGGTACTGGCAGTCCAAGGAACCAGAGGAGAAACTTCAGAGGCTACGGCGTGTGCTGCTAAGAATCGACACCACCGTCGAGGAGGCGGAGGGGCGGCACATCACCAACCAAGCTATGCTCCAGCAGCTCCAGACGCTGAGAGAAGGCATGTACAGAGGCTACTATATGCTCGACACCTTCAGATGCCGAGCCCGTAAGGACGAGGCTGATCATGGAGAGGTTAGCGACCGCTCGTTTGCCTTGTCCAGATTCAATTCCTCCAAGCGTCCCTTTTTCTCCGTCCGTAAGGTGCACGATGTCAGGAGCATAGAGAAGCTAGATGAGGTGCTTGATAGCCTTGAAAGAATGATCGGTGACCTGAAAGAGTTTGCCATGTTCTTGGACAGCTATCCTCGTATGTGCCGGCAACCTTACAGCACATATTTAGTTCTTGACAAGGTCATGTTCAGCCGCCAAATGGAAAAGGAGGAAATCATCAGCTTTTTGCTACGGAGGGAGGCTGTTGTGGGTGAAGGAAATTTGTGTGTGCTTCCGATAATCGGCGCGGCGAGGGTCGGGAAGAGCACACTTGTTGAGCATGTCTGCCTCGATGAGAGGGTGCGTGATCACTTCTCCTCGATTGTTTTCTTCAGCGGAAACGACATTGATGGTGGGAATCTGTCCGCTCTAAGAGGCAGTGGTGTGATCAAGCATCAAAATCTTACTCCCAGCTCACATGGAAAGTCACTTGTCGTCATTGAACTGACCGGGGACATGGCTGAGGAAACATGGAGGAGGTTGCATTCCTCCGGAGTAAAGCACATGGCTCATGGGAGTAAAATCATAGTCACGAGCCGTTCAGAGAAGGTGGCAGCTCTCGGAACAACACGAGCGCTCGAGCTGAAGTTTTTGCCCCAAGAAGCTTACTGGTATTTCTTCAAGGCGATCGCATTTGGCAGCGCGAACCCCGAAGACCAACCGAAGCTCGCATCCACAGGCATGGAGATCGCAGCACTGCTGAACGGATCGTTTATGTCGGCGAACGTTATTGCTAGCTTGCTAAGAGCTAATCTCAACGCCCAGTTCTGGTGTACGGTGCTCAAATGCTTGAGGGAATACACAAGCAAGCACCTCCTCCTGTTTGGTGAGCATCCGGCGGATCTTATACAAAAGGACCGGCCCGTATATCTCTGGACAATAGCCAAGACGAGCAACGTCGTTGCGATTCATCGTATTTACCAGGAGTTCTCTCCTCCGAACGATCTTCCCAGGCTAACGACGCAAGATGTTCTAGCTCGGAGTGTCACATCTCAGGGGAGATTCCAAGCAGTGGCATGGAGATCTAGGATACCTCCCTGCTACACCTACCTGGCGAGCTGCGTGTCACAGACGGCCGAGCACACGGTGCTCAGCAAGAAGCGCTCTCGGCAGGAGAGGATCTGACGTTACTTTGTATCGGTAATACCACGTCAATGTTCATGAACACGGCCATCGTCTGTACATCTTGAAATCACCAGTGTGTTACATCTTGAAATCATCAGTGTGTTACATCTTTGCTCCTTGGGTCTAGATGAGCCTCCGTGCTCCTGCAAATTCACCAGTAGCACTAGGATCTAGCTGAATGCTGAACAATGTCTTTTTCTAGGATAGTAAACCAGACAGTCCCCACTCCTCACGCTTACCCACAAAGCACAGATCCTCCCTATGTAGCGCCAACTCTGCTAGGCAAGAACGATCGCTGGACGACGACGGATCATCAACCTCCTGGTGACACGCTGCTACGCAAGAACGAGCTGGTAGCAACAAAACAAGCATGCAATAAATTACGTTCTTTAACAGAATGTAAAGCTAGCCTACAAAATTAGAGGATAATTCTGACAAGCAACCGGCAACTACGGTATACATAGTCGACGAGTAACACACGGTGGAAGAAGGCCACATGCAACACCATTATTTGTTCCAATCAACCGTGACACAATAATTCGAAGTCAGGGCAAAATTTAAAGGTTACACCAGTGAAGATGAAGACAATGCGATGCTCGAGACAGATCGCGCCCTTCATTTCCCACCCAGGGTTGGGAACTGGGCTTGATCTTCGATGGATGGTGCAGCAGCCGGGCCACGCTGATATCCCCCGCCATATCCGCCTCTGAAGCTGCCACCACGCTCCCCATGGCCCCTTCCACGACCACGCCCGCCGTAGTACCTTTCTCCTTCGGCAGGTTTCAGGAACTCATTGATGTTAAGCGACTGTAGAGCAGATTTTACCACATTAGTACCCAGCATTTTTTTTCCCAGAGTTAAATTAACAGCTGTGTTTTCACTTCACACTTAACAGAAATAATGATCACACAATCCAGAGCATAACCATTACAACCACCATGGGCTTCTTAAGCAAAAATCACACGATCCAGATGACATAACCATTACTATCACCATAGACTTGTGTAATTCGTGGGTCGTTTACCTAAGATCCCCCATGCATTTCTTGCAAACACCTTGATATTTAGCATATTGGGGATTCAGAATTCTAACTCTAACTCAAATCACAAACTTACAATCGCAGGATTGATTCAGAATTCCAACCCCTAGACTAAATTCCCATGAGGATCGGTCCAAATCCACCCTATCTCGTACCTAATTATTTAATTAACAAGGACACGAGTAAACTTCAAAGGATTTTAAAACAAAACCTGTCTGATATTGTACCTAATTAACATCAGATTTAGATTACAAAGTTAAAGAAAGCCCAACAGAAAATCAAATAAACAGGTCATAAACACTCCAGTTGAAGAGGTCAAATATTTCAGTGGGACGACCAGATGTAAGATGTTCCATCACAAACAAATTGCAATCGGATTGCAAAATGCTACATAGGTAATAATAAGATATGTAAGTTATACCTTCTTTGCACGCTCATCGCGCTCAGCACTTTCCTTCTTCTTATCCTTGTCAGAACCCTAAAAAACACAAACATTTGTATATTCCAAAATTACAGAAAAAGTAGGGATCAAAATGGCATATACTGGGAAACTTACCAGTTTAATGAAAACTTCATCACTTCCTTTCTTGGTGGAAAGTGGCTGCATAGACTGCAGGTCCTTATCAACTTCAACTTTCCTCTCTTCAATCTTCAATGCAAGTAGAGCTTTCCGCTTTTCCTCCCTTATTTTCTCAAACTCCTCAAGAGTCATCTCCTACATAATTGAATATTCGAATGCAAACAGATCAGCGCCGATGGCATTAGATATCAAACACAATAGTAAAAGCAAAAAAATTTAATGGTGATATATATACAAGACAAAATTGTAGCATGAGCAAGATCCAAGATGCATGCCACAGTATTGCCACTAAAATTGATTGAGAAGAGCGAGTTTCACAATTTAATTGTTCCATTCTGTGTTATTTAGGCCTCATGGACAATAACTCCCCAGTTATCAGCTAAGAGAGATAATCCAACTATCCAAAACAGATGCATCTTTCACTTTTATCAGAAAACTCAGATGGCTTGTCACAATGTATAACTAGTACTAAATAAAAATTAAGTGAACCATGGACACATGTTCTGCCAAATCATCTCATGTAAAATTGAAGTGGGATCTCAATGCCATGCAACTTAAAATCTTCTTTTTTGCACACATAACTAGTTCGATTGCAGTGAATAAGCACGATAAATTTACAATAAAATGGAACATGCCAACTGATGCTCCGTTAAACTCCACAGAAAACATTACTAGTTACTTGCACAAATAATAAATGTTATGTCGGTAACTCAGTGGCAAAGCAACCACCAACTGAAGTGAGAAAATATTTTTATTGCACTAAGGGTGAAGGAACTGCATTATCCCAAGAGAATGCTGAGCCTGCAGAAAAGTTGATATCAGATAACGAGCAAAGTAGCAAACCAGCAGCAAAATGATAAAGTATACTAGCATCAGAAAATGAAACAGAAATGGACATTGAAGGGAGCAGAGCAAGCCTCAATCACTGTTAAAGCATAACCTCTAAAAAACAGTGCGATCTCCTCAAAGAAGTTACACTCAGTGGAGCCATTACCTTGTCCTCTTCCTCCTCATTTGCAGCACCCTCCTTATCCTTGTCGTCTTTGTTCTCCTCTGTTGTTGGAGCATCACCCTGCTCACCCTGCTTCTCGGCGACGGGAGCATTCTCCTCAACCTTCAGAGCATCCTCAGTTTCCCTAGTTACCCAGAAATCAGAATAGCCTCGTGATTTATCTCTGGCATCATCAATTCAGAAAACAATGAAGCACAACACAGATGAGGTTTCCTTACTGCGCAAGAGCCACATCAGTGGCAGCTCCCCAGTTCCCACGCCCGGAACCATCACGCTTCATCTCATACCCGCGGCCAGTCCCGCTGTGGCGCTCATAATTTCTCCGAGGTGGCCTCTCAGAGTCGTCACCAAACTCACCATTTCGGTAGCCACCACGCCTGCCTCCACGGAATGGGGGACGAGGGCCCCTCTCCCTGTCCCCTTCCCCGCCACCAGTTACAGCGCCATCTCCAGAGCCCCCGCCACCATAACCTCCCTGGTAGCCATTCATGTTGTCACCGCCAAAGTCACGGTTCTGGCCATATCCCCGGCCACCTCTGCCGCGGCCACGTTCATCACGGCCAAATCCTCCACGTGACGGTGCACCACCGCTGCGTGCCTCCCTCCCTGAAACAAGTAGAATTCAAGGGCTTAATGAAATTCGTGTTTTCAGTTAGTTCGCTAAAAAATAAGATTTGAAGGAAGGAACAAATTCTACTTTCCGCAATGTAAAGCTCACACCTTTGCAACTCACAGCAACAATATTTACAACTGACATGATCTAGCACCAAGATGGAGACTTGGGAGATAAAAACTAGAAAAATATAATTTCTACCCAACTCAAAATCCAATCATTATCACTAAAAATGCTCAAAATCATCTTTAAAAAAAATTAGTCCGAATCAATCAAAACACATCAGAAGCTGGAGGAACCCCAAATGCCCAATACCCCAGATCTAGCGACCTGGCAAGCACAACTCACCAGTCTGAGTGGGGGGAGCAGGCTTGGTCGGGAAATTGGCGGTCGCCGCAGTCTGGGCCGCCTTCCCAGCAGGCGCCGCGGCAGACTTTTTCGCTTCGACCTTCTGCGCGGCTGCGGCCAGCAGCTGCGAGGGATCATCGTTGTCATCGGCACCGAGGATGTCGAACGGGTTCATGGTCGCCATGGCGGCGGCGCCGGAGAGGGCGATTCTGGTAGATTAACGAACTACTCGGGGCGCAGACTAGAAGCAAGCGCTAAAGCTTCGCCGGATGGATTGGTCCGCCATTAGAATATACGATGTAGGAGGGGATGGGAGGGTTTTGGGCGGCGGCGGCGAGGGGTTGGAGACGAGGGTAGGGGAGACCGGGAGAGTGAGAAGGAGAAACCCTAGCAGCGCTCCTACGCGAGGTCATATCCTTTGTTTCGGGTTAGTGGATTTTTTACCATTTTTGCTCAGAATTGAGGATTACATTCTTAGCCTCGGGCATGGGGGGTATTTACAGCATATTAGCCATTAGGATTTAGGAGTGTTTTGGTTTAGGAGTGTTTTGGTGGGTTTGGCCGCTTGGAGTGCCGGCGACCGGCGTGGACCAGAGGGGTAGTTTAGGGATTTTCGGGCTCGGTGGTCCTCGGGAGGTGTGAGGTGCTCGTGGGTTCAGAATCTGGGCATCTGGAGCGGGGGCGGGGGGGGGGGGAGAGGGGAGGGGGAGGGGGCTCAGATCGGACGGTTGAATTTTGCTTCGGGAAAGAATGAGAACTTGGATTTTTGTTTTGAATGAAGTTATATGTATGTTTTGAAGTTAAATTTGCTTAGTAAGTTTAGTTTGTCATATTTTTTGTGAAAACAAAATTTAGTATTACAAGTATAGCAAAATTTAATAAAAGATTGAGGGATTGTTTAGCTCATATACTAAGAGTTGCCATATTTTGTCATTTTTTTTTTTTTGCCAAACTTTTCTAAGATTAGATCATCAAAATTAAAGCCACACTTTGACTAGTTAAAATAATTTAGCCATACTTTTTAGTCACTGACATATGGGATCTGGATGATAAGAAAGAAATCTTGCTCACAAGTGTGGTTATGACAAGGTGGCTAACTTGGTTAAACTTGCCTAACTCGATGTATGGCAAAATGTGGCAATGTTTCGCTACGAACCAAACAAGTCTAACAACCAGACTATGGTGCGTGAGACTTAAGGCTAAGAAAATGTAACAAACCACAGTTATGGCAACAAACCAAAAATCCACCGAATCTATAGCATGCCTAAGCTTAGGAGTGGTAAAGCTAGCTTCAAGCCTAACAGACCCTTAGTTTTGGTCCATGTTTGTGTGTGGGTGCCTCCTCTCCCATCATATGCTAGTTCGTGGACATTCATGTTATCCAAAAGAGCTATTTAATATCTCTGTCTTGAGTTCAAATGTTGGGTTTTTGTCGCCTAACGCATCCAAAACAGCTATTCAATCTTGTCCACCTTTGATTTTAACCGCTCAGTTGTGTTCTTGTCATATAATTAAGTTTCCTTTAGAAATACTAAGTAGGATCGCATGCTACGCTGCACCGTAATTTTTTGATGGAGTTATGTACATGTTTGAGAGACAAAGAAAATATTGTAATAAGAAAGTTATCAACGTATCTTGATATATTTTGCATTGGATAGCAATAGGCAAACAGATATTTAACTGCGCCGAAACAAGAAAGAAATGTCTATGCAATATAAACAAGATAGAATACATGCTTCACTGTGCTAGAATATAAGCACATTAGTTTCCTTGATATAGTATGTAATATTCTTTTCTATGATACAAAAACTCCATATCTATTAGAAACTACATAAAGTTTACACATAACTTATTATATTCTTTGTATGTATACAAAGCAACATCAAAATGTGCATGTGTATAAATAAAAATGAATGTGCTACTATTGATTATTTTTAACATTATTACTCTGAGCCAAAACAACAGAGAACAAAAAACATTATAGATGTTTGGTCGCTTCTATTTGACTTTATGAAAACGATGAAATTGAAAATTCAACACTGCCATGTCATACATAACAGCAACTTCTTTTCTTGAGTTCTACAAAATAGAGTAATGTAAACCAGATGAGAGAGAAAATAAAATATTGTACTCAAGTGTCTACGTGAGCACTTAACTCGAAAAGAAACAAACAGTTCTAGCAACTTTAGTTTCCCTCAAGCTGGCAAAGGATGAAGATGCATACATATGGAAAAAAGAAAATTAGTTGCATTCTAGAAGAGGAAGCATATCTAAACTACATGTCAGATGAGGAATTTCTAATGGAACTTACTCTTTCATGATTGGAGTAGACCTTTTGCATAAGAGAGGTGCTTCTATGCTCTTTCTTTTTAAAGTTGCACAAATATTAAAGCATGAATGAAAGGTAGATGGGGATTACTTATCCCTTCGTTTGCTTCAAGATTTGTGCAACTCGTATTAGGAGGGAAAGCATAGAAGCACCTCTCTTTGCATAATATGCAAAGAAGACAAAAAAAACCATGAGATAAAATTTGGTGCATCCTCAAAAAATAAGTATTTGCAAACTAAATGCTAGATGAGGAATAGCTGCTAAAGCTTATTTCTTCATGACCAAGATAAGACTTTAGGTGGCATACAACTCCACCCTGAGCGTTAGAAATATAAGTAGCAACATTTGCTAAGATAAAAGAAAGTGGTAGTTAATTATAAAAATAATTTCTGGTATAATTCTATGATAGATTTCTCTTCCATCCATCTACTAAGGCACATACTCAATCAGTAGTAAAAGAATAGACAAACTATCTGCTTGTCCATGATTCATCCTTAACGACTTTAGAAATATAAGTAGCAACATTTGTAGAGATAAAACAAAGTGGTAGTTAATTTGTAAAAATTATTTCTAGTGTAAATTCCATGAGAGATTTCTCTTTCATCTAGCTACCTAAGCACAAACTCAAATCAATAGTAAAATAATAGGCAAACTATCAACGTGTCCATGATTAATCTTTAATGACACCTCGACAAAAAAGATAGAAAAGTTTGAGAGCTACATGAGGAATTTTTTTTCCTAATTACATATGTAAATGTACATTTGATATTTGCATGGTGACATACTAGGTTAAAACTCACCAAGAGAGCCATGGAACTACAACAGAAAATGAAACAACGCTATGTTCATTGATGCTTAAAGCAATTGCTAGCTTCTTTCGATTGTTTGACCCAAATAGGACCAAAAGAGTACATTCTTAGTGACATTTAAAGAAATATACGATAATAGGTAATGTTATTATTATATTCAGTAATAACAAAAGGAAGTTTCTAAATACGATAATAAGAATAAAGCGATGCACAAACTCAATTTATGGAGAGAAAAAAACATGAGGGAGGTAGCATACTCATTAGCAATGGCTACAAATAATTAGATAACTAAAACAGGCAACATATAGAACAATAAGAACTCAAAAGGAAATCGGATAAGACATTTGCTCCTGCAATAATGTTTCACTAATTCTGAATTTTTTTTGGTATATGAGAATACCATGCATTCTAGCTTCTCAAACAAAAGCGCTGGACAACTCTCGTTTAGCACATAAACATACGTCATTGAGAGCGGCATGATATTTCTTTATGGTGACATGGCATTGTATAAATCAACAGCTCAACATGTTTATCATAACTAACCAAACTCATTCTATAAATCTAAGCCGCATCCCTTATTTTACAAAGATGCACCATAGTGTTGTATTGGTATTAGTGATCAACACTTGAATCTCATCTTTATGTAATCGTGTCTCTAAAGAATATATGCAAAATATAATAATAATGGTTGCTATCATGGTTTTAAGAGCAGGTTTGAATATTTCCCAATAGGTGTATTGTGCATCTTTGTATTGCGAAAAACAAGTGTTATCCTGCAGCAAGTCATTGAGCACGACTTATAGTGCATATTTTGTATCAATTAGATCTTTCATAATCATAGCAATAAGCGTTATCATAACATCAAGCATCATCAAAACAAAACATTCTTCATCAAAGCTCAAATAAAATATTTAAAGCGTAATACAATGATGAACCATTACCCATCCTATTGTGCTCCAAGTGTGTCAAATTTTAAATTAATTACCACACCTATATTCAGTTTTATAGTTATTGTCCTACGGCAAAATTTTAAAGTATGGACGTAAGCCATATTTCTAAATTATCTCATATCAAAATTTTAGTTGACCCTATGATATTTCACTAAGTTCATGCACCACGGGTCTGAAGCCCGCTCTGATACCAACTGTAACACCCTAGCACCTAATGTGCCCAGAATGTCACCACAAATGACAATCTATCAACCAGATAACAATAATAGAATTAAATTACAGGAACTACACTTGGTAATTAATCAAAATTTCAGCAGCATGTACTTTTTTCATGGTTTTAAGCATCATTAATAAATTCATAGCACAATAGCATAACGGAAGATAACAATAGTATGATAAACAAGAATTTCGACATCAATTCATACTAAGGACAAAAATTTAAACATCACATGAACCACTACGGGATGAACATTTAATTGTAGCAACCAACACGGCATAAACCACAACATAGTTCAATAAAGTAAGCCGTCACAATGGTAGATCAGGTATGAAATTGTCTAATGAAGTGATGCAAAGTGAAATGGTGAATCTAGCTCCCTTTTCCAAATACCGTATTCATGGTACCTAAAAATAATAATAAACAACAAGCGTGAGTTCATCATTCAGCAAAGTGTATTGCAATGCAAACAAGACAATAACATGTAACATACATATGTATACACTTCATGACTTAAACCATGTGAGGATCAGTTCATACAAATTCTTCATTCACATTCCCACATAATGTATCATGCATGCTCATGTTATGCTCCTTTTATTAGCACATACCGGTATTGCCGAATGCACACCCGTCTGTGTGCACCCTCATTCCCTTCCATCCCGTAGAGGGGTCTACTCTTATTGACTCGTTCCCATTCACAACGGTGGATGGGACTACGAGGTAGGACTTTCGTGCTCACTACGTGTGAGCACAGAGGCCCGCATCAGCATGGGACGTCTCTTCCATTCTGAATGCACAAATGCAATATTCATGACCAAGTTGCAAGTTACATTCGTTTCTAACGTTTGCATAACCACAACCATAACCATAACATACATATTTTCTCACAATCCTTAGGATAACATTCATGTCAACCTAACCAAATTTCAGGTTAAATACATGGTAAAGCAATACATCTTCTCTACCATGCGAGTAAAACATAACAATGAAAACTATCAATGCGCTACCAACAAACCACATCGCAATACACTTGCCTTTAACCTCTCGAAACGGTGTGGCGAGAAGTTGATAACACTCCCGGGGTCACACCACCTGCAAATAGATGCATTCCACTCAAAAACATGCCAACAAAGCAGACACAAGACTTATAACTATATCGATTCCGCGACCCACTCCTAAATTCTGAAAAACAGCAATCTGCCAAAACGGGACAACAGCCTTCTAACGATCATAACTTGAGTTCTACAACTCCAAATCAAGTAAACGAATACATTTTCACAATCTACATCCCATCTTTTTCTAAGTATTCAAAAAATCTAATTCGGCCTCTAAGTTGCTCTAATCTGCAGATGAACAAAGACACTACTATTCACGATATTGATTGTACAGTGCTCGGTAAAAGGATCATAACTTTTAAATGGTTGAACGAAACTTAGTGATTTCAGTCTTTATTGAAAGATAATTCAATTATATACAACTTTCGCAATAGCCGATCCCCCCGGAAAACGACTCTAAAATTCCCAAATTCGTGCCCCAAGTCTGAGGTCTAATCTGCTCGAGAACAGAACGGAAGACAGATCTAGTTTCCCTCAAACAAAACTAGTTGCATCACCCATCTAGAAGCTGCTAGCACAAAATTTTACCCACCTAAACAGCACCTAATCCACCCCAAAACTTACAATATTCATACCTCTCCTTGAAGGATCGACGAAACACGCCTCCTCTCGTCCACGATCTCCCTCCAAACTGCATGAAGACGCCGGATCTCACGGTTGGGTGGGTTCCCCAAGCGAGAAAATAGGGAGGAGGGAGGTAGGGGAAGGAGGGGACGGCTTGGGGGAGAGGGACCCTAGCTAGGGCCAGCTAGTGGGGAGAAAAGGGGGCGCAAGGGGGCGGGAGAGCGCCGGCCACAAGGTGGGGGGAGGTGGGCTGCTGATTTGGGGAGTGGAGAGGGGGTGGGCTAGGGTTAGGAGGACTTCCTCCTTTCCAGATGGGCCAGAAATTCCCCACCAAAGGCCTAGAAGCGATCCACAGGGGCTCACCTTATCGAAAATTGACTAAATTCACCCGAATTGGCAAAACGACTATTAACCTACTGTCACACTTAGCAACTTTCTACATTGATCTTCCTGAGAAATCACCTTTCCAAGGGATGTAAGTTTGTTAACCGTTAAAACGAGTAGCAAAATCATTAATGGTTTCCCCAGTTTTCATAGCAAACCTTTCATACTCACGAGTAAACAATTCAATCTTAGTATTTTTGACATCATTAGTGCCCTCATGAGTAGTTTTTAAAGATTCCTAGGTTTCATAAGAAGTTTTCAGACTAGAAATCTTATTAAACTCATCCTTAGACAAAGCACCATAAAAATAACTCATTGCCTTTTGATTCAGAGTAAAAAGATCATTTTGTTTCTTAGTGGTAATATTATCAGGTTCCATGTACATAGTTTCTATCACTTCCCACAATTCATAACTCTGAGACTGCAAGAAAGATTGCATACGAACTTTTCAATACGGATAATCATCACCATTAAACATAGGAGGTTTAGTCATGGAGAAAGTGATAAACTGCGCCATAGCTCCTAATCGCAAGATTAGACTAGAGCTAACCTGCTCTGATACCAATTGAAGGATTGTGACGCTTTGACAGGAGTGAACCAGACAATGCACTAATAAAACCAACCACGTATTTCACAAACTACAGAGATCAGCCAATCTAAAATAGTAGATTAAAACGAACACGCGTGCATAAATAAAGGATTAGTATAATTGAGTATTGTTTTCGTTTACAGAGAAGAACCTCCTTCTCTCACCGATGTGATCTGTCTGGCGACCGCCTCCCACGCGCGAAATTTTCACTGGCTTGCTCATTTTCCTTTTTTTTTTGTTTTTTTCTTTTCTGTTTTTGTTGTTTTTTCTTTTCTGTTTTTGTTGTTTTTTCTAAACCCGAGCTATTGAATAAACAATAACTTTTGAGAAATGTTTGAATACCTATAATGATATTACAAAGTAAAATTATTGATATATATGTAACAATGATATTTTTGCGCGTTAACGTTTGTGCGCGACCTTTAAATTTAGTGTTATTGCGCGAGTAGAATTTAGGTGCAAAGAAATGTGTAATTGAAATATTTTTGTGGATTATGGTAGTCCGTATATCAAAGTGCCAACCTGGTCCGTCCTTCCAAAAAACTACCTTCGAACAGGATATTTTCCGGGCTGCCGAAAAGGCTTCAGCATTAACGTTTGTGCGCGACCGTTAAACCCTAAGTTTGTGCGAAGGTAGTTTTTTGGAAGGATGGACCAGGTTGGCACTTTGATATACGGACTACCATAATCCGCAAAAATATTTCAATTACACATTTCTTTGCACCTAAATTCTACTCGCGCAGTAACCCTAAGTTTAAAGGTCGCGCACAAACGTTAACGCTGAAGCTTTTTCGGCAGCCAGCCAAATATCCTGTTCGAATGTTGTTTTTTTGGAAGGATGGACCAGGTTGGCTCTTTGATATGCGGACTACCATAATCCGCAAAAATATTTCAATTACACCTTTCTTTGCACCTAAATTCTACTCGCGCAATAACCCTAAGTCTAAAGGTCGCGCACAAACGTTAATGCGGAAGCCTTTTCGGCAGCCCGCCAAATATCCTGTTGGAAGCCTGTTCAAAGGTTCAACTTCTCTTAAGTCTGCCACTCTCTCCTATGGCTGGCTATTTAAGCCCCAGTGGTCGCCTCCCAATAATCACAGCAAGCAAGCAAGCGTCGGGCCAATACTAGGGAAGACAAAACACGGAGCACAACTTTGCCAGCCAACTAACCAATGTCAATGTAGTTTCCCTCGCCCCCAAGGCGCAGCCTTCTCGAAGATATCCCCGAAGGCACGCAAGTCCCCATGTGCCTATGCGGGGATCCTTGCCAGTTTCAGAAGTCTCTAAACAACTCATACACCTACGGTATGAGGTACTGGAGCTGCCACAACTACGACTCCGAGCCAACGCTGGAGATGCGGATGCGGCGGAAAAGCCCGGTATGTTCGTACTCGCATTTGATGTTACATGAAACCGTGCAAACCTTAATACTGTAATACCATCTGCTATCACCAATTGCAGCCTCCATTATGCGAGTTCATCAAATTATACGACGCGGAACATACTCCTGAGATGGAGAGGATGCGGAATTGGGAGTATTCGCATCGCAGAGCTATCGTAGAGCAGTAGTGGCGTGAGCAGGACGAGGAGGAGAAGCGCATGAAGCATCATGAAGAAATGCGTGCAAAGAGAGAGGCCGAACGGCAGTGCCTGGCGGCCGAGCTGGAGGCCGAGCGTGAGAGGAAGCACGAGAGGACGGCTAGGGCCAAGGCGGTAGGCACCGATGGGTTGCGCAAGGGGAAATATCCCAGGTGCACTCAATAGCGCACCAGAAGACCACTGTCCAAAATACTTCCGGTTTTAATACGACGTCTTCTATAACGGTCTTTCCGATATTTGTACATGAAATAACGAGACATTTCATAAAAAATTAGGCAACCGAAGCAAAAAAAAAACACAAAACAAAAAAATTGAAAATTGGCTTGCAGCTCACCCATTCCACTGCAAGCCTAAATTTTTTTTTAAAAAAAAAGGGATGCCTGCCTGCAGCGAAGCTCGTCCATTGCAAAAAAAATTTACAGTGGCTAATTTCGTAAAAAAATTATTACAGCGTCTGAACAGTGAAAATTTCCAGTGGAGGCCGTCCTAATTTACCGTCACTTAGACATCATTTGCTGCATAATAATCAAAACTAAAATATTTTTACATATTCATAATCTACATGATTTTATACAAATTTAGAAAGTTGTCTCATTGCATTTGGAGTTGTATAGCGAAAGTTATGTACATTTCAATCAACTCGAGTTAAAAAAACAGCAAAAAAAGAAGGGAAAATAGACTTGCAGTGGAGTCCTTCCACTGCAAGCCGTCGCGCACTGTAGCAATCTCCTGCAGCGCACGTCCTCCGCTGCAGGTGCGGGCCCGGGGGCTATTTCCGCAAACAAAAATTTATACCGGCTAATTTCGTAAAAAAAAAATTTACAGGGCCACAACAGTGAATGGATCTCCCACGCGCTGGTCGCACCTCCGAGCATTCCTCGCCGGCGGCAGCTCCGAGTGCTCCTCGCTGGCCACGCCTCCCAGCGCTCCTCGCCGACCACAGCTCCGAGCGCTGCTCTGCGTCCAGCCTCCGTTGACAAACTGCACGTCAACCTGAGAGTTTGTGGAGCTAGGGGCAACCACCTCGTTACGATCTCCTCTCCTTTTTATACTCCATACTGCGCCACCTCCAAGCCTGCATTGCCTCTGAAACCCTCACATCCCCAACATGTATAGCCGATGCCTTTTTTTCTTCTTCTTTCATGGGCCTCCAGACGCGCTTAGACTATCTCCAATCATGTCCCTTCCCCTCTCATTTTCCCTTCGTGAAGGGATTCCCATTTCCTTCTGGGCCCAACGGTTTCCTTCAAAGATTTCCTTCACTGATTCTCTCTCCCATTCCCTCCAGCAAGGGATTATCTCTCCTTTCCCTATACAATTCTCTTTAAAGGGAATCTGTTGGAGATGAGGGAAAATAAAGGGAATGAGAACAGGGAAGGAAATGAAATGAATGTAATATGGTTGGAGATGGTCTTAGCTTTGGCTCCAGCCGCATGCACTTGCCTTGCACTTTCCCAGCACTTGTCCGTTGCGTGCAGTGTCTCACTTCTAGTCAATAACCAAAAACAACACAGCCACCGCATACTTTGCTCTAATTCTTCGCATGCCTTGGTCCAATTCCAATAGCCAAAATGAAAATAGATTAATCATCATGTATATATTAAACCATCACAACTATTATTACTTGGCAAACCACTCAACACAAAAAATTATAAATCAACAACATTTATGGACTAATAATAAATCTAAAATCTCAGCTTATATATCTATAAAAATCTTGATGGAAAATAAACCTCCTGACGAACAGGATTCAAAATCTTGGCGAAATTTCGGATTTCGGGCCCCTCCGAGTTTCATAACCCCGGCGAAATTAAAAAATCCTAAAAAAATTTAAAGTGCTACAGTGTATTAATTTCTCGCCGAGATTTCGGTGAATTTGACCGAAATCGCGGTAAAATTGACCGAATTTTGTATAAAAGTTGACCGGATTGGGTTCTTCACGTTATTTCCTATGTGGGACAGTCGGTAGATCATAATTTCTGCGAAGTTTAAAAAACCCTAAAAAATTAAAAGTGTGATAGTAACGGAAAATTTCACCGAGATTTTAGAATTTTGGACGAAATTTCGTCTAAATCAACCGAAATCTCGAAAATTTTGGTTAAAAAAACCAGATTCAAATTTTGCTTTTAAAATTTCATTCGAAATAACAAGATCTCGACAAAAAATTAAATTTCGTTGAGCGGCGAGATTCTACTCTAATCCGAAATTTTGAACCCGGCTGACGAAGGCCGTGCGGCCGTGCCCGTGCGGTAACATGGGTAACCTCGGCTAACCCGGTTGGGAATGCTGATGGGCGCACGCAGGCAGCGTCAGCGGTACCAAGAACCCCAGATGACCTCACTTCCGGTTGTCCACTTCCTCCTTTCTCCCAACTCAAACCCCCGGCTCTGCTCCCCATGGCCGCCGCCGCCGCCTCTCGCACCGCCCGCCTCCTCCTCTCCCCCCGCTTCCTCATCGCCTCGCGCCATCTCCACGCAAGTAAGCGAGCTCTCTCCGCCTCACCAATCTCATCTGATGTTAACTAGGCTCCAACGCTTCCACCCCTCACGTCAGATTGCTTCTTCTCATGCCCACTGCCCTGCAGGTGCTTCCGAGGGAGCGGCGAGGGAAGCGTCAAGGAGCTTCATCCACCCCGCGGCCGTCATCCACCCCGACGCTGCCATCGGCCAGGTGAAGCCTCCCGCGTGTGCTCCCCCACACGCACACACCAATCGCTCTCTCCCATCTGTCGCAGCTTCGGCCTCGGGGATGGTTGAGCTGAGTTGCTGGATAGCAGCAGTGGTGCACGTAGTACTTGTATTCCTACTTCGGTATTATAGTACAACCAACAATCCATGGAATCTCCATGCTTGGGTTGTTGGATTTGCCGCATGACGCTGCCAGACTCGTGCTTGCCTCTTCCTGCTTGATGCAAATGCTCATAAGACTAAGATGGCTGCTTTCTTTTCTTGTATCTTCGGTTTTTTCGCATGAATTTTCTTGCTAGGCGTTTTATAGTAGAAAATCAATGTTTTTATGTGCCTTGAACCACTTCGTAGGGAGTCTCAATAGGTCCATTTTGTACTGTGGGGGCTTCAGCCAGGATCGGTGATGCATGTCAATTACACGCTGGGAGCCATGTCATGGGCGATACTGAGCTAGGGGAGGGATGTGTTGTTCTCACGTAAGATGGCATCTCTCCCTATTTTTCCTTCCTGCTTTTCTCTCCTTTGATAAATCCGTTAATGCTTGCATTGTCTGATAGTGAAAATTCACATTGATATTAAAATTGAAGCAGACATGAATTTTTTTTTTACTAATTTTGTCCCAAGATAAAAATACAAGCGTGTGCTTCTATGCATCACCTCTCAATACAAGTTGCACAACTCTTGAAGCAAGCGAAGGAGTAAGTAATCATTATCTACCCTCCATTCATGCTTTAATATTTGTGCAACTTTCAAAAAGAGATGCATAGAAGCACCTCTCGCACAAGCATAGGTTGGTGTGACCATAATTTGAATAACACCGCAAGCTGTCGATGAATAGTGCTCCAAGGTCACTATTGGCAATATATTGTTTTGGTAGGGATTTGGAAATAGTTCATATCACCTTAGGTTCTCTATCAGGGCTTTATTAGTTTAGTAAATGGAGCTACTTATACTTTTTTCGTCAATAGCTGAGCCATAGCCAGCAGCACTCTTAAGCCTGAAATTTGCAAGGTTCAAGGACTGTCCATATTGCAAATTCTTAGAGATCTGACAATATGACTTGTGAACAAAGTAAATTTACCACGATTCACACTGTGAAGTTTAGTTTTCTTGCAGTGGTGCTATCCTTGGTGCAGACCTCCCTGGACGAACAGTTATTGGGGAAAACAATGTCATTGGGAACTATGCTGTGGTTGGTGTGAAGTGCCAGGATCTCAAATATAAGGTTAGCTATTTTTTTGTCACTAACTACTTGATGTTTGGTGTACTGATGCTACATAGTGTAGTGTTTGCTTAGTGCTTACCATTCATGCAAATTTTGTCTATGAACTGTGAACCTTATTTTAAGATCGTATTATGAATTTGTCAACGAAATGTTTTGCTGACACATGCATAATTACAAGATAACGATCATTTCGTTTGGCTACATGAAAATGTTATGCTTTCTGCAGAACATTAATGCCCTTTCGTCCTGTTTAGCCAGGAGATGAATGCTTCCTACACATTGGTAACAACAACGAGATCAGAGAGTACTGCTCTATTCACCGCTCTTCTAAATCGGGTGACTGCACGGTATTCAGGTTTCTTGTGATTATAAGATATTTACCAAGCTCACTTCCTAGTTACTCCTACTTACTAACTGTTAAAGTATAAGTGAATTGCCCGTCTTTTCTCATAAGCTTAAGCTTTTGGGTGAATTGGCTGGTGCATACAACTCAATATGGTATCAGAGCCAAGAGGTCTTGAGTTCAAGACCCGGTTGATGTAATTAAAAAATAATAATTGCAGTTCACTTCTATTCCACATCTTAGGCCTGAGGAAACCTACACGTGAGGGGGAGTGTTGAAGTATAAATGAATTGCCCGCCTTTCCTCATAGGCTTTAAGCTTTTGGGTGAACTGGCTGGTGCATGCAACTCAATACTAACAACCATTTTTTGATAGGTTATTGGTGACAATAATCTTATAATGGGGTCCTGCCATATAGCACATGATTGCAAGATTGGTAACACCAACATCTTTGCTAATAATACTCTATTTGCTGGCCATGTTGTTGTTGAAGTGAGTAAACATTTTGCTGTGATACCCTTCTTCACATTTTGTTGGTTGAGAGCCCTTTTGTATATTGATAGACTTTATTGTTTCAGGACTACACTCATACTGCAGGAGCAGTTGTTGTCCATCAATCTTGTCATATTGGTTCATTCTCATTTCTAGGTGGAGGCTCTGTGGTATGTTAGTCCTATAAAGTATAAACATTTATCTGTATTCGGTATTCCTTACAATTGGAAGTTTGGACCAATTCTTATGGCAAAAATTGATATTGTGTCTCATATAGTTTGATCAACCCTTGCTATAAACTATGAGAAAATTGTTCCCTTAGAGAATGCAAATAGGAAATAAGAAACCTGGAATGTAAGCTTAAGTTAGAGAATCAGCATACGCTTTATGTGATGTTGCTTTTCTGAGTAGGTGCGTGCATGTGATCATACAGAATGATGTAGAATTAACTCTGCATGGAGGCACTCATGTCAAATGTTATTTAGTGTGACAGTTATTTTGCATAGGTTTTCTTTCCTACAATGTGCTTGTTGAAGGCTGATGGCATTGTAGTTCCCACTTCCCACCCTGTTGGCACTACAATCCTTCACAGTGTTAAGTTTGCAGAGTATGTAGTTCATTCATTTCTATTTCAATCAGGTTGCACAAGATGTGCCAAGGTACATGATGGTTGCAGGTGATAGAGCAGAGCTTCGTGGTCTGAATCTTGAAGGTCTTAGGCGCAATGGTTTCTCAGACCAAGAGGTTTCCCTTATTGATAACATGCTTACAGTACTTCAATCGATGTTTTGCGGAGATTACTTAAAATTGTGTTTCTCATGTTCCATTTACTGATATTGGTAAATGTTTGACAATACTACGTCATATATTGCGACTTCACAGTGAGGAAGCTGTATACTAACTAATGCCTTATTGGAGGGAGATCTGGGAACAGTGAGAAATTTGTCACAAAGGAAAATGTCTAATGCACCCTTTCAATCACCCTAGTTTTTTTTCCCAACAATGCATCATCTGATAATTTGGTCCATTAAGAACCATGGTGTGAAAAATTGGCACTACTATTCTTTTTAAAAACTACCACCAAAATGATGAGCTGATCAACACTTTTTGCACCATTTGCTTAAAGATTCCCCACATTTTCAGGGATTTGGTTTTAAAATTCCTAATAACACTAATAGCTAGATTTTGCAAATTGCAACCAAGTACATTTTGTTTCTCTCATAAGATTTCTATGGACTTTTCATAAATCAAGGTACGGAGGTTGAGGAAAGCCTATCGGAAAGTATTTATGCCAACTATTGGTAGTCAGAGTAGCTTTGAAGGCAGGCTCGCTGAACTGGTAAACACACTTGCTCAACATTTAGTGTTACTTGTATGTTCCATGTATTTATACAGATCCATATTAAAACAGGAACAGGAAATCGAGCCATCAGAATCTACTTCTGTATCCTATATGGTGGAATCTATTCGCATGTCATTTGACCAAGGGCGTCGTGGAATTTGCAAGTTCAGAAGTTGGAACAGCTCATAAGTGCGTAAGTTCTTATGTTCCATTGGCGTTGGGTGAGTTGGGAGATGATATTATTGGGCGGATGTGATGTAACAAGAACAAATTTTTGTTTATAGAACCATGGAAGAGATATACCAACTCCTGATTATAGAGAAATTGTTCCAGGAGGGTGGAACACAATGCTGCTGCCCGAAAAGTTGTTTTCTGGCGTCACAAAATTTCTGGAATCTATATTTACTGTGTATTAAATTGATTCCAGTATCATGTTGCCGATGTTTATTATGCAAGTGTATCTGTGAAGCTTCACCGCAATGGCTAAATTGTTGTTTTTTTCCCTGTTCGCAGGCAGCCCATTCAGATCCAGTTTCTCATTGATCTTTTATACCTGAATACAATGATAATACATAATACAAATAGTGAATGACTGAATGCCAGTCAATCCAGGTCAAACCTAGGTTGTGGACGAAATGATTGTTGCATCCGAGTATAGGACACTTAGAAGTTGTGTATACTGCGTAGTATTTGTGTTCTTGAATGTACGAATACAACTAGAACTCCATAGTTGTGCACTGATTTATGACGGGGCCTGGATTTTTTTCCAAACTCTACTTGGTGGCCTGGATCATAGGCTCTACGCTGTAAGAGCTGAATGATATTACCATTGAGGTGCACCAAATTTTTGCAGTGATGCTATTTGTATCTGCTGTGAGTCGACTTTCTTCATACGAGTAGTACCTGCCAGATTTGAAACAAGCACGTACAAGTTACAACTGCTACAAGCACGTACAAGTTACAACTGCTGTACACTTTGGAGAGGATTCTGCCATGTCCACGGAGGCCAGGTATCCAGGATACACAAGCAATCTGTTAAGTTTGTGCAGCTGAAGCGCAAGGGTATAGATCGTAGAGGGACGCCTGGACGCTCATAGGCCTGATGAGGGGAGAAGAGGTGATATTTTGACCCGCATTAGAAATTGTAAAACAATTATAAAGCAGAATCATAATAAAACGTTGCTGTGGTGTAGTGGTTATCACGTCAGTCTTACACACTGAAGGTCTCCAGTTCGATCCTGGGCAGCAACACATAATAATTTAATTTTTTTTGAAAAAGTTTGTATTATGTTTCAGAATCTATCACCCATCATCCTAGTTTCTTTTGTAATCCACTCCCTGATTTCTTTTATGAAGTGTGAAGACTCTTATGGCCCATTATTATCTCCAATGCTCCAACAAGCGCCATCAATCTATTCTGGAATCTGGATAGAGGATTTCTCTTTTCCTTGCTTGTTTTTTTTGTGGAATGATATCATATTGACTTTTGTTAAGAATAATTTTTTTTAAAAAAAGTTTGTATTATGTTTCAGAATCTATCACCCATCATCCTAGTTTCTTTTGTAATCCACTCCCTGATTTCTTTTATGAAGTGTGAAGACTCCTATGGCCCATTATTATCTCCAATGCTCCAACAAGCGCCATCAATCTATTCTGGAATCTGGATAGAGGAGTTCTCTTTGAGAGGTGCTTCTATGCTCTTCCTTCTAGTACAAGTTGTACTAGAAGGAAGAGCATAGAAGCACCTCTCTTTCTCTTTTCCTTGCTTGTTTTTTTTGTGGAATGATATCATATTGACTTTTGTTAAGAATAATTTTTTTTAAAAAAAAGTTTGTATTATGTTTCAGAATCTATCAACCCATGATCCTAGTTTCTTTTGTAATCCACTCCCTGATTTCTTTTATGAAGTGTGAAGACTCTTATGGCCCATTATTATCTCCAATGCTCCAACAAGTGCATCCATCTATTCTGGAATGTGGATAGAGGATTTTTTCTCTTTTCCTTGCTTGTTTTTTTGTGGAATGATATCATACTGACTTTTGTTAAGAGAGCATACATACCTCATGCTTACACCGCCCCTAGATACTAGCTGCTTAAAAAGAAGCAATATCCTTTGATTGGTGAGAAAAGTTTATCAAATTGCATTATGTGTATGTACCTATGTGCGAATTGCCTACTTAAGGTACATGTACCCGTACTTTGCTGCAAGATTAAGCAACTCCTCTATTGACTGTGTTGACAGTGATACTGACCAACGTGAAAATGACCATCAATTTTTATTCTTTCTTTCTTAATTTTCTGATTATAGAAAACGTAATATATGCCTCCTTTTTTCAGAAAAAGATGTAGTCTATGCCAACTTCTTCTTTTTTTGCTGGCACTTGTTCCTGAGCGCTCTCTTCTTAGCAAGAATTAATACCACATATACGGCTTTCATTGTCATCGTAATCTAGTGGCAAGTAGCAGATGAAATATTACACAAAAATTCCAGGACTTCACCGGCCAAGTTTTCTGAAAAGGAAATATATATATGCAAGTATATATTTTTTTGTCTATTATGAAATCGACGCATGAGCTTTATTCTATATCCTTTCATGTTCGTTCCCATTTGCAAATATTAACAAGTACTCTAAATGCATACAGAAATATTAACAAGTATTCTAAATGCACCGGCTTTCAGACCGTCCGGGGGACGTGCCCTGTTATCCTGACATTTTCTTTTTGGGAGAAATGCTACCTTGACAGTTGACACCACATTATGTATACTGCCAGAAAATTAGGTAACTACGCATCAAGGATGATGCTGTGTTCACGTCATCATCATGCCCACTAATTGGTGGCGCTCTAACAATTTTTGCCTTATGCCGAAGAGGTGCGTATCTTTCTAATAGGTTTTGGCCGGACGTCTCAACAGTTCAATATGGGTGTGTTTGGTTGCCTGCATGATGTCTGAACCGCATGAATGGATGCAACTGTATCTGTTAGGCACATGTTTGGTTTCCTCTTCATCCTGGCCAAGTGGATGCAATTGCACCTACTCATACAGGATGGAGAAAACACAGAAATTGAACTTCTCTCTAATGCAGGCCCGTGAGATGCACAAACAAGCAACCAAATAACTTAACTTGCATCCACCCAGTCAGGCCAAAGCTAGCCTGGATAGCTCATACGAAACAAACTAGAATGGTGCATGTAACCAAACAAACCCAATGCGCCCTGGACGATGACCCAACTATTTTCGAGCTGTCCCAAACGCATACGTGACATGAGACAAACAAGAGTAGAAGACTGTACGTACAAGTAGTACGTACGGCACACCACAAAAGTCTGTGCTTTAACACAAAAGGCCGTGCATATGCACCGTACAGACGGCGAGCAACACGGGAGCCCGAGATAAATCCCGTGTTCGCGTACATGCGCAGAGAATGAGCACAAGGCTCGCACCGATGCTGTCTGTGGTGCGTGCATTTTTGACTTGTATCCTTTGGAGAAGCAGCTTACAATGTACCAGGTCTGTATTGATGCTCTTTCGATGCGTACGGCGTGCGAATTAACATTGACGCCTTTGGTCCACGCATGATGACGATCATGTGGACCTATGGCATCAGGGCAGTTGTCTGCTCAGTTTGCGGCGTGTCTCACCAACACAAAAAAAATTATCTTAGACGGCTGAAAATAGTAACACAGACGATTACCGAACCATATGAGAAAAAAAAGTCAATGATAATGGGTGGTTATCACGGACGGTTACTGAACTGTTAATGATGAAATATATCATAGACGGCTCAACTAAATCACCGTCTGTGATGGTAGTATATCACAAACGATGTACTACCTACGAACTATCTGTGATAAGGAAAGGAAATACCACAGAAAGTAGATATCTTCAAATCATCTTGTCATAGACCGTTCGTGAGTAGCAAGTTATATCATAAACGGTTATAATCATAGAATTGTCCGTGATATGTACTTTTTAAAAAATATATGTTTTTTTTTTTCTATTTTACGGCTAGCCTCAGGAAACACGTTAGTCATATGCTCTATTCAAATAACACAAGACATATATATAACATATAACACAATACACAGTTAACAACACACATTTGACAAGAATAAATGGTAAGTTCACAATTTATAGTTGAAAAAAAATCACATGACAAATCTTTCGTTACACGAATAAAAACTTGAAGACTATCGGAGCACTTAAAGTCATCCTACTTTTGGATCACATCAGTCAGGAAGAAGGTGGCAAACTCTCCTTGAATCTTCTAAGATCCTTAGGGGGATATGTAGAAGTCAAGAATTGTCGGGACCCGAATTTACAAATCCGGACCCTCTGTGTATTCAGCACTAGTCCAGGATCACGCTAGTGCACACAGTCTCAACATCGGTACATATCACAATCATACTCAACGAATAATAAAGTACTTTATAGAAAGGAAATATAACAGGCTGCTCAACCTTATGGTCAAGTTACAAAAGTACGCCTCGCATGGCTAAAGTCTTATTCAAATAGAATCTGCAGCGGAATATAAAGAAATCGCGTGGCGCCAACCAATATGCCACAGGTAACTGACTGGGTTCTCCCCCAAGCTTGTCGGCTCTTCCTGGAGCTCCTCCTCCAGTGCTGGCGTTGATTCTTCTTCAACTGGTGTTGTATTGTGGCAAGGGTGAGCACTTGGTACTCAGCAAGTCATGCACAGAATGCAACTAATATTCTATATGCATGGCTTAATACAAAGGATAGGTTAACAGGTTCATTTGCAGTAAAGTAGCAATTAGCAAGTAACGTAAGTAGATTCGAAAGCAGTAGAAGCAATGTAGTATCAATAACTTTTCCAGGAGTTAAGTAACACTCTCCCTTGTTCCTAATCCACATTTCCAACAACGTCATCATTAACCCAACCAAACTTTCCAAGTCCAAGTGGTTTTCATGAAAGTCTAACCCTTGACTGTAATTCCCGAGCAATGTCCAATGTCGCGGACTCGGCTATTCGAATAGATTTTACACTCTGCAGAGGCTATGCACTTTACCCACAAGATACAGCCAAACACCACAAAGGACTCGTCCGTAACAAAGTCTTTCGGAAACTTCTAACAGCACAAGTGGGCCTCCCCGGTTATTGCACACTAACCCTTCCCTTAGCAAAGGCGAAGTCTAGGACAATCAACCGTTAGATGGGTACCTGGCCGCAGCCCCAGTACGCTCCCCCGTACAACTACACAAAAGGTATAGTTGACACCCCGAGGTCCCACAGGTACGTTATTAGCAACTTAATCAACTAGGTCCGTCCCATTACAGACATGTGGTTGCACGTTTGACTCAGTTCAAAGGCTTGCAAGGTTAAGTCTTTAGGGTGACCAGGGCAAGACTACCCGCAGAACCAAATCAACTTCCCCGTGCCACAACTGGCCCACCCGATCATTCTTGCCATATGCCCCGGTCTAAATCTATTTATCAAACCCCAGTTGATTACCATGCACCACGTGCCATCGATAACAACATCAATAACACATGACACTTCTCAAAAACATGTTCCATATATCATTAAGTCAATGTTAACATGTAATTATACAAAATCATGTTGTGACTACGTGGCAGGTCTAAGCAATGTACTACGACGGTCTAATTACCCATGTTGGCAATTTAATAATGTCCAACTAAATAATCCACAACTAGGGTGACAAGGGCTCATGGCATACAATTATATATACATCAAGGTATCATACAGCAATTAGGTAATTAACTAATCCCAGAATTAATCAACATAAATCCTAATTAAATTAGCATGCAATACTTTGAAATAACATAATTTCAAAAGAATGGGCTCAATATGGTCAAAGCACAACTTGCTTTCAAAGAGTACTTGTTTTTGGTCTTGAGCTGGCTCCTGGGTCAACACTTCTCCTTCGAAGCCCTCGGGTACTCAACGTCTACTCGTAATGCGATTAACATAGACGGTTGCTTTGAACCAGTGTTCTAAATAGTTAAATATAGCTTTTTTGGACCCCAAACATGAAGCTACGGGCCAATGTTTCGCTATATTAGATACATGCACTATAGCTAGCGATAGCTCCACTATTTAACATAGCTTACAGCTAGCGATAGCTCTACTAAATCCAACATCACAAATAGGCAAAAATATATCTCTTATCAGTCTGAACTATGAGAAAACCTAGTAAATATCTCATCTCGCTCTTTTTCAATAATCCAACATTCATAGTTCTCAGTGATTAGGTATTTATTGTTAAGAACATTATGATATAGTTATCATTTATGGTCTTTTGGACATGTATCAATATGTTTATTGATTCCGGACTTGACTCGTATTCTTATTATAAAAATATTAGTACATTCTAAAGTACCATATTTTTATGATTTATTTGGAGGGACTTATATTATATACATATTTAATTTTTAAAAATCTTTTAATATTGAAAACACGATGAATGGTAGCTTCTGCAATAGCTACTGTAGCTTTTTTGATCTTACTGTGAAGTCGTGAAATTCATGATTTAAAACCTTGCTTTGAACTAACCGTCTAATATTTGCAGCGGATCGAGTTTTTCCTGGTCTTCATGGACGCTATTTTACACAAAGATCAAAACCGTTTGAGATGAGTCACCACTCGTCAATGATACTAGGAAGATTCGCGCGCTACGCCGCGCCGTGTGAAATTTGATAAAAAATGATGAAAAGCGGGAAAAAACGGAAAAACGACGGGCGAAAAACGAATTTACGTTTTTTTTTGGGAAACTGCAAACGAAAGCATTTTTTTCATGTTCCGGAGAAAACACGGTTCACGGAAATAATTTTTTCAGGCAAAACGAAGAAAGAAAACAGTTTTCCATATTTTTTGTGGGGAAATAGCCACCGAAAACATCTTCCTCATGCTCCGGAGGAAAAACGGATCACGAAAACATTTTTTCGGGGCAAAACGGAGAAAGGGAATGGTCTTCCATATTTTTTGTTTTGGAAAAACGGGCAAGGAAAACATTTTTCCCATGCTCTGGAGAAAAATCGGATGACGATTTTTTTTTCCGGGCAAAACGGATAAAGGAAACGGTCTCACAATTTTTTTTGGGCGAAATAGCCATGAAAACATTTTTTTCGGGAAAAACGGAGGAAAATCGATCACGAAAACATTTTTTTCGAGCAAAACGGAGAAAGGAAACGGTTTTACATTTTTTTTTTGGGAAAAACGGCCACCGAAAATATTTTTCGCATGCTCTGGAGAAAAAACGGACCCCGAAAATATTTTTTTGGGACAAAACGGAGAAAGGACCCGAACGTAAAGCGCGAGGACCTATTTGTTATAATTTTGGATCTGTTCGCTATTTTGAAAAATTAGTAAAGGGCTCGCTCGCGATTCGTACTTTACGGGAGGTCCTAAATGCAAAAAGGCAAACCAGGGACCTAAACGCGAACCGGGAAAAATATCTTCCTCTCACAAAAAATCGCGCGAGGATCTGGACGTAATTTCGAAAAACCGGAGGGGCCTTTTCGCAAAAGCGCCAGCCGACGCGTGGGGGCTTCGGTTGGCCTCCGTTCTTAGGCTCCATAAGGTGGGCTACCATTACTTTGTGTGGTAGTGTCTGCTATCTAAGAGAAATACCTTTTGTTTAACCTCAACCCCGTAGCATATATACAAGTGGGTTTTGATAGTAATAATATAATCTCAAATTAATTTCCCAATTCCCCCATAGATTCTCCAAATCACCAACAAATGTCAAACTGATAAAATATGCATAGCTGATAAGGCAGAATATCGGTGTCTTTCTAAAAAAAGATGAGGCAAAGCATCAAGCAATAGATAAATGGTTCCTATCTATCTACTCCATCTTTTGTTTATTTATCTGTTGCAATTTTGTAAGTTCAAAGAATAAGATTTGCCGAAACCTTGTGTTTTGGTAGATATAGCGGGCCGAGAAGCGAGTATCTGGTACAAACTCATAAAGATGCTAATATGCTAATTCCAAATGTGTGATTTTGGGTGAGGTTTGAAACCTATATATGGCGAGTTATGAGATGGACTTGAGAACACGCAGCCTAGCACATGTACTAATCCATGCATGTTCATAAGATCGTAGTTTCGTCCTAGACCATCAGGTACTATATATATACACCCATCTATTACAATTCAAATGAACCACACACCTTTAAAAAAAAATACTCGAATTCAAAGATTTAAACGAATTTAGATCACATGCTTTGCTAATTTATATTATATTATATATATATAGAGAGAGAGAGGTGCTTCTATGCTCTTCTTTTTAAAAGTTGCACAACTATTAAAGCATGAATGAAGGGTAGATGGTGATTACTTACCCCTTCGCTTGGTTCAAGATTTGTGCAACTTGTACTAGAAGGAAGAGCATAGAAGCACCTCTCATATATATCTATATATATATATATATATATATATATATATATATATATATATATATATATATATATATATATATAATCAACACATACCTACAATCAAACTACCATAAAAAAGAAAACTCTAGTTTGAATTTTAATTCAAACTTGTTTGAACTAGTTAGTAAACTAGTTAAACTCAACATCCTAAAAATTTTAAAAACTTTCACATGCAAATACATAAGGAAAATACTCGTTTTGGATTATGGTGCCTAGGTACCATGGTGTCCCAAGTAATTATACTATATACACACACGTGTGTGATGTCGAAATAGGGCTCCATGGTTTCAAATGGAGGAATTCAAGCCAAATCTATAACAATTCAAATAAAATAGGTACCTTTCAAAAATATACTCGTATTCAAATATTTTGAACGAATTTAGATTGCATGATTTGCTAATTTATATATATAAACAACGCATACCTACAATCAAACTATCATCAAAAAAGAAAACTCTACTTTGAATTTCAGTTCAAACTTGTTTAAACTAGTTAGTAAACTAGTTAAACTCAATATCCTAAAATTTTCAAAAATTTCCGCATGCAATACATAGGAGAAATAACCGTTTTATCTAAGAACCGTTTTAGATAATGGAGCCTATGCTCCATAGCCCACAAGTAAGTATACATATATGCATGTATTATATATGTATACGTATATGTATATCAAGGAGAACATGCGCCACACCTTGCATGAGTATGCATTTGATGAACATTTAATCTCTTAGTCTTTACCCATGATGTACATGTATGTGGTGAACTGGGCACTGACCGGCCATTTTCATTAGTTGGTTCGTTATAAGAGATCGAACTAAGAAAAATCTTGTTAATTAGCAACCCCTATACCAGTGCTCTACTAAAACTGACGCTTGGCAATGGCACCTTTAGTTAATTATTCGATGATCATACATAGCCAAACATGAGACAAGTATGGACGGACAATTAGTACACCAATTAACCCTACTTTGCAAATCTATAGCTAGCTTGTTCTTTCAGTAATGTACAAAAGGAGCATACAACTCAACAATCCACATCGATCATATGCGGTGGCCTGAATCGAAAACGAGCTAGGCAGCTGCTGTTTCGAACGTGATAGCAACAAACATAGGAAATATATATATATATATATATATATATATATATATATATATATATATATATATATATATATATATATGTATGTATTTTGAATTTTGGTCAGGAGCTACTGGCATTTGCAAAGAAGAGAAACAACGGATGAACTAAATCCAGCCCTCGTGAGCACCGCACGCCGAGCGAGCTCGAACGTGGATGGGTGGGCTGCCCACTGGCACACCTCACCGTCCGAGCTAACGCTCGGCCTCATAGACAAATATATATTAGTGGGAGAGATTTTGAACCGGCAGATTCTTCATTTTGGCATGGTTATAAACGCTGCAACTTGTTCTGTTTTCCATCTCACAAAAAAAAAAGTGTTTTATTTTCCGTAGAAAAATTGGAGACTTGCTTGTCGGACTTGTTTTATGCAAGAGTGTTTATCAGACTTGAGCAACGCATGTCTAGCAGCAAGCGTAACAGTTGAAGTGTCACACATTCCCCGTACTGTTCAAAAAATGAAATAAAATTAGTTGGTACCAAAAATTGGTGAACTGCATCGTGCAAGCATACCAGCCAACAGTATCCCGTACAATACGATGAGACTAAGGGAACGTCAAGTTATCGACTTATCGATCCTTCTCAAAAGAAAAGGGGAAAACTTCTAGTTAGGTGAGAAGCATATCATGATAAAAGTTCTAAAAAAAACACATATATTCCAGACTTTGACAGCACTTAGGAAGTTAGGGCACAGACCAGAGTTCATAAAACCATCGAAAACCGTTTTTTAAATCAAAATCGTGTCGCAACGTTGCGGTGTTCAATCAGACGGTCAAAACCGGCTAGTTTTTTTTAATCTTTTTGAATTTTTTAAAATTTTTTGAATTCTCAACCCTTCGGTTTCAGACGATTTTCGAGTGATTTTTCACTCGATTGTTTTATTTTTAATTTTGGTTTTTTAATGGTTTTTTTTCGATTTTGGTTTGGTTAACCTGGTACAGACTTCAGAAATGCTGCAACGTGCATGCGTGTTCAGCATTATTCAGAGGCGAGTACCGAGTACAAGCAACATTCACGTGTATTAATGAAACAAATCGCATCAAACAATTGGAAACAATATACTCTTGCAACAATCGATCGCTTCCACAATTTTTTTGCGGCATTAGGTTAACTCATGTATATAAATAGACCAATTCATCAAATGTATCAGAGTCAAACCTCTAAATTTGTCCTAACTAACTAGTATATATATGTACTACCTCGCAAAAAAAAACTAGTATATATACTAAGTAATTTTTGAACGAGCTCTCCGAAGTTAATTTACTAACACTAACCAACCTCCCCCTTGCGAAGGCTTGCAGTATATTCCATATGATGAGCTCATCAGCTGCTACTGTTTACACCGGCCGGCTAGATCAGCGGGTTAATTAATCACTCCAATTGTTTACGGCCATTAAGGTTGTTACCTACCAATGTGTTCGCGACAGTACCGTTACTTAATGTGCTTATCAAGTGTACGTAAATATTCTGGTCTTCGTGGACCGAAGTTACCGTGGACACCAGCATGGCACCAACGATTGCATTCGTGCGTCGGCTTTGCATTGGTGCCTTTTACTTGGAACGACGAGCGAAAGACCAGTTCAGTATTGAACCTGAACCTGACCGTTTCTCCAACCGTGGAGTAACTCTTTGAAAGTTTAAGTCAAATAGAAGAGAGAATTAATGGGGAATACAACTCCTCCTAATTTCTTTCAAAATAATAATAATAATAACAACAATAGTAATAATAGTGATAATAATAATAATAATAATAATCTATGTATGCTGGAACGTACGGAAGGAAAGAAATAGACGCACGTTCGTTCCGGCACCAATCGTTGGGCGTGCAGCAGGTCTTCAACATCGTACAAGACGACCTTCTTCAGTACGGTAGAGCGCTAGTGCCTCCTTAGTACGTAGTAGACTCAGTTTTACTGCTTCTTTAGCTCTTTCCTTCCGTAGTAGTAGACTCAGTTTTACTGCTTCTTTATCTCTTTCCTTCCGTAGTAGTAGACTCAGTTTTACTGCTTCTTTAGTTGATGGCCATTAGTGAAATGGATTAATTTGTATGAACCTGTCGAGATGTAATAGCTACGTGGACACCTCCCTAGACCAGGCCTAATAAAGATTGAGAGAAAGTAAGACCAGACGTAAACGAGTCGAACTCTAGTGCGCTTGGCCTCCCAAGCTCGAATGAGGTAAAAGCTCGAGTCAGCTGGAGTTAGGATCCCAGCTCGGCTCAAACAAAGTCGATAACAATAAATAATTTGATGTACATTATTTTTCAAATAAAAAATGTTTAAGTTTGAGCCCGGCTCGAGTAAGTTTTATAAGAGTTAATATATAGTAATATTTAATAAGTAAATAGTGAATTTATCAGGCTCACGAGCTATTCGAGCTCGGTTCGGTTAGGCTCGTGAGCTTAAGATCAAACTTAAGTTTGACTCGTTTGGAGCTCGAACTAACTTGAATCCAGCCACTCGTGAACCAAGCTCGAGTAGCTTACTAACCTCGCTTTTTACAGCTCTGGCTGGCTAGTATAATCATATATTACTTATTCTATTACGAAAGAAGACCCTCTCTCACCCTATAAGAGGGACAGAGCGCTCTTATTGTACACATATATACGTATCTCACATCCATCGATCCAATTAATAAAGAGAGAAAGGTTGGTGGGACTACTTCTCGTGTCTTCTGTTTTTGTGTGCTTGTTCGTTGACAACACGACTACAATCCTAACTGTTTTCGTGTGCTTGTTGGTTGAACACGCGACCACAAATCCTAATAAAACTAATCAATAACTCAATTATAATACTCGAGGAACTTGGAGGCTTGGAGTCAGAGGCCCGGACGTACGGGAGACAGGTGTAGCATGTGCTAGTGCACAAGACCCTCAAAATTAAGAGGTCTTATTTCTTCGACTTATTCTGGTATAACTATTTGTTAATCTTTGTATTAGTGAGAGTTGGAACTAATAGATGAATAATTCTTTTTATTCTCTTCATTTTCTTTTTCTTTTTAAAAATTACTATAAAAATTCATTCTTAAGCAAAACCATGTGCCATATTCATATTTTAAAGTTTTTGAAATGGCTAAATTATTTTGTAATGTAATTGGTACATATAGAATCTTGTTGACAATTTCGGTGATTATTGAACATGCAAAAAAAAGAGCTTATATATTTATTGAAATTGAAGTTTTACTTGCGTCCTATAATGAGCTAAGAAAGACTCAATAATAGCCATTGAAATTGATTTAATTTGAAAAAGACTAATTACAAGGATAATTGAATATTACGTTTCAAATATTGATAGAAGAATGATGCTTTTCAAGTAAAGGCCATATATTAAATTTATTTTTTTAGCGCGGTCTATCACATAATCCTTTGTACTGTAAGAAAAATTTTTGCACTACAACTATAATATCAAATAAATATTTTGATAATTAAACTTTATTAAGTGTATAGCCTAATTTTAAATTTAGCACTAGGCCCCCAAAATAAAATGCACATGTGACGGACCTCCTTTCAGGAGTACATTTAAATATCTTAATAGCTATCAAAGAAGAGTAGCTGTCGGGAACCAAGTGCAAATTGCTAGAAAAAAAAGACGAGAACCAACTCTTTTTAGCAAATATAATGCCTAACGGCCAAGTTTTTACAGAAGGGCGCAGCGGGCCCCAAATAGAGATTACATTACAAAAAGCATCACATAGGCAAGGTTTGAGCAAAAGACTAAGACCTAGAACCAGATAGAGTCGCCATCTACGATCTCCTGGAACTCTTTGGCTTCTTTGAACACTAATAGGGTTGAAAAAGTGAAAATGAGTACACAACAGTACTCAACAAGTCACACGGAAAGTCTGAATACTATATGCAGGGATTCTCAAGAATTGACACAAGGTTTTAAGTATTGTGGTTGCAGTTTTATTGGCAAGCTCACTTACATTTAAAACATAAACCATAAAATAACAATAATGGGGGGTTCACAATGTTATAACAATATGCCAGATTCTATATACAAAAGACTACTTGAGCGAGGTTTCGGGAGCCACCCCAGTTCAAACTTAGCTTCATTAATTGGAAGCAACGCATATCCGAATACTATTTAATTGTCACTCTGCAGAGCTGCTCAGCTTTACCCACAAGATATCTACGACCATTGATGCCACGCGATTACATACAACTTAAATGCATGCGGCCGGGCTGAGATGATCATAGCCTTTTGTTGGACTTCCCGTATGTAGCCCCTACCCAGTAGGTTCGAGGACCCACTGGCTAAAGGGGGAGACGCAATCCGACACTGCGGGTACCTACCGTTATGAGAACTGGCAAATGGCAACACTATGCCCACTTCCATTCCACCCCGTTCTCTACGCTGTCCATTCTAGCCAAGAGAATGGTAGCTACAACCTGTTGGTATTACAAGGGGATGCAGAATGTACTGAGCTAGGTTGGAACGAGTCAACCGAGCTGACCGACCTAACTTGTGGTTGAGCGGAAACTTAAGTTATTTACTTTGCCCATGGGGGTTATCCTTAATTGCAAGAGACCAAATCATTACATACCACAAACCTAGTACCCACTGTACCAACCACCAAACCAACCACGACTTCTGTCATCAGTCAGGGGTCGGACTAGCATCCACCTTGTGGGTAGCCCAACACTGTCCCCCAGACCGTAGCAACAGTTAAAAGGCATTGAGCTAAAAGCTCGCAAATTTTGAAAGACTAAGGGTGGGAAAATAAAAAATTAACTATCTAAGGGGGATTTATAATTATAAACTAAGGCTATGCAAAGGATAACAAGGCTTAACAATTGATGGAAGGCTAAATGATGATCAGTTATGACTAAGCATCATGTCATTCTAAATTATCTTTTCCAGTATTAAAAATACGAGTAAAATAATGCATTAAAAAGTATATACTACTATAT
This sequence comes from Rhipidocladum racemiflorum, assembly GCA_036346355.1. Taxonomy (NCBI): domain Eukaryota; kingdom Viridiplantae; phylum Streptophyta; class Magnoliopsida; order Poales; family Poaceae; genus Rhipidocladum; species Rhipidocladum racemiflorum. The sequence goes on along the minus strand of CM070569.1, from coordinate 74,062,815 downwards.
TATTGACAAAGCTGGGTTCAAAATGTTTAAGGGGTGTGGCTTGCCTTGTTGGGCTGAAGGGTCGTCTAACTCGTAGTAGCTGTAGTCTTGCTCTGTTCTGGACTAGTCCTGGAGAAGCGGGGGACGGGGGCGGGGTTTATAGCCGACGGGCGAGGGAGAGAGGAGGAGGCCGGACAGGCGGAGCGGCAAGGGCGACTGAGGCGCGGCCAGGTGGCGTGAGCGGGCGTGCACGGCCAGCAGGAGGGAGAAGCGGCAGTCGGGTGGGCGCGAGGCACTGGAGTTGCGGGAGGCGGCGACGCGATCAGGTGCGCTGGGTTGGGGAGATGGGTCGGAGGGAGCGGGCCGGGGAGCTGGGCTGGGGGAGTGGGCCGAAGGAGCTACGCCAGGGTAGGCCCAAAAACGAAAAGAGCCCAAAAACTAAAAAAAACAAATAAAATCTAAACAAATCCATTTTGAAATTTGAGGTTATTTCAGTACAACCTTCCTTGGAATGTTCTTATTAGGGATGGCAAGAGAGCTATTCCTCATAGAGAATGCCCTCCCATTCCCACTCCCTATTTAGCTATCAGGGGCAACTTTCCTCTTGTCCCTATACCCACTGGGAATTGGCGGGGAACGGGGCCTCAATAACAAGAGGAATTCAAATGAAATTGAGATAATTTCATTAATTTAGCATATGTTTTTGTAGTTGTACCTAAACTTATTAATGCACAGGAGGATAGAATAATAATAAATGAGTTAAATATTATAGATTATACAATATTATCTTAGTCTAAAGAGATGATACCAATTGTTTAGATATTTAATTAGATGTAGCCAAAAGTAAGTAAAAAAATTTCGAAGTGGAAACGAAGTCAAAACTGTCTACAATGGATTAGTTCCTCGTCTATATATGTACTGTACGATGGTTGTTGTGAAGCTATCGTCGAGTTAGGTTTGCTAGGTCTTTATAATATAATAGGAGTACTGTTTTCGCTGATCAGAGCTCACAAGCAAGCGCTCGTATACGGACATTATGTAGTCGCTTGACCAAGCATATGTTATGTATATGTCTTCTGCGCATGAAGAATTGTCGCTTCTAGAACTTTTATAGACTTAATTAACTAATCGATTGATGTGAACGGAGCTGAATAATTCTTAGAACCACGCATTTCATTCTTAATTCTGGGGTTAATTATGTTCCGGCCGGAGCGGAGGCAAGGCAGGCATTGGACCATCCGGGTCTAATCCAAGACCTCCTACGATAAACCTATATAAAAATATATTAAAAAATCAGTAAAATTGTAGTTTAGTTTAAAAAGTTACAGCTCGATGTAAGACATATATAAGGGAAAATTTGGTATTCTAGACAACATGTGTCCTGTATTTATAATTGTACACAACATATTTGAATATTTACAGAAATCTCACCTATACCCGAAATTAGGAATTTTGTGTACCCATTCCCGAAATTAGGAAATTCGGTTTTGCTGTATTTGAAATCCGTATTTTCGGGTATGAGGTGGCAGGGCCATACCCGAAATTGGCATTTTCGGGTATGGGGTGGCAGGGCTATACCCGAAAATGGCACGGCCATACCCGAAAATACCAATTTCGGGTATGAGGTGGCAGGGGCGAAAATGCAAATTTTTCATTGCTTTTGGCTTTCGCTGCTGCTTTTGTCCTTGGAGATGCTTGGCCGCATGCATTGGATTCGATGGCTGGCTCTTTTGCTTCACATGCATGCGCTAGTTACTCCTTTGCTTCACATGCAAGCGATTCCCTGACCGAAAGAGCAGACAACGTCAATCAATAAAACCCTAAACTACGGCTTTTGTCCTTCATCACTTGAGCTTATAACCTGAGCTTCCTGCGCTTCATTTGGTCCTTCGTCATTTGAGCAGAGCGTCGCTCCTTCGTTCGTTCCCGAGAGAAGAGAGCTCTTCAGTGCTTAGTTCTTTCCCGAGAGAAGAGAGCTCTTCCGTGCTTCGTTCAGCCCCGAGATAATAGAGCGTACAGACGAGAGATCTGTTTGTTGCTGTTCATATTTTGTTGATTTTTTGTGGAAGTGAAATTTTAGTCACTTATTTCATTCGTGTTTTTATTTTGCAGGTATTCTTCGGGTATATTTAATGGTACATTGCTTGAGCTTCATTGATCTTTGGTAGCATCAAGAAGGTTAGTTACTAATCTTTGTGAGCAATAGTATATTATGGACAATGTAGTGTTAGGTTAGAGTTAAGAAATCAGATTTGTGCAATTTATTAATGTTGCAGGCAGTGCAGCGTAGTTTTAAGTTAGGGTTAGTTATTATGACAGTAGTAGAAAACATTACTACCATGATTAGCAAAATTAGTACGATGGTGTTAGCACTAATTAGCAACATTAGTATGATGGTGTTTGCAATAATGAGTAGGACAGGATTAGCAATAATTAGTAATATTGTGTATGTTTTTGTACTACATGTGGCGAGAAGATAGTCCGCTGCAAAAATAACTTGTGGGAAGAAACGTCTTCTTGTCTTTGCGTTTGTACTACCATAAAAGGTACGTTTTCTTAAGGGCAGTAGCATGAAATATAATTTATGTGGTAAATTTGTGCTATTTATCATTGCTGTGGACACTGTAGTGTAGTGTTAGTTTAGGGTTAATTGTTCGGACGGTAATAGGAAGCATTAGTACCATGCTATTAGGAAATATTAGGGCATTATTAGCTAAAATGAGCACCGTGATAATATCAAAATTTGGTGGCACCATAGTAGCATTAATCAGTACATCGATATATAGCCAAGTGGTAGCTAAAATATAATGAGTATATGACAGTAGTAGAAAACCTTACTACCATGATTAGCAAAATTAGTACGATGGTGTTAGCAATAATTAGCAAAATTAGTATGATGGTGTTTGCAATAATGAGTAGGACGGGATTAGCAATAATTAGTAATGCTGTGTATGTTTTTGTACTACATGTGGCGAGAAGATAGTCCGCTGCAAAAATAACTTGTGGGAAGAAACGTCTTCTTGTGCTGCGTTTGTACTACCATAAAAGGTATGTTTTCTTAAGGGCAGTAGCATGAAATATAATTTATGTGGTAAATTTGTGCTATTTACCATAAAAGGTATGTCTTCTTGTGCTGTGGACAATGTAGTGTAGTGTAGTGTAGTGTAGTGTTAGTTTAGGGTTAAATGTTCGGACGGTAATAGGAAACATTAGTACCATGCTATTAGGAAATATTAGGGCAATGTTAGCTAAAATGAGCACCGTGATAATATCAAAATTTGGTGGCACCATAGTAGCATTAATTAGTACATCGATATTAGCAAAGTGGTAGATAAAATATAATGAGTAGTGTCGGCGTATTCTACACCAAGGTACCCGCTCCCCCGCGCTAAAAAAGGAATCAAGTGGCAGCCAGGGCGTGCTTGGGCCTTGCCCGCCACGAGAAAAAACCCATACGGTGGTCGCCCAATGACCGCGTGGCGTCTGAGCCAGGCCGCTGGGCGACCAGCAAGGTGTTCGTCCCAGCGGACGCGTGGCGTACAGGCCAGGCCGCTGGGCGACCAGCAAGGTGTTCGCCCCAGCGGACGCGTAAGCGTCTGAGCCAGGCGGCGACCAGCAAGGTGTTCGCCCAGCCAGACGCGTGGCGTCTGAGCCAGCGTGGCGACTGCAAGGTGTTCGCCCAGCCAGACGCGTGGCGTCTGAGCCAGGCGGCTGGCGACCGGCAAGGTGTTCTCCCACGGACACGCGTGGCGTACAGGTCAGGCCACTGGCACACCGTCCCCGGGATAGTCCTGTCGAGATCAGGGACATTAAATGCGAATCGTGCGCATTAAGTGTGGAAGCATGGGAGCTACAGCATGGCGGCGCGCCTTCCCCAGGCGCATCATGGCTATGGAAGACGTCACGACTATACCTCACCCCGTGACGGAACGGGCGGCGTTGGTGGGCATGGGGCCCGAGGCAGGATTGTGACGGATGCAGCAGACATTAATGTGACATAAGAATAGTGATGGGTGCATTAAATACGCCCGTAGCAATGCAATGATGATGGCTGGCAGTGTAAGCCTCCCATGCGCCCCCGTCAGCCCGAGGATAAAAGGGAGCCGGGGTGCATGGGAGAGAGGGTTCGACTCATTGTTAGCAGTTTCCCATCCCTTCCAGCAAGAGGGCAGGCAATACGAAGAAAGGCAGGACTAGGGCTATTGCTCTTGGAGGGCCTGAACACAGGTAAAAATCTCTTTGCTCCCAGTTAGCCTGAGTCTCCCGGTGCCCCGATCGTCACCGTCTTCCCTTCCGAGGCGATTGCCCCGAAAGCCCCTGTCGAAACCTCATAAGCACCCGTCTCGGAGGTGCCTGTTGGCTACCACGCCGACAGTGGCGCGCCAGGTAGGGGCTATTGGTGGTTAGATTGCCTACTCTATTTCACTCTCAGTTCGGGGCTCAGCGGGAGTAGGGGCGCTTGTCTGCATGGCGGAATCGCATTCCAAGCGCAGCAATCCGCCCGAGGTAAGGGGCGCCCGTAGCCGGTCCCGATGTTCGGAGAGGGGGCCGGGCCACCCGGGCCCCTCCGCCGCGGGAGCGGCGCACTTGGCTCCCACGCCTAAGGGTCAGCCTGTCCAACGGCGCTTGGCGCTGGGGGACGACACCCCCGCGCGAAGCCTTCAGGCGGCCCGGCTCCTCCTCGATCATCCTCCGGTGACCCTGGGGGACGACACCCCGGCCACTCCTTGGCTGCGGGATATCGTCCACCTGGTGGATGCTGCTCAGCAACAGGTTGAAGCGGCAACCCAGCCGGGGGCTTCCGGCATGAGGCGACAGGGAGCCCGCGCAACCGACGCGCCGGTTTCCAGCCGCCACACGACAATCTCTCCCGGCACCAAGGGCCGAGACAGGGGGAAGGGAGTCCTGGTTGCAACCCCCTCTGTAACGGGGGGATGGGCACGTGACTCCGCTTCTTCCCGCGGTCCTCCCGAGTCCAGGGGAAACCGCGAAGACCTTCGATCGCGCCTTGACGAGAGGCAACGTCAGCATGACAGTGACCCACGTCGTGCCCTCCGCGAGCGCCGCGGAGGTGCAAGACGGGGGGTTCCTCCCTCGGACTCTGGCGAGAGCGCAGGGTCGCACTCCTCATCCTCTCCTCAGGATCGAGGGGCTGGCGAACGACGCTGCTCCCCCTACAACGTCGGATGCCAGGCGTTCTCTCTCCGCCTTCGGCAAGCTGCATGGCCGGAGAGGTTCCGCCCCGCCTCCTTCGAGAAGTATGATGGTACCACCAACCCAGAGGAGTTCCTGCAGATCTACACCACGGTGGTGCGTGCGGCGGGAGGATCCGAGAAAGTAATGGCCAACTACCTCCCGACATCGCTGACGGGCTCTGCTCGGTCTTGGCTGCTTAACCTCCCGCAAGGCTCCGTACACTCGTGGGAGGAGCTGTGCGACATTTTTGTCGCCAACTTTCAGGGCTCTTACGCTCAACCAGGCGTGGAGGACGATCTCCACGCCTGGAGCGAGAAGAGGAGTCCCTGAGAGAGTTCATCCGGCGGTTCAGCCACTGCCGCAATACGATCCCCCGGATTTCTGAGCAGTCGGTGATTATCGCCTTCCGGAGGGGGGTCCGAGACCAGAAGATGCGGGAAAAGATGGCCACTCGCGTCATCTCAACCACGTCTGAGTTGTTCTCCCTGGCGCACAAGTGCGCCAGGGCGGCCGAAGCTCGGAAGAGCGCGACAAGACCTTCTGACTCCGGCGACGCTGGCACCTCGAAGTCCTCCGACCGCAAGAAGAAAAAGAAAAAGCGGCGGGAGGCAACCGTTAGGGAGGTCTTGGTCGCTGAGCCGGAGCCCAAGTCCCGGCGTCATGATGATCAGGACCAACGGGACGAGCGCCGGGGCCGGCGCGGCGACCGCAGGGACCGTCGCTCGCCCCGCCGCGAAAACGATGGTGGCAAGCCCTATTGCCCCATCCATCGGACAAGCGGACACGACTTGGAGGATTGCCAGGTTGTGTCCAAGTTGGTCGACAGGCGGCTCAAGAAGCGCCGTGAGAAAGACCACGAAGACGAAGACGACGAAGATGCGGCTCCGCTAGCCTTCCAGCAGGCGGAGCGCACGGTGGCGTTCATACATGGTGGCTCCGCCACCTACTCATCGAACTCGCAGTACAAGCGAGATCTGAGGCAGGTGTGCGCCACAACGTCATCCTCCGGGGCGAGCCGGCCGTTGAAGTGGTCAGAGCAGCCGATCACTTTCAGCCGGGCTGACCACCCGGAGAACACCTCCGGCCCTGGCCATCTCCCGATCGTGGTGTCCCCCACGGTCCGCAATGCGAAGCTGGGGCGGGTCCTGGTTGATGGAGGCAGTGCTATCAACCTGCTATCCGTTGGAGCGTACCAGGCGCTCCAAATCCCATACGAGGAACTTCGTCCGGCCCATTGTTTCACGGAGTTGCCCTGGGGTGGGCCTCTTACCTGGGGCAAGTCCGGTTTGTTACATTCGGAAGTTCGGAGAACTTCCGGACGGAGCTGGTGGATTTTGAGGTCGCTGATTTCGACCTCCCCTACAACGCCTTGCTCGGTCGCCCGGCCCTGGTCAAGTTCATGGCAGTGGCCCATTACGCCTACATGCTAGTGAAAATCCCAGGGCCTGGAGGTCCAATTACGGTGAAGGTGGATAGGTGGAAGCCTGCGCCTCGACAAGCGGTTGCAGGATCTGGCCGGCACCACACCGCTCGACGCGACAAGGGCGACAACCCGGCCTCCCCTCGGCCAAGACCCGTGCTCGCCTGAGACCCTTGGCGAGGCAAAGCGGTCCCCGTGGGCGAGGATGGCTCGGGCAAGGTCGTCAAGATTGGCACCGACCTCGATGCCAAATAGGAAGACGCGCTCGTCACCTTCCTCCGGTCTAACCTGGATGTGTTCGCTGGGAACCTTGAAATGACCGGGTCCCCAGTGGAGGTGATCGAGCACCGATTAACAACGCTCCCTGGAGCGCACCGGTTCGGCGAAGATCCGTGGCGGCGCTGAGCGGCAGGATGCCATTCGGGATGAAGTGGAAAAACTTTTGTCCGCTAAGATCGTGCGGGAGGCCACCTACCCAGTGGTGGCCAACCACGTGCTTGTAAAGAAGTCCAACGGGAGGTGGCGAATGAGCATCGACTTTACTGACCACAACAAAGCCTGCCCCAAGGACCAGTACCCCTAGCCGCGGATAGACATCGTAAATCGATTCTCTGGCGGGTGCAGCTCTATGCTTCCTCGACGCCTACTCCGGCTACCACCAGATCAGCATGGCGCAAGAAGATGAAGAAAAAACTGCTTTTGTGACTCCCCTCGGTGTATACTGTTATGTCAGGATGCCTTTCGGGCTGAAGAACGCTGGCGCCACCTATCAGCGGGCCATGCACATAGTGTTTCGGCCTCAAATAGGGAAGAATCTGGAAGTGTATGTCGATGACCTGGTGGTAAAAACAAAAAAGGCCGATGAGCTCGTTCAGGATCTAGAAGAGACCTTCTCTCGCCTCAGAAACTACTGTCTGAAGTTGAATCCCGAAAAGTGTGTATTTGGTGTCTCATCTGGAAAGCTGCTCGGTTTCCTGGTCTCCAGCCGTGGAATCGAAGTCAATCCGGAAAAGATAGAAGCGATCGAGCGGATGCAGCCGCCTACCCGGCTCAAGCAACTGCAATGCTTGGCTGGCCGGCTAGCCTCCCTGGGCCGGTTCATATCCCGGCTCGGGGAAAAAAGTCTGCCACTGTTCAAGCTATTGAAGAAGACCAACTCATTTGAATGGACCCCAGAAGCCCAGCGAGCATTTGAAGATCTGAAGAAGTACCTCTCTTCCCCCCCAGTGCTAGTCGCCCCTGAGCCAGGCGAGCCGCTACTGCTGTATGTGGCGGCTAGCCCTTCTGTAGTGAGCGCGGCGCTGGTGGCGGAACGTGAAGGTGTCCAACGGCCGGTCTACTACATCAGCAAAATGCTACATGACGCAGAAACAAGGTACCCTCAGGCTCAGAAGATGGTCTATGCCGTGGTGGTAGCATCGAGAAAGCTGCGGCACTATTTTCAAGGGAGGGAGATCACAGTGGTCTCCTCATATCCTTTGCGCGAAATCCTCCTGGCAAGGCGAGAGGGCGCATCGCAAAGTGGTCCGTCGAGTGGGGAGTTCGGCGTCAAGTTCGCTCCTCGTACTGCGATAAAGAGTCAAAGGCTGGCGGACTTCGTAGTCGAGTGGACTCCAGCCGAGCCCAAAGCCGATGAGGTCCCCGCGTCCTCCCCCTGGACGCTCTTCTTCGACGGGTCGCTTCAGGCTTGAAGGCGCGAAGTGAGTTCTTCTGGTCTCTCCGACCGGGGACCTCCTCAAGTACGTGGTCGTCCTCGACTTCAAGGCCACTAACAACGTCGCCGAGTATGAGGGCTTGCTGGCTGGGCTGCGGGCCGCCGCAGCCGTCGGCGTCCGGCGCCTGCAAGTAAAGGGCGACTCCCTGCTGGTCGTCAATCAGGCAAGGAAAGATTTCTCCTGTCCCGACCCCGTCATGGCGGCGTACCTGGCGGAGGTCAGGAAGTTGGAAAGGCATTTCGAAGGGTTGGGGTATACTCACATCCCCCGACGCGACAACCATCTGGCAGACGAGCTCGCCCAACTCGCCTCAACCAGATCCCCTGTGCCGGTCGGGGTCTTTGAAGAAAGGCTTCCGCGACCGTCCATCGCAGCCCCCGTTTCTGGTGGGGACGATGGTGATGCCGCTTCAGCCCTCGCCCGTGGAGGGAAAGTGGTTCCGGCGGAAACGCTTGGCAGCGGTGGAGTGCCCGACGGCCACCTCGTGGTCGCTGCTTGACCGGGAAGGCACATGGATGGATCCGATCCTGGCCTACGAGGGATCAAGAATGCCCGACGATGATGCGTCGGCGAAGAAGGTAGCACGAAAGGCCAAGTGCTATACCCTGGTGGCGGGGATCTATACCGCCGGGTAAGAACGGAATTCTTACGAAGTGCGTCACTCGGGAAGAGGAGCGGTTTGCTCTCGATATCCATGGAGGCGTGTGCGGGAGCCATGTGTCCGGACGAACGATGACGGGAAAAGCTTTCCGTCAAGGGTTCTATTGGCCAACCGCCCTCCAGGATGCTTGCGAGCTGGTGAGGAGATGCGAGGCGTGCCAGTTCCACGCCAAGCAGATCCACCAACCGGCCCAGGCCCTGCAAACTATCCCGCTCTCTTGGCCCTTCGCGGTCTGGGGGCTGGATATCCTGGGCCCGTTCCCGCGGGCCACAGGGGGCTACACCCACCTGTTCGTCGCCATTGACAAGTTCACCAAGTGGGTGGAAGCCGAGGCAGTGAGATCTATCACCGCCGCAGCTGCAGTCAAGTTCATGCAAGGGATTTTCGCCCGCTTTGGGGTCGCCAACCGCATTATCACCGACAACGGCGCACAGTTCACCAGCGCGACCTTCTTGGATTTCTGTGAAGAGATGGGCACCAAAGTCTGCTTTGCCTCGGTCGCCCACCCCAAGAGCAACGGCCAGGTCGAGCGGGCCAACGCGCTGGTGTTGAAGGGCCTCAAAACCCGGGCGTTCGACCGACTCCACAAGCGTGGCGCCCGGTGGACCGAAGAACTCCCGGCTGTGTTGTGGTCACTTCGGACCACTCCTAGCCAAGACTCACGGGAAACTCCTTTTTCCTGGTCTACGGCGCAGGTCGTATTCTCCCTTCGAATTGGGGGGGATCACCCCGCGTCGCAGCATTCGCAGAAGAGGAGCAGGAGGATCTGCGCCAGAGCGACGTCAACCTCCTGGAAGAGGCGCGAGATCGAGCTGCTTTGCGCGCCGCAAGATACCAACAAAGTCTCAGGCGGTACCACGCCTCCCGGGTCAATGAAAGAACGCTGGCAGTGGGCGACCTGGTCTTGCGAAGAATCCAGTCGCATGCCGGGTCGCATAAACTGTCTCCCCAGTGGGAGGGACCCTTCAAAGTGGTCTCAGTCTCTCGTCCCGGGGCGGTCAGGCTGGCCACTGAAGAGGGTGAAGAGCTAGCAAATTCCCAGAATATAGAAAATCTGCGCAAGTTCTACCCCTGATCGGTTGTAAGTCCTAGGGTCTGTCCCCCGACCGGCCGGAGTGTGTTTTCCTCTCCGCCGTGGGTCGGGAGAGACCTTGTGTTTAAAATTAAATATTCGCTTTCTTTATCTGAAGCTTTTGTTCTTTCTGCCCTCCCTTCGGTCTTTTGCCCACTGCTGGGCAGCGCCAAGGCACTCGCCCCCGGTGCCCTGCCGCCTTGCAAATACCCAGTAGTATAGACGGAATCGCTAAGTGAGAGCGGCGTCTGAAGCTAGGCGGTTGGGCGGCTGGTTCAGCACGGCCCCCGGCACGGCCATGACACTCCGGGTGTCCCCGTGGGGGTCGGCGTCTCGAACACCGTTGCCAAAAGCCCAAGGTCCTGCCACGACTCGCTAAGTGCTTGTTCCCTAGAGGCTACCTGTGAGGCAAAATTTTGCTAAGGCGAAAGGATTGAGGGCCGAGGTCCCGCGGCGCAAGACTTTAAGTCTTTAAGTGATTACGTGCTCGTTCGTATGGAACCAGAAAAATTTACGGCGAAAGCATGTTTTTTATGCAACTTAGCAGGGAGTTTACATTACTATTTCATTCGAAATGGCAGTTACCTAAAGTTTTGCAGGCAAAGTCACCACCAAAAAAGAAAAGAAGAAAAGCTACTGAGGGGGCGCTGGAGGGTCCTCCGGGTCATCTGCCGCCTCCTCGGCGGCCGCCGCGTCTTCAGCATGAGGGGCCACGTCCAGCACCGTCGCCACGTCCTCCGCCACTGCCTCCATCTGGGGGTTCTCCATCGCTAGCTGGGCGGCAACCTGCTCGGAGGCTTCGTGAACTCGCTCCTCCGCCTGCGCCCAGTCACCCTCTAGCCCTTGGACGGCAACCGCGGGATTGAAGTTGGCGTCACGACTGGCGCAGCAAGCCAGCACGTACTTTGCCGTGGCCGCTGCAACTGCGCGCCCCTCTTGGGCGGACCGAGCGGAAAGGGCAGCAGGCAGGCGCGTGAGGAAGTCCGCGGTCTGGCAGAGGCAAAAGGCGTAATGCCGTGGCCTCTCCTCTAGGGATGTAAGTGGGCTTGTTGGCGGTGACCCGCATCACCCGCTTCAGGAATACCAGGAAGTCCACAACAATGCTCATGATCTCCCATGCGGCATCTGGGGAGGAGGTGACAACCACCGGGAACTCGCAGAACCGAAGCATCATGAGCGGGCCATGCCGATTATCATATTTTTCTTCTCGTTCCCCTCCTCAAGCAGCGCAGTGGACTTCCTGGTCTTCTTAAAGCGGGTAATGCGGGTCACCGCGAACAAGTCCACTTACATCCCTACTCTCCTCCCGCGGACCCGGTTGCTCCAGCCCCAATGGAGCGAGGCTGGCCACCGTCCGATCGAAGGCGTGACGCAGCATCCGCAGTGTCTCCACCTCCGATTGAGTCCGGTCAGCTCTCTCCGCCTCGGCTCGCGGAGACGCTGGCCAGCGGCCGGTGCTTTGCTCGCCGCTCGCTCCGCCGCAGCTGCAGCTCGGCCCGCCCCGATCGTGCAGTCCGCCACCTCCTTGCGGGCGGTTGATTTGATTCCGCCTCCGTCAACCGCTCCTGCTCGTCACCAGGCGATTGCTCGTCTTTGAGTAGAGCTCGCCGAACGCCAGCGAGGCATCGGCGTCCGCCGAAGGAACGGAGGCGATGGGAAGTTCCGGGGTAGGGGCGGGGCGAGCAGGCCTTAGTCTGGCGGCGACGACCGCAGCAGCGGCTGCCTGAGGATCGCCCGCCGGCCCCTGACCGCCCTGGGACTCGGCGACCCCGGCTGACGCAGCCCTGACGGCCGCGGCACCTTGACTGTCCCCGGCACGAGCAGCGGGAATATCCGGAGCAGGAACCCTGGACAAGGGAGGAAATAACGGTAAGGATTAATCTTAACGAAAATTTTTATTGTATTTGCATCCTCAGGTGAGTACCTGGGCGCTGGCCTTGGGAAGCGGGGCACGCTCGGAACAAGGACCAGCCCCCCGCGGGGAGGCGGGGGCGGATCCGCCGCAGCCAACGGAGGCGGAGGTAGACCCGTCACTGCTGGCGGCGGAGGCGGAGGCGGAGCTAGACCCGCCCCTGCTGGCGGCGGAGACGGAGGCCGAGGAAGGACCACCGCTGCTGGTGGCGGTGGCGGCACAAAAGGTATTGGCGGCGGAGGGTCCAACGTCGCGCCCCCGGCAGGAGCGAGGGTGGATGACCCCCCGCCAGTCGACGAGCCCCCCGCCACCACGGAGGAACCCGCTGCCGCAACCGAAGAAGCCCCCGCGGCCGACGTGGAAGCCCCCGCGGTCGACGTGGAAGCCCCCGCCCCGGCCGGGCCCAGGAGGCGGGGTCTCTGGGAAGGATGGGCGGAGTCGTCGTCAGGACGCCTGCGCCTCGCTCGGTCGCCCCTCCCCTGACCGCCTGCGGGAGGAGGATCCCGGATCGTTAAGGGCGCCTGGCGTGTCACGACGGGCGAGCCCATGGCGTCCATCGAGGGCAGGGCGCGGATTATTGCCGCGCGCTCCCCGGGGGACAGCCGGCAAAGTGGGACCGCGCCCGCCGGAAACGGTGGGACGGGGCCGGATAGGCCCAGTTGCAGCATCCACCGGTCGATCACGTCATCAGCCAAATTCCCGGCGGCTGTCGGCACGAGAAGGAAAAGAAATCGCAGGAGGAAAGAAACGCTGCAAGAATCAGGTTTTGCCAGAAGAAAAACAGAAGTAGCAAGGAATGACGCAGAGCGGAGCAGGTTACCTCCGGGGATACTCCGGGTCCCATCGCCCACGCGGCGCAGGGGGCACAGCCTCCGGGTAATAAAATCCCGGATCACCATTGCCCCCGTCAGGCCCGCCGTCCGCAACTGGTCGACACGGGCCAGCATCGCCTGGAGCTCGGGCGCGTCACTCACTGGAGCCCCCCAGTTGGGGTTGCTGACCGCCGGGCCAGGCGGAAGCTCCAGCACTTCAATGCATTGTCGTCCTCGACGTCTGACCACTCTGCGCCTTGATCCCTCCAGTTGGACCGGCAGTCCAAGGGGATATAGTGCGCAACGCTCCCGTCGCGGAGCCGCAGGTGACAGCTCCCGGAAACCGGCGGAGTACCGCCCGCGGCGCGAAGGGTGTAAAAGAAGCGAAAAAGAAGAAGGTTGGGTAGCACTCCCACGAACATCTCGCAGAAGTGAGCAAAGGCAGAAAGGAGGATAACAGAGTTGGGAGGAAGGTGAATGTGGTGAATGGCGTAGAAGCTGAGAACAGAAAGATAGAAGTCGGAGACCGGCGGTAGTAGGCCGGCAAGGAGCTGCCACCCGAAGAAAACCACTTCCCCAGGCCGACAGTGGGGCTCGGCGATCCGGCCAGCGGGCGAAGGGCGCCCCCGGCGATGTTCTGGGAGAACCTAGCGGCCCTCTCCTCCTCAATGATCGAAGAAGGAAGCACCGGAGCCATCGGGAGGATAGGGATTTCGAAGCGTAACCGCAAAGGGGATGAAGCGAAGAAGCCTGAAACGTCGGAAAGAGGTGGAGTGCAGAGAGTTGAAAGGGGGAAGAACTACTCCCCCTTCGATCGGCCTTTTATAAGGCCGCGGAAGGCGAACCGGCGGGAAAACCGAAAAGGCGCGGCGATTCGAAAAAGAGGAAGTTTAAGAGCCTCATAAATGGGGCGCATCCCAAGGAACGTGCGGCGGTTACAAGGAGGAGGTAACCGCGCAAACCGTTCGGGAATCGGAGAAGCCAGAAGATCTTTTTTGCAAGGCGCGTGGACCTTTGAAGGGTCCCACCCAGGAGCCGGAGCAGTTCACAAGCCGCCAATTAAAGAAGAAGAGCAGAAGACCAAAAAGCGCTCCTAGGTGGGCCCGGGGGCTACTGTCGACGTATTCTACACCAAGGTACCCGCTCCCGCTAAAAAGGAATCAAGTGGCGGCGGGCGTGCTTGGGCCCTTGCCACGGCAGCGAAAAACCCATACGGTGGTCGCCCAATGACGTGGCGTCTGAGCCAGGCTGGCGACAGCAAGGTGTTCGTCCCAGCCAGACGCGTGGCGTCTGAGCGAGGCTGGCGACGGCAAGGTGTTCGCCCAGCGGACACGTGGCGTCTGAGCCAGGCGTGGCGACGGCAAAGGTGTTCGCCCAGCCAGACGCGTGGCGTCTGAGCCAGGCGGCTGGCGACTGCAAGGTGTTCGCCCAGCCAGACGCGTGGCGTCTGAGCCAGGCTGTGCGACCAGCAAGGTGTTCTCCCCAGCGGACACGTGGCGTACAGGTCAGGCCACTGGCACACCGTCCCCGGGATAGTCCTGTCGAGATCAGGGACATTAAATGCGAATCGTGCGCATTAAGTGTGGAAGCATGGGAGCTACAGCATGGCGGCGCGCCTTCCCCAGGCGCATCATGGCTATGGAAGACGTCACGACTATACCTCACCCCGTGAGCAGGCGGCGGCGTTGGTGGGCATGGGGCCCGAGGCAGGATTGTGACGGATGCAGCAGACATTAATGTGACATAAGAATAGTGATGGACGCATTAAATACGCCCGTAGCAATGCAATGATGATGGCTGGCAGTGTAAGCCTCCCATGCGCCCCCGTCAGCCCGAGGATAAAAGGGAGCCGGGGTGCATGGGAGAGAGGGTTCGACTCATTGTTAGCAGTTTCCCATCCCTTCCAGCAAGAGGGCAGGCAATACGAAGAAAGGCAGGACTAGGGCTATTGCTCTTCGGAGGGCCTGAACCTGGGTAAAAATCTCTTTGCTCCCCCCCGTTAGCCTGAGTCTCCCGGTGCCCCGATCGTCACCGTCTTCCCTTCCGAGGCGATTGCCCCGAAAGCCCCTGTCGAAACCTCATAAGCACCCGTCTCGGAGGTGCCTGTTGGCTACCACGCCGACAAGTAGCACGTTATCAGGAAAATATAGTGAAACCATAATAGCAATAATCAGTACGTCGAAAATTTTAGAAATGAGATGGAAAATTTTAGGTAGGAATAGGGTCTTGTTCTTCCATATTTTAGTATGAGATGTTATAATGATATTTAATTAAGTGTTGTTGAACAATTATGAAATGTTGTTGGTATGGTAATGTTGCATAAAATGTTTGTTCTTTTACGTGTATTAGCATGAAATATAAGATTAGTACATTTTCCCTCCCCTCACTCCTATGAAATGTTAAAACAGCGGTGGGAACAAGGTCAAAAGAGCTATGAAATGTAGCGTAGATTTTTTCAGATTTTCAGTACAACTTTCCAACTGAGTTAGCCTGGTTTTGTAAAAATTAGAAGTGAGATTAGCGTATATTTTTTTTTAATAAAATTCTGACAACAGCACAAGGTCCAATTTCATATTTCCGGTTTTCGATTTATCAGAGGTGTAAAAAGGTCTTAATAATTATTGAAAATTTTTGAGAGAGGTTATCAAGACAATACTAAGTTCCAATAAAATTTTGAAGTCAGAAGGATAAGTATTTTTCTTGTAGAAATTATTTTAGTACAAATCTCAGATTTTTCGAAAACGTTTCTTTTAATCTGTAAGGGTATTAAAACACTTTTTTTTCTGAAATTTTTACCAAAGGTAGACAGTGTTAGGTAGAGTAATTAGTAAAATTTTAAGCTCTGGACCAGGTAGCAAACTTTGGAATAAATTCTGACATTGCTGTCTTTTCACATGTTTTTAAAGAAATTTACTTTGTGTAAATTTGTAAATTACTTTTCACTGAAGTATAAGCCTTTCACAGCTCATAATACGAGATCATGTGCATTAATACGAAATATGAAAAGTTCGAATGATATTTCGTGAAATGTTATCGGAGAAATATTTTGTGTTTAGTAACTTTCAATATTATGTGTGTGCGACAGACGGACATGCCTTTCAAAATTTATTTCGGGGAACGTCCCGCAGTGTTGCATGGGAGATTCGTGAGCATTGACAACTGCCTGCACGTAGATAGCAGTATAGCCACCCCGAATGAACTGTGGGAGCTGAAATCACATGTCCTCGCTCTGTTCGGTGCGAACCCTGAGACGCACAGAGTTCGTCTAGAAGGGGTTCGCCCACGATTGGTCCCCAACACCTCGACGGTTGTGCACACGCTCTTCCCGTTACGTAGCGAAAGCGCGTGGGCTTTGTATGTCGACAAAGCGGGTGGAGAGAATTTCGAGGTAGGAGTGTACGTGGAGATATTGCCACGGCACGATGCCGGAGCGGTGGCATCTACCTCCGAAGCAGTAGAACATGGGATATCGCGCACACCACCCGAACCAGACATTGTGGAGGAGGGGACATCAGGGGGAGTGGAAGAAGAAGCCGAGGCGGGGGAGGTTGATGGGGAATGCATGGATAATGAAGACGGCGGAAGCGGGGATGAAGAAGCGGCGGAGAATGATGACCCAAGACCGGCTGTACAGTACTTCCAGGGCATGGGTCTGCTGAATTGTACCATGGCGGATTACAGTAAGATATCCGCGTCGCAGTACGCCCAGAACCATGTCCAAACTGGACAAGTGTTCGCTAACAAGTTGGAGGTCATTCACTTTCTTAGCAACTATGCCATCGTGACAAGACGGGAGCACACTCTTCTCCGTTCGGACAGGACGCAGTATGAGGTTAGGTGCAAGAAGTATCCGGATTGTCCCTTCTTTGTGCGAGCTCTGGAGCGCAAGCACGAAGACCACTTTGAGATACGTACATACATGCCTCATACGTGCACAGAGGAGTCCATAAGGAACATGAGCGGACTTGCAGACGCGAGGTTCATAGCCCAACTCCTGCTGACCGTCGTTGGAAGCGACATAGAGATGACTCCCCGTAAAATTATGGAGGAGGTGCAGAGTAGAAATGGGATGGTCATCACGTATCATACGGCCTGGAGAGCGGCGAAGGCATTGAAGATCTTTGTTCGGGTTTCGAGGAGTCTTTCAACTATGCCCCTAGGTTGCTACGGAAGATAGCCATGACGAACCGGGCACCGCGATTCGCGATGGTGATGAGCCCGTCATCTTTGGAAGACGGGTCCTTGGCCCGATGGACCGGTACCTCTTCAGGGTATTCTGGTCATTCGGGCAATGCATCGAAGCTTTTAGGCACTGCAGGCCAGTGCTATGCGTGGACGGGACATTCCTGAGTGGGAAGTTCCACGGGACGCTGCTAACTGCTCTCGCTGCGGATGCAAATAACCAGATCCTCCCGGTGGCGTTCGCTCTCGTGGAGAGCGAGAACAATGATAGTTGGTTGTGGTTTCTGACTCTACTGAAGGGCCGGGTCGTCGGTCCCCGGGAGCGCGTGTGCGTTGTCTCGGATCGGAACAAAGGCCTTCTCCACGCGTTGGATGTCCTGCACGACAGCACTTCCTCCGCGACGAGCTGGCCCGATGTCGAGAGAAGATGGTGCATGCGCCACCTTGGCGCGAACCTGTACACAAGGTACAAGAACAAGGCGTTGGTGAAGAGATTCAAAGCTATGTGCCTGCAGAACCAACAACACAAGTTCAACGCGATATGGGCCTTGGTGAACGAGACCACCTGAGAAGATGATGGAGGACGACCAATCCCAGCAACAGCAACTCCTTTCGCAAATGGTGGGAGGCCAGACCGTGTATTCTAGAACTCGGCCCAGCTTCAGCCAGTGGATCGCGGGGAAGCCAGCGGAGCGGTGGGCGCTACTCCACGACACGAACGGAGCGAGGTATAGACGAACTATAGATCAGCGCAGATCATGTCACCTCCTTGTTTTAACTTCCATAGAAGCTAACATACACCATGACAGGTACAACGTCATGACAACAAACATAGCGGAGGCGTTCAACAACGTACTGAAGGGTGTGTGCGCCCTCCCGTTGTGTTCAATCATTGAGCTCACGTTCTACCGGGCGGCTGATTACTTCCGAGATCGTGGAAATGTGGCCGAGGTGTGCGTCACCACGTACGCACCCAGAGTGGAGAAGATGCTCGCGGAGAGGCGGGGGAAGGCGCACTTCCACCGCACAAGGATTTATGACCTGGGGATGAATAAATTTGAGGTCATGTGCAAGCGCAAACATGCATCCGGGTATCTCGCGGGGGACACCGTGCAGCAATGTCAGCTAGGGGCCGAGGAAGTCTCATGCACGTGCAACAAGCCAAAGCTTCAGCACATTCCGTGCTCCCATGTGTTGGCGGCATGTCGCGATATGGGTGGAAACGATGCATCACAGTACATCTCGCCTTACTACACCGCGCATGCTTTGAAGAACACGTGGCGTCCGAAGATGAGTTCGTTCTCAATTGGAGAGAACTACAAGCTCATGGAAGGCCCAACCTGGAAACCACATCCCGCGAGTAGGCGCACACAGCAAGGTAGGCCAAGGGCCAGATTGCAAGGTGACATGGACGCGGCTGATGCGGTGGACGGTTTGCGAAAGTGTAAAATATGCAGACAACCCGGACACGACCGTAGGAGGTGCCCCAATGCACCCAGTACGTAGTCGTCTCCACTGGATTATGTGCAATTTGGAGCTATCGAAATGTATCTGTAATTGGGAGCTATCGAAACGTACTCGTCTCCCCTGCTATGTTACGTTGCTTTTGAACTTGTATTTGTAATTTGGAGCTATCGAAATGTATCTGTATTTGTCGGGAATGCACGTCTGATTCTTCAAGCTTGTGTAAATGTACTTTGATGTCATATATCATTTGTACCCTTCTAGCCCATCAAGGGACAGCCGTTGGTTCTTCGTCGCCCCAGCAGGCAGCACTGGCAGCACTACATAACGGGAAGGTATTACAATCACTAGTTGTTTTATGTTCATAATGTGCATGCTATTATGAAATCTCTTAATCTGGAGTTCACGCAGGTTTGGTGTCCCGTACGAACAGAAGGAAAATGGGGTGTCCATGACCTGGCTGCGCACATTGCAGGAGTACAACCCCTGCCCACGATGCCGATTTAAGATACGAATCTGATCTTTGCGCCACTACGAGGTCTACCTTTACTACTTGTTGGGTGGTGTGATGTTCACGTCCACCGCAGGAGACCTGATCTTCCCGCACATTGTGTCCATTGCTCGTCAGTTGGCCGGTGAGCTTGATGACATCCCGGCCTACAGCTGGGGATCTGCGGTCCTGGCGGACACTTATCGTGGATTGTGCGATGCATGCCATCGCCTGACACACAGGGGCACTATTACTGGATGCCTGCAACTCCTTCAGATGTGGAGTTGGGAGTACCTTCCGATCTCTCGGCCAGGGATCCGTATTCAATATTACCCTGTTTCCGTCAACGATGCCATGCCAGATACCAATCGGCCTACAATGGGGTACCGTTGGATGCACGCACGACTTCAATGGTCGCCGAACGGTGACCATTGGTGCTACACGCGTGTTGTCGCCGATCTAGACCTGCTGACCGCGGCACATGTGAACTGGGATCCTTGGTCTCCGCAAAGAGCCGCAGAGATTGCGACGGGCGCCAGATATCGGTGGTGCATGATGGACTACCCCACTGTGGATGACCACATGCTTCCTCGCTCTACATGAACACCGTAGAGGTGTACTCGCTGAAACGGATCGAGAGGCGATTCGGTTTTCGCCAGATAGTCCCCGTTCCACCACCGCGGGACGCCGGGAGATCTCACGGGTATGCATTTACCTCTTTTCAATATGTGCCCTATCTATGCAAATTTGACAATGTAACGTCTGTGCATTTGTAGGAGACGCGCGAAGAGGCGGTCGGGCCGCGATGGATCGAGCAACGTCCATGCCACCCACATTACGCGGTGGAGCAGCGGTGCATTTCAGGAGGTTGTCTTACCCTCTGTGCCATACGACCCCCAGGAATATGACAACTACCTGACATGGTATCGTCCGCGCACCCGCGCCACATTGCTCAGCAACGAGGTCGACGAACGAGCAATGGCCTATCCTGAGGACCGATCTCGACAAGTCCACATTTTGGTACTAAATATACCCCTAAATAATGTCCTCAGTAAATTTCTTAACCCTCTCATTCTAATACCCCAGTAATGCTATGCAGACGCAGGAGGCATCCGAGCTGTACACCGAAGCGGATCGACTTGCGGGGCAAAGTGAAGGCACCTCTGGCTCCTCATCAGCAAGAAATCCAATGAGAAGGTACCTCGCATCCAGGGGGGCACGCATCATGTCCGCTATCCGTGGCCTTGGAGGATGGTCACGGACACACGGCCGCAGCTCCAGCTCATATCCCATGGAACCTGGCGCTAGCTCACAGCCGAGGCGATCCTGCACCGTCCGTCCGGCCACTGCTGAGGGAGCCGATGTCGCTCGACGTGCATCCATGTCCCATGCACCGAGCCATTCATCGCGACGTCATGCCACCCCACCTGCTGAAGTACCGGCTGACGAAAGACCGGGTCCTTCACATCATGAGGACATGCCCGGTCCTTCCAGTCCTCACCCTCCCACAGGTATTCCCCATGTATCAGAGGCCTTTGGGGCAGAGGTCAGTTCCGCACCACAATGGAGCGGGCCCGAAGTTTTCGACGAGGACTTCTTCAATGCGCCAACCTTCACTGGCCTATTAGGCATGCAGCCACAGGGGCCTCCGCACCAGGCGGGGACCTCACAAACATCGACGTATGTAGGCCATACAGCTCCCCTAGGGCCTGTTGATCCACGTGAGTGGTTCAACACGATCTCCGCGAGCGGAGGAGGCTACTCCATCGCAACGGGCCCCCCTCCCCAAGACGAGGATTTGGATGTACCAAAGAGCACGGGAGGTTGGGTCCGTCACAGGCCGCGGGACAAAGGGAGAGACATGCACCACTGGTGTTTAGCCCTGAGGATTTGATCAGAAGGCAGGCTCAACGGCGAAGAGGGAGACAGTGACGCTTGAAGCTAATCGGTTAGTTCACAATCGAGAAGAGGATCCGAGAAGGTGTGGAGGACGAGCAGATTTTCACATTTGGTGTTCGTCGCGTGTTTTTCGTGGATTCTCAAGGAAGGACTCTAGGTAAATTTCCAAAAAAATTTCCCCTATTCTACTCAGGGTTGGGAGTGTTTTAGATCTGGTGGTGTTTGGTTTGGATGGATTTTGATGGGCTAGAAGGGTAGTTGTTCACGTGGTGCTGTTTCTGAAAGGGGAGATTTTGCAGTGCGGATTTTTTCGCATTTTACGTGACATAGATGATTTTTCCTGCAAAAACCTATAACTAAAAAGTTGTAGATAACGTCGCGACCTAGCTTCTGTAATTTTTCCAGATTTTTTGGGGCGTCGGTCTGAGAGTTATCGCTGTTAGAAGATGACAAACAGAATCTGGAAACAGATTTCGTCCACTGTGTTGGACGGTTGTTTAGGCATATTTAACAGCGGAATTGAATTTTTTGACCTTCATGAAAGTTGTATATCTCATCAATATCTAGCTACTGTAATTTTTTGGTATTTTTATGAACATTATAAAAAAGATAATAAATTTGGAAGAGAGGGTGCTGCTTTGTTCGATCCAGACAGATCGGGGTTTTTTGGCGTTTAAATGGGAACGGTGAGTAGGAAGCGTGTGTTTGAATTTTTATTGTACAACAGTTTAGATTTATGGGGTGTTACACTAATGTTTCACTCTAATGTTTTAATATATGCCAGTTTGTGCTCCGTTTGTTTGTCTATTCTTTGTAGGAACCTTGAAGTCGACATGAATGGATGGGAGTGGTGGCACGGTCACGTTTTGCATTAGCACAGTTTCATACTAACTAATTGCTTGTAATGTTATTGAGTTTATATCTTGTAATTATTCTGTGGTACTTGCATGTAATAAGTTGGGCCATGATGGTTAGTTCGTACCATGAGCCATGTTTGTGATTGGTTGGTTTTCTTAAGTTTCAATCTTATTGTCGTATTAAATGTTGTCTTTGGTCTGTGGAGTGGATGTCCTAGTTTCAGGGGAGGTGCTGACGAAATTTCTAGTAAAAGTTAGCGTTGGCAATAGCACTTAGGGTTATTGTGGCAGTATATTTGTGTAGCAAAGAAAGGTAGTCCATATATCGGACGGAGCGGACTTGCTCATCGATATAAGGACTACGATATGCATAACAAATATGTCATGGACACCTCTCCTTCCATGTAATAAGGACTACGATATCCATTACAAATATTCGCTATGTGCTGACTAATATTCCTATTTCTTGCAATAAAATATGCGATGCTGGTATTTTGAGCCCATTTGCAGTATTGAAAACAAAAACCGAATTTGGGGATTTTGAGCTTCTCTTTTTTTTTGAAATCTGGGCACTACTTCAAACCGGCATAACTTACTCCAAATTAATCCAAAATAAGCAAACAAATACATTTTTGAAATCTACTCGAAATTCCCTACAAGTTCTCAGGCAATTTTTTTTCCAAATTCGGCCTCCAATTAATTCAAATTAGCAGCTCAATATCCAATTCACCAATTTCGTCCATTTCGGACAGTCGAAACTAAAAATGGCATAACTTTCTAATGGAATGTCCAAATGGATTGATTCCAGTTGGAGATGCTAGATAATTTCACCCTCTACAACTTCCTAAGCAAATGTAAACTCCAATTCGGCCTCTAACTAGCTAGAATTCGCAGAAAACTGAGAGCCAAAAATCTGCCCGACCAAGCAAACTTTCATCTCGCGGTTGTGTGGTGGAGGGAGGAAGAAGAGGGAGAAGCTCACGGTTTGGGAATGAAGTGGCTGCCACCCACACCACATAACCCACACTTTCATCTCCCCAAAAAACCCCCCAAGCAAACCAACCAAATTGGCTAAGTCCTCCAACAGAAAACAGCGCTAGATTCACTTTTTGAGCCAAGTTTAAAGTCAGTGTTTGACACCGGATTGGCGATATGACTCCACCACTATATAGAGAAATGTTTTTACTTCGCAACCATGTAACCCGCGCACTCTAGGTCATTATAGATTGCCAGTTACAAGGCTCCAAAGTTGGTTGAAAGTCACAAGTGCGGACTGAAATTTTTGGCTCTAAACTTTTGGTTAAGCTTGGGATACTCCTAAGTGCCAGTTTAGGACATTAACTGAAGCCGGGAATTTACCTTAAGAGCAGCTAAAACTTAATTGATGCGAAACTTAGCCGCTATAATCGAATTCGAATTCGGGACCGTGACAGCCTGCAGGACATATCATGCCGTAAGCATGGCTGTCATAACCTGTCCGAAATGTCATGTCAAATGCATGTGTGGTACAGACTGCCCGAGTCGTCTCGTCAAAGCATAGCTGCCAAAGCCTGACTGGCACCTCTCTACCAGCTAGAAAGCTGTATGCATATGTCGGTATCAAGCATAGACACAGATGCAAAGGAATCCGATGCTGGCACGTGCAGCTTTCCTGTCCAGGCCCCTCGCCTCGCACGCTAATGTGCCGCCAATTTGTATTGCCCTTGCGGTGCGGCTAAGCTATAGCCAGGCCCCACACCACGCGGCACAAGCGATGCCTCCGCCCGGTAGATTCCCTCCCACCGCGCGCTTTCGGCGCTTTAGTGGGTGAAAGCGACATCGATGCGTGATACGAAACGTACTGGCTCACGCAATGCCACATAGTGTGCATGAATGCTATGGAGGTGTACTCACCAGAGCGTGTTAACTTTTTCAACCCCGAGGCTGCGACTTAGGTTGGACTGGGCCGGGCGTGCCAGTTTCCCGCCTAAATACCGCCACGGGAAGTTGCGGTTTTGCAATGTTACTGTTCAGCCAGGCCCCCACCTCGCGCGGTAATGCTCCGGCAAGTGGTGGCCACTCCCAAGCCACTGCCAGCTGCAGCCAGACCCCCCCACTGAGCGCACTGCAAACGCTGCCACGTGCCGATTTTCTGTCTTGGCCCATCGCCCCGCACGGTGAGGTTCCGCCAGCTGTCTCGTTTCTCCCTCGCTCCCTGCCTATAAATTGCAAGGCCGCCTGCACTTCTATGCGGCAAACGCGATACATTGCTCCGAGTTCATAAAGTTTGGATTGAGTTGAGAAAACCCAGAGCGCATAGAGGAGAACTGGTAGTTTAGCTTTCCTTTTTTCCAATATTTCATTTCAGCTTCTTGTTCCATTGTATTATTTACAAAAGTTATTTTGTACGGTGAGTCACATTGTTGTGTTGTTGGAGTCGATCCACATTATTTTGTACTTATTATGCTTCTTATTGATATTTTTCCTTCGTGTAGATACCGACTTAAGTGTTAAATCGATTCTGTCCAAGCCATGTCGGCGTCGAGCTCGATGGTTGCCAATGCAGGGCGGGTCATTTGCCCTAACTGCCATGTCGATGCTCAAACCTGCTACTCCACCACTGCGCCAAATTACGGACGGGCGTTCTATAGATGCCCAAATTTCTCTGTACGTCTAAATGTATTTTGATATATTCATATTTCGATGATTATTCTATTGCTCCAGTTTTAAATATCCATGCTCACAATCGTGTAGTCTACCGGATGCCAATATCAGCAGTGGGCAGACGATATAAATACACCGACAGCTTTAAACAGGACGCTTCCAATGGCACACCAGAGGAAGGATCTAGCGCAGGAACTTAATAGAGTAACGGTACGAGAATTACCGCAAAGAGAGGGAGTTCGGCCTGAACAAGAGGAAAACCGTGAAGCGTATGATCGCTTCATTGAGCGCGCCGTAGAAGATAACCACGAAGCTGTAAGCCCTGATTTGGTTGTTCCTCTTGAAGGCCATAGCGTTGAAGACTACAAACGTGACCGTTGGGAGTTTTTCGAAGAAGAGGGTGTGGAATTCTATGATGGTGATGATTCTGGAAAGTTCTAAAGCCGCTCTACCCTGCATCCATTTGTATGTTATTTCTTGTTCACAAGAAATGCTGTTGTAGTTGTTCTCCCTATTGTACTTTGTTCTAATGCTATTATGTGTTTCTGTTGTATCGTAATGCAGTTTGTACTATTATGAAGCTTTCTGTTATGTTCACCAAGTTATTCGAAGTTATTTTTTCGGTTGAATGTAGCATATTTTTTATGTCATGTATGTAATATCATATTCACCGACAACAGTCATTCAACCTTGTGTTATTTCGTATATTAGCTGATATGCGACAAAGCTGAATATGATGATATAACAGAAGGATGAAAAAAGCGATATGACAAATGAACGTATTAAAAATAAACAACAATGGCAAGTAGTCCAAATGATGATATGACAAATGGCTGACAATGGTGATATGCCAAAAGGCTGAGAAGGCTGATATGACAACACGCTGAAAACAACAATGGCAAATAGTCCAAATGAAGGTCGATGTCATCTGTAAAGCTGTAAAAGCATTGCTGTCAAAGCTGTAAAAGCATTGCTGTCAAAGCTGTAAAAGCATGCCTGCCATGTCATATCAAAAGCACGCCTGTTAACTTTTTCAGCTTTTGTCATCGGTAAAACTGTACAAAGCATTCTAGCTGACCTTGTCGCTTTGCTCCGATTCTCTCGTTTGGCTGGTGGCGGGCTATTTAAGCCCCAGTGCTCGCCTCCGAATACTCACACGAAGCAAGCAATCCAAACCACGAAGCACAAGTTCACCGGCCAAGCAACCGGTGCAAATGGAGTTCCCCTCGCCCCCAAGGCACAACATTGTCCAATCCGTCCCCGGCGGCACGGAGGTCCGAATGTACCAGATTTGCTATTTGGTATACGGACTACCATATTATGTAAAAATATCTCGATTCTGACTCTCTTTGCATATAAATTCTCAACGCCCAATAACCCTAAGTATTAAAGTCGGCGCACAAACCCTAACGACGAAGGATTTTCGGCCCGTAAAAAGCATGTTCAAGTAATTTTGGGTCCGAATGTACCAGATTTGCTATTTGGTATACGAACTGCCATATTTTGTAAAAATATCTCAGTTACAGCTCTCTTTGCATATAAATTCTCAACGCCCAATAACCCTAAGTATTATAGTCGCGCACAAAACATGTAGTCCTTTTCTTTCCTGTTGAGCCATGAAAGCCGACCTAGATTGCATCTGCAAAGCTGTGTACTCCACGCCATGACCCGTCGATGTCATCTCAGAAGCTGTAAAAGCATTCTTTGTAAAAGCCGTAAAAGTTCAAGTGTAAAAGCATTCTTTGTCCAAAGATGTAACAAGATGCTGCCATGTCATATCAAAAGCACGCTGTTAACTTTTTCAGCTTTTGTCATCGATAAAGCTGTACAAAGCATTCTAGCTGTCCTTGTCTCTTTGCTCCGATTCTCTCGTTTGGTTGGTGGTGGGCTATTTAAACCCGGTGCTCGCCTCAGAATACTCACACAAAGTAAGCAATCCAAACCACGAAGCACAAGTTCGTCGGCCAAGCAACCGGTGCCAATGGAGTTCCCTCGCCCCAAGGCCTGGCGTTGTCCAATCCGTCCCCGACGGCACGGAGGTCCCCATGTGCCTATCACGGGGATCCTTGCCGCTTCGGCAATCAGAGACAACTCATACACATACGGTATGAGGTATTGGAGTTGCCGCAACCACGACTCCGAGCCAATCGGGGATGCGGATCTTTGCGGAGGAGCCCGGTATGTTCGTACTCGCATTTGATGTTGCATCAAACCATCCAAACCTTAACACTGTTATACCATCTGTTGTCACCAATTGCAGCCTCCATTATGCGAGTTCATCAAATTCTACGACGCGGAGCAGATTCCTGAGATGGAGAGGATGAGGAATTGGGAGTACTCGCATCGTAGAGCTATGGTAGAGCTGCAGTGCCATGAGCAGCAGGAAGAGGAGAAGCGCATGAAGTTTGCCGAACAAATGCGTGCAAAGAGGGAGGCCGAACGGCAGCGCCTGGCGGCCGAGCGGGAGGCCGAGCGTGACAGTAAGCGCGAGAGGGCGGCTACGGCCAGGGCGGCGGCAGGCACCGATGGGTTGTGCAAGGGGAAATATCCTCGGTGCACTCAGTAGAGTGTACGAGAAGGGCCCTTGTTGTTCTTCCCTTTCCCTAAAGCATGTTAGGTTTAGTCCGGTATACTCGGTAGAGTGTGCCGTACATGCCATTGCTGTTTAGCATTTGTAAGCCATATGCAATTCAGTAGATTCTTATTTCTGCCCATCTATCGATACAGTGTAGCGTACATATATTTCACATCTTTGAGGATAACTACACGAAGTCTCGGTAAAATTATTACAAAGTGATAATTTATATGACCTGTAGAAGTCCCGAGGCTGCGACTGAGGCTGGACAGGGCCAGACGTGCCAGTTTCCCGCCTAAATGGCTTATTTCTTTTTAAAAGAGGTTCTCTCCTCCTATAAATATAAATATGAGATGTATTTTGCTTTTGGACTAAAGATTGACGTTATGGTAAAACTTAAAAGGGTACGGTGAAAAATAACTTATATATTACTTATAATGGTCTTGTCCCAAATATAAAACGAGTATACATATTTAAGGTACGGTGATATTTTACGAATTTCTTGAAAAGGGTTAAAAGTTATCGTTCAAAATAATAGTTAGGGTTATTGCGGAAACGCCCCTTCAACCACCTCACATGGCGGAAGCCATCCCCTCTGGCGGAAAGAACAGCCATTCATCGCATTTCCATTCACTGCAGGTTAATTTCTTAATTTTGATTTCACTGTAGTTTATTTACTCAATTTTTCCTTTAATTTGAACAGGTAGTCCCTTTTTTTATTTTTTTTTTCTTTTTGCCTGCTTGCTTCGTCTGCAAACGACATGCATGCATGCTTGCTTTTTTCCTTTTGGTCAGCTCGGGTTTTGTACCACAGAAAAACAGGAGCTCATAACCGAAATCACCATTTGGGCACGTCGTTTTCGGGCAAAAGACCAAGCAAGCAGCGAAAAGCAAAAAATAAATAAAAGCCATAGCCGAAATTTGGATTTTCAAATGCACCGAAATCGAATTTGGTAATTTCGGGAAAGGGTAAACGAATTTACAAATTTTGGGTATAGTTGAGATTTCGAAAAAGGGTAAACGAATTTACAAGTTGTATACAATACCAATTTTTTCGACTGCAGGCAATAAACTCCACCGTCTCCTTCAAAGCGAAAAAGCAAAAAAAAATAGCCAACTCATTGCCGAAATCACCATTTTCGGGTATGAGGTGCCACCTCATACCCGAAATCCCCATTTTCGGGTATGAGGTGCCACCTCATACCCGAAAACCCCATTTTCGGCTATACCCTATACCCGAAATTCCTGTTTTCAAATACAGCAAAACCGAATTTCCTAATTTCGAGAATGGGTACACGAAATTCCTAATTTCGGGTATAGGTGATATTTCTGTAAATATTCAAATATGTTGTGTACAATTGTAAATACAGGACACATGTTGTCTAGAATACCAAATTTTCCCATATATAAGTCTAGACCGACTCCGCTCTACGCTCAGGATCATTAAAAAAAAACGCGGTTCCATACATGTAAAATACACTAGCAGGGAACTGATGACCGGTAGTGGTTGAACTATTCTAGTTTTTTTTTTTTTTTTTTTTTTTGACGTGTAGATGAGACAATCTATGCTTGGTCAACTTGATCAGTGCTGCTGCGGCTGTTGCATGCTCGATATATAACCCCGGCCGGGAGGCGCGACCCGAGCGGCCGAGCCTCCCCAAACGCGCTCGCTCCCCGCCTGTTCCCTCTCCTCCTTCTCCCTCTGCACTCTATTCATCTCTAGCATCCCCTGTTCATCGCTCACACGCACGCACGCACCGTCGGTCCCTCGATCGCTTACGAGAGTTAACGACTCACGATCGATAAGTTGTCTGCGCCGGCCGCATATCCTCGATCAGTCGTCGTTGCTTACGACGCGCGTCTTCAGTAATTAAACTGACGATCGATCGATGGGGCGTTCGCCGTGCTGCGACAAGGCGAGCGTGAAGCGGGGGCCGTGGTCGCGGGAGGAGGACGCCGTCCTCAGGAGCTTCGTCGAGAGGTTCGGGAATGCCGGCAACTGGATCGCACTGCCCAAGAAAGCAGGTACTGTATGTCTGCATGTCTGCGCGTCGTTTCCGTGGTTGGTGGTGAACAGTTGCCAGGAACTCCGCTGGTCCCTCTCGAATTTTTTGAGTTTTTGGCTTTTTTTTTTCGCACTCCTGATTTTTTTTAAACTCCAGTCTTTATCTGGGCGAAATTTAAAATATAACCTCATTGTTGACTACGGAAGAATTAGGAAACTGCGGCAGAACTAGCTACGTGTTGTGGTGTGGAAGCACCGAAGGTGCCTGTCGCGGTATGAGAGCGCGGTAGGTGTATGTCGCTCTCGAGAAATGATCGTGTTTGTAATTTCGTTCAAACGGAATCAAACTTGCAAAAAAAAATTGAGCCAAACGTCTGAAAAAAAAAAACTCTTGCTGCGAATTTTTGAACTGCAGTTTGGTGGATTAATGTTTCTGCATGTAACAATCTCTATCCACAGCTAGGTTGATTGACAGAGTAAGTAGTTAATTGACACAGTCACGTCACACTTACATATGCGGGCATATCATCGTAGTTAACCTTCTGGTTATCTCACCTATTAGGGCTTAGACGCTGCGGTAAAAGCTGCCGTCTGCGGTGGCTCAACTACCTCCGCCCGGCGCTCCGGCACGGCGGCTTCACCGAAGAGGAGGACAACCTCATCCTGTCCCTCTACGGCCAAATCGGAAGCAAGTATGAATGACCACGTGTCCAAGCTGCATGCGTTATGCATCACTTCGCCACAGATTTGACAACTAAATAAATGTTGCGAATTGGAACTTTTGTGGTTTGCACACAGGTGGTCGGTGATGGCGTCCAGGCTCCCAGGCCGAACAGACAACGACGTTAAGAACTACTGGAACACCAAGCTCAAGAAGAGGTACCTGGCGACCACAGGAGAAACAACACCACCTCCTCCTGCCGGCGGCAACAGCATCGCCGCCGCTGACAGTCCTTCAGAATCCGATCAATGCCCTCCCGCTCCTCCTCCTCCTCCTCCTCGTGCCCTCGCCAATCTCGACACAGCGCCCCTTGACACTGTCGACGACGACGAGCTTCTGCACAAGTCGGAGCAGCTGTACGCCGAGCTCATGGGGCTCATCGAGCAGCACCCCACGATCAATCCTAGCCCGCCGGTCGTGGAGCCGTCGGTGGCGACGTCGTCATCGTCGTCACCGCTTGGAACAAGTCCGACCGAGAGTAGTGCAGGAAGCAGCATGTGGCCCTTGAACGTGCATGACGCAACACTGTTGTCAGAGTCCAGCAGCAGCAGCTTGTTTGAATTTGACGATCCGTACGGTGCTCACGCTTTCGGTGTGGCTATGCCCGACTCTTTCCAAGACTGGTTGGCCTCTTCTTACGACGAGGTTACAGTGACGCAAGAGTTGCTGTACTACCAGTAAATAATTGGTCTGAACTAGGGGTTAAATTTACTTAGTGTTGTGTATATAAGAGTATAAGAGCAGTATAAGCATATGTACGTAGCTAGTGACGAGAAGAGACGTCATGATCCGTGTGCAGTCAAGCATGAGTGCATGTATACGTGTCAATGTGAAATTTTAGAACTGCATGTACAGAAGTAAGAAATTGTCATGTACGTGGAAGATGACATTGTGCTGGAGAAAAATTGTAGCTTCTCATGAGCTTAAGTGATGAAATCAACAAGCTGTGGCCAGCCAGCTGTTACTTTACATCGGCCCCGCATGACTGTAGGGCTAGATACAACAGTACAATTATATTTGAAAATAGAATCGTATTTGTTATACTACTTTAATACTTATGATTGAAAATGTAGATATATTTAAAGATAGAGCTTTCTTATACAGATTCAAATGTTATAATTTCGATCCTCCAAAATAAGTGGCACATATCTTTCTCTATCCCCCCCCCCCCCACCCCTCACATTAATATAGAATTTCTAGCTAAATATTAAAGCTTCTTTTAATATCATTTCACTACTATAGATAAGGTCATCACAGACGGTTCACAAAACCACATCGCAGACAGTTTTGTGAACCGTCTGTATTAAACTGTCAGTGATGACCTATAGTCATCATAGACGGTTTTCCAACCATCAGTGAAAAAAGTCATCACAGACGGTTCCAAAAAATAACCATCTAAGATGAGCCCACATCATAGACGGTTCTACATAATCAGAAGGGTTTGTGACCATAAGATGGCAAGATGGCAATCCAAATGTGACCATAAAAATCAAGAATGTTGGCATTATTAGTTGCATATGTAGGAACAGAAATCGTCGATATAAACATAAGGCAAGGAAGGGACCCATACTTGGTGTGCTTTCTCAAGCTCTGAATCACTAGAGCTCCAATAGTTAGATTAGGAACAAAGTGCCTACATACGCTAACAGTCAACAAAGTTATTCCAAAATCCTGACAAGATACACCTCTAGTCAAAAATAAGTGATGATGTAGAATGCATGCAATCAAAATTTTTATTTTGAGAAACTTCGAGCCAAACCGAGTTTCATATTTGTAAGAACCTAACGTAGTTATTTTACATTAGATTAAAACATCAATGCCCTAATCAGAAATGAATTGAGAGCTCCACAAACTAAGACAGCGCAACTCAGGAAGTGGGCACGGACCTTGGGCTTGGGGATTGGAGGGAAGGAGAAGGCGAGAGTGGCGATGGGGGCGGTGAGGAGGAGGGAGCCGGTGAAGAGGCCCAAGAGGCTGTCGAGGCCCAAGGAGATGGCGCCTTCGTCCTACAGAGGTAGCACCATGTTAGTTCGGGAGTATCGTGGAGGAGGAGGGGTTTAGAGTTTTGGGGGGCTTACGGAGGCGAAGTGGAGTAGAGAGGAGAGCACAGATCCAACAAAATCGATAGAGAGTTGAGCAGCATAGGATTAGCACCGTGTCCAACACCAGCTCCTCCGCTATCGGAGCCAGGATCCATGGAGGATTAGTGTCGTGTCTAGCACCAGCTCCGGTTCTAGGGTTCGAGGTCGAATAGGGAGGGAGGAGGTAGCGGTGAGCTCCGCTCACGCATGACGGGAGAGGGGCGAGGAGATAGGGTGCAGCGTGGAGAAAGAGCGTCGATGGGGAGAGGGGCGAGGAGCTTGGGGCCGGATGGGGAAGGTGAGAGGCGCCGATAGCGCACAAGAAAGGGGAAAATGAGGATAGTTGTGCGGAAGGCTGAGAGCTCATTGAAAACGTCACAGACGGCGCTATCATCAGTTCATCACGGGCAGTTTTTAACTAAAACCGTCTGTGATATTCCCCTCATCATAGACCTTTTTAGCCAAAAACCTTCTGTGATGAGATGAAGGCCAAATCATTGACGGTTTTTGGGTAAAATCATCTGTGATGTGCCTGATACTCATCTCTGACAGTTTTTATAAAAAAAACAGTCAACGATGAGGTGTCTAGTATAACCCTTTTTGTAGTAGTATTTAATGGTTAATTGCTTGAAAATTTGAGTGTTCTTTAAGGGACAGAAACAAAAACCAGTAATCTCAAAGTGTTAGACAGCGAGAAATTGTGAAGACAACTTTTATGAATGCCATTATCTGGATCGTTGTTTACATGATCACCCCGGCTAAAAACATGTGTAATTCTCTGCCTGTTTGGGGGGCTTTAAGTCAGCTTCGGTTTCTGAAAAGCTAGCAAGTTTCCTCAAACGGTTTAACTTTTAAGTGGCTTTTAGCATAATCTAGAAGTCATATACAAAAGGTGGAAGTCAAAAACTGAAAGCTGGGTTGGATATGCTTTTTGCAGCTTATTGCCGAGGGATAGGGATGGCAATCGGGAGGGTACGGGCGGGTAGACCTCTTGCAGACCCGAACCCGAAACCCGAAATTCATACCCGAACCCGAACCCGAAACCTCTCAAGGGTACATACCCACGCCCATACCCGAACCCGAATGGGTACCCGAACCCGAAACTAAATTCACCTCGCAATCAAATTTTCAACCATCAATTGTCAATCAATTCATTTGTAATTTCTATGTTTAAAGGAAAAATATATGATTTATATAATCATGAAAGTTACCGCATCTTACATCTCGAACGATGCTTAAAATCTTGAATTAACTTTCCATTATTTTTAATTTATATTAATTAATTCGGGTACCCATGGGTACCCACGGGTGCAGAACCGAACCCGAACCCAAACCCGAACTCGAAATTTGAAACCCGTGGGTCTGAAATCAAACCCATACCCGAACCCATCGGGTCGGGTACCCACGGATACCCGAACCCACGGGTAATTTTGCCATCCCTACCGAGGGAAGTTAGCTTTTGTCAAATAGTCTCTTATAAAAAGGAACAACTACTTTTCAGCTCCCCAAAAAACAGTTTTTCAAAAAACCTATAGCTCCTCCAAACAAGCCTGATATGTAGTCACTATAATACATGACGTATCCCTCGCAAGGTTATGCATTGTGCGAATCTTAATAATATCTATATTAAACCTGGTAGACTTCCACGCAGCTCACGGCGTCTACGTCATTTCGCGCTGTCGTGTTCGCACGCCGTGAGGACACGTCCCTCATTTGCGCAGCTGCTCGTATGGCTTAAGTATTTTCGCCACATCAGTTGCCAACTAACGCGTCGTAACGTGGTGGAACGCCTTCTCGCTGCAAAGCCGTCCGCAAGCCTTCGAATCCCGGGAGTGCTCGTGCACTCATCGGCTGCCCATTTTTCCCCAGACAACGCGTGGCAGGGCAACGTGGTGCCCAATTTTTTGTGCATAAAGTTCCCCAGACTTCCTAAAAATTACATCCAAATGTTTTTCCCGAAAAGACCCTAACACAAAACTGGGGTTTTTGCGAAAAGGTCATTGAACTTCTTGAAAATTACATATCGAGACCCCCTTTTTGCGCTGGTTTCTTTTGGAAAAGACCCCAAAAGTTTCAAAAAATTGCATCTAGGCCCTCGCTCCCAAAAAACTCCTAGAAGTTCTGTAAATTGTTTTCACCTCGGAGGTTTTATTTTTGCCTAAAGACATATTAATCCATTTTTTGCATGTGAATTTTTTTTTTTGGCGCAAAGACATATGGTCCAATTTTTCCCCAAGAGACCTCCAAAACCTCCGGAAATTTGTTTTCAACATGTCATTTTTCTAAAAAAAACCGCTCAAAATCTTACAAAATTACGTATTAAACAGTTTTTTTTAGGACACCTCAAAACTCGATATGTTTTTTACCGCTAAACAGCTGACGACTGATACGATATGCGCCGCACCTACCTGTCTAGTTAACTTAAACCCACGAATATATGGGAGCAACGGTCTAAAAAAAAAGATCAACAAGGGAGTCGCTTCCCCGGTCCTCTGCCGTTACGGCAGTGCCGTAACAGTCACTGCACAGTGGGCCTGTTACGGCACTGCCGTAACGGCAGAGGATCCCAAATCGTCGCCTCCCTGCTTGTTGCTACGTGATGACTCGACGAGAGGTCGTCAACGTGACGTATTGTACAGCTCGCTTGCCGGTACGTAGGTACTATCGCTGACCTTCTGAGAGTTATGACGTTTGCACGTACGGGTCATGAGTGACTCATCGTGGATACTAACGAGGCAACGACCGCGCCACGATGGAACAGCTAGAAGAGAACAGCGCTGGTGAGCACGAGAGCGGAAAGACAAATTAAGAGGGGCGAACAAGCACGAAACAAGCCGTCGTTTATATTGATTTGTATACACCGATTATTTTATACAACTGAATACACTATTAGAGTTTAAAATATTTTAAGTTCAAGGATTAAAATATTTACAACCCACTTTTATTCTAAGTATTATGATTAAAAATATATATATGTAAAAAATAATAGTGATGTCTTAGTGAATTATCTGTCTTTCCTTATTAGCTTAAGCAGTGATACAACTCGATACTACTCTGCACTGGTTTACCGTTAGTCTGACAGTCTCTCTTTGCAGTTTGCGGAGCTAAAGAAAAGCGTCAGGCACATTGGCGCTTCCTTTCACATCTGCCAAAGTGAACCATGGTTGCCTGATAGGCTGATACGTGACCAATACTGATACGTAAACTTAGTAGACACTGGCCCATACATGAGTGATAATGTACTTAGTGCATCTACAGTGTATAGAAGACGGTTTTGTGTAATACATACTCATATTATTTATAAATAGTACTAAAGATATATAACTCATACAATAATATATCTATATGACTATCAGTAATGATCTCTCATGCAATTAATAAATTGTCTATACAATAATATATATAGGATAAAACTGTTTATAAAACTATCTGTTAAATAGTAGATATCATCTTTCTCACTTTTTTTTTCTCAACTCTATGTTACCTAAAATTTTATATAGTATAGGACTACGAACAGCTGATATGTTCCGCTTAGCCTTATCTACCATGTACTCCAGTCAGGGTTAACCAAACCGACACTCAAAAAACCGCTAGAAGCTGAAATTCGAAAATCGGAAATATGAAGTGAAAAATCGGCTGAAAACCGAGGAGTTAAGAATTCAAAAATTTTGAAAAGAATTAGAAAAATCAAAAATCGACCGGTTTTGATCGAAAACTAACTGGTTTTGATCTGTTTCGACCAGGTGCTGACCACCAACGCACTAACACATGATTTTTGA
Source organism: Rhipidocladum racemiflorum (assembly GCA_036346355.1). NCBI lineage: Eukaryota > Viridiplantae > Streptophyta > Magnoliopsida > Poales > Poaceae > Rhipidocladum > Rhipidocladum racemiflorum. The sequence continues at coordinate 74,027,352 of CM070569.1, read as the reverse complement.
TAGAAAACCGATCAGTTTTGATAAAAAAAAATTTGATCAAATTTGCGTTGCATAAATTTTTCCGTATCAAACTGACTAATACGATCGAAAATCACGAAAATTGACCAGCTTATCGTGGTTGTGTAAACCCTGACTCCAGTAGAACCAGGGGGTGTGGGGGTGAATTGGCTGCGGGCCATTATCTGTACGGGCTTGTGGGCCTCGGTGGTCATCCTGTAAGAAGCGCGGCCGCCGGTGTCCGGCGCTCATTGCCTCACTGTTGCCAGCCACCTGCCGGGGCTCCGGCCCTGTGGGGGAGGCGGTCACTGGCACTGGCCTCCGCACCCATCGGCTGCTTAGGCGGGCACCATCGAAGTACATCTTGTTAGAAATATTCGCAATATTTTTATTCCAGATTTTACAGAGGCAAATACTGCAGATAAATAGTGATGCACACATAAAATCTAACAGCAGGCTACACATTGTACTTCCAAACATGTATACTTCAAGAAACAGAATACGATCAAGTTGAACGATCGCTAACGACTTACAATTGGGATTGATGAAGAACAGGACGATGCGCAGAAGAGGTCGTGGAAGAAGTCAACGTCGAGGAAGCAGCGCATGAGCGGTCGCGCAGATGCGCTGCCCAGAAACCTTATTGCCGCCCAGTGCAGGTGAACTCTGCGGCAATGGCTCGGAGATACCGCTCACCCTCCTTCACGGTGCACGCTGAGGAGGAAGGCCGGCGAGGTTCAACAGCTCAACACAACAGTACAGCTCTCGCAGGAGGAAGAAGAAAGAATGGAATCGAAAAATTCAGTGCTTTGGCCTAGACGTCTCTAGGTCTTATATAGCCTCTAATTAGTAACTGTCTCCATTACTCACTAGTAACTGACAGCATTAAGCACTGATAACTGATCGAATTTAAACAGACTTAATGCATTGGTAACTGCTAATTCAAACAAAATAATGGTAATTATGTAGTCTCCTGACCAGTACAGAAAGCTAAATAGTTGTATGATTCAGCAAAATAAAAGGTGAATTCATAGTCACAAGTCACACAAAAATATGCGAATACGCGCGCGCGGACGTGCACACGTGTGTGTTTCTCAAAGTCCTTCTCATCCCATCCCTATGTCATGCTCCTCATAACTCAAGGAGTGGCAAGAACTCCACCTTATAAATTGCCTTCCTTCCATTTGGCTAAGCAATATAGTACTAACCATGCAATCTTTGGAATTAAAGGAAATGGGCCATACTCATAGGCCAATTCCAACACATCTCCAGTTCCCTTTCCTTTTTTGATTAAGTTGTCTTCATGAATTAGAAATTCTCTTCGCTGCATTCTGCGCTTTCATCAGGCGAAAACTATTTCTCCAATTACTTGTGCCTATGGGCTATTTTGAACGAGCTCTTTTATAGTACACTAAATTGAATATAAACCGTTTATTCTTTTCGATCCAATGAATCAAATTAACTAAAGTTTACTTATACTTTATCTGGTAGTAGATCAGTAGAAACACCTTTAATGAATCAACGGTTAGATATAATTTTTACTACACATTATATACTATCAGTATAATGCACCGTAAAATTTCTCATTTTGAACACCAGCCAGTGCCATTACGGCAATCAAGGCAAGTTATCAGGTGAAGAGGAATTGGACCGGCGATCCGTGAGTCTGGGATGGTCTGGATTGTTCTTATGCTGCTGGCTGCTGCTAGCCTGGCAAGGATTACAAGTTTGTGAGTATTGATTGGCAGGCTAGCAGTACATTCAGATAGAACATTGGTGGAACCTACAATTGGGAACCTGATGATTTGATACCTTTTGCAGAAAGCTGATTTGAGTGGTGTTATAATTTCATCATTTGCTGATTTGAAAGCAATAAAGTATTTGTAAGTTCCGTCATAGAAGCACCTCTCTTAAGAGAGGTGCTTCTATACTCTTTCTTTTTAAAATTGCACAAATATTAAAGCATGAATGAAGGGTAGATGAGAATTACTTACCCCTTCGTTTGCTTCAAGATTTGTGCAATTTGTATTAGGAGGAATTGGCTGAAGCCTTCGAATTATTCTGGTTACATTGCTAATACCCAAGCGTTTGCATTTGTTGGATATTAGTAATTCTTGATTTTGTTCTTAATGCTAGAATTGGCAGTAGTTGTGCAAATGGTAGCTCCTGTGAGCCGAGGAAGAAAAAGAGCAAAATTGCTTAGTTGGTGCCTTTGTTCAAATTGCTGTTATTCTAGTTGTTGTGGCCATCACTGTGGCTATATTTTTGTGAAAAAGAAAAGAAAGGAAGGTAAACAATTTTATTATAGTCTGTTGCTTTGCACTTGCCCCATACCGTGTTCAAATGGATGTCATGTATCTGTCTGTGGCCCAAAGTAACTGCAGTTACCTCTGTACAAGCTAGGGAAATGATTCAAATCTAGGAGATTGGTCGCTGCAAGTTGATAATCTACAATTCTCCAGAAGAGAGCTCAAGAACATTACAAACGATTTTTGTGATGAAATAGGGAAATGAGGATTTGGACCCGTGTATGTTGGTCAATTGGACAATGGAACCCAGTAGCAGTGAAGGCCCGGAACCTGTCATCTTCACAAGGCATTAAATAGAAGCGGTAACCTTAATCACATGCTGCTTTATTGAATCTCTTTAGAAATAGAATTTTGTTCCACTGATCCATTCTCTCTGGCTCCAGGAGTCCAAGGCTTTTAATGCTGACAAGACTTACGTTTCCACACAAGTGGTTGGAACTCTGGGATATTTAGATCCTGAGTGTCCCTTTCCTACTCCTGTTGAATTGTCTTTTATAAGATCTTCCAGATAGTGATGATTTACTTCTTCAAGTCTCAAAGACTCGATATCTCCGTCTGAGAAATGTTACTGCTCTGAATATCAAAAGTTTAACCGACATACATCCCAATCTGCATGCTGCTAAATTTACCAGAGGTTGATAACAAAGCTTCTTCTGCTGACATGTACCTCACTTATTCTCAGAAAACTACCTTACTGAAGTAAATATACTCCTATCTAGCTATCTCATGTGAAACTCTGATGACAACAACACATTGTTGTACAAGCATGTCCTGATAAATGACTGCATCATATCTAGTTGGCGATGTTGGCATCTTTTACTCATTTTCCTCAGAGGATTTACTAATAGCCCTTGTTATATATGTTCATTGTTCAATGATTCAAAAACTAATTCTTCTTTTACTCATAAAAATTAGGTACTATACCTCATATATGCTCAGTGAAAGAGTGACTTTTTTAGCTTTGGTGTAGTCCTCCTTGAGGTGGTCACAGGCAAGTCTCCAATACTGGAAGCTTCAGAGAACGGTCACATTGTACAGTGGGTGCAGCAGAGGATTGCAAGAGGGAACATTGAGGGCATTGTAGATCCAAAGATGCAAGGCCAGTATGACGTGAACTCTGTTTGGAAAGTTACTGATGTTGCTCTGAACTGCACCGCTCAATCATCAAGCCAGAGGCCAACAATGGCAAATGTGGTAGTGCAGCTCAAAGAGAGTCTAGAACTGGCAAACACTTCTTCTGAAAAAGCCCATTAATCCTGCGAAGATATCACTGGCCAGCTCACAAGGAGGGATTACTTCCAAGGCGAGGCATGTGATTACAGCCATAACAGCACATTCAAGACAGAACATCTTGGCCCTAAATTAGCGGACCTTGGACCAGGAGCAAGATGAGTTGCATGCGGTTATCTGCCTTTGCGTCTTCTTTTCAAGCAATGCTTCTATGCTTTCCTTCTCAATATAAGTTGCACAAATCTTGAAGCAAGTAAAGGAGTAAGTAATCACCATCTACCTTTCATTTATGCTTTAAAATTTATGCAATTTTAAAAAAGAAAAGCATAGAAGCACCTCTCAATGCATCTCTCTGTGCCTACCTGCTGTTCTTCAAAGGTGAGAGCAGAGTAGAACTCATCAACTTTGAAAATAATTGAGACAGGTGATGTTTTGCAATAATGTAATGGAATAAGCAACAAGACTTATCATTGCTGCCATTTCAATCCAACCAAATTCAGACATGTTTCTAGTCACGTAGTTCAAAGCATTTTTTTGAAAAAGATGGCAGGAGCTCTGCCTATTCAATTAAAGGAAGAAGAAAGCATAGAGTTACAAAGTGTGAAATCATGTGCTGAAAAATTTGCAAAATGTGTTTGTGCATGTGTTTGACAAGTTGACAAGAAATAGTGTATCTTTTTCTTGTGCCGGACCAAATTCTCAAAAACAGAGAGTTTCCCTTTTGCGCCGAACCGATTTTGTGTTTGCGCCGGACCAAGTTTTTGGGTCTGTCGTGCACATGTTCTTGAGCTCTTGTGCCAAACTCAATTTTCCAAGAAAATAGCAGTCAGCGCATGTACGACGGACCAAGTTTTGGAGTGCATCGTGGGCGTGCTTTTGAGATCATGAGCCGGACTCAATTTTCCAAGAAACCAATAAGTTTCGCATATCTGTGGACTGATTTCTTTAGTCCATCGTGAGCGTGTTCGCGGAATGATTTCTTCTTGAAACCGAGACTTTCACTTGTACACGGACCAATTTTGTTTGTCCGTTGTGAATGGTTTTTGAGTGACTTTTTCATGTGTACGTCGGACCATATTTTTTGGTCCGTCGTGAATGCGTTTTTGCTCAATTAGGGTTTTGAGCAAAATTGGAATTGTGTTTGATTTGTTTTTGAGATTATGAAATTTGTGAGAATTTCATGATGCTTGAAGTGAACTTTATGCAATGCTCGTGTGAGTATTTGCATGGATTGATGTGAGTCAAGTCGTGGACTTGTGCTCGGAATTGTTTTGTGGTTTGTTCATGTGCAGGTATTGCTCGAAGGCGAGCGTGGTCGATGACGGACCGGAACTAGGTTCATGGAGGAGCTGAGGTTCGGGACTAGGTTCAGGGAGGAACTGAGGTCTTGGTGGTCAAGGATGTCATGCGGGACGTTCGGGCTAAGAGAATGGTGCACATGAAGAATGGTTAGTCACGTGAGAATGGCAGGAGGTCATTCGCGTGCAAAGTGTTAGTCACGTGAGTATGGCAGGTGGCCATACGCGTGCAAAGTGTTAGTCACGTGAGTATGGTAGGGTTGCCATACGCGTGCAAGAGTTGTACTCGGCCAGGTTGGGCCAAGTAGAGTTGTGTTGAATCTGATTCCTTCTAGGGAATAGGAATTGTATTCAGAACTCCTTGTGGGTTGGTCCTTTAAATAGGAGGGGTTGTCTCCTGTTGAAGGGCATCAAGCTTTGAGCAAGCTTTAGGGTTTGTACTCTTTTAATGAGAGTATTTTAGACAAACGAAATAAAGATCAATTCTTCCAAGATTCTTGCGTGCTCTGATGGCAGCGTTGCTCTGATGTTTTCTGTTTTGGTTCTTGTTTGCATGCTTGTTCTAATTCTAGATTGGTTTTTGATCGTTGAGTTTCATCTTGATTTGATCCATAAAAAACCTTTCTAGGGCATTGATTTAGAGTTCCTCAAAGTCTAGTTGTTTAATCTTTTGAAGATCTTGTTGAATCTTGAAGTTTTGATTAGATTAGTTTTCGTCAAGTTCTGGAATAGCAAGCTTGCGAAGCTCATAACTTTTGATCCGTACGTCCGATCGAGCTGATTCTTTTTGGGTTCGATTCGTATTCGAATCTAGCTTCTTGTGTCCAAATTTCAGATCAATCTAACGGTTGGATCTCCGGTAATTCTTGTTTTACCGAACCTCTATCATTCTGTTTTTGTCGAATACGAGGCAATTATTTGGTTCTGTTTTGGGGTGAACTTTTAGTAGATCAAGAATTTGGTTTTAGCTTCCGCACAATCATTCACCCCCCTCTGATTGCTATATTCGTATACTTCGATCCTACAAGTGGTATCAGAGCAAGGTTTTTCTAATCTATCTTAATCGGTGATTAGATCAATGGATCGTTATTCGACAAAACCTTGTGTGTTCGATGGTGTTGATTTTCAGTTTTGGAAGGCCAAGATGGAGGCGTTCATCCAAGCACAGGGCTTCACAATTTGGGAGAAAGTCTACAAATCATATGAAGTCCCTGCAAACGACAACGTCAACGACACCAATCGCGCACATGTTGAAGCAAATAGCAAGGCGCGCAACTTGATCATCCAAGGCTTGGGACGTAGCGACTTCGATCGTGTGATTCATCTTCGATCCGCATATGAGGTATGGAAATCTCTCTGTGATTACCATGAGGGTTCTAACACTATTAAAGAGGTTCGTCAAGATCTTTACAAAAAGGAATACATGCAATTTGAGATGAAACCCGGTGAGTCGCTAGATGACTTCTTTGCACGTTTCAATAAAATTCTTAGTAATCTTCGTGCTGTTGGAGTTAGCTTTGATGATGCTGCTAATGCTAGACAATTGCTGGGTGCTTTAGACATGTCTATTTGGGAAATGAAAGTTACATCCATTAGAGAATCTACTATCATGAGTACACTTACTTTAGATGTTCTTTATTCTAAGTTGAAAACTCATGAATTAGATGTTTTTGCTAGAAAGATTGATCATAAATCAATTGCTTTGACATCTCAATCTAGCATATCTCATAATGGTGCTGCTTCAAGTTTTGCTCTATCTTTCTTATCTTCACTAACCGATGAACAGATTGAGTAATTCCCAGAAGAAGACTTGTCATTACTCTCTTCTCGCTTTAACAAAGCTTTGCAAAATGTGATAAAGAGAAAGAGAGGTGGTGGTGATCCTCCAAGATGCTATGAGTGTGGTGATCTCGACCATATTCGTCCAAACTGTCCAAAACTTGCAAGTAAAGCATCAAGGGAGGAGAAGGACAACGATAGAAGAAAAGAGAAGAAGAAGTTCTCTCCAAGTGATAGAAAGAAGAAGAACTTCATCAACCGCAAAGTTGTCCATCGGGTTCTTTCCGCTCTTGAACAAGTCAATTTGAGCGATGTGGATTCGGAGAGCAGCGAGGATGATGCAACTCCAAGCAAGCATGAGTTGACGGGGTTGTGTCTCATGGCTAAAAGCAGCAACAGCTTCACCGAGGACGATCATGACAGCGACTTCAATGAGGTAGATCCTTCTTACGATGAATTAGCTATTCTTTGTTGCTCGACTTGGTAAATTGCTTGATAAACGTGACAAGAAAATTAAGAAACATGATTTTGTTGTGGAGTCATTGAATGCTAAAATTGCTAGACTTAAAACCTTGATTCCTGATGATGATGCTTGCAAATCATGTGACTTAATTTACAATGAGCTTACTTTGCTTAGGAAAGAACATGTTACCTTGTTAGAGCAAATTAATGCTGAAAATGAGAAAAATGAGAAACTTGTTAAACATGCTAGTTGTTCTACCATTGATTTATATGATACAACTCCATGTTCTATATGCTCCATACTAGAATTGAAGTTGCATGATGCAAATGCTAGGGTTTCTCAAATGACAGAAGATTTGCTTACACATGAGATTCTTTCATGCTCAACTTGTCGCAAGCAAAAAGGAAAAGTGGACGTTCCCTGTAATAATTGTTTAACTCTTTCTCGAAAAATTGATTACTTGGAAAAGTCATTAGAACGTTTCACTAAAGGAAAGAAAAACCTAAACATGATTTTGGATCAATCTAAGGTTAGCTCAAACAAGAAAGGTTTAGGTTTTGATCTTCATTCTTCATATGAAACTAAACCTCGCTCTGTTGTTTATGCTCCTTGCAATGACAAACTTGAGATTTCAAATGAGCCTAAGAAAATTGTCTTCAAATCTGTTGGCCTTTTATCTTCTACTATGATGAATGCAAATGTTGCTTCTACTGTTAAAGCAAAACATCATGTTAAGTACACTTACACTCATTGTGGTAGAGATAGATATTTAGTAGATTTTTATTTTAGACTGGCTAAACAACAAAAGAGAGAGGTTTAATGCTAGGTCTAATTTCAGAAAGGCACACTCTACTTCTCATTATGTGCCTAGGGTGAAACAAGCACCATTTGTTGCTAAGAACACAGGAAAAGACAAATCTGTTGTTGTGCATAAGAATGCTCGTGTTATGCCGACTATTGTGCGTCGTGTGTCTCAGTACTGGATTCCCAAAAATCTCATTTCTAACTTGATGCGAGACCTCGACACTTTCTCGCTTCTATGTAGGCTTCTCACGAGGAGGGAGAACATGTGGCTAGTGAATTTTGGATGCTCACTTCATATGTTCGGTGATAAGATTTGGTTCTCCTTCACTCGTGCATCTCATCTTTGAAAGTGTTGCCTTTGGAGATGCTTCTTCCACTTTTGTTTTCGCAAAAGGCACTAGTTTAAATGATGCACGGTACAAGTGCATATGTTCAGGGGAGAGTGTCTTTGTTCATAAAGATGATGATGATCTTTGTTGAGGATGAGATAATTAGAGGTTTACATGAGAGACTCTTCCCACGTGCTTGTGTGCTTGTTTTCAAGCTTCCCCACGTGCTTCACATCGACAAGCTATCAAAAGGATTTTCAGGTATCTTCATGGAACTCAAGATTTTGGCATTTGGCTTTCTGTTTCCTCATGCATTAGTTTAAGAGCTTTTACGATGTTGACTTTGGAGGATGTTGATTTGATTTGGTTCGTGCCACCTCTTGAGTAATCCCTTTCTTGAGCATATTGATATTGGATTTCACTTTCTTAGAGATCATGTTGAAAAAGAAAATATTGTGCTTCAACATGTGGATACTGAACATCAATTGGCAGACATTTTTTACAAAACCTTTGTCTTCTTATCGTTTTGCCTTTATTCGAGGAGAACTTGGGATTGTTCATCCAATGGGTTTGTTTTGAGGGGGAGTTTCCTTGCCAAGTTCTTTCACTTGATAAGCTCACTTTATCATATTTCTTTATATGTTATGTAATTGAGCTAATATATGATAATCTAATTGTCTCACTTGAACTAAAAATGACATTGCGGAATTCCACTGGGTGATTGTCTATAGCTAAATACTCTGTGATATCTTACTCTTCTAGGCTTGTTATTGAATTTTCTTGACAAATTTGGGCTATGGAGCAAGTGTATTTTCAGCTTTACTCTTTCATAAGACCTTTTAATCATTTTTGCATGTTTACAATCAAAGAAAAAGAAAAGAAAAAGGGAATCAATAAAAAAGGGTTGTTAAAAGCAAAAGCTTCAAGTTGTATGCTTCAGGCATGCTTTCCTTAAAAAATAAGATGTATGCTTCAAGCATGCCATTCCCTCAAAGATAAGATGTATGCTTCAAGCATGCCACTCCTAGAAAATAAAAGAAGTATGCTTCAAGCATGCCACATGCGATTTATTGTTTAAAGATTAAATTGGTCTACTAGATTGGAGTTGAAACTACTTGCTCGCCCTAAGTTGTTAGTTGCTTCAATTTTTAAAGTCTTGCTTTTTCTGCTAAGATCTTGCTTAGTACTTGGCTATAGTTGACTAAATTGAGGTTGAGATGCATGTCATTTCCTAACTTGTTAAAATCACATCAAGATCATGTATTTTACATATTATGTGATATATAAGGTTATATGATCGAATGAGCTCATCTTTTCCTATCTTGGCACTCCCTTGTTTCTCCTTGTGAAATCATTGTTACAGGAAAAATTTTGAACCTGTTCTCTCTTTTGTACTCTTGATGAATCCATTGTCAAAGGGGGAGAAATTTGGGAATCGTTGAAAAGTTTAAGAAAAAGGGGGAGAAGAAAAGGGGGAGTTGTGTTTGAAAATTTGAGAATTTTGGGAGAAGTTTGGAGAATTTTGGAATTTTTGGGCACATTGCACATTCACACATGTTCCTTCTCAGGGGGAGTTTTTGTTTTGCTATTTTGGTCAAAGGGGGAATTCTGTGTTTTCTCTTTTTTGTCCTTGATCCTTTGGATTTCAAAATCTTTTGTAAAGTGAATGCCAAATGTTCAAATCTAAGTGGTGTTGCCAATGTTTTCATCAAGGGGGAGATTGTGAAATCATGTGCTGAAAAATTGGCTTAGAATTCAATTTGCAAAATGTGTTTGTGCATGTGTTTGACAAGTTGATAAGAAATAGTGTATCTTTTTCTTGTCTTGGGACCAAATTCTCAAAAGCAGAGTTTCCCTTTTGCGCCGAACCGATTTTGTGTTTGCGGACCAAGTTTTTGGAGTGCATGCGTGCACATGTTCTTGAGCTCTTGTGCCAAACTCAATTTTCCAAGAAAATAGCGATCGGCGCATGTCTGACGGACCAAGTTTTTGGAGTGCATCGTGGGCGTGCTTTTGAGATCATGAGCCGGACTCAATTTTCCAAGAAACCAATAAGTTTCGCATGTACGACGGACTGATTTCTTTAGTCTGTCGTGAACGTGTTTTCGCTGGAATGATTTCTTCTTGAAACCGAGACTCACTTGTACACCGGACCAATTTTGTTTGTCCGTTGTGAATGGTTTTTGAGTGACTTTTTCATGTGTACGTCGGACCATATTTTTTGGTCCGTCGTGAATGCGTTTTTGCTCAATTAGGGTTTTGAGCAAAATTGGAATTGTGTTTGATTTGTTTTTGAGATTATGAAATTTGTGAGAATTTCATGATGCTTGAAGTGAACTTTATGCAATGCTCGTGTGAGTATTTGCATGGATTGATGTGAGTCAAGTCGTGGACTTGTGCTCGGAATTGTTTTGTGGTTTGTTCATGTGCAGGTATTGCTCGAAGACGAACGTGGTCGATGACGGGACCGGAACTAGGTTCATGGAGGAGCTGAGGTTCGGGACTAGGTTCAGGGAGGAACTGAGGTCTTGGTGGTCAAGGATGTCATGCAGGACGTTCGGGCTAAGAGAATGGTGCACATAAAGAATGGTTAGTCACGTGAGAATGGCAGGAGGTTATTCGCGTGCAAAGTGTTAGTCACGTGAGTATGGCAGGTGGCCATACGCGTGCAAAGTGTTAGTCACGTGAGTATGGTAGGGTTGCCATACGCGTGCAAGAGTTGTACTCGGCCAGGTTGGGCCAAGTAGAGTTGTGTTGGATACAGATTCCTTCTAGGGAATAGGAATTTGTCGACGATTGGGGAACAGGCCCCCGCCGAGCTTACTTGTTGGTGGAGGGACCAACTGTGACCCCTTCTTACGTGAGGGATTACTCGAGGAACGACTCACCAGATTTCAACGAGCGTGGACACAGCAGTTTACCCTGGTTCGGGCCTCTCAGGAAAGAGATAATAGCCCTACTCCAGCTCTCGTTTACTCTTGCAATGTGTCTGAGTCTTACAATCTGTGCGTGGTATGTTGCTTTGTCCCCCTCATGATGGGGACGCTTTTATAGCTTACAAAAGATCGAACTCCACGACCCCACTACCCGCACGTTTGGACCTCGTCCAAACGTGGCAACTGGTGGATCCTATCTTTCCGCCACGCTCCCACGGGAAACGTAACGGGCCAACGGAAGTTACGCTCGGGTGGTTATTCCCACCGATCCCGAGACCACGTAAGGTCGGCCGATGGCCGACACCGAGCTCGGAATCGACTGGAATACGTTGCACTCTTGGTCCCACCCGAGCCCGAGCTCGGAACCAGCCGGAATGCGTAGCCCTCCGAATTCTGATTAGACAATCCAGGGTAACGACCTCCTGGTAGCTCGGGCGGGAGCGAGCTTGGTCGTTGGTGGCATCCGAGGTAATTTATGGAAATTACCCGACCCCCCGACAGCTAGCCCCCGAGGTTCAAGTGGGAAAAGGTCTAAGGAAGGCCTTCCCCTTGGGCTTACCGTTCTACGAGCATGTCGGTTCTGCGGTGGACAACCGCCGCGACCAACGAGCTATTAACCTTCTCCGGGAACGAGCTTGTTGTTCCAGCTCGTCGTGTTTCGGCGGCGGAAGTGGGCCCCTCTCATCGGTTCCTTCTCTGGAAGCCTGAAGCTGTCCTTCTGGGAACCGCCTTTTACGGCGGGGCGGTTTCGATTTGCGTGCCGCGTGTCGTTTCGGATGGCGAACGCCTCAAGCGCCCTCTGTGCCTCTAGGGCTTCCTCGACCATAACGGCGGGAAGTCCTTTCGCTTCCCCATCTCCCGGAGGAGTTTTTAAACACTCGAAGAAAACCCTTAGACTCACTTGGCCGTATTGCGATCGCTGCGTCTCACACTCCTCTGCTTCGGCGCTCATCCTTCTCCTTGATCATCTTCCTCATCCTCATGGCGAAGTTCGGCGTCAGCAAGCTCGACAGGCGCAGGCTGGAGATCCTCGAGCGGGCGAAGTACCTCGACGCCGGTACATGGAGGGCCCCTGGCGACGAAGAGAGCCCGGCCGGAGGAGGAGATCGTCTCCACCGAGCTCTACGCCATGAGCAGACTCGGACGCCCGAAAGTGAGTTTGTTGAGGCCGTACTCGCCTCCTGCGAGTGCGAGATCGCTCACCTCCATCCCAACTCCATTCTCATTATGGCCATCTTCACCCATCTCTGCGAAGGGTTCGTGGGCGTCGAGCCCACTCCCAGTCTCTTCTTCCACTTCTACACCCTTTCGACCGCAAGACGCCTTCGCAGTCGGCCGCCTCTACTTCCGCCCGACCTACCCGACCATATGAGTACCCGAGCTTCACGCTCAAGGACTCGGTGTCGGGTTGGGCCGACTCTTGGTTCTACGAGGAAAGCGGGCGGCACGCTTTCCTACTCCGGCGCCAGAGGTCGCGCCGTCGAGACGCCCCGACCGCCCGTGGAGCCCGAGGAGGAGAAGATCCTCATGACGATCAACGAGCTCACGTGCCTGGGGCTGACCGGTCGGGACGTTACCCGGGACTACGTCAGGAACCGGATATCACCCCTCAGGAGGAGGGAGCATCCCTTCTTCAAGGTCGAGGGGTGGCAGGACATCACCCGGGAGTCACGCTCAGGTATGTCATCGCCCTCAATCTTCTTTTCCGAGCAGAGGATGCCCCTTCTCACGACCTCTCCCTTGGCTGGTATGCAGCTCCGCCAGAGGACTGGGTGGATGTGAGGGTGTCCGAGATGTTTGGCACCCCTAAAGGCAAGGAAATCATCGAGGGCCGCCAGATCCCGAACAACGTTCTTAACCGGACCGAGGCGGTAAGTCCCCGACTCGGACTTCTTTCGAAGCTTTTGTCCGGACAGGTTTCGCCGGGGCCTTCCGACCTCATTCGAGTTTTTCTCTTTTTCAACAGGAGAAGGTTGCCCTCGAAGTCGCCGTGTCCCAGCTGGGATCGCAGTTGGCGGGACGGGGTCGAAAGACCAAGGGACAGGCGGGTCGCAAGCGCCGCGCTCGATCTCCGTCGGCCACGCCGTCGGCCAGAGGACACGCAGGCGTCCCGGCCCGGACGACCGCTCACCCCGCCAGCACTTGGAGTATGCGGACCGGCAGGAGGTGAGTGAACTGAGATTGTGGATGGACGAGTACACCCGAAACAATCCCGAGCTGATGGCTCGTTTGCGCCAGCTTGCTGCGCGGGCGAAGAAGGAGGCCGCAGCCGCGGCCGGTCCAGCGCGGAAGGTCGAGCTGGAGGGCCAGATCGCGGCCCTTCAGGCGGAGCTCGCGCGGGTGAGCTCGAGCTCGGCTCCCGGGGACCACGAGGAGGAGAAAGACGAGCTGGACCCCGCGCCCTTGGTCCCGAGGTCCCGCAGGTCGTCCGCCACGCCTCAACCGCGCCCAACGCCGACTGTCTCCGAGGTCGGCTTGGAGGAGGTCGACCCTTCGGTCGCCAGGGCCGACAAGGCGCGCGAGGACATGGCCGCCCTCCTGGCCCGCGCCCGAGCTCAGCTGGCGGACGCCGAGCAAGGTCAGTCTCCTACTCCCCTCTTGTTTGTCTCTTTCCCCTCCGGCACCATACTAACCCCACATCGTCTATAGTGGGTGTGGCAGTTGGTGCGGAGTTATGGGATTTCGAAGCGATGGCTGACGATATTCTTGACTTCGTGCTAGAGAGGGAGCTAGCCCGGGCTGCCGAGGTCGTCATGGGCGACGAGGCCGAAGTGGGAGCTGAGGCCGCGGAGGCCCAGTCCCCACGGGCTGCCGGTGGCGACGACGTCGAGGTGGGGGAGTCTGTTGCCGCGGAGCCCCGGGACCCGGAGGTCGTGTCTCCCGAAGAGGAGGCACGGAGGAAGATCGCGGCCGCCGATGCCGAACGCGGCGGAGGGCATCCCCACATCATAGTTGTGGAGGATGACGGCCGGGAGTCGATGGTGGTGAGCAGGCGGCCCGAAACTTCCGGCGCCCGGCGACATCATCACCGCGACTCTTCAGGAGATCGCGAGGCCTCTCCGGGCTTATGACGTCACGCTGGCCCCCACGCCCGGCGTCGGGGACCCTAATCTGGCGGGAGCTCGTCCGACGAGGAAGAGCCGGCTACCTACCGGGTTGGGAGACGAGCCCGACCACCGTGGGCGGCCGGGCAGCTTCCAGGCGAAGGAATCTGCCGGGCGCCGAGGCTGCTCGATCGAGACCGACCTCCGGCCGCCCGACTCGGTGCCCGGTTGATCCAGCGCTCGGGACGCTGCTGCAGCCCAAGGGCGGATCTGACCAGTGTCCCGGTTGCTCCCATGGCCGTAGACGCCGAAGGGTGGAGCCCCGGTCGAGGCGGAGCCCCGATCGAGGCGGAGCCCAGTCGAGGCGAGCCAGGCGCAACTTCTGCCGGGAGGAAGAAGAGCGGAGGTGATACTTGCTCTTGAGGCCGTCCCTCTCCAGAGGCGGAGGCTGTCCCAGGGCAAAGTCCATCGCCTTCGGGACGGGGAGCTCGGGCTCAAGCCCCCGAGCCCGATCTAGGAGAAGGGACTCAGGCGGGGGATCCCTTGCCTGCCGAGAACGAGGTGGTGGACCACGCCGAGTTGTTCCATCAGGGGCTGGAGACCCGACTTTTTTGTGTAAGTACTCCTTGCTTTTGTACTTTTACCAAGAGCTTCGATTCACGACACAGCATACTGCTGCGCAGGCCGGAGTCCACCATGAAGGACTTCCATGCCGCGGCCGTGCCGCTTGAAGTTGTCGCGAAGCACCAAGCCGAGCAGACGCCAAGATTGCGGAGCTCGAGCGCCGGTTGCCGAGCCGACATCTTAGAGGCCGAGATCCGGCGGAAGGTGGAGGAGTCCGTGCACGAGCCGAGAGCGCCTCGGCCGAGCGAGCAAGCAAGGTCGAACCTGGAAGCCACGGTGGCGACCTTACGCGGCCATTTGCTTTCGAAGCGTAGAAAGGACAATCGACCAAAGAACGGAGGAGTCCAGGCGACCGTCAAGCGGCAAGCGAAGGTCGGGAAGCTTCGCCGGCGGTGCTCGACCTTGAGTCAGAGCTTGACTCGGTGCGGGGGACGAGCTCGTCGCTTTGCGGGGGCGAGAAGCGTCTTGGGCTCTGTAATTTTCTTTCTGTCTTTACCGTAAAAAACTTAAGGGAAAAAAAAAACCGCTTGATTGAACATAGAAAGAGCGTTATTTTTAATGGGCGTTTTTGTTTTTCTCTGAGATGACAACGATTTGTTTCGTGCCGTGGTCTTACGCGACTTAGCAGTCAATCGTACGAGGAAATGACTATCTCGCGCGAAAGTTGCACGAGGTCGAGGTGACCATCTCGCGCGAAAGTTGCACGAGGTCGAGGTCGTGGCCACATGGTACCTCTATAGCCCCCCGCCGCCAACGGAGGTCGTGGGCGTAGACTGCGAGCACGACCTCGTTGGCGGAGTAGAATTCTGCGGAGACCGTGTGGCCCTTAGGGTTACGGTGCGTTGACGCCGCCCACCGGCCGACCTGAGCTCGGAACCGTTCAGAAGGGTGTCCTGTGCGAATCTTTACTTGCGGCGGAGGTCTACCGCGAAAAAAGATGGTCGTCTTACGAGGAAGGAAGCCCTCGAGGTCGAGCTTTTGTCGTACGGTGTTTTGCCCCAACGACCGACCTGCCCCTGACACTTTGTCTGGGTCGAGCTTAATCGTAGAATGGGGAAAGAGAGAGAGAGAGAATGGGAGGGTAAGGTGACAAAGTTTATTAAAAAGGTAAAAGCGGGTGAGGTTAGACATGGAACTTACGCAGTTGGTCGATGTTCCAAGTACTAGCTAGTTCTCGACCATCTTCCATTGCAAGGCGGACAGCCCCCGGGCGTGCTGTTGAGACGACCGTGTAAGGACCTTCCCATCTTGGCGTTAGCTTGTTGGCTTTTGACAGGTCTTGGACCCGTCGCGAGCGAGGTCGCCGGCGTGTAAGGTCCTTGGTCGTACCGATTTAGCGGCGTGCTGCGAAGAGCTTGCGAGTAAACCGCGGATCGCAGCGAGCCCGTTCACGAGTCGCCTCCGCAAGGTCGAGGTCGAGAAGGCGTTCGCCTTACTGCATCGATGTTATCGGCCAGGTTCACCCTCGGGGATCCTAGGACAACCTCGGCGGGTAGGACAGCTTCCGCGCCATATACGGTGAAAGGGTCTCGTGGCTCGGCTTCGTCGTGGTGCGGGTGACCGGAAGGGCGAGGGTAGCTTCGTCCACCAGGCACGACCATGCCGTCGAGGCTCTTGAAGACTCTCTTCTTGATTCCTTGGGCGATCTGCCCGCTCGCGCTCGGCCGCCCCATTGCTCTGTGGGTGGGCCACAGATCTGAAGCATATCTTGGTCCCGACCTCCTCGCAATAAGCACGAAACACCTCGCTCGTGAGCGAGTGCCGTTGTCGGTAATGAGGCGACTCGGAACGCCAAAGCGGGTTACTACATTATTGCGGAAGAACCTTTTAGCCGCTTTGTGCGAGATGGTTGATATAGGCTCGGCCTCGATCCATTTAGTGAAGGTGTCGATTGCGACGAGCAGTATTTACAACCCCTCCTTCCTGGAAATGGACCGAGTATGTCGATGCCCCAAACCGAACGGCCAGGTTAGCGGCATGGTGCGTAGCGCGTATGCCGGTGATGGACCTTCCGAGCATGGAAGCGACAAGATCGGGCAGGAGGTTACTATTGAGCGTCGTCGGCCAGGGCCGTCGGCCAATAGTAACCCAATCGGAAGGCTTTGCTCACCAAGGTCCTAAAGGACGAGTGAGCTCCACACATCCCGTCATGGATATCCTTGAGGAGATATTTGCCTTCCTCTTGGGTGATGCACTTGGAGAGGACGCCAAGCGCGCCTTTGCGGTATAAGAGACCCTCGACCATTTTATAGGTCGAGGAGCGTCTCACTAGCCGGGATTTCTCGGCTTCCTCCTCGGCGATGTCCGTGCCGCGAAGTATTGGATGAATGGCGTCATCCAATTCGCGTCCTGCTCGAGGAAGGAGACGGTACCACCCGTCTCGGTTGCCTCTTCCCCGGGGGGGATGGAGGGCTTATAGAGGTGCTCGGTGAGCACCCCCGCTGGAGCGGGAAACTGGGCGGAACCGACCTTTGATAGATGGTCGGCCAGGGCATTGTCCTTCCTGGGGATGTATAGTACTTCGAAGTTTCTGAAGTACTTTTCCATCTTCCTTACTTCAGCCAGGTAAAGCGCCATTGAGTCATCGGAACACTGATACTCCTTGTTAACCTGGTTGGCGACCACCGCGAGTCACCCTTCGCGATTAGTCGTTGGACTCAGCGCTTTGCATGCGGCCGGCTAGCGGACCTTCGTGATTACGCTGCGTTGTTTGTTGCGCCGAAGTGCGGTTGGAGGCGTCTTGGATCCGCTCCCCGAGGGATTCGAGGACCACTCGACCACTCCGACCGAGCAATCGTGAAGCTCGGGATCCGTCGAAGTGCATGACCCAATGACCGTGCTCGGCCTGGTTGGGTTCGGGTTCGGACGGGCGGGGTTTGTCCATTCGGCTAGGAAGTCCGCTAGGACCTGAGATTTGATCGCGGTTACGCCGAGAATTCGATCTCGACCGGCGAGCTCCATGGCCCATTTTGCGATCCGCCCGCTTGGCCCTGATTCCCGAGAATTTCTCTCGGGGAAGTTGGTCGGGACTTGGATTTTGTGTGCCTGGAAGTAGTGTCTTAATTTCTTCGAGGCCACGAGGAGCGTATAAAGGAGTTTACGGACCTCGGGTAACGCTCCTTTGGTCCGTGTAAGACTTGGCCGACGTAGTAGATCGGGCGCCGCACCGTCCCATTCTCTTGTGATGACGGCGCTTCTTGCATGGGGTGTGGCGGCCAGGTAAAGCAAGAGGACCTCTCCTACTGGGCGTGGTCAAGACCGGGGTCTTGACAAATATAGTTTAAGCTCTTTGAAAGAAGCTGATGCCTTCATCTGTCCAAGTGAAACCGTCGTGCTTCCGGAGCGCCTTGAAGAAAGGTAGGCCGCGTTCCCCGAGCCGCGAGATGAAACGACTTAAGGCCGCCATTCTCCCAGTCAGGGACTGGACCTCCCGAGTGCAAGTCGGTGGTCGCATGTTCTCGATGGCTTCTATCTTCTCCGGGTTGGCCCCGATTCCTTGTGGGCCGATCATGTATCCGAGCACCTTGCCAGCTTTGACCCTGAACACACATTTTTCCGGGTTTAACTTTATTCGATGCTTGTTGAGGTTATGAAAAGTCTCCTCTAGATCGGATACATGGTGGAGGCCATTTTGCTCTTGACGACTATGTCGTCTACATACACTTCCGTGTTTCGACCTATTTGGTTCGAGAAGGTTTTACGCATAAGGCGTTGGAAGGTCGCTCCGGCGTTCCTTAGACCGAAGGACATGGTCGTGTAGCGAGAATGTGCCAAACGGCGTGATGAAGGAAGTTTTCTCCTCGTCGTCGAGGCGATATGCCGATCTGGTGATAGCCTGAGTAGGCGTCCAGAAAGCTCATCGCCTCGGAGCCGGCCGTCGCGTCGACCAACTGGTCTATCCGAGGTAGCGGGAAATTGTCCTTCGGGCATGCGGCATTCAGCCCCGTGTGATCGACACACATGCGCCACTTGCCTCCTTTCTTCATCACGATGACTGGGTTGGCCAACCAATCGGAATGGTCGACCTCCCGAATGAAACCGGCTTTGAGGAGCTTGTCCAGTTCCTCTCTGATGATGGCTTGCTTCTCCGGGAGAAGCGCTGAGCTTCGCGACAGGCTTTTTGTCGCCGAATCGCTAGCTTTGTGCTCGACGACCTCCCTTGGGACTCCGGGCATGTCGGACGGTTCCCAGGCGAACGTGTCCGCGCTTCTCCGGAGGAAGGTCACGAGCTCGAGTTCCTATTTAGGATCTAGGGAAGCCCCCACGTGTACGACCTTGTCTGGCTTTGCGTCGCACAACGGGATGGCCTTGGTTTCTCCCCCAGCTTGGAGGCTAGCCTTGGGCCGGGAACTCCTCGGCTCTTGCTCGGGCCCGCGTTGGGGCAGTTGACCGACCATGTCCAACGCCCTCTCGTCGCAGTTCAGAGCTGCTTTCGGGCTTCCCTTGATCGTGATCACGCCGCCGGGGCCGGGGACCTTCAAGCATTGGTACCCGTGATGAGTGGCGGCCATGAATTTGGCGAGCGCTGGTCGGCCCAGGATGGCGTTGTAAGCCGACTCGAAATCGACCACTTCGAACGTGATTAGCTCCGTTCGGAAGTTGCTCGGATTGCCGAACGTTACTGGCAGGACGATCTGGCCGAGTGGCCTGACCGACGTTCCGGGTACTATCCCGTAGAACGGGACCACCATGCTTTTGATCTTGGAGCGAGGGATCTGCATTTCGTCCAAGACCTTGGCAGACATCAGGTCCAGGGAGCTCCGCGATCCACAAGGACCCGACCTCTGCGGTGTTGCAGATTGTTGGGCTAACGACCAACGGAGCCTTTGGGGTTTCGTCATCCCGGAGGGCGATGCGTCCTTGGAGAAGGTGATCGGCAGCTCGGACCACTTGAGGCTGCTGGGCAGAGGCTTCCACGAGTGACACGGAGTGCCAGCGGCCTCCTTCAACTCCCGACGCGACCCATAGGCGGCGGAGCCCCCGAATATCACGGCGATGTGATTTCTCGGCTCTTGGTACTCCATGTCGGTGTCTTGCTCCTCGGCGGGCTTCTTGCCCTTGACGTCTCCTTCCATCTCGGGGAGCGTGGGCATGGGACCCTTACCATTGTAGAAATGCTCCAGGCGGGAGGCCCACGTTCTGCAATTCCGAAGGTCATGCCCATGCGCCTGGTGGAGCGGGCAGAAATAGGCACTAGCCCGCCCGCGTTGGTTGCCGCGCTCTTGGTCGTCCCGGTTCTGCTCGTTGCTCCGCTGAACCGGTCGACCCTTTCCTTTCGGGGCTCCCTCCCTATACGACTGCGAGGTCGGCCGTTGTCTTTCGATGGCTGCCACCATGCCGGAGACGGAGGATTTTTTCTTCTTTTTGATTTTTTTCTCGATCGAGCTTACGCTCTTTCGGCTTGATGCCCCTTCGAGCCCGGGCTGAGGGGGCAGCTTTCCCTCGTCTAGCAGCTTCTTCCATTGGACGGCCTCGTCCGCGTTGGCGTAACGGTCAGCCATGCGGAACAGCTCGTTGGCTGTGATGTCCGGGTGGATTTCGAGGTCCTGAGTAAAGCGTACGTCTCGGACCCCGAACTTGAAAGCTGACGACCGCCTCATCCGAGATGCTCGGGATGGAATTGCGCACTTGCATGAAGCGCTGGACGAGCTGGCGCGAAGTCGCGCCCTCTGCATGTCAGGCGCTCAAGGTCGCGCTCCTTCCCGGCGGGCGTAGCGACTACGGAAGTTGGCTCGGAGAGTGCCGCCACCGGGCCCAGGACCGGATCGAGTTCTCCTTCTGGTTGAATAGCCACGTCCGAGCCGGCCCGTCCAGGACTGTGGGCAGAAAGTTGGCCATCACCCTTTCATCACCCCCGGCAGCTAAAATGGCCGTGGTGTAGATCGAGAGAAACTTCGTCGGTTACGAGTCCCATCGAATCTCTCGATGTGACCCGGCTTAAACCTTGTCGGCCAGGTCACTCGTCGCGGCGATGTCGCGAACGCCCGCACCCGAACACGGATCGTCGGGCGATCGCCCGAAGCGCTGGCGGTCGGGCGATCCCCACCACCGAGCCCGAGGTTAGCGGGCCCAGCGGGAGAAAATCTCCCTACGCTGTAGGATGGGAGTGGCCCGATGAGGAATGTTCGGCCCGGTTACGCGCGTGGCTCGCATTCCAGTCCCGAGGAGCCCCGAATTGCTCCGGTGCCCTCCCGAGCCCGGTCGCGTCGCGCCCGATCCTCTGGAGTGCGGCTGCGTGAGTCGTCGGGGTGGTGGCGCTCGGACGCCCGTGGCGGCGTTCGAGAATTGCTCTGGCGCCCCTTTCGGGAGGCCTCGCCGCCCTTATGTCTGTGGCGATTTCCTCGAGGTCGTCGGCCACGGCCGCGCCCATGGCTTCTAGGTCGACTGGCAGAAACTCCACGAGGTTGCGCACCACCGTGGCCAGGGCTTGAAAGCGTTCCCGCTTTCGAGAGGCAGCGGGGTAACGAGCTTCGTTAAATCGTCGCCGCGAACTCCGGAGTCCCGTGACGCTGCGGAAATTCTCACGAACCGGCCCTGGTCTTATCGGGCCAGGCCACCTCGGACTTCTGCCGTAAGCCGGTCAGCGTCCGATTCAGGGATACTCGCAGGTGCTCTTTGGCCGCCAGAGCGGTGAAGACGCGCTTGGTAGGATTTGCTCGACATTTCCATCCTCCTCCGCAACGAAGACGTTACGGGATTGGACGGATCGCGAGGGGACATCACGGTGTCTCCCCGTGAAGCGGTCCCCTGGTCGAGCTTCGTAGAGGTCGGGATATCGAGACCATCGTAGAGCCCGTCGTACTAAATCGCCGTCCGAGAGGCGTCGAGCCGAGCGAAAGAAGCTGCTCGGTGCCGGCTTCCAGGAAAAGCTCCGGAACCGTCATGATTCTTAATACGGCGACGCCGGCCCCATTGTCGAAGAACTGCTTGTCCTCTTCCCCGATCTCGGGGGCGTAGAGGCCCCGGTGGTTCTGGGATTCTGACATTTCTCGGGATTCCTCACGAAAGGGAAAGTCGGTCCCCACGGACGGCGCCAGCTGTCGACGATTGGGGAACAGGCCCCCGCCGAGCTTACTTGTTGGTGGAGGGACCAACTGTGACCCCTTCTTACGTGAGGGATTACTCGAGGAACGACTCACCAGATTTCAACGAGCGTGGACACAGCAGTTTACCCTGGTTCGGGCCTCTCAGGAAAGAGATAATAGCCCTACTCCAGCTCTCGTTTACTCTTGCAATGTGTCTGAGTCTTACAGTCTGTGCGTGGTATGTTGCTTTGTCCCCCTCATGATGGGGACGCTTTTATAGCTTACAAAAGATCGAACTCCACGACCCCACTACCCGCACGTTTGGACCTCGTCCAAACGTGGCAACTGGTGGATCCTATCTTTCCGCCACGCTCCCACGGGAAACGTAACAGGCCAACGGAAGTTACGCTCGGGTGGTTATTCCCACCGACCCCGAGACCACGTAAGGTCGGCCGATGGCCGACACCGAGCTCGGAATCGACTGGAATACGTTGCATTCTTGGTCCCACCCGAGCCCGAGCTCGGAACCAGCCGGAATGCGTAGCCCTCCGAATTCTGATTAGACAATCCAGGGTAACGACCTCCTGGTAGCTCGGGCGGGAGCGAGCTTGGTCGTTGGTGGCATCCGAGGTAATTTATGGAAATTACCCGACCCCCCGACAGAATTGTATTCAGAACTCCTTGTGGGTTGGTCCTTTAAATAGGAGGGGTTGTCTCCTGTTGAAGGGCATCAAGCTTTGAGCAAGTTTTAGGGTTTGTACTCTTTTAATGAGAGTATTTTAGACAAACGAAATAAAGATCAATTCTTCCAAGATTCTTGCGTGCTACAGTAACCGCGTTGCTACAGTGTTTTCTGTTTTGGTTCTTGTTTGCATGCTTGTTCTAATTCTAGATTGGTTTTTGATCGTTGAGTTTCATCTTGATTTGATCCATAAAAAACCTTTCTAGGGTATTGATTTAGAGTTCCTCAAAGTCTAGTTGTTTAATCTTTTGAAGATCTTGTTGAATCTTGAAGTTTTGATTAGATTAGTTTTCGTCAAGTTCTGGAACAGCAAGCTTGCGAAGCTCATAACTTTTGATCCGTACGTCCGATCGAGCTGATTCTTTTTGGGTTCGATTCGTATTGGAATCTAGTTTCTTATGTCCAAATTTCAGATCAATCTAACGGTTGGATCTCCAGTAATTCTCGTTTTATCGAACCTCTATCATTCTGTTTTTGTCGAATACGAGGCAATTATTTGGTTCTGTTTTGGGGTGAACTTTTAGTAGATCAAGAATTTGGTTTTAGCTTCCGCACAATCATTCACCCCCCCTCTGATTGCTATATTCGTATACTTCGATCCTACACAAAGTAGTGAGGCAAATAGGTAACCAAGAAAGAAAAAAAGAAGGGGGGGAGGCAACAGTAAATAAGAAAGAAATGCCCGACAGTTAAACCAGGGGATACCCAGTTGAGATTAGCTTTCTTGCTAACTGGTAGCTAGAAACTTTCTGTAGGATTCGCTGGACGACCGTGACCACCGAAGAGTAGTGGCTATTGAAGATGAGAGCATTGCGTTCTTTCCAGATGTTCCAAAAAGCAAATTTTAGCGTCCCGTCCAGGTCCTTGTGTCATTCCTTGGGGAATGTATCATGAATATTTTGCCACCATGAAGAAATAGTCTGCGCTACGACTTGTGTAGTCTGCGCTGCGACTTGTGTTGTCTGCGGTGAGAGCTGAAGATTCAATCGATTGAACAATAAAGCCCAAGTTTGTTTTGCGAAGGGGCAGAACAACAACAGGTGTGCAGTTGAATCCTCCCTTGAACCACACAGGCAGCATACTGAGAAATGAGGCCAACGTCTCAAGGCTAGGTTATCTGAGGTTAAAAGCTTGTTTTGAAGCAATAACCATGCAAAAAACATGCACTTGTTCTGGGTTTTGGCTTTCCAGATTTTTAAGTAGTTGTGATCAGGCGTGGACCCAGAGAATTGTGCCTTGTACGCCGACTTTATTGAATATTGGTCGTCTGCGATCCAACGCCAGATGATCTCGTCTTGGGCTTTCATTTGAAAGTGAACATCCTGTATGAGCCGCCAAAGTGTGATGAATTCCTGTAGCTGCGCCCCTGTTAAAATTCTTCTCAGCGGAAGCATCCAGTTGTTGTTGGTAAGTTCATGTTGTACCGTGTTATTTCTCCTACGAACGAGACGAAAGCACAGTGGTGCGATGTTCCTTGGAGACGAACCAAGGAGCCAGTTGGACGTCCAGAATCTGGCTGTCACATCGTTTCCTATTGTAATTGGTGTGCTTGCATTGAAGAGGGTAATATCAGTGTCATTGCACAGAACCGACATGCCCTTCCAAAGTCTTGCAGGTTCTTTCCAGAGGTACCATAACCTGTTAGAAATAAAGCCCAAGTGGCCCATTTATCTCTAATGCCAAAGCTACAAAGAATAGTACCATATTGCTAGTTGAGAGAGGAGAATATCAATTTAAAAGGGAGAGCTTCCATCAAGCCTTGTAATGAGGCATATGAAAGGTGAGGAGCACGGCTAAAGTCACACGCATGCGTGCGCGCGTATTTCACGAATTACCGCGTATTTCCGCGTATTTTTCCCGCGTGACTTGCGATGTCACGAGTCGCCGTGCAGTGGATTAAATCTTGGCACGTTTAAACCCTTTTATTTTTTGGTTTCTCTCTATTATTAGTGAATAAATGAGGTCATTTACTGAGAATTGAAACAACCATGATAATGGCGTCAGTTTCTAATAGACCTGCAGTTTACTAACGTTTAATGGTGTTGTAATGATCAATTATTGACTGTTACTGGTGCGAGGCTATAAAATTTGGAGACGTCCAGACTGAAATGAGTTTTTTCCTCTGGCACTTGCGTCCATCCACTGATCTGTGTTGCGTCCTCGTGCTGCGTTCGTTCTTCACCGACCTTCCTCTCGGCGTGCACCGCGAGGCAAGGAGAGCGGGATCTCCAAACCGTTGCCGCAGCGAGAACCTGCACGGGGGCAGCAATAAGGTTTCTGGGCAGCGCAGCTGCGCGACCGCTCGAGCTTTCTCTGCGTCGACTACTTCCTCTACGGCCGGTCGCTAATGCGCTGCATCCTTTTCGTCATCAATCCCATCGTAAGAATTCTCCTATTTTCCCTCTGTTTATCTCTTACACATCATTTCTAGTTCTACTTTTCAAAGATATGTGGTATCGTCTGTCTAACCTGTTGTGTTTGATTATTTTGAAATTATATTTCATATTCAAATCTGAAATTAAAATAATACCTATATATTTAACATAACCATCGCAACCTGAGCGCTCTGCCGAAAGCATCAAACTGTTTGGTTCTCAAGCCACCTAGGGATTTTGGCCTGCAAGTTTTTTTCCAATTTACTAGGCAGTGGCCTCCTTTGCAGTTAAATTCTCCCCTCCAGAGGAAGTTCCTACGTAGCCTGTCGATTTTCTTGAAAGCCCAAGCCGATCCTGGGTAGATGGTTAGGTGGTACGTCAGTAGAGCCGAGAGGAATGAGTCCACCAGAACAAGCCTTCCTGTTTTTGACAGCAGTGAGCTTTTCCAACCTGCTAACCTGTTTGCGACCTTGTCTATTAAGGGTTGCAAATCCAGCCTTTTGAGTCCTGTCGGGCGAAGCAGAAGACCTAGGTATCTGGAAGGGAAGGTCTTTGGCAAGGCTGAAAATTCCTGCGGCACAGGTTAGAGGTCTAAGCCTTCACAACGAATGGAGAAAATTTCTGTTTTAAGAAGATTGTGTTGGTTGATCTCGCGCCCTGATCGGGGGCGCAACCGACCTTTTATGGTTGTGGCCCCCTGTTGCACACGCGCTATATAAATAAAGGGGATAGACCGGCCCAGAGAACCAACGTTCTCTGTGCACACGTCCCTAACAACCCGTAACAAAACCGATCGTGCGGCGCTTGGAGCGGCGAGGAAAGCCCACGGCGTCCTCGCCGCCGTACCGCTTCTCGCGTCCTCACCGAGCGCGAGGAGACCGTGCGAGAGGCAATCGTCCCTCCTTCATCACCGCTCTTCATCACGGCAATGGCGTCCTCGAGTTCAAACCTCGAAGGTAATCCTCGAGTATTCATCTAGGTGTTGATACTAGGCATCAAGATCCGTAGAAGACTAACAATGAGTATCAGGCAGTGTTCGTAGTGCCTAGATCTAACCCTAGAATGAATTTTCTTCTGTAGACACACAATAGTGCATAGCAAATAGAAAAGAGGAAGAAATCAAATCCAAAGAACCAAAATTAGCACGTAAACAAAGAACCAGAGGTGCCCAAGCATGCGTCTCCAAGCAAACAAAGAAACAAAGAACCAAAATTAGAAAAGAGGAGGCTCCAAGCATGCGTCTCTAAGCGCGCGCATGTGCGCCGCCCTCCTCGCTCCATCGAGCGCTGGCAGGTTTGTTCACAGAGCTAGCCGCGACGGGTTGCGACGCCGCCGCTCGCTTAGCAGCTGTGTCTCTCGCCCAGCGCGGGCCCGGGTCTTCTGCCCGGCTCGCGCGAGAGCACCCCATCCGGCCAGCTGCAGCACCGACTAGCCGCGCTACCTTGGCGCGCTATCTTCGCGCTACCGAACGGGTCGGCGAGCGCCGCCTCCATGCCTCCAGATCCGATTTTTTCGGGAGTTTGGTTAGGGTTCTGCTGGGGCTCCGATTTTTGGGGTTTTTACTGCATTCCAAAGAAATCCCGAGCGTCCATCTGAACGGATGGCGCAGATTGCCCCACAAATAATGCTGCGGCAGAATTGTCGTATAGTATTGAGAAGGCAAAGTGGGACAACTCAAATAGAAAGTGCCTCATGGTGATCAAAGGCACCATCATTGAGTCCATAAAGAAAGTAATCCGGAATGTACAGATGCTCCAAGATTCAAGAAAATAGAAGAGCGATTCTTTGATTCACAAAGGCCTATGCAGCACATTAATCAAGAAACTTGTCAATGACAAGTATGATGGATACTGCTGCGAAATGGACCTGCATTAGAGAGCATATTCTTAAGATGACTAATATGGCTCACTCTCTCACATCTTTTGATATGCCTTTAAAGAATGATTTCATAGTCCATCTTATCTTGGTTTCATTACCAAAGGAATTTGAGACTTTTGTTGTAAATTACAACATTAGTGAAGAAAAATGGTCTATTGAAAAGTGCATTGCCATGTGTGTCCAAGAAGAAGAAAGATTAAAGGCACAAAGGTTGATGAACTGAATGCAGTTAAACATTCTCGTAAGAAAAAGAATTATTTCCAGATTCGTAATAAGCCAAATTTCAAGAAAAGGCAACTACCAAAAGAGGCAATTATCGTGAAAAGGTTCACAATTTTGAGAAGAGTGAACACTCAAATGGAGGACAGAGAACTCCAATGGAGGACATGGTTCCAGTGGATGACCTCCTAGGCCTCGGCAATCACATAGACTCAGATACCTGCGGGTGCGTTAAGCCATCGGAAAGGGCACCGCATGAAGGATTGTGTTCTTTTCCTCAAGTGGTCGAACAAAAGAGGTAAAGATCAAGTCACATTCATAGATGAATCCTTGTATATAGATTCACCAACTAGCACTTGGTGGATAGATTTGTGCAACTGCTTCATGTTGCTAATTCTATGCAGGGATTCCATACGAGAGGATCCTACAAAGAGGAGAAAGAGGAATTAGAGTGGCGAATGGAGTTGAAGCTGATGTGGAAGCCATTGGAGATCTTCCATTAGAGTTGGATGAAGGCTTCATACTCCATTTGCGTGATGTTTTATTAGTGCCTTCTTTAAGAAGGAATTTGATTTTGATGTCTTGCTTAGATGATGAGAACATTCGGTGTCATTTTGGGGAATGGAAAGTGTGTAATAAAGTTTAATAATATAGACGTTGGTCTTGCCATCCGACAAGACAAGCTTTTATTTGCTATCCCATTATGATATTGTGAATGACATAAGTACCTCCTCGAATCTGAAAGTATGCAATGTTAATACAAAGCTTAAAAGAGAATAGAAAGTGAATCGTCATCGATATTATGGCATTGTCGTTTAGGCCATATTTAGAGGGGGAGAATTGAACGACACTAATTAAGAAGAAATTGTTCCTCCCTAGACTTTTCAAACGCAGATCATTGCATAGATTGTATTAAAGGCAAGTATGTTAAACAAATAAAGAAAGGCGCCAAGCGTATACAGTGAATCTTGGAAATAATCCATACAGACATTTGTGGTCCTTTTCTGTAAAGACAAGGTGGATGGTTTTGATTCGTTCATTACATTCATCGATGACTATTCTCGCTATGGCTACATTTATCCTATCAAAGAAAGGTCAAGCATTAGAAAAGTTTAAAATATTTAAAGCTGAAATAGAGAATCAACATGATCTAAAGATTAAAGTAGTAAGATCAGACCGGTGGAGGTGAATACCACGGTAAACACACCCCTTATGGCCAAGTTCGGGGACCTTTTGCAAGGTACACAGGAAAATGGCATAGTAGCTCAAGATTCTATGCAGGCGAACCTCGGCAAAATGGAGTAGTGGAAGGCGAATCACCTTAATGGATATGGTGAGAAGTATGATAAGTTACTCCACCTTACCGGTTAGTCTATGGATGGAGGCTTTAAAACCGCTGCCCATATTCTTAATCGGGTACTCAGTAAGTCGGTGCCTAAAACACCGTATGAGTTATGGATCTGGGAGGAAGCCTTCACTAAACTATCTACATGTGTGGGGCTGTCAGAATTTGAGGCAAAAGTATTCAACCCAAACATAGGAAAGTTAGATCTAAAGGCAGTGAGTTGCCATTTCATTGGCTATCTGAAGATCAAAGGGTTATCGCTTTCTCTTGCCAGACGGACATACCAAGTTTGTAGAAACTAGACACGCTGTGTTTATAGAGGATGATATGATCGGGGAGCATGGTACCAGAAATTAGCCTTGATGAGAAGCGGGTTTGTGCCCCAACTCCTATGATTCAAGAGCCTTACTTCTCGATACATTGTTCTTTGCATCACCCGAAGTTATAGCACTCCGGTGTTTCTCGAGTTCAACAATGGTGTGCGAGGCTGTTGTGGAGCCCGAGGCCCCCATCTTTGTTGCTAGTGAGGAACCCGAGCGACCCTCTGTAGAGAGCAAAGGAACCTGCTCAAGAACCACTTAGAAGATCACAGAGAAGCAGGAGATCGCCTATTCCACCGGTGATTATGAAGTTTATGTCGGTGAAGACATAGAGATAGAGGTGATCCCACCTCTATGAGGAAGCGATCACGAAGTCCCAATTCATCGAAGTGGCTTGTCGCCATGCAAGATGAAATGAGATCCATGAGTACAAACAAAGTCTGGGATTTAGAAGAAATTCCTAAAGGAGCCAAAACAGTAGGCTGTAAATGGGTCTACAAAACCAAACGTGACTCCAAAGGGAATGTTGAAAGATTTAAATCTAGACTTGTCGCAAAAGGCTTCACTCGAGAGAGAAGGAATAGATTATACCAAACCTTCTGCTGTTTCGACAAAGGATTCTTTAGAATCATTATGGCACTCTGCTCATTATGATTTAGAATTACATCAGATGGATGTTAAGACGGCATTCCTAAATGGGGATTTATATGAAAATGTATACATGGCAACCCAAAGGTTTTGTCATGGAAGGAAAAGATATGGGATGTCGATTAAAGAAGTCCATTTATGGATTAAAACAAGCGTCTAAGCAGTGGTACATTAAGTTTGATGAAACCATAAGAAATTTTGGGTTCAAAGAGAATGAGGAGGACAAGCGCATTTTATGCAAAGTTTAATAGAGGAAATATATTTTCCTAATTTTATATGTAGATGATATCCTATTAGCAAGCAGTGATAAAGATTTCTTGCTAGAAACAAAGAAGTTCTTGTCCTCAAAGTTTGATATGAAAGATCTTGGTGAAGCATCCTATGTATTAGGAATTGAGATACACCGAGATAGAAAAGAAGGGGTGCTAGGGCTATCACGAAGGCATACATAGAAAGTGTTTTAAAAGATATAGTATGCATATGTGTAATGCCACGCCTTTGCTCCAATAGTCAAGGGCGATAAGTTTGGTAATTTCGGTGTCCAAAGAACAAGTATGAGATCGATCAAATGAAATGGAGTACCATATGCTTCAATTGTCGGAAGCATAATGTATGCTCAAATATGTACGCTTGACTTAGCATTTACAACCGGATGCTTGGAAGATATCAGATTAATCCAGAGTTGATCAATGGAAAGCTGTAAGAAAGCCTTGCGGTATTTGCAAGGGACAAAGAGCCTCATGCTAACATATAGAAAGTCAAGTGCCCTAGAAATTATGGGCTATGCAGATGCAGATTGGGCAGGGGTGTAAAGACAACTGGAAAGTCCACATCAGGATATGTGTTCACCCTGCCTGAGGAGCTATATCATGGAAAAGTATAAAACAATCGATCGTTGCAACGCCGACAATGCACGCTGAGTTTGTGGCATGCTATGAGGCAACCGGCAATGTGGTTTAAAAGTTTGTACCCGGTTGAGAGTGGTGGACGCATAGAAAAACCACTCAAATTATATCGCTGCGACAATGAGCCGGAGATTTTACTCCCACAACAACAAGTCAAGTGAAGCCGCAAAACACATAGAGATCAAGTTTTATGTTGTGAAGGAGAAAATCGAGGATCAAACAATAGAGCTTGAGCATATAAGCACAAAGGACATGTTAGCGGATCCAAGCCACCAAAGGTCTTCCTCCCAACGTGTTTGAGAAGCACGAGCCGGCATGGGTTTAAAGGAAAGACTATGATTACGGATAATAGGGTCATTGAAAGCACAGCTCTCCCCACAAAGACAAAGTTATTCTGCTTTGAAGTAGAGAGGTGTGCTATAGTCATTGAGTTCAAGAAGACGTAATCGATCAAGTAGACGCCTTGGTCTTGGTACACTAATCTATGGAGGAGTGGAATGTTAAGTTAAAAGTGTGAGATATAAAAGGTTAATAGATCAAGATATAAAGTTTCAAAGTTGAATTCGAGATCAAGGGGAGAATGTTGGTTGATTCGCTCTGATCGAAGCGAACCGACCTTTTATGGTTGTGGCCCCCTGTTGCACACGCGCTATATAAATAAAGGGGATAGACCGGCCCAGAGAACCAACGTTCTCTGTGCACACGTCCCTAACAAACCCGTAACAAACCGATCTACGTGCGCGTTGGAGCAGCAGGAAAGGCCACGACGTCCCGCCGCGCATCGATCTCCGCCGTCCTCACCGAAAGGAGAGACCGCGTGCAGGAGGCAATCGTCCTCCTTCATCACCGGCTCTTCATCACGGCAATGGCGTCCTCGAGTTCAAACCCCGAAGGTAATCCTCAGTGTATTCATCTAGGTGTTGATACTAGGCATCAAGATCCGTAGAAGACTAACAGATTGATCCTTAGTCCTGAGGCCTGCCCGAAAACATGAAGCACTCCCTGCAACACCTTCACCTCTGCCGGGTTGGGGTTGATAAATTTCTGTTCAAAGCTTTTCATTGTGTACACACATAGTTCCAATTTAGTTCTTGTCTGTGCATGAACATATGAAGGTTGGATATGACGCACTACATCATGAATTACCGTAGCCACCTGAAGGTTTTTTTATTAACTGAAGATGGCAACCTGAAGCTCAGAGATGCTTTTGCTGTTTGAATTTTGGTTACAGTGATTAGTTCTGTTTTCTTTTGTTTTTTTTACAGTGATGATAGATGGAAGTTTAAGAAACTCAGTTCCCATGTTAACAGAATGTGTTCATGGACCGTCCAAAAGTGGCCACAACTTAATGAGAGTATCCAGTTGGCTGTCGCTGTTCTGAGGTTAGTCAATTTGTTGGAACCATCAGCCATCAACACCTCTTTTGTAAGAAAGCTGTGACACTTTGCATTGCTCTAATCAGCATAGTTTCAACCAGGTTCTTGGATCCGCAGAGGAATGCATGCGTGCTGCGTCGGCCATGCCGGAGACAAGAGGTCGTGTGCGGTGCACGGATGCACGCTGAGGGCGGATGACTGAAGAAATGGCCGCACAAGCACAAGGTCAAAATATGCCTCTTTTTGGATGGAAGGCCGCAGCTGCAAATTTCTCGTCTCCGTCGCTTTTCCCGCCACCGCGCGCGTTGACATAACGACGCGTTCCCTGTTCGAGCTCGGCCAGATCCAAAACGACGTGGCTCCCTGCTCTTCATGATTGCCATCGTAGTAGCAAGATATATGAAGACGTGCGTTGATGGTCAGCTGGTGTTTTCCTCTTTCGGAGGAGGCGGCGGGCCTGGAGGTCATCGTCAGCCATGTCGTGCCACGGCTCCGTGCCGACGGCCGTCTTGTCGCTGTTCTCCATCTGCTTCGCCCATGTCGCGGGTTACGCTCGCGCCCAAGCTGCAGACACCCTCGGTAAGCTGCAAATCACACGTCTTCTTGTACTTTTATCGTAGTGCGTCACTGCGCGCGCAGCAGGGTGAGCTCTAATACAAGTTCTGACTTCTGATTGCTACTCCGTTCCAGGCTTCATCAGCGTCGACTGCGGCAGCCCCCCGAGCTCCACCTACGTCGACGCCATCACCAAGCTGCCATACGTCTCCGACGCGCAGTTCATCGACGCCGGCGTCAGCCACAACGTCTCCGCCGAGTACGTCGACGCGCAGCTGCCGAGACAGTACTACGACCTCCGGAGCTTCCCCACCGGCTCCCGTAACTGCTACACGGTAAGCTCACTAACGCCGAGCACCAAGTACCTAGTCCGCGCAACGTTTCTGCACGGGAACTACGACGGGCTGGGCAGCGGCGGCCTCCCCGTGTTCGACCTCCACCTTGGCGTCAACTTCTGGCAGACGGTGAACGTCTCCAGCGTCTCCAAGACCTTCCAGGCCGAGATCATCAGCGTAGTGCGGGACGACTACGTCCAGGTCTGCCTCGTCGGCAAGGGGCACGGCACACCGTTCGTCTCCGGCCTGGAGCTGCGGCCACTAAGGGACGCGCTCTACCCCGTCGTGGCAAATGCTACGCTGTCCATGGTCGTCCACGGCAGGCACAACCTTGGACCCGACGACGAGTCACTGATCATAAGGTGCACAAAAATCTACCGTGAACTTCTCAACTGCTCCTACATTGCAAGTAGTGGTTGTGTTTTTAGATTGGATATGCAAGTTTGGTGCAGATATCCAGATGATCCGCACGACCGGATTTGGAAGGTGCTGGCGAACCCGCTCTCATGGAGCCCGACCAACACGACGGCCGCCGTTCTCAGCGTCGCGGGGGACCAGTTCGAGGTGCCCTCCGCTGTGATGCAGACGGCCGTCACGGTGGACGACGGCTTCAGCATACGGTTCTACTGGGACGCCGACGACTCCAACAAGGCGCTCTCGTACTTTGCCGCGCTTCACATGTCTGAGCTCACGGTGCTGAACAGCAGCGAGGCGAGGATCTGCGAGATTTACGTCAACAATGACATGTGGTACAACAAGCTTTTCTCCCCGGAGTACCTGTTCTCCAATGCCGTGTTTGGGACCGTGACCGGGAGCACGGAGTACAACTACAGGATCGAACAGACCGATAACTCGACGCTGCCACCGATACTGAATGCGCTTGAGATCTATGTGATGGTACCGACCGCGGAGCTTGCAACTGACAGACGAGATGGTATGGTCTCACAATGATGATACTATTTGGTGTTTGTGTAGTACAGGCTTTTTTTTCTCGAAAAAGTGGCAAGAGCTCTGCCGATACATTAAGAAAAAAAACGCAATACAAAAGGTCCCCTCAAAACAACAAGAGCACTCCTAGAAAAGGCCCCTAACAATAGAACCCTATGAGCCTTAATCCGACTTTCGTGCTAGATGGAACGCCACGAAGTCTTGGGTGATTTTTTGGATCACCTCAAGCCCTGTAGAATACAGTTCGTTGAAGATACGGGCGTTTCTTTCCTTCCAAATGTGCCAGAAGAAAAAAATGAGTAGTCCATCCAAATCTCTACGAATATGTAGTACAGGCTTTGGCTAGCTTTTATTTGTCTGAATTTTGCAAGGAACATTCGTTAGGACGCTGATATTTTTCATTGCTTTCACTTCATTTGGGGAATCTAGTGAGTGCCATTATGGCCATCAAAGCGAAGTACCAGATGAAGAGGAACTGGATGGGTGATCCGTGTGGCCCCAAGATATATTTGTGGGACGGCATTAGTTGTAACTATGCAATCTCTAGCCCCCCAAGGATCACCTCTCTGTGAGTTCCCACAAAACTGCAAAAGTCAGTCTTAAATATGTGATTTAGTGAGATAGCTGAAAAATATTTAACTTCTGGATTGCTATTTCTTGCAGAAACTTATCTTCCAATGGATTGACTGGAGAAATAACAACTGCTTTCGGAAATCTCACTGCTCTTCAGAACTTGTATCTATGCACTATCTAATTTACTAGTGTAGTCCCCTATCAATTTTTTATACTGTATGTCTTCCTTATGCAGTTTACTGCCTGACAGAATTCTTGATTTTCAGGGATTTATCTCACAACAGTTTAGCAGGGAAAATTCCTGATTTTCTAGCACAGTTACCTTCGCTTTCTGTCTTGTAAGTTAATATCTATGAAATTTTCTAGTTTGACCAACCATTGTCACCATGACATGCCATCAATGATCAATCTCATCCTTTTATTTGTTTTACAGAGATTTGACTGGCAACAAGTTCAATGGATCAGTTCCACTAAGTCTTCTTAGAAAATCACAAGAAGGATCACTGACATTAAGGTTCGATACTTATCTCAGTCCCTTAGAATTTATTCTACGATGTATAACAATGAAATCGGCAAAAATGGAAAAGGATGCATTAGTAATTCATTTCAGAACAAAACAATCAAGGATCTGCTCATTGTCATAATTGCACTATGAGCAATAGCAAACAAAGCAGCCAAACTTCTTAATACTTTTTGGTAGGTATTTAGCGTAAGCCAATCAGTTAAAACTGGAGAGTTTGAATTCTACAGTATGTCTAAGACATCCAAAAAATATATTATCCAAAAACATATCCAAGATGTCTGGTGACTCTTCTTTTTGGTAATGCTAGAGTAGAAGCAAATATAAGCAGCATTAACAATGAACCCTTCAACGACCAACCAACATCAGCAAAACATAACAAGATTACGGCTGCAACTGTTGCCGTGGTTGTGATTGTAGTTTTCGTCCTGGTGGTTGTACTTGTCACACTGTGCCTTTGCAGGAGCGGAACTGAAAATGGTAACTTTTATTGACTTGAACCAAATTCCTATCTGAATGGTATGTGACAAGCTAGTGTTATTGCAGATCCTTCTGCCAGACCACTGGAAGGGAGTACCACAGAGGGAGATACTGAAGACGCTGCCTCTTTGCAGTTTGAGAACCGTCAGTTCAGTTACAAAGAACTGGAGACCATGACAAAAAGCTTCGAGCAGTCCATAGGGAAAGGTGGGTTTGGAGTTGTCTATCTGGGCTACTTGGAAGATGGAACCCCAATTGCAGTCAAGACGCGTTCTGAATCATCGTCTCAAGGGGTTAATGAGTTCTTGTCAGAGGTTATGTTTCTTCATGTTCCTTTTCTCTCATTCACACCTTTTCCCGTGTCGTTTGTGCCTAAATCATCCATTTTGCTCAACTAATTTAGTAGTAGCAATCGTTCGCTCTAAACCATGTACTGCAGAAGTGTAATGCGCTTATTTGACAGAACTACTCTGAATTGCATTTCAGGCTCAACACTTGATAAGAGTTCATCACAGGAACCTGGTCTCTTTGATTGGCTACTGCAAGGATGGACCGTACTCTGCGCTTATCTATGAGTACATGTCAGAAGGGACGTTACAAGAGAAGCTAAGAGGTAGTTACTGACAATTTACGTACACTACCCATCCCTGAACTTCCTACTGATTACTTGTACTATACAGTCAAATCTCCAAACTCTGTACCTCTATGTTGGCCCCAAAGGTTAAGAATTTCGCTCGACTCTGCTCAAGGTTTGCCATCTATACCATCATTTCTTGATCACACTTTCTTCTGTCGGAAACCAACTTGATTTTTCTGATGCAAGAATAGGCCTGGAATACCTGCACAAGGCATGTAAGCCACCCCTGATCCACAGGGATGTCAAAACTGCCAACATACTTGTTCGCGCCAAAAACGTGAAAGGGGTTTTAGGCCTCGAACACACAAGACAAACACCGGGTTTGCAGAGCGTGCCAGTCGATTTGACCTGAAATCGACAAGGTAGAATTTGTAATTTGATCGAAGCCGATAAACAAGGATCTATCGGCTTTTCGCTAGTCGGCAAGAACCGATTAGGAGATAACTAGATCAACGTTACGCTTGATCCTGACACGTAAAATCGGCTTCGGGAAGGCGATGCGCAATAAAACGGCTGATCAAACTCGGGTGAAATCGCAAAATCAACAATCGGCGATGCGCAACTATGTTGATTCCGCTGACTTTGCAGAGAGATCTATGAAGCTAAAACAATGTAAAAGAAAAGCTTGTAAAAAGTAGATGTGTGTGTTGTTGGAATTGATTGATTCTTTGCTTAAGGCCCACCCCTTTATAACACGCTCGATCCGAAATCGCATATGGATACAGTGTGTTTCCGTGATCGCCTCTTATCCGATTTCCTTTCCTTTTATAGAACGGATTCCTTTTCCAAGTCGCTTACCGATTCTTTTCTCAGACGGATACTTCTATTTTGGATCGATTTCAATACATGCCGAATTTTGGTGCAAACATATGCCCCCTGTTTTTGGAAGATAATTTGTTATCTTTCAAAAGAATATATCGGCTTTTTCACTTGTATCGGCTGTACGTAAGAATCTTTTTCTCGGAACTACCCCATTAATCGGCGCCAGTAATAATCTCGATGCTTTTTAATGCAGCAACTGTTCCTTTCGCCGCCGCCTTTCTTTCATCGCTGCAGATAAATATGGGGTCCCCACGGTCCATTTTCACGCTTTCAAGCTCTGGATCGTGCACCATCGGCTCTTGTCATCTTTCTCCTTGTTCTTTCAAAATCGGCCGACATGGACCCTCAGGTGTATTCATTCCGATTCCTCAAAGTTCAAATCAATTCTACTTAGGACCGATAGGTAGTATGTGGCAGACACATTATCAATACCGAGATCCCTAGACTCCCTTATCGGTCAGCTGGATATAATATTTCAATGGGGAAAAGCTTAGGGCATGGCCCACTAACACGAAAGGATGGAGATCTTGGTTCATTAGGGTATCGGCTCAAAAGAGGGTGGAATGGGAGAGGATGGGTATAGCCGAAGTCTCTATCTTTGAGTCTAGCCGACTTCAAGCCAATGAACCCTTGGTAGTCATGCATGTTATTTTTTGGCCTGATTCTCTTTCAACGCTTTATTCCGTGGCCCTAATCGGCCCTACTCGCTAGATGTGGCCCAACTATGCGCTTTAGGCCAGGGACCGCTTATCGGCTTTGTGAAAACCTTCTTTCAAATTAATCCGCAAAAGGCTTAAGGGTGGCATAAATACATCCAAAATAACAATATAGTTCTTGGTCGATGTCGCTGAAGAGCATGTCGCTTTTTCTCAATCTTTGGTTAGACCGATATCTTTCGTGGTGCTTCCTCGCCCTACCCAAACCTTTCGATTAGTGGCAGTAACGTCACTGGGAGGTCATCGGCTTTCCCTTGGAAAGATGTTCCTAGGGCGTATTTCAAATGATGTATGTGATCTGAGCCGACTCTTTTCTCGTTTTGCCAAATATGTCGTTGGCAATATAGGAGGTCCTCTCGTGGTTTGTTCAAACATGGCTCCATTGTATGTTCAGCCGATCTATTTTATCCGAATCTCGAGAGCTCAACTTTCCTCGGGAGGACTACCCAGAGCATGTTGTTCCACAGTATAGAGCTAGCCGATCCTATGGCGAGAGGTTTATCATGTCTTCGGCTGGAGAGTTAAAAATGGACTCGATCGGCTTGCACAAATACCTCAGTTTCTTCCTTTCCCTAGATAGGACTTCCTTCGGCCAACAAGACTTTTTCCGATATACCGATGTAGCCGATTGTCCATACCCAACATTCCTTCACCTTGATTCTGATAGTTCCTCGATGCCCCCATCTACTTTAGATTTGTACAAAATCATCCTTACCCCTTGCATCCTTCATGTCGGCTTGAATACCCGCAACCGGACATTTCAGCCATCTTACGAGTTCTACCACCCTTCGGTTTACGCTCGTCAATTAGGCTTTGGGCAAACCATTCCATCCTTCCCTTTGCTATCTTAAGGCCGAGCCCGAGCCTGGGTAACTAACAGCGCTAAGCGAGGTTATTCTTGAAGTAGCCATGGATTGCAAATCCTATCAACACCACATTTTGTTCTTAATTCCCGTCGGGTCACTTTCGCAGTTGGTGGACCAGAATATCGGAAGTCGTACTCATGGACAGGACTCCGCCGGCTATAATCCACTTATTTCTTCCCGACTTTCATGAGCCGACTAGTATCTCGGTTCCAAAGACGAGTTCGGATTATAGCGATTCTTCAGAGCCGTAGAGGTACCACTGCCTTGTATTCTGCTTTACATTGGTTATCAACTTTACTAAAATGCCTCGCCTTTTCAGGTTGGTACGGCGGTGAGCAAACAACCGATCCCATGCTTCATGCGAAAGGGCCGACAACGACGCCCAGGTCAACTGTCGGCACTACTGGTATACTTCAGGGAATTTAGACATTCAAGCTCCATCTTTAATCGGACTTAGCTCGCTGCTCCAAGTAAGTCTTTTGCATATCGGCTAATATGCCCCTTGCTTTGACAATTGCTAACTCAAAACATCGAGAGAGGAGGAAGAAGTCGCCAGCGCCGCTGCACTGGAGGCGGCAACCCGATGGCTCTCCTCGAGCACTCAGCCATCGATGTAAGTTTTATTCTTTATTCTTTGCTCAATATCATTTTTTCATATTGCTGATTTTATTCTCTTGAATCCCTAGCAATCTCCAGTGCAAGTGGCGGGAGTTATAGCCGATCTTCCAAGGTGCTACATCGGCTATCCCTCCATCCTCTCCATTGTCACGGCCATACCGCACAGACTATCGAGATCTCGATCTCGACCCCAAAGCGCCATCAACCGATCTCGCCGATTTGTGGGCTTCACTGGACAAGCTCGACGATCGGAAGTGCTAGCCACCGATGACTACCTTACCGACATCCAACAGATAATAGCACTTCCGCCAAAGACGGGCCCGCACAGCGAGCTGGTATGCAGGAGCCGACTCAATCGCCTCTTGGATGAAGTGATGCAACAGAGGCAGCTCTTTTCCGCCAACACTCACTTGAGGAACGCTATGGCGCTATGCAAGCCGACCTTCCTGGCGACCATGAATGCTTTGCTAGAAGTGTGCCATCTCGGATGATCGCTGCCAGACGTAGAATTGGCCAAAGCAAGAATTGAACAGAGGAAGGCCCAAAGCCGTACTCAAGAGATTCTGGACAAACTTATAGCGTATGCTAAATCCAAAGAGTGCTTTTGACCAGGGTGTCCGCTATGTGAAATCGCCAAAGCTAAGGCCCAGGAGCCGGAGTCATCCAAGAAAAACTTGAAGAACAATCGGCCTTGGTTACAAGAGAATCCTGCCGATTGTCGAATCGGCATTGCAGATGCGACATCTTCACTAAGCGCCTCGAGGCAGAATCGGCGAAGTCTTTGCCAAAGTTAAGAGCCAATCGGTCAAGATAGTCCTAGCCCCAGTGATGCAAGAAGATTTATCAACAATTGATAGACGGGCGTTCAAACTATCGGAAGGGCAAAGAGCTGACTATCGCTTTGGGAGCCCATTTACGGTCGACTTCACTAGTTTTTACCGAGTTGTGGCCAACCTCTGTAATATTGCTTTAAACTCCTGAGATGCCTTTTGAACTCTTGCTTGATCGGCCAGTGCATCCGATTTTGTAAACCTTAATCATGGATGGATGTTTCAAACCGACTTGGCTACCAGTATGACCAATTTTATATGCATGTGCTTGTCATTGATCCCGATGCCTTCACCTCTATAGTTAGGACCCGACCATATGCTTGGGTGATATGCCTTCAGATACTTTCCATTGATCGCTTTAGGTAGGACGAACCCTTCTAACGATTCCGGTATATATGAATTTCCAACCGGCCGATTGATCTTATAAGGTCCTTCCCATGTGGGAGACCATTTGCCGAATCGATTATCCCTAGACCTAATCGGCAACACGGTTTTCCATACTAAATGGGCTTGATTGAATGATTTAACAATCACTTTTTATTGTATGCGACTGGCAACCATCTCTTTGTTCTTTTTAAGCTTTGATCTAGCGTGATTAGCCTTAGTTCACCAAATCATCTAGATTGTCCAAAGATCGCTGCTTGAATTCATCGGTGACACCTTATCTTGCTCGTAGCCTTATTGAGCCGATGTTGATTTCACCCGCAAAACGGCTTCTTGTCCGTATACCAACCGATAGGGTGACAATTTAGTTGTTCCGATGAGATAGCCGATAAGCCCATAAAGCCTCGATAGCATTGAATGCCATCTCCTTGGCTCTTCCTCAATTTTTCTTTTTTATCAGCTTTATCAATGTTTTGTTCGATGATTCGCCCGCCCATTGCTTTGAGCATAGTAAGGGGAAGAATTGAGTAATTTTATCCCAAGACTTTCGCAAGAAACCCTTTGAACTCGTTGGACATGAACACGACTCGATCGGTAGTGATTGTCTGTGGGAATCCAAACCGATGTCGATGTGTTCATTTACAAAGTCGATTAGTTCTTTACTAGTAACCTTCTTGAGTGCACACCTCAACCCATTTTGAAAAATAATCCGTGGCTGCAAGGATGAATTTATGTCCTTTGCTGGATGACGGAAATATCTGGCCGATTATGTCTACACCCCATCCTCTAAATGGCCATGGCTTGACGATCGGATGTAAAGCCGATGTCGGGTGTCTTGTGTATGTTACCAAACTTTTGACACGACACGTTTGGCATCCTCTATAATATTTGAAGCAATCTTCTAACATCGCTTCGGCCAAAAAATATCCTGTCGCCTCGATGTACCCATTTCATCTTACGAGCCGATTGATGTGACCTACAAATGCCTTCATGAACTTCACCCATTGCCACTTTGGCTTCCTGCCCGACATCTTAATAACAAAACCTTCCATAGTCCGAAAGTACAATACGCCTTCTAGTAGAACATATTTGAGCGCTGGCGCTCGACCTTGCTCGGTCGGCTTAGTTGGATCGACAAATAATCCTTATCTCTGTTCTCCAATCGGCAGGGTGGACACATAAAATCGGCCAAACGCTTTAGCTCGATTGGTCCTCGCTGCTTTCAATCTTGTACTCGATGCACTTTGTGCCAATCGGTTTGCTTTATCATTAGCTTCTCCGGGGATATGTTTTATGGAAAATGTAGTGAACATCTCGATGATCTCGAGGCATTGATGCAAGCATCGGGTTAGTGCATCATCATTGCATCGGTATTCTCCTCTCGACTTGGTACAATTAACATTGAATCTCCAAAAGCTTCGACGCTCTCACTCCGATGCTATCTAACAATGCTTGTAGACCCCTTAGTAATGCTTCAGATTCCGCTTGATTATTTGAACATCGGGCTATTTAGCCATATACATGAAGTCATACTCCTGCTTTCTAGGTGAAACTAATACTACACCGATGCCTTCACTTCTTGGCAACAGACTCCATCAAAATAACTGCCAAGGAGTTACACTAGTTGTTCCTACTAATGTTTCACTTCCTGTGATAAAATCACCTTTGTCCTTTCGCATTTAGCCGATTCATAGGATAACTCAAACTCTGTTAGGGCGTATGCCCATTTACCAAGCCGACCTCGTGAGAATTGGCGCCGATAATATGTATTTTACTATATCGGTTTTGCATATTATGACGCACTTGGAAGCCAAAGATATAATGTCTTAACTTGGTGCAAGCAAAATACAATGATAAGCATAATTTTTCTACTAGGGGATACCTGGTTTTCGCATCTAGAAGACGTCGGCTTAAGTAGAATATTGCTCGCTCCTTCCTATCGGCTTCTTGTGTTAAAACCGCCTAATCGAATCACCTTCACCGATATATATAGTCTAAAAGGTATACCGTGTTTTGCGCGTCAATAACGTGGACTCATCGATATCCTTTTATGTCGTCGAAGGCTTTTTGCTGATCGGCTCCCATTTGAACTCTAGGTTGTCTTTAATTTTTAGCAATGGTGAAAGCAATTTAATACGCCTCGACAAGTTTGAGATGAAACGCCGCAAGTAGTTGATTTTTCCAATCAATATCTCGCAACTCCTTTTTACTTAGCTGCGGTTTAGTATCGGCTTATGGCTTTTACCTTTAGCGCTTTGTTTACTTCAATTCCTCCTTCATGTACCGTGAAACTCCAAGAAATTGCCTACGACACCCCAAAGCTTACATTTGAGGGGTTCATTTTAACCCATGCAACCTTGTGCTTTCGAACATTTTTTCCAGACGGCTTAAATGTTGCGGTCTTCTTGGATTTTACCACTACGTCCAATCAATGTATATTTCACAAAGATTGCCGATCAAATCA
Organism: Rhipidocladum racemiflorum; assembly: GCA_036346355.1. Taxonomy (NCBI): domain Eukaryota; kingdom Viridiplantae; phylum Streptophyta; class Magnoliopsida; order Poales; family Poaceae; genus Rhipidocladum; species Rhipidocladum racemiflorum. The sequence continues at coordinate 73,984,958 of CM070569.1, read as the reverse complement.
TGGAAAATATGGTTCATAGCACGTTGATAAGTAGCACTGCATTTTTTAAACCGAAGGTCATAACTTTCCATTCATATAGCCCTAAAGCCCCGGGCATCCTAAAGCCGCTTTGGGTATATCGGCTTCCGCCATGAATATCTCGATTGTATCCGGCGCTCCGGTCCAAAAAACTTATGATTTTATTCCTGGAGACGACATCGATAAGCATATCGCTTATGGGCACGGGTACTGCTCTTTGGCGTAGCTTTGTTTAAATCTCTAAAATCGACACATACCCTAAGTTTGCCGTTTTCTTCTTCACGTGGACGATGTTTGAGACCCATCAGATATCGGGCAAGGCCGATAAATTTCGCCTCTAGCAATCCGCCCTACTTCTTCCTTTATAGGCCATACAACGAGGGTTAAACCGCCTCGGTACTTCGCTTGAACGGGCCGATAGCCAGTTTTATAGGTAGCCGATGTTCAACTAGTATCGGCTTAACCTGGCATTTCATAATACTCCCACGCAAAGCAATCCTTATATTCCTTGAGTATTTCACCAACTTTGCTTTATAATCGGGTTCTAATTTAGCACTTACAAACGCTTGGTCTTTTGCTATCCTCTTCCCAATATCGATCTCTTCAAGCAAATCGTGAAGTAAATCCTAACCCCTTTCTTTCTTCTTCAAAATCTTCAACACTCTTCTTCAGATTCTTCCCGCCGATAGCTCCTTGCTTTTTCCTCGCTTTTGCTATTGTCTTGCGCTCCATCTTCTTATCGCCGTCTGTCCGATCAAACGATTGGGTTTAACGCTGATCGGCTTGAATCACGATTTCAATACAGATAAAATCGCACTTAATTGTCCAAGGCTTTTCCCCGATATGCATTGACCTCTTCGTGGCCAATTGGTGTCGGGCTAGCCATGGCGATATGAGCCGATGTGTCGGTACGATTTCTCATCAGATCATTCCACTGCACGTTTCGGTGCATAGTTGATGGTATACACTAGCATGGATCCAACCCGCCCTTAAGGAGTACTGTAATTGCCTTTAGCTTCAATCACAAAACGCAGCTGCAAAGTTTTATTACCGATCGCTGCCTCGACACCATTACGCCTTTAGCCTCAGCTGGGTCTCCGGTGAAGTCATTTAGCACCATATTGGTCTTGATTAAGTCTTCGTCGGCTTTTCCCAACTTTCTAAAAAGTACTTAACGGCATCAGATTGACCAGTTGTTCGCCATCGACCAACATACGGGATATTGGTTTCGGCCATTAATGTATCCTTTAGATACAATGGTTTCAGATGCCGATGCATGTCTTGTGGTTTTTCAAACACAGCCTGGTGCTCCGAGGCACAATGGGCGAACACTTCTTCACCGATTCTTGATTCAACTCGGTAGGAAGTGAATACCATGTTTATATCCATTGGTGGCGTGTCATCTCGATCATCGAGAACTGGATTGAACCGATTGATCTGAATCACTATCGATCCGCTTCCTTCTTTCTCCACTCCTTTTCAAAATCGGTATCGGTCTTAACTTATTAAACGTCCGATCCTCTCACTCTCGCTTCCCTTTCTTCTTGTGTTTTTAATCATTTGAAGCCTTCTCGCTATGCGACTTTGCCGAGACCCGAAGGGCACCATCTAGGTTTGGGTTCTATCGCTTTCTTATCTTTCCAGCTAAATTGCTCATTTACATTTGCCGATTCCACCCTTCATGCTAGCCGATAATTCCTGATTTTGGGAGGATTCGCCTTGTTCCGATGTTGACAACCTTTCATAGATCGGCCTTCGCGCCTTACTGACGCATCGCGGTGTGTCGTTCGGACAACTTTTTACGATTGGTTTGGCCGACATGTAGACTGAGTGTTGCATAGGACAAGATACAATCGCTGGTAAGGTTATCCTCTCTCCAGCCAAAAACTGCCAAAAGGACATTGCCGATGTTTCTTCTTCTTCAGAATCGGCCGATGTGGCACATCCGCCGCGACGCTCGCCCCTCCTTTGCCACGATCGATGAAAACCCTGGTGGTGTTGAGGGCTATACTCGACTTTATCCTTTCATATTTCCCCAGGAGTTGTGAGAAGGTCCTTTTGGTTTGAAATCGGCTCTTCTTGGAGCCTTCACTCGATACCATCTACCGACCTCTAAGTCCCCTCTTGGTTTCACCTGCTCTTGAGTTTTGTCCATTTTTATCGGCTTCTATTTAGAGAACCGATGTGATCTCGTGACTGCTCGCCTCGTGATATAATTCTCTTAGTCGGCTTATCCTCTTCCGCAGCCTCTTTCTTTTCGTGAACATTGAACCATGTTGACTGAAAAGGGCCCATATCTATCTGCATAGCCGATTCTTCCGCAAACTTTAACTGCCATCGGCGATATGGGCCGATTGGATCTGTTGTCCGAAAAATATTGCAATCGTTAGTGTTATGAGAGAACGAATGATGCCATTTGCAATACTCTTCGCTTAATTTCTTCGCCGATGGTATGATATGCCCTTCACTGGTAACCTTATGAGTTTTTCTTGTAGTAATAAATCAAATATCTTGTCACACTTCGACACATCATACGAGTACTTGACTTCCGCTTTATTCTTTGTCGGCCCAAGCAGAGAGCATGCGAGTGGTTTTTGGAACCTTGGCCCACTCGGCTATGTTCACTTGTCGTCGAGGTGTCGCCCAATCGTAGAATCTACCATGTTTACTTTGGCCTTTTCATTGTCAGTTGTCCTAAACCTATCTTTAAACTCCTTTGCTCTCTGCATACCTGGCTTTCATGTGCCGATAGCCGATGATGGAGTAGAGTGGCCCAAGTCGGGAACTCCTGGCCTGACAACTTTTCTTTTAATGGAGGGATTAACCCTTGGAACGCTAGGTCGGCCAATTGATCAAGCCGGGTAATGTTACATCAGGCACCTATTCCGCACGCCCAAATCTTTTGATATAATCAGAGACCGATTCGCCGCATTTCCGGACTGAACCAAGATCAGAAATCCTAAGCTCCATAGTTCCCGGTAAAAGAAGTACTCATGGAATCGGCTTTCAAATCGCTCCATACATGAACTGAATTAGGTGGTAGATTTGTGAACCAAGTGAATGCAAAGGCGATAGTGATAAAGGAAACAACCTAATTTTTTAAACCATCTGATCGTGCCGCCCCACATTGAGCCATGAACCGTCCGATATGCTCAATTGTGGTAATAGAATCATCCTCGAGAATTTAGGCAAAGTCTGGTACCCTAAAGTTGTGGGGAATGCGAGCATTCGGTCTATGTAATCGTACGGCTTCCTCGTAGCCGATCACTCTCCTCCGGGTTGTAAACCGAACTGCTCTTCTCTCAAAACATTGGCAATTTGTTCCGCCCAATTAACATTGTTTGGCTTGTGGTGCAGCCGACACGGCCAATTCTCATTGTTTATGCGCCGCCGAGAGTGCAAACTCGGTTTTGTCCAACTCGCACTCAGGAGGTCTTGGTGCGTCGTAATTGTGATTAAAACCTAATGCGGGGTATGGGCAAAGGTTCGACGTGATGGCACCCCCTATATGGTGCTTGTTTCATGGTTGTGGCCCTCGTGATCGTGGGAACCTGTCCCATTTCGATCGGGCGATGTCGATAACCCGATGTTATTGGAGGGCGACTTGATTGATTTGATGACCCATCTTGGCCCCATCCGTGTGCCCATGGTAGTGTGTGAACCCATCTCTCTCAGTATGCTCGGTTTCAAAACGAGAGTTGAGCCGCATCATGATAGGTGCTTGAGCCACACGCCATTTCAGTGTTGGTGTTGGGTGCTATGGAATATACTGGTACGTAGGGATGGTTTGTGGTGGATCTAGCGTGCTTCCAGACGCAGCAATTCTGAGCAATCGCTTTTCACACTATTTTCTATCATCGGCTTTAAAGTAGACACTAGAGCCGATGATTGGTTAATCAATGCGTGATGGACAGATTGCTCGATCACACTTGATAAATCAGCTTGAGCGGTGCGTATCGCTTACCGAATTCGGATGTTGAATCTCCGATAGGATTGATGCTTGGGAGTGCAATCTTTTGAGTACGCCACGGGCGTGTTTCTCCGAAGCATCGTAGCATCATTTCCGCAGAGCTGCCTTTTCGATCTTCGAGTTCTTTCCGTTGCTCAGTGTTAAATCGCCATCTGGGCGCGATTATGGCATCGGTGTTGATATCGGCGATCGCGGGTTTGTCGGTTGACGACATTCTTTTGCGGTCCCACCGTGTTAAAATATGTTCGCGCCAAAAACGCGTGAAAAAGGGTTTTAGGCCTCGAACACACAAGACAAACACCGGGTTTGCAGCGTGCGCACGATTTGACCTGAAATCGACAAGGTAGAATTTGTAATTTGATCAAGCCGATAAACAAGGATCTATCTTTTCGCGCTAGTCGGCAAGAACCGATTAGGAGATAACTAGATCAACTGCCAGTTGATCCGACACAAGGTAAAATCGCTTCGGAAGGCGATGCGCAACAAAAACGGGCGAGATCAAACCTGGTGAAATCGGCAAAAATCAACAATCGGCGATGCAGAACTATGTTGATTCCGTCCGACTTGCCAGAGAGATCTATGAAGCTAAAACAATGTAAAAGAAAAGCTTGTAAAAGTAGATGTGTGTGTTGTTGAATTGATTGATTCCCCTTTGCTTAGCGTCCACCCCTTTTATAACACGCCGCCGATCCGAAGTCGCATATGGATACGGTGTTTTCCCGTATCGGCCTCTTATCCGATTTCCTTTCCTTTTATAGAAACGGATTCCTTTTCCGAGTCGTTTACCGATTCTTTTCTGTACGGATACTTCTATTTTCAGACCGATTTCAATACATGCCGAATTTTGGTGCAAACAATACTACTGACCGGAAGCAACCTAGAGGCTAAGATAGCCGATTTTGGCCTGTCCAAGGCGTTCAACAGCGACCTCCACTCCCATGTCTCCACCAGAGTAGTGGGCACGCCAGGATATCTAGACCCCGAGTACGTTTCTACTGTACTAGTATCATGAGAAGAAAAGAAAAAAAAAGCAGAAGCGAAAAATTCTTAGCGAGTGACATCAATTGACATGCATATATACTTGCTTGCAGGTATTACACTTCATTCCAACTTAGTTGGAAGAGCGATGTGTACAGCTTCGGAGTGGTTCTCCTGGAGGCAGTCACAGGCCAGCCTCCTATACTCCCGGACAGCGTCCACATCGTCCAGTGGGTGCGCCGGAGGCTCGCAAAAGGCAACATCGAGAGTGTCGTGGATGCCAACATGAAGGGGCAGTACGATCTGAATTCGGTCTGGAAGGTCGCTGATCTTGCGTTGAAGTGCACCGAGCAGGCGTCCAGCCAGAGGCCAACAATGGCCGACGTCGTCGTCCAGCTCAAGGAGAGCTTGGAGCTGGAAGAGTCCTGTGGGAAGGTGTACAACTCGTATACCAGAAGTGACGGCCATTATGCTAGGTTTGATGGCCGCGTGTGTGCAGAAGCAAGCGATGTCAGCCAGAGCAGCGCGTTTGGGACGGAGAATGGAAGGGTGGTAGATTTAGTGAGCGGACCAGCAGCTAGATAAGTTTGGCGTGATTGTACTTTTGATTTATCCGGGTTTTATCTGTGCAACTTCAGCTCGTTATGTTGTGTAGTCGAAAAAATATTGTGTGTTCTATTGGATCACATATCCTTTTATTTATAGCGCTGGTAATAACTAAATTACAATTAAACTTGAACTCTATCATGAATTTGACTCTAAACGGACTCTATTACAACATTCCGCTTCAAGATGGACAGAAATTATCAATCACACCCATATGATATATCACAGCACTCTCGTCAGGATCTAACCCTAAAGTGAAGCAATCAAACAATTCTTCACGAGACTTAAGGTACTTTAGATTCAGTATTCTATTATCCAGCTTCTCCTTAATAAATATTCTATCAATTTCAACCTACTTGGTACGGTCATGTTATACTGGACTGTTAGCAATATTGATTGCAGATTTATTATCACAATGCAGTACCAAGGGTCCACTCCTCAACACCCGAAGTTCAAACAATAGACCACTCATCCAGATCATCTCACTTAAGCTTAACATCATTGGTTTATGCTTTGCCTCTGCGGTAGATTGAGTCACAACTTCCTACTTTTTACTTCTCCATGACACAAGGTTACCGTCCACAAAGACGCAGTATCCGGTTGTAGACCTCCTATCTGTTGATGTTCAAGACCCGGTGGTCTCTAGATCGAGCTTACGAATATATTTTTGGTTGCCTTTGTCTATAAAACAATATTGAAAGGGACAAGAAAAGGATGTGAATTGTATTGCGGGTGTTTCTTTACAGAGTACATAATTCTTTACACCAAAGAGCTCTATGCTATTACACACTTATACACTTATTCATTTTTGCACACATCTACTTATGTCTGAATCCTTGCGGGGGTAACCTATTTATGGCGTCGAAGGGATAACAATTGTCATCTTCAAAGAGGTGTCTTCTCACTGAAGATGTGTCTTTTCGTTAGAGAGGCACCTCTTCTTAAGGAGTAACTTCCAAACGGTTATCTATACCTTTCAGAGAAAGCTTTTTCTGCACGTAATCCCAGTGCAGAGATTCCTTCCCAACCTGAATCAGGTCGGGGCAGGGATTTACCCAATCTTTGCTTAGGTCAGTGTGATAAATGACACTATAACTGACCTGTAATAGCTTCTAGGTCGGTCTGTTGCCGACCTGGCCTTTTTTCGACCTGGTAGAAGCTCAGGTTTCGTCCGACCTATATTCTAGGTTAGATAGTTATTTTTGTGGTCAATAGTAACTTTTGACAGAGACATTTAATGTGTCCCTTTGTTATATGGGCCTCATTTATGAGGATGTGACTGGTTTCTCAAAAACCGCAATCTATTGGATCACATATCCTTTTATTTACAACGTTAATAATAACTGAATTACAATTGGACTTGGACTCTATCATAAATTTGACTCTAAACAGACTCTATTACAACATTCCACTCCAAGATGGGCAAAAATTATCAATCACACCCATCTTGTTATGAAGGACCATGTGGAGGTACATCCATGTTTGTGATAAGTATTTGACTTTGTTTGAGCGAAGTGTGCTCAGGTTTGAGTTCGGATTTGGATTGGATTTCCAAATTAAAGCAATTTGTGTTATGTCAGTCAAGAGCAACACTACCAACTCTAAGGAGCGGTACTGCAGGGCTGATCGGAACTACCGGTCGTATAACGGTGGTAGTTATTTTTCAGAGAAGGGTTCTAGCTCGGGTTTTAATGGGAGCAGCACTACCGGCCTCTGAGGATTGATAGTGCCGGTCGAGCGGTACTATTGCCCCTAAGCTTGCGGTAGTGCCGACTTTGTCTACGAGAGATGAATTGAATTTAATGCAATATTTTCTTGTGAATGATAAAATGTATTTTATTGTCGAACAATGCTATGTGAGGTGTTTCATTGTCTTTGTTGATTGTAGGGCTTTGATCCGAGGTCATGGTGAGACGAAGGATGGCCGGGACAAGGCGAGGTGCACCAAAGGTCCAGAAGGCCACCGGAAGATGGCCGGAGATGAAGTGTGTGCAAGTCAAAAAGTCAAAGAAACCTTGGATATTCTAGCTTGACGCTGCTCGGATCAAGGAGAGCCGTTGGATTGCGGTTCTAGAGGATAAAGTAGTGGTTAAGTCTAGTTTGCTTTGAGAAGTGTGCAAAACCCGTTATGTTATTGGGTTTCGGGTTAGCCAAAGAGGTAAAAGTGTGGGATTAAATTCTGGCCTTTACGGGGTAGCTTAGGATAGAAACAACTCATCTAAAGGTTTAGGTTGATCCATGAACACTATAAATAGAGGGGTAGGGGTAGCCTCCCCTCTTGAAGGTTTTGTGTGCTCCTCTGAGCTTTGCCCACTTGTAGCGAGGCTTTGTCAAACCTTTCCTTCAGAAATACAAATAATTTCTTTACTTTACTTGTGAATTTAAATTCCACATTTACATTTTGTCTTTAATTTACGTAATTTAAATTTAGTATTTACTTTCAAGCATTTATATTCCGCACATTTGCATCCCCTCCTTCTAAATGCTTGTGGTTCTTAACCCAAGGATGAATGATTGATGGATGAATCTGCTTAAGATCATATCCCAATCATCTAGGCTCTACTTCTTTCATTTTCTCTCTCAAATCGGTTCTATGTTCAATTCTTGAGAAATCTTTGAAGGTTGTGTTCATGAAGTTTCTTTTTTGATTTCTTGCTTGCTTTGACGTGTGGGAGAACATCCAAGATCATCTTGATCATTAAAACCCACGAGCAAGTTCAAGATCAAGAGTTTTGAGTTTTGCCGCTTCTTGGTGCAATCTTCCTTCAAATCATAAAAGATTGGAAATTTGACGTCGATTCTAAGAATTGATGGGTGAAATAGGTCCCTGACATCTTGTGGAACACATATATCAAGTTGCATGGGCATTGGATCAATCGATCTAAAATTCCATTGATTTTTGCTCTTGTGTTCGTGCTGTTTTCGCACCTTGTTCTTGAATCCGACACTACCGTCCCAGACGAGCGGTAATACCATAGGAGTGGCACTACCGCTCTCTTGCATGCGGTTATGCTGGCCAGAGGCTGTTTTGCTGATTTTGTTCCCCTGAGCTTCCGTGCTTCAAGTGAGGTGTTTGTTTGGTTGTTATTTGTCTAGGAGGTGTGGAAAATTTTAATTTGGGATCATTCTCCCCCTCTGATCGCCATCTCGATCTTTCATGTTATCTATCACAGCACTCTCGTAGGATCTAACCCTAAAGTACAGCAGTCAAACAATTCTTCACTAGACTTAACGTACTTCATATTCAGTATTCTATTATCCAGCCTCTACTTAATAAATATTCTATCAATTTCAACCTGCTTGGTACAGTCATGTTATACCATATTGTTAGCAATATTGATCACAGATTTATTATCACAATGCAATACCAAGGGACCACTCCTCAACACCCGAAGTTCAAACAATAGACCATTCATCCAGATCATCTCACTCAAGTTTAACGTCATTGGTCTATGCTCTGCCTCTGTGGTAGATTGAGTCACAACGTCCTACTTTTTACTTCTCTATGACACAAGGTTACCATCCACAAAGACACAGTATCCAGATGTAGACCTCCTATCATCTATACAGCTTTCCCAATCGGTATCACAATATCCTTCCACATTCAAGTGTTGGTTCATCTTGAACCAAAGCCCTTTTTTAGGACTACTCTTCAAATAGCATAGGATCCGAAAGACAACTTCCATGTACTCCATTTTGGGATCATACATATATCAACCTACCACACTCACTGTATATGAAATATTAGGTCTTGTATGACACAAATAGATAAGATGTCCAACTAGCCTTTGATAAGCTTTTTTATCAACTGGATCACCGTCGAACCCGAGAGTAACATCCCCAGATTCTCTGTGTATTTTGTATTAGTCCAGAAAAAGATAGTACACACAATGGAAACAATGGAACAAAGATGGTATCACAACATATCAAACATATTCATTAAATAAATTAATAGAGTTTTACAATATGAATGGCTTGCATGCCAACTTAGATTATAACAACGAAAAGTAGTGGGGGCCTAGCAGATTTGCCACAGGCAATCGACTGGGGAAGCAGCCTACTCATTGAGATCCTTACCAGTGTAGTAGTGCTCTTTCTCTAAATCAATAAATACAGCAAGATGCGTACATAAAGTACTATGTAAATTACACATAAAATACAGTATTAATGTAAAGATCACAAAGGTAGGCATGGTAGTGTTAGTTTGAGTGTAAATCACAATTGAAATATAATAAGTAATTTCCAATGCATATTTATATAGTAAAACTGAATTTTAGTCCAATTTTTAACTCACGATCTAACCCAGAGTTTAACCCAATCTCAAATGGACTCGCTGCGCGCGATTCCACTTCCTTTCTCTCCATATAAGAGTCCTCTTTTCGGTGGGGGTATCCTCCTTTTGCCTCTCCAACTCATTCATCCGGTAGATCGAGAAAACCGACGGGAAACCACCATTTTTGGTGTTCTTCATGTTCATCCTTCTAGCTCTCTCTCCGGTGGGTCATTCTCTCCTACGATTGGTTCCTTGAGTTCGTGTGGGTGTCTAGATTCAAATCTTTCAATTGATTTTAGATTCCATCAAGAGTTGACGACGAATTTCGCGTTTAGGTTGCTTTGGCCGAACTGTCGTTCTTCATCGATTTCATTCTCTCCGGTGAGTTTGGATCCAATTCCTTGCTACTATAAGTCCCTCTAGATGTCCCCTTGGTGATCCATCATTTTATTTTGCAATGTTACATGTAAATTTTTGCAAATTTCGGAATTTTTGGCGTTTTTGGGGGCCTCCTCTATTTTCCCCGTGCGCGAGGGATCGCCGCCGCGCGCCCATGCGCCCTTGCCGCTCGCGCCGCCATGCGCGAAGCGCCACAAGGCCACGCCGCGCCGCCGGCCCGCCGTCTGCCGCCGCCGCTTCGCCGCCGCCCTCCGCCTCCGCTGCCGCCGCCGCGCGGCGCACTTCGCGCCACCGCTGCCCACGCCGCCGCGCTGCCGCCGCCGCCACCGCTGACGCCGGCTCGCCCGCCGACGCCGCCAGCTGCGCCGTCCGCCACCCACAAAGCCGCTCTAGCCCCACCATGGCCAGTGCCCCCATGGAGCCAAGCTCCTCTGTTCTTGGCACGGCAAGAAGCCATGGGGAAGAACCCCAACCCAATGACATGGGGGTCCCACCCTCCATAGAGACAAACAAAAATAAATTCAGCCAAAATAAAGATGCTCTAGAATATTCCGGGAATATTCCCCGATTTCGTATTTTCCAGAATTTTCGAACTTCGGAAGCTCATAACTTTTCCGTCCGAACTCCGATTGACTCTGTTCAAATTCCTAAATTCATCTAAAATCAATACCTACTTGCCAGTACTACTTTGGTAATTTTTGGATTTTATTTATTTTCTTGTATTTATTTGTTGTACCGTTTTGCGCGTAGCCGCCGATCCTGCCGAGTCCGTCGATTCCGCCGCCGGACTTCAAGAGTTCGACATTCTCGCTGTGACCGAGGCAAGTCTCCTTGACGCATGTTGATCCTACAATTTATAAATGTTTTACCATATTTTACAAATTGCATCGCTATTTATATTAAATGGATGATGTTAACGTTAGGTTATTAGTTATACCTGTTGTTCCTACCTCCTTGACATTGTTATCCATGATCCTTTGTCACCCTAGCACAGTGATCCACCTATGTAACTATTTTTGGAAAAATATTCTTTAATTAGGGGAAGAGACTGTTGGGAAGACATGTTCGATGGAACAAATGATATGAAATGCAAATTGGAGTTAGATGAATATTAGAGTTGATGTGGGGCTTGTTATCATGAAACTGATCTATGAATGGTGATAGTTGAAATATTCTGAGGAGTCGGATTATGATAGCAGTTCGCAATATGATTAGTAAGGGTCGACGGAGTAGTGGAAGAGGTATGACATTACGGATAATAGTCGGTACTGTTAAATAAATAATATTGAGAGTCATACTTGTGGATCAAATAGAATAAATGGTGAATCATATTGCGGTGGATCTTAACAAGCATACGATGGGATTTAGAGATGACAATGTGAAGAGTTACAATAGGTAGTATTGGGAATGACACTTGATGATTTAGTCAATAATATTATCAAATATACTTGACGGAGTAAGTGGATAATATTGAGGATCATACTCGGGGGTTTGGTGGATGATTTTTTGAAATATGGTGTCGCGATAACCGCTTACGTGGAATTATGGATAATGCAGAATATGTGTAGCTTATTTAGTTAACTTGGCATCGGTGTTAATGGAAGCTACTATTGACGATGAATTAGTAAAATCCTAGTTTTATGGAATAATATTTGGGGGTTTAGTAAATGATGATAGTACGTATTCTTGGAGGATTAAAGTGGATGATCTAGAGGTGATAATGTGAATGATTAAATATATGATATTATGAAGTATTATCGATGGATTGTATTCTAGATGATTAGAGATAATATTGTGAAGTATTCTCGGTGGTTTAGTAGGTAATTTGATGAAATATTCTTAGCAGATGATAAGATTGATCACCGTATAAATGCTGGATAGGCCAATAATACAAGGAGTACAACTAGCCCACACTATACCGTTGGAATGCATTTCAACAGTATAGCAGCTTCACATGTTATATATATACAAGCTGAGTTTTATTGTGTTTCATTGATAAGTTTCATTGATGTTTCACAGATAAGATTCATTAGGTTTCATGAGTTCCAGCGTTTAGTTTCATGAGTTTCAGTGTAATTTCGGTGATAAGTTTCATCAGTTTCAGTGATAAGTTTCATGAGTTTCATTATAATGTTTCACGAGTTTCGGTGATAAGTTTCATGAAACACTAGGAAAATTCATGAAACATGGTCCCCCATGAAGGTTGGCTGCCTCTCCTGTTATCGCTGATCACACTGCTAGTGACTTCCGTTATTGTGCCTTTGAACGGTATACCGTTCTTTAGACTTTCCCTAATACAAATTATGGTTCAAAGGAAATATTTCATATACGAACATGATTGTAGTTTAATTTGATTTTGGGAGTTATGATGGTACCATGATATACTCCTTACTTGTTGGATACTATATTGAATTGGATTATTTGTATTATTGTAAAATTTTGGCAATAGAAGGATTATTGGGGAATACACAATTGATTATAAGGATTGTAATCAAACCCGGGGATTTGTATTTTATAAAATAAATTATTGGTGGAATAGAATAGTTCGGTAGAAATGCTTAGACTCGCAAACGGTCAGTGTGCACCTATGAGTGGGAAATTCTTATAACTCTTGAAAACTTGTGTTGAAAGTTATAGGCAAAGAGTATTGCCGTTGGTTTACAAAATAAAAATAAAATGAAAAATGGTTTGGACTTGGGCAGAATGGTTTGTCTGGCAGGTGCGGATAGAGCACTAGTTTTCATTGTGCAAGTACCGCCCCAAGTCAGTTAAGGACCGACGCTTATGACTGTCTCCATTCTAAGCATTACCGTACAACCACATGTCTATAATGGTACGACCTGGCTAAATAATTTGTATACACCTAACTTAGACTCACCAAATGGTGGAATGTGGGTGCCGGATAGAGGCAAGACTGTTTTTCTCACACGGTGCAAGAGGGGCTTCAGATCAAGCGGCTAGAACCCTAACAGCGGTGAAACCTCAGCGGGTGGGTCAGGTTAGGCGTATACATTGTAAAGGCCTTTTCATGATATCCCTGCCGGCACACCCAATGCAGTGTGCTAATTGCATGGCATCAAGGGAATATCATGTCTTGTGGGTAAAGTTGTACACCTCTGCAGAGTTAAAACTATTCGAATAGCCGTGCCTACGGTCAAGGGCAAAGCTTGCTGAATGCTTTCATATTGGTAGACTTTTGTTTTGGTTTTCAAAACCGATCTTTTGGGATTCGGGAGTGGTTAGAACTCTCGGGTGTGCTTCTGGCGGCTAGAGCTAGGTAGGTGGATTGAACCTGTTTTTGTGAACCATGGCAGACAGAGCCATGCGAATGGATTGAACCGTGATCTTGTTGAGAGGTGGCGGATAGAGCCTGTATACTAGTAAATGGTGGCTAGAACCTTCACTGAAATATTACATAATTCAATTATTAAAAAGAATTGCTTAAATATGCTTTGTGAAACTTATTAACAAGTTTGGTTTGATGAAACTTGGCTTTATGCAAAAGAACCATATTAAGCCATCTTTGGATAGCCTACATTGTGCATAATTTCTCAGACTTGCTGAGTACTTTATGTACTCACGTGCTACATTCTAATCATATCTCAGAAGTGAAAGAAGCTGTCAAAGGAATTCCAACGACTAGGACGCGCTCTCCACTCGATTGCCTGTGGGTAGAGGTGGGCGTCTGGGCCGTGCCGCCATGGGCCGACCCGAAGCACGGGGATTTGGCCCGGTCCGTAGCCCGGCCCGGCACGTTACTGTGCATCGGGCCGTGCCGAGCCGGGAAACGTGGCATGGTGGGCAGCACGGCACGGCCCGTGCTGGCCCGGCACGGCAGTGGCACGGCCAGAACGGTGGCGGCACGCCGGTTGGGAGGCACGACCGGCCCGGCGGCAAGGGAGGAGAGGGAGGGGGTAGAAGAACTAACCTAGCAAGAAAGGATAGCGCTCTAATGCAAATTACTTCCAGTAGCAATTTAACTCATGTGCACTAAAATCGCATAGAACAAGTTATCTTCTACATGTCTGTAATACATTTGATTTGAGGAATGAAAAGCGAGAGCGAGCTACAGTATAGCGATCTGAACTGAAGAGGATGGAGAGCGGCAAGAACCTTGGAAGAAGTGGATGTCGGCAGCGAGGAGCTGTTGGGACCAGGTGGTCGGTGGATGAGGCGCGTGCGACCGGACCTCGCGACTCCAGGCACTCCAGGCAGAGGGCAGCGCCGACGAAGCCATCGCGCCCGCGCCATGCCCGCTCCGCTCCAGGCACTCGATGTCTGCCGTCGCGCCCGCGCCGTGTCTGCCGCCGGAGTGGGAGAGGGAAGGGCACAGGGCCGCCGTCGTCGTGGGGGACCTGGGGGCCAGGAGAGAGAGGGAGGGCAACGTCGTGGGGGCCCTGGGGGCCAGGAGAGGGAGGGGAGGGCGGCCGCGTGATGAAGGGGCACGGCCGCACGGGGACTGGGAAGCAGGGAGATCCCGGCGGGGATTGCGGGAGGGAGAGAGAGACTGAGGGAGAGGGAGACGGAGGGACTGAGGGGGAGTGGGGGACGCAGGACGCTGGGCCTGGGAGCTGGAGTTGGACCAAGTCTCCAAGCGGGCACGGGGATCGAGGGGACAGAGTGTCAGGGGCTGGGGGGCCACAGGGGCACAGGGCTCGGGCGTGACTGCGTGAAAAAAGAGAGGGAGAGAGAGGGGGGGAAATAGAGGGAGAGAGAGGAAAAAGAATGCTTACCCAGTTACCCGGTAATTTTGTTTCAATTTTCCACATGAAAGATTCTTTTCAACATGAAGTGATAACGATGTGATACATGCTTTGGCAGTTTGGCTGATTCCACGCGCTGTATTTCAATTTTTCATTCCTGCTCCCGCGGCTGCGCAAGCGACGTAAAATTATTTGACACGACGTAAAGTGATGCGACACAACGTAAAGCGAGGGAATCCCGCATTCCTGCTCGACCGCGTCTAAATTCAAATTTTGAACCGTCATATGACCGTGCCTAATCGCTATAAAATCCCGAGCGTCCTCATTTGTTTAGAACATCCTTCTGCTCTCTCAGTTTTTGTTCAGAACATCTCTCGCTCTCTCATTTATTTTCTGTGTTTACTCTGAATTTGCCCTCTGTTTTTGCTCTTCCTCCACGAAAAAAAATGTTTCGCAAGAGCAAGAGCAGGAGAGCACGCCCTCGCTCTCCAAGTCCCACTCGCCGAGATGACGAGATCGATCCGCGCCAACTCTCCCCCAGCATGGGAGACTACGGCATGGATGACCGTCATCTGGACGGTACGCACGGCATCGAGGATGCCTCGTACATTCCGGGTGCGCCGAGCTCCGACGGCGCCGCATCGGTGTATCCGGGACGGGCGTCGGTATCGGCACCGAGCTCGGATGCCGCGACATCGATGCAACCACAACCGGGACGGGCGTCCATATCCGGCACTCGACGGGCGTGGTGTTGGCAACACATGGACATAACCGTCGAAACTGTAGACGGAAGTGAGGTGGTATCTGCTATTTGCAAATACTGTCAAACTAAATTATCTGCACGTGCATCTGCTGGAACAGGTCATCTGAAGAGACAGGCGGAGGCATGCTTGAAGAAGATATCGGCAGGACAGAGGGCGGGCGAGGGCGTCCAGACGCAGCTCAACTTCAACACCGACGGTTCGGTAAATACGTGGTTATACAACACCGATGTAGCTAGAGACGAAATTGCACGGTACATAGTTACAGAGGATCTTCCACTTAGAATGGGCGAGAGCTCTAGTTTTGAAAGAATGGTGCAACGTGGTTTTTGTCCACAATACCAACATGTTAGTAGAAGAACAACTACACGTGATATTTATAAAATGTTTTAAAAAAAACTAGAAATATTAAAACAGACTTTCTTGGTAACTAGTTATTCTTTTGCCTTAACATCGGATATATGAACTTCTCAACATCAAAGAATGGCTTATATTAGTGTTGTTGCCCATTACTTAGACGAGAACTACTTACTAAACAAAAGAGTCATAGGGTTTAAGCCAATCTCCGAGTCACACACCGGAGAGGCTATCGCTAACCATATACTCGAGGTTATTAACGACTTTAAAATAGAAGGTAGAATTATTTCCATCACTCTTGATAATGCATCGGCTAACACGACGGCTATAAATTATCTCTCACCGCATCTAGAAACTTATATTGGAGGTTTTGTACTCCACCAGAGATGCGCATGCCATATTATTAATCTCATTGTGCAGACGGGTTTGACTGTAATGGGACCTAGTTTGGAAAACATACGCAAAGCTATCTATTTCATTATTGCTTCGCCCGTAAGGTTTGCACAATTCTCAGATTATTGCAAGGCCAATAGTAAGGTTCCAAAAAAAATTAACCTTGATATGAAGGTTAGGTGGAACTCAACGTATATTATGTTGGACAATTGCAAGGGCTATGAGCATATTATCACTGTCTTCGTCAATTGCAATAATGGTAAGCCGTTGGTTACTGAATCGGATTGGCACATTGCCGGTTATTTTCGTGATTTTTTAGGAACTTTTTACAATGCATCCAAAAATTTATCCGGTGTGTACTACCCAACTTCTTGCTTAGTTATCGAGTGGCTTTGGACTATTGCTAATTCTTTTAAAGAAAATAGAGATAAATATATTTTACAACCCATTATAGAACCAATGGAGAAAAAATATTTTCAAGCTATTCCGCATCTTTACTGCTTTGCTACTATTTTGGATCCTCGGAGAAAATTATCTGACTTGCAGGGCGCCTTCCACGGAATAGGTGAGGCATTTGATCTTGATTTCTCCGATGCCTATACTCATGTTTATAACGAGTTTTTCAGTGTTTTCGACAAATATTACGACAAGTTTGGCACTAGAAGTGAAGCAAGAAGATCTACTTCAACAACGCAACAAGCACGAGGCAGCTCTACCGCTTCAAATATTTGGAAGAAGCTAAAAGGCAAGGCATCCGGCTCTTCCCAATCGCCGACCAGGTCGACGTGGAATCCACGAGTAGAACTCAACCACTACCTCGACACGTCTTTTGTGGAGACCGACCTTGACGTGGACGAGGATAATCAACTCAACTTGCTCTTGTGGTGGAAGAATAACGAACGTATTTACCCCGTGCTATCCCATTTTGCACGGGATGTACTTACTGTTCCGGTGTCCACTGTCTCGTCGGAAGCCACTTTTAGTTTGGTGGGAAGGGTACTTGAGCCGAGGAGGTCGTCTCTTCGGCCTGAGTTGGTTGAGGCAATTACATGCTTAAAGGACTGGGAGCGTGCAGAAGATAGGACACAACATGAGCCCGAGGATCCGGAGATTACGGAGGCAGTTGCTGACTTCGACAATCTCAACCTCGAGTAGTTTACGTATTAATGTATGTTTACGTAGTTCTCAGATACTTTTTCATCGGGGTACCCCACACCGGGTGTAAGGTTTTTAACGAGGCAGTAACTTTGTACATATTCACGATTGAATAAAATTTACTATTTACCCCCAACATTTGTCTTCATTGCCTCAGCTCCGTGCGTCTCTGCGTTCTTTTCTCTCATTGCAATAGTGCAAATGGGCCGGGCCTGGGCCGGCACGGCACGAAGCGCAAATGGGTCAGGCTTGGGCTCATCAAAAGCTAGTTGGGCCGGCACGATGGACACGACGGGCCGACGTGGCACGGCACGGTTCCGGCCCGAAGCACGATGGGCCCGGCCCGGCACGGCACGACGCCCACCTCTACCTGTGGGCATTTGGATGGGTCGCTTTGGTGTTTGCGTCTTCCGCTGCGGTTGTTCAAGTTGTTCTGCCTGTTCAGGCCGTAATGGTAAACCTTGACCATAAGGTCTTTGCTTTTATTTGGCGTTATTCTTATTTAGTTATATGTATTCGTGATATGATTGTTGATTCATCACTGTTTGACTGTGTGTACTAGCTACTGATCTGGGACTAGTACAGCAATACACAGGGGATTCCGGATAGCCGATCCGGGGTCCTACAGATTTTGTATTATGTTTTTTTTAACAATTAACACAAGTTGTAGGATAATAAGGCAGTGAGTCGTGATGGGTCAACACCTAGTTGGGTTCGTCGACCCTAAGTTGGTGGCTGTGACCATAGCTAGGCTTCAATCAAAATTCCTTGTTAACTACATCAAGGAGGCATTGATGTTTGAGGCGAAAAAGGATTTTATTCTTGTCTTGTATCACCAGGAGTAAGTGCTAATGTGATGACTTTACCCTTCAATTATTTGTACGCATGTAAATCATATATGAACTTATTTTGTTGCACTGCATACCATTTTCTAAGCAACCATTGGGTTCTACTCGTGCTCACTCCGAGTGAAAACAAAGTCTACACTTTCAACTCACTCGAGAATAGACCAATGGCCTATGCAATCAAGCCTGTTTTGGAGAAGTAAGTTTATTCTTCTAAACTAACACTTTCTCTATTAAACTACATTCATTTTTTTTTTTTGCCTCAAGGACGTCTCTCCAATTTATGTATGTCTTTCTCGTCTTACGTTGCTGAAGGAGGGCTGCACGATGTCAACCGAGGCAACAAGCTAGAGTGAAAGTGCTTCAATGTACAAGTGCCTAGCATAGGATTTTTTTATATCTATTCTTCGTCTCATAAATTGATTTTCTTTGTTCACAGTATCATCAACAGGCGTGCGATGACCTGTGCGGCTTCTACGTCATGCATCATATATTCATATGCTGATCCTGGTTGGCAGCTCATACCTTTTCCCTAAGGTATATGTACATGCATAATACACTCAGACTTTTACACACAAATTTTAAAACTTAAATTAGTACACTCATTTTTATCTTGTAGCAAATCGATATCCTCCGCAAGAGCTTAGGAAAAAAAAGATATCAACAAATTATGAGACCACATATGTCAATGGTACTGGACAGAGGTTATAATAGAGGACGGTAGATATAGAGACCAGACAGGCTCATACTAGTCCATATATATTGTAAACAATATTATTGTCAATGTGATATGGTTGTGTTGTTGTTATATGGTATGTATTGTGAATGTTCTGTGATATTATAAATGTATGAGTACTATAATTTGTATTGCGAATGCATACTGTGCATTCGGGATAGTTTTCAGGTCATC
Organism: Rhipidocladum racemiflorum; assembly: GCA_036346355.1. Taxonomy (NCBI): domain Eukaryota; kingdom Viridiplantae; phylum Streptophyta; class Magnoliopsida; order Poales; family Poaceae; genus Rhipidocladum; species Rhipidocladum racemiflorum. The sequence continues at coordinate 73,965,590 of CM070569.1, read as the reverse complement.
ACAATCGGTTCACCTAGAACCATTGGACTTGGAAAAGCCGAACTAAAAAGTAGATCGAGACGCTATAATTGGCTTCTCTTTTTTTTCTGTTATGTTTATCTGCCACTTTCATAGCAATTTCAAATGTTCATCGTGATAAATCCATATATCCCAGATATTATATAAAAGATAGTCTAAACCACCTAACTTGTATCTTTTGATATTGAGAAAAGCTGTAACAAATCTAGTCGCACAAATGTATAGATCATTCCTATTGTTCTTTTTTACCCCCAAAAAAATTGTAAGTTCTATGTAACCATAATCGAGTGTTTGGGCATTGGACCGTGGTTATTCCAATAGGGGTGTATTGGTATCATTCAGATGTTTTTGTTTTAGTTAACATCTAAATTTTGGACCGTTGGATACTTCATCCGGATATCACCGGACCGTTAGATGAAATCATAAGATCGGATGTAATTGATACTTCCGAATCTCAACAATGATCCGATAATTCTATATTGGAGTGATTTCAGCCATAAAAACATCCGGACGAAGTTTATCCAATCCCTCGAATATCATCCCCTAGCGTGTAGGCGCATATATCAACCCTGAAGAATGGAATAAAGGCGCTGGCCGCAAAGGAATGAGAAAGCACGACCTAGTTGCAATGGAATGTTATTCCATGCCCCTCTTCTGTTCGTGTTGTCGGCTGTCTGATACAAGTTTCTGAAAGCAACTGCGTCCTTAACCGCCTGTGCCTATATAAGTATATAGTGGTTCGGCCCATCGAAACCTCAGCTCTGAATCACTCTTGTGTGGTGTGTCTAGCAGCTAGGCATGGGCTGCTGCGGCGCCATGTCCTCGACCTCCAGGCCGAGGGGGGGCATCCGGGACGAGACGCTGCTCCGCATCCCCGGCGCGTCGGTGCACCTCATGGCCGCCGACTCCGAGGGCCCCGTCGAGCTCGCCAGGGGTGACCTCGCCGTCGTGAGGATCACCAAGGACGACGTGGCCGTGGCGACCGTTGTGCGCGTCGGCCGCGACCTCGGCTGGCCGCTGACGAGGGACGAGCCCGTGGTCAAGCTCGACCGGCTGCACTACCTCTTCACGCTGCCGGACAAGGACGGCACGTTCCTCAACTACGGCGTCTCCTTCGCCGCGGCCGACGCCGCGCTTCTGGCGTCCCTCGACGCGCTCCTCAAGTCCAACGCCTGCTTCTCCGTGCCTTCGGCCGCGCCGTCGAGGAGCTCCAGGCCGCCGCCGTCATCGGACGGCTACTGGAACGACTTCGCGCCGAGGATAGAAGGCTACAACGGGGTGCTCGCCAAGGCGATCGCCGCGGGCACCGGCCAGATCGTCAAGGGCATCTTCATGTGCAGCGAGGCCTACGCTAGTCAGGTACTCCGGTCTCTGTCCTTCCTATTTGTTCAGATAAGACCGGTGCAGCATGGTTATTCATGGTTCAAAGTTTCTTGCAGGTTCAGAGGGGAGCCGATCTGATTCGTCCTCAAGCAGCCGGCGGCGCGAGCAACCGATTCGGCGGCACGGGTGGAGCTGACCGGAGCGGCCAGGCGAGCACGAAGCGCGGAGGAGTAAACAATAGCCTAAAGAGGTAACTGAACTAGCTAGCGCCCATCCTGTCCTCCTTGTCTGAATTACTACTTGTACTGGGTGATGCTACTGGCTAGCTCTGCGCCCATCCTGAACTAGCTAGCGCCCATCCTGTCCTCCTTGTCTGAATTACTACTTGTACTTTGGTTGTTCTTCAGGGTCAGGAAGCTGTCGGAGATGACCGAGAAGCTGAGCCAGTCGTTGCTGGATACGGTCATCTCGGTGACGGGGTCCATGGCCGCGCCGCTGCTTCATTCCAAGCAAGGGAGAACCTTCCTCGCCACCGTTCCCGGAGAGGTCATCCTGGCCTCTCTTGATGCCATCAGTGAGTGCCCTCCAAACACGAGCTAATCGAACCTTGCTATCAGTTGCGGACTAGAAAATTTGCACACTTTACACATACAACTCTACAGTCCTATACAATAATTTCGTAATATTATAAATTCAATATATATATTTAAAATTTGCTAAAAGTGCAATACAAATAGTTCAAATATTAGAAATCTCAATCTACTAAAATTGTAACTAATTCAATCAACAAATTTGGCTCATTGAAGAGATAATATTGTGAGATGTGTTTCTATGTTTTTTTTTTAAGTTACACAAATATTAAAGCATGAATGAATGGTAGATAATGATTACTTACCCGGTCATTTGTTTTAAAATTTGTACAACTTATATTGGTGTTGAAAATAATGCTTGGTTCGTCTGCCTCGGCTGAATACACCAACGAAGCTTAATGTTCAGCAAAGGAGGAACAGAGCATAGGTAATGTGCAAGGCCTTTTATGAGAATTTTTACGTTGGTTGCCTTTCTGGCTTCCTGAGACAGATAAAGTTATGGACGCGGTCGAGGGTGCTGAGAAGAGATCACTTGCTGCAACTTCCAATGTTGTTGCTGGTGCAGTGTCTAAGAGGTAAGAAGGTCTACTTTGAGCATTATACACATGAGCATCTAAAGGTGTAAGCTAAGATTGATTCAGCTTTTGGGACTCGGCCAGCCATTGATTTGCTTCTTTCGTAGGTTTGGTGAGAGCGCAGGGGAGGCGACTGAGGACGCGTTCGCGACGGCCGGCCACGCCGTGGGAACAGCGTGGAACCTCTTCAAGATACGGAAGGCCGTCACGCCGTCGTCCTCCCTCCCCGGGAGCATGGTGAAGAACGCCGTCAGGAACAGAAACTGACGCTCCGGTTTGCATCCACAGCACAGCGACAATGCCAGTGTGCCAAGAGATAACATGTACACTGATTGTTATGGGCAGTGCGCAGGATGATCATGTACTGCTAATGCTCGTGCCTACTGCATGTAAGAAACCAAATGAAGACATACTACAAAAATAATATTTTTACCCTTTAAAATGTTTCTGCTACAAGCATTAACTTTAGTACCCCGTGATGTGACACAAAAGGACAGAGCAGTCGGCATGGAACGACCTATATAGATTAACACACTGGCTGTCGTCGCGAGAAACAATATAAAGCATTTCTTCAACAGAATCTGAAAATAGTGTCCTAGTCTTAACTCAGCAGGAAGAAAACTTTCACAAGAATGCAGGCTGAACCCACCAACCAGATACATGAACAGAAAAATAAATATAGGAGTGAACGAGTGAGGTTGATAGACATAAGAGAAATCAGCAAATCACACGATAATTTGGACGAGAAAATAGGTTGGCTTGCAAGTTGCCTTCCCATATGCACTTCTAGCTCTAAGCATAATTGTTAATGTCATAACACGCTATAGCCAAACTGGCTAGGTGTGTACATTAATCAAAAAACTTTTGACTTCAATAGAGCGCGAAAAACAACAAAAACTAACAGGAACATAATTATGCCATTGCCACTAGAGACCACCAACAGTTCCCAGATCCAGATGCAGTAATACAAATGCAAACGAGTGTTCACTTCTTTTTTCCGCCAGCATCACCAGCTTTGGTCTGCAAAAATATCAACATAAACCGCCATATTCGTTAGTGCTACAAAGTAGCCAGTATATCGTGCATAGAGACATTGCAAGCCTCAAGTAGCTCACCTTCTTGACACCACGGATCTTCTTAGCCCTGTTCTTCCGCTCTTTCATTTGCTTGCGAGACTTTTCAACCTTAGTAGCAAGACCATTCTAGCAAAAGAAACACACGAAATTAATCACAGGAATAACATAATGAGCCAAAAATGCAGAAAATAAAATATATAGCACTGTGGAATGAATTCAAAACCAACTACAATTACAGCAACTTCATTACTCTCCATTCTTCGTAACAAGAAACATATAGCACGATAAGACAAACAACTCCAGCAGTAGACATGGCATCAAGTCTACATTAATCAAAACTCGCGTAACCAAAACTATCCATGCCTTTCTGGTCATGTATTAATCTCAACACCATAGATCAACAATGGAAATTGGAAAAGGCCTAACAAGAGGATACACGTCATTATCTAGTATCTACTGTGTCTGTTCATTGTTGCAGCATCTCATAGGAAAAGATAGTCATCTTGTAGGAGCACTATCTGAAATTCTTTTTGATGATTACTGTGTTTATGAGCTTGAACCTACAATGTTAATGCAATGCAAGGGAGAAACTTTCAACAGGAAAAGGCACACTACATGCAACTGCATCCTTAAATTTCTACCACTAGATCCATAATCACAGACACCATATCATAATGGGTGTGCTTATCTTTATTCTGCAATTGCATGCACTTCTCCTATCGTTATTGTTACCGTGGGGAGCGGTACCACTTACGTGGTTATAGAGAAGAAGGCGGTGTGTCCCAACCACAAGAGCGGTTTAATTACAGCCAGAGGCAGAAGCTGTTGCTTGATGGACGAAGCCGAGCCGATACAATGGGCGGGCGAAATGAGCGCGACCAAGATGGGCGTAAATGCAGATTTGTTTCCATAAAAATGATCAGCACATAACCTTAGCCGAGCCGAGGCTAAGTGACTTGGTAACCTTAACGTAGTTTTTTCATACATTTTCCCATCAGGTCTATCGAGCTTTCAGCCACTACTATTTAGTTTGAAAAGGACAATCAATCCATATAGTTTGGTAGGGACAATCGATCCATAGTTTCGAGACTAACGTAATGTATGGGTACATAATACATTGCACGTTTGCACCAACATAAATTTTTTGCTTCACCTCTGCACGTTTCTTCCTGATACTCCCACCGAAACAAAGCAAACAAGACAGTATAACTCAAATCATCTAATTAGGAATAGACAAATAACTACTACCTAGTACGAGCCATCAACGCCAGATCAGAGTATGCTGCTAAAGATGATACTAGTGATACCAATCACACTGGGGACAGAACAGCACTACACAGGGAAAGGACACAAAACTAACTTCAAATAAGCAAGCATGACAACAAATAACTAGATCAGTGCGGCAGAAGCAGGTATTAGAACGCAACGTACCCTGATGAGGCGGTACTTGGGCTCGTACTTCTTGGCGGCATCGAGGTTGTCGTAGACGAGGCCGAATCCAGTGGACTTGCCACCTCCGAAGTGCGTGCGGAACTTGAACACGAAGATGCAATTCGGGTCCTTCACCTCGTACATCTTGGCCAGCCTCTCCTTCAGCTCCGCCTGCACACAAAACCCCAGACCCTGAGATCCAAAGGCCAGCACTTGAGCAGCGCCACATGTAAGATCGAGACCGAGATCTCACCTTGGAGACGTTGGGCCGGCCGGGGTGGATCACCTCGAGCACCTGAAATGTGGAGAGAGGCAAAGATTTAGTGGAGAGAGAGAGACAGAGATGTGACAAAGCCATGGGAAGGAGCCCGAGAGCTCTGAGGAGGCTAGGGTACGTACGAATTGCTTGCGGGAGAGGAGGCGGTTGGTCATGAACTTGCGCGTGCGGAGGGTAACCGCCGCGGTGGCCTTCGAGTCCGCCATGGTGGGAGTTGGCCGCGCCGCCGCCGGAGTAGAGGGGGAGGAGGAGGTGTGGGAGACAAGCGGGTGTTGAGGTCAGGCTGGCGGCACGCAAACCCTAGGGAAGGCTGAGACAGGTATTTATTTGGTGGGCTTGGAGCTGGGTATTGGAGTGTAGATGGGCTCGAGGCGTCTAGTTCAGGTCTACAGCCAGAATTTATATCGGCCCAAACGCTAGTCTACCTCTTTCTCTTTGTCCTTTTGAAACAAGTCCATTTTAGCTCTTGAATTTTCGTAAAAACTACGTTATAATATATTAACTATTTAATAATCAATGGTCGCCAACGAATAGATCCAATGTCAATCACTAAATAGAGAATATTAAAAAATAATCATAATAGATAAACACCGGATATAGAGAATCTCAATTCTTTTCTCTTTGTATTGATTAATTTTTTTCCTTGTGCAATGGAGGCTATATTTATAGCTAAAATCTCTTTAAGGTATTTTCAGAATTCACCCATTAAACTCTAGAGTTCGGTTACATCTCAACACTAACCACTAGAATTCAAGTACTTAAGCAACTGACCCTTAAGTATCATTTGGGGACTGTTTTGCTGTCGGGGGCACGACATGGCTGCCATGTTAGCTTCAAAAGATTCAAACACAAAGGCATCACTTGGGCCTCGCGTAGGCGGCAGTGTGTTGTTCTTGTTAGGAAACTCGACTCATCGTGGTCCATGTGGACTCTCCCGAAATCCTAACTGTAGGTTATAAATAGGAGGCAGGGGTCACCCTATTGTACACGTGCAACCAAAATAATAAAGCAGAGCAGTTCCTCCTCATATTGTGTCTCTCTCCCTCTCTCTTTGTTCTTCAGTTTAAATCTATTAGGCAACTCTGGACTATTCGATAGCGAGGTTGTCTAACACGTTATCAGCACGAAGCTCTACCCGAGAAAAGGTGAGAACGAGGATTGATCTAATCGCTCGTTTTGAATCTATTTTGTGTCTAATCTACGCATCATTATATAGTGACACGAAGTCACGTGGCATGAAGCTACATTAGGCAGTAATTGAACGTGACACGAAGCTACACAGCAATTACATGAAAGCACTGTACATGAAACTACGATATGTCGGGCACGAAGCAGACATCGCCGCAACAGCACGAAGCCGCCCACGCCGCGCGTGCAGAACAGCCCGCCCCATGCGCTCGAAGCAATGCATCCCCAGCCACGCAGGTCGCCGCCCGACGCGCGCTGAAGCCGAGCTCAGAAGCGCCACTCGTGGCCTGCCGACGGCCGGTTCGTTTCCTCATCGCCGCTTCACACATGCACCATGACCGTCTTCGGCCTCGGCGACCACCGGTCGGCCCTCACTCCCAAAGAAGACGAACTCGCAGACTGGCGACGTTGGCTCTCAAGACGATGTGTCGACGCCAAGGCCACGGGCTCCCAAACCCCACAGATGCCCGGCGCTTTCCGCGCCGCTTTGGCTGACGGAGCCAAACGGCTTGAAGCTTCGGCGCCTCGGCCTCACCACGGCCGCGGCGTAGCTTCCGTCTGGCTGACGCGCGAACAAAGCCGCCACCGCTGACGCCGCCTCCGCTCAAGGCCTGGCCTCGTTGCGCCGATGCGCGCTCGTCGGCCCGATCTGCCGCCAGATCTTTGGTGTGTCTGCCGCTCCGCCGAGCCTACCGACGCGTGCACGCGTGATTGAAGCACAACCTCTTGCCCCTTTTGGACATGAAGTCCAAGCTCTAGAGTCTTCAGTTCGGTTTTGAAAACCGTCGGGCACGGGGAGGGCAGGGAAATTACCCCTTTGCCCTCCCCCAATTTCTTTATTCTTTTTACTGGTTTTCTTTTCTGAAAATTGGTTAGAAACTCAGAAAATTGATTAGGAAATTCCAGAAATTCTGAAAATTGCTACAAAAATATGAAAAATAGCTAGAAAATTCCAAAAAAAATTTGAATCTGGTTTCAATTTTCTAGCATTCTCTTGTAGCATTTATCAATATTTTTTTCATGCATTTTGCAATATTGCTTCTCGTATATTTGAGTTTTCTTTTCTTTCTCTAAATACACATGAAGCACGCCGCACGAAGCGGCCACCATCGCGCCAGGAAGGCCGACGCACATGAAACCGATCGCACGAAGCTGGTCGTGCGCAGGAATCCGATCGCATAAATGAAGTCGATCGCACACATGAAGCTGATCGCACGAAGTCGATCATGTAAATGAATCCGATTGCATACATGAAGCAGATCGCACGAAACCGATCGTGCGCATAAATCTGATCGCATGCACGAAGCCGATCACATACATGCACGAAGTTGTCTTTATGAATCTTTGTGAATCTTGTACTTATGAATCTTGCATTTATCTTGTATTTGTGAATCTTACAGTTATTGTTTTCTTTTAGTTTGCTGAAAATTCATGAGAATTTAATTATGCATTTATGAATCTTGCAACCACTCTCTATTAGATTACGCAAAGTAATTTAATCTTGTGAATATGCAAATACCTGGCACTGTCAAACGTAAGTTTGAAGAACCGACCCCGAATGGTCAGAACTACCTCACATGGATATCAGATTTGAAGATCATGCTTACGAGTAAGAAACTCCAAGCTGCCACCGGCTTAGGGTCCTCGAAGGACGTGCAACCTACTGCCGAGCAAAACGATCAAACTTTGCCCTTTTTCTCAGGCATCACCTTTCAGCCACTATGAAGAATGAATACATGGCTGAGGTGAGTGCACTTGAGTTACAGACTGCACTTCAGAAGCAGTTCGAGAAGCTCAAGTCCACCATCTTGCCCCAAGAACAGCAATATTGGGTTCGTCTGAAATTTGCAGACTACAGAACAGTGGATGTTAATGAATTTTAAATAGTAAATTATAAGCTCTCCAAGAGCATACCTTTTCTTTCTCATGAATGAACATACATTTTATTTTTTATTACAGTATTCTATATTTACAAGCAATGTTTGAATTACTTTTGCCACTGTCTGATTAGAATTATATTACCTAGGATAGACAGCTAAACGCATCCTAATCCTAATCAAATGACTCGAAACCGAAGTCTACAGTAACCAAAGCATGTGACGTGAGCGTCCTGCGTCCCAACAAAAACCGGCGATTCGGATCCTTATCGGTTGACCAGGTAGGCATACGACGACACCCTCTCGTCGTCCAATGCGCGCGCTGCACCCACCCACCAGTCACCACTAGGGGTGAAACGGATCGGATATGGATCGGAAACCACTTATATTGTATTTGATCCATATAATTTTATCGGATCGGATTCGGACACGGATAGTACCGGATATGGATTCGGACACGGATAGTGCCGGATACGGATATAGATAATATTCGAACGAATACGGATAAAATAAGTTCGGATAATCATCGGAATGGATATTTTTCGAATAATACGCGTAAACACTAAATACAAACGGAGTGATGGGCTACAATGAATATTATCAATAAGAAACCAACATAAATTGTATAGGACATTAAGACATCAAGACCGTTAAAACTATACAGTTTATAGCAATATACTGAGTCACATCTCAGAATTGCACATACATCATCCATAGAAGTTGCACACCATTCATAAAGGTAAACAAAAGTAACAAAGCACATGCATAGCACTAAGCATCCATAATACAAAGATTTATTATTGAGAATCTGGATTGCAAATAGGATGAAAACCAACACATTAATATGCTTATCATTGAAAGATGAGATAGCACAAAGAAGTTCCAGATTTAACTGAACAACTACGGTGCTCTAAAGTGTCCTTCGCGTGGCGAATGGCGGGCGTCGGGAGAGAATGGCGAGCAAAGATAGATGGCGGCAAAGAGAACGGACGAGAAGCAAGGGGCTGAAGGATGTCAGACGAGAAGCAAGGGGCTTAAGGACGTCGGAGCAGAAGCCGAAGGACGCTGGGCCGAAGGACGTCGGAGCAGAAGCGGTCAGGGAGTCACGACTCACGAGAGGAGCAATTGCGGCGAAAACGGGAGCAGGAGAGAGCCAGTCTCCGTGGCGGCGGGCGGACGACGCCCCCGCGACGATGAGCTCCAGGAGTGGTGGCTTGAGCCACAGCAGAGGCGGCGGTGGCGGCGGGCGTTAGGGAGTAGGGGAGGGCGGCGGAGTCGGTGGCGGCCTGGAGTTGGGGCGGGGCGGTTGGGGCAGGAGCTGGGACGGTGGGGCGGCGGCAAACTCTACAGGGACAGGAAGCGAGGGAGGCTATAGGCTAGGGTTTGATGAATGCTGGGTTGGCCGAACTCATGTCAAGGGTTAAGGGCCTAAGGCTGAAGTGATGAAGCCCATTTGCCCCTATTTGGTGACTTGAATGGTGACATACGGCCATACGGGCCATTGGGTCAAGCTTGCAAGCTAAGCTATAATGTGAGAATTCGGATATTATCCGCGGATTATATCCGTAAAAATTGTCGGATAATATTCGACGGATAATTATCCGTGATATCCGTATCCGTATCCGGGACATTTTATCCATATCCGATCCGTATCCGTAAAAAATATTCGGATATCCGAAAAATTATCCGAATTGCTATCCGAAACACTTCGATCGGTCGGTCGGTCGGAAATTATCCGTACCATTTTCACCCCTAGTCACCACGCAGCGGCGGTGCGCCGCCCCGTCCCACCGCTTTAAATCACGCGAGATCTCACAAAAAACCTCGCCACGGCACGCGCGATATGGAGTACACGCGTGTGTAACGCACGCACCGGCAATCCACGCCTTGCCTATCCAACTGGCACCGCCACATCCGCCGCGCGGTGACGCGTGCGGCAAGATGGCAACGGCCGCCTACGCCTCCGCCTCCCCCGCCGCGCTGGGGGTCAAAACCCCGACCCCATTCCCGAGCACGCACCCGAGACGGAAGCCCAACCCCGCATTCCTGAGGTCTTCCCCTCGCGCCCCCGCACCCGGCAGGCTCCACGCCAGCCTCCACCTGGGCGGCGCGAGCGCGACCACCACCAGCAGCAGCAACGGCAGTGGGCTGGACGTGGTGCCCCCGGCGATCGCGCCGCTGGCCGTGCGGAAGATGGCCGGCGCTGCGGGGGCCCATAAGAACGTGCTGCTCTTCCACTGCGAGGAGATGCAGGAGCTCGCCGAGCAAGTGGTCGCCCGGAGCGACGACATCGAGCTCCGCTCAGTCTCCTGGAGGTCCAAAGCTTCCCCTTCACTTCTAGCATTGCGTTGTTCTTTTTTCCTTCGATGCTAGATTTTTGTGCCGTGCGTTGCGAATTGGGATTCTCTGGGTTTACAATTGGAGCGCGAATCTTGCATCTGGTAGACCGAGTGTCCGGGTATCACCATTTCTCGGCAAATTAGTTGTCCTAAATTTGGTGTGGGGTAGTTGAAAGTTGAAACTAGCACAATATTAATACATATCAAGATGATAGTCTTAATATATCAAGATGATAGTCTTTCTCCTATAAACTGATGAAGAAACGTTTGGGTGAAGAGAATGACTGAAGTGGGTGGAAATTCGTTGCAGATTTCCCAATTGATGGAGCAGAACTGACTCAATTTAGTGTATTTTTCAGAACTAGTTTGTCAGGATAAAGCAACCTTGGCCTATACTGGAGCAGGAAAAGTATGCGGGTTTAAGATGCTAACGTCTTGTGTTTAGTCAGGACTTGGGACAACACAAGCATGGTACAGTCTACCCATTGATACATACTATTTGCGTAGAAACTTTGATTCCTTTCACAATGTATACACTAAAGCAAATGATCACATGGCCCAATTTGTGATCAAGTAGTACTTATGTCATTGCTCCATCAAGCGAACTAGACTTGAAATGATAAATCATTCCAATGTTCTGATCTTAGTTATTTATTGGTAGGAACCAATTTTATTCTTCTGGAATATTCCTATAATCTGTCCCAGCAGCAAGTTCTTTTATTTAATATCAAAACTAGACCGAGCTTCTTTCTTGTGCTAAGTTTGTTACCACTTTTCAGGACGTTTGCTGATGGATTCCCAAATTTGTTCATCTCGAATGCCCACAGTATTCGCGGGCGACATGTTGCTTTTTTAGCATCATTTAGCTCACCCAGTGTCATATTTGAGCAACTATCAATTATATATGCTCTACCGAAGTTGTTTCTAGCCTCGTTTACTCTTATACTCCCATTTTTCCCAACTGGTACTTCTGAGCGTATGGAAGATGAAGGAGATGTTGCAACTGCCTTCACACTCGCTAGAATTTTGTCAAATATACCAATATCAAGAGGTGGACCTTCAAGTTTAGTGATTTATGATATTCATGCTTTGCAGGTAAGTGAATTTCTTCCATATTGTCCAATCAACTTCTTGTTCTGTAACTTTTTTTTTAATTTAACATTAAAACAAACTTGTGCTTAACAACACAACAGGAGAGATTCTACTTTGGCGACTCAGTCTTACCATGTTTTGAGAGTGGCATCCCCTTGCTGAAAAGTAGGCTTCAGGAGCTACCTGATTCTGATAATGTGAGTACGCCTTACTAAATGGAAAAAATGTTTTTATTGTCAGTGTTGATGTGATATACAATCTGATGTGTTTCTCAATATCGTTATCAGATAACCATAGCTTTTCCAGATGATGGCGCATGGAAGCGCTTCTATAAGCAACTTCAACATTTTCCTATGGTAATTTTTTTTTGTCTGAGTACTTTTAAAGATGAAAAAAAACGGCATTCCTATCTATTCTGTTGTATGATGAGTTAATGACTTTCTTTTTATAAAATGTCTTTTGGTAGATTGTATGCAACAAAGTTAGAGAAGGGGAACAGAGAATTGTACGTATAAAAGAGGGAGATCCTAGAGGCCATCATGTTGTTATAGTGGATGACTTGGTGCAGTCTGGTGGTACTTTGATTGAGTGCCAGGTAATGAAACTTGTTTATGACTTAAAACTTCCTTTTTATTTTGTAGTGATGTAGTGATTACTTGTGGATCTTGAACTCATGCGGCCTTGTGGTTGAGGAATTTTTTTCTCAACAGTTTGCTTTTTTTCATAAGGGTGTATTTGTACCATACTTCCTTAAGATTGTTAACTTATATTCAAGTTTCCTGTCCAGAAAGTATTGGCAGCTCATGGAGCAGCAAAGGTTAGTGCATACGTGACACATGGCATTTTCCCTAACAAGTCATGGGAGAAATTCCAGCATGATAATGGAGGTACGTACCCATCATTAGTTTTATAATGTTAGCATGCTAATAAATTTCTCATACTGTTATTAATTTTCTATTTAGATCTCTTGAATCTAAGAGTTCTAAAATCTAGACTCCAGAGTCAAATAATACAAACAAGTTAGTTTCTTTCCCAGCCGACAACCTTTTAATGGTATATGATAAAATTAAAAGAGCATGATCAAACTGGTTTCTATGACTTTGTTTCCCTTGTTTTCTTCATTTTGTCGATGGCAAACCAGTTATTCTTTCACGTAATAAACATGTTTGACTAAACAACTGAATTGTTGGCTTCTCCTAAGATCATAGAAACTGCTCTTCACACCAGAGGGTAAAGTCATTTTTCCTTTTTACCAAGACTGCTTCGACCAGCAAAGCTGCAACTTTTGGCTGTTGGGGTGGAATGAAATCCTTAACATATCAAAGGAAGAGCATTGAATTTTTTTTGTCCAATCAGAGATGAGCAAGATCCCGAGACACCTACAAATAAAATCATCTTATGATTTTCCTTGCATCATTAATTTATCGATGATGCAGTAGTGCTGCGCCATACCCTATAATCCTTCGTTTAGACACCAATGTGGTGTGAAGCACTAACCAAAAGGCCAAAACCCCCTATTTGATTGTTCTTGCCAGTTGCCAGCCCTACTATGTTTGAACTTCAAACTTTTGACACACGATGATCTCTATATGCATGAGAGAGAGTAAGCACCTTGCGCCAATGAATTTCAAGAGCTTTTGCTCTTCCAGCACTCATTTTGTGTTGAATAATTTGCTGTTTATTTGCCTGAATATAATTACCAACTTGTTTATTGTAACGTTCAGAGGGTCCGGAGCATGGTCTGAACCACTTTTGGATTACCGATTCATGTCCTCTTACTGTCAATGCGGTGAAGGGCAGGCGGCCATTTGAAGTCCTCAGTCTGGCAGGATCTATTGCTTCAGCTCTGCAGATTTAGCAAACTAATGTGGTCTGCTTGGTCTCCTGGGATATTGTTTAGTTCATTCTTCTTCCACCTTTTCAGGCTCTTGTAATCCCCCCCACCCCCTCTCACTAGAAAGGATACTTTTTTAATCTTGATTGCTAGAACACCTCAAATGGTACGTGTTCACCTCTGGGTGTGAAACAGCAAAAACATTTGTAGGAGTACTCTGCTTGATAATTTGGCTGCCAAAGTCAGTCAGTCAATCGAGCTGTGTTCTATAAATAAAATTGTCGAAGGATTTCAGTAGTGCCTGCTAGTGTTGCTGGCTTGTTGTTGCTACTGTTTCTCGAGGCGCAACACTGTGTGGTCGGGTAATCGACAATCTAGACAGAATACAAGAACAACACGTTGGGGATTAAAAACCTAAATCACAGAAACCATTCTCAGTTTATTTCTTATGCGAATTTGGGATGACTCGCGCGTGTCCAAGAATCGATACTGCAGCCATCGAATCGTGCAACTGCTAATGAACGTGAGACCGGTGCGACGGATGCGTGTGCTCCCTCCGCTTCATAAGCTGAGACTGAGAGGTGATACCGAGTGACGGGAAGTCGTGTCCGTCCTGTAAAATACAGCACGAACCAAAGCTGAGCGATAGGTGCCAGCAGGGAAGGAACGCGTCCCGCTTTTGGGGAGAAAAGAGGAGCGGCTGCTGCGAGCCTGCGACGATTCCGCTACCGCTTTGGTGCACGCGCCGGCGCCGAGGTCACGGGAAGAGGAGAGGGGCAGCCGCTTCTTCAATCCGTTCACTCACTCCGCAGTCCGCACCAACAACCAACCACCGGCGCTCCATCTGTTCTTGGCCTCCTCTGCTGCTCTCCTCTTCTCAAAAAAATCAAGAGAGAGAGAGAGAGAGAGAGAGAGAGAGAGAGAGAGAGAGCTGCGGCATTGCTCATGGAAGAGGAGAGGAGGATTCACTTCTTCAAGGTCCTCGTCGGCGACTTCGCCCGTCGCCTCGTGAGTACCCCTTCATCCCCAAACCCTTACTTTCAGTTCTTGTGGTGTTGCGTGCGTGCCTGGTCTGGTTATCGGAGGGGGGAAGACAAGCCGAGAACGCACCGCTTGGGTTGCCCCTTGGGTTGGTAGGAGAGGACGCCCCTCCCCCAAAGCGTGTACTGTTGAAATTTAGTGATATTTTAATACCTGCCGAGATGCTTGCGTTGCATCTGTTCTTGGCAAACGTGCTATTCCGATGGGTGGAGTGGAGGCATCAGGTGTAAAATCTTGTATTCTTGACGAAGTTCTTCTGTGGATTGGATGGTTCATAGGAAGCCCACGGATTCTATCGAGAGAGAGAGAGAGAGAGAGAGAGAGAGAGAGAGAGAGATGTTCTGTCCCCTGGCCACCGGTGAGACCGAGGCGTGAGACCTTCAGACGACAAGCGTCGGCGACGGATACAAAGCAAAAGGAAAGGATTGGAGAGGAAGAAGAAGACAAGAAGAAAGTGTTCAATTCATTTCTGTTCTGCTGTTACAATTGGCATTTTCCTCTTTAATAGGCTCTCTCCCTCCCCTCTTACATGTGGGACCGGCGGCCAGGTGTTACAAGAGAGCTCATGGATGAATAGACGATGGTTTGCATGCGCATCTTCTTAAAAAATGTCTTGCATGTGTATGCGTGTTAAATGTTTATTTATATACGTGTTTTCAATAAAAGACAACTATTTGGTAAGCTTATTTGTATAACTAGGCCAAGAAAGAATGGTTGCTGGTATACTGGCATTGCTTTCAAAGCTTCAGATTGCATAGATTTGTGTTCTTTAATGACATCTTGATGTACAAAGTACCCACATGGTGCATTTGCATTTGACTGTCTCTGCACAATGAGTCAATGACTAGTCTTCTACATAAAAAAGTGCCATTTGCAGTCAAGTTCCCTTTCACCGAGCTAAAGGATGGGCACCTGTGACAATGAGAATTGCTTTGTGATCTCCCCTGCTTCTGATGTTCTTTTGCTGTGTCAAGTCCATGAGTTCTGAGTAACTCTCTTTGGGCTACCTGGTGTGAAGGTTCTCTTCTGTTTTTACTTGTATTAGGTCTCGAGTGAGTTTGCTCAGGTGTGGAGCTCTTTCATTTTTTTTTCTGTTTTTCTTTTGGCGTGGACATCTAGTATTGTATTTTTCTCAGTTCCGTTAATGAAATCGGTGAGGGGTCTTGCCCTTACTGCTTCGAAAATAGCTTAAAGTATGTTTTAACCTTGCTTCTATATGTAGGAGATACCTAGAGAATTCCTCGGTCACATTCCAGAGGTGGAGCACATGACTTCTGACACTGCAGTGGCATCATCTGCTAATGCTATACTTAAGCATTCGGAAGGGAAGACTTGGGTTGTTCAGTTAGAGAAAGTTGATGGTTGCGTATTTCTGACCACTGGATGGCCAAAGTTTGTGGAGGACAATTCTTTGAGAGAATATGAGTTCCTTGTCTTCAGATACGATAAGGACATGCATTTCAAGGTTTTGGTTTTTGGTACGAATGCTCTTGAGAAAACAATTGGGTCCTCAGGAAATGGTGCTCAAGCTACTGGCAGTATAGAAAGAAAACTCCCATATGATATATTCCCCTCTACTGGCGATAAACTAACAGAGACAGCTGACAGTCTCACACATAGTCACTCACAGGTTGAGACAACATCAATCTGATGTAGGAGTAATATTATAGTCTAATCTTGTGCAAATAATTAGATCTTGTACGACACATTTCTGTCTATATGTTTTGCCTGCTCTAGTTCGTATGGAGTCACTTTGTTGTCAGAAAACTCAGAATATATTAGATACAAGACAGGTTTGATTTGCATGTGTGGTAGCATAAGCTTATATTTAGAATCATAGAACACCTGATGGTCTTTAAAAAACACATGAATTTTTTGTTGACTTGGGAAGCTTAAGGCACAGAAGAGTTGTTTCTTCATGTCACTTTGGTCCGAACTTCATTTTGTTATTTCATATCTTTTACCTTGGGTTCAGGGAAGAGCAGAATTTTAATATTGTTGATTAGTACCTTAATAGTAATGTTGACTCCTTAAACTGATAAGTTTGTATCAACTTTTAGATAGTTAACTTGCAAAGGAGTAATCAAGGGGATGAACATATTTCATCACGGAGCTTCCCTGACCTACATGAAGTAGGTGGCTCCAAAGATGAGTTAGAGACATACTTATCATCGAAGGGGCCGATGGAGGATGATAAAGCTAAAGCAATAGCGGAAGTAATGAAAATATTGCATGTTGACAAAGTGACAGTTGACTTATTCTGTGCTACACTCAGTTTGTATAAATGGAACGCGGATGCGGCTGCAGAAGATTTTGATGTATGTAGGGGCAAACCACAAATTCAGAGCCAGTTTTTAAAGCAGAAACTTGTCTTGCAGTGTGAGTTTTTTAGTTACCTCCTTTTCTGTCATTTTTGCATTGCTAGCATAGTGAAACACATCTTTTTGTTGTTCAGTTGACTTTGTAAAGAGACAACTACGACGCTTCTTCCCTCCAGATGACGATTGTTCTGCTCCAATACCTGATAGCAGGAATAGCAGTCTTGAGGGGCCTATCTTGTCTAATCAACCACTGCAATGTGACCTTACAACAGCGAAGCGTAGGTTAGTTGATGAGTATGAATTATGTGATTTGTCTAACAAACAAAATAGCAGAATGGGGAAGTTGCGACGAGGCTCACCGCGTAGTCCTGAAACACCACGAAGATCACCAAGACTGGCACGCCTGAAGAATTCTCGTGATAGCAGAAAGAACAAATTGAAAGAAAGAGCTGAAGTGATAGAACCATCACCAGCCAGCACAATAGATCAGGTGGAGGACAGTGCAGAGCAAGCTTTACTCTACAAGAAACCAGACAATGTCTTCGAAGGAGTTCATGAGCAAACGATAGGTATGCTTGGGCTGCTCTTAGTTAGAACATAAATGTGCCTTCTAATGACTCATACTGTAGTAACCTTCATTTTGCCTTTTTAGGTTCCTTATCTCAAGAATTCAAGAGACTCAAACCAGCATGTGGTGAGGTGGGCCTAAGTGAAGGGCCTCAACATAATCAAGGAGAAAATGAAGAAAAACTAGATCAAGGCAATAATGTAGAAACTGGTGAACAAATGGAAAGAAATGCTGCAGAGACTTCTGAGTCATTCATGAGGAAAGGTTGCATAGAGTCATTGCCAACCAACTCTGAGGTACCATCATATTTGATAATAAATGAGTTATGTTTTACATGGAAGCCCTCAGAACATGCCAACCCCCTTGAGAAAATTTTACTTGATATTCAACGGGACAACTTTACAAAGACAATCTCACATGTTCAGGGAATCATTCGGAATCATCCTTCAGATCTACTGACTGCAGCTGTAGTTGAAGCCGTTCTGCAGAAAGAACTTCTTAGATGGGATTTGTGTCTTGAGGACAGGGATGCTCAAAGGATAGTGAGTGCATTACTGGAACATGCTAAAAAAATCAAGGAGATTCACAATTTCAATATGGAGACACGGAAGGAAGAGTTTTCTGCAAAGCTGCAGGATCAGTTGAAGTGGCAGCTCAAAGAACTAGAAAGTGCATACACTTCCTTGGAGTTAGATTACAAGAAAGCAACAAGTGATGCTAACATTGCTTTCTCAACATTGCAAGAACAGAAGAAAAAATTGCAAGCCCTTCATGATGATATCAAGGACTTGCAGCAGTCCTTGATGATGAAGGAGGATGAAATGTTAAAATTGGAACATCAAGTTGCTGAGCGCGACAGTGTATTTCAAAAGTCTTCAATGGAAAGAGTAAGGGTTAAGACAGTTCTTAAGACCCATGAGCAGATTCTTGCTGAAGTAAAAGACCGGCTAGCCTCAACTCAACTTGGATCAATTGATGTGGAGGCATTGGTCAAGGTAGAGATGGATAACATGAGCAGGGAGATTGAGTTGTCTAAGAGAAGCCTCCTAAATATCTATTTCAAGTAATAATAAAGACGATGTTGTCATGGTTGTGTTCAGTTGTAGGTATTTCTTCTTCTGGCTATGTTCTAGTTTGCGTTAATATTTTTTCATTATCTTACAAGTTAAAAACCCACTACATGTTAGCAGGAGAGGAGATAAACATGACAATTAACGCACATACATCTTGCTTGTTTTATAATACGAAAAAGTCCATATAACACCCTAAACTTTGCTTGAATGTCCGTTCAGCAACCTGAACTCTGAAATCAGACATTTGACCCCTCAAACTTTGCAATCCAGTTAAAATAACACCCTGAACTGGTTTTGCATGATGATATTGCCCGTGTGGCACGATAAATGGGTAGTTTTACCACGTAGGATGACATGATAGTCAAGTTTAGGTGAATGACAGGTGAGACTCACAAGGGCTTCCCCCCAAATCAAAACAGAGAGGGAGGTAGCTATAGGGGGCGGCGGCCATGGAGACGTGACTAGAAGCTTGGTGAGGGAGAAGCCCTTGTGGGCCCTACCCCTATCATTGATCCAACTTAAGCAGCGTGTCATCCTATGTAGCAAAACTACCCACTCATTGCGCCACGCAGACAATGCCATTTTGCGAAACCGGATCAAGGTGTTATTTGAATGAGATTGTACAGTTCGGGGGGGGGGGGTCAAATGTCTGGTTTCGTAGTTCGGGGTACTGGACGGACTTTCGAGCAAAGTTTGGTGTGTTTTATAGATTTCTTCCTTTATAATAATATAACTTTGTTACCATTTTCTCTCTCTTAAAACTAAGCTATATTAGTGATTAGCGAGTCCAATTATGCACTCATCTACATTTATGCATACATTAAACCACTTGAAAGACGACAGTTGGGTCAGATACATGAACTGATGATTGAAGGAATCACGTGAAAACTTGTTAAGGAGTGCTGATTTTATGCTATAACATTAGGTTATCATGTCACTTACTGCGGTACTTTACATTGTACAGTCGACTTATTTCTGAAGAGTTGCTAGGTTGTAGAATGCCCCTTTCTTGTTCATGAGCTGTGGGTAAGTACCACGCTCCACCACCTTACCCTCTCCTAAGAAAGCGATTGAGTCTGCATTCTTGATTGTGTTTAGTCGATGTGCCACCACGATTGTGGTCCTCCCTGACATGATTCGATCAAGGGCTTCCTGCACCACTTGCTCTGACTGTGCATCGAGAGCGCTTGTTGCTTCGTCAAGTAGTAGTATTGCTGGATTCCTGATTATTGCCCTCGCAATTGCAATTCTTTGCTTCTGTCCTCCTGATAGTTGTATGCCATGCTCTCCACAATCAGTATCATATCCATCCTTCAGAGATCTGAAAAAGAGTAGGCTTTAAATTCCATATGGTTGTATGATGGGAGTTCATATGCAAGCATTTTACTGCAATTTGTTTTTTGGAATGCAAAAAATATCTAAGACTTACGAGATGAATTCATGAGCATTTGCAGCTTTAGCAGCTTCCACAACCTCATCTTCATCAGCTTCTGGTTTACCGAAAGCAATGTTGTCCTTGACACTGCCAGAAAACATTGCAGGCTCCTGACTAACAAGAGCTGTAAATCCTCGATACCAAAGTATATTCATCTCCCTCACATCCATACCATCAACCCGTACAGCCCCTCTATCAACATCATAGAATCTCTGGATCAAACCTATGATAGTAGATTTACCACAGCCACTTCTCCCAACCAGGCCAATACTTGTTCCTGCTTTCACGTCCAAGCTAAAATCCTGCAGGATAAGGCATTGTGGTCTTGTTGGATATGCAAAATCTACCTTTTTGAACTCTATTCTTCCTTGCATTTCGTTCTTCTGATTGTCCTTTTCCACCTGCAAGGTAGATGTGTTATTTTATTCTCATAGCAATGTAGCATTGTAAAGTTGTTATTTTTGCAAGGCTGCTGATCTTATTCTTTACAATGCTCATGAGAGCAGTCATGAATGAGTTACCTGAGAATTTTGTGGTGAGATAGATTTCCTATCTAGCACCTCGAACACTGAAGCAACAGCATTTGCTCCCTTTGCCAGGTCGGATGTCATGCTGCCAGCATCAGCAATCAGCTTTCCTGTGCTCACCAGGACGAAAAAGGTTTTGAAGACATCACCCGCTGAGATCTCCCCAGACTGTGCCAACTTCCCACCATACCAGAAGTCCAGTGCCCATGATAAGAATGAGAGGCAGGGTGACAACCCTGTGGTGATCCCTGCTACCCACGACTTCCTCCTTGCTTTCCTCAATGGTTCCTCTTGTGTATGCTCGAAGAGCTGAAGAACCTTTGTTGAGCATCCAAAGGAGGTCACCATCCTGTGGTTGTAAACAGCTTCTATGGCAATCTGAGTACTTTGATGCTGGGCCT
Source organism: Rhipidocladum racemiflorum (assembly GCA_036346355.1). Lineage (NCBI taxonomy): Eukaryota > Viridiplantae > Streptophyta > Magnoliopsida > Poales > Poaceae > Rhipidocladum > Rhipidocladum racemiflorum. Next base: position 73,944,604 of record CM070569.1, on the reverse strand, counting down.
TTGCCAAGTCCCTTGACACATTTGACAGAACTATCTTTTTGGCATAGTAGCATATCATCGTAGATGGCTGTACAGCAATCATGACAAGAGCAAGTTTCCAAGCTACTATGAGGCCCATTGTCACTGCAATTATAATTCCAGAAGCTGTTTGAAGCAGTAGGGAGATTCTGTCTGCAACAAGGGTTTTGACAAGAGAAGCCTCATTACTTAGCCGAGAGCACAGAGCACCACTTGAATTAGTTTCGTCATCAAACCATGCTGCCTCAAAGGTTAAGATCTTTTCAAGTACTTGGACCCGGATGCGCCTAACTAGATGCTCCCCCATGTAGGCAAAATTGTAGTGTTGCAGTAGATTAACAGCAATGGATATCACAGACAATGAGCAGAAGATCAAGGCATAGCGGCTGATAATTGCATTCATCTCATTGTGGTCCTGAACAAAGAATGCAGCAATCATTCCTCCGATGGTTATAGCATATATTGGCTGCAAGGAACCATATACCAATGCAGAGAGGCTGCCTATGACTGCTTGTCTCCACTCTGGTGCATTCATTGCAAGAAGCCTGGAGAAAGACGGTGCAGGGGGAGAAACAGAGGAATCAGTTTCCTTTGAAACACCTGGTGTAAGTGGCATTGGACTTGCTCTGGACATACTGAGACGGCTGGTACTGGTCCTTGCCACTGAAGAGGCCCTAAATTGGTCACTTTCTTGATCAATGTAGCTCACCATCTTCTGCAATTTCACAAGTCGTGAATATGGGCCACCCTTGTTGATTAGTTCATCGTGTGTGCCAATTTCAGCTATGGTACCCCCATCAACCACTGCAATCTGATCGGCATTCTTCACGGTGGAAAGCTTATGAGCTACTACCTGATAATATTAATGTATAATCAGTGTCAGTGCTGCCAAAGAATTCAGGAACTTATAATTTTAGCATTCCAATGTAGGAAGAGTGGATGCAATGACAATTTACCAGTGTTGTTCTTCCCATAGATGCTTGATCAAGTGCATGCTGCACCAGCTTCTCTGATTCCGAGTCAAGTGCGCTTGTGGCTTCATCGAGCAAAAGTATAGCAGGGTTCTTGATGACCGCCCTCGCGATGGCAATACGCTGCTTCTGGCCACCTGATAGCAATGCTCCACGCTCTCCAATCTGCAAGGACAGCAAATGCTGAAGCATGGGAGACAGGGAACTAAGGTAATTGAATGTTTTTGTTATGCACGTACCTTAGTCTCATATTCCTCGGGAAGACTCCTTATGAAGTTGTGAGCGTTTGCTGTCATGGCTGCTGCATAGAGTTCGTCCATGGTAGCATCTGGTTTGCCGAACAAGATGTTCTCTTTTATGGACGTACCAAACAGTGCATGATCTTGGCTGACAAGCCCCATATTGCTCCTGATCCACTTGAGTTGGAGTTTTTTAATGTCGACACCATCAATCTTGACAGTTCCTTCACTGGCATCATAAAAGCGCTGCACCAATGCTATCGCTGTTGACTTGCCACTGCCACTGGACCCGACCAAAGCAACAGTTTGCCCAGCAGGAATCCGGAGGTTGAAGTCTTCGAGGACTGTCATATTTGGCCTCGATGGGTACACAAAGCGGATGGATTCAAACTCAAGCTCGCCACGGACTTGATCCAAAACAAGTCCCTTTGGGTCATCAGCGTTAATCTGTGGCACACGGTTTATCCGTTCGAGAATCCTTGTGGCAGCAACAGATGCTTCGGCGAAATGTTTCAGCTCAGGAAGTGCCATTCCAAGAGATCTGCAACATTCCAGTAAGTTTGTAAAAGTTAAGCTTTCTGTTCTACACAATCAAATGGAGTCATTAAGTCAGTAAGGGAAGAGAGACCAGAAGAACATACAGGCCACCCAAAACAAAGGAAATTCCTGCAGCGTATACCCTTCCTCCGCTCTCATGATGGTACATTACCAATCTGCTGCCATACCAGGCGAGGAAGGCCCAAATGGCGAAAGAAAGGCCTGTGAATCCGACAGCGAGACCTTTGGCAATGCCTTGCTTGATCCCCAGCTTGATCGTCTTGTCGAGGACTTCTGTGTATCTCTGGATGATTCTTTTCTCAGCTGTGAACGAGTAAACCGTTTTGATCGAGCCGAGTGCTTGCTCTACCATGGAGTTTGCGTTGGCGTACTCGTGGCGCGATTGGCGGGAGAGGTACAGAAGATACTTGCCGTAGATGAGCCCAGGGATTATCAGAAGCAGGACTAGAGGAAAGGAAACCAGAGCCAACCTCCATGAGAAATAGGTGGAGAAGGCCAGCCCAGAGATGAAGACTGTAGAATGCATCAGGAATAGAGGAACCTGCTCAAGAAAGAAGAATCAAAGAAAGCAATCAGTTATGCCGGTATTTCCTCTCACTTGTTGCATCATATCCCAAGTTGAATTCTGCTGTCCTGAGCTTGTTACCGCCTTTTCTATTTTTACGAACTTCCTAATTCATTTCGAACTCTGTATGCTATTATTTTCTCAGCTCCTTTTGCTACGTCAGTGTTTCATGAGCCACCATGTCAGCTACTGAACTTTGTCAAGTCCAGAGCAACTAAAGCCAAGAGATACGCGGGTCTTGGTTTGTTAATGGCTTCAACGGATAGAACTAAGATACACCATTCATATTCTGTTCTGCGTGCGGCCAGAGAAATTTTAAAGTGTATTATACTATTCTGCTACCGTATGAAGTATAAATAAATACCAGTTAATTTGATCCGTTGTATCGAAAAGGACGAACGGTTCATATTACGTTTAATGCAGCATAAAAGGGCTCGGCTAGTTTGTACTTGTTTTGTGAAGTATTTCCACTTTTTGTTAGGGGCGTAAGACAGACATTTTAGGAAGCATTTCTATACTCGTGCTTTATGTCAAGCATATAGGCAGCTCATCATGTGCTCACATATTCCCTGTGTCTACCTTTAAGGTTTCCGAGAAAAAGACCAAATGAATATGATTCTAGCATTTTCCATCGTTTGTTGGATTATATTATGGGAGTGCTTGACAGATAAAATATGCGTGGAGGCTAGATTCCGAAGCAAGCGAGGGAGATCGTCTCTCTCTCTCTCTCATCAGCGTAGACCGTGTGTAATGATATGGTTGTTACCATTACCTCGTTAGTCAAACTATTTGATTTGACCACCGATTTTGTGACGGCCTAGAGCTAGGAAAGCAAGTAGGTCTCCCACCGTCACGAAGGCACGTTTCTCTTGTCCTTTGTCGTAAACAATACTAAGCTCACATCAATGAAGACGTAAGAAACTTCCAAGGTATGCACAGTAGATTATAAAACGAAATGACTTGTGAAGGCAGAAGACCAGGGCATAGCAAAGGGTCATGGACAAAAAATTTTTTTCTTCCAAAACTGAGGCACTGTCTGGAGCTGGGAACTCTGCGTTTGAAACGGGGCTTCAGGTTTGGAGCCATGAAGCGTTCGTGGTGCTATGGTGCAGTGTTATACTGCTCTATTCGTCTCGTAGTATAAGTTCGACATGTATACCTAGCAGTAGGTACATCATTTAAGTAACATTTAATGAAATTGATCGTATATGTCTCTAATAGAGAGAGTAGCTAGTACTATATATGTCTATCTAATAGAAGCAACTATGGTACAATTTCATTCAGTATTTATTTAAATAATCTGTTTCTTAATTAGGTGCACACGCTAGGCTTATACTGTGGGAAGAAGGGAGAAACTCGTACCTTCTCGCTGAGGACCTCCTGGATGAGGGACGCGTCCTTGGAGATGCTGTTGATGATCTCCGAGGTGGTGGCCTCCTGCGAGTCGAAGAAGCCGACCTCCTGCCGCAGGATGGCCTGCAGGTACAGGTATCTGATCCTCAGCACCTGCCGCTCGCTCGTCCGGCTCCAGCAATACCCTTCTGCATCCCAAGCATATATTCCATCACCAAGCGGACATGCATGTGTGTGCAATACTCATTCAGTATTATTCAGTTCCAGCTCGTGATCAGAGCTACTAGTTCCATCAGCCATGTTAGTAGGCGATGATGGAGCTAAGGAATACGGATGGACGCAGAGAAAGGAAACCATGGATGACTTAATGAGAGTGCATGGATGACTTAATGAGAGTGGCAGCTGCTCGAGGTTAATTACCCATAAACGCCACAGCCAGGACCGCGAACGCCAAGTAGACAAAATTCAGGCAGGACTGCATCAAGCAGAAGGAAACAAAGACGAGAGATGAGTTAATTAGTGCTGCTGCGAATGTATGCCAGATGAACTGAAACAAGCTGGCATGTACAACGAGGAATGAACTAAGCTGCATAAAGCGACCGCGCGCGTGAGGCGCTAACCTTCTCGATATCATGCATGAAGTGGATGCCCATGGCGCTGCCCTGGGCGCGCCCGTGCCCTAGCGAGTTCATCACGTCGCTCGCGAAGATGAGGAGCAGGTTGGTGGAGCACCCGTCGCCGACGGCTCCGAGCGTGCCCAAGGTCATGAGCAGGACGTCCAGCCGATCAGCGAACTTGAACATCCCGCGGATGCTCCGCCGCTCGCCGCCACCGGCCTCGCCGCCGGTGCTCGCCGGGGCACTCATCTTCTCCTTGTCTGTTGCAAGACGAGAAGGATGGAAGGAATGGTACTGCTCTACTTGTAGCAGCAGCGGTACGTAGAAGTAGAACCGATCGCTTTGTTGTGTTTGTTGCAATGGCCTTGGCACTAGGGCTTTATATAGCACAGCGATGAATGCACGCGCGCGTGTTTTTTCTTTCTTCCTTGCTTTCGGCTTGCATGATGAGGATGCACACATCACATTGCAACAGAAGAACGAGTTGGTCTTAAAGAAAAAAGAAGAACGAGTTGGAGTTCAAAGCATGCGGACAAAGTTGGGCTGCAAGTATGGGAGAAACTAGCAGCCAGACGTCCGTTTTTCGGTTTTTTTTCGGACGCCGCGTAATATTTTTTTTGAATGTATGAAACATGTTTTTTTACTGTTTGTCGAAGAAAAATATTTCACTACGTAGGAAAAAATGTTTCACTACGTAGGAAAAAATATTTCACGCGTAGAAAAAAATGTTAAAAAAAAATTAGACGTCTGATCCCTAGCAATTCCGCTGCAAGTATACATGTCTTGGCTCGCCGATGAGGTGGTTGTTGTGTGTTAGTGTTTTTTACTTTTTCTTTTGTGTGCTGTTTAATAATTTATATACATGGGCCTACCTTATATTTAATTATGTTAGCCTTTTCATGCTAATTAGACCCCTGTGTAGTGTAGTGTAGCGTAGGGTTTGGTCTCTGATAAAGGCAGGGTAGCTAGGCTTAGTTAAGTGAAAAATGCTTTTTAGCAAGGAATTTTTCATTTTTAAGTACAAGACGATGCATAGACCAAACACACCATCCATGCGTACGCTTCCTCTATATCTGCTTGTAATTTATCGGAGATATTTAAGGCCTCATCAAGCGTACGTGTCCATATGATTTCCCACTAAACATCGTACGTATGTGTATTTCTAAAAACAATAGGCATCAACGCAAAATCTAGAAGTAGACCTTGTTGTTCTAGATGTACACCCGATCGCTTAGTCATTTAATTTAGCTATAGAAAACCTCTTTTTGGGAGGTGAAGTTAACAACACAGAGGGGGATGTCCTTTCAATCCTACCTACATTTGTAAATAGTATTATTATAGTGACAGACCTAGGGCGTGTTTGGCAGAGCTCCAGCTCCACCAAATTCGTGGAGTTGGTGGAACTGGGTATTCTTAGCTTCATCAAATTCGTAGAGTTGGAGCTGTGAGTATATTAAGAGTGTTTAGGTGGGTCATCTTGTTTATATTTTAGAATAAAAATATAAACTTAAGTTACTTTATTTCAGTCTACAAGTTTTAGCTCCGAAGCGAAATTGGGATCTGGAGCTCTCTCAAACAGAACCTTAAATTATCAGTTAGAAGCTTGTCCATCATCTGTTTCTGTCATGTATTTGAAAAGGCATGCCGCATGCGTGTACGTATTTAATTTCTATATAAAGTACGCATGACAGCTTGACCTTTCAACACAAAGGGTACTACACATAAGATCAATCAATATATGCAAACACTAAAAAAAGTATATATGGTTAACACTTACAACTTGCAACGTCGACCTTAGATAGTGCTAGGTATATATGCACTACATATAGTCTCAGGGGCGGAGCCAGCCTAAGATCACGCCTCGGACCGGGCTAGTTTTCCCATAGGCTGAACTGCATTTATGTGCATGCACGTTTTAGAGGTCCAACTCTCTACTGGGCCAGTTTGGCTAGCTCTCCCACGGGCCACCGCTCCAGGCCTAGCTGGTCCGAGGCCTGGATCCGCCCCTGTATAGTCTACAAGATGAAAGATGATGTGCACGTATTTACAATACGAAGAGCTTATCATTTGCAGATTGCAATGTAGTGATGCCACCGAGTACAGGCTAATCACAAAAAAGCTGGTATGTAAAAGCTAGAGCAAAATCCTAATTAAAACACTCTACTTTTACCAGAAACATTTACTAACATATAATTTGCTTCTTTACCCAACCCACTGATTCATCGTCCGATAGCTCATAGCTTCAAGTTCCAACACGTACATGATGTACATAGAAAGCAAGTAGTGGCTTTTTTTTGTTCTTACAAATGCTAGCGTAGACAGGTCAGTCATGGTATTAAAAATTGATCCATCAGAAGCTATTTTCATAGCGTTTTGCACGCCCCAAATGTTTGAATACTGCAGGTGATCAGTCAATGTGATCAGCAGAGTATTAATTGTTAATTGTTCTTCCTCACTTTGATGCGTAAAAAAAACTACTACCTGGTACGTACACTAGATGCTTTCAGTATCTTAGTGAAGACCTGTCACATTTTAGATTTCTCTAGTACGTCAAATTTGCATATTAAATTACTATCTAGTTCCTCCATTTAACTATATTTATCCATAATCTACAATACACGTAGACAAAAACACAATAATTCTAAAAAAATAATAATAAATATTTTAAAATACATACATCTGAGGCTATAAACAAATACAGTAAAACGGAGGGAGCAGATGCTTCAACTTCAGCACTCATGCATCACTGTGTACTAGTATCATTTTTTTAAGATGATGTACTTCTGTATATATAGGAGTCTGGGGATCTGCATCTGCTCCAATAATGAAACACTGCATTACATCTGAAAACGGTGTTCACGTTGATCACCAGATCGCCGATTAAGTTATTACTCCTGTGTGGAGTTTTATAAGACGCTTACATATTTCGAGATTTAAAATTTATAGATTTTAATAATAAGTAATATAATAATTAGTTGATTATATAACACAAAAGTTATATCATTGGATTTGTATTTGAAAGCACTTTTTTTAGCTCTAAATAAAGTATTGTAAAAAATATTAATGGTTAAAGTTTAACTTTGCATTCTGCACTAAGTCAAACCGCGGTTTATAAAAAATCTACTAAGGTAGTACTCTGTTTTCAATTAAGTAGAACTCTGTTTTAAATTAAGTACTATTGGTCACTTAGGACCTAGGAGTATTAAGTCTCTCCATGGTTTAGCACGCGCGTGTCGAGTTGTTTATTAGGGTGAAGGGTGTCCATGCTAGCTCTTCCGTTTTATACCATCGTGGGGATGCGAGCAACGAGGTCGGAGATGGATGGGGATGGCAGATTGATGTGTACTGTAGCACATGCACACACGGCCGCGACGTGGCTTGCCGCTAGGACAGTCCCGGTGATGAGATCGAAGAAAGAGAGAAGCACAGTCATCGCAATGAAGTGATGAAGCTAGGGAAGAGTTAAATTTTGGAAAGAAATTGGATGATTTTGATAAATTTGGGAGGACAGGAGCCTTAGCCTGCATGTCTCGTCATGCTCGCGGGCGAAGAAGGGCATGGAGGGGAGGGGAGGGGAGGCGGTAGTAGCAGAGGGTGGCACTAATACAGGAAATATCATCACAAATGATTTAAAATCACCATCACAGACAGTTTTGTGAACCATCACTAACAATGTATCAGTGATATACAGGCATATCACAGACGGTTTTTGAACTGACTGTGAAAATATACATTAGAGACGGTCTGTGATGACACATCCATCACAAACAGTTCTTGTTTCTTTGATGACTCTAAACAAGAACCGTCTGTGATGGATGGATCATCACAGACGGTCTAGATTTAGAACCGTCTCTGATGTAATTTATATCAAAGACATTTCTAAATAAGAACCGTCTGTCATGCCATTAGGTGGAAAGTGGTGTGAGCATGAGGCTACCACTTGACGCAAGAGGGGGCTTCTGACTAGAGAGATTCTTTCAACGGTGAAATTTTGCGGACATGACTACATGGATGAATTTTTACAGGGGCTTTGTTGTGATTTTCTCTGTTGCACACCAAAGAAAGTGTGTATTTAGCACATCTTGTGGGTAAAGTTGTACAACCTCTACAGAGTATAAAACTAATCGATTAACCGTGCCATAGTCATAGGCATGCTGAGCAATCCATTCACAGATTATATTTTGGTATTTCAAAAATGAGTTTAGAAAATGATATTGGGATGGAGCGAGTCTATCCTGAGAAAAAATGGTTAGTTTCAGGAGTGATTCTTGAGTTGAAAGATATTTAAAATGAAATTTCCATAAAATTTTGCAATTGAGAAATTACTTAGAATATTTGTAAAATTGATGTTTATACTAAAATCAAACATACAACCTTCCTCTTGTCACCCTTACATTAATACTGCATTTCCGATGTGACTTACAGAGTACTTTTTGTAGTCACCCTTGCTTACTCTGCTGATTCAGAGGAGTTCTACAACGCTGAGGACCAGTTGGACTGGGCACTTCCCTAGTCGATTGCATGTGGCAACTCTATTGGGTTTTATTATTGTTCCTTATTTTCCGTTGCTTTATTCATTTATTAGCCTACGTGCCATTTATTTTGTAATTCTAGATAATCGATATTAATAAAGTACGTTTGGTATGCTGTGATTTCACTTTTACTGTGTGTACTAACTTTTCTGGACTAGTACAGGATACACAGAGCATTTCAAAAGTGTGTTTTTTTGTCCGACATCTCCTTCTCAACCTGGAAATCACATTTTATTGGCCAAAGTGTCTTATAGCAAAATAACATGAAAGTGTAGTGCTCTACAATAAAGCCGTAAATTGGGAGTGTCATGTGGTAAATGCCACCAATTTGTGATATCCGATAGCCAATTTTTACCTTGATGGTTAGAGTGGTAGATATAGCTACCATTGTTGAACTTGCCTCCGCTAAGAAGCTAGAGGCTTTGGCCCTGTTTGGGGGCTTAAAGTCAACTTCAGCTTCTAAAAAGCCAGTAAACCCCCCAAACGGGTTAGCTTTTAAACAGTTTTAGGTATAAACTAGAAGCCATATATAACGGCTTATTACAGAGAGGAATTAACTTTTGTTTAGACAACCTCTTATAAAAAGGTACAACTGCTTTCCGATCCAAAGAACAAAAAACACATTTTTTAGAAAAAGCTATGGCTCTCCAAAACAGGGCCATGGCTTTTGTCTTTTTTAGCTAGGTCTTGATTTTATAAACAAATTGCATCTGGATATATTGATATGACAGGTGCTAATCATGGTAGCAATGTATAGAAGCATGCACTCCCCGAATTGAAATGGATTGAAATAATGAATGCAACTTCCTAAGAGAATTGCTTGAGCAAAAGTTACCCAATTCAGCTTTCTTTTTGTTGCGTCACGACATCAAAATCATTTTTGTCATGAGCACTGTTTAGTATGCAGGGACCTAGCATGTATGATGATAAAGTTCTCAGGCCGTACAATAGTTGCATCTTACATTCGAAACAAAGTAATGCTAAACTAGTACTAATTAATTAATATGTGCACATTTTACTACACAGGAGTTAAACTCCATGCATGGACCATGTGCCACAAACCAGATTTTATCTGTAGTTTATTATACATATGCATATTCTAGTAAAAACAAATCAAATGAATGTACTCTATCCTCAAACAAACAGAGAGCTCGATCTTTTTTTTAAAAAAAGTATATAATCAAATTAATCATCCTAGGTGGGTCTTCTTTAGCAAATTGCTCATTACTATATATATAGCCATGCTACTGCAGGTGACGCTACATACATACATATATATATATATATATATATATATATATATATATATATATATATATATATATATATATATATATATACACACACACACATATACATATATATATCTGTGTGTGTGCCTATAATACATCTATAGGTTAGCCGGTCCTGGTTGACGCAATCTCCCATTTGTGAATGCCATGTTAAACTAGTCATACAACAAAGCGAGAATGAGAGAGCCACCATGACCAAGTAAAAGCATGCACCTTTTCCTCTCTCACTATGATAAACTAACTAATTAGTCCTATTGACCATAGGCTAATTATCTTGTTGGGGGCAAATTACTCCCATAATTTGTGCAGAACTTACTGATGATTTGCATTCTTCTTAGAAATGTCAGGCTCAATCTTGCCAAACAAGAAATTTTTTTAAAGCGATGCAGCTGGAAACACAGTTGTAACTTCTGGCAACTCTCAGGATTCACCAGCACCTAAGAGAGCAACTGCAGTGACATTCTGCTAAGATAGCGTATTTTAGTAGTATTTTGCTGAAATGGTACTATATAGCTAATCCTTCACATCTATATATATATATATATATATATATATATATATATATATATATATATATCCAGATACATAGTCCACATCCTTTTTTGAAGAGTTGCTTTAGCTTCTTTTGTTTTTCCTTTCCTTTTTTCCATATTCTATATTCTTGAAAAGGACCGCAAAGCTCTCCTAGTATACGCCATTAGCTGCTTTGGAGGGCACTTCTAAAGGGAGGAGCAAAAGAAGCCTGTCAAATCAAATACTCAATCATGACCGGCCGATAGATCGGATGCAGCTTAAACTTTCCTTAATTAATATGCAGCTGCGAGGTCGTGGTTCACATGCTTGGGTTTGTGTCGTTTCATCTGTTTACCGATGGCAGGCCGCAACTGTACTCTTGCGGTCTTGCCTAAGGACAGGAGAAGAAGTTTGCATATGCATGAGTAACTAAATTGAAGAGACTCACATGAATAGTAAGCACGGCACAGCTTCACTAGAAAAGAATAATCAAATCGCGTAAATCCTAAGGTAGTAAGGTTAATTATTAGTAGAGTCCCGGCCGGGTACTGGTAGTTCATGGTAGTTCATTAGCAGAGTCTAAACCACTCTCAGCTTACTTCGAAGGTTGTGTAGTGTATGCAGCTCATGGTTTTGGAAAGAGCAGTGCTCTACACATACGATCGATGCTTTTGTTACGATGTATGTGGGACAAATTAAGCTTTGATTTTCCGCCCAGTGTGAAAGCAGCACGGGAACTACCAACCGAGAACATCCTCTGGCCCCTCTTACCTCTCTTCAAACACTCGACACTTGGTTAACATAAAGCAATCTGCACCACTTGTTACAAAAGCAGAGGTCCTCTTTTTTACATGGATACCTAACAAAAACGATGCAAAGTGGAAATGCATAAGCTGGGAATGATTGTTTAGGACTGTAATCTAAGAATGATGTTTGCATAGAAAATTTTCAATAAGAAGTCCTTTATTTTCGAGAGCACGAAGAAAAAGTCTTACATCTTTATTTTTTGCTACAAGCTAATTACCTCCGGTTTCAATATGAAAGTTAGGCGCTTTTTCCCTCGTGAGATTTGAGGGAGCATAAACGGTAATTATTTCAGGAGAATTTGATATTACATATGTTCTTTTGATTGGAGAAGAAAGAATATGCGGAATGATTGGATGTGTATTGCTTGAGCCGAGAGAGAGAGAGAGAGAGAGAGAGAGAGATTAATGTGATTTGGAGATCAAATTAATCTACACAAATCATAACTGATTTTATCTATCTCTAATAATCTCGCTATGCCGAGGGAGCTGCATGCAGGATCAATAGCAGTGCGAGGGCTCAATAACGGTGGCAATACGTACGTTGACGTACGAGAGAGGGCCGTGCAGCACGGCGATTACCGGAGTAGATAAGCAAATTGGACGTGCATTTGCGCACGCAGGCATCCAACAAGAAACACGACACGGATGAGAAAGAAAAGAGCAAAGAACAAAGAAGGGGAAGGGGGCATGCATCGCGACTGCATCTGCATGGTAGGCGATATGTGTGCTGTAAGCCTGTAATAGAAGCAACATGATCCATCGGAGCGCACTGGCGCACTAGGGCGGCGGCGATCGACTAGTTTCTTGCGCAGAGACGCGACAAGGATGCGCAAGAAAGAAAGAACAGGGCGGCTTTTGGTGGATGGTCGAGGACGATACGCTATTAGGTCTCGGCGAACCATTTGGCTTTGATTGTGATTGCGCAGCGATTATCTCATCTGCCTATGTTATGATTTAGCGTCGTTTTACTGTTCTTTTCCATGTTCTGTTTATTACCAGGACAAATGCTTGTTCGTCACTGAACCGTACCAGGGGAAGGCCTCCACTTCAGATAAAATCTTAGCTTACCAATACTGATACACTAATGTCGGAGCTTGTCATTGCACAATGCACATGTGATAAGGTTATACACCCTCCCGTCATAAATAATAGTTGTTTCGGATATACGTGTAATATTATAATTTGATTGGGTTTTATAAATATATTATAATAAAAATTAGAGATCAAAACTGTGTTTTTAAGACCACGCTGATGTCGATAACTATTTGTGATCAGAGGGCGCGGTAAACTAAGGACAAGAAAGTAATACGAAACTCCTAAAGCCTATCCACTACGGTCAATACTAATTGTCCTTGGTACGCTTTCCGCACCGTCAAACTACATTATGATGATCAGTCCGGCAGGAGCAGCAAGATTTGCTCAGTGAAATCTGCTTGCCACTACGAGTACGTGACAGAGATGCAGGCAGAGATGCAGCTAGATTTGGTCACAGTTCTAGCTAGCCAGCCTGCAACGAAGAATCTATGCTTTGTTTCCGATCTTTATAGGCCGGGTCCTCCATTAGCTTATGTTTGATTGCTTTCCCTAGCTACTAGCTATTGGCAACGGCAGAGTCAGCACGATCCAAAAAGAACAAATTAAAGCAGACACCGATCGATCAAAGGATCTTTGGGCCTTACAATCAAAATATTTTTATCCGTGGTTGATGCGTCGTTTTTTTACGCTCCTGGAGGTGTTATATGGAGAACATATTTGATCAATATTTGAGCAAACAAAACAAGTCTTCTTCTTCTTCTTCTTCTTCTTCTTCTTCTTCTTCTTCTTCTTCTTCTTCTTCTTCTTCTTCTTCTTCTTCTGTGCTTGGGAATTGGGTGCTCTCGATTTGCTCCTTTAATCGGTATGTGTTCGGTCAGGTCTGTGTGAGGCCGGGCTGGTTCCTACAAATGCTAAAGCGTTGTTATGCTCTTCTAAAAGTATTTTGTAAAATCTAAATCAAATAATGAGTTGAGAACCATGAATATGTGCGTCATTTTACATGTAATGATCGATCGCCCACTGGTGTCGACACGAGGGAGTGCTTGAGAATATCGATTCCAAAAGATGGTCTTATCTAAAACATTTTTATTATTTACTTAATGTTTCTATGCTTCAATTGTCAAAGGATGACACGCCACTACTATAGAAAAGGCAATTACAGGCGGTTCGAAAGTATCATCGCAAATGATTTTCTGAATTGTCTGTAACCATGTGTCAGTTACAATAGCGACGCATCATCGATCGACAGTGTAGTTTGCTGTCTTTTTTTTCTTTTTCGCATGCGATGAAATATCATATACGCGGCTTTGTTGAAGATAATGTGGTTTAATTGATTAGAACCATATTGAATTTCAGTGATTGAAACTATCTACATTGATTTTCTCCACAAAGCCGCGTCCAGTTGTCTAAATCAAAATTCTAAAAAAGGATGTACATTAACGTTGTTCAAAAATGCGAGTGATCAAAAGAGGCTTAGCTCTTGTGTAGATATCAGCTTTAATTCTAGTTGAGACGAAGAATCTTAATTGCCTTCTTCGTATTTGCGTGGGTGGGCACATATGCTTTTGAGATAACCCATCTCTTCGCTTTGATGATCCTTTTTCTTTTCTCCTTCTCTTCGAGGACGTACTCGATTTTTTTTTTCTTTCAAACAGACAAGGCTTTCGTGTATGGTATGTTGGTCCCTTTGTGCTGTCAGAGGACTGTGATCGGTATGGCCATCCAAACTCCAAAAGCCTAAAGATGCCTCCCTTTTTCCACAAGCCATTCTATGAACCAAGAGTATTTCATGTGTGCCCGTCCAGTGCTTTGTGTTAGAAATCTCGTCCAATGCTCTTTCATGAAAACAATCTGCCGCAAATTAGTCGTGCACATTTCAACAATTTATAACCTAGCATGCTAACTGTAGTATAAATTCCTCAAAAAAAAAGGAGAGAATTTGTTTAGTCTTGAAAGTTAAGAATTGTTTGCAATGCAGAAATTTTATAGGGAAACAAAGCAATCCTTTGGTATAATTCCTCCGTTCCGAACAAACCCTGAAATTCGCAATGTTTGTACTTTATTTTTGGCACACTAATTGTATGAGCCGATATGTATGGACCTTCCATTCCAAAGAAAATAAAGCGAGATAGGTTCGTGAACAGTGATGTATGAGTGCATGTTCCTTTAATTTCCAACGATGCCTACCAGAAGCAGCGCAGCAGCAGCATCGTCCCAGTTCAGAAATCCCCAGCAAAAGCTAGACCAAAGCGATCAACAAATTCTTTGCAGCTGTACTGTGTCCATGTACTGTACATGATTACAACATATGAACCACTACGAAATCACTTGGAGAGCCAACAGGACAATAGATAATGCAAGTGCTTGTACGCTATGATTCAAGGAAGCACGAAGCTTCCGTGGCAAACTGTTTCTGAACAAGAGTACGTACTGGTAAAAAAATACGGCAATCCTGGACGGGAGAACGAGCTTGTAGTAGCCAAAAGTTAAAGGGGCAAGATATTTTGATCTCTAGGTGCCTGAGGCGATGACGAATCTGTACAGGTAGCCTTGTCCTTTCATGCATGGCTTGCAATGCTTTAGAAATCTATACGTAAAGTTCGTCGACTAAAGCGACTCAAATGGACTTGTGCAGTATCCTGGCTTCTTCTTCACTTCATATATACCTGCCTGGATTGATCCTACATATGTGCTAGCATGGACACACCACCGCCGTCAACTTGGTATTCAGAATGGGAATGATTGAGCCATCCCTTTTTCTTTTCTTTTTTTGAAGAATCATTCCAGTTTTATCCTATCATGACATTGTGATTAATCGAACCAGACCAGGGAGCCTGAAAAATAAAAGAATCTGAATATAGTAGATATGTTAATGAAATTAAGGTCGCACCATTTATTTTGTTCTACGTTTGAAACCCATCCCACTACTTCCGTAGTTTCTTTCTTGTTTAAACTGAAAATTTCGTGGGCTTTAATTAATTAGTTGTTCTATGGAGAGTAACTGGTCAATTGGACACGTTTGACAAATACTTAGAATAGAAAGACCAAGATAGCAGCTGGTCAAACAGAGGGCACACCTACAAAACCTGTAAAGATAATAAATTATCCATATTGTTGCTCTATGTTATGCTCAGTGTTAGGTTAGATCCAAGCACACGCACAAAAATGAGAGACACGAGATTTTTGCATGAAAAGTCTTATGGAAAAAAAACCATGTGAGACGAAGATGCACTATTTTAGCTCAACTTTTACATGTACATAGGGGGTGATGGCTATATATAGCCAAAGAAAGAATCTGAGTTAGAAAGATACGGTTTGTTGGCCATTTTTTTCCAATGTTTCATCGTCTACTAGTCATTGGCTCTTTATTCAACGTTCATCATCTATTTGGAAAAAATTGTCAGTTGAGGAGACACTATAAGATATCTTGGATTTAATGGCGTTTAGACTTAACCTGGTGTATAGTCTAAACGCCCCCAAAACAAGTCTAAGCCAGTGTTTAATGATATTCGGTGGCATTTAATTTCTATGGCACATATATGTGCCGACATAGAGTTTTCTATGGCATATCTATGCGCTGTCCTATATAGAATAATTTGGGGCATTGATAAATGCCGGGATACATCCTACTGCGGCGTGTATATACGCCGATGAACTTTGGTCTAGTAGGGCGTTTATAAATGCCTTTAGTAGAATTTATCTTGGCGTTTATAAACACTGGAGAAAATTCTGTCTAAGATGGTGTTTATATACGCCAGAAAAAAATCAATTGTGGTGTTTAGAAGAAATGAGCGGGAACCCAAAACAGTCTAGGCATGAGTTTTTTTGGTGGATCGATCAGACCATCTCCTCCTACGTCTCTCCTGCCGCACGAGCACTTCCTACCTGCGCCCAACTCCGTAACACCCTCCCTCCATCCGGCCGACGCCCTCTGCTCCCAAATCCCTAATGCCCTCCCTCGGCCCCTCCATCGATCCGGCGCTCCTACTCCTCTTCTCCGCCCCTCCATCCGGCCACCCCCTGCTCCCTGCTCCCTCCTTCGCCCCTCCATCTGGCGCCCCTGCTCCCTCCTCCACCCCTCCATCTGGCGCTCCTGCCCCTCTCCTCAATCCAGCGCTCCTGCTCCCTCCTCTTCTCCTCTTTGCCGCCCTCCACTCCTCCGCCCCTGCTCCATCCGACACCCCTGCTCCTCTCCTCCGCCCCTCCATCCGGCGCCCCTGCTCCCTCCTTCGCCCCTCCATCCGGCCCTCCTGCTCCTTTCCTCTGCCCCTCCATCCGGCGCCCCTGCTCCCTCCTTCGCCCCTCCATCTGGTGCCCTCCCCCTTGGCGGCGACCTCCCCCCTCGGCTGCGCCCTCCCCTCCCCCCCCACCAATTCCTCTGCCCCCACGCAGATTGAGGTATGTTCAATACTATACTACTAGTGGTTCATTAAATTGTTTATGGATTGATTGTTGTAAGAATGTTTAGTAGTTGATTTTTTTCATTGTGAGCCTTTATAAGTAAGATGATATAGAATATAATGAGGTGTACATTGTTTATTCTGATTATGGATAGTTCTATGCTATCTGGGAAATCAATTCATATGCCATCAATGAAAAGTATAATCAATTTTGTTCATGGGGTGTGGAAATATATCAGGTAGGCAAACAATAGAACATCAAAACTGGTTGAATGCAGAATAGAGGTGGTATGATCAAGATCTGTGCTGATAGCTGAATTGAACAAAAGGAAATTGTAGAAATCATAATGATATTATTATATTATACAGGACTGAATCTATGTAAGTGTATTTTTGTAGCTATCTGTTAAACGTATGATCAGTAGCAATTGGTACGAAACAACTTAGTGTGGATATTACAATCACAACACCGAGTATCAACACGCTCAGCAATTCAAACAGAAAAAGAGACGTTAGCCCAAAAGATGAATTTCAACAACTAAGTTGATCTTTTTATATATGAATGATAAGATTATACTCCAAGGATCAAAATATTTCCATATCTAGAATTATCTCTTTTTTTTTAAGGCCCTAGCTTATGGTGGCCATAAATTAAGTAGAAGAACAAAATCGTCTTAGATATAAGCGCTGAGATTACAAGAAACAGACAAACCATATCCAGGAAACAAAGGTGCTTACAAATGCCATAGAAACCATCAACGAGGGTATTTATAAACACCGTAAAAAAATCTATAAATAGGGGCATTTATAAACACCGTAGAAACAATAAACATGGGCGTTTGTAAATGCCATGGAAATTCTGTAAACAGGGTGCTTATAAACGTCAAGAAATCCCAAAAATAGAGGCGTTTGTAAACACCGTGGAAACCTTAGGGGGGCATTTATAAATGCCGTGGAAATTCTAAAATTGGGGGCACTTACAAATGCCATGGTATGCCTAAACGCCGGAGTTTACTTTCTCTGACGCCATTTTTCCTAACATTTTCTAAACGCCGTGGAAAAACTTTTGGGGGTGTTTACAGTGCTGCTAGGGCATTTATAGACGCCCTAGGAAATGGAACGTGTTGTAGTGAGACAATTGAATTTGGTGTTTCATCACCGTTAATTTGGTGTTTTATTCACTATTTGGATACGTTGACCATTATAGAGGTTTTGGCAACGTTAATTCTGACACCATGATGATAGAATTATACTCGTTAGAGTTTTACTAGTGAAGGTTTTACTCCAATTTCAGTTGAATTGATATATTGAAGTGCAAGGAGTTTAGTTTCTGAGTGGATACTACAACGTTGTCTTGTTGTCTTAGCTCGATATGAGGAGTCTACTGTAATTTATACTCCATTGACAACACAAAAGTTATTTTTCATCTTGACAGTTTTGCAGGAGCAATTTCAACCATGTCATAGAATTTCAGTAGGTAATTTTTCGTACGTGATAACACTACGTGTAAGTTGCTATTTCAATGAGTGTTTTCTTTGCCGAATTTATTGTTCCAGATGGAGCACGTCAAATATCCATGAGATGAGTTCTTTGCTATTTATCAAGCGCCACAGGTGATGTCTTGGTTTATACCGTTTTGAGCATTTGTTTTAGGAGGTCATTGCACAAACTCAGACTTTACTAGAATTATGAATTATTGAAGACCTAGTTTTCTTCGTCTGCTTTATTATAGCTGTGTGTTTAGATTGACTGTTCCAGTCTTTTTCATAACCTGCTGGTGGTTTGCTTAATTTTGCTTCGCAAGAAGTGTATGGATAAGATTGTTTCAGTCTTTATCTTTTGCACTACAAGTGTTTAGATTAACTATTCCAGTCTTCTTCGTTGTTCAGTTGTCCTTTGGACTTTTAACGCACTTGTATTCATTTGCTTTATTACACTTTGGGGTTTTTCAGAAACAATATCATTATGGATTTTGAGTTAATGGGAGGTTTATTGGAGATAACTCAAATATTTCTAACTACCATATCTTTTGGTTTTATCCATAGTTTGTTAGGAGTCAAATCTTCTACAACTAGGACTCTTTAGCTATATAACTATAAGCCACTCCATGTACATGTAATTCTTGAATCATTATAGTGATTTGTTTTTCGTGTTTTTTTAGTAAGAATTCTTTCACATTAAATACTTATCTACAGTAATTTTGTCGTGCTAACCCTAACACTAAGATGCATGGTTGGCTAGTTAGACAATACATGCGCTAAATACACGGGCATTTATCGTGACATATAGTCTATAAATCGAGTCATTAGTTCATTACTATGACCATGTAGATGTGTTCTTTTTGCTAGCTATCAAAAGATCTTTATTTTTTGAAGACCAGACCAAAGGAACCGTAAAGCCTTTCATGGCTATTATGTTTGGGACAGTCCAATATTTAGTGTGTGTTTTTCACGGTGGTGTCTAGGCAAAATCTAAGTGTTTTTTCTTTTGTTCAGGAGTACTCAAATTTACAGCCCTTGGTTCAAATTCAATGGATCCCATCATCCCCTAAATTATATATAACTCCTCCCTCAACTCACCTATCAAAACCCTACCCACTCAACCCGCAATTGTCACCACCATACTCGCTGCCTATCCCGCTGTCTTGCTAGCATCACCTCTGATATTTCCCGACCGATCCGATACTGTATTCGAAAAAAATCCGTACCGATGTTATCCGTATTCGTATTCGGAAAATCCGATGTAATATGGGTTAGGATATGGGAAGAGCAATATCCGATCCGTATCCGAAAAATCTCATGTAATATGGGTTAGGATATGGAAAGAGCAATATCCGATCCGATATCCGGTAAATATCCGACCCAATACCCGGTAAATATCCGACCCGATACCCTTGCAATATTGTTCAAAATGTGTGTATTTGAATTACAGTGCTTGCTTGCTGTATTTTAGATGTTGCGTGTTGGTTATGTGCTATCTGATTAGGCAAGTTGTAATATAATGTGAAACATAGTGCTGTTGTGAGCCTGTGATATAATGTGAGCAAGTTGTAATATAATTGCACTACAAAACACTTGATTGCAGTTGGATGTGCTACATCATATAAGTGCATATGTTGATTGGAATTGTACTTGGTTGTATATTATTCTTATGTAGGGAATGCAACTATTATTGAATTTGAAACACTTACATGTCTTGAAAGTTATAGTAAAGTTTTGTGTATGGTTGATTGATCCTAATATATGTGACATATATGGTTTCTGCTTTCACGCATTATCCGACTAACTATTCGTGACCGAGACTAACCGTATCCGGAATGACCTGTATTCGCTCCGTATTCGTGACCGAAGTAATCCGTATTCGTATTTGAATCCGGCACTGACCGTATCCGATTATGTATCCAAGAAAAAATTTGGAATAGGATACGGGATGAACAAAATCCGTCTGTATCCGCTCCGTTTGCACCCCTACTTGGGAGCCCTACCGACATCCTCCATTGCCGCCGCCCCACGCCCCGCACATCTCCTCCTCGACCATCACCACCGGCGTGCTTAGGGGTGAAAACGGGTTGGATACAGATGAATATTGCTCTTCGTGTATCCTAACTCATATTTTTTCCGAATTCGAAACTGGTACAGGCTAGCCGGATACAAATCCGAATCCAAGTTATTCGGGATACGGATATGTAACGGATTCAGGTCGAAAACGGATAATGTACACATACATAGAGTAATATATATTGAATCAAACCATACGAGTGCATACAATAGCAAGTTATATATATATATATATATATATATATATATATATATATATATATATATAAGCCAAATCTAATAGACATCATAGAAAGAATATGCTACTTAAGGATCAATAGAACCAATTAATTATCAAGATAAATGGACTACCATGGAAAATATGTAATGAATGTGTTGGGCCTTGTCGGATATCCGAATATAAAAAAAAATCTGGATATCCGGATCCCATCCCGTATTTACCGAATATTGACCCCTTTGAATTCGATTGTGAATCCGATTCAAGTATCTGGATCCAGCCAGATTGTCAAATCCCTTCCCGAATTCAGTCCTGACTGAATCTGGCTCCAAATTAGACGGAAAATATCTAGCCTATTTTCAACCCCTAGGTGTGCTGCCTCGTCCCGCCATGCTATCTATGTCTCAACTCCCCTATGTCCTGCCAGTGAGCCCTACCCCCCACCGCTTGCACCTCGCGACGTGGCTCGCAGCTCCAAGGGCACCACCCGCCGCCTCTTCTAACACTGCGCTTCCCTGCCTAACCTAACTTGACTCCTCGCCCAAACGCCATTCCACCCGCCACACCCTCCGACATCCCTCTATACTTGGAGCTCCGATGAACCTAATCCTAAATCCAAGTGAAAATCCGTCTGTATCCGCTCCGTCTGTGCCAGTCCCACCATAGGCTGCCAGTCGATAGAAACATCACCAGAGGTGCGAATCTCGAGGCAAATTGGGTGGATGTATTTTCGAGTGCTCTCAATGCGAAGAAATACGACTACTCCTTAGCCATTCCTTTTTTTTCTTCGTGAAACATGCTCAACGTTGGCGAATTTTGCTACTTGCTAGTTATCTTAAAATGTGCATGATTTCTAGATAGATGGGGCATGTTTTTCTTTTTTCTTTTTTTAAGAACACTGCTAGTACTCCACCTTGCTAGCATCCATTAGGCCTCTAATCATCCACTTTTAAACCACTAATCCTCTCTCTCTCTCTCTCTCTCTCTCTCTCTCTCTCTCTCGCGTGAAACCACCAATCTGACTATATGAGCGACTGAGCCTAATATACCTTCTCTGATTTGCGGAGGTTAAACTCGCGCTTAACCCACGAGGATTTCACTAGAATCATCATACGCCCCGTGACGTCGCCATCTCGGCGTCGCTACTGCGGCCCCACCGCACCGACCGTACGTGCATGGTCTCTCGGACCAGCTGGGTCTCGGCCGGCGGCCGCCGCTCGCTTTGCAAACCGCAGCCTCGTCACCGCTGGGTCCCGGCTGGACGCGCGTGCGCCGTGTGGGCGGCCAAAAAGTACAAACAACAACGACGTCGCTGCTGCTTCGCCAGCAGCGCGCGGTCTCGTTGGATGGCCGATCGAGCGAGCGTCGTCGCTGTGGCGTCCGTCGCGCGTCAAGCGGGCGGGCGGGCGGACGCCGGGAGAGCCGAGCGCTCCACGGAACGGGCGAGTTCGCGGCGGAAACCAAAAAAAAAAAAAGAAAAAACCGCTAGTAAGGTTACTGTGGCGTCGCCCATCTTGGGTTTCGGACGACTTACAAGTGGCTCGGCCTGATACAGCCGCCATTTGAGCCCATGTACGCATCTCCCTTCTTCCGCTTTTCAAAAACAGAACAGTCTGTCTGCCTGGTGCCATACAAGAGGCCAGCGTACTTGGGCCAAAACTGGGGCCTTCCGCACATCTTGTAGATAGAACCTACAGTTTCCTCCGATACTTACGATTCAGTTGTACCAACCAATTCTGTACTTTTTTTAATAATATAAGTTACATAAATTTTAAAATAAGTGAAGAGATAAGTAATCACTGTCTACCATTTATTCATATTTTTATATTTTTGTATTTTTTTTAGAAAAAATGCATAGAAGCACCTCTCGTTCTTATTGTTTCAAATAACTCTAGTAATTGAAAAAATTCGATTATAATCAAACTCCTGTTTTTTTCGCAACAAAGGTAAAGTTACTCAGGCAAAGATGCGTCTGGTATATTAATTTCCCTGACGTCAAGATGATCAGGCCGCACCATTTGGCTTTCTTGCACTTGTTTGGTTCCCATCGAAGGATCTCGCCACAAGCAGAACGAGCATCCCAGATCCATTCCCACCCTTTTCACTTACACGGGGTGCGTGGGCGACTGTACTAGAGCTGCCCCGTAAAAACGTATACGGTTGGATCAGAAACGAATCCAGATAATTGAATTCGGATTCAGGGTTAAATCCAGAGCGGTTAATATCCAGATAATCAGGGATGAGAATCAGATATTGGATAATTTGCTATTTGGATATCCAGATAGCTGTCTTGGGCTGTTGGGCTCTTGATCTCAGGTCTCGAATCTCAGTCACTCTTCGGCTCTTCCCCCATGTAGACGCAGGAACGCGACACGCAGGCCGCAACCACTCCTCCCCCTATCAACCCCCCCCCCCCCCCCCCCGGCCAATCTCCTCTGCCCTCGGTTGAGTGCCTCCACCCCCTCCCCGCTGAGTAAGTACTTGCTGACATTTGAATGAGAAACTCTGTGAGCAAATGTAGCGAACATATCACTAATGGTACAATGTGATGTTTGACACTTGACTGACAAACTTTCTGAGCCAAGAAAGTAGTAGAATTTGATATATTGTCATGCTTTGTGAGCTAAGAAAGTAGTAGAATTTGATATATTATCATACTTTGTGAACCAAGAAAGCAAGCTACGATTTCGATTTCAGTCCTCTATTCTCCATTAGGATAGCGGCTTGTGCTACAATAAAGCAAAGCTATCCCAAACGAATGCACCAAAACTGGGACTAGCTGGCAGCGTGAAAGGTTGGGGTTGTGAACGTAGCTACGTTGTTTTTGCTGTGAGTTGCTGCTGCCTCCCACAGTCCCACTGGCATTGGCTAAGTTGTTGGTACCGCCCACGGGCACTGGCGCCAATATTCTGTAGGCTAGCTGCATTGCTTTGTTGTAAGTATATGAGCATTGGGATACTGATTTATAAAATTTTATCTATCTATACTAGGAAGAACATAGCATCTTCATCAAGCGGTACTACAAGTATAAGTGCTATCTTGTCATCTCTTGGACCATTTAGTTCAAACAATTTGTTTTAGACATGTGAGAGCTAGCTGGGCACTAGTTATCAAGTAATTCTACTCAGTAAAGGTTTGTTTTACAGCATAGAAGTTTTTGCATTGACAAGTTCATACTCCGAAGCTTCCATTGTTCAGCCAGGCTCACTTGCCAATCAGTGTTGCGCTATTCATTCATATGCATAACAGTAAGGTTTTCAAGCACATCTTGTCTTACACTGATAGCAAAATTGATATGTTATTATTGGACAGCTGCTTGTCCATAAGAGTAAATTATTTCAAATCTTAATATGCTTTGTTCACATTAGGCATGTTCACAAGATTCTTAATATGGCATGTTCATTATGCTTTACTAAATTTTGTCGATCCTCAATTCATGTGTGTTACAGCTCTATGTAGTTATGCACAACACAAATACACTCCTATATAATATAGTGTTGCACTCGACAGTTCAGGCACTACCGCATTGCATGTAGAGAAACCAAACGCCAACAACATATCATAAACCCTTTTTATTTCCTAAAACTAGCTAGCAGAAAAGTTGCGAGTTTTTTAATAATACATTTTTTTTATTAATATTAAAAAAATAGCCAATTTTTTTTACTAAATTAATACTATCACTAATCTATTTGACAATAGAGCTCTTGTCGCCAAATGGTATGGCGAGCTCCTGCCACCAAATGAAAGGGCAGACTAAGAATGCATGCACTCCTTAAAATTTGGTAGTGATATACCACTTCGCCTTGAACTTCAAATCGTACAATTGATGCTAGAATATGTTAAGGGTATAGATATTATCTTATATATACTCTTATTATATAGGTTTTTCTTATATAAGTTTTCCTTATATAGGTTTTCCTTATGTACTCGCTAGTACATGTATATATTCCGGCCTATTAGCCTTATGATGAATACAAGTGCTATTTACAATATGGTATCAAAGCGTGGTTTTTAGGATTAGGATTTTACTAGCGTTGCACTAGCGCATCATAGCTGTTACCTGTGTTCTTCCACTGTTGCTGCCCCCGGGAGGAGCAGTCTCCACTTTAGGGGGCAGCCTCCTCTCGTCTTCACCGGCATCTAAAGCTCCATGCATGCCAATGACATCATCCTTCGCTCCGACTGGCCACCAGCCTATGCCTCTTCGGCAACCATGCGGCACACTCTTCGGTGACACCTTGGTCGCACCACCTTCAGCCCACCATTTCGAAGACCTCTTGGCTTGCCACCTTGACACCTCAGCTGCCTCCGCTCTGCTCTGGAGCTAAAAAACAAAAGCTAGAGCTGAAGCCAAAAGCTAAGACGAGAAGCCAAAGCCAAGTTGAAACTCAAAATTGGATTAAATCCGGTTATGGATCTATTTGGGGTCCGAAATCAATTGGCTCACTTCGTGCACTTGGATTGAAAGGCAGGGACTTTGGAAGCTTGGGCGCCGGCTGTCGAGCGATCGAGTCTGCAGAGGTGAATGACGGTCAGCGCTCGAGCGGCCGGTGGCGGGGCCAACCCGAGGGGCATCGAGGCAGGCTGGTCTAGAGGTCAGCGTGAGTGATGTTGGCCGGGGCATGGCACGGTCGCTCTGGGCCACGCTGACGTCAAAGGCGGTCGGTGTGGGCCTGCATTGGTGGCAGTTGGAGCGGCAAACGGTGCAAAAGGAGCGAGCTAACGCTGGCATCGAGGCGAGGCTGGTTGAGGGCAGATGACGCAGCGAAGGACATGATGGCAGCGGCGGTCAAGTCGCGCGAAGGCACTATGAGGGGTATGGGGCAGCGCGATGACTATGTCAGATGCGACCAATCTCCTCGAGCAGCTGGACGATGTCGATCTCATTGTTGATGGCCATGACAGAGACGAGGTCAGTATCGGGAAGCCCAAGCACTAGCAGTTGTAGATGTCATGCGATGGAGGCTGGCGACGATGAGGAGATCTGACAATGCTGACCTCAGTGTACTGACTGCAGGGATGGCCACCTCCTTCTCGGTTGACGACCGCCCACGGGAGTGGGAATTGCTCCTCCGAGGACAACAATAGTGGAAGACAATTTCGGTGCTAAGGTTTGAGCCATGGCTGGTGGTTCTAATACCATGTTATGAATATATTTATATGGGCTTTCATTTTATACTCGCTTGTACATGTATATATTCTGGCCTATTGGTCTCATGATGAATACAGTAAGTGCTATTCATAACAGAATGGACATAACTGATATTCCCCCCTACAGGGGTGTCGAGAAATATAAAACCTAAAATTAGAATGGTCTTGTTAACAAATATAAGACTTTCATGTAGATGTTACAAGTGTTTTTGTATTGTACCCCTATTTATTTTCTCTCAACCATATGCATTTATTCATTATCACCCATATAAAGTATTCGCTCTCATCTTTCCAATATAATTATGAGAGGTATCTAAATCATTATTTCTCATACCTTTCTAGATTTTATCACCACCTTAATCCTTGTGCAAAGTCAAAATATAACTTATAATTCTGAACGAAGGGAGCACATAATGAAAGACTATGTGGAGGTCTACCTATATTTGTGACGAGTATTTGATAATATTTGAGCAATGTGTGCTCAGGTTTGAGTTTGATTTGAATTGGATTTCAATAAGAAGCAATTTGAGAGATTTTTGCCTCAAGCGGTACTACCGGCCTACTAGCTGTCAGGGAGCCGTCCAGACCGTCCTCGGGTTATCGAATGTCCCGTCGTCCACATCGGATTTGGAGGTCAGCAACGGATCGCCGGTGGCGCTCGCAGTGCTAACACCCAAGTCCAATCGAGACAGCGTCATCTCCATTCGATGAACTCGACAACCGTCCCGGTATTCCCCCGGTATGCGACCCGAACTCGCCCAGGATCGCCCCGCATACCGGTTCCAACACGATATCAACTCAATTTGCATAAAGGGGGCAACGAACTCGAAACTTTCGAACCAACACGCAAGCGGAAAACAACGGCACAAAGACAAACTTGACGACCAGCAAACCAAGTTACCCAACGCCAAGACTCTAAACTAGACTAGAACATAGAAAAAGAGACCAAGACTCCGAAATCGGAAAATTTCGGCATGACCATTCTAGATTCTACGGACATCCACTCAGCAGACAAGAAAACACAGTTCAATATATATATATCGAAAGTAAAAGCAACATCCACAGCACCACCATAGTATCAACAGTTAAGGAAAACACACACGGAGCCCGACATCCACATGACCAACCATTTTTCAAATCCAAAAGCCCATCGAATCGCATCTATCTATACAACAAAAGAATTAACCATCGCATTAAACAAAAGTAAAGCAATCCCCGGAAGTGTTCTGCCCCTGAACACTCCCGGGCGTAGACGGCATCGCCAAGCCGCTACTCGGTGCCCTTGGAGTCACCGAGAGGCGATATGGGCAGAACTCACACCCGCCAACCTGATCCTCACACGAAAACCACAAAGCGAGAAGCATGAGTACGAAAGGTACTCGCAAGACTTACCCGTGGGTCCATATATGACCGACTCCAAAGGTTATGCATTTGGATGTAGCAAAGAACCAGATGAAGGTAAAAGTCTGAAAGCTTAACATTTGTTATATTAATTACCTAACTACTCAATTCACAAGTTAAGCGATTTATGTAGCGCCTACTTCTAAAATGAAGTTGCAATCATTAATCCACAACAATTAATCTCAACACCAATTTATGTGGGCTCAAGCTCGACGGCGAACCTCGGTTCAAGTTCTTACTACGTGACTGTGCGATGAAAGAGCTTGCTCATATCCGAGAGCGCGGCAATTCGAATCGCTTATTTAACCCTGCAGGGAAGCATTGATCGCACGACACTTACCACAAGGGCCTAGTGTCAACCCCCTCCCAATCATACCCAATCGCTGAAGCGTCCTCCTGTGTAATATCCCGAGTATTTCTATACTCGAGTCACTGTACATTTGTACTCAAACACTATTCAATAATACACTGTTCTTGTGTGTTTCTGTATTTTGAGCTGAGTAGACTCGACTGGGATCCAAAAGAACCCTTTAACTTAATTAAACTCACTCAAAATCAAATCGAGTTCAATTGCGGTTCGTAATTGTCCTTTTGGACAAATTGGAAATTTAGGAAATTAAATGTCTAAAAGTCCTCAAAAACTATCCAAAATATCTTAGAAGTATTCAAAATCAGCTTTAGATGTTTGAATCTTCAAGTTTTGGCATTGGACCAAAATGCCCTCCATAAGTGCATAGTGCCCACATGTGTTTTAAGCCACTCCAAGCCTCCAACCAGCCATTTCCTTATTTCCCCACCTCCTCCCACACGTCTTGAGCAAGGAGAAGGAGAAAGAGAAGAAGAAGGCCACCCAAATCCGCGGATTAAGGCGATTCAACCGACGAAAATCGAATCGGAGGCTGGATTTGGCGCCCTCATCGCGTTCCCCATCTTCTCAACCCCTTCAAGTGAGTATTCCATCGAGATTCATCGATGTCTCTTGGAGTTCCCGTGGTGCTTTGCGATCCGACTGATTTCTTGACTCCGGGTCGATCCTCTTGCCGTAGCTACGACTCTTTTCTCCTGTAACCGCATTTCATCAAGTTTTCCCAAACCCTAGCCTAGGCCATGTCTAGGTACCATGTGTTCAACGCATCGCATAGCAATTCTCGCTTTAAAATCTAGACTCAGTCGTCGTTAGGTCCGTTTAACTCTATAGTCGACCTGGCTTTTAGCCATCTTCAAAATCGAGCATGCTCTCGCTAGGTCTTCGGTTTGTCGGAGTTCTAGTGAGGTAGAGCATGTATAGATTTTTCCCATAGCACTTCTGGTAGCTAGAGCCGCTATCAGAAGAATCGGAATTCAATTCGATAAGCGGATTTTATTTTATTTAATTAGGTGTTAAGTGTTTTCACAAAATACTAGGAGTCCGTAGCTTGAATCGACGATTCTATTAGCTCTTACGATGGCCGTAGTCGCGATCGGAAGAGTCGAATTCAATTTGTCGCATCCTACACAAAGTTGTCAGCTCTAGGTCACTCTATTTGCGAAAAATCGTAGAGGTCCGATGACCAAATGGATAGCCCCTATAGCTTTCTAGCTAGTAGAAACCCCGATAAAAAAATACGGAGTTTAGTTTTGACCATTTTGCGACATACTTTCTTGCTCTAGGTCTCAATTGGTTGAATAAAATCCTAGAGCTCCGGAGCACGAATCGACTTCACCATTAGTCTTCTTAGAGGCTAAAACAGTGGCTAAAAATGCTAGATTTGCATTTTAGCACTTCGCATTTTATTTTAATAATTAGAGGGCCCAAAGCCGTTCTTGGCTTTTCGCTTCAGTTCGCCTCGTTTAAGGTCCCTAAGGTTGAAAGCATGCTTCACGTGTGCTTTAGATCCCATTTTGGCCCTTTTCCGGACTTTTGTCGTACTTCCGGTAAATACCGGAGTTACGCGGATGTTTGATCAAAAGTCCGAGTAGGTTAAGTCAATTTTGGCGGTGATTGGCTCCGATAAGTCATTATTACCTCCAAGTGTCTGGCTGCGGGTTCAGAACGAAGTTTCACGACATTCTTGATCAAAACGACCTTTTGTCGGTTTTGATCGTTTTTGGTCGTTAACGGTCGTTTTGATCGTTTTGGCCGTTTTTGCGAATTCGATGCAAATTGCTAATCTACCGAGCGTTTTAGTTAGGTGTTGAGTGTTCGAACCCGTATCGGGAACCCACACGCGGATTCGATCGCGTTTGGACTCAATACGGACTCAAAACGGTTTTGTCGGTAATTACTCCGCGGTTTTTCATTTTGATTCAATTTTGGTCAATTTCATTAGGAATTGCTTTGCAACCGATCCAACTAAGTCCTAAATATCTTGCTTTAGCTTGTTGCGTTGTCGGAAACCTGTTTTGCGCAAAAATCCGCCAAAATTGGCCGTTTAACGGATTTCAGACAAAACGATCGTTTTTAGTTTCCGACAAATTTGTCGCTTTTAGGGCCGAAAGGTTTTTCTTCGATCTTTCGGCGTTTTAGCACCTAGTTATGTACCTGAGGCCATATTGAGGCTCCACATGCAAATTTAATTGCATTTGTCTTCAATTTACGTATTTTTATTCACGTAGGTAAAGAATACGCCTTTTTCGCTGCTTTAGCTCGGTTGATCATTTCAACTTCAAACAAGTTCCAATAAGTCCCATTAGGTATGTTATACCTATTTTTAGGTATTTCACTAAGTTTAGTTGGGTTTTACTTCATTTTGCACGTTTTAATCCATTTTGGCACTTGTTCGGCCGAAATGGACATAATAGGTCATAGTTTCACATTTTCTTCGTTTTCTTCATTTCTTTCTCCTTTAAATATTTAAGTGGGTCTTATTTGATGTTTAGTTGGCATTTGTGCATTTAAATCTTGCTTTTGCTAAGTTGTATTTCTTTTTGTCGTTTTTGTTGCTTTGACCGATTAGAGGCTAGCGAGTCGGGCTTCGCCTCGAACGACCCGAACATCATCCCGGACATCACCGAAGTGCAACAACAAGGCAAGCACCTCCTTTGACCATCTTGAAACCTATATTTCACGATGTTTACTTTGATTTCTCAAACTATATGCATTGTTTATATTCAGTAAAGTGCTAGTTTGTGGGAATGGTAGATATACCCTGATTTGGTGGTTTTTCCTCAATTAAATTCCCAGAGTTCATTGATAGCCTTAGTAGGGTTGGACAATTAATAAAATGTCACTTGGGTATAAACGACTTAGTAAATGCATATGCTTAGACACTGCAATAGAGATGAGCAAAGTCAGTCATTTACCAAATGCTCAAAACTTATGATAATTGTAACTGGTTTTGGAAATGTTTTGGAAATGTGACTTGTAAAGGTAATTTGATAAAAATGTGCAGTGTCTAGTTGGTAATTAGACTTGGCGGGAGGTATAATATGTGCTAGTTAAACATGGTGGCGATTGGTTGGCGAGTTAAGTGGAGTTCCACGCTTGAGTCACTAGGCAAAAATATAAGGACCGAACTTGTGACGGTTTTTGTATGAAAACCTTGCAACCGCGCAATGCTGGGTTGGTGCAGCCTGTTTTAGTTACTGAAGTGTGAGGGGATAGCCATGCCTGTTGGTAGGCCGATGTGTGGACCTTTTCCCCGTGTTGAGCTGT
This sequence comes from Rhipidocladum racemiflorum, assembly GCA_036346355.1. Lineage (NCBI taxonomy): Eukaryota > Viridiplantae > Streptophyta > Magnoliopsida > Poales > Poaceae > Rhipidocladum > Rhipidocladum racemiflorum. Next base: position 73,913,745 of record CM070569.1, on the reverse strand, counting down.
CGTGGGCGGTGTGTGTGTCCTCACGACCCGCCGTATGCACCTTCGTGAGTGCGCTTGTACTTATGCAGCGGGGAATCGCTCCATTTCATGTTTGATTGATACAACGGTGTACGCCTTGCTATGGGATAATGCCGCGGCAAAACTCGCCGTCGTCACGATGGATATTCCGTGGTCGCCTCGAGTGGTGGTTGGCCTCTTATCGCCATAGTAGTGGGTTTATCGTCGCCGGTCTTTGGGTGTGGCTATAGCCTCAACGATGGGAAAGAATAGATCATTCTTGTATATCGGATACCTCGTGTATCGCGTGTACCCTGGATGACAGGGATGCAAGTCTGAGTTGTGTTTGGGTAAAGTGCGCAAACTCTGCAGAGTATCAAATAATTCTAATCGATTAGCCGTGCTCACGGTTATGAGCAAATCTTCTTTAATCATATCAAGTATAGAAATTTGGTTCGGTTTTGAAAATGAAAATCTATTTTGGAGTCTATCTAAAGTATGTGGATCGATATGGTACTTGATGGATTTATGAATGAGTGAATATGGTATTTGGAGGATTTATGAATATATGGATGTCAATCAGTATCTCAAGCTGCGATCATGGATGGTGGCGGTTGAGAGACTCAAATGTTACATATATTGTAAATATGTTTTATTCAAAATCTTTGTCTTTCAAATTATGTATTACATTTCCATGAAGCTGTTTCAAATCTGCTTTTAGCAATAGACTTAGTGTAGTAGCCATTTCAATCGTATCGGCCTGCATATTAATTATATTTGCATACACTAAAGTCTTGCGAGTACATACGTGTACTCACCGTTGTCGCTAACCCCTTTTTCCTCGGAGGAAGGTATTGATGATGTCCTGGATGATGGCGAGCCCCAATTCTGCGAGTGTTGCGGCCGTGAGGTCTTCCCTCGGTCAAGAGCCTGTGGGGTGGTCAGGCCAGTGTTGGTTGTCTTTCTTTTGTTTCATTGTCGTTGTACTTCTTTTGGATTACGTAATACACTTGTACAAGATTTATACCTAGTTATGTAAATTAAATTAGTTTATCTTTCGTGCATTGATACTCGGGTTGTGGAGTGCAGCGATCTTGGAGCTCTTGATCCAGGGGATCGATGTCGAGATGCGTCTGAGCACCGAATGCGAAGCTAAGTGTTCGATCCCGTCGATCGAATTTTTAGATTCGGATTTTCGGTGTCGAGGCTTCCTGTTGCTATACGGTGCTATACGCTACAGTAGACGGCGTACAGTACGGTATAGGAAGAGGGGGTGCTCACATCCTACGGTCCGAAAACCTAGCACCCCCTCGAGCTGCCCCAAGCCCGGCTTGGCGCTCGAGAGTCGGCCTAAGCCTCGCCCTCAACCACGTCCAACCACAGGAAGTTACGGTCCATCGATTCCGTATGAGAGAAAGAGTGGCTTACCGTACCATAATCGGGCATGCGACCAACCGGGGTGTGCTCAATCAAAGGGCAACCATCGAATCGGTCCTTAATCGACTCAGACGGGAACTACCACATCGGGTCTCCTTACCCAATGTCCCAACCTTCCCGCCCGGTCTCCAATTCATCTTTTCTTTTCCAACCACCCATCCATGCCCACTCTTTTTATCATGGGTAAGGTAACGACCTCAAGCGACGGAACCTTCCGCTACTTGGCCCAAATCCCAACCTCTAAGCAATTCTAAGCAGTGACTCATTTAATACCCATACTAGATCCAACGGAAGTATTTACAAATCCAAGGGATGAATGTGCAGCAAATAGGATCTAACCCTAACCCAATTCAATTCCTAATGCAGACCTATTTCAACAATTAAGCAGTTTATTCTCAAAAATACAATTAATACGGGTTCAAGATGCATAGGTGCTTGCCTGATGCTTCTGCCGGAGTCTCAATAGCCACTTGCTCTCCAATATCCCCCTCGATCACAGCCACGTCACCCTCCGCGGTTTCGTTCTCTACACGAACACAATGTATGCAAAGATGAGATGCGTGCTATGCATATGAGCATGGAGCGAGAATTGCAGACAATATTGCAAGCACTCATCAAGCCAATTTGAAATTACAATTGCGAAATTCCACATTAACAGCCAAATAACCTTTTGAGTAGCCCAACACTATTTCGATCCAACCTTCACAGCTAGCGATTTAATTGCCATAATCCCCCAAAGAAAGTACTAAGGTACACTACGAACCAGAGCATAAGGACCCTAACAAATTCATTTACTATGCATGGAATTCATTAGCTATTACAAGTAGTATATTAACTCCTAAACATTTAAATTCTTCGACATTGCATAGCATCAACCAAAAACCCTCCAAGATCATTTCCCTAACCATCCACAGTAGCAAACCAGCGCAAACCCATCTACTACAATCTCCTAGCACTATCACCATGCACACTCCAAGCTCCACAAGGATGCTCAAGCAACAATTTCCCCCATGGGCATTTCAACAAACACTTAGCCTTCATCCAACCCTAAGTCCCCAAAGCCACCACAACTCTAGCCATGGAGAGGTAGAGGGAGGGAGGGAGTGCAAGAGAGGGGGGGAAGCTCACCTAGCAGTGTAGGAGGCGGTGGGAGCCGGCTGGGGGGGGGCGACGGCGACCAGGAGGGGAGAGGGAGGCCGGCTACGCAGGGCCAGGGGAGGGGAGGAAACAGCAGGGGGGAAGGCCGGCTTCAGGGGGAAAGGCGCAGGGGAGGGCGGCCGGTGGAGGGGCGCCGGGCGCAAGGCAGGCCGAGCCAGGCGCAGGAGCAGAAAGGGGGGGCTCGGCGTCGGGTGGAACCCAGGGGAGGGAGAGAGAGATGAGTGGGGAGGGAGAGAGGAAAAAGAAGTGGGGAAAAAAATTGGGGAGGGAAATTACTTGTTTACCCCTATGTCCACACACATAAAAAAATCAGGACCATGACACTAGCTGCAGTAGTACCGGTCGAGCAGTGCTACCAGCTTTGAGGAGGCGGTAGCATCAGCCTCTGTCCGTTGGAGAAGAAGTAGTACCAAGGCGCGGCACTACCGGCCTTTGCTGGCGGTACTAACATGAATGAAGACCTTTCTGGACTAAAGCAACTGCCCATTGAGGCCGGTAGTATCGCTCGGGAATCACATGAGGATGATCGGAGATGGAGTTGTTGCAAGCCTAGAAGATAAGGGAATGGCTGAGATGCTAGCTTGGGCCTGCTCGGATCAGGGAGAGCTATTGGATTGCGGTTTAGAGGATAGAGTAACAATCTAGTTAGCCTGCTTTAAGAAGCGTGGAAAACCCAACTATGAGTGAGTGAGTTCATCCTAGCCCTTGATAAGCTTGCTTAGGATTGAAGCAACTCTTCCAAATGTGGAGGATGACCCAAGAGTAGTATAAATATAAGGATAGTGTCGACGATTGGAGAACGGGCTCCCGTCGAGCTTACTTGTTGAAATGGGGATCAACAGAGCCCCGTCGTACGGACCGAAGAGGGCGTTCGAGCGACGCGAGCTCGGGGGAAGAAGAAGGGTGGAGCACGATGTTTTATCCTGGTTCGGGCCTCTCACCGCCGAGATAATAGCCCTACTCCAGTGTATTGTATTCTATCTCCGTGTCCCTCCCCCTTTTACAGATCTTCAAGGGGGGGTTTAAATACTACGACTAGAGGTACACAGAAGGTAACTACCTCCTGGGATCGCGCCGCGTAATCGTACTTACGATCCACTGCCCTTGACCCGGGCGCTATTTGAATTTCGGGTATGATTTCCCTTGATCTCCGGCTGATTGGTTGCCACCTTCCTTCCTTGTGGCATTGACCGGGCACCCCGACCAAAACACCCGAGCAGGTCGTGGCCTCCACGAGCATGCTTGCTCGTGGGGGGGTGTGTTTGGTGCTTCTGCGAGCGAAGGTGCAAATGCGTATGCTCGGAGGAGAAGGAGGGATGCTCGTTCCGTTCTCCGAGCATCTTCTTTTAGTGTTGCTTGGTCGGCGGGTTTAGCTTTTCCCGGGGGTACCGTGGTCTTTTGCCAGATAGCCAATCCCCGACAGCTAGCCCCCGAGGTTCAAGTGGGGAACCCTCGGGCTTCCCCTTGAGCCTAAGAAGACTTGAAGGGGGATTGAATTTCCTTTGGTCGTGGCTCACGACCATTTTTCGTCGGGAGACGAACTTTTTTTACCCGCCGCGTGCTTGCTCCGCGTGGGCGCGTCGTTTGGTTGTTCTGCGGTTCCTTCTCTGAGAAGCCTCCTTGTAGCAGTGCAGCGGTTTCGGAAGCGCTTTCTTCATCCAGGTGTCGCTACGTGATAGGCGGCGATTTTAACCTGCCCTTCGTCTTTTGAACCCTTTCTACCGGGAGAGGTCGGAGTTACATTGTCTCTTTGCTCGTCTTCGGCAAGAAATCTTCCAAGAGCCCTAGCGCCCAAGAACGCTTTTCGCTCCTCTTCCTTCTTTGGCCATGGCGCGCTTCAAGGTCAGCCAGAGGACCGAAGGAGGCTCCAGGTGCTCATGGATGAGGGGTACGTCGACCCAAGCTCGGGCCGAGTGCCCGGGGGCGACGCGGTGCCGGCACCGCGGGAGACGGAGATCGTCTCCTGCGAGTTGTACGCCATCAACGGGCTTCGCCTGCCCGAGAGCGACTTCCTCGCCTCCGTGCTTGCCTTCTGTGGGTGCGAGATCTCTCATCTCCACCCCAACTCTATCCTTTCTCTCGCAATCTTCTCTCATCTTTGCGAGGCTTACGTGGGTGTAATGCCCACGGCTAGCCTCTTCTTTCACTTCTATTCCCCCTTCCGCACCGGCCGGGATGGCTCCGCCGGTTGCGTTTATCTTCGCCTCCGGCCCAACCGACCATACGAGTACCCCTTCGTTGCTCTGAAGGACTCGGTGTCGGGTTGGGCCGACCTCTGGTTCTACCAGAAGAAGGCGGAGGGGTCCGATTGGTCTACACTGGGGAGGACGCTCCGCCATCGAGGCAGCGCGCCCGTGCAACCTGAGGAAGAGCGGGTGCTCAGGACGATCGGTGAGCTTGCCCAGATGGGGCTCACTGGTCGGGATATCGCCCGGGACTTCACCTTCAACCGGGTGTCCCCCCTGAGGCGCCGCGAGCATCCTTTCTTCGAGGTGACCGGGTGGCACGACTTCACCCGCGAAGACAACGCAGGTATGTTCTCGGACCTCTTTCCCGAGCATCGCTGCTTTCTGGTGATCGGTGCTATGCATATATATATATATCTTTTGTCTTAGTCTTCGGTTGCGGCAGCGACTCAGAGACCAATTTGGAGTTGACGAGAGGGTCGCCGAGATGTTCGGCGCCCGGCGAGAAGGAGCGGACGCCCAATCGTCAGGTCCCCAAGAACATTTTCGACCGCGGCGACGCGGTAAGTACATCTTTCTGCTTCCGCTCGGGGGCATGTTTTCCGAGCTCATTCCTCCCGATTTCTGTTTGCAGGAGAAGGTCGCCCTTGAGCTTGCGGTGTCGAGCGCTGCAGCCGCATAAGCCGCACCGGCCAGGGCTCCGCGAAGAGGCGGCGGGTCGAGGCCGCCAGGCATCCGCCTCGCCTCCCGCGCCAAGCGGTCGAGGCGCCGAAGCCGACCAGGACCCCACGCCGCACCTTGAGTACGCCGACCGCCAGGAGGTAAGCGAACTCGAATTTGGTTTGATGACTTCAAGCGGAGGAAGCCGGAGCTGATGAGCCGATCGGGACAGCTCGCCGAGCAAAGTAGGAAGGCCGAGGAGGAGGCCAGGTCCCTCCCGACCAAGGAGCGGTGGAGAGGCAGATCAAGGCCCTCCAGACCAGCTTACTCGGGTGGTCGATGACCGAGGAGGAGGAAGAAGAGGAGGCCACTTATGCTCGGGTCGGAAGGAGCAGGAGGTCGACCTCTCGGACCGCCTCGACGCTGGAAGAGGTCGACATGGACGACGGCGTCGACCCGGCGATGGCACGTGCCAGCGATGCCGCGGAGGAGCGTGTCGTGATCGTGGCCGAGGCCTACGAGGCCGCCGCGGGCAGGTCGCCCGTGGCCCGTAGCGAGGAGGCCGAGGAGGACGGCGCCGCTCGCCGGGCAGAAGGTAAGTTCTTACTTTATTCTCTTATTCTATTCTTGTCTTGCGATTTTCTTCGGGCTAACCCCACCCTGTTTGGCGTGGGCGTGATAGCTCGGATGTCGTTTTTGGACTTCCGCCAGATGGCTGAGGAGATTATCGACTCTGCAGTGGACGCCGAGCTCGACCGCGTCGTCGACCGAGTGATGGCCGAGACGGGGGAGGAGCCGGCGCCAGCTACGGACTCAGCGGAGCCCGTGCTTCCCTCGGCGGGACCCGTGCTTTCTTCGGCGGACGCGGAACCTATTCCGGCCGCGGAGGAGCAGGAGTTGCAGGGGACTGAGGACCAAGACGCCTTGGCCTTGGTCCCTTGCGAAGAGACGACTGCGGGCGAGGCTCAGGCGCCGAGCCCCGAGGAAGGGAGCTTGGTTGCTGCCGACCAACAGCCCTTGGTCGTGAGCCAAGGAGAGGAGGAGGTCGTCCCCGACCTAACTCCTTCGGCCTTGGGGCACCAGGCGTCCCCGGCCACGGAGGTGCAAGGGGCGGAGGTGATCGTCCTGATCAAACGCCTCGGCCGCGGAGCATCGGCCGCCTCCGACTACGGAGGGACGAGAGGCGGAAGTGATCGCCCTCGATCCAATGCCTCCGTCGCAGAGCATTGGTCGCCTCCGGTGCAGAGGGACAAGAGGCGGAGGTGGTCGATTAACGACCAATCGCCTCCACCAGCGGAGCGAGTGGCAGCGCTTCGTGGTTGGCGTCTGACCGGCGTGATGTCCGACCAGAGGAAGGCGCCACGAGCCGCTTGCGTGGAAGAGGATCACCTCGGGCGACCCGGGTTGGTCGAAGGTGGTGACGCTGCTGTTGCCCTCCCGAGCACCGGGTGCTCAGGAGGAGCAAGACCCCGACGTGCCGGCCCGGGATGACTTGGTCAATCCCTTCTTTCGGGCTGGCGCGACCGACCGCCAGCGGCTTCAAGACAAGCTGGTCAGCCGGGCTCTTCTGGTAAGTTTCATGTTTCTTCTTTTTTCCTGCGATCGATCTTCTGGGAGTCTGCTCAGCTTTTTCCCTTCTCTTTTCTCTTTCTGCCCGAAGTTTGCCGCGAAGGCTATGGAGGATATCGACGCTACCTCGGTCTCCGCAGAAGAGTATCGGTCGTACCATCATGAGCAAGACGCCAAGATCGCCGATCTTGAGCGTCGGAGTCTCCGAGGTGCGCGAGGCCGACTGAAGCGTTTGGAATCGGCGAGGAGCCTCATCGCCGGGCTCGGGACCAGCTCTTCCAGAGCGAGACGGCCAAGAGCACTTCAGAGCGTATGCGCGCCGAGCTTGACGAGGAGCCGTGAAGCTTCGGGGACCTTCAGCGAGCTCGGAGCGAGGAAGCCCAGCTCAAGGAGGCGCAGCGCCTCCGGAAAGCGCGCCGAAGGTCGCGCGGCCAGCGGAAGGTCTGGACCTAGAGGCGGAGGTCGACTCCCTTAAGGACAGGCTCGCTGCCCTCCAGGCCGAGCGTGGGACTTAGCTCCTCTTTTTATTTTTAGCTCGTGTAAACCCCGTAAAAAAACAACGCCGGGTTAAATGAGCAAACTTGCAGTGTTTGGTCCTTGCCTGCTTTTCTTGAGCTCGCTTTCAACATATGCCCGTATGATCACAGTTCTGCGAGAAAAAGGAAACAAGTTCTGCACAGAGCATACAAAGATAGATACGATCAAAGGATCCTTGATAAGAAGGGACGGAACGTTCCTATCATACGGAGCCCCCCTGCCATGGACAAAGGTCGTGCCCTCACCGTTGCGAGCACGAGTTTGTTCATGGGAGAATTTTAAGGGTCGCTTTGGTCGTGACCTAGATAGATCGGTTGCGTTGAGGGAAGTGTGAGCACAGGGAAGACGAGCTTTAAACCAACAATACGTAGAGCCACCATACCCGATTGGTCACTGAACCGGGCTTAGAGTGGATGCTCGCGCCCGACCACGCATACAGTGAAGAGCTACTGTGGAAAGTGAACGATTGGGCGAGCATCCGGCCGGGGGCCAAGGGAAATGGTGCGCACATATTTGTCGGATAAGTTCGTCCGTAGTGCTGGTAGACGACGATGCTCGTTCGACAAAGCGAGGTCGAAAAAACACGAGAAAGAGGAAAATGATTTATTTGAAAGAACGCAAGGGGCGCGAGATAGGAGTACTCGTCTAAACGTAGAATTTGCGTGATTGATCGATGTTCAGTCTTTGGTGAGCTCCCGACCATCTGGCATCGCGAGGCGAACAGCCCCCGGGCGTGCTGTAGACATGACCGTGTAGGGGCCCTCCCACCTTGGGGTCAGTTTGTTGGCCTTCGACAGGTCTTGAACTCTTCGTAAGACCATGTCGCCAACTTGTAGGGCCCTAGGTCGGATTGTCTTGGCCGCATGCCTACGAAGAGCCTGTAGGTAAGTCGCAGACCGGAGCAACGCCCGTTCGCGTGTTGCTTCGACGAGGTCCAGGTCGACGAGGCGCTCAACCTCTTGATCGATGGAATCGATCAGTTGCACCCTCGGGGAACCCAGCACAATCTCGGCAGGCAGAACGGCCTCCGCACCGTAGACGAGTTGGAAAGGAGTTTCGCCTGTGGCTCGACTCGTCGTGGTGCGGACAGACCAAAGAACGGCGGGAAGCTCCTCCACCCATCTTTGCTTGTCTTTGGTTGAGGGTCTTAAAGACCCTCTTTTATGCCCTGGACTAGCTGACCGTTTGCTCGCTCATTTGCTCCGTTACTCTGTGGATGTGCCACGAAGCGAAAGCAGACCTTGGTCCCGACCTCCTCATGATAACTTTGGAACAGTTCACTAGTGAATCGGGTCCCGTTGTCTGTGATAAGACGGTTGGGTATCCCGAACCGAGTTACCACATTGTTCGGAGGAATCTCTTGGCGCTGGGCGAGATGGTCGAGACGGGCTCGGCCTCTATCCACTTAGTGAAAGTGTCGATGGTCACGAGCAAATACTTGCGACCTTTCGACCTCGGGAAAGGGTCCAAGGGCGTCGAGACCCAGTCGAGAATGGCCACGAAAGTGGTATGGTTTGCGAAGCGTCTGTTGGTTGACGGGATTTGCGAGCATGGAATCGGCATGCTCGGCAGGTCGTTACGATTGACCGTCGTCCGTCAAGGCCGTAGGCCAAGAGTAACAATCGGAAGGCCTTGCTCACAAGCTGTTACGAAGGCGAATGAGCTCGCACATTCCTTCGTGGATATCACGAAGAAGGCATCGCCTTCCTCCTGGGAGACGATCTGGAAAGGATTCCTAATCGCGCTTTCGGTATAGGTCGCCTTCGATCGGTTTATCTTGAGAAGATCGCCTTGTTAGCCGAACGCTCGGCTTCTTCCTCGGGCAATGTCCCATGCGCAAGGTATTGGATGAATGGCGTCATCCAATTTGCGCTTTGCTCGAGGAATGAGACCCTACCGCCCGGTCTCTGGTGCCTCCTCTTGAGAGGGAATGGAGGGCTTATGTAGGTGCTCGACAAGCACCCACGGAGCGGTGGTTTGAGAGGAACCGACCTTAGACATTTGGTCGGCCAGGAATTATCCTTCCTGGGGATGTAGATTACTTGAAATTCTTGAAGTATTTCTCCATCTTCCTTACTTCGCCAGTCTGGCGCCATTGAGGTATCGGAACAACGATACTCCTTGTTGACTGGTTCACGACCAACCGTGAATCGCCCTTCACGGTGAGTCGTTGGACTCCTAGCGATTTACATGCCCGAAGTCCGCCAAAAGGCCTTCGTACTCGCCGCGTTGTTAGTCGCGTGAAATGTAGTGGATGGCGTCTTGTAGCTGTTCTCCATCCGGGAGACCAAGATGACGCCCGACCCCGCGCTCGTATGCTCGGGATCCGTCAAATACAAGGTCCAGCGTTTCCCCTCGAATCATTGGTCCCGCAGTCGGTGGTGCCGAGCCGACCATTCTCGCCACGAAATCAGCCAAGACTTGTGATTTTATCGCCGTGCGGTCGAGAACACCAGCTCGAACTCGGCGAGCTCCATTGCCCACTTGGCTATGCGACCACTGGCGTCCTGATTTTTCAGGATTTCCCTGAGTGGGAAGCCGGTCGGCACCACGATCTTGTGTGCTTGAAAGTAGTGACGTAACTTCCGGGAGGCCATCAGTAATGAGTACAGTAGCTTCTGGACCTCGGGGTAACGCTCCTTTGGTCCATGAAGTACTTCGCTGACGTAATAGATAGGTCGCTGGGTACCATTTCTCTCTACTGCCAACACCGAGCTTACCGCTTGCGGGGTTGCCGCCAGGTATAATAGCAATTCTTCCCCTACCGTGGGTGTGACGAGGACGGGCGGTTTTGAGAGGTACTGCTTCAGCTCTTTGAACGCGCGATCGGCTTCCTCGGTCCACGTGAAGCCATCATGTTTGCGGAGGGCTTTAAAGAAAGGTAGTCCTCGTTCCCCAAATGAGACGAACCGGCTTAAGCGGCCATTCTTCGGTCGAGCTTGTACTTCCTTTACGCAAGTGGGCGACCTCATGTTCTCAATGGCTTCGATCTTCTCGGGTTAGCCCCAACGCCGTGTGGCCCGACCATGTAGCCGAGCACCTTGCCGACCTTCACGCCGAATACGCATTTTTCGGATTTAGCTTTATTCGATGCTTATTGAGGTTCTGAAAGTTTCTTCCAGGTCGACAACGTGACCCGAAGTACTCTTGCTTTTGACGACTATGTCGCCGACATACACCTCCAAATTCCGACCTATTTGGTGCGTGAAAGTCTTCTGCATGAGGCGTTGAAAGGTTGCTCGCGTTTCTCAGGACCGAAAGACATGGTCTTATAGCGAGAAGGTACCGAAGGGGGTGATGAAGGAAGTCTTTCCCTCGTCTTCGCGACAGGTGATTCGATGATAGCCTGAATAGGCGTCTAGGAAGCTCATGGTGCGTGACCTGCCGTCGCGTCCACCAATTGGTCTATGCGAGGCAACGGGTAATTGTCTTTTGGGCACGCTGCGTTCAAACCCGTGTGGTCGGCGCACATGCGCCACTTGCCTCCTTTCTTCTGACGAGGCTGGATTGGCTAGCCACTCGGAGTGCTCGATCTCTCTGATGAAGCCGCTTTTAGGAGTTTATCAAGTTCCTCCCGGATGATTGCTGTTTTTAGGGAAAAGCGTCTAAGTTTCTGTCTCCTTGGTTTTTGTCGGTGAATCGCTAGCTTGTGCTCGACCACCTCCCTTGGGACCCGGGCATGTCGGATGGTTCCCAGGCGAACACATCCGACCTTGCCGGAGGAAGGTGACGAGCTCGAGTTCCTATTTGGGATCTAAGGAAGATCCCAAATGAATGACCTTGGCCGTTCCGACTCGTTGAGCGGAGCGACCTTGGTCTCTCCTCCAGTGGAGGGCAAGTTTAGGCCGGAATGCTTCGGCTCTTGGTCGAGGCCGCGAGTGGGCAATCGACCGACCATATCCAGCGCTCTTCGTCGCAATTGAGTGCGGACTTGTGGTTCCTTTGACGGTTATGACTCCGTTCGCCCGGAATCTTCAGCAATCGATACGCTGCGTGATGCGAGGCGGTCATGAACTTGGCCAAGGCCGGCTGCCGAGGATGGCGTTGTAGGCCGACTCAAGTCCACCACTTCAAGGTGATTAGCTCCGTTACGAAGTTACTTGGGCGCCGAAACTTACGGGCGGGACGACTGTCCAGAGGTTTGATCGAGGTGCCGGGACTATCCCGAAGAAGGGCACGGCCACACTCTTGATTTTGGAACGAGGAATCGCATCTCGTCCAAAACCTTGGCTGAAATAAGGTCCAAAGAGCTTCCTGAGTCTATGAGGACCCGACCGGCAGCGGTATTGCCGATGGTGGGGTTCACGACCATCGGAAGCCTCTGGGTTTGGTCATCCCAAGGGGACAGTCGTCCTTGGAGAAGGTTAGGGATACCTCCGACCATTTCAGCTGCAGCACAGGAGGCTTACCCTGTGTAACATGGTGAACTTCCATTGCGGCCTCCTTTAAGTCCCTACTGGACTTGTAGGCGAGGAGCCCCGAAGATGACCGCTATGTGATTCCTTGGTTCTTGGTATTCCATGTCATCCTCACTTTCCTCGGCGGGCTGTTTTCCTTTGTCATTATCACCTGCTCTGGAAGCGTTGGCATGGGCCCCTGCCACTAAATCGCTTCCCAGCGGTAGGTCCACGTTCGGCAATTCCGTAGGTCGTGCCCGTGCGCCTGGTGAAGCGGACAGTAGAGGTCGCCCCGTCGGTCCGCTTGGTCGCCTCGTCGGTCCGCTTGGTCGCCTCGTCGGTCCGCTTGGTCGCCTCGTCCTCGAGGCCTGTGTGGTTGTCCTCTTCCCCGAGCGTTAAGCCCGTGGCTGCGGCGGGTTGCTCGAGTTGTTGTTGTTCCACCGCGGCTACCATGGTGGCGAGGGCTGCTTTTCTTCTTTTCTTGATCTTCTTGTCTCTGCATTGAGCCCTTTTGCTAGCTGAGGTCTCTAGGCCAGGTTGAGGCGGCAGCTTCCCTTCGTCCAGCATCTTCTTCCATTGGACGGCTTCATCTGCATTGGCGTATCGATCGGCCATTCGGAAGAGCTCGTTCGCCGTTAGATCCGGGTGGATCTCCAGTCTGTGTGAAGCGCCGCGTCTGCACCCGAACTTGAAAGCTCGGACGACGGCCTCGTCCGATATGTTCGGATCGAGTTCGGACTTGGATGAACCTCTCGACGAATCGCCGCAGGTTTCCCTGTCAGATCAAGCGCTCCAGTGTCGCGCTCCTTTCGGCGGATGTAGCAGCTCCGGAAATTTGCTCGGAGCGGCATCGAGCTGCCCTCAGGACCGTATGGATCCTTCCTTCGATTGAAAAGCCACGTCTGGCGGCTCCGGCCCGTAATCGGCGGTAATTCGCCATCACCCCTCATTGCCTCCGTGGCGAGGATGGCGGTAGTGTATATTGAGAGGAATTCGTCCGGGTTAGGTCCGTTGAATCTCTCGACGTGGCGGGCTTGAATCTGTTCGGCCATGCGACGTCCCGAGGGAGCTTCGTGAAGGCTCGGCAGCGAAACTTCGGGGTTTCGCGGTGAAACCCTCGGTCCTGGCGGCCTCCACGGGTCTTCCACCCAACGCCCGGCGCGTGGTCGGGAGAAAACCTCCTGTGACGGTCGCGCCGATGACCGCTTAGTCGTGGAGGCGTTGAGCGTTAAATGTCTGGGCGATTATACGAGATATCGCCACGAGGTTGCTCTGTGGATCGCTCCGGGCCTTTCCGGATCGGATTAGCGGCACAGGCGATCTCCGAGCATGGCTCGAGATTCACCTCTGGCGAGCGACGGGGAGTGTTCGCGATGGTCTGGAAATACTCCGGGCATCCCGACCACGGGGATCCGAGACTTTTAGCTCGGCGGCAAGCCTTTCCAAATCTTCGGCTACGACTCGCCCACGGCCTCTAAGTCTACTTGCTCGGGAAAATCGCGAGTCACGCACGACCGCCGCCAAGGCCTGTGAGCCGTTCTGTTTCCGGTGGCGGCGGTGAGCTTTGACGGTGCTCGAGTGCGATCGGAGTTCGGTACCGCGAGTTCCTTTCCGTGGAAGCGCACCTCCCTTTGCTTGGCGGCGAATGCTTGCGAGGTCTTTCCCAAAGACGCCTCCAGGTGGAGTCTGGCCGCCTCGTAGTGGTCGTGCTTGGCGTCGTCCCGAGGATCCCTCTCCGGCTCCGCGACGGCTCCCGGCCACGTTGACTCGACGAGAACGGGATGAAAGCGATGGGGACATCATTGTATCCCCTTGGGACGCAGTCTCTCGGTCGAGCTCTAGGTCATCTGGTATGTCCAGGCCATCGTAGAGCTCGTCGCAGTCATCCTCGGGGTCTCCGAGGGTAATGTCTGGGGAATGGAGGATCTGCCCTCGCGTTCCCGTGTCCGGGGAAAGGCTCCCAGACTCAGTGTGACCGATAGGATCGGTCACCCTGGCCACGTTGTCGGCGGCGTAGTACACGTCGTCATCTTCAACGTGGTCAAAAACACAAAGGTCCCGAGTGTCTCCCGAGTTTGGCATCCTCGAGGATCTCGATCCGCACGGGAATCAAACTGTCGTCCCCACGGACGGCGCCAGCTGTCGACGATTGGAGAACGGGCTCCCGTCGAGCTTACTTGTTGAAATGGGGATCAACAGAGCCCCGTCGTACGGACCGAAGAGGGCGTTCGAGCGACGCGAGCTCGGGGGAAGAAGAAGGGTGGAGCACGATGTTTTTATCCTGGTTCGGGCCTCTCACCGCCGAGATAATAGCCCTACTCCAGTGTATTGTATTCTATCTCCGTGTCCCTCCCCTTTTACAGATCTCAAAGGGGGGGTTTAAATACTACGACTAGAGGTACACAGAAGGTAACTACCTCCTGGGATCGCGCCGCGTAATCGTACTTACGATCCACTGCCCTTGACCCGGGCGCTATTTGAATTTCGGGTATGATTTCCCTTGATCTCCGGCTGATTGGTTGCCACCTTCCTTCCTTGTGGCATTGACCGGGCACCCCGACCAAAACACCCGAGCAGGTCGTGGCCTCCACGAGCATGCTTGCTCGTGGGGGGGTGTGTTTGGTGCTTCTGCGAGCGAAGGTGCAAATGCGTATGCTCGGAGGAGAAGGAGGGATGCTCGTTCCGTTCTCCGAGCATCTTCTTTTAGTGTTGCTTGGTCGGCGGGTTTAGCTTTTCCCGGGGGTACCGTGGTCTTTTGCCAGATAGCCAATCCCCGACAGATAGGGATAGCTCTTCCCTCTTGAAGGTTTTGGTGCTCCTTTAAGCTTTCCACATTTTGTTGTGAGGCTTTGTAAACCTTCAACCCATGAAATAAAAATTTTATTTCCTTACTATTCTGAATTTACTTTCCGCATTTACATTATGTCTTATATTTAGCAATTTAAATTCTTGTAATTTACATTCCGCACATTTGGATTTTGCCTCCCTTCCTTCTAAATGCTTGTGGATTTTATGCCGAGGATGAATGATTTATGGATGGATTTTTCTTAGATTATATCCCAATCATATAGGCAAAACTTTGCTTAACCTTGCAAGAAATAGGTATTTTTGCTCAATCTTTAGGATTTCTTTGTAGATCGTGCTCGTGGCTTTTATTTCTTATGTTCTTGCTTGCTGCGACAAGTGGGAGGATATCTAAGATTATTTTGATTATCAAAACCCCACGAGCAAGCTTGTAGTGAAGATTTGATTTTGTCCCTATTCTTGAGTGTTCTTCCTTAAACTGGAAAATGGTTGGAACTTTGATGTCAATCCTTGCAATTGAAGGTTGGAATAAGTTTCTGATATCCATAGGAAGGTCTCCACAAAGTTTCATGAAGTTTGGATCGGCCGATCAAAAGATTCATCTTTTTTCATTTTTGAAGTCGTGCTAATTTTACTGTTCATATGCCTAAGATCATTGTTCACCAGTAGTATTGGGATTTGCACTGTGGTAGTACCCTGATTACTATTCTTTCCAATACTACTGCCTGTTTAACTGCGGTAGTACCACCACAAAGCTGAATTTCTTCGAAAATTCATTTTTTGTGCTTCCTTGATCAAGAGAGGTTTTGGTTGGTTCATTTAGGGGGGAAATTTTATTTGTTGATCATTCACCCTTCTCTAATTGGTATTTTGGTCCTTCAATTGGTATACATGTTGATTTTGCTCTTTTATAGATCTTGATCAGTCTCAAAAGCCATAGCGATGGACAAGTACTTCACCATGATTGGAGTTGATTTTCCTTTTTAGAAATCAAGAATGGAATCGTACATTATTGCCCAGAGCTTCCTGATATGGTAGAAGATGAAACTCCCGTATGAGGTTCATGCCGATGATAACATCAGTGTTGTGAATATGGCTGATATTTAGGCGAATGCTAAGGTAAGGAGCATTTTCATATAGGGCCTTAGACATTGTGAGTACAACAAGATCTCTCACATACGATCTGTTCACCAGATCAGGGTAACTCTTGATGCTTACCATGAGGGCACCACGCAGATTTTAGGGAATTTTTGGATAATTTTTTTTAATTTGAATTTGATTGGTAAACCAAGCGATTTTGCTTTTCAAACCAGAGCGGTACAAACAGTTTTTGTGGTTTTCGTCGGTTTTTAAAACCCGGATCCACGGTACTTACTTTATCTGGTTGCCAAATCTATGAGATGGTATCGATTCCCAAGGAGAACCTTCCTGTGAGGTAAGGAACTGAACCCGAAAATGTTCTAGGCCATGTGATGCTTGTTGCCTGTACAGATTTGAATCATCTCAATGTAGTGAATTAGTACATTATACCTGGCTTGACCGCTTGATGTTGATATGTGGTGTTACCTGTTTGCGTTTTGAAGGTAAAGGTTCTGTGTTCTTTATCGAGGATGCTGTATAGTACGCAATGTTTCAAATTTTATTTTCGTCTCACATCTTGTTACCTTTCAAAATTCGAAATTTCATCGAGATATCGGAATCTCGAACAAAACTCAAAATACAAAAATTTAAATCCAGCATTTTTTCCACTGAGATCTCCGAAATCTTGGTCCAAAAATCAAAATCTGATTTCCCACTGAGATTTCGGTCAAATTGAAGTGAGTAAAAAAGTGTAAAAACCGCGTTAGAAAATTTTAAATTTTTTTGTATGCTTTTCTTTTGACACATCAAATTTCGTCGAGATCTCAGAACCTCGAACGAAACTCAAAATACAAAAATTCAAATCTAGCATTTTTTTCCACCGAGATTTTCGAGATCTCGGTCAAAAAATCGAAATATGATTTCCCACTGAGATTTCGGTCAAATTGAAGTGAGCAAAACAAGTGTCGAAACCGCATTAGAAAATTTTGACAAAATTTTTGTATGCTTTTGACACATCACTAATGTTCTCATAAAATTTGTAGATGGTGATGAAGGCGGCTAGAAAAAATGAGAATTTTTTTAAAAAAAATTATGAAAGAATTTATGTGAAATTTCCTATCTATTTGAATGCAAATTACTAAGTTTGCATATAAAATATTCTACACTTTGAAATTCCGATAGCATTTCGCCTAATTTTTGGATTCAAACACTTCAATTGGGCAACATAATAAAATTAGTACATAATATGATCACAATTCACAAATGATAAACATATAAATTACATTAACCAACACCACGCGTTACATTCATCACAATTTATTTCAAAGATAATACACAAGAGAAATATCTATTGAAGCATGTATGACGCCGCAACTCACCGACACCTGCAAGAGGCATAATTAAATAAGGAGTGTTGAAAGAGTGAAATGATCATGTGGACAACTATGTATTACCGTACCTAAAAGTAGTAGTAGGTTTATGGTGCAACCTCCACCTGTGCATCATCAACAATGATCTCGTCGTACACTCGTACTTCCTCTTGTGCTCTTGCTTGTAATCCTCCTAGGTCACATCTCGCGGTAGCTATGCAGACTTCTAGTGTTCGTAATGAGAGATCCAGACCGCGGGTTGCTCTGACTGATGCAAGTACCTGGTAGGTATATGTCATGTGTATGGATCGGTGTAGGGATTAATGTAGTCAAACAATAATGACATACTCAATCCATCGTGACTCCGGCAATGATCATACACACCCTGATTACCTCCGTAGGTCATTGAGCCATACTCTAACATTGGGTACCCAGGCTACTTAGTGGGGAAGCCCCAATGGCTGCTAGACCACGAGGCCATGTCATCCTAGGGTTATCCTGCCTACTGTCCACCCCCACCAGTCGTCGTGCCCTTCCCCGTAGTATGGGTCTACCTCTGTGAGCCCTTCCTCGGGGCAGTTCCCCCCTGTTGCGTTCCTCACGGTGTTGGTGGCTATGAGCAGGATCAAAGGGAGTACCGAGCATCATCACATCTAGAGTCTGTCGTCAAGCTGCTATCAACAGACTTCTGGTAGTGTGGAACCCCGAAGGGTCTCTGTTTCGTCGTCACTGTTCACATCTGGCTCATCATCACTTCGGACCAGTCCTTTTCCTTTGTCACGCGGACTAGCCGACAACCTCGTTAACCCACCTAAAGCACTCGCCAGCAAGTCGTCGTCACCGTCGATGCCATGCTTCCTCTTCCCCTATGTGTGTGTCGCCAATCGAGAACTCAGCCCAATTTGGGAGGCGCTTCACACATGCAGCCAGTTCGAAAAAATATAAACACCATTGTGAGATGCTGCACGTACATGATTGACAAGTTAAACAAGATATAATTACATGTTACCTATGGCCTTGTTGAGCACTACTGTTAGGATGCTGTCAACCACAAATCTGGACCTGCCGAACATTCCACTGATCATGGATTAGATCACGAGCCTTGCCACATCACTCTTAGACCCCAATTCTATGGTCAAACATTGGTTCATGAGGTAAACCTATTCTTTGGAGGCCTTTATGGTCATCTTCAGCTGCTCTTGCTCAGTACGATAGTTGGTGGCCTAGTCGTTGCAAGCCTCCTCTCGACGGAGGCGCAACGTCTCCTTCTCCTTCGTCTTCTTCTCACGACCTCCACAGAGGTCCATCAGTATAGCTTGTCTAACCGTTTTAGGCACGTTAGGGTAGCCAATTTATTTATTTTTTTTAATTTTCTGTATTCCGTTGAGATTATGAATCTCAGGGCAGGGGTTACAAATTTCGATTTCAAAAAAATTTCGGAGGTGCACGAAATCCGAAATCTCGGCGAGATTTCGAAAATTTAAATCAAATCCGGACGGAATCTAAAATTCAAATTTGAAATTCGTTTTTTTTCTACCGGGAAATCCGAAATTTCGGTCCTGTTTGAATCGACAAAAAAATGATAAAAAAAAACATCAAAAAAAATCTGAAATTTTTTGTGGATAATCTTCAACCTAAATGCAATCATATCCGGTGAAAAAAAAATTAAAAATCCAGTAAAAAAATACAAATCTCGGCCGAAAATGCCGAGATCTCGACGAATTTTGAATATGCACTGTAGCATTTTGATTTTTTTTAAACAATCAGTATTTTGAATCTCGGAGGGGGGGTGTCCGAAATCTCGGTCGAAATTTGGATCCTTGTCTCAGGGGTGTCCAAGATCCGTCGACGAGATTTCTATCCCGGATAGTATGCAAAACTTAAATTGATTGTCCCTTTAACTAAGTAAACACTGACACTTATCTCCATCACATTCCACCGACAGCACACCTGCCTCTTCCAAGCCCAACCACTTGGGCCCTACCTGTTTTTTTTTTTTTTTTTTTTTTTGCTGCTTAAAAACCAAAATATAAATAAAGGCATGTTTTTTCAACTCGTCTTTTTTTTAAAAAAAAAACATACTTCATCGTGGACAAAAAACTAAAAACCATTGAAATTATTTAGAGTCATTGAAATTATTTAGAGTTGATTTTATACCGATACCGGTGACGCAGCGCACGACACGCACAAACCCATCTCGGGAGCATTCCGGAGAAAAAGCGGCTAGAAGACAACGTCGACGAGGCCGAAAATATCGACGCACTCGAGGTGACTTGCCGTGCTCTCTCTATTGACTCTACTCGAGTTCTTATCGCCTTTGCTTCTACTTCTGCCACCGCCGCCTTTGAACTCCACCTCCCTCTCGCGGTAATGCCTCCACTTGTACTTGTGCCCTCCTCCTCCTCCTCATCTGACGTCTTCTCCACTCTGCCGCTACACCCCGCAGATGCCGCCCAAGGTGATCGCCGTCGCCGCTGGCGAGGCCCACACGCTCGCGCTCACCGGTAACGACTAACGACGCCCACTTGGCCACTTGGTCGCGCGAATTCTTCCTGGCCTCGCCGGATCTTTGGGATCTGAGAGGTGGTTGTGTGGTTTTATGGGGTTGCAGGTGGCGGGGAGGTGTACTCGTGGGGAAGGGGCACGTTCGGCCGCCTCGGGACCGGCCGCGAGACCGACGAGCACGTGCCCACCGCCGTCTTGCCAGCAGTCGCCGTCGGCGGGAGGCCGCGGCCCAGGTTCGTCGCCGTCGCCGCCGGCGCCTACCACAGCCTCGCGCTGGACGGTTTGTGCTCTGCTCTCTCGTTCATCTTCTACTACTCCTCCGTGATAAAAGGCTAGAAATTGGCCATTGTGTTACTTGCGTACAGCAATTTAGGCAAATATTTTCTGAAGTACTGAGGTAGTTATAATGTTTTGATGCTTGTGCGGTTCTTGGAGAGTGCTCGACGTGACTTGTGGCTGAGAATTGGAATTAGTCGGGGGCATATACAGTGGTATAGATAACTGTTATCTACAAGGTTTGGTATAGCACCTCTCCAATCATCTATAGATAGCACTGTGGACACTACAAGGTTAGGTACAGCACCTCTCCAATCATCTATAGATAGCACTGTAGACAACTCGGTTGTCTGGTGAGTTGACTAATATCTAAAATTGCAGTTAAATCAAATGCATTGGTACTGAATAATATCTAAAATTGCAGATGAAGGTTCGCTCTGGTCATGGGGCTACAATATCTGTATCCTTATACTGCTTATGTAATTTTGAGCTTTGCCAACTTGAAACCACTGTACTAGTATCCTGGTGATTGTTAAGTATGTTGCTTTCTTGACTATATAACGGATGGTCAGCTTGGCTATGGGGAAGAAAATTCCCTTTTTCCATGTTTGGTTGAGCGTTTTCAAGATTTGGGTTCTCCTGAAACGCTGCAGGATGAAGCACATAACACGCACGCACAGACTCCCTTAAAGGTATAACCTATAAACAAATCACCATTTTTCAACAATGCTCAAAACTGTAGAAAGTTCAGCTTTCTACTTAACTAATCCTGATGCATGTTTTGTTATAGTTGTCTTCTGTCAAAGCTGGCGGCATGATGTCATTTGCCATAGACAGTCTGGGGGCCCTGTGGATGTGGGGAAATTGCCCGCAGCAGACTGATGCCGGAGAGTTCTGTATAGCAGCTAGCTCTGTCCCACTACCTGTGTGGGATTTCCATGGTCACACTGTAGTTAAGGTTGCCTGTGGTAATGAACATGTGGTAGCTGCAGTTAGCGCTGGAGAGACATATACAGGAGCTGACCTTGTTTGTTATTCCTGGGGCAATAATAACCATGGCCAGTTGGGTCTAGGTGACAAGGAAAGTAGATCTCGGCCTGTGCTTATCTCAGCATTTAGTGAAGGCTCTTCTTGGGAGGTGTATGAAATTGCATGCGGAGCTTGGCACACTGCTGTGCTCACCAATAAGAAGTCTTTTGACCAGGATCTGGAATCTAGGTGCTGGACATTTGGCGTTGGTGACAATGGGCAGCTTGGCCATGGAACCACCGCCACCATTTGCTCACCACAACCTGTTGATGGCTTACCAACCGGTTCCTTCCTAATTTCTCTTGATTGTGGATTGTTCCACACAACTGTAGTCTCCTCTGATGGAGAGGTGTGGTGCTGGGGAATGGAGAGAGGTCTCGGATTGTGTCCAGATGCCGTCTTCTCAGGAGTTGATGCAGGGGATGCTCTATATCCGACAAGAGTTCAGTCTCCTGAGACAAATGGGTTCAAGTTTCTGGGTCCGGTGCAGGTCGCCTGCGGAGCTGCCCACACTGTTCTTGTTGCTGGTGATGGATATAGGATGTGGGCGTGGGGCAGAGGACGCAGTGGTGTGCTTGGTAGAGACCAGACTACTGACAGTTACACACCGTGCGTTGTGATGTGGCCTCCTCTTGATGAAAACTTTCAAGAAATTCATGAGGACCGAGCGCAGGCATCGACATCAAAAGTGAATGACCGCACTAGCACTGAGTTGGAGCAGAAGCTTTCTGCTGCCTCAGAGGAGCTACAGTTCCTTAGGTCAAAATTGACACTCATGGAGAGATATGCGAACATACTTCACATTTCAATCTTTCGCAAGCCACTGGACGAACGGACGCTTCCGCGTTCACTTCAAGAATCTCCTGTCTTTGATATCAGAAAGGAATTTGAGAACATCTTGGATGCGGCAGATACCTATGAACTCGCTCGCTTGGAGGTCTTCTACCGCAGCATGCTTTCCGGGGTGAAGGACAAGCTTCTGAAGAGAAGAGTCGAAGAGATTGTCCAAGAATGCATTGTTTCGCGCTCTGCAGGGAGGCAAAGCCCGCGAGGTCAGTGAATTGGAGAATAATTGTTATGAAGCTGCAATTTGCACTGTACAGTATCTATCAAATGTTATGTATTAAAATGGCAATAAGCTCCATGATGCCAACCTATTGTCTCACCTTTTTCTTGGAAGTTCAATTACTATTTTGCAATATAGTCAAATTATTTAGTACTCCCTCCGTTTCTTTTTATAAGGCGTATTTGGTTTCGTTAGGACAAGGCTTTGACCAACAATTACTCTATTAGCATATAATTTTTATGACACAAAATTGATATTAGCAGATTTGTATTCAAAAGTACTTATATATAATTATGATTTTGTATTGCATAAATGATATATTAATGAAGTAATCGTTGGTCAAAGTCTTGTCCTAACGAAACCAAATACGCCTTATAAAAAGAAACGGAGGGAGTATCACTTATCAGTGGTCACTTGGTTGACCATGTGAGGAGCAGAGCCTTGATATTCTATAATCATTCTGTAGTTTATACTGTTCTTTCTCCCTGTGGAAATGATCTCTCTCTGCGTTATCGAAGATGAGCAAGATAGTACTGGTAGCAACTGAAAAACTATAGGTAAATCAGTAGCAGGAATAGCCGCTGTCAATATAGTGCTCTCTTTATTTAATTTTTTTTCATCAGGAGAGATGATTTAGGTGGATTTCGTCATATATACACGCTAAAACGTGCAATGTGAATTACAGGGTGATCCTAGTATCCGACAGCGAAAATTAGTTTTTTCTTTTTAGTGCCTTTGCCTCTGTTTTTTCATGCAAAATTGCTAATCTGTTGGAAGAGACGTTTTTGAAACGTTGTGTGTTCTCTATTAAAAAAAAGGAGGGTTCAGGAACTGATCTGCACCATACCATTAGTAATCTCAGCAGCTTAAGAAACTGATTTCTTTCCCTCGCAAATACAATAAAGTAAGGGGAAAAATGAAACTGATTGTCTATATAGTGCTTTTGCTGCTATTGGAACACTCCACTATTTCATTTTAACTGCATTCTGCAAGCCCTCCGGAATTTATTGTATGCTTTGAATAGACATGCTTATTGTTCAATGAGTCCCCCCTGTAATTCCTGGATCTGGTAGTGAACAACATTATGCTAGTCAGGGGAAACATTGTTTTTAATAGAACTAGTTAGGTGTCCGTGTGTTGCAACGGAACTTCTCATACCTATATTTCTCAAACAATGATGTATATATCATATAACTCAAGATATAAATGTGACACTACGTATCTCATGATATAACCGTGAGATATTGCTCAACAAACATTGAAACCCATGCATAGACATGCTGTATGATTTTTATCAACAATTTTTCAGCTGTTAGATATCTCTATTCAGCTGTGATCTTAAAGCTTATGTAGTTAGCTCAGATTTCCTAACGAGTGTATCCCTTGGGTTGTATAGCAGAAGCTTATGCAATAGAAGATTGCATAGTTAGCTTAAAGATTACATGCCGACCTAGATTTCATCTCTCATAATTTTGAACCCATTTGCAACAGAGCAACAAAAGATGAGAAACCAGAGAATTCAAAGCAATATGCAAATGGCAGCATGATATATAATTTCAAATAAATTAATCCACAACTTCAGCTTAGTTCGCAAAACTGAAAGAAATAGGATTATAGGACTTAAAGTGACAAGGAAGAAACAAGAAAGGCCATTGGTGTTTACATGAGGCATTTATGCTTTATTAGAAACCACGTTAGCATAGAAAAATACAAGATAAAAAAGTAACAATGATAGAATAGATCATTCACTACACTTTTCTACAGCTCTAGATTACAGATAGTGACCTAAATTCAATTTTAATGTACACGTCATTTCGTTTGTTCTCGGCCATTGAATTGAGATTGGTTGCCTAGGATCAGCTAAGGGAGATGGTTGCCGTATCCCCTCTACACCCAACGGAGCCGCTACCGTGGCCTAGGGTTGCGCTAGCCTTGTTCATCGCCTCCTCACTTTGCCCTACACCTCCCTGCTTCGCCCTCGCTTCCACCACCAACTGCAGCCTCCTCTCCCGACACCACGCTCTCTTCTTCCTCCTCGCATAGCCCCTGTTTTGCCGGCTTAACCAGGCAATTGATCGTGCTTTGATATGGCGACCCGCATAATTAGCCCGGAGTAACACATTCACCACCATCATTACTCTTGAAATATTACATGAATCTAGACATATTAGCTAATAAACATCGAGCAGACCCTACACTTTATCAGTTAATATACCAAATTTAGAGTGTTGCAACAGAAACAATAATTAGATATTGAAATGAAAACTTTATTATATTCCATTGTCACGGAGGCTATATGTTTAGTACTTTAATTATACATATGATTTAAGTAAAATAAAATATACTGCATACATACTGATTACCCAAAAGCCGACCAAGGTGAGAGTATAGTCTATCCCGGCAATCTAGTCCTCCTAGTAATACCTCTTCTCACGTACTTGATCAATGATCACCAAAGCATTTCCCTAGCAGAAGGAGATTTAGCAAGAATGAGTACAAATGTACTCAGCAAGCATTATTAGCAAAATGCACTAGATGAATTCCTCTCAATTTCAGTCAATGTCCATCCAATAATCACCTTCCCTCAAAATCCAGTTTTACCAAAATTAAATGTTTGGTTTTCTTTAAGCGTTGTGCATTTTAATTAAGATTAAGGAAATCGCTACTAGCACTCGTATATGAGGCAAATTTAGCTTCCATAGCCTCCAGTCTAGGAGACATGCATGAATTCATGATTTAACCTTGTGCAGATTTGTACCACTTTATCTATAGTGAACCCAACCTCAATCGGGAACCCAGAATGTTTATTACTACTAGGGTATTAGATCTCCAACCCTGTTAACTCAAGCCAAGGATACCTTCCCCAGGTGATCCCACTAACTCGCAGCTAACAGTTGTACTCTAACTCCCTGTCGGCAGTACTCATCTCATGGCTTATATATAGTGCCCTGGTAAATCAATCTCAGTTGATTTCCACACGTGTCCCTCACTGGGATTCCGGCGTATCCCAGCTTCACATCCCCTAATTAACTACTATTACCCAATATAGAGATCAAACACCGTCATAGGATAACCTTTTTTGGTCATTTCCATACACTATGGTTGATACGATTAATATGGCTCATTGCCTGAGTGTAGTTTGTTTATCCTTATATCATAGCCTATGTAGAGGGCTCCACCGGTAACTTCACTCAACGGCACCCTCTACCCACCTCATACCACACCGAATTCATCTGTTGGGTGAAATACACTCACAATTTCACCGACCGCACCAACAGTCTATTAACAAACTCATAAACCGCACCGGTAATTTATCATCGCTTCCAATTATTATAATCAATCGCTGGCTCACAATTATCCATTTCTTCAACAGCACTAGATTTATGGTTTCATTTTGAAAGATATTTTTCCCATGCAATGATGATTTCTGAGAACATTTAGAAATGATTTCGCAATCATGAACAAAGAAGCTTGCCTGGATTTTGGTAAAAGAAATCGTCCTCGTAAGGTTGTTGCTAAAGATCAACGGTCTGTTTGGATCTGATTCTTGAGATTACATAAATGTCATATCTTAGTGAAAATAAGTTTTTACATATTTTAAGGTATCCAACTCTTTTCTCTGATTATTTTAAGATGTATAAAATTTACGTTGCGCTTTTTAGAACTTTATAACATTTTCTTCTGTCGCGCTTTAATTGAAAATTCGGCCAGCTAAAGTTATAGATTTTTAATTTATTCAACTTTATTTTGAATCATACGCATGAACCAATTGATTCATAATTTTGTTAATTCAACTAAAATATATTTTTCTTGCTTTTCTCTTTTCTTTTCTCTTTATTTATTTTCTTTTAATTCATTTAACTGCAATCATTTCTACGCGATTATTAACATTGGGATTTAAGTAGTAGTTGTTGTTGTTGTTGTTGTTGTTATTATTATTATTATTATTATTATTATTATTATTATTATTATTATTATTATTATTATTATTATTATTATTATTATTATTATTATTATCTTCTTTTCTTCTCAACTGGTCGGTTCATATCCTTTCTCCAACTTGCTTAAATTTGATATGTGTATGTTGTTCAGTTAAATTTGGTATATATATTGATTGTTGCATTTTGACTTGGCATATTTTAATTATGGACATTTTAATTTGTAGTACTTTTAAATTCGCATATTTTAGTTTGATTCAAGCTTCGGCCTAGGTACTGTTTAACCATTTTATTTGCTATGAGGGGTTAATGGTAGGCTCTAATTTCTTATCTAGTCACCAGTTTATATTAATGTTTAATCTGATTTATGATTGAATGTATACAGTAGGTAGCGTAGTTTGATATGTATTGTACATTAGACTTGATCAAGTTTTTCTTATTCAAATATAGGATTATTTTCCTAGTTGGCTCATCAGTAAGACTGTTATCCTAATTTAATATTTTCTTAATTTATACATTCACCTTCACTCTTTGTGTTTTAATTTTTATTCAGATTTTCCAATACTAGTATTGTTCTTGTTTGTATTACAACTATTCTTCTACTTAATGTTATTCTTATTATTTTTATTAAAGTGATTGCTTAATTATTTATACTTTATTCTGATATCATCATCATCATCATCATCATCATCATCATCATTAGATTAATGCCTTGATTATTTTATACTTTCATATCTATATATTCTTCTCTTTGTTCTTATTTTCTTGCCGCGCAAATGATTAAGGATTAGTTTAAGAAAGAGAGTATCTTTAATTGCTGATCTTGGCAAAAATAGGATTTTACTCGGAAAGGAGATCTTTAAAGCTTATCCTTTTTTACAAAACATTTTAAATTGGTAAGTTGGCTATTTGAGTAGAATAAATTGTAGTTTATCTTAATATAGATTTTATGGCGTTTAATAGCATTTACCCCTTTTTTGACTTGTTTCAAATTAATATAGATAGGTTGCGTATTTTAATTTTGAGAGATTTCATCTTGCCATATTTTAATCTGTGGCATTTATTAAAATTTTAGTTCTTGATTTTATTTTAGTAGACGCATTATTTCTCATTTTTAATTATTATAACATATGTTCAGTCTATATAAATTTTCATTTATCCATACAATGTGGTCCAGTTTCTTTTAAATTTTTGAATAATACGACGAGTTTTTATTTAATTTATTATGATCACGAATGTATTAAATATACGTGTGCGTATTTCGATATACCCCTATTTTCTCTTTTCTTCTCTTCTTTTTCTTCTTTGTTTATTATTTTCTTCCTTCTTTTTCTCTTTTCTTTCTTTTTCTTCCTCATTTCTTTTCTTTTCCCACCGGCTACCTTATTTCTTCACTCTCTCTCCTCCTCATTTCCTCTAGCTCCTCCTTCGATCCTGCCGATCCACCTCCTGTTGCCGCCTCCGGCCGGTGCCGACCGCCGCTGGTCTAATCTGCCCCGCCACTAGTCTGACTCTCGCTAGGGTCCCATGCCGGCCCAACCCTGTGCCACCAGGCCACCAGTCTCCCGCGCCGATCTTTGGCCCGTTTATCCTCACTGGCCGCCTGCCCTCTTTGGCACAACCCCGCCACGCGGACCCCACTCTAGCCCACCAGTCCCGCTGGCCGCCACCTCTACTGGCTCCCTCCAGTCTCGGCCCACCGCTGATCTCACGCACAAATGCGCCCCTGCGCCTCCATCCCCTCGGTCCTCCGTCGGCCTGTGCTCACTAGCCCAGCCCTGCACTGCACCCCACTGTGACCGACGGCCTACCGCCTCTGCCGCCAATTGGGCAGCTCGGCCCTCCCCCTATGCTGATGTCCTCTTCTCTGCTAAGTGGATTTCCCCCCTCTTATTTACTTAGATTCTTTGTTACTTTTGCTTTGCTACTTAAGTTATTCACTAAAGAACTATGATCTGGATATGAATTGATTTGCTTTTACTGAGAGATTAATCGACATGGTCTATGATGATTAAAAAGGTGTATGCATGGATTGGAGGGTGCCGCGACGATACTCATGATCCACTATGCACTGGGGAACATGC
The DNA here is from genome assembly GCA_036346355.1 of Rhipidocladum racemiflorum. Lineage (NCBI taxonomy): Eukaryota > Viridiplantae > Streptophyta > Magnoliopsida > Poales > Poaceae > Rhipidocladum > Rhipidocladum racemiflorum. Next base: position 73,885,651 of record CM070569.1, on the reverse strand, counting down.
GCGGATTATTGGGAGCGCACGGCGCAACCCTCGCTGCGTTATCCTATTGGGGCCACTTATTTATCTATTGCTTTTCGTGTCTAATTGATTTTGCTATTGTTACTCTATATTGCTGGTATTGCTATGGTTCTACTGGTAAGATTTATGGTGTACCTGCGGTTGTGGTACTGAGATGGAAAAGATGAAGAGGGTGTTGGTGGTGTACTTGCCCTGGATTGGTTTGGGCTTGATCTTGACCTCCTTGCTCCCTGGTTGTGGCTTGAGCTCCTTTGTCTTAATTTTGGCTGAGCCTTGCTCCTCCCTGTGGTCTTCTTGCCTGAGCTCTTTCTTGCTCCTATGACTTGATGCTGGTCTGGTGATCTCCCCTTACTTCTTTGTGGCTTAGTGGTGTCCTATGATTGAAGCTTGCTCTTAAGATCTTTGTAGTGGATGTTGTGGTTTTATGGCTTTGGCTTGAGTGTGGAGAGTACTTTCTGGCTTAGTTTCTTGGTAGCTTTGATTGGTGATCTTATACATATATGCTTGGGCATGGCTTAAGGGATAAGGTTCTGGACTTGAGGCTTGGCTTTGGCTGAGGCTATCCTATTGCACAGTGGACTCAAGTTTATCTTGTTCTATTGTGAAGGTTTTTACGTTTTTTACAATAGTGAATTACCCCTTTACCGTGCAGTACTTTTAATATACGCATGTCTACAAATAATAAACAGGTTTGTATAATTGTCGGGTGATGATACCTTTATATCGTGATAGATGCCAATTTGATTCCAGACAAATCTGGTATATCAGTGCATGATACCAAATCATACGGGTCTCACGGCAATTCTAACTTTAATTTCTTTTTTTTTACTTACTTAAATTAATTGTGTTGATTCTATTCAAATTCTTATATGCATTCACTTGAATATGCAGGTCTACAATTTGAGGATCAGAGAATCGATGGAGTTTGTGAATGATAAACTTGTAATTTAATTTTTATTTTTGAGATGTAATTATTCATTTATGTAATTTGAGATAAGACATATAATTAAATTCTTGAATGATACAATTTATTCATTGTACTCAATTGTAATAATTAGATTAATTTAATTTACTTATGCGATTGAGTTTATTTTAATGTCTCATTTGCAATTAATTATTTATGAAATTCGTGATCTGAAATGCGATGAGTTATTGACTTTAGCAACTTATTTTGTTATATTCAACATGTAATAATTGAAGTATGTGATTCAACTTTATCAATTAGTTTTAATTAAGTATGTTATTTTAATTTAATTAGCTCTTATGTATAATTAATTATCAGGGCTATTTCATTTAAGTAGGTGGAGCACCAACAGTGGTGGTGGAGTGCGGGGGAGGGGACCTAAAGAATCGAGCATGTGGTGGAGACAGTAGTGATTGCACACTATTGGGACGAAGGTGGAATGGGCAGAATGGTCACGGTGGTTCCACTCTCGGAATGGCAACTTAGTTTCCAAGCCATTGTCGTTGCCGGCAACCGCCGTCATCGCCATTGGTCGTCCAAGGTGGTGACGGTGCAGACCTTGTCAACCAGCACAATCCTCTTTTTCTACACCACCGTGGAGCTCAAATGGAAGGTATGCTTCTCTCGAGCTTGATTCAAGGTGGGGAGGACTGGAGGAGAGGAGGGAGCGGCGCTATATGGAGATGGATCGAGAGCAGTGGGATGAGACTGAGCAAGTAGACCATCTCCAACCGTATCCCTTCCCCTCTTTCTTTCCCTCCGCGAAGGGATTCTCATTCCCTTCGGCGCTCCAACGGATTCCCTTCAGCATTCTCTTCGTGAATAGATTCTCTCTCTCATTCCCTCTAGCAAGGGATTCTCTCTTATTTCCCTATACAATTCCTTTTAAAAGGAATCTGTTGGAGATGAGGAAAAATAAAAGGAATAGGAATGAGGAAAAGGAACAGGGAAGGAAATGAAATGAAGGGAATATGGTTGGAGATTGAAAAGGAACAGAGAAGGAAATGAAATGAAGGGAATAAAGGGAGGTGCGAGAAACCTTGATACCATTGCTATTTGCCTTAGCCCCACGCATCGGTGATTCTTCACAACAGGGTGGGAAATCGTCCTACTGCGCAAAGGTAAACTACGCTTTTTATTAGTTAAGAAAATAATCTCTAGAAGTCAGATAAACAGAGCAAGCATATTAACTGCGTAGATAACTACACTAATTGTGATGAGTCCAGCAATTGGAAAGCTTCAGCTTATTTGGCCCTTTGATCCAATTTTTTTTTGCTTGTTTGGCCCTCGTTTGAACGAAATTGCAAATATGACCTCCTTCTTAACCACGGAAGCAACGACAAACAATGTGTCACATGTCGGGATCTCCTACCGTAGCAGGTGGATTTGTTGTGGTCTCGTATCGTGGTAGGTGACAGGTGTTACCTGTCGCTCCTTCTATGGGCAAAAAGAGAGTAAGATTTGTATTTTTTTTTGAACAAAACTAAGGATTCAAATAAAATGTATAAAGGAGCCAAATAGGCCGACCCTTAGCAGCTGGTGCCTAGCAGGAGCGAAGGATCTCGGTGCGTTGCTGCCAACTCCGCCAATGAGTTGAGCCTGAGCACTCGAGCTTGAACTTAGGCCAAAATTAACGCTTGCCTTTTCTTCTCCTTAATATATAAGCCGGTAACGACCGGATCTTTCAAAAAAAAGTTTATTTTTCTTTTTGAGATAAAACAGCGGTAAATGTTAGGAAGCTGAACTGAAACTTGAAAAACTCAGTGGTTGAGCTACTTGCTAAACGCCTTGGCACTGTTAACTACACACTTTCTCCGCTGCCTTGAGAGAAAGTGCTGTCTTCGCCCGTCTAACATAGCTCTTGATTTCGTCCATTCAAAGAGAAGAAGAGCCGGATGACGTCGATGGGCGACGTGGGTGGTCTGCTTATGGCACTCTTAATAAACATACTACTAGTTATATGCCCGTACGTTGCTACGAAAAACAAAATTGATAACGAAAAATAAAGATTAAAAAATAAAAAAAAATACTATTTCATAAGATCAAACATCTATCTTTAACGCTTCGTTTCTTATAAAAGCTGGCTAATTAAAGCAACGCTTCGTTTCTTGCGTAGGGCAATTAAGCAGGGCAATTAAGTAGGGCAATTAATGTGAAGTATTTCATAAGATCAAACATCTATCTTTAACTCTTCGTTTCTTGCAAAAGCTGGCTAATTAAAGCAACGCTTCGTTTCTTGCGTAGGGCAATTAAGCATGGCAATTAAGTAGGGCAATTAATGTGACGTGGGAAGGGCAATTAATGTGACGTGGGAAGAAACTCTCACTTTATATAGTAGAGACTATACACTAACATTAATTTATAGACTATCACCTTAAGAGTCGACATCACCTTTAATTCCAATAGACTATACGTATCATCTGATCTACCTAATTAATACTGTAATTTTTTTTTATCTCTCCCACATTTTCTCTCTTCTCCCTTATTATTATCGACGTCTCTTCCTCATATTCTTTACTAAGCCAATAAACGCGGTGCACGTCGCGCGCGTGAACGAAAAATGATTTTACGTTTATTTTCTCGGAGAAAAAATAGATCTAGATGTATTTTCAAATTTTTTAAAGCCGAAAAAAAGTACACATATTTCTGTTAACGAAAATATTTTTTTCGGGAAAAACGGAGAAAGGATCTGGATGTAAAAACCGAGGACCTGGTTGTTATATTTTTGGACCTCATCGCTATCCCGAAAAAGTAAAAAATGGTTCGTTCGCGATTTGTATTTAACGGGAGCCTTTTTTTGTAAAGTAATGAACGGGGGACCTAAACGCAATCCAGAAAAAAAATTTCTCTCTCACAAAAAATCGCAAAGGATCTTTTCATAAATTCGCAAGGATCTATCTGTAATTCGAAAAAACTAAAGGACATTTCTGCAAAATAGCTCGGTGACATGTGGATAAGATAGCCGGACGAAAAGTCTCCGGATTGTAATTATAGGGAATATTTCTCCCCCACCAGCAACCAGCTCTCTCTTTCTGTCCACCGGCACCGCTCCGTCCTCCCTTGTCAGTGTCCTCCCTCACCACTCCACCCTCCTTCGCCACTCCGTCGTCGCTCCTCCCTCTCTCGCAGCATTGGCACAGGGCGTATCTCGGCTGGCTAGGGATGGCAACGGGTCCGGGTACCTCCGGGTCCAACCTCCGTGGACCCGGACCCGAGACCCGAAGTTTGGACCCGGACCCGGACCCGAAGTTAGTCACGGGTCCAAACTCGACTGACCGGACCGGACGTGACGGACGGGTAGCGGACAGCAATTGCCGGACCCGAAAATATAATTCTATTTTCATTTGTTCGAGTAGCTAAAGTTTATAGGATTTGATTAAATTTTAAGGCAAATATTTTCATTTATTACTCGGATTAAGAAATAGACTACATGCATATAATAACAAAGCAACAATAAGCAATAATAGATGATATTTGTTATCTACAATTCTATTTTATACAATAGATATTTTCTTGTCGGGTCCGGGTCTGGGTACCCATGGGTCCAAAATGAGACCCGGACCCGGACCCGGACCCGAACCCGGACCCGAAATAACATACCCGTGGGTCCAAATTTGGACCCGGACCCAGACCCATCGGGTCGGGTACCCACGGGTACCCGGACCCACGGGTATTTTTGCCATCCCTACGGCTGGCACGTGGAGCACGACAGTGGTTTGGCGGGCCGACGTGCAAAGAGGAGGCAGTGGGTCTCACAAACAGTGTAAGTAGATATCCTCTCATCCCCAATCAGCGGCAGAGAGAAGGGGGCAGGCAGCAGCCTAGCCCCCTATGGCTCAAGCTAATTTTATCCAGGATTAGTGCTCAATTAGCATTGGCCCCTACCAACAAACATATGTGCAGCAGCATGGATGGAGCTAAAATGCCTAGGAATTAATAATTCAAGACCCATGACCTCATCTTATTATCACCGGATTCTGTCATTATTCAGTATTATAAGATGAAACCTAGTATAATTTGTAACTATCCACGATTATTGCACTTGTGCATGATGTTTTCCATCTTTTTATGTGTTCAGGGCGTCAAGCACTTGTTCCTCGTATTTGGCTTCCGGTAGTGTCGTAGGGCGACCCTGCGAAAATCATATGAATCATATCCCGTTGTTCCACTCTTTGGTACAGTACGTACAAGCTACAAGTATTTTGTGATATGAAGATCTTTATAGCAGCTTGGATGATAGACCGGTGGCAAATTAGTCCAATATTGGCTCTTCCTCCATCTGCAATGGATGTGTTAGCCAATGTTTAGGTGTTGGATTCCATGCTCAAGACATTGTTTTTCTCTCCCTCTCCTCTTTGAACTCATTGCCGTATTACCTCTCAATTCTCGTAGGCTCGCTAATTAATTTTAGGGAGTGTATAGATATCTTTCGAATATTTTTGTTTTTAGATAATATCTAAATGTTTGACCTAGCATTAAAAATTCAACGTTAGATTAAATCATCCATATGAATCCGTTAGCATATAATCAGATACTCTCAAATCTCAACAATGATCAAATACTCTCAGATTTTAGGTGATGTTTAATTAGCAAACAAAACATCCGGGTGATGATTATCAAAATCCTTAATTCTATAGACACGTGCCAAACAATTAGATAATCTAACCCTGCAGGCTTACCGCATATGGCTAGTGAGTACTCGCCACTCAGATCGCGATTAAACTAAGCTAATCCCGAGCCCTTTTTTTATGGGGGTGGGGGGGTGGCAGGTGAGGCGAGCGAGTGAACGAGCGACGGGCCACGCCAGAGCCTGCGAACGGCGTAGTTAAATATGGATGAGTGGCCCGTGCGTGCGTGGGAAGCGCCTCGAGTCCTCCACCCAACGTGCGGCCCGCCGTCGCCGCGCACGTAGGCCCGGTTGAGCGCGGGTTGCAAACACCGCGCTAGCCGCTCCCTCGCCGACGGGTGGGCGCCGGGGCGGAATATATGACGTGGGTCAGCGGCCCGCCACCCAGTCGATTAATTAGTTGCACTGTTTTGGTCTAGCAGGTAATCATGTACAGTGGAATAGACGATAGTAATTTATAATATACCTCTATATTATCTATAGATGAAATTAAAAACAACTCATCCGATAGACTATTTATATAGCTATATATCATAGTTTCTTATCATACAATTAATAGATCGTTATACACGGTATAAAACTGTTTATAAGACCATTTGTTAAACAGTAGATAACATCTCGCTCTCCTCTATATCACCTAAAGTTTTATATGGCATAGGCTTACAGCAACTAACATGTACCACTATGTATGCTTTTAGTCACTAATCGGCCCATGCGCTAGAACCCAACGCATTTCTAGCCCCTTTAGACCATTTTTTTGGGCAAATCTGGTCCTCACGTGAACACAGCTCTAATAAAACAAACCTTTCAAGAAAAGAATGTTTATTAAAATAAAATGACTTGAACTTGTAATAAACAAAAGATAGCCTTAGATTAAAATATTCCCGTGTAACTTATCCCTTCTTTCTGTAGGACTCTTACCTGTATATTATTCTAATCTCCTCTTACCTTTATAGATAGAGCTAATGCCTAGCATGAAGCATTGCGACCTTGATAAGCATCCAATAGCTATTTTACCACCAATGCAAACTCCACCGATCGACAAAAATGCCTTTCTCCATTCCCACGCCGCTCACACAATACAGCAAGAATTTTCCCAAAAACCAGCCCCAGAGAACTTAATACCACAACATTTATCACCACTTCCAGTTATACCTAAGTCTACATCACCTACAAATGAACTAGAACTATGACCTCACCGTACCGATAACCGCACAAAATACCTAAGCCGTTTTAGGCTTGTCACTGCCTAACTTATTCTACAAGTAACAACTACTAGTCCCTGAACCCAGAGAATCTCCACCTCATCGCCTTACCCAAGAATGGAATCACAACGTCAAACAACATCATGTAGAATTAAATACTATTGGATCAAATAAAAATGCTTAAGAATAGAATGACAACTATAAACTTTAAATTCCTCTATATATTAGTTTCGAGTATGTAGTCTTTTGTATTGTTACATTTTGTTTTAAAATTTTATGTATTAAAATACGAAGTGCTCTCGCGAATGCTAAACCATTAGGTTAAAAATTCACGATGGGACAATCTTGTTAAATAATGATGATGATGATGATGATGATGATGATGATGATGATGATGTAAGTTGAACTTTTAATGAATGAAAAGTAGTCCTGAATTAATCATTCCTTATAGCTACCTCATCCCTTCTAAATTATAGAAGCTTTAAATGATAAAGATTTTAGTGAACAGAATGTTGCCTTGTAACTAAAATAAATCTCATCTTATACATTTCCATCTTTTCCTATTCACCCATTCCCTAATAATTCTAAGCACAAGCTTCTCGACCGTAGTCACTTCTTGTTCATCCGATTAATAACAACGACAGACAAATTTTGTTATTCCAAATCAGTTGGGCAACATCACCTGCCCCAAAGAGACTCATGCTCTGCTTCATCCTCAACTTCAAGAAATTATGTAATTCCCGAGAACCAAGAAGATATGATCAACCATGTCCGAAGCTTAACTCCAATTCGGTATTTTAGGCATGGATATCTTCATCACGTGATTGCTTAAGCACGCGACATACCATGTGCGTTTCCTATGTACTCAGCGCTCACGTGTCTTAAAACTTTTTGATTATTCTTACCTCAAAGTTTTTTTAAACAACATAAGGACTGAATTTTCACCTGCTATGTTAATAGCCAATTCTTCTAGAATACTCACAAAAGCCATCCTAAAATTTAACTCTCACTCATCCTTAAGACCCTGCAAATCTTAGGGATGAGATTTTTGTAAGGGGGTAGATTTGTAACATCTCATATTTTGATAAAATGGGAACATAAAATTTCAAATGGGAATTTGCTAAATTAATAAATTTCCTGATTTTGTTTATCTTTCTGGAGAGTTTTCTAATAAAAATTATTTAAATTGATTTAGTAAAAAGATAAAAGTAAAATGGTAAAAGTAAAAGTAGCAAAAAAATCTGCAAAAAATAATAAAATATTAGAAACATCTAGAGTCACTTAAATCCAGTCAAAAAATAGTTTAAACACTTTGATTAAATAAAATACATTAAAATTAATGCAAATTGACTACCAACAGTGCAAATGCAAATTTTTTATAAAAATTTACCTAACTTATCTTCAGTCAAAATTTTTACGATAACTGCATCAAATTGATATTTATATTTGTTAAAAAACTATCAAAAATTAATAAGTTCATTTAATGTCTTTTTCAATTTATAACTTGAAAATCTGAAATTCTAAAAATCTATTTGAAAGATTTATTGGAAAATAATTATCTAAGATTTAAATCTGAAATTTTCACAAAATATTATTGAAATCATTTCAATCCTTAAAAAAGTTTGAGTAATTATTAACTCAATTTTAACTTTGAAATAAATCAATCACAGGAAAATAAAAGTTTGAACAGCCATCCTTATCAAAATTTTATTAATTCATCCATAAGGAAATTGTACTTCAAAAGTTTTATTGCAAGTAGTAAACTTACCTACGACCTTTAGTAAAAAGTTTCAAAAATTTTAATTGTGACTTGGCCCTCCAATCAATTGCTTCATGTCGGCTATCAGAGAGAAAGAACTGGTTCTGCCTCTTTCTTTGATCGACATGTGGGCCCGTCCTCTTAATTGCACCCAGCCGGCCAGAGCAAACCTTCACTCTCACCCAACCGATTGCCTAGTGGGCCCTCAGCCCCACATGCCAGGCGCCAATTCCTTTCTTTCCCCCCACTCCTTCTCTGCTTCTTTCTTTTACCGAAGCAAAGCCACTCCACTGCCAAGATCAACCACGAGCATGTTTAGCACCGGCCTCGCCCTATGTCTGTTGATTCAAGAACGGTGATGCCACGCTGTCCTCCCTTCCCAACCGCGTAAGTTTCACGCACCGCCTTCCCCTCCTGTGCCGCACCACCTCTCTACTGCTATATAAGCTACCCTACACCTCCAAGCGCCACACTACATCTCTGAACCGACCATGGTCGAGCCCAGCTCCGACATTGACCTCAATTGTCACCATTGCTATAGTTAAGCAAGGAAAAGGGCAAAACCCAATTCCAGTGATTCAATGATTTCCATTCCAATTCATTGAGTGTAGGGTATCTTTGAGCATCCATGAACATATTGCCCACCTTGTTTTTAGCTTTTGTTGCTCATGCCGCCACCGCCACACTGACCTTCCTTCTTCGGCTCCGGTGACTCAGTGGTAGCCCAGTCCAGCTAACTTTTGACACTGCAAAGAGGTAAGACAGTTATCTTTGAGTCCCCTAGTGCTTACCCAATCATTACTCAAGCCTAAACATGTTTGAGCTGGCTCCCCTCTTATCGGCCGTAAGCTGTTGCCACCCAAGCTCGCTGTGGGCCATCTTCGGTGACCCCGAGCTCTAACATTGCACACCCTAGATCTCTCTTAGTCCCCTGCAGCCCACCAAGCCCATGACCGATAGGCTTCGGTTCACCCTAGCTGGCACGACTCCTCCGGCCATCTCCCCTGCCATGGCTCACTGAACAAGCAGGCCCCAAGTCAGTGCCTCTTCTCCTCTTTGAGTCATTGTCCGAATGGGCCCAACAATCAATCCAGATGCCTTAAGAACATCCCAAAAATGGAATGCGCCATCCAAGTGTGAAAACGTACTTTCCTTTTTAGGAAACTTCAGGAAAACCTCGAAATTAAATTGTGCATAACTTTTGCAATTTAAGTCCAAATTTAGTGAAACAAATTTCTAAATTTATTTTAAATCATTTAGTATCTAAATAATAAAAAACATTTAGAATTTGACCATTGTATAATTCTAAAATTCAAATTTAAAGGGAAGAATTCAAATAGGCTCAATACAAATTTTGTGCAAATCAAATCCAGATGAATGAAACCAATTTTTATGGAATCTTTGTGTCATTAGCAACCCAATAATGCAAACATATTTAAATATCAACTTATTCTAAATCTTTTTCCAATTAGGATTGATTTCAATATACTAGATATTCAAAAATGCATAACTTGCTCAAATAAGGTCCAAATTATGTGAAACTAATTTCCTTGTGTTAACTAGATAGTGAACAACTTGATTATGCAAAAATACTTAGGGTGTACCATTGATTTTACACATATTATATTCCTTAGCACTTTATGTCTTATACTATTCAAAATCTTGATATGACCATTATACAAAAGTTGTAAACCCTAGCTCCTAAAAATATGAAATAAATTTGTAAATACTTCTAAGACCTAAAGAATTCTATTTCTACAAAAATATTTAAATTTGAACCTTATTTTAATTAAATTTATAAATATATCAGCATTTAATGCACAGAAACTCAAATAGTTATAACTTGAACATATGAATTCAAATGTGGATGAAATTAATTCCTAAGCACTTTTAAATTTTTAATATACCTAGTTATGCAGAAATAATTGATATTTAATTCACACTAAATTTATAAAGAACTCTAGGTGCTAGATGCATGTAACTGGCCATATAGCACAAGGGGACGTCATAGTAAAAGAAATCAATGTGTAAACACCATGTAGATTTATATCATTTAATCATAGAAAGACTTTCGAGACTTAGCTTAGTTTAAATCAAGATCCTAGATCACATCAGAAGTTCAAATATATACTCCGACGCTTTCACCTTATTCGCGAGATTGTGGATAGAGGTGACGTGAAGATATGCAAAGTACATACGGAAGCCAATGTGGCTGATCCGTTGACAAAGCCACTGCCACAATCTAAGCATGAGGCGCACATGAGGTCTATTAGTATTAGATACTTAATTAATTGACTCAAGTGCAAGTGGGAGATTGTTAGTGTTATGCCCTTGAGGCAATCATATGAATGATTGTAACATGACTATATTTATGAATAATAATATGATTATTGGTCCAATGAATGTATATCATTGTTTTAATCAACAAGTGTGTGACTTGTTTATGAAGCTTGTTACTTATTGATATAATTTGCTAAATATCTCTTATCGGATATCATCGTATAGGACAACGATGAATAGATCATCACATGTATTGTTCGATGATCATGTTTCATAGACCATGGGATATGGAGATATCATCAATACATTGTGGACGCATGTTGAAGAATATGGGTTAGATAGACCCACAATGGGACACTACGAGAATGTTACATTCTTATGTGTCATCAGTGTATCTCATACATAGTAGATGTATGATCCTTAGACCTGAGATTGTCATATTCACTACATGTGTAATAGTTTACCTTGGGGTTACCAAACACTATTTCCTAACCGGATAGTTATAAAGGTAGCTTTCATGTTTACTATGAAATATGCAGAGGGAAGTGAGCAGTCAAGATGGAATTTGCCACTCCAATGTAACAAAAATATATGTCTAGGCCACTCGTGTGATATGATTAAGGAAATGCATGGCCATGCCGTGATTGAGAAGTCAATCACAACTTATTAATATATCACGGATACGAGAGATGGATTGAACTGTCAAAGGATGACATGCTTCTCGCTTTGAGTTCGATCTTCATATAGTTTGGCAAAGGGATTATTATATTAGTACTTTAATCATATGCGTTTGGGAGTTGGCATGCTCTGCAAGGAGCCGCTACCGACTATTGGATTAGAAAAGGGTTTTCCGAATCCATGTCCAAATGCGCATGAACCTACAGGGTCACACACTTAATCTGCCGACGCATTAATTCGGATTGGATCCGTAATTAATGGACCTCGTGGGCTTAGCGCGTAGATGGGCCCTGACTGCCTAGGGTTTCACCTCGTGGCTATATAAGGAGGGGAGGAGGCTGGACGCAGAAAAAGACTTTCGTGTGGTTTAGAGGTGTTTCGCCAGAAACCCTAGCCACCTTCTCTCGTTGCCCCTGCCGAGCGACCCGGTGCTTGCACACCGACGCACGGCATTCCATCACCGGACGTGTGGACTGCTGTGGTGACGCTGCTGCTACTGCAGCGTGGAGAGGACGATCCGCGGCGAGGACGATCTACGCCAAGAACGATCCACTACAACG